>OZ020508.1:51130167-53630438 GCA_963971375.1 Platycheirus rosarum | reverse complement strand
TCTTCCAATTCTCAATTAGCGGTGCCTCACCAATTTTCGACCTATACAGTTAAACTCACTACTAAATTATCGTGCGCGCCTACCAACACCGATATCAATGAGCCTTATGTGTCATGGTAGAATTTGTAACCAAAAACTCTTCGATAATGTTCGTCTTTATTTAGCTTAGACCTTATAGCCCTGAGACGAGGCTTTCTTATGTAAGACGATTATCGTTTATATTATATCGTTTTATACTAATTACGATAACGTAAAACGATACTCGTAATTCATAAACGAGTGCTTTCAGCTGTCGTTATGGCTTCGTTGTTTTGTAAGGAATTTGATGTTATATAGATAGTATAGTACATCTGTCGGTAATCCGAAGAGCTGCCGAAGAGACCCGAAGCTTGTCCTTGTGGAGCTCTCACAAAAAAAAAATCATTTATCCTTTTTTTTTACCTTTCCGTTCGTTTCGTAATTCGTGATAGAGTCCTGAATAATATCTAAATAAATATATAATGAGAGTTTTAACATTTCCCTCACGACTGTCAACAAAGGCCTAACTGCGCCAGCGTTTGGTTTTCACGTCAGCTCCAAACGTACGTCGCATATTTAAAGTACACGAACAAATTTCAAAAATTTACTATCGACCTTAAAGTGTCTTGCACATGAGCAGCGAACTGCGAAATTGCGAACAACGAATGGTCGCAAATTTTGACATTCTTTTCATGTGAACTTTCTTGGTCGCAGGTGGCTGCGAATGGGAATTGCATTTTTTGTTTGTCAGCCAGCAGTAGTCAAAAACAATGAAAGCATTGAGAGATGTCGTAGATTGCGAATTAACTTTGACGACAATTCGCTGTCGTGATTTTGTTGGTCGCATGGAGAAAAATAATTTGTAAAATTTTGTAATATAAACCATTTAAATGCAGTGTTTTTATTTTTAAATTTGGAGAAATAATCAATTTATTCACTTTCTCCATTAGTACAAATAAAATAAAATTGATTTTTTTTTTTCAGAAATTACTTAATAGGGTTTATGGTCATGTGAAATGCGCTTAATTACATGTCACAGCGAATTCTCTTATATAATATATCAACATATCTCTGTCCTACAGTGTTACCTCTGCAAATTTTCAAAAAGTCTCCAAAAGGGTGTCTCAAATGTAAAAAAGGGTCCCTTTCAAAAAATTTAACATAAATGTGTGCTTCCACGGTGGCAAAACCACTGTTTAAACTTTTCCATCTGTCGTATTCTACAGAGGTCTATCCAAGAGGATGGAAAACTGCATTTGTCAAGCCCATACCTATCTTCATCTCCCTTTAACTACCGACCAATTGCACTTACATCCCTTCTTTCCAAGGTCATGGAAACGCTTAAGAAATATCTTGAGACACGGTGAAATGATGGTACATCTCACCGAACAGAGGAATCAATCCTTACACCGTTTTGGAGAAAGTAAGATTATTGCACTTGATATTTCAAAAGCATTTGATAGAGTTTGGCATCAAGCTCTTTTATCGAAAATGCATGCATTTGGAATTGGTGAACCTCTTATTCGATTGATTAGAAATTACCTTTCGGAACGTTCAATTCGCGTTCTATTGGATGGCTTCATGTCTGATAGTCACAAAATAAATGCTGGTGTGCCCCAAGGCTTCGTTCTTTCTCCGACACTCTGCCTTATTTTTATCAATGATCTCTTGTCTAAGACTTCTAACTCAATAAATTGTTTGACAGTACCCTCAGCTTCTCATACTCGTTTCTACATTCACTTCCCCCTTCTTCGGATGTGGAACTGCAACGGTAACGTATGATTAGGTTATTAGATTCTGATCTGGCCAGCATTGTTCAATGGGGAAATGTTAACCGTGTGGAATTTAATGCTATTTTAAAGCATAACCTACCCCCCATGCCACTATCCATGAGTGGTAGTTGCATCGAGGAAACTGACCAGCTTTGCGTTCTAGGTATGTGCATCACAAACCACCTTCTGTGGATTGAACACATAAGTATGTATATGACATCGCCAAAAATGCTCTGAAATGTTTAGGCTTTGTTAGACGATGCAAGAAATACTTCTCAACGTTAGATTTGGCTACTGTTTATAAGGCGTACATTCGCCCGAAGTTTGAGTACAATTCTCATATATGGGCAGGTGCCCCTGTTACTCACTTGCGTTTCCTGGATAGAATCTAGAAAAATGCATTGAAAATGATAGAGAATAAGGATATAACAGAAACATTTGATTCACTAGAACATCGTCAAAATGTTTCCTGTCTCTCCTTATTCTATCGCTTCTTCTAACTATAAACAATGCTCCATCGAAATAGCCAGTTGCATTCCTCCCCTTAAAAGTTTTCCCCGTAATACTCGTACCGCTAGGAATGCTCATTAATTTACCTCTGAGCCTAATTTCGGACGCACTGTTAAGTATATAGACTAATTCCTTAGCCGCACTACACGAATGTGGAATGCTTCACCCGGCTCGATTTTTCCCTTCCATTACGATTCACAATGTTCAAAACCAATGTGTATCGGTACCTCCTTTCATCTTCTTTCCAATTTTCCTAAACGCTCACACTGTGTTAATACATGATAAGGGTAGTAACAACCCCTTGAGTGCGTGCAGATTATAAAAAAAAATAAAAAACGTAACCGTAGTTACAAAATGTTTTCAAAATCGGACAAGCCTTTCAAATTTAATGTTGGTTATATGAAAATAATTATACTTACTTACTTAGGGGGCTCTACAGTTCAGGTAGATCCTGAGCCTTAACCAACATGCCTCTCCAGCCGGCTCGGACTTTGGCTAGCTGCCACCAGTTTCGCACTCCAAGTTGGTTGAGGTCGTCCTCCACTTGAGCGCGCCATCTAAGGCGAGGTCTTCCTTGACTGCGTCTATCCTCTGGGATGGAATCGAAGATCCTGCGAGCCGGAGCATTGTTGTCCATTCGCTCTACATGACCTAGATCTTAAGCGTGATATGCGTATTTTTTCACCAGGTCAATGTCGCTGTACAGCTGACAGTTCAGATTCAGTTCTTTAAACAAACAAGCCTTCAGTTTAAGGGATAGAATAATAAACATTTGCAGATTTTCGTATTGTGTGTGGTGTGAACAAGGGAAGGTGAATCCAAATTCAAGGGCAAAAATCGTGTCAACAGAGATAATAGTTATATGGAAAAATTATTTTGGGTTGTGTTGAGAATTTCAGGTATTCTTTCGAACAAATTGTTTGTTCATTTCAAAAAGTTTCCAAACGATAGTTTAATATAAAAAGTGTCCAAAAACGATGTATAAATTGCCAAGAACTGTTCTCTTCTTCTTTCAATTTTTATCGAGGCATTTATTTATTGTTCATCAATGGATTACAAATCTGCTGATTACTTTTAACATCTACAATAGTTAACAAGATTTTCAAATATCTATTCCATAAATAGATTTTGCCACATTTCCATTTGAAAACTTAAACAATCATACAGCGATAAAAAGAAGTAAAAGCAATGGACCAAGGTGACTACCTTGAGGAAGACCTGAATCAACACAAAAAGGATTAGAGTAATACCCATTGATATCAACTATTTGTCTTCTATCAGATAGGTATGACCCCAGCCATAGAAGAAAACGGCTATCACAACCTAACATTTTCATTTTATGAAATAGTAAACTGTGATGGACTCGGTCAAAAGCTTTTATAAATTATATACATATGTAGTATAGTACATCAACTTGAAATCCTTTTTTCAATTTCGTTCAAACAAAAATTAGTAAATTAGCAAATTGTCAAAGTTGTGTTTTGAATGTAAGTGTTTTTAAATGGTGAGTGATTTTTGTGTCGTCTGTTCTAATTTTCGCGGTTTAAGAAAGAATTTCTTTCACGTGTGCGTCTACACTGTTCAATACAGGCCAGCTGTTTTGAAACCTGAAACTCAGGTTGGAGTAAATACTGAATTATCAGAATTTGCTCTACATGGGTATTGCTTGATGCCACTACTCTTTTCCCATCATGGTATAATCGTCTATGTTAGGAATGATGTTCCAACACGGACTTTAACTTCATGTGGCTCAAATTCACTGTCCGCAAGTATATCATTCATTATCGTTTCATATATATAGCAGTCCAAATCTTAACAGTACCTTAACTTTTAACGAGTTTGATGCGCAGTCTGATTCCATCTCGAAAATTGTTTCCCTTTGTCCTCGCACTGAAATCGTTATTGCGGGCGATTGCAATGTACACAATTCCAATTGGCTCCGCTATTCTGGTCAGACAACAACCGAAGGAAGGTATGTCGAGCTCTTTGCTGGGTTACATCACCTTACCCAACTGATCGATGTGCCAACGCGTATACCGGATGTTGACTTGTTTCTTACTTCTCACCCTGATAAATATACCATTAGTGTAACTTATCCAGTTGGCACTTCAGACCATTGTGTCATTTCAGCTAATTTCTAATCTTCCACCCATCCAATTAAAGAAAAACTTCCCACCGGGACCATTTGGCGATACGAGAAAGCCAACTGGGATGGCCTGAATATTTTTTTCCGAAACCTTAACTGGTCACTATGCTTCCTCGATAGTGACATTGATGTCAGTGCTGAAATGATCACAAATGTGATTCTTCTAGGGATGCATGTTTTTATTCCTAACAGAGTAAAAAGCATATAGCCACTACGTAAGCTTTTCAATCGCTCCTACACCTTTGGAACCTTTCCTAGAAGATGGAAAACAGCATTTGTCCAGGCTGTTCCTAAGAAAGGTGACCCATCCTCCCCCTCCTTCTACCGACCCATAGCTCTAACATCCCTTCTATCTAAGGTCATGGAAACGCTGGTTAACCGTCAGCTTAAGGAATATCTCGAAGATCGAAAGCTTCTCCATGACCGTCGGTATGGCTCCGCAGCAACCGTTCCACTGGTGATCTGATGGCATATCTCACCGAACAGTGGAACAATTCTATACATCGCTTTGTTGAATTTAAGATTATTGCTCTTGATACCTCCAAGGCATGAAGCTCTCTTATCGAAAATGCCTGCTTTTGGGATCGATGATACTCTTGTTCGTTGGATTAGAAGCTATCTTCTGGGCCGTTCAATACAAGTGGTATTGGACGGATTCAAGTCTGATTCCCACAAAATAAATACTGGTGTTCACCAGGGTTCTATTCTGTCTCCGACTCTTTTCCTCATTTTTATAAATGATCTTCTGTCTGTTACTTCTAATCCACTTAACTGTTTTGCTGACGACTATACCCTCAGCTTTCCATATTCATTCGATAGTTCACGTCCTTCGCCTTCGGACGTACAATTGCAACGGTACCGTATGTCAAACTTATTAAACTCTGATTTATACAGCACTGTCAAATGGGGTAATAGGAATCGTGTGGAGTTTAATACTTCGAAAACTCAATGCTGTCTTCAGTCGTTAAAACTAAACATAATCCCCAATGAAAAGATCTCAGTACTCGAAGGAAGAAGTTTTTTTCCCCTTCTGATCTGGCGTTTATACGCTCTAAACTCGAGTGTAACTCCCACCTCTGAGCAGGTGCTTCACAAACATCGCTTCACCTGCTTGATAGAATACAAAATCGAGCGTTAAGATTAATAGGAAATAGAACTGCCGCTGAAACAATTGGCCCTCTCGAATACCGGCACAATGTTTCATGCCTTTCCTTATGTTATCGTTTCTTTTATAAATAATATTCACTCGAAGTAGCAATTTGCATTACTCCCCTTAAAAGTTTCTCCCGTAATACTCGTCTCGCAAGGAATGCTCATCAGTTCACCTTTGAGCCCAATCTCGGACGTATCGTGAAATATAGGGATTCTTTTTTTAACCGAACAACACGAATTTGGAATAGTTTACCCGGCGAGATTTTCCCTTGCCATTTTGATCTACAAATATTCAAAACCAATGTTAATCGACACCTCCTATCTTTCCCCTCCATATGAAACAAATAGTCCCTTGTGCGCGCGTTAATTATAAAAAAAAGTCTTCATATGAACACCTTTATTGATCTTTAAACACAAAAGGCTTTAAAAATAAATACAGAAAACAATTACGTTTTCAAAAAAGTAATAGAATTAATCAAATTAATACAATAAAAGTTTTATAATAAGTTATTTACAAATAGTTTTTGGCTATAATACATACAAATACCAACAGATAATAATTAATAATATTAATAATTAAATATGACAATTTAAATTTTATCAACATTGTTGCAAAACAAAATTCTAACGATTTTTCGTTGCATTCAAATAATTTGACTTTGACTCTCTTAAGATGGCGTGTAATTTTTGTCGATTTTTTGTTTAACTTAACTAGACATATATATTAGACTTTCTGCACAGCACCAACATCCATTCTAAGACGGAATGATGATCGACATGGCAACATTATTGTATACTTATTTTGTGGCACTTCTAACTGGTATCTTTCATTTGGCCGAATGTCCCACAGAGCGTGTTCGATGGCTGTTAAGGCGCTTGATGAAAGCACCTCAGCTGAGTACTGAGTTGGAGCACCCATGCAGTCGGATATGACTTGGAAAAAATAAAAAAAAAATAATTGTTAATTAATTTGAAAACTATACTTTACTTACCATGTGGTATCGGTGCTCGGAAGAGTAAATCAGCTGGTACACCATTTGTGTCCAAAGCTATCACACTTATTCCATATGGTTGCAATTCTTTGCGAAGCTCTTCTGCACATTTCTCAACGGCAACTCGAGACGCATTGAATGCTACTAATTCTTCACTATCACTCCCTGCGCCAAGATAGATAAGACGGCCACGCGTTGATCGTAGAAAGCCAATGAAACCTTTGGCTACCCTCAATGATCCCAGAATGTTTGTCTTGAGCATTGTCTCCCATTGTTGAACATCCTGGCTCTCAACTCTTCCACGAAAAATACTACCGGTTGTATTTATGACTGCATTTATTCCACGCTCGCCAGCATTCAAGTGTGACCCGATTGCTTCAGTGGCTTCGCGCAGAATGTCTTCGCGTGTTACATCCAATTGCATTGGAATAATTGATCCTTGGGAAGGTTCCACATTGACCTCTTTCATTTTTATCCAGTTTTTTAAGAGCTTTGCTGGTACAGAGTCAACAGGGTCCTTCATTCCGGCAAAAACTCGACATCCTTTGCTTGCCAAATGTATACACAGCTGTAGTCCCAAGGCGCTGTCGGCACTTGTCACTAGAATAGTTCCACTTTGTTGTTTAGAGAGATTTTCTTGGGTGCTTCGCACTTTACAAAGCAAGTACAACACCAAAGCGCCTGCAATTGAGAACAGTGCTACGAGCTGAAATGCTAAAACTACTATTGTCATTGGCTCCATTATGGCATGTCTGAAAGTAAAAGAGACGAAGAGTTAGTGGAAAAATAAAATATTTAGTGAATTATTAAAATAGGCATCAAGAAAGAGGAGCTTAAGAAATTCTTTAAGTTAATCAAGAAAACAGAACCACGGCAAGCTTTTCGATAATAAGGCATTAAGAAGTGCCAAAACTTTGTTTTAATCTAACGGAGAAATAATTCAGCAGTAGAAGTTTTGAGTAACGTTTCAAGTTTTCAAATACTTTACTGTCATCAACTGCTTTACTAGTTTTGTAATCATATTCAAAAGAGGAGAAGAACTAAATCATCCGACTTTTTAATATAATAAAGATAATAGCTAAAGCATAATTACATTTATAGACATATGTGACTAATATACAAAATTTAAAAAAAAACACCATCCCGTTTTCGAAATATTGGTTTTTCAAAAAAAAAAAAAAAAAACATTTAAAAAAAGTTTTCGAAAATATTTTAATTTTTCTGCTATTATACGATGAAACTGGATGCATGCACCTACATAGTTCGAATTCTTCGAACATAATAAGTGCAATAGAAAGAAATGGAAAAAAATTGTCAAACTCGTTTCATGAATCTAAATTTATCGTTTAATGGCGGAAGCGACAGAATGAAATAACAAAGAATTCGAACAAGGTACATACATCTAGTTGCATCGTCTAACAGCAGACTTTGAAATTATTTTGGCTGCTTAAATCTATCTGAATATCAATTTTAATTGTAATCGGTTCTGGAGAAAGTCGAAGAAAAAAGAAATATAGCGGGTACCATTTTTTAGCCCATCGCCACTGATTTTTTTTCATAAAAATTCTTGGAGCCGTTTTCAAGAAAAGTAAGCTTTTACATAACGGTTATATGGCAGGTACCATTAAATTTTGAGCTAAAAAAAAGAGTTGGTTGTCTGTAAAGTCGGTTTACGGACGTTAATTTTACGTGATAACGTCATAAGAAAACATTGATGGCAGCAACACCAAGTCTGCTATTACACGATGACTCGTGAGCCTTGTCGCAATTAAGTGCGAAAGAGAAAGTAAGTTTGCAGCGATGAGATGCAAGAACACCTTCCCGGTGAGTAGCGGGCAAATGTTTGGTAGTCTCATTTTGACGTTTCTCTTGTTCTTTTTTTTATTATCTTATCTTATTATCAAATAAGCCAGGATCAAGGGCAGCGTTGCCGCCAAGAAAAAATATCGTAGCAGTGTGTCATTTCTCATTACCAAAAACAAAACTTTATTTTAAATTTTTTTTTGTATCTATGTACATATATATACAAATGTATATGTATCTACATATATCTATACTCTACATGTAGGTATACATCCATATATATATATATATTTACATTATACAAATGTATCGTGCTTTCCTTGGATGCTTGTTCAAAACATGAAAATGACTGAACCAAATTTAATGCTTCCTTGTGCGGGTTTGCTATGCAAATATTTAGAAAAAAATGAAAAGTCGGAAAGTTCTCAAACGGTGGCACGCACACATTTCGTTTTTGAGTTCAATTCAAAATTCTTATAACTACAAAACTACCGATTTTGAAAGGATTTTCACCGGCAGATGTAAGAAAGTGGGAAAAAATATTTTGTACTTATATATATATCTCGTTTTAGAATAATTGGGGACCAACATACAGCCCGTTAACTCACACCCACAAACCCTCTCGTTAAATCCACACACGCACTCCCCAATATCTATATCTACTTTATACTTTAACAAAACTCCGCCTTTTTTAATTTGAGTGGAATTATTTTGGGAATTGTGCGCCTGGTGCTTGAGATAGATTTGGGTTGAAAGAATCACAGTATCGCGGTTAACATCAGCATGACATCAACATTGCATCAGCATGAGTCATGTTATCTCGTATGTGTGTTATCGACGTTATCACGTGAAAAAAGTCCTCCTTAGAGTCTTAAAATAACCTTGTTCCAAATTTAAGACGATTGGCCCAACCGTTTAGGCTCTATTTCAATATACATCCCTACAGACGGACAGACTGAGAGAATTTTGCCAGTAACTAATATGTTTCTCTATCATCGTAATGTTATGTTTGATTGTTATATACATTTTTTTAATCTGCAAGCATGCATAACTTGCATGATTATTTTAAAATCAAAATAACAGGTTTTACTTGATGTATACGAAAGGATATACAGTACTTATACCAAAAACACCATTTAAAAAATGGGCACGACTGGGTCGCATGTACTTGCTCTTATGTGCCTTATAACATTGCACGGCAAGATCTTTGACAAAAACAAATAACATTTACGTTGAAAATTAAAAAAAGTTTGAACTTATAAAAAACTACCAAAGCCACAAAACTTAACGGTTTTTATTAAAAATGAAGTACGCCATCACACGTCGTAAATAACAAAGAATTTATGAAAAAAGTATTTCGAAAATTGTAGGACGGATTTTGATAAAATCCTGTTTTTTATTTTTATTTTTTTGAAAATTTTTTTTTTTTTGAATTTTGGTATGCAGTTTTTTAGAGTTTATTAATATACATGTGATTATAAAATAAAAAATTATTTTTTAATTAGTTTTAAAAATATTGATTTTTCAAAAAAAAAAAACAAAAATTAATTTTTATTAGAAAAAAAAGTTATTCAAAATTTTGATATGCAGAATTAATTTGGCTATCTAAATCTTCTCAAATATCAAATTTGACAGAAATCCATAGAGTCGTTACCGAGCAAGCCAAAAATAAAAAAAAAAAACCGTTTTATGAAAGGTCCCGTTAATAGTCTTTTCCCGTATATGAGGTTCTAATCAAATGATAGCCAGTACCAACAGAAAAATTCTAAAAAAATTCATCAACATCGTTGGAGCGGTTTTCGAGAAAAATAAGCTTTTCCTAAACGTTCGTATGGCAAGTACCGTTATTTTTAGCCCTAAAAATTAAATTTAAATTTCCCCTCTAAGGAATGCCAAAATATAAACATATACCAAATTTGAAGGCAATTGCTTAACCCGTTTAGGCTGCAGCTCGATATACACCCGGACAGACAGACAGACGGAATTTGTTTGCCAATGACTTTTTTAGGCTTCTCTATGGTCGTAATGTCATGTTTGATTGTTATCTCAAATTTTTGTATATTCACGAATCCTAAACTTGCCTTATAGTCCCTATAATTTTTGTCTGTCTGTCTTTCTGTCTGTTTGTTCCGGGTAATCTCGGGAACGGCTGCACCGATTTTGACGGGACTTTCACTGACAGGTAGCTGATATCCTAAGACCTAAGGAGTAACTAAGGCTATGTTAATTACTCACTAGGTGGCGCTTGTGGTGTTTTTTTTCGAACATTCTTAATAATGGGCTGATTCGATTACGACGGGACTTTCACAAGCGGCTATTTGAATTACATGTAGTTGGCGCTCGGTTTGCTTATTTTTTCGAAAATTATTATTTTAGAACGATTTGACTCAAAACCACACCATAAGCTATGCGAATTTAGTAAACAGTTGTTGATAAATTTCAGGCGGACGAAGTCTCTGTTTTTAATATGAAAATAACAGCTTTTTTGTCTGTCTGTGTCTGTTTGTTCCGGCTAAGGCTACTTGCACACACAACGATTTCTTACGGCCGAATTTATACCGGTACCGGTAAAGTTCCGGTAAGCAGCCGTCCACTGTCACTGTATCGCTGGCATTGTCGGGAAGTAGTTGGGTACGTGAATAAATACACGCTTACACGCGCAAATAGCCTAATCTTGAGAATGTCTGCACCGATTTTTACGGGACTTTCACTGGCAGATTGCTGATGTTCCAAAAAGTAACATAGGCTTGAGTTGTTTTTTTTTTTTTTTGAAAATTCTTATTAATTTATGCCCCGATTTTGTGCGGACTTTTACAGGAAGATAATCTATGTAAGGAGTAACTCAGACCTGGGGGGTCTTTTCACCAGCAGATAGTTAATTTTGTAAAAAGCAACTAAGGCTATTTTGGTTACTAATTTGCACCACGACGGGGTCGTTTTTTCGAAAATGTACTATTGTAGAGTCTGTAAAATGTTTACTTCCCTTACCTTCATACGTACCAAACCCACGCAAAATAAATTGAACAACTGGCTCTCATATTATTTATTAATCGTCATTGTGCGAGTTTTTAATATTCGAAAAATGTAGGTAAAATAGTTTTCATCGGAAAATTTTAAAAGCGATTTTTTTTTTCTTTAATAAATGTGAATAAGTTTATTTTTTTTTTAAATTAGTAGGCACACTTAAAAAAACCGTTATTTCTTAAAATAAATAAAATAAATAAATAAATAATATATCCAATCAGGAGACCGAAAAGGACCCTATTATAGAATAAAAGATTCGAGGCTCGAGAGCACTAATCACGAATCTGCTGGTCGGACAATGTTTTTCAGGGAACTTTCGGATGAAAGAGCTACTTCCGGTACGGTTTCTTGCGACTTACCTATCCAAAAGAATGTAGAATGTAAGACAATTGGTCAGAGAAGCAAAATCAGGAAAACGGTAACTTTGTGTCAAACCTATTTACCTAACCTAATATGTATAGTAGGTATTATGTAAGGATACTATGGCAGTGGATGAAATTGGTATCAAATGAAATTGTCCTCTTTATAGATTTATTGATCGGAAAGATTTTGAGGAAACAACCCTTCGTCCGACCACGATAAAGACAAATACATTTTGTTTTTACGATGTTCACAAAATTATCAGTTGTCGCTAAGGTTGGCATTGAAGTGGTAGAGAGGCCAAGAATTTCAATATCGACAGTAATAACAAAGGTTAACAAATTTTAATTATCACGCAACCTTGGGAAAAAATAAAAGATAAGTCCTTTAAACTCGGCTTTGGATTTGATCCCCCGGATGGCTAACCGAGTTCGTCGCTCAAGGAATACTAATTCCAGGCCAGACACTATTAGGAGCTCGCCTTTAATTTATTTTTTTTTTCTCCAGACAGGCGGCAATCTATTATTGGCACAAGAACGTGAGACTATTCAACTGGCCTGGCATAGATTGAACTGTTTTACATGAGAAGATGTGTATTTTTTTTGGATTAATCGTATCGTTATCGTTATTCTAATTTATCCTATATGCTAAACTAATCCTAACGTCATGCTTTCTGCTTTTAAAGCGTAATAATAGTTTAAACAGTTCTAATCTTCTGCTCGAACGTGCAAAACGTAGTTAAAATCGGTCAACAAATATTGCAGTTTGCCATTGCGTGTTAATTCACTTACCAACTCTTACCATCGTCGCGTCGCTTTGCTTATGAATTGAGTTAAAAGAAATAGACATTTTCAAACACTTGCGCTATGCTTGGCTCAAGAAGGTTGTCCACTTTCAGTTTCTTTTTACTATAGATTGTCTGACTACAAAAGTAGATATAATATGTACTATTGTACATGAACTGCCACTGCCACATAGGTTTATTTAATACATTTCTAGGCTTTGTATCTTGCTGTAGCGGCGAACCTTAACATCGTTTTTATATAAATAATAAGATATTTAAAAAGATACAAAATTATACCATTGGCTATGGCCTATACTCATTATGGCAAAACCACGAAAAAAAAACAAAGTAATAAAATTATTGAAGCTTCATATTGCAATCACGTTTGATGAGGCAACAACGGCGTTCTGGTTGATGGCTTGAATGTTAATGTACTTCATTATTTATTTAATCTATTTCTATATATATTAGCTTTTAAACCAAATCTTAAAATGTTGCTTAATTGAGAAAAGTAATTTGTTCACAACAAACTATCGAGATCCCATCACTTCAGTTTGGGATACCTACTTGAATCCAGATAGAGGAATGAATTTGACACAGAATTGGTATCCAAAAAATTAACCTCATTTCAATTTCAGTTGAAGATTTCTTCCGAATTACAATTTTCACTTGATACAAAATAGCTTTCACGGCTTAAAGTTCATCAAAAATTGGCGTTTCGTACCGGTATCTGGTATCTCATTTGGAATCACCATAGTTGACAGCAATTACTAATTCATAGTTTAATCCCAAATTTGAGTTTCTAATTTTCACTGCTAGATGTCCAAGTGAGACAAGGGGTTGGTGAAATTGCCGACAATATTGCTAGCGTTCATGTATCCGTCGTAAACAAAACACAACAGACGATTCCATGGTGGCCCAAAGAATTGGGCAGCTTTAAGACCAAACTAAGGCGAAATTGGCGCAATAGTCTTGCCTGCTCCACGAAAAATAAATGTAATGTACGGTGTGGTTTTCAAGCCGTTCGTTTATAGGCCCTGTTTTATTTCCTTAATTAAAATGATCATCAATTTAACGGCAATATAGATAGCTACATTCTGAAAGCAGTGTTTCTCAAGCAGCAGTAAGGTCCTAATCTTGTGGTGAGCCTATTCACATCGGGTCTATAGAATGGTCAAAGACAATACAAGCAGCATATTATCTTTGGGGTACCACTTCCATGTTAGGCGCCAGTTATAGCGATCAGTAAGAATCCATCAGTAAAAGTTGGAACTGCTGAAAACTGGAATTTTGTACGTACCGGTAGTTATAGCAATCAGTAAAGTCAGAATTTAAAGGCCAACCACACCAGTCGTAACTTCAAATTTGTTTTAATGGTGCAAATTGCTTCAGGCCTCCGCCCATAATTTCGAAAAAAAAGATAGAAATTGGCAAATAGTCAATACAAGACGTATCGCAAAAAAACTAAATTGTTTATGAAACAATGACATTTTAGCTTGAAAACTGTTTGAACACTCATTTAATTTTTTATTTTGTTCTAATTTTATTTTAATATTCTGGTTAGCCGTTTCGTAAAATATCGCAAAACTGCTCATCAAAGTTTCTGAGAAAGTTAAGTGGAAAACACATATTATAAGTACATCATTGTATAGGTAATGAACAGACCTTAAAAATCGTTTGGGCGGATTTTTATGTTTGGGCTTCATTTTTGAATAATCATCTCTTGAAAAACATCAAAATAGTTTTTTTTTTTTTTGAAGTAACTTTGACGAAATAACATAATGCTTTTTAAATTATTTCAAAAAAAAGATATTAAAAATTAACTTATTATTTACAAAATGACAGATTTTAATATTACTATTAGCAGGTTTTAGTTCACCTGTTTGCCACAAGATGTTTTTTTTTCGAATTTAAGTTCACCTCATACGACTAAATCAGCCGGCCACAGCATCACCATCACAAAGAAATCCATAAAACGATCTGTCAAGAAAATGACGAATTCTCTTCCAAGAAAAAACTGCAGATTTCGCGGTAAATTATAGAACCCTTTCGCTTCTGCAGATTCAAAACATAGTGGGAGGAAAGTTTGAGTTTATATGTAAGTCACTTATATCTGTTTTACTTGGGAATATAGGTATTATAATGCAAGTTATGCATTCGTGCAGATTAAAAATGTTGATATAACAATCAAACATGACATTACGATAATAGAGAAACATATTTGAATTACTGGCAAAATTCTGTCTGTCTGTCTGTACGTATGTATTTTGAACTACAGCCTAAACGGTTGGGCCAATCGTCTTCAAATTTGGAACTAAGTTTATTTTGTAAAAACTTATTTTTCTCAAAAATTCTTATGAAAGAAATCAGTGTGCTTTTGCAGATAAGCGTTAAATTTTGATGAAAAAAAATCAAATGGTGGGCTTAAAACGGTACCTTTCATAGGAAGGTTTACTTTAAGACAAGTTATGAATTCGTGCAAAAAAAAATCTAACAATCAAACATGTCATTGATAGAGAAGTCAAAAAAAGTGGGTCCGGAAATTCCGTCCGTCTGTCTGTCTGTCGGTTCGCACCTCTACAGCCGAAACGGATCGACCGATTTGCTTCAAACATGGTATCTAGTATTTATTTGGTTGTATCTCGTGTGTTTTCATTTTTGCTCTAGGTCGAAAAATAAATAATTTTTTAAGAAAAATTTTAAGTTTTCTCGAAAACGTCTCTAACGGTTTTGATAAAACTTTCCGGGTGCTATTTCCTTACAACAATACATCTTTCAGTTAGAATGATTTTATCGAAATTTGTTCTATAACGGTACCTCTCTTAGAACCAGTTTTTTCAAATGCGGTTTTATCGTAAGCCATTATTCTGATTTCAATAAAAAATTTGCGGGCGGCATTGGTGAAGTAGATAAGATGTTTGCTTCAGACCCGGGGGTCATCAGTTCGATACTCAGGTTAAGAAGAAAGTTTTCTAACTCCAAGTGCAAGCTAGAGCCGCCCGTGAGTTTTAAATGAGAAAATAGTCACCTAATTCTCGATTTACTGCGCCGCAGTATATCTTTCTAATTCTTCTAACTAGTGTCGTGCAACGTCATGTTGCATTCTAAAAGGCAATGTGCCTTACAGACACTTAGTTAAAAATATTATTATTATTATTTGCACACAAGAAGTCATTTACAATGCAATCAATATTGCATTTAAAAAAATTTCAAAACTTTTTTTTCAATTTTTTTAAAATTTTCAAAAAAATGGTTTTCAAAATATTTTCAAAAAGTTGATTGAATTTTTTTTTCAATATTTTTTCCAGATGAAAACTACAGATTTTCTTATAATGACATACTAAAAAAAATTTAAATATTTTTTTCGAAAAGTTTAAAAAAAACACTAAAAAAACTGGTCGAAAGATTTTTAATATTTTTTTTCTTCGGTAACCATTGAGTTTTCGAAGTTTATTGCCGAGAAAAATCTTAAACTATGTAATTAAAAAAAAATTAAGAATTTTCGAAAAAGTTGAATTTTTTTTTTATAATATATACACATACATACATATGCAACCACTAAGCAATTACCTAGCATAAGAACAAGTTCGTTTAGAAAATTTAAAAAAATAATTCAAGAATACAAATTTAAGCACAAAAATAACGTACATTTAAAAACAAAATTTAAAAAAAAAATCACCTACCCTATTTCAAAATATTGATTTTTCAAAAAAAAATTTTTTTTTTAATTATTAAAAATACAAATAAAAAAGTTTTTGAAAAAAAAAATAATGCAAAATTACTTAGGCTACCTACATCTTCTTGAATATCAATTTTAGTAGTAATCGGATCACCAGTTTTCGAGAAGGTCGAAGAAAAATAAACCGGTCCTAAGGGAGATACCGTTTTTTTCACCAAAATATAATGGCATACCTACGGTAGTACACTGATTTTTTTATAAAAAATTCTTGGAGCCTTTTTCTAGAAAAATAAGCTTTTACAAAACGGTTATATGACAGGTACCGTTAATTTTTGAGCTACAAAAAATTGAAAAAACTCCTCTGTAGAATGTCAAAATAACCTTAAGTTCAAAATTTGAAGACGATTGGCCCAACCGTTTAGGCTGCAGTCCAAAATACATCCGTACATACAGACAGACGGACATTTTTTGCCAATGACATTTTTGGGCTTCTCTATGATCGTAATGTCATGTTTGATTGTTATCTCAAATTTTTTTTATATGCACGAATCCTAAACTTGCCTTATAGTACCTATAAATCGCTAGTAAAAATATACATATTTGAATAGCATTTGATGTTTTACAAATACAATGGAACCCAAACTTCACAATTAAAACTGGTTTGGCAATTTGTTCGTTTGGCTTACTGGATCGGGGTGGTTCTGTTACTGATTCCGGATATCCAAACAAAAAAAACCCTATAAGCCTTTGCTCCTCAAAGAACAAGTGTGCCAATTAATTTCTTTAACTGTATTCGGTTATTACGTTTATGACGTTATGACATATTCAAAGGTCCTATTGATTTCATAACCTCACATAATAAAAAATAAATGTGAACGCCTATCATTGCCTGATTCATACTAACAGGCCTGACTTAAATATTGTTTTGTTTTTATTTTCTTACAGCTTTCATAAGTGCATTGTACATTGTAATTGCAGTTTCCGGATATATTCAACATAACCGCTTTCTGATCGCGTTTCCTGTATGCAAACCAATACCATTTATATGACACAATTTTTGTTGAAAGCAAAAAACTACAGTCTTGTCTCCTAACTCACAGCTTACAGGTGCTCATGTCTCTTATGTTGTCTTATTTGCATGCTTTCAAACTTATATGTTGCAATAAGTCAATGAGAGGGTATTCATGCAAACGATGAAACTATTTTGGAGTCCATAAAACTGCTTTTAAGCGATAAGTCGTTTGAGCTTGCGTTTACTTACCACGAAGGTGAGAAAAGTGGTGATCACATTATTCAACTGGTTGGATGTGGATGGAAGCCGTATGTTTGGTTGTCGTTAGATAGCCTTCACATTTGTTAGATTAATTGTCAAATCATACATTTTTTTATTTATTTCCAATGATGGTAGATGTGGTCGTAATGGATTAAAAAACTTACGTTCTTCAGGTCTAATCTAATTTATAAAAATTGAAGTTTCGTTTGTTAGTATTTAATGTGCTACCATACCGTTCAATCAATTCCAATGAATCAAGTCCATAATTAATGTATTACAAACATTTGAATTGTGTATATAAGAATGATATTTTGGCTTTTAGTCGTTTGAGGCTTTTTTACTTGCGATTATAGGGACTATAAGGCAAGTTATGCATTCGTAAAAAAAAAAAAAAAATTCTAACAATCAAACATGATATTACGATGATAGAGAAGTCAAAAAAAGTGGGTCCGGAAATTCCGTCCGTCTGTCTGTCTGTCTGTCTGTCTGTCTGTCTGTCTGTCTGTCTGTCTGTCTGTCTGTCCGTATCGATATCTACAGCCTAAACGGTTCGGCCGATTTGATACAAACTTGGTATATAGTATTTTTAGAGTGCTCTACCCGACAGTTTTTGGAATTGGCATTCTAGCTCCAAAACTAACGGTACCTGCCATATAACTTTTATTAAAAAACTTATTTTTCTCGAAAACGGCTCCTACGATTTTGATTAAACTTTCAGAATGATATTTTCGGTGCAAAATCTATCTTTTAATTTTAATGGATTTTTCAGAAAAAGTTTTATAACGGTACCTCCCATATGACCGGTTTTTTAAAATCAGACTTTCTCGTTAACTAATTGACGGATTTTGATGAAATTTTCAAAATATGTAGTGTTTTATGATGTAAATAATATTGCTTATCAAAATTTTCAAAAACATTTTTTTTTAAATTTTAATAATTTTTTTAAAAAAATATTTTGTTTTTTGAATATTTTGAAAACGGATCTATAGATTTTTTTTTTAATTTTTCTCCTAGTATAAACTATAGATTTCTTAAAATTGACATACTAAAAAAAATTTTAAAATATGTTTTCGAAAAGTTTTTCAAAAAAAACATTTTTTAGAAAAAACTGGTCGAACGATTTTGAAATGAAAAATTCATAAAATAGAAAACAGCAAACGAAATAAGATGGCTTACAACATTTTTTCCAAAAAACGTTATGAATAGTGTTTTTTTGATTTCATAAATTTTTTTCCCCAATATTTTATTTCATATTGCTCGGCTAAGCCCTAGCCATTAGTCAAATAAAAGAAAGTGACAACCTACATTACATACATACTTACATATTTTAAAGTATTTTTCATCATCATAAAAGCACAGAATAAATAAGGAAGCCTTTGATAAACACAAAAACAACTAACAAATAAAAAAAACTATTCGATTACTACTGAATGCAAAAATTTCAATCGAGAAAACAAAAGTTTACACCTTCCTATAAATAAACAAAACCACTGTGTTAACTTTTAATATTGTCTCTATACCTACTCGCTTAACAGTAGTTGGAACACGTATCTTAATTTTAGTACCTACCTTCCTTCCAACCTTATTAAAGGTACCTAAATCCTTTATAAATTCCATTGGTCCCATATTGGGACGTATAAAGGTCCCTTTACCTAGCATTATTGCCATATTGCTGATTCCGACGAATCTTATGTATATAAGATATATATGCCAGTTGTTCAAATTTCTCCATACCAAAATGAAAATTTAACTGAAAAAAGTCCTTTGTATCTTTCTATTAGCAAATTATATTATAAACAGTAAGCAGCAAGTGGAAAGATAATACTACACTAAAAAACTGCAAAAGCTAACAATCCTATATATTTATGTGTTTATCCCTTTGTCGTGACGCATGTTCGTTCGAGCTTCACCCCAAAACGATTCTAAGGAAGTTGCACGTCATACAAAAAATATTAAAATAAAATCTTTGTCAAAAAGACGCCTGCACTTAAAAAGGATTAGCACATAAGAGCAAGTACGTGCGACCCAGTCGTGCCTCTTATTATGTTTGATTTTGTTCACGATTTATTTTAATATTTTGGTGACTTGTTTCGTAAAATTGCTGAAACCCGCTTTCAGGATACATGTAGAACGTGAAATAGAGGCTTTAACTAGATAGATTATATATGCCGTTTTAAAGTTAATGAACATATTTGAATTGCTTGGAACAGATTTTTAGTTTTCCTATAATTTTTTTTTTATAATCCGGCTTTGAAATTTTTTTATTTTTTTTTCTATTTTCTAATATTTTGTCCACCTTTTATTACAACACACATACCAAATAACTTTTCCAATATGTAAAATATGTTTTCTTCAATGATTTGAGTTTTTTTTTCAAAGTCACAATGTAATACATTTTATAAGCCTCTATTTTTTTCTTCAAAATATCGAATTTCGAAGATCATACAATTTTTTAGTTCAAAAAACGGCCGCCTCTTTGATTGGTGGTAACTGGTCCCCCTTTTTCCTACCCACCAAGAGCTCTTCGTAAATGGAAAAAGGGGCAAAATATATCGGCGCCTTTCTTGAACAAAAACGGAAATTCGCAAATTTGTAACGGATTTTGCTATGTTTGAATTTAACTCTAAACATTTTATTGGCAACTAGAGATTTTTGCAAGTTTAAGCTAATGGATGAATAATTCTTTACTTGGCCGTCCGGGTGCCCACGGACTTTGTTCCTTTGGGATAATGGGGTCTTTCTTGGTCTTCAGACAACTTCTATGCGGTCTCTTGCGGCTTTTCCCTTATGCTCTTTCAAACGTATAACAAATTTCGATGATATCTCACAAACACATTGTTTTATTTAAATTAAAAGTTGGGAAGCGCTTAATGAAACCCCCTTAATGTAAACCTCTATTTGGTTAAATTAATCTCACCAGTCACCATCACCTCCTGCCTGGATCCGAACGTTTTCGTCTACATGTGGAGTGTGGACGGCAAACAAATAACAAATATTGTTGTAGAACAATCTATTACTATGGTTATATGTAAAGCTAATAACCTTTCGCCTATGGTTGGAATTCAACTTAAATAAAAATTAGATTTAATTCAACCAGTGCCCCGCTCTTTTGATTGTCTTTTAATGTCTTAATTACCTAAATAATTTTAAAATAATTTTGATAATTTTTGCATTATTTATATTTGTACTAATAACTAACACATGCACTTATGTTGAGCCTCTGGTTGCTTGCTCTAAAGCTTCTATCTACACTCACTTCATCAAAGAATCATTAACATAATGTAAATATTCAATGAAGCAAATGAAAAAAGACTAAATTAAAAGTTTATTATGTAAATACAATACACTTAAAATTTAAATGCATAAACAAAAACTTTATGTCTAACCAATTTAACAGTTTTTACTTGCGATATACGTACTACATGGGCAAATTTGGAATTCGTGAAAATAAAAAAAAATTATATTAAAATCAAACATGACACTACGTACACAAAGAAGCCTAAATAAATTACACGACTGGATCGTACGTACTTGCTCATATGTGCGGTCACATCGTCGAATAAAATTTAAAAAACAAGGCTAGGTATAGGTATACCTAGATATAAGCTATAAGGTAAATCCAACAATAATTTACTTTTTGAAATAAATTTAATTAAAATAGGTAGCTTAATTATGTTTGGTGGATCGATAAACTCATGTAGGGGGTATTCATGGAATTTATTTAGGATATTATGTACCTACCTATAATAAGGTTGGAAGGAAGGTAGGTACTAAAATTAGGATACCTTTTTTAAAACCACTGTGAAGCGAATATAGACAAAATTAAAACTTAACACACAGCTTGTTTGTATGCAGGTGCACAATTTTGTTTTCTTGATTAAAATTTTTGCATTCAGTATGTAATCAAGTATTTTTTTTTTATTTGTTAGTTGTTTTTGCGTGTGTTTATGTGTTTATCATATTCGTCCTTATTGTTTATTCTGTATGCTGTATGCTGTTATGATCATGAAATGCTTTAAAATAAACGACGATAAATAAATAATAAAAAAAATAACGAAGTTTGCTTTCATTAGACTAATGGCTAAGGCTCAACCGAGCAATAAAAAACAAAATTTGGGGGAAAATATTAAACAAATAAAATTTTTATGAAATCAAAAAAACACTATTCATAACGTTTTTTGGAAAAAAAATTGTAAGCCATCTTATTTCTTTTGCTGTTTTCTATTTTATGATTTTTTCATTTTAAAATCGTTCGACCAGTTTTTTTCCAAAAAAAATATTTTTTTTTGAAAAACTTTTCGAAAACATATTTTTGAGCATGTCAATTTAAAGAAATCTTTAGTTTATACTAGGAGAAAAATAAAAAAAAAAATTAAAAAACAAAATAAGTTTTTTTTTTTTTTATTTAAAATTAAAAAAAAATGTTTTTGAAAATTTTAATAAGCAATATTATTTAAATCATAAAACACTACATATTCTGAAAATTTCATCAAAATCCGCAAATTAGTTAACGAGAATGTCTGATTTTAAAAAAAACCGGTCATATAGGAGGTACCGTTATAAAACTTTCTGAAAAATCCATTAAAACTAAAAGATAGATTTTGCATAGAAAACACAATTCAAAAAGTTTTATCAAAATCGTAGGAGCAGTTTTCGAGAAAAAATAAGTTTTTCATTAAAAGTTATGTGGCAGGTACGGTTAGTTTTGGAGCTAAAATGCCAATTCGAAAAACAGTCGGGTAGAGTACTCTAAAAATACTATATACCAAGTTTGAATCACATCGGTCAGACCGTTTCAGCTGTAGGAATCCATACGGACAGAAAGGCAGACAGACAGAGGGAAAGAATTTTCTGACCCACCTTTTTCGACTTTCCTATTATCGTAATGCCATGTTTGATTCTTAGATTTTTTTTTACGAATGCATTACTTGCCTTATAGTCACTATAAATCGCAAATAAAAATATAGTGACAAAAATATCCGTCTGTATGTACCGATTTGTAACCCAAACGCCTTTAAATTATAGGTATGTGTTGTTCTTTTTTGTGTTTATAATTTTGTTTGTAGGACAACGGTACCCGCCATATATAACCGATAAACAAAATCCTATTTGTTTCGAAAACTTTCCCTCGATTTTGATGAAAATGTTTGATGAGAATATTTGTATAGGTATTGGCTATAATTTTTTCAAAAACCAATTTACCGGAGTGTCAATTAACGGTACTTTTTTTATAAGCTGTTGTACTCTCGATTTTACTGGTTTTTTAATTTTTAAAGTCTCAAATTAATTCTGCATACCAACATTTTGAAAAAAAATTTGTCTTGTATTTTTTTTTAATGTTCAATTTTTTTTAAACTAATCAATACATTTTATTTTAAATTGTTTGATCAGTTGTTCAATAATAAACTCTAAAAAATTGCATACCAAAATCTCAAAAAAAAAAATCAAAATACTAAAAATACAATTTAGAAATTTGCATGGATTTATTAGTATTTAACATGTGTGATAGCGTACTCAATGTTGTGGTTAAGACATTTTTTTTTAGTTTCACCAGACCGTGTTATTTTTCTAAATTAAATAAAAGTATTAAAGCAGCAATATATAAGTATGACTGATATATGTGGGTTGCAGTCGTTGCATTCGTAAATAATACCATTGTATACACATTCAGTACATCCAGTGTATGTATATACAATGATAATACGCTGTACTGGCAAAAGTGAAATCGAATCAACTTGGCACACAATTAATACAAAAGATCAAAAGTTTTTTGTATGCGAAGTGTTATCCAAACACCTTTTACAGCCCTCGACTCGACAACAACAACAGACTTAAAGGCCTCGTCGAACAGAGAGCGTTTGTTTTCAACGCCGCGTCAAGTTCAAGGCGACGTCAAAATGCGGCGTTCACACGTTTCTAAGACTAAGCACTCAGAGATCGCCATTTTCTCAGAAACGTGAACACAATTTATCAGAAAAAATGTCAACTTTCCTGTCAAAAAATTAATCCAAAAATTCGTTGGATTCGCTTGCTCAGCTTTAAGTTGTTAAGGAGAACTCTGTTATACTCTGTTCAATTTATATTTTCAGTAAAGACCTTATGGAAGAGAGCTTTCAACACACTGGTACCTGCAAGTGTTTGCATCGCACTCAACTCAAGAAATTGCCACTTAAATATAAAAGAGAACCTTGAAATACATTGAAATTGTTGTTGTAATATTTCATTTAACCCACGCACATTTCACCAAGGAGACTGATGGTTATCAATTGGCCTCTCGATTATTTTGTTTATTTAAAAAAAAACACTACTGCAGAGTTACCATTCGCCATTAATGGAAATTATAATACCTTTTTCTTTGGGTTTTGTTATGAAAGTTCCAGAATTGAAGCTTTTTTAGAGCGAATAATGAGAGCATATTTTAAGTTTGAAGAAGAAGGTGTTGTCACTATGTTTTTTGCTTACATCGTTTTTATTTTTCTTAAAAAAAGACGCTTAAAATAAACATACATAATGCAATATTTGTTGGCATTTTTTTTTTACTTGCGAAATTAGGTACTTTAATGCAAGTTATTATTATTCGTACACAAAAATAAATTGAGATAATAATGAAACATGACATTACGATTGAGAAACGTATTTGAGTTACTGGAAAATTATGTTTGTCTGTCTGTACGGATGTATTTTGGACTACATCCTAAAAGGCTTGGTCGATCGTCTTCAAATTTATAACATTAGATTATTTGACATTCTACAGAGGCCTTATTTTAATTTTTTTTTTAGCTCAAATATTAACGGCACCTGTCATATAACCGTTAAATTAAAGCTTATTTTTCTCGAAAACGGCTCCAAGGATTTGTATGAAAAAAAATGTGTGTATTTTTGGGGGTGTGGTTTATATTTTGGTGAAAACAAAATATAAGTCGCTAAGGGCTAAAAACGGTTCCTCGGAAACTGGCTATCGGATTACAATCAAAATTGTTATTCATACATCAAAATATTTATATATTGTTGTTAAAAAACCGTTATATTTAAATACCATTCCTACGATTTTGAAAAAAGAATCCACCTGTTCTTTCAATTTGTTTACGGAAATAAAATGGCATTCAAATTATTCCGCTAAAAATAATTTTACATACTTTTTCGACCAATCAAAAGTCAAAATAAAAACTTTGAAATTCCCTTAATATTTTTCAAATTTTATTCGAGCTGTGAGTGTCTTGCAATTTATTTAAGGAAGAATTTTTATTTGAACAAGTTTTTGTTGCGGTTTATTAATTAATTTTTCATAACATTTAAATAAACAGTTGGTAACCATACCTACATTTGTGTGAGCATTATACCAATTTATAATGCTCAGTATGGCAACCATTTGAGAGCTTTAAAATGGAGATAGCTTATTGAAATCCATAACAGTAAGAGTGAAAGGCAAATATCCTATCGGCGGACGTATTATATATGGATTGTCTAATGTCAGCTTCATACACCAATTGTCAAAAAAATGTCGCCAAAATTGAGAATGCGATGCTAGCTCTCCCGAACCCACTTCAGGAAAAAAAAATAACTACTTTAAATGTTGATATATATTGTTCGCGACATCTGTTTTTAAAAATTCAAAAAGTCGGATTTACCGGTAAAACATAACTGACACTTTTGAATTTCATCCGTAGAAGTGTGCGACATCTTTGGTATTTTGCCTTTTGTTTTTTTTTAGATCGTGGACAACTTTCGATTTTATTGGTTTGTGCCTAAGACAAGCTAAAAGCACTAAAAGGAAAATAAGGATTTTTTTTTAAATCTCGTAGAAAAAAGGGGTTTTAGTTTATGTTCAAATCTCTTCAAAAATTGCTGATTTTATTAAGATTGGAAAAGAAACTAATAATATATGATCAAATAAAACACTACTAAGGCACTAGATAAGATGTTTTGACATTTTTTCCTATCATTCTTAATCTTCAAACTGCATACGTCCAAATTATTTCTTTCTTCTAACTATTTGTTTGTTAATAATGATAAAAGACAAAGTTAATAAAAATCCTGACAAAATGGCCAGCAGTTGAGATCTATTCCTTGTGACAACTATAAAGGTGTTTCCACACCAAAAATAACATTTGTTTAAAAAACAATTGAAATGTGTCATTTCAGAAACATTTTAGAAATTTCTGAAACATTTCTTAAATGTTTATTTGTTTGCTATTTCATGAATCCAGTTCTGTATTTCATGATGTAAAAAAGGAGCAATCATAGCGTCGCGTTTTGTCATCATGAATAAAACATAAACAAATAAAAACAAAAAAAACCTGTCAACTAGACTAAAATACATGAAAATAAATAAAGATTTCCGTTCGGAAGGGGAAATAGATAGACATTTAAGAAATGTTTCGCGAAGCGTCCAGACTTAAATAAATAATTTAGAAACATTTAAAAAACATTTGAGAAAGAAAGAAATGTTTTTTTAAATGTTCCTGAAATGTTTAAAAAAAAATGTTTCTTTGGTGTGAACACACCTTAAGGCTTTTTGTTTGCAGTATGACAGTCTAAAATCGCAACAAAGTTTGGGTTCTAAAGATTTTACGAACTTGTAATTTACCAAGCTATAAAAAATAAATTCAATAAATCCATGAGTGTTTTTTTTTTATATTTATTACTTGTTGCATTAATTGTTAGATATTCTAAATAACACGGGGAGAAAAAAGAAAATTTTAACATGCCAACGTGGGAAAACCTGCTGCCAAAGTCTGGGATTACTGGATGAAATGTCAAAATTGAGGTTTATTTTTTTCCCGCTAGTGTACTCAGGAGGGCTAGTGTCGCACCAAAATAACAAAGACTAAAATGGAACCAACTTGAGGTAGGCAACTAGCAGACTATAGAAAAAAAGAGACACAAAGCGTTTGTTGAAAATTGTGTTCACATAAATGTTTCAGCTCCATCAAAAGAATATAGAATAAGTACAGACAACAAAAGTATAATACTGGTAAAATATCTGTTAAGGTTCTCGTCTTCACTATTTAGAGTTAGTTTCGAATAACCAGTAAGATGGCCAGACGAAAAATGGCCACCATGAGAGTACTATAGAAAATGTATATATGTAGACCATAAATCGGACGTAAAGCGCGAAACACATTTCGAACCGAACACTGATTTTGGTAATAAAATTCAATGATTTGCAAGCGTTGCTCGTTAGTAAGTCTATTCATGATGAAATGTCAAAGCATACTGAGCATCTTTCTCTTTGACACCATGTCTGAAATCCCGCGTGATCTGTCAAATACTAATGCATGAAAATCCTAACCTCAAAAAAATCACCCGTTACAATGATTTCTATAGAAAAACTGATAGAATTAGCCAGTTCACATTTCTTGAGATTTCGGAGTGCTCATGCCCAAATGTTGTTACCAAAATTGATGGAGCTGAAAAATTTATGTGAACACAATTAGCCATGAGTTAACGTTTCCAAGCCCCCAGAAATCTCCGTTTTCTCAGAAACGTGAACACAATTTCTCATAAAAAAATCTCAATTTTAGTTTGTCAAAGAGAACTCTGTTAGAAAGAAAGAGATATGTATAACGTTTTTTTTTGTTGGCGTTTGCTAAGAAATTGTGTTCATATAAATTGTTCAGCTCCATAAAATCAAAATTGACTGAGACAACTTCTTAAGCACTCCGAAATTTCAATAAATGTGAAATATGTAGCTAGATTTTTAAGCAAATGCCAAAAAAAAACTTATATCTCTTTCCTTCTAACAGAGTTCTCCTTGACAAACTAAAATTGAGCAAGCGAATCCAAAAAATGTCTTTTTGACAGCAAAGTTGAGAATAATTGTGAATAATTGTGTTCACGTTTCTGATAAAACGGAGATCTTTGAGTGGTTAGCAACGTGAACAGGCTAAATTTGTCAGAAAATAATAAGAAAATAATACATCATAATATCTATAAGAATATTATGTAGTTTTTGAAGAACGAGATATTGCAAAAAATTAAAAATTAACGATTAAAAACGGTAAGCATATTGGGCATTTATTTATATCAATGAAAACCATAATTTCAGAAGCTTTACCAAATAGAATTGAGAATGAGCGTATTTTTAAATATCAAGAAAATGTAAAAAAAATAAAATCCTAATAAATAGATTCAAATATTTATAAAATGTTAGCAACGATTTTTTAAAATTATAAAGTTTCAAAAGCATAGTTTATAAGTTCTAAACTTACCAGTGTGTGCATAGCTATTCATAAAATACAAAAAATAAGTGACCCTGTCTGAAGAACAATTCTATCTTAAAACATGTCCGTAAAATACTTTCCCAAATTATTGTTATCGAATTAGGAAACACCCTGTAAAGTATTTATGCCGCAGGTAAAAAAGCAAACGCGTAATAAACGCTCTATGAGATGACAACCAAGCACAAAATAAATCGTTAGTTTGGCAAAATGCAAGTGGCCGGCCTTCCAATCAATAAGCTCGATATTAACCATGAAGCCATGATCCATCTTTGGCCTCGTTTCAAGTTTTGTCTATTATATACATACTTCAAAAAAACAGATACCTTCGACCTGACTAACCTTCATATTTTATAATTTTATTATTTATTAAATATACTATAACTAATGTCACTCTTTTGAAAATCATTACATACTTATATGTATGTATGTAAATACCTACATTGTAAAATATAGTGTGTGTCATTTTGAAATTTTTTTTTGTATTTCTCTAACAAAATATAAACAAAATATTAATAATCATGAGTTGTTCGACTTTCACATTTATTTAGACGAATTTTTATAAGAAAAGGAACAAATATTCTGATCATTCGTTGCACTGGTTAGTTAGTGGCTTGAAGCACGCCAAATGCAACTGAATTCATTGGGTTGCAAAGAGTTAGAGGCACTACATACGAGACCAATGATTGCAGCCAATCGATTCGTAAAAACTAGGCTAAGTGGTGTCTTAAAATTCTTGTTGCTTAACGATGCAGGTGCAATGATGAAGAGGTGATAGTGAAAGGTAGATATGTGAAATTAGGTGATATGTTAATTTAATTAGCAGGCATTAATTAACCTTATTTTTTTGGAAAACCTAAGATAAATAAGGTATTTATTAATAATAGTACAAAACATGAATAGAATATCATTTAAGAGTGATTTTTTCCAAAGTTTCAACGAGGAAAATGGAGAAGAGATTTTTGAAAATAACGGTAATACTTACAATTAAGTATTGCACGTTTTTTAAAGCAAGAAGCCTCTTATATATGTACATTATATATAATTTATATTTTTGAAAAAAAAAAATTCTTTCGGCATTTTTGAAAATGAAAAAAAAATTGTTCATATTTTTACTTGCGATTATAGAGTACAAAAAATGTTCACTCGAAGTAGCCAGCTGCATTCCTCTCCTTAAAAGTTTCTCCCGTAATACTCGTCGCGCAAGGAATGCTCATCAGTTAACCCTTGAGCCCGATTTCGGACGTACCGTGAAATATAGGGATTCCTTTTTAAGAAGTACAAATATGTATGGACAAGGAATGGGACTATGGGACATGCGGAAGAATGAGGGGGACAATCACGTAAGACTTAAGTGTAGTGCAGATTTTTCAAAATTATGAGTTTTAGTAGATCGAATTCACTATCCAATTTTTCTGTATGTGAATACCCAGTCAATATTGTTCCTTCCTTAGATTATTGTTTTTGTTTACATCAAAATATTCGTAGTATGAGAAAAAAAATTTCAATTTTCTTGGCTCATCTTATTTCATTAGCTAATTTACCAGTTATTTGTGTTATTGTTTTAACTGAAATATGGATATATATAATAATGAGTTAGAATTATATAATATACAGGGTTATACTCTTTTTGGTAATTGCAACGAAGCATACCCTGCTGGAAGCGTAGTTGCTTATATGAAAAATGGTTATGTATGTGAATTTTCTTGTCCAAATTTATCAAGCGCGGATGTATTAAAATTATCTTTTGTTTTTGAAAATATTGATTATACTTTGCTGTTCGTTTACAGACTTCATGAATTTCCGAAAAATGTTTTCATTGACGAATTAAGCAATATTTTGAATGCAAACTCAGCTAAAAAATTAATTGTGTTAGGTGATATCAATATTGATATTTTTAACAAAGTTGACAAAGATTCTGAGAATTACTTATTTCTTATGGCTTCATTTGGTCTTAAGAGTCTTATAAACGAACCTACTCGCTTGACGAGTTATTCAATGAGTTGCATAGATCACATATTTTAGAGATATAAAAACAACAAAAACATATTTAATGGTCAAGTTTATGATTTAAAAATTACTGATTATAAAATGATTGCATTAAAAATCTTTTTTGATGATCGTTCTCAAAATATGAAACCCACAAATATAGGAAAAAATTGTGTTGATTATAAACTATTAAAAGAATTTTTAACTTTCGAAGGCTGGGACCATGTTTATTCCGAAAATAATCCTTTTTTTGCATTTGATTTGTTTTTAAATATCAAGTACTTTCCAAAAAAAGCAATCTGGCAAAATGAAACACCTTAAGCCTTGGATGAACAATCATCTTCTTAATAAAATAACAAAATAGAATAAAATGAGTTTAAAATTTAAAAAAACATCAAAACAATTATAAACTTAACGAACATTATGAAAATCTATGCAAAACAATTAATAAAGAAATTGAAGAAACTTGTACAAATTATTATGCTAATAAGTTTTTAAATGCTAAAGGGAATATTCGGGAAGAGTGGAAAATTGTAGATTACATTTTAGGTAAAAATAAAGCATCAAATAAAATTGATTTTATTGAAATCGAAGGAGTTATTGAATCTGATTCTCGAAATATTTCAAATAAATTTAACGAATATTTTATTGAAATTTCAAACAAATTAAAACCTAATTTAAATACTTGTTTTAGTTGTAATTATTCCATTTCTTGAGAAATTTGCGTAGACGATATGCAATCAAATAGTTTCGTTTTTGAAACGATAATATCAAAAGAAGTTTTCGACGTTATTATGTCTTTAAAAAATAAACATTCGTGTACTAGTGATGGTGTATCTAGCCATTTGTTGAAAAATGTTGCTCGGTATGTTATGGACGTTCTAGCATTTGTATTTAATAAATGTGTTGAAACTGGTTGTTTTCCAGATCATCTTAAATGTGCTGAAGTCATACCGCTCTTTAAAAAAGGAAAGAGAAAACTTATATATAATTATAGACCCATTTCACTACTTTCAACTTTTTCAAAAATTTTTGAGAAACTAGTCAAAGTGCGAATTTTGTCGATCTTGAAAAAGTTAAAAATTTTCTGTAACAATCAATTTTGTTTCAGAGCTGGTTTGTTTACAGAAGATGCTATTCTAAGAGTTTGTAGTCAACTGTATGGAAGTTTGAATGACAAGAAGAAAACTATGGGCCTGTTTATTGATATGACTAAAGCTTTCGATTTTTATAATGCGGGTTTTCGCGGTAGTTTTTTTTTTCAATTTGATAAACTCTTATTTAAAAATAGAAAACAAAGAGTCAACACCAATGGAATGTTTAGTGAATCAAGACTGCTTAAAAATGGTGTTCCTCAGGGATCAGTGCTTGGCCCTTTGTTTTTCTTAATTTATAAAAACTCCATTTTCAAAACTAAATTTAAAAGGTATTTCAACTGCTTTTGCTGAAGATATCGTATTAACATTAACATTAACAAACACTGTCTTTGAAAACATCGCCAATATTGAAAATGATCTTGAAATCTTAAGGCAGTGGTTTACTTATCACAAATTAGTTATAAGTGAAAAAAGTAAGTTGATGTGTTTTGAGGGGTCTGGGAATAGTCTATATGACTTTAATTTACGGTTCTATAGTCACGATTGTAAACAGTATTCATTACCTATTCATAAGTGTGAAATAAGTAATTTTGAAGCCAAATTTCAATGTTCAAAAAATTGCTTTAAAGTGGAAGTAGTTTATCAGTTCAAGTACTTAGGAGTTATAATTGATTACAACCTGAATTGGAAAGATCATATTCAAATGGTAAAAGATTATTTGCTATCGGTCATACGAAAAACTTATTTAATAAAACCCTTTTGCTCCGAAAAAGTTTTAAAAATGATCTATTTTGCTCTGGCAAACTCGAAGTTATAATATTGTATTAATAGTTGGGGTGGATCTTATGCAAATACTTTTACATCTCTATTAACAGCTCAGAAACATTTAGTTAGAATTATTTTAAATAAAAATAGGATGGCCGAAAGTTTTGTTTTATTTAAAAGATTGCAAATTCTGCCAATGAGACATTTATATGTTTTTAAAGTATTAAGAGATTTTTTTAAACAAAGCGGAAATATTCCTAGTAGGAGTTATCAAATGCACAACTTACGTGTAAGCAATATGACTTTAAGGTACATTGACCTTTTGCTTACAGAACACATTTCAACCATTTTTTCACATACCCAGCTCCAAATATTTTTAATAAATTGCCCTTATCAATAAGAGAAACTCTTCGATTTTCAACCTTAATCAAAAAGATTAAAGACTGGTTAATCACATTAAGTTTTGATGACATTGAATCATTAATTTAGTTTTAAAATAATGTAATCAAAAAACAATAAATTTTTTTGTAAATATTGTTTTGTAATGTTCGAAAATAATTAGTTCCTACTATATTTTTTCTATAAAGTTGTTAGCAAACACTTCTTTTCTATAATGTTATTATTATTTTATTCTTGTTACTTAAATTACTGATTGTCACCCCACATCAGTTATTAATGATTCGTTATTCATCGCTAACTACCTACTTAAAGAATGTACACTATTATTCTTATTTTATTAATGAAATGTATATTTCTATAAATTTAAGATTGAATGAATAAAATCAAATAGAAAAAAAGCCGAACAACACGAATTTGAAATAGTTTACCCGGCGAGATTCCCTCACCATTTTGATCTGCTAGCATTCAAAACCAATGGTTATCGACAGCTCCTATTTTCCCCTTCCATATCTTCTTAATGCGCACGCAGTGTGTTGCAAGTTATGCATTATGCAGATTAAAAATGACAATACGATGATAGAGAAACATAATTGAGTTACTAGCAAAATTCTGCCTCTTGCAAGGAACTGACAAAATCTCCAAGAGTAAAAATTTGTCTCGAAAAAGTGCATCTCATGTAGTCGTTCGGACTCGGCGGTAAATTGCAGATCACTTCCATTCATGCAGATTAACAACACACACACATGAATGGTTGAGAGTATAAGTCACTAGGCCGTGGCTCCTTAAGGAGCTATCGCGCTAGTTAATTTAATTTATTGAAAAAATCTATTGACGGTATAGTCCGGGCGGCGCGGATGTAAAAACACTTAACTCATCAAGTTAAAGAAAATTTCAGTTTTCTAGTAAGAGATGAGTTGGAGTATGTGCAAAAACGCCAGGTCTTCCAGTCCTAATCCAGATGCGATTGGCGTGGGAGGGAAAATATGGCACGTTTTTTTGGTGAATGTGTACTCATCTAGTTAAAGAACAATTTTGCCATTGTGGTCTAAGTCTCAATTAGTATAACAAAAAAAACACAGGTCTTCCTCTTGAAATCCTGGTGAGATTGTAGGGAAGGGTCATTAAAGTGGTTGATTTTTTGTGAACTTTGTACTCATCCAAAATGTCATAAATATGTTGAATGAACAAGAAATTGGCGTTCGGATAATGTGGTTGAATCAAAATTCGTGTTCTCAGCGGGAATGCCGTCCTTAACACATCCCTGAGATACTGGGGTTAATTGTTGACAAGAATGTTGGTGAACATACATAGGGTACGATACTTAAGGAAATTATCGAGGCTCATATTAAGAAGACAGTTAGAGAAGTTAGACATGCTATCATGTCTGCTTAGTCCGAAGATGTAACGGATAAGACCATTGAACACAACATTAAGTTTTCTTTTGCTTCTAGAATCACAGTGCGAAAAGATTTTACAAACATAAATAAGAGTTGGTATGACTAGTGTTCTCGCAAGAAGAATACGCACTTTAAAGGAGATGAAGAACTGTGTTGTCCAAAAGGTGCGGAGAATAACATATGCCTTACCAACTTCATAGCCGATATGGTTATTCCATGTCAAGGTCAGCTTGAAGACCACACCAAGATTTTTAGCGATTTAGACATACGAGACAGTATTGCATTGCAAGATCACAGGGCAGTAGGATATATTTACTGTTTTTAAGGTATTACAATACGAAGGGACTTTGTGAGATTCAACACGAGGCTGAGAACAATATAAAATATTTTCGAGATCTTCATTAATACAACACAAAGCATGTTAAATGAGCCCTAGTGGATAACTAATGTACAGCTGAACGTCGTCGGCATGATTATGATTTCTGGATTTAAAGAGCCTAGAGAGTCTATAGTAAGTTCTGCGGGATTTTATCAGCCGCCCGCAAAATTTCTTACTCCATAGTATTATTGGCTACTTACTTTACAAGGTAGTTAAAGGATTACACTCCTTGAAATTCATGCACCGCAACTCGAATTGTTGGACCAAAACTTTTAACAGCCGCAGCCCGGCTTTTGTGACACAATCTGGATAAAGGAGTCTTGTATAGCTTGTTTACTTCTTCTTCTGTCTAGAAATAGTGACGAAAGCCCCTTTTGTTAACGTGTCAGAGGCAACGTAAGGTTGAAGTAGATGCAAGTCAGACCATCCCCTTGTCAGAGTCCATTAAATATTTTGATTGATCTAAATTTTCAGTTTGTAATGTTAGTTATGGTCAGCCTACAAAGTCGTGCCAATTTATTTGCGATTCTGAATTCTCTTGAGGCCTTATAAAGTTCTACCCTGGCGGCTTTAAGGTCTATACAAACAAAGTTGGTTGACTGTAAAGGCGGTTTACGGACGATAATTTTACGTGATAACGTCATAAGAAAATATTGATGGCACCTACACCAACATACAGCCCGTTTACTCACACCACGTCAAAAAAAAGTACTAAATTCACTACTAAGTACTAACTCTGGTACTAAATATGGTACTAAATGTAGTTAACAAATAAAACTGAATGCTAGTACTAAGTAATAAAAATCTAGTACCAAAAATACTATTGTACCAACAACCTAGTACCAATCGGCACCAGTTTTATATTTAACTAGAGGTATCTGGCGCGCGTTATACGCCCTAAAAACATGTTTTCAACATGTTTTATGCTGTGAAATCCGAAAATTATGCTAGCGGGATAAGAACGATCCGTGGACAAAACTATATTTTCCCTGGTAGTCAGAATACGTTTGAGTCAACGGCTTTGGCTCCGATAAAGCATCGCTTGCGATGCTCAATAGCGAATTTGGCTTAACAGCCAGTCGGAGAGAAGGAAGAGGCGCGTCCAGCCAAAACAACCGCAGCTTCCAAGATAGGTATGCAGTTGGAAAATGCTGGACTAGCGTCGGACATGTCATTATCATATGTGTCCGACGAAGAGGAGGAACACTAAACAAGCACCCCTGATGACACCCAAGTTGCCGCAGACAACATTGAAAACAAGACTTTGAGCTAAGCACAAAAATCGGAGGAGAGAAGAAAGGTTCGCCAAAGAGCAATGGAAGGTGGCCAAACTTAAGGCCCTCCAGACGGCTGAGCAGCAGATTGAACAACAGCCAACACAACTGCAGCAACAACAATCTTCGCAGTTGCAGAGAAATCCAAAAACACCAACAAAAATCCTCCATGTTGGATTTAATACAACAACAACAAAAAGAACAGTCACAGCAAAACCGTCAACATCAAGGCAAGCAGAAGCTCAAGGACAACAAAAGTAACAGCAGCAGAGAAACCAGCAGCAGAGTCAACAGCAGCAGATACAACAGCAGCAGGATCAGCAGCAGCAGCCACCGCAGCAAAGAGATTAAGTAATGATAGGCATGTTATCCAGAGCTTTTCAGTGGATCAGCACAAGAAAGTGAAAGAGATCCTCAAAAAATCGGCCACTGAACATTACAATTTCACGCCGAAAGAAGAACAAATTCAAACGGTCCTCTTAAAGGGCCTTGGGAGCTCCACTGACACCGTGGCGCTTTTAAACGAACTCCGTCATGTAGCGACGAACGATCTCCAGTTCGTGGTTTCAAGTTTCAAGCCTTTCACGACTGTCAGAGCAAGGGCTACGGGAGCTTTTGCCCTGACAAGACGGTTGTTTTATGCAGCCGCCTTGATAGCAGGGTGAAAGTGATTTGCTACATGGTCCTGATCAGGTCGATGATTGCCTACGGATGCCCTGTGTGGTTCAACGTTGCACCATCTCTAATGGAAAAGATTTAGGTGTTCGAGAGACAGTGTTTTCGCACTTGTCTCGGACTTTATAGAACACCAGAGTCGGAGTACAAACACTATTATTCCAACGAGGTTCTATACAACGGGGCCAATACAAACAGGATAGATAACTTTTTAATTAAGCTCATTCGCGGACACATTGCAAGGGAGATGACCTCAACTAATGGACAAATCTTCGGTGCTTTCTACCCCCAAGTTCCATATTTTGAAAGTACATGTTCGACTGTTTTTTTCCCGCCCGAGGCATTCCTATACCTTGATAGTTGAGGGCTAATTCAGGATGGATCGGCGATTCCGTTGATCTACCACGTCGGCCGTAGAACAGTCGATAGGCGGCTCGTCTAAGAATAAGACATAGTCGCTGGGAGCGAAGCAGAGCGCCTCCGTTTCAGTAGGGCCGTACCCGACCGGGATCGGAAGGATGCCCTTCATCAGGTAAAACGATATTTTCAGTCGACATAGACGAAATATCGCCTATGGCCGACCTACATTTATCTATAGTATCTTTAAGTTAGGTAGAGTAGTTTGCTGCTGTGGCTGTTCTAAATTAAAGTATTTTTAGGTTTATTTTAAGTAATTTTAAGTTTAATTTAAGTTTATTTTAAGTAGTTTAGATAGATAGACCGATTTAGAAAACCCAGTTTTTTTTAATTTTCAGATAAAATTAAGTTATTTTAATGCCGAAAGGCAATTAAAATTAAGATAGAGATTAATTTAGAGCGCCCGCATAGGGCCAGAGTATGTTAATTAAGTTGATAGTTTTAGCTAGTTTTAAGATTTTTGTCTAAGTTTCAATAAAAAATCATTATAAAAAAAAGCATAGCTTCCCGTGAGATCAGCGAAATTAAGCATCGTTGCGCGCGGTTAGTGGAAAGATGGAGGACCGTCCGAAAACCAACTGCGTGATTACATTAGTTTTTGATTGCTTTTCTACAATAATTGTGCTACTTGTACTTCAAGCACTATAATAAACCAAATAACCGAAGATGGTGGGTGCGGCTTTTGTACCAGGAGAGGCCATTGCAAAGCTATACCAGACCAATTTCAGATTAATTTATGAAAAACAATAATCTCGATTTATTTTTTAAATCAACAAGAATGAATCATATGCAATACGATTTGCTTTAATAATTGCTTCTGAATTGCAATCGTCCATTGTTCTTAATACTATTTTATTAGCAGGTTGCTCTTGTTATTTTTTTATTTTGTGAAATGTCAGAAATTGCGCACGCATTTATTAAAAGTTAGCCAACTCGTCTACGTTTGCGCATCCATCTCATTGTGTTCGCAACACTGAATTCGTGTGTATTCAATATTTTGACATGCGATACGTCTGCGTCTGCGTTTCCGTTTCTGTCTCCATTGTGTTCCAGCAGTGAGCCAGTTGCAGACGCATCATTTATAAGTAATGTAAGACGAAAAGGCGTCACCGCTGCGTCAAAATGACGCAAGTGTGCATCGGGCCTCACCAAACAAAATACCCACAGCCACAAATCCTCACGTTAAATCCACATACACACACCTACACTTTGACAAAACCCCGCCCATTTTATAATTATTTTTCTCTTCTTGTACTTTTTTAATTTGTGTGGAATTATTTTAGGAATTTTCATTTCCCTGTTTTTTTTTCTTGTTCGCCTGGTGCTCAGAATATGTTTGCGATCGATTTTGCTTGAAAAAAACACAATATCGCGGTTAGCGTAACGCATTACTTTTCTTGTCAGCATGACTCATGTTATTTCGTATGTGTAGCGTGTCATGGATTTATAAGACTTTATCAAAAAATGGTCGTAGGAATGTTAAATTCCAGAATTTTTTCCATTACCAGTCTTAGGGTTAGTATCTGATAAATTATTTATTTTCCTGGTATGAAACCAGATTAATGGTTGCCACATACTCTCATTGGATCATCTTATAAAATGTACTCGCCAATAGTAAATTCCTATGTTTGCTGCACATTTTGTTATCTCCCTTTTTATATACGGGACAGTTTTCTTGCGGTTTCCCATGTTCCAAACGTGTACTATAATTTCATGAATTGCTTAATCCTTAATGTAGTGTTGGCCTTTCAAAAATCAGTTCGGCAATTTTATCATCGGCTCTTCCTCTGGAAATAATGGAGTGAGCTGACCATTAAATAATATGATATTTATGATAATGACTGCAAATTAACAAAAACTCGTGCTTTAATTGAAAATCTGCTCTCAATCCGGCTCAGCGTAAGTTGCATTGCAACGCTGTACTCTCTAACCGCCATTGGTCAACTTTTCGCAATTAACATAACATACCTTTTGCCATGTCACGAATGGAATACCTATCTACAATTTTCGGAAACTTTCTTCCAAACGATTTGTATTTTTATCTGGTGGTTGTATCCTATATAGATTCGTTCTAAATAGCAAACAGGTTCGCAGCGCACAAAACTTCCTACATGCATATGTAATATGAACGTAATACCAACCTAACAATATTCAAACAACTCTTATTTTATGAATACTTAAGTAAACAACAAATCCAGTTTTTTTCTTATGACAAGTTTCGAGAATAACAAACAATATTGTGTGTTTCCATCTTGAATCTGAAGGTTCAAAACCGCAAGAACCTCTTTGAAAAAAATATATGTATAGAGCTATGTTTGAATGTTTGTACTTTGAGACACTTTAAAATACAAAAGGTCTAATAGACAAGACAGTAAACCACGCGTGAAAAGTGCTCAATTATCAACGCGCCGCCTCACCCCAGAAATTAAAGGATGACCTCACTTGATGATCCAACATTGACAATCCTCAACAGATCATCACAAATAAGTCACCACAATGACAGCTCGAAAAAAGTTTTACAAACCCAACAAAATAAACCCACAAGAATCTCACCTATTCTTATTCCTTTGTATATGTAAATCCAAATATGCAAATATAAAGATGGTATGCGTAAATCCAGTTAATTCCTCAATAAAATGTATGTCGATGAAAGCTTACACAAAATTGATTCAAATTAGAAGTAAGCACTAAGTTAAGATTAAATAAAAAAATAGACAAAATCTATCATTCTTGACACATCACACACATCACAGGAAATACCCCATTAAAAGTGCAAGCGGTAGCGAATAATTACAATTAAAAAGAGAAGGGTAATATCGTTGCAGATACTTTGTTTATTAAAGTCAACAAAACCTGAGGGGTTAATAGGTACCTACATAAGTGTAGATAGTGATTAAGCCATGTAACGTGAAAATAACTTAGATGCAACTTAAGTTATAATAAGTAACGCAAATAGTTGTGATTCAACCGCGATACACTTGTTTCTTGTTGGTCGTTCTCGTATGAATTCAACATGAGGACTGTTCGACTGGTCTGGCCTGCGTCTGGTTAGGTTGAATCTTGAATCGTTGGATATTTTGTTGAATCAACGACGAAGTTGTCAGTCGAGTCGGCTGGGTGATATGATGCTGTCTTACCAGTTTTTTGATTTTAATGTATTTGTGGTGCGCAGCGTTGCCACCCAAAAGATGTACGGTTAATACAATTTTCGTTTTGTGTTGTTCGAAACCTGGGGCCGAATATTTGGCATTACTGCTTACGTTATCGTGCATTCTAGTACCATTTTTTGAAATTTTCACTTTAGTCATCGAGCAGATTTTCATTCGATAGATAAAAAGCTCACTGATGGGTACCTTAACGAAAGAATATGAACTTTAAGTATGTTGTCGTTGTTTATTAGACATTTTTCTCTAAAAAATTCATAAATAATACCTTCGTTTGATGAGTATGAATCATTTTTCATATTGAATTAGTTGCAAAATGTTTACTTTCTTCTGAATCGCAACAATGAAATTCATTTACCCAAGACTAAATTTATCCTAACGACATCTATAAGCCAATAGAAAAACTAAATACACCATGAAGTATTTGAATATAACTGTACAATTTATAATAACGGGTGATTTTTTTGAGGTTAGGATTTTCATGCATTAGTATTTGACAGATCACGCGGGATTTCAGACATGGTGTCAAAGAGAAAGATGCTCAGTATGCTTTGACATTTCATCATGAATAGACTTACTAACGAGCAACGCTTGCAAATCATTGAATTTTATTACCAAAATCAGTGTTCGGTTCATTCACCGTAACGTTGCGTCCAACAGCATCTTTGAAAAAATACGGTCCAATGATTCCACCAGCGTACAAACCACACCAAACAGTGCATTTTTCGCGATGCATGGGCAGTTCTTGAACGGCTTCTGGTTGCTCTTCACTCCAAATGCGGCAATTTTGCTTATTTACGTAGCCATTCAACCAGAAATGAGCCTCATCGCTGAACAAAATTTGTCGATAAAAACAATTTTCTGCCAACTTTTCTAGGGCACTGATTTTGGTAATAAAATTCAATGATTTGCAAGCGTTGCTCGTTAGTAAGTCTATTCATGATGAAATGTCAAAGCATACTGAGCATCTTTCTCTTTGACACCATGTCTGAAATCCCGCGTGATCTGTCAAATACTAATGCATGAAAATCCTAACCTCAAAAAAATCACCCGTTAGTTAAACGATACGTCAGACTAGGAATGCCATCATCCCAAAGTGATTACTCGTGCATTAGATCACTGACGGCAAATTACCGCATCAGTTATCGAGCAATAAGCCACTGAATTATATGTGTTGGCATTACCGCTTACGTTATCGAGCATTCTAGTACCATTTTTTGACTTTTTCACTTCAGCCATCGAGCAGATTTTCATTCGATAGATAAAGTACTCACTGCCGTTTGATGAATATGAATCATTCTACATGTTAAAATAATTACAAAATGTTCACCTTCTTTCTAATCGCAACAATGAAATTCTTTTATCCAAAACAAAATTTATCCTAACGACATCTGTTGGGCAATAGAGAAATCAATAAATACACCATTAAGTTGAATAAAGCTAGTACAATTTATAATAGTGTGATATTTTGGCCTGGGGTTCGACAAATAAAACTCAATCGAAATTCCAAAATAATAAAACAAATCTCTTTATTTTAGGAAACACAACGTCTTTCAGTTTAAATAACACCAAATTTAACTTATTTCACTTATTCACAATTCAAATACGTTTTTATAATTCAACACTTTTTATTTAATCTCAATTCAATCACTTTTTACTAACGTTTCCAGTTGTTAACAATTCCACTTTCGAAAATAAACTGAACTTTCAATGCAATCTACTCTTGTATTTATACAAGTTTACAAGCTTCTGGAAGCTTCTGTCTGGTTCTGGCACAATCTAAGCTTTCGGCACTAATTCGAGTCTCGAATTAGTACTTCAAGTTCGATTTAGTACTCAGTTAAAACATGTTGCAAATATGTAGCATACTTTTAGGCGAATGGTCGTTGTACACAATGAATGTTGGTTGTTGTACACAATGAATCCAACAGATGGCGTTAATTTACAAAATGTATCCTCCGAATATCTAAAGTTGTTGCCACATCACATTGTCCCCCTCTTAGTTTTGTTCGTCCCGAACAAGCACATCATCATTGTTTCCGTGGTAACGATGCAGTCGATCCACATGGACAATTTTCATTTTTGCTCTTGGTCCTCGTTGGATTCGGAAAACGACGTCATTAATGCGCGTAACTATTTGGTAGGGACCTTCCCAGTCCTGCTGAAGCTTGGGCGATTTTCCCTTTCTGCGATGTGGGTTATAAAGCCATACCAGATCTCCCTCATTGAATTCAGGTGCTGTTGCTCTCGCATCGTATCTGGTCTTCATGCGGTCACTCGCAATTTTTATGTTGTTTCTTGTTCTCTGGTGAATGTCGTTGATCTTTTCTCTAAGATCTAACACGTAGTCCTCTTCGCATTTTGGGTCTTCAATAGGAAATCCGAATCTTAGCTCACTTGGAAGCCGGGCAGTTCGTCCAAATAGAATTTCGGATGGAGTGTATCCAGTTGTACTATGAACCGCATTCCGGTAGGCCATAAGAAATAAAGGAATTCGCCGATCCCAATCCCGTTGGTTCTCGTTCACGACTTTGGACAGATGTTCCTTCAAGGTCTTGTTAAATCTTTCTACCATTCCATCAGACTGTGGATGAAGAGGTGTTGTCCTTGTTTTCTTTAACCCGAGTGATGCGCATACTTCCTGGAATACCTTCGACTCGAAGTTTCGCCCTTGGTCGGAATGCAATTCCATAGGCACCCCGAACGTGCAGACCCAGTTGTCCACTATCTGCCTCCGGCCACTTGCTGAAGTAGTCCATGACAACAAGGATGTAACGGCTACCGTTTTTAGTTTCTGGGAACGGGCCTGTGATGTCAACGGCGATTCTTTCAAACAGGGCGCTCACGTTGTACTGGTGCATTTTACCTCGTGTTTTGACTTTGGGTCCCTTGCTATCTGCGCATGTTGTGCACTTTCGACACCAGCTCTCTACATCGTTTCTCGCGCTTAGACAATAAAAGCGTTCCCGTACCTTTCCCAGTGTTTTGTTGATTCCCAAGCGCCCACCGGATATTCCAGCATGCATTTCTCGTAGGATCTCCTCTACTTTCGATCGTGGAACCACAAGCTGCATCTTAAAGGATCTGCCATCCGGCATTTCCCATTTTCTTCGCAAAACACCATCTTCCACATGGAGAGAGTCCCACTGCGCCCAGTATGCCTTTAAAGTAGGACTTCTGTCGGAGATGTCTCTTGCGTTTGGTTTCTCCATAGATTCCTTCCATGCAAGGATTGGCTCGATGTCAGGGTCTTCTTTTTGTGCATTACGAATTTCTTCGGCACTCCAACCCTCTACAGGTTCGGCTCTTATTCTCTGGACAGATATACCTTCATCCTTTTCCTCTTTTCGCGCACAATGTTTGCAACTGGGCTCACATGGTCTGCGGGAAAGCGCGTCCGCATTGCAGTGCAGTCTTCCTTTGCGATGCTGTACTTCGAAGTCGTAAGTCTGCAATCGTTCGATCCATCTTGCTACTTGCCCCTCAGGATTTTTGAACTGTAGCAACCATTTTAAAGCGGCGTGATCGGTACGCAGGATGAATCTCTGTCCATACAGATATTTATGGAAATGTTTTGTCGCCAGTATCAGAGCAAGGAGTTCCCGTCTGGTTACACAGTAGTTTCTCTCTGGTCGCGACAGAACTTTGCTGAAATAGGCTACCCCTTTCTCCTGCCCATCGTGTATCTGCGACAGAACTGCTCCAACACCCACGTTACTAGCATCCGCGTCCACAATAAATGTTTTGCCAGGGGTGGGGTAAGCTAGTATTGGTGCCTCACAAAGTCGCTGTTTTAGATGTTGGAAGCTTCTTTCGCACTCATCTGACCATTTAAATTGTCTAACCTTCTCAGTTAGCTGGTGCAGACACTTTGCGATTCCGGCAAAATCTTTGACGAACCTCCTGTAATAAGTGGCGAGACCTAGAAAGCTCCTCAGCTGGTGTTTATCTTCGGGAACTGGCCAATTTCTTACGGTTTCGATTTTCTCCGGGTCAGTGTTTACTCCATTTGTTGATATCACATGTCCCAAATATTTCACCTCAGCTTTGAACAGAGCACATTTCTTTGGATTTAGTTTCAAATGTGCAGTTCGAAGTCGTGTAAACACCTCCCTCAAGTTGTCGCGATGTTCAGCGAACGTCTTTCCCACAACGATGACGTCATCCAAGTACACCAGGCAGGTTTTCCATGTCAGACCCTGTAACACACGTTCCATTAAACGCTCAAAGGTGGCTGGAGCGTTACACAAGCCAAATGGCATAACGATAAACTGCCATAGTCCATTTCCCGTTGTGAAAGCGGTCTTTTCTTTGTCTTCTGGATGGATCTGTACCTGCCAGTAGCCACTTTTCAGATCGAGGGTGGAAAACCATTTCGCTCCAGAAAGGGTATCCAAGGTGTCATCTATTCGAGGCAAGGGGTAGCTGTCCTTCTTGGTGATATCGTTGAGCCTCCGGTAATCCACGCAGAATCGAGTGCTGCCGTCCTTCTTTTTCACTAGTACAACGGGTGATGCCCACGGACTTTTTGAGTTTTCGATTAGACCGTCTTTTTCCATGGTTGATATCATCTCATCGACTTCCGACTGTTTTGCCAATGGCAAGCAGGTTGTCGGATCGGTCTGCTATCGCCGGTGTCTATTCGGTGCTGTACTAGGTGTGTTCGACCATAATCTCCATCCTGCGATGCAAATATATCAGCAAACTCGCCAATGAGATTTTTGGCCATGGTTTTCTGCTCCTGATTTAGCTCACAGTTTCCAAGGATAGCATTACATACCGCAGCCAATTTTGTTGCAGAAACAGGACTCGCAGATTCACTCCCAGATGTTGTCGATATGGCTGCAATGGGTACGCATCTTCCAATCACCTCTCCTTGTCTGAGCTTGACGGAGTGTTTGTTCGGATTCATCAGCCTTACCGGAACCATGTTTTTCTTTGGTTCCACTAAAATCTTTCCAACGATATAGCTTGGAAAGTCCTCTTTATTATCTGCTTCAATGAAATAGAATCGGTGGTTCCCAGGATCACCCTCCAAACGCGTCCAAAGAACTGTCTCTGAAGAAGGTGGTAGGACTTCATCTCTGCTTATAACCGCCCGAAGATTCACAGCGTTCTCGTTTCCGTATACCATAGGGATCTCAACGGTTCGATACCTTAATACTTGCATTCGAAGGTCTATGATTACCTCATGTGCCTTCATGAAATCCACTCCAATGATGCATTCGTCGCATATGTCGGCTACCAAGAATGCATGTGAGAAGGTCAAGCCTGCCAGTTGTATCTTTAGAAATACCTCCCCGTATACTTTTGCTGCTTCTCCCGTAGCTGTCTTCAGAGTGTAGCAGCTGGTGTTATGTAGCCAGGATGTCTGAACAAGGTCTCTTCTGATTATGGAGGCTGTGGCACCCGTGTCGATAGTGGCCACACATTTTCTGTTTCTGATGACTGTCTCCACTGTCAAGCTCTTGCTGCAGCGTGTAGTTTGCGAAACTTGGATGATGGTCCTGGGGGCGTCGATTCCATCAACCAACTTCAGCCCCGCGAAGCTTGTCCAGCAGTGTGAGTGTTATTCCTGCCAGATGCTTCGTCATTCTGCCTCCTCCTTGCGCAATGTGGACAGCTTACCCGTCTAGGTGGAGATCTGCATTGTCGCTGTAGGTGTACTAGCTTGTTGCAATTCCAGCATCTCATTTGACCTCGAGCAGTGTTCGGGTTTTGTCTTTCAATGTCCACACGTTGACATGAGCACTCTAGCGTAGCCATTTCCCTGACGCGATGGCTACCTTGCGAAGCTTGGTCTGCTGCTTCCATTGTCAGGGCAAATGCTAAAGCCTCAGCGATTTTTTTCTTACCTGCCATTCTCACAGCCATTTGTAGTTTTCCATCTGCAATGGCATTAGTGAACGCATCGGTTGCCAGTTCGTTTATGATTTCTATGCTGGTATTGGGATAAGACAAATTGGCCAAGCGCTCGATGTCAGCTTGCAATTGTTGTAGCGTTTCACCTCTTGGCTGGACCCTTCGGCGCAACTGGACTCGGTAAACTTGCTGCATGTGGTCGTCGCCAAACCTCATCTCGATTGCCTGGACCATGGCATCATAATCATGATGTTTGTCTTCAGGAATGGTCTGCAGCAATTCGGCAGCTGTTCCTCTGAGCGCAAGCGTAAGAGCAATTGATTTGTCTTCGTTGTCCCAGTTGTTCGTCAAGGCGGCAGCTTCAAACTGCCTCTTATAAATTGGCCATGATGTTTGACCATCGAAGACAGGGGGCTGCATTGCCTTTCTTCGTGGACCGTCGCTCGAATATTCCCGAACCTTCTGCTTTTTCAAAGAATCAACCTCCTTAGCCAGGTGTTCGTACTGTTGTTCTACACTTTCTACTTGCTTTCCGAACTTTTCTTCTAAGCTTTCTATTTTGGCTTCAAATTTCTGATCTACTATTTGAAGTCGTTCGCTTAGTTGATTCTGGAGAGTTTCTAATGAATTCTTTTGTTCGTCGAATTTACTTTCGAGAACGTTCCTTTGGTCGCTTAGTTATTGCTGGAGAATTTCCAACGAATTCTTCTGCTCATTCTTTTGTTCGTCAGAAGCAACGTCATGAAAGCAGGCATTTCATCGGCTGTACTTACTGTGCTTTCTCTCCCTTGTTCTTCAACATCGAACAACATGGTATCGGGGTCTCCACCATCCTGAGTGATAACATTCTGAAGTCGGAGCAATAGTTCCTTTTTCAGCCCCGAAGTCTGAAGATTTCGGTTTCCTAATTCTTCTTTCAACTCAGCTGTTGTCAGTTGTTCTAATTTGCGACCCATTTGATGTAACTGAAACACTATTTTCGCAACACAGTCAGTTTTATTTTAATGTCTCTTCTAGAAAGATCTTTTTCCAACACTATTTTTAACAAAAATACTCGCTATTCACAGTTTTATAGCACAATCAGTTCAATAGTTTCTGGAAAATTCCACTTTCACAATTAAATTAGTCACCGAAACTGTTTTAGAAAATGTCACTATGGAATTTTCTATCACTTTACTGAGTTTTATCCCCAATTTCTGACACCAATGTGATATTTTGGCCTGGGGTTCGACAAATAAAACTCAATCGAAATTCCAAAATAATAAAACAAATCCCTTTATTTTAGGAAACACAACGTCTTTCAGTTTAAATAACACCAAATTTAACTTATTTCACTTATTCACAATTCAAATACGTTTTTATAATTCAACACTTTTTATTTAATCTCAATTCAATCACTTTTTACTAACGTTTCCAGTTGTTAACAATTCCACTTTCGAAAATAAACTGAACTTTCAATGCAATCTACTCTTGTATTTATACAAGTTTACAAGCTTCTGGAAGCTTCTGTCTGGTTCTGGCACAATCTAAGCTTTCGGCACTAATTCGAGTCTCGAATTAGTACTTCAAGTTCGATTTAGTACTCAATTAAAACATGTTGCAAATATGTAGCATACTTTTAGGCGAATGGTCGTTGTACACAATGAATGTTGGTTGTTGTACACAATGAATCCAACAGATGGCGTTAATTTACAAAATGTATCCTCCGAATATCTAAACTTGTTGCCACATCACAATAGTTACACGATACGTCAGACTACGAATGTCATCATCCCAAAGTGTTAACTCGTGCATTCGATCACTCATGGCACTCACTCACTCGATCACTGAAGCCGTAAATCGGCCCCTGGATTTCCGTTCGATGTGAATAGGGTGTTATGTTTGTTAAATGTATCGGTTTTTTTATCTTTTCTGCGTCCAAAAAAAAAAAAACAGTATTTTAAAACAAAATTTGTTTCCGTTTTGTTTGCTTTGTCCAAGAAGCAAGCTCCCCACATAATTAACAACGCCTGGCTCAATACCAATGAAATACTTATAATTTAAGTAATCCCTCTTCTGTTGTATTTCTTTTGGTTTCCTTTTTTTCAATGCAGGCCCTGCTGAGGATTTCTGTGTGTATTTGTTTTCGGTGATTGAAAAAATTACACGGTTTTTCGAAAACGTCATTCGAAATGATTTTCCGGTTTTCAGTTATTTTTCCATTGTAGACTCACCCAGCTCTCCATACCGTTAATGTTCTAAGTTAAAATATTTCCACCAATAGTTCGATGCCCATGCTGAGAACTCTGCAGTTTTATTTCAGTTGATTTCCCTGCTCTTATTAGTACTAAGGAGTTTATTTCATCGCTTGGCCACTGTAGAGAACTTCTTTTCGGAAATTTTTGAAAATTGGGATAACCTTGAAAGTTCATTTCGAACTGATTTCAAGGTAAGCAGTTTTTGTATATAGTTGCTGACCAAGACCGCAGGATTTTGAAATCGCTTTGTAAGTAATTCTATAGCACTTTCATAGTTGCAAGCTGTAGGTAACAAATGGCTTATAATTCTTGACGCTTCACCTTATAGACTCGCCTTTAGGTACTGAATCCGTTCTACATTGCTCAATGATGCGTTTTGAAGAATTTTATATAATTTCATAATTTCCTCATCAACTGCCAACAGTTTTGCCCAGCATTCTTTTAGTTGTTCAAGTTTGAACGCCAAATATACTCCATTTTGATTTTGGTCTAAGTTACTAGTCAAACGCCTGAAGATGATCTTGATACACTCTGATTTCTTGAACAGTAATGTATTGACATTTGTGTTGCTTTCACCCCCATCTGTTTTGGTCGGCTGCTTCTTTGGTAGTCGCTGTGGTTGACCTTCTGGCTCCTGATGCCTTCCCTTAATCGGTAGCTTTGGTGGCTACCATGCATTTGGTTTACATCCTTTATGTAAAGTTGTACCTTCTCCATGAAGGTAGATTTTATGTCCAGATATTTGGTTTCAAGTTGGGAAAAATACTTCTTTGTAAAGTATTTGTGCTCTGGATATGTCTTCCGCATGACTTCCAAATACTCATTGTTTTCTTGAAACTATATCTAATGTTGTTCCAAGACATCTAGCCTCTTTGTGAAATACTCTGATGAGTATCGAGACTCTCCATCTTTCTTGAAATTCGCCCAAAGTTTTTGTATGTACTCGGCGATTTTGCTCTGCTTCACTAATCTAATCTCGTTGAAGTTTGCCATGATGAAAAAGAATCGTTCTCTTTTTTATTATTATTTAAGTGGACTGTATACTTAAAATTCTTCGGTCGTCCTTAAAAGGATCGAAGGATCATGCAAAATCCTAATTTGAATTTTTTGTGGTGATTATTACTGAATTTTTAGTCGCTTGATCCTCATTCTCTTATGACCTACTAATAAGTTGTGTATTTACATTTTTCATTTGTTGATGCCGTCAACAACCACGATTCATTCCAGTTTATAAATTGCTTAAAATGTTCCATATTAAAATCCTCAAGGAATTTTATCACTGCTTGTTAGTGTGGTATTTGTATTTCTGCAAAAATAAAGTTCATTCGTATTTCGTCCGAAGCTTATCTATGTCAAATTCTCGCAAAAATATCTTACCATACGCTTGAATAAATGTACTGTAACTGTAAAACAATTCTACTACCGTCTTCATTCATCAGCCATCTTGATTTTTCGGAACTCGATAAACTTGTGGTTTTTTTTTGGCTTTTTTTCGTTAGTCCTGCAAGTGGTAAAAATACTTAAAATCGTTAAATTATTGCTATCTTAGAGCAGAATTCGCGTGGTTATGCACATGCACATATATCGCAGCTTCTACACTCAGTGCAGATACTTTTCTCAATCCGTTCTGCTAGTTCCTCGCAGCTGCAAAATTTGCTTAATCCTGATTTCACCTTTCACGTTTCCACAATTGTACCCTCGTTGGTGTTGTGGAAACGCTACTTCTGAGGTGGAATATGATTCAAACGATTCTTGTAAGAAGCACGGAGTAGCCAGTACCATGCTTTGCATAGCATAATTTTATTTATACTCTGTCCACTAAAAATTGTCAGCACTCTTTTGTTTTCCTTAAGGTACTATTCTAACAAAAGCTCTTGCAGGGTTGCCGTAACAAGCATTTTGAGTGGGCATAAACCCAAAGAATAATATGTAGGGTTTCCTATCTCACACCTAATTCACACACACATTCAGATCAAAACAAAGCGCTTTTCAAAACCCATTGAGGAATGTGAACATTTTGTGTATCTTACGATAGGTGTAAAATCGATTGTGTATTTTTCTATGCTCTGAATCAGGGCTGCCAATTTACTTCATATGTAGTAGATCTACTTCATTTATTTATATTTATGCATCTGCTACGTAGCAACTTATTTCTACTTCGTTTAACTTGTTTTTATGAAATTATAAAAAATTCATATTTCATTTCACTTTTCGTCTCTTGAAGTTAATCTCGGGCCTATAAAATATAATTGTATATATAAATATTATAACGGTGAATTATCCAGATTATTAAAACAAAGCAGAGTGAGCTTGAAAATGAATACCATAAGCTTATGAAAGAGGGAAAAATCTTCAGTCTGTCTACCCATTTAAAAAGATCTTGCTCGGCATCTGTATCCGTAAGATTTTTACACGCAAATGTTAGCTTACAAAATGTAATTTATAGACGTTTTTCCTTTTTAGTCCCAAGCGGGGCACAGTGTACCCTGAGCGCTCGGGACGATTAAAAAAACTCTATTAAGCACAGAACTGTCATTATACCATTATTTTTAATAAATTGTGAAGCTGACTAAGCTTTGTTTATGAAATTAGTGTTCTTCAACTTTTTCAACTGCGGTCACAACACATATCGAATTAAATTCGATAAATATAAGAACCTCCGCCATTTAAAATTATAAAAAATGTGAAACAGTGTGATTTTGTTTTCAAAATCGTAAAAACGGTTTTTATTTATTAACTTTTGTTTAAAAAAATTAAAGAATGCAAACTTTTTACCACAAAAATTACCTTTATTTAAAAACAAAATTTAAAAAAATCACGCGTTTTCAAAATATCAATTTTGTAATCGATTAACCAGTTTTCGAGAAAGTCGAAGACAAAAAAAACGATCCTACGTGACTGCAATGTGTATACGGAACTGCAAATATTGAATACACACGAACTAAATTTTGCGAATGCAATGGTTCAATACTGTGTTCGGAACTGAATTACGTATACGGAAAGATTGGTTAACTTTTAATATTAAAATATAGTAAATTTCACATTTCATCTGATGCAGAGAAATTATGAAAGAGAGAACAATCTTTCTTACGTCTATCCCTCCCAAACCCCAGCGACGAATATTACGAGTCTTTCTTTCGCTGGTAAACCAGTCAGTTTTAAGTTATGTTTTAAGTTGTTCAATTTAAATACGGCTGTCGGTAATGATATGTATCCTTTATTAGGATAGCAATGAGGATTTTCAGTATCAGATATATACTATTCCTATTCCTGAATACGAGTCGAGTAAGTTTTCATGTGAGAACGACAAATTGGTATTCTCGAACACGACTCATTAATTATCGGTATTCCCCAACTCGAATGTCGAACGTCAAATGACACTCGAATGAAACATGCCTAGGAATAAACTCGAAAGTTACGCTTTTTCTGTGAGAAATCATCCATGTTTAAAAAGTGTTCGAGAGCAGCAGTGATGGATGCAAACATTTAGGTAAAAATAAAAAAAGTCTTTAAGTTGTAATTTTCAAATTGTTATGAATAATGAAGTGTTTGAAACAAAATTTAAATATTTTTTGCTGGTAGATATTTGGCATAGACGACGATCTTGCGTTTGTTTTAAATTTGTGCTCCATTACTCGTAGCAAATATACAAAAAATATTTTATAAAGCATCTCTCTACTTATCATATTAATTTTTTTTGCACTTTTACGATTTAAACTGATTAATTTACTATCAAATTACATTTAACGATTAGTTCTCAAATCAAAAGATTTTTTTTGTGAAACGTCAAGTCAACATTTAGTGAAGTTAGCTACAATTCAAAGGGTGCGTTCAACATTTTCGGAGTCATGTCATGTTTTTGGCTCTCACTAGAGTTGTAGAATACCGATTCTTACTCGACTCGACTGTGAGCTCTCGAGTGTCATCTCACTCGACTCGAATTCAGGAATAGGCCCTCTGGTCTTGTTTTTTAAGATTGGTAGGCCTTGACGTTATGCGTCATCCAGAAATCAGACACTTTAGTTGAATGCAAAAACCACATTCAGGCTTGGCTGAGCGACATGGGAAGCAGGCAAGCTGGAAGTTTAGTTAAATATCAATTGAATAGCCTAGAACTTCAATTTTTTTTTGTTGAGTTTTTAAGAATGATGACAATGTTTTTATGGTTGAATTAAAACAAAACGTATGCAGTGTTCTTCATACATTTATTTTTTTAATAGATTTTATAATAATATTAAGGCGCTCGAATTTAGCAAAATAGGTTTTTTTCTTTGTTATTTTATTTTATGTATGCTTATTTTTTTATCACTTATTTTTTGTAAGCTGTCGAACAGTTAGTTACATTTAAATAAATATGCTACATAAAGCTGGCCAGTACATATAAATACTTGTTTTTTTTTTTTTTAGTTCAAAAATTTGAATTAGAACAAAAAAAAAACGAATGGACCACCATTTCGCTTTATTCATCTTGGACATTTGTGCTAACATTTTATGCCTTTGAGATGGTAATTATGTAAAATACAATTAAATACTTTTGGAAACTGTAATGTTTTTCTTTAATATATTTAGAAGTATACTTTTGAAAAAGAGTTTACCATTTGGTATTTTTTGGGGCAATGCTTAGTTTTTGTAAGTAAAAACACATACAAATTTTGATTTTATGCTTTCGTTTTAGCTGCTGAGGCACTTATAACCATTATTTTAAAAAAATAATAGTTCAATAGCCAATTAGTTTTGTCATAAGAAATTATGATTTTCATTTATTCTAATTGCATTTTTAAAAGGTTCACAATAATTTCGTTAATTTGTTTATTCTTTTTTATGTTAACTCTTGAATTTAAATTATAGTATTTTGTGTAATTTTCAACTTATCAACTATGCATAATAAATATCCTTTACGTACATACGAACAAAACAAAAAATATCTTGTGGAAAGTAGAATAGGTTTTTAAACAGAGAAATAATAATTAAATTAAATAAAATTAAACATTAAAATAATTTTACGTAATAATAATGTATATAATATATATATTTGTGTGTTTTTTCAATAAATAGTTAAGTGTTTAAAAAAATGTTTATCGCTTAAAAGTGCTTGTCATTGGGAGTGTGTAGTGGTGGTGTGGACCAAAGGGCCTCTTTTCAGGCTTCATCATTCCGTCAACTACATCCATTCCACAATCGGCTTGCTCTAGCCTTCGAGCCTTTTGTTTTTGTTGGCATCGCATATACCACGTAAGGCATAGAATTAACACAAAAATTAGGGCAAGAGTGGCTCCGCTGGCGATGCTGGCCTTCTCCAACATAGCCCTTGGGCGTGTTGCTGCAAGAAAAATTGTGTTCTAGTTAGCTTTGAAAATTACGAAATTGTTTATATCTTACGTAGGTATGAACCATCGATCTCCTTGTACTCGCACCGAGGACCCATATATCCAACAGCGCATCTAAAAATACAAGTAATTTTATATGTAATGAAATGGTTAAAATGATCATTCAAAAAGTGCGCTAATTGTTTTGCTTTTTTTGAATACCTTTTATTATCAAGCAATACTAGAGTTTAGGATTAAGCCTGTGGTTTAATTAACATCAACGTCGATAACAAAAACCAGACTAGGAAGGTGGAAGTATTAAGTGTGTAATATCTGCTGATGATAGATATAATCTTTCTTGCTGTGATGGATTGAAACTTATGATTAACAGACTGGCAGGATATTGTTAAACTTAGAACCTGTATATCAATTTAATTGTTAATTTTTAATTTAATAGTAGTGCCCCGTGGCTTAGTGGTTAGTGTGTCGGACGGCTAAGCGAATGAGCCTGGGTTCGAATCCAGCTCATAGCCACCTTCTTTTCCGGTGTACTGCCTCTTGCGAGCAACTGACAAAACCTCCAAGAGTAAAATTTGTCTCGAAAAAGTTCATCTCATGTAGCCGTTCGGAATCGGCGGTAAACGAGCTATAGTTTCCATTCTTGCAGACAAACAACACACACACAGGATTGGTTGAGAGTATATGTAAGTCACTAGGCCTTGGCTCCTTAAGGAGCTGTCGTGCCAATAAATTTATTTATTTTATATCAATTTAATAACACTGAGATGAAAAAAATTGATATTGAAGAATATTATTACATTGGAGTACATTGGAGAAAAAGCATTTGGGAAAATCATAACAGGAATCTAAAAGGCAACTTCTGCCCCATTGACAACAGGAAAATATTATTAATATTTTTAAATATTAAAATAAAGAAAACATTCTAAAATGCGGCGAAGTCTGCTTTTAGGTATACAGGGTATGAAATTTGTTGACACACTTGCGTTTCTATATTTCTAATTGTTCTTTCAGTAACAAAACTTTTAATTCCAATCTGCAAACAGCCCTGATAAGGTAAGCAATTGGGACATTAGCGTTGGTCTTTTTTTTATAACATGCGCGCGCAAAAGGAATTTGTGTGTTGACCTTATAATGTTAAAACGCAATGCGCGAGCATAGGAAGATTAGGGAGGGAGGGAAAAAGGTGTCGATTAACATTGGTTTTGAATGCTTGCAAATCGAAATGGCAAGGGAAAATCTCGCCGGGTAAACTATTTCAAATTCGTGTTGTTCGGCTAAAGAAAGAACCGCTATATTTAATGGTACGTCCGAAATTGGGCTATTGGAGAACAAACAAAACGAAAGGATTCAAAACATATACGCTTCTTTGAATACGAGTTCGAAAATAAACTGTTCTGTTCCTGCAACGTTCCGCTTCACCTATTTTACGGTCTCCATAAGCGTCCTACCGAGAGGACTATTAACAGTGTGGTGAAAAAATTACTTCGGCGAAACGCAAGATCTGTCCGTGAGCAGCAGAACCTGAGACATTCGATTTAGCGTCACCTTTTGCAGGGCACAACTTGGCGAATTTTGCGTCGTGACTTGAGCCTGCATCCGTACCAAATTCAACTGATCCAGGCGATAAGGCCCCATTTTTGGATGAATAGGTGCGTCAATAAACAAAATTTTAGAATTTCGGACAAAAGCAATCCACATGAGATCTAAGAGCGTCCAATGCATTCTGAAAAAGTCACAGTTTGGTGTGGATTTCGGTCTCGACTCGAATGCTTGTATGTATGTACTATACTTATAGCAAAATTTACATAATGTATAAGCTTAACTTGGAAAATTCTAGTCAAGTCTTAAAAAAGTTTTCAATGTTTTGTATTTTCGTTGGTTGAAGACATAAAAGCAGGGGAAAGCACAGGTAAAAGCTTTTTAAAAAAATTATATAAACTTACTCGCAATTGTATAAAATCTCATCTCCAATTTTAACAGAGAAACACGTTGCTGAATTGAGGCAATACCAAGCTGCATAATTGGGTGGACATGAATATGTGTGGAATGTGATGTTGGGCCGAGGAGTAGGACTTGGCGGTGGTGGTCTGGGCTTTGGCACTGTACGGCTAGAGCAGGCTTCTAGAAATTAATTTATATGTATGTATTAATGTGTAAAGAATTTTCAAACTTAATAATTCAACTCTTACCTGAAGTGGAAAATAATGAGATAATAACTAAAACAACTACTGCTTCAAGACTTAACCCCAGACTCCGTCTACTTCCTGAAATTAAAAAAAAAGGTTTGAGTTCTCATAAAGTAATAAAAAGTCAATACTTTAAAAAAAATATTTAAAATGTTTTAAGCAAACTGATTATAAATAAATTAATTTATTGGCGCGATCCTGAAGGCTGGGATGTGTACTTAAATAAAACGGTTCAATCACGAAAGAAATGAAGAATCTATCACATTAAAAAGAAAACCTCATGTTGCAGCCACCAAGCATTAAAGAAACTCAAAAAGCGACTCAAAAATAACAAGGCCTCTGAAGCCGATGGTATGCCTGCCGAGGTGATCAAATATGGAGGGTATAACATTGTTCAGTAGGTACATCCTATAACATATTCTTCTCTATATCTCTTCTATTCTCCCCATACGCGAAAACCTTAATCGGTAGTAATCAATGTGTTTTCATACCCAAATAAATTGACACAGGTATGTAGGCTGACCATGACCGACATTACAAGCCAAAGTAGCCAGATTGCTGTCACAACCAATCAACATCTTTAACGGACTCCGACAAGGGAATGGTCTGGCTTGAATCCTCTTCAGCAATCCGTGACCCTGGCACGTCAACAAGAGGGATTGTCGTCAACAAGTCCAGCCAGATATTGGTCAAAGAAGACGACATAGACATTATAGGTAGAAGTCAACAAGTTATAACTACAAAGCTTCCAGATCCAGATCGAGCAAGCGGCAGAAAACCTGGGGCTGCATATTAATGAAGAGTAAACCAAATATGTGGTAGCTACGTCTGCGAGAAGTGTTGTTCCAACAATCAGCGTAGATGAGTATGAATTTGAAGTAGTACAATCCTTTAACTACATTGCCTTAAAAGTATCAGCCGATAATAAATACCATAGATTAAGAAATACGCGGGCGATTGTTAAAATTCAACAGATCGTACCATAGTCTGTCAAGACTCTTCAAATCCAGAAATCTTACTGCTGTACAAAAAAGGCCATTTTAACCGCATTTGAAAGGAAAGTCTTACAGAGAATTGATGGCCACGTATGTGAGAGAGGACAATTCCAGAGAAGATACAATCATGAATTGTACGTATGCTGTGGAAAAATAAAGTTCGGTAGAATCCGATTGTCATTTGACCTTTGTATATACACTAATTATAGTACTATCATGAAGCATCATTTTACTTGCGATTATAGGGACTATAAGGCAAGTTATGCATTCGTAAAAAAAAAAAAAAATTCTAACAATCAAACATGATATTACGATGATAGAGAAGTCAAAAAAAGTGGGTCCGGAAATTCCGTCCGTCTGTCTGTCTGTCTGTCTGTCTGTCTGTCTGTCTGTCCGTATCGATATCTACAGCCTAAACGGTTGGCCCGATTTGATACAAACTTGGTATATAGTATTTTTAGAGTGCTCTACCCGACAATTTTTGGAATTGGCATTCTAGCTCCAAAACTAACGGTACCTGCCATATAACTTTTATTAAAAAACTTATTTTTCTCGAAAACGGCTCCTACGATTTTGTTTAAACTTTCAGAATGATATTTTCTGTGCAAAATCTATCTTTTAATTTTAATGGATTTTTCAGAAAAAGTTTTATAACGGTACCTCCCATATGACCGGTTTTTTAAAATCAGACTTTCTCGTTAACTAATTGACGGATTTTGATGAAATTTTCAAAATATGTAGTGTTTTATGATTTAAATAATATTGCTTATCAAAATTTTCAAAAACATTTTTTTTTAAATTTTAATAATTTTTTTAAAAAAATATTTTGTTTTTTGAATATTTTGAAAACGGATCTATAGATTTTTTTTTTAATTTTTCTCCTAGTATAAACTATAGATTTCTTAAAATTGACATACTAAAAAAAATTTTAAAATATGTTTTCGAAAAGTTTTTCAAAAAAAACATTTTTTTGAAAAAACTGGTCGAACGATTTTGAAATGAAAAATTCATAAAATAGAAAACAGCAAACGAAATAAGATGGCTTACAACATTTTTTCCAAAAAAACGTTATGAATAGTGTTTTTTTGATTTCATAAAATTTTTTCCCCAATATTTTATTTCATATTGCTCGGCTAAGCCCTAGCCATTAGTCAAATAAAAGAAAGTGACAACCTACATTACATACATACTTACGTATTTTAAAGTATTTTTCATCATCATAAAAGCACAGAATAAATAAGGAAGCCTTTGATAAACACAAAAACAACTAACAAATAAAAAAAACTATTCGATTACTACTGAATGCAAAAATTTCAATCGAGAAAACAAAAGTTTACACCTTCCTATAAATAAACAAAACCACTGTGTTAACTTTTAATATTGTCTCTATACCTACTCGCTTAACAGTAGTTGGAACACGTATCTTAATTTTTGTACCTACCTTCCTTCCAACCTTATTATAGGTACCTAAATCCTTTATAAATTCCATTGGTCCCATATTGGGACGTATAAAGGTCCCTTTACCTAGCATTATTGCTATACTGCTGATTCCGACGAATCTTATGTATATAAGATATATATGCCAGTTGTTCAAATTTTTCCATACCAAAATGAAAATTTAACTAAAAAAAGTCCTTTGTATCTTTCTATTAGCAAATTATATTATAAACAGTAAGCAGCAAGTGGAAAGATAATACTACACTAAAAAACTGCAAAAGCTAACAATCCTATATATTTATGTGTTTATCCCTTTGTCGTGACGCATGTTCGTTCGAGCTTCACCCCAAAACGATTCTAAGGAAGTTGCACGTCATACAAAAAATATTAAAATAAAATCTTTGTCAAAAAGACGCCTGCACTTAAAAAGGATTAGCACATAAGAGCAAGTACGTGCGACCCAGTCGTGCCTTTTATTTTAATTGCAAATCAAGTCGCAATGAAGCGGGCTGAAATCGCCAATTGGTGTGGATATAGAATAAGAAGAATAAAAACAAACAGCAAAAGTGTTTTAAATACTGGTAAAATATCGGTAAATGTTTTCGTCTCCACTATTTAGAGTTAGTTACGAACCAACCAGGAAGATGGCCAGACGAAAAATGACACCATGAGATTACTATAGAGAATGTATATTGGATTGGACAAAACATCACAATAGACAGGTACAACTTTAAGGTAGTTAAGGACTTTGTTTACCTCGGATCCGCTATAACATCTTAAAACAACATCCCGTCAGAAATGGGCTATGAAGGCAATTGAGTAGCAAAGCCCATTCTCGAAAGACAAAGGAGACTTTGTATAAGACCCTAATCATCCCACTCCTGCTTTATGTCGCCGAGGCATGGACTTTATCTAAAGCGGATGAAGATATCCTTAATCGTTTCGAGCGAAGATTCTTCAGTAGATTTTTAGACCTACTTTCCTTAACGAGCTTTGGAGGAGAATGTTCAACGAAGAACTATACGAGCTGTACAGCGGCATTGACCTAGTCAAGAAATACGCATATCACGTTAAAAATGCATAGGTCATGTAGAGCGAATGGACAACAATGATCCGGCTCGCAAGATCTTCAATTGCATCCCATCTTTAAAAGATGACAACCCATCGGGCGTTGTTCGGGTTTGAAATATGTTTTCTGGATCCCAACAACGGCGATATTAATCGCACCCAATTGGAAACTTCCAGGCTAATAACTAACCATATTAATACAAACAAAGAATTTTTTAAAGATCGGCCGTCATTTTAATTTAATATTATTGATATATACGAATTGTAAAGGTTCATGTAACACCTGGTATTCCAATATCTGATGCCGGTTTATTGTTTATTGTGGGCACGGTGGGAGGGGAAAGGGAAGTTCCAATTCGGCTGCAGAAGAGGCGGTAGGAAGTGAGAGAGATGTTGTGGTGATGTTGTAGTAAGTAAGGACATGCTGAATTCGAAAGGTTTTTCCTGGTACTAATCAGGTACATTGATTTTCTTAGAGGAAAGGGCTCTTACTTCTTCGGACAGATCGGTGATCAATACCCTATTTAATGCAAGGTCATTGCTTATGTCTACGAATCTGTCAGCTAATTCAGAGAGCAATGGATTATGTTGACACGGAAGGGGAGTAGTGTTGCGTGAGCTGGATTGGAGATGAGTCTCCACAGAGTTTTCGGCAGTTTTCAGAGAGCTCAATTGTTGACCTGAAGAAGTGCGTAGGGTGGTTAGATTTTCGCTCTGAGTTTTTTGAATTTCAGTTATGAATGACTGAAAGCTCTGCTCAAATCGATTGTCGATATATCTGAGACCACCTGTGTCAGAGTGACAAGCTGCTTCTCAATTGCAGTAATCTTGTTCTGGTTCCGCAACTGTACAGTGGTTGTATTGAACTCCTCAGCAATCTTCAAAACTTCATCGAATCTGGCCAATTCTTGCCTACCCTTTTTGTGTGGTATAACTTCAAATCCGATGACATCTGGTTTAAATTGATTTGATCAGATTTGCAGCGCTCTCAGAAACAACGCATTCCACATTACCGGTTTCTTTTTTTTTGCACGAAGAACCGACAGAAGTTGGGAAATTAATAAAGTGATGACAAGGAAAAATTATAATTATTAACAAAAAGGTCACGAGTAGGAGCTGGGCAAAAACACGTCCGATTGGTTTGAAGGTTTAAACTTGTAAGGTAAGTAATGGTTTTAGTTACTCCTTACACCATCATCTATATGCCTGTGAAAGTCCCATCAAAATCTATGTAAAAATAAGAATTTTCTAAAAGAAACGAATTCAACGCCACCTGGTGGATAATTAAAATGGTATAAATTATTCCTTAAAACACCAGCTATATATGTATGTATGCCTGTCTGTCTGTCAGTATGTATAACGAGCTGCAGCCCAAACGGCTTACGCGATTATCTTCAAAATTGGTGTGTGTGATTCTTTTGACATTCTCCCCAGAGGGATATTTTATTTTTAGGCCTAAAAATAACGGTACCTGCCATATTTAGGAAAATCTCATTTTTCTCGAAAACGGCTACAACGATTTTGATAATTTTTTTTGAGAATTTGTTTGTTGGTATTGGCTATCATTTGAGCAGAACCACATATACGGAAAAAGTCTATTAACGGGATATTTTATATAACGTTTTTTTTTTAATTTTTGGATTTCTCGGTAACGGCTCTAGGGATTTCTGCCAAATTTTATATTTCTGTATATCAAAATTTTGAATAATTTTTTTTTTTGTAATAAAAATTATTTTTTTATTTTTTTTTTGGAAAAATCAATATTTTTAAAACTAATCAAAAAAATATTATTTAAATTTTTATAATTGCATGTTTATTAATAAACTCTAAAGAACTTCATACCAAAATTTCAAAAACAAAAAAATTCAAAAAACTAAAAATTAAAAAACAGGATTTTATCAAAACCGGTACTACAATTTTTGAAATACTTCTTTCATAAATTCTTCTTCATTTAAGACGTGTGATGGTGTACTTCATTTTTACTAAAAACCGTTTAATATTTTGGTTTTGGACGAAAATTCCATTTAGCCACCTAGTAGCAATTTCCTAAATCGATATATCTATGTGTGCGTGATTTTGAATATTTGTATGGTAAAAAAATACCATTTTTCAAAAATTTAATCAAAAGAAACTGTAAATGAACTATTACTATTATTTTGTTATAATTTGATAAAAAATATATAAACATATATTGGGCGCTGCATTGCTTGTCGTTTCTTTTACACTTCAGATTCTTTGATGTAGTAAGATTAGAGCAAGCTTTTTACTACAATCAGACGCTCATCATAAGTGCATGTGTTAGTTGTTAGTAAAAGTAAAAGTAAAATAAAATAATGATAGCCTAACACATGCCCAAAATACCAAAACTAACTAAAATGTAATCATGCCAGTTACAAGAAAACATTAAACAAAACAATCACGACAGTTGAGCACTGGTTCGAAATAAAGATTTTAATCCCACTTTAAATAAATAAAATAAATTTATTGGCGCGACAGCTCCTTAAGGAGCCAAGGCCTAGTGACTTATACTCTCAACCATTCCTGTGTGTGTGTTGTTAATCTGCAAGAATGGAAGGGACCTACAGTTTACCGCCGAGTCCGAACGGCTACATGAGATGCACTTTTTCGAGACAAATTTTAGTCTTGGAGGTTTTGTCAGTTCCTCGCAAGAGGCAGTACCCCAGAAAAAAAAGGTGGCTATGAGCTGGATTTGAACCCAGGTTCTTTCGCTTAGCAGTCCGACACACTAACCACTAAGCCCACTTTACTTAAGTTAAAGTCTATAAAAGAAGCCTTTAGATTAAAAAGTCTGCTCATACGGTTAAGAGCTTCATGTATGCCATAGTTTGTTCTATGAAAGTCAACATGCAGAAGTTCCGATCCACGCAGGTGATAAGATCCTCCACGGTAATTAAACCCAATACAGGCTAATAAATAAGGAGCATCCATTTCGCCTTTTAATAAGTTGATAAAAAAATATTAAATAGTTATTAACACGCCTTTCGTGAAGAGTTTGCATCTGCAGGAGCTGGATTCGCTGTTCATATGGTGGCAGATTGAATGGATCGTTCCAAGGTAGACCTTTAAGGGTAAAACGAATGAAATTGTGTTGGATTGCTTTAATACGGTTCTTATGAATTAAGTAATAAGGAGTCCATACCTGTAAAGCATACTCAATGTGGGGCGTACGTAGCTATTGTACAAGGAAAGAATCACATATGGATCATTAAATTTCTTTTCCCAGCGTTTTATGAATCCTAGCATAGATCTAGCTTTATTCACAATAAAATTAACGTGTTGAGTAAATTCACAGTTAGAGGTAAAATGGACACCCAAATTCTTAAAACTTAAGACGCGACAGAGTTTATGCTGGGAAATATGATAATCGATTGCACTTACGGTACGTTTTCTAGAAAAGGTTATCGTCTGGCATTTTACTTTTTCTGCACCGAATAATAAAGGTATCAAGCCTGCAGAAGACTGCGGTCATCACTAGACTTTATTGTCTTAAATATCTTCATGTCATCAGCGAATATAAGAATGTCCCTTGATTGTATGCATGAAGTAACATCATTTATTGCCAAAATGAATAGTAAAGGACCAAGGTGGCTTCCTTAAGGTTCGCCAGAGTGACAATTTCTAGATTTTACTTGGTAGGATCTATTCTCTAGGTATGCTTTGATCCAAGCTAAAAAAATAAGGAGGAAAACCAAAAGCTTTTAACTTGAACAAGATTATTTCGTGACTTAGTTGGTCAAATGCTTTTGAGAAATCAGTGTAAATGCAGTCAACTTCATAACCTTTTTCTAATGCATTTGAACATTTGTAGGCGATTGTTAGAAGATTTGTAACAATTGATCTATGCTTCATAAATCCATGTTGTTGCTCACAGACAACTTCTTCAAAAAGTTTTGGAATGCAAGATAATTTAGAAACAGGCCTATAGTTTGCAATGTCAGCCTTATCTCCTTTCTTGAATATAGGAGTAAGAAAAGCCTTTTCCATGTACTTGGAAATTTTCCTGCTTTAAGTGAAAGCCCAAACATCAACCTGAGGGGCTGAACTAAAGAATGCTCATTATTTATTTAGTACCGTAAGGAGATTTAAAAAAAAAAGTCTATTCTTTGAACTCCGAATGAGAACTGAACTTAATACAAGATCTTTCTTACTAGTAACTTAACTAATATATCTTAAGTATATGTCGATCGAGAGAAGATGATGTCATGATGATTTCATCGGGACTCTGATTAAGTGTAATATGATCCTCGAAAGTACTTAGTAGGCTGTTTCTTGTTTTGACGTTTGAGGCACGAATTCAATTATAGCTTCAAAAGTAATAAAGCTCCTTAACTTGCTTACACTTTTTTGATACTATTGGGGGCATTTCATTGGGACCAGCTGAACAATCATCGAAGAAAGAAGGTCAAGCACTGTACTCTGCAGTACAGGGATATGGTTACAGCTAGTTTGCGAAAAGGTATGCAGATTGTGAACAAAATTTTCATCAACTTCAATTGTTTTTTTGACAAAAAGAATCGCGAAAATTTGCTGCAAAGGCGTTAGAAATATCGACAGTTTTTTCTAACTGAATGTTATTTTATGCGAAGATAGCGGAAAGCCATCTGATTTGTTTCTTTTAATTAACAAGCTTCCGAAATCTCTTAGGGTCATCTTTTAAAGTAATACCCATATCATTTACGTATGTAGCTAGTATACGTTTCCTCATCAAAATATTGGTTTAGGTAATGCATTTTGAATTGCAGCGAATGTGTTGAAAAAAAAGATTATTTTTTTTTGTTTTCAGTAGCTTTGCAAATAAGTTTATTTGATTTCAATACTTTCTATATTTTAGAAGTTATACCTATCGTGTTTTGTTGTGTAAAACTGCGTGATTTTCCATATTTTTTCATAGTTTTCTGGATTTTTTTTAAGAATTAATTTTTTATCTTTAAAAAGAAAATAAAGAAAAAAACAAATGTCTAACTAATTTTTTTTTATTTTTTCATACTTTTCGGCATTTTAAAGCCGCAAGAATTGTTTTTTCATTTGCATCTATGTGTAACTCAATATTTTTTTATTCGATACCCGTTTATATAATAGAGAAGAAGAAGATAGATAAAGAAGGTAAGAACAGTTTATAGTCTTAAGCTAGTATTAGACGGCCCTTGTATTTTGTCACTGCAGTGACACTGTGACGTCACAACAAAATAGGTCCTACCACTGTCACTACCGTGACAAAGCTAATTGTGTCACGGCTAGCTACAGTGACTATCACACGAATGACACATGTCTGTCATTGTTGTCCCAAAATACAATGAACATCAAAGTGTTTCACGGTTATCCCTATGTCTCGGTGTTACAGCAAGGACATGAACACACGACGTGACAACTCTCAAACAGCTGATCGTTGGCCGTGAGCCTAAACTGCAATGACATTTATCATTTTCAGCACTGACGATCACACGGCGTCATTCAAATGAGTCACTGTGTCTTGGTTGTTTTGGTTAAATATAGACGCGTGTTTCAATTACCTAAATTAATTTAATTAAAATAGGAATAAATAATACATTTCCAATTACAGTGAATAAAGCCAAAAGTGGAAAGTCAAATTAAGTATGTCCACACGTAAAATCGTAGATATGGCGATTCTTGAGGCCTGCATCTTGGAAAGCAGCCAGAGAAGATGACTCGGACAACAACCAAAGGCCACCGCAAAGAATTCGTTCCTTGTGGTCCAAAAATTGGTCGTTGCGACGTGGGAATGAAGTTTTCTGCGCAAAACTATATACCTATAATACTAGGTTATATACTATAACTGCAATACATATCCCATGTCACAAAGAGCTCGTTTTCAACGCGAATTAAAGGCTTTGTCAAAAAGAACGCGTTTTTAACCCGCCCTCGAGGTTATTGAGATTATTGGCGTTGAGATTATTTTTACGCTGAGATTATTTTTTATAAATGCGGTGTTAGAGAAAGTTAAAGAGAGAGCTATGCGCAGCGCGGATGGTTTTCATTTTTTCACCAAATGTCAATCAGGATATTTTTTTTTAATTTAAAACAATATTAACTGACACAAAATAAGTCAAAAAATGTATACAAAAAAATTAGAATAACTATTAATTCACCAAGCACAAAATAATTAAAAAAAAAAAATCTTTCTAACGCGGCGTCAAAAAAAATTATTCGTAATCAATCACAATGCGGCGTTTTAAAGCCGTGTGGAACTTGACGTGAGGTTGAAAACGATCTATGTGATATGGGATATGTATTACTGTATATAAAAACGCGGCCCCAAAACGCGCTCTGTTTGACGAAGCCTTAAGTCATTTAAATTATTGTTTTGATATTTGTTTTTGTGTCATTTTCATTTTTAATATTGCTTATCATGGAAAAACTGATAGTATGTGTTAGAAAATAGGAAAACATGTAAGAATATATGTAGTTCTGAAGAACGAGATATGGCAAAAAATCGGAAATGAACTATTTCTACAACAACGTCGCGTTAAAACGCCGCGTCAAAATAATCTCAACGTCGCGTTAAATAATCTCAACACCGCGTAAAAAACGCACTCTGTTTGAGGAGGCCTTTAAACTTGCAGTGACAAATTACAAGGTAGAGGGTCCTACTAGCTTTATTTCTTAGTACAATACATTCCGCAATAATTTTTACTTACAGAAACTGAAATAATTCCAGTTAAAATTGAATTTGCATTTCAGGCTGTCAATACCCTAAAATCGTTTGTTTTATTGACTGACAGATACTTTTTACTAAGGCTGTGAAGATTTTTGACCAAAATGGAAATTGAAGTAGAGGGGAGTTTCTTAAACAAAAATGTCGACAGCAAAAAATAACTCATTAATTTGTACATCAAAAAAAAAAAAAAAAATGTTGTTAATAAAGAACAAAAAATTAAAAATCGGTTATAACGAGCAAATTCTCCAGTACCATGGAGTTCATTATAACCGATTTTGACTGTACAATGTCTCAAGGTTTTTTTTCATTCCATTTCTAAAACTTTCTATTCGTTATGATTTGGACTGTTAGCGATGATTTTCATTTGCAACATAACACTACTGACTCTTAGTAAAAATGTTAAAAAAAACGTTTAGAGCAATAATTCATTCTTTATTTTAAAATAATGTTTCACAATGTTATGCTATATGGTTGCTATTAGCCATAATAGCAAAATTATGTAAACGATTTTGTTCTCTCCTTTATGTCAATAATTGTTCTACAAATTCCCGAACCTCTTACGTCCACTTATAACCTCAAATTCTACCAGAAAAAAAATATTCGGTCTGTTATGCTTAAACTCCAAAATTCCATAGAAAAAACTTTATACTTATTTTCTTTTCGTTTTTCTTCTTTTATTTTTGGTGATTACAAGAACAACTAAATATTAAAATGAGAACACATTATGTTACCCTACACGCAGAAATTTTCCATTTTAATCAAATAAAGCATTTAGAGCAAAGCAATACAACTCAACGGAGAATTACTTTATTACAAGAATGTAGGGCTGCATAATTCAATTAAAATAATAAAATACTTAACAAAGACTGATTAGGTTTTTGATATCCAATGGCGTGAACAAATAGAGTTTATTTGTATTTTTATTTTACTTTAAGTTTTGATCGATTAAGAAAGCACTACAGAAAAAACAGAGTAACTGGGTAGGTACGCTTTTTATGTGTATTGTTCGTGTTTATTTAGAAATAATACCTTCTTTACCTTCCAGAATAATTACCTTCAATGCTTCTCAATTACAAGGGCTAAGTTTGAATGATAGAAGGGGAATGTGAATGCTCTCGCTATTTTGTGAAGGGCACTCTTCATTTGTGGTGTTTGTAAAAAAAAAATTAACGAAAACCGTTCATTTCAGAAAGCTGATTTTGCTTAAACAACAAAAAGAAAATATTAGAACACATCAAATCATTTAATCAGAAAAAGAGAGCTCTCTTCCACTGCGGCATTTAACAAAAATAAATTGAGTCTTTTAATGCGGCATTAAAAAACAAAAGTTAAATTATAATAATAATAATAAACCGTGTTGGTCCAACAATCAGGCTAGTGGAGCATGAATTTGAAGTAGTGAAATCTTTTAACTACCTTACGTCAAAAGTCAGAAGCCGATAATACTATGGAAACAGAATTCTGCGAGGCTTTTAAAAATCCAGAAATCTTTCCATACAAATTAAGCTGCTGCTGCTCTCCAAGTCTATGGCCCCACTAGTTCTCGCATACGAATCGTAGACTTACTAAAAACAACATTGGAAACATGACGAAGACCTGGACGCCAATCCAGTTATGATATATGGAAGAACTTGTTGAATGAGGCCCGGATCAGTGACCGAATGTTGCGCGAATGATTTTTTTTTTTTTTTTTTTTTTTATAATTAGCCCACACTAAAGGGATTTTGGCTACCCTTATGATGTTAATTAAAAACAGCCAGGGCTTTAGGAAAATGGGGAAGGATATGAAAGGAGGTAACGATGCACATTTGTCTTAAAGTTCTGCACTTCAAAGAGGGAGGAAAAAACAGTCAGGCAAGGCATTCCACATTCGTGTGGTACGACTAAAGAAAGAATCCCTGTACTTGACAGTACGTCCGAAATTGGGCTCAAGGGTATATTGATGAGCATTCCTTGTAGTACGAGTATTAGGGTTGAATCGTTTCAGGGGAGGAGGCTATTTCGGGAGAGCTTTCTTTATGGAACTAGCAATAAAATAATGACATAACATGACGTCTGTGCTCCAGAGATGTAAATGTTTCTGTTATTGTTCGATCGCCTATCATTTTTAAAAGCTCTTTTTTGTATTCTATCTAGAAAACTCAAGTGGGTTACAGGAGCACCTACCCAAATGTAGGAATTATACTCAAGCTTAGGGCGAATATAATGATTTATATGCTGTAGCCAGATCAGACGGGGTGACGAACTTCTTGCATTTTCGAAGGAAACCTAAACATCTCGCAGCATTTTTGGTAACGTCAAATATGTGGTCATTCCACAGAAGGTGGTCTCTAATGCACACACCGAGAATTGAGAGGTGTTTGGTTTTCTCAATGCAAGTGCCACTCATTGATAGTGGCATTTGGGGTATATTTCGCTTTAATGACAAAAGACAACATTGAGTTTTCGAAGCATTAAATTCTACTCGGTTTCTTATTCACCATTGTACAATGCTGTCAGGATCAGAATTTAATGAACTTATCATACGCTGCCGTTGCAGTTCCACATCCAAAGAACGAGGATTTGAATCTGGAAACGAATAGGAGAAGCTAAGAGTACTGTCGTCAGCGAAACAATTGATAGGATTAGTTGTTTTTCAGATAATAAGTCGTTGATAAATATAAGGAAGAGAGTCGGAGACAAAACAGAACCCTGGGGCACGCCAGCGTTTATTTTGTGAGAATCAGACTTGAATCCGTCCAATACAACCTATATTGACCGTTTCGAAAGGTAATTACTAATCCAACGAAGAAGATATTCGTCGAGTCCAAATGCACGCATTTTCGATAAAAAATCTTGATGCCAAACTCTATCAAATGCCTTAAAAATATCAAGTGCAATAATTTTGCTTTCCCCAAAACGATGGAGAGATTGGTTCCACTTTTCGGTGAGATATACCATCAAATCACCAGTGGACCTATTGCTACGAAAGCCGTACTGCCGGTCATTAAGAAGCTTTCGGTCCTCAAGATATTTCTTTAGCTGAAAATTAATCAACGTTTCCATGACCTTGGAAAGAAGGAACGTAAGTGCAATTGGTCGATAGCTTAAGGGAGAAGAAGATTCGCCTTTTTTAGGGAGGGGCTGGACAAAGTCTGTTTTCCATCCACTTGGAAAGAGGCCAGATGAAGAGGACTGATGGAAAAGCTTACGCAAAGGTTTTGCCAGCGTTGAAGAACACCTCTTCAGAACAATAGCGGGGATATTATCCGGGCCAGCGGATTTGTGTATGTTAAGATCTTTTAATACTCTTGCGACTGTACGAGTGCAAAATCATTTACGCTCTCGAGTTCAGGAGGAGTACTAACACCTGCTGGCAGCGTTGAGTTAGCAGCGTGGGTATGAGTTAACGGGCTGTATGTTGGTGTTGCTGCCATCAATGTTTTCTTATTACGTTATCACGTAGTAAACCGACTTTACAGACAACCAACTTTTTTTTCTTAAGTGATAACATCTCAATGATCAAAAAATAAATGCTACTATTTCAAACCCACATACACTGTTGTTTCATGAAAAATTGTTTTTTTTTTTTATTGAAATTAAATTATTATTGTAACCCATGGTCAAAATCAGAGTTCTTTATTAAATTGTTTGTTAATTCAATCAAAAGGCAATTGGAAAAGTTTAAATGTTAATTGACTAGTGAACGAATCATTGAGAATGAGTGACAAAAATAAATTCTCGCATAAGTTTTCCAGACAATTTTGTTCTTGAGTTAACTGCAAGCTAACCAAACTAATTAAGTGAGAAATGTTTCAATGTTTTGCAATTTTTTTTTTCAATGTTCAGTTATTCTTCCACACACGCGAAGAATACTTTCCTTAATAAAACGCCGCGTATGTTGAATTTACGTAAGTTGGGACTAGTTACTGTATTGAAATGTTTGCAGAAAATAAAAGAAACAGAAAAGACAGCAGAAATATGAAAAACTCTAAGATACAGTAAATCTTAGTGGCTGACATTTTTTTTTTATTTTTCATAACATTTTTGGTTAAACGCTTACATATATGTAAGCTCCATGAATATAGAAGAAATTTCGGATAAATTTAATCGCCTACGATGAAACAACGTAATGTGGGATGATCAGTGTATTGTATTTGATCTCAAGAGATTTGGTTTTTGAAAATATTCAATGCGAGCGCATGTTTTTAAAGCCATATAATTAAAATATTGTACTTAGTGAGTATCTACTTCCTAAGTGTTGCTCATCTATTTTGCTAAAATACTCGTGACCCAAACAAATGAAATACATACATACATAATCACAATAATGGCTAATTCCAGGTATATATAATATAGTCTCTTGTTAGACGTTTCGTACGGAAATGTCATACTTTGTATTTTCTTAATTAAACAACAGATGTTGAAGTTTAAACACTTGTTTTTTTGGATAAATAGGTATTAAAAGTTTTTTTTTAACTGTTAGGATCAAATTAAGAAAATTCCAACGAACGTAATAATAACGATAACGATAGGCAACCACTCAAGATAAAATAATCTTTAAAACTCCGTAATTGGGCTGCTAGTATATAATTTGGATCTATGAGAATCTACAGGGAATCTTTTGATAAAACAGTTTTTCCCCCCAGAATTCACTATGCTACACAAGAAGCTTGTTACTTTTGTTTACATAAGTATGTACACATGTCCATTCGGAGTTTAAAATTTTGTATTTTAAGGTAGGGTTTGAGAAATTATAACAAAACCAACAAATTTGTTTGATTTAAATTTTCGCGAAAATTTAATGTGAAATATGAGTAAGACACGCCTCATTCAATTAGATATGAAGTCAACCTTTCTTCCTCACACTGGGATTTGATATACATACATACATAAACGACATAGAATAGATTGCTTCTAATGAAGGTATTATTGTATTTTACGTTGAAAATGTTCCTTTGTGAATATTATTTATGATGAAAAAAACAGAATTATATATGTATATGAACATAAAAGAGGAGAAATTTAGACAAGAGAGAAATGTCTCCATAGCCTCCATCGTTGGAAGCAAACTTTGACTTAAATTCTTGTGTTAAAATTTGGACTAATTATAAACAAGCTTGTACATGATTGGGAAGAGGCTGGTAACCTCTCCCATAAAAAAAAACAGACAAGTCTCAAAAAACGGTTAAGTGATTTGCGACTTTTTTCATAGAACTTGAATTTACTTCAAAGAGCTCGAGCTCCACAGCAGCTAGACGATGTCTTGGCGCCTGAAGTCTGCCATTATCTGTTTTAATCAAAGCTTTCAAGCAATTATTGCGCTCGCAGAGTTTGCTTGAGAATACTTTTGACAAGACAACGGACTACGAGTTATGGAAATGGCAGCATTCACGAAATTGTTGCCGTTTGGGTATTACCTGATGTAGTCCCTGGCCGCATTGACCAAATTGACTACGTATTTTTTTTTTTATAATTAACGCGCGCACAAGGGACTATTTGTTTCCCTTTTAATGTAGAACACACAGCGCGGGCATTAGGGACTATTTGAATGTTTGCAGATCAAAATGGCAAGGGGAAATCCCGCCGGGTAAACTATTCCAAATTCATGTTGTTCGGCTAAAAAAAGAATCCCTATATTTCACGGTACGTTTGAAATTGGGCTCAAGGGTGAACTGATGGTCATTCCTTGCGAGAAGAGTATTACGGGAGAAACTTTTGAGGAGAGGAATGCAGCTGGCTACTTCGAGTGAACATTTTTTATAAAAGAAACGATAAAAAGGAAAGACATGAAACATTGCGTCGTTGTACGAGAGGGGCAATTGTTTCAGCGGCGGTTCTATTTCCTATCAATCTTAACGCTCGATTTTGTATTCTATCAAGCAGGTGAAGCGATGTTTGTGAAGCACCTGCCCAGATGTAGGAGTTATACTCGAGTTGAGGGCGTATAAACGCTTTAGAAATTGTAGCCAGATTAGATGGGAAAAAATACTTCTTACACCGATACAGAAAACCTAAGCACCTAGCAGTATTCTTAGCAATCTCAAATATATGGTCGTTCTAACGTAGGTCGTCGTTGACACACATACGGAGTACTGAGAGCTTTTCGGTTTCTTCGTTGTAAGTGCCATTCATGGACAATGGCATTGGGGATATGTTTAGCTTTGACGACAGAACACAAAATTGAGTTTTTGAAGCATTAAACTCCACACAATTCCCATTATTCCATTTGAGAATGCTGTATAATCCGGAGTTTAATAAGCTTGACATACGATACCGTTGCAATTGTACGCCCGAAGGCAAATGACGTGAATTATCGAACGAATATGAAGTCACCAAAACAGTTTAGTGGATTAGAAGTAACAGACAAAAGATCATTTATAAAAATGAGGAAGAGTCGGAGAGAGAACAGAGCCCTTGGGCACACCAGCATTTATTTTGTGGAAATCAGACTTGAATCCGTCCAATACAACTTGTATTGAACGGTCCAGAAGATAGCTTCTAATCCAACGAACAAGAGTATCATCGATTCCAAAAGCACGCATTTTCGATAAGAAAGCTTAATGCCAAACTCTATCAAATGCCTTGGAGATATCATGAGCAATAATCTTACTTTCACCAAAGCGATGTAAGGATTTGTTCCACTGTTCGGTGAGATATGCCATTAGATCACCAGTGGAAACCATACTGACGGTTCGCAATATTTTTGTAGCTGATGGTTAATCAGCGTTTCCATGACCTTGGAAAGAAGGGATGTTAGTGATATGGATCGGTAGGAGGAGAGGGAGGATGGGTCACCTTTCTTAGGGACAGGCTGGACAAATGCTGTTTTCCATCTTCTAGGAAAGGTTCCAGAGGTGTAGGTGGAAAAGCTAACGCAGTGCGGAAAAAATCAGTCCCATGAAAAAATTCACATTCTCAAGTACAGGAGGGGCAACTTTGGTGTAAGGGAAATGGGCTGCGAGCAAGTTTGCCTTCTCTGAAGAGTAGACAATAGGTTTGTCATTAGCGATGAGCGTTCGAACCGAAGATGTTGAGGAGTTTTTAATATTTTTTTACAAATGACCAAACGTTTTTACTGCCTTTGAGACATTGCAGAATTTTTTGCCGTAATTTTTGGTCATGCAAAAACTTGGTTCGTTCAATGACGGAGTTGCAGGAGTTCCTTGCTTGTTTGTGGTTTATTCGATTTTCCTCTGTAGGGTTGGCTTTATAAGATCGGAAACTTACTTCTTTTAGCCTGATAGCTTCTTTACATTCAGAGTTAAACCAAGACTTTTCTTTAGGTTTAATACTTTTTACTCTGTTAGGAATAAAAGCACGTATCCCAAGAAGAATCACATTTGTGATCATTTTAGCACTGGCGTGATAAATACAGGCCCACCCTGTATTTATTTTTGTATTAAATGATGTTACATCTTGTATTCATTACAGCGAGATCCTTATATTTGCCGCCGACAATATGAAGACCTTCAAACAAATTTAATCTGCAAATAATAATATTCTTCTGCAAACTGATATTGATCGGTTCGGTACTTGGTGTTGCAAAAATATTTTAACTTTTAATGCTATTAAATTTTAAATTATGACATTTTCCAGGTGTTTATTTAAGTGCCAATCTTGAGTTCACCAAACATATTATGTTATTCTCTTTTTTTTAATTGACATGTGCGTCCTTAACTCAATTGTGGTGCAATCAAATTAAATATATTTCTTTACCATAAAGAAAAGACTTTTATTTCCTAAAAAATTACAAAGCTAGAATTTTTGTTTTATTTTAAGAAAACTTATGTTTAGTTTTTATTTTTATTTTCTTCTTTTATTTAATGTAACTTATTACTATTAATAGTTATTACTATTGACCTGACTAACTGCTTCTCCTTTTAGATGTAACAAAGAAATGACGCTTTTCCGCCATCTTGCCCATGTGATAAATGGCGGCCAAACACTTCCGCTCAATTTGTGGCATTGCCAGATTTGACAACACTTCCCCCTGTAAAGACGGTTTTCAGGTTTGCCTTTACATCTTCGTCAAATCGACCCACGTCTAGTACAGCAAGCTTTGCAAGACCTGACCAGACTCTCCCAACTGCCTCCCATATGAGGTGACGATGGTGGGATAAAAAGCCACTTTACTTATAACCAAGTTGTCGTCTAAATACAGTGAAAGTTTATAGATAGGGCTAGTGCGTTCAACTTGCGCCTTGGAACTTTCTGACTTCAGAACGGCAATTTCTTCGTTAAAAGATTCGCCCATGAGAAATCCGCATTAAATAGTTTTCGGTCTTAAAGGGGTCAATCCAGGACAAATAATGTGCAGAAACTTTTTATTTGACTTTACTCCTCAGTCTCCTAATGTATCATAAAACTTGTCCCATAGCTCGAAGCAATCCCATTTGCTAAATCGTACGACATCGATGATTGTTATTTGAAGTTCCTTTTGGTGTATGTTGACGAAATTAATTTCTTCCGTAGTGGAATGTGTGACCCTAAATTCACCTGGCCCTTGGTCGACGGGCTCGTACAGAAACTCCGGTCCTTGATACCACCTACTGTTGGAGTAGAACTCTATGTTTCATCTTTATTTTGTGGCTTCATTAGCAACGTTACTCTTGCTTGGTATCCATCTCTACCTTTTTATGTCTGTCTCTTCCAGAATCTCTCCTATGCGGAATGCAACGAATGTTTTATACTTCCTATGGTCGGAGTTAATCTAGCTTAACTCTGTTTTCGAGTCCGACCAGAAGAATTTTTCTTTTGCTTCTATGGTGTGACTGCTGGTTATCGCTTTGGCGAGTAACTACTAGTACTGCTGCTTCCAGCTCTAGCCTTGGAATCGATACGAGTTTAAGTGGAGCTACCTTTGTTTTTGCCGCTACTAAGTTAACTTCGACCGTTGACCCTTTTGCCATCTGAATGTATACCAACGCTGCATAAGCTGCTTCGCTGGCGTCAGCAAACACGTGCATCTGGTTTTTTTCCAGTGTTAGCTTCTTCGTATATGGTCTCTCTATGGAAATTTTTGTTAAATTTGGAAGCTTTTTCATCTACCCCAATTTGTCAAAATGATGCGCTTGAATTTGCTCGTCACATGTAATTGCCGCAACCCATATTTCCTGAAGCAGGATCTTCAGCGAGGCCAGGAAGTTTGCGATTAGGCCTAGGGGATCGAAAATTGACATGAGGATTTTCAGCACCTCTCTCTCTCTCTCTCTCTCTCTCTGTTGGCCGATCATTTGAATTTAACATGCCGTTCAATGTATGAGCTCTTATTGCAAATGTGAAAGCATCAGCGTGAGAAGACCACCACAGGCCGATGACCTTTTCAGAGCTCGATAACAGGTGCCAGTTGCTTATTTTCTTTCCCTGTCGTGCTGCCCTTTGTCTAATGTACCTTGTCGGAGTTTAATAAAAAGTTTCTGATTTCAAAGCCAGCCTATTAGTGTGGTACGAATAAAGAAAGAATTTCTGTACTTAACAGTACGTCCAAAGTTGCACTCAAGAGTAAACTAAACCTAGCAGCGTGAGTATTATGATGGAATTCTTCTGATTGCTTTTAAAACAGTATCGCTATTGGAATGAAATCACCTATTCATTTTAATGCTCTTTTTTTGGATAAGATCTAAAAAAAACTCAATGCACAAATGTGGGAAATATACTCAAGCTTTGGTCGAATATACGTTTTTTGTATATTGTAGCCAGATCAGACGAGGTAAAATATTTCTTGTACCTTTGAAGGAAACCTAGATCCCTCGCAGCATTCTTTGCAACGTCAAATATGTGGTCATTTCACAGAAGGTGGCCTGTAATCCACATACCGAGAACTGGTAGGTGTTCGGTTTCTTCAACGCAAGTGCCACTCATGGATAGTGACATTGGAGTTTATTTCATTTTACCGACAAAAGACAACATTGAGATTTTGAAGTATTAAATTATACGAACTCATTTTTAATATTAGAAAAAAGAAGCCCATAAGTTTACTTTGCCTTACCAAAGTAGCTGTGGCAAAAAAAAAAATCTAGAAAGGTATTATAAACAGAATCATATTTTAACAATAGAGTATTCTGTTGGGTGTGCCATCAGAGAAGATTTTTATTATTTTAATAATTTTAAAAAACAAACAAAGATTGCAAAATAATTCCAGTGGCCCGCCAGCGATTTTTAATCGTCAATTTGCCCCAAGTGTTTAAAATGGTTGGGCAGTCTTGAGATAAATCGTTGATAAATATAAGGAAAAGCTTCGGAGATTACTAATCCAACGAAGAAAAGTTTCATTAAATCCAAATGCATGCTTTTTTGATAGAAGAGTTTAATGCCAAACCCCACCTTGTCTTAGAAATATCAAGTGCAATAATTTTACTTTCACCAAAAGGATGGAGATTAGTTCCACTTTTCGGAGACATATACCAAAAGATACGCAGAGGTTCTGCTAGCCTTGTAGAACACCTCTTCAAAATAATAGCGAGGATACAATCCGGGCCAGCGGGTTTGTATAATGAGATCTTAAAGACTCTTGCGGCACAACGAACGCGAAACAAGGTTGGCCACATTAAATCATTTACGCGCTCGAGTACAGGAGGAGTTCTAACACCTGCTGGCATCGTTACGTTTGTCGTGAATATGGCTGCAATCAGATCTACCTTTTCTTGAGAATTGAAAACAGGAGTATCAATGAAGACGAGCGTTAGATGATGACGAAGAAACTTAACTTTTTTTTATAAATGACAAAAAAATTAACTAATGTACATATTTACATCCTTATTTTCTTGTATATCCTTCTCTATGTTCCCCAGGCTCTTATAAAAAAGCTTTTCATTTTCCATTCAAAAACTATGTCTAAGTTGTATTCAAACATCCGTACACTTTCTGTATAGCATTCATAAATATTTTAAGCAAAATTCGTGCCTAGATAGGAAAAGTTTTTGTCACGAACGTGTTTCTAAATTTCAAACAATTATAATATATTTCCCAAAAGGTAAGGTATTACCCACGACTCGCCCTTGAAGAAACAAATAAACCTGATTAACCACGCATTCATAAGCGGCTGCTGTTGTAAGAAAAAAAAACAAGGAAGTCTACCCTATAGGAAGATGACAACAAATGACGCAGATGGTAGGCGTAGGTTAAGAAAAGAACAGATGTTATTTTTCCTACCTTTTCTTCTTCAACGAAAGACGTGCTCTAAAGGGCATCACCATCATTCTTCCATCTTCCAAAATTATTGACAGATAATAGTGTAGCAACAGAGTTAAGAAAAATGAAAAACTAAACGAAACTCACCTGAAAACCCTGTAATGACTTTAAGAAACTCGTTAGATGCAGTAATTTTATCCCGTGTCCGTGGTGTATTCCTGAGTTTTCTTCGAATGCATTGAACTGTCGTATCGCATGCCGCAGCGGCTCCTACTTCATTATCGATTATCATCATCGGTGTCTCCATTTCTATTGTAGTGCCCATTGAATTCGTTTCGAATTTACGTTATGTATTTCCTTTATCCGTTCTTCTGCTGGTCTCCTTACTTCCTCTTCTCTATTTGATGTCCTATTGGGTTTCTTTTAGTAAAATTGTTTTCTTCTTGTTTTTTTTTTGTATTTCTTACCCAGACAAGTTATGTGTTCCAGGCGTTTGGAAGAAGTTGTCTGTGGTATGCTGTTTGTTTCTAGCTTCTTATCATTATTTATCACAATATAGAGTGAATTTATTGATGAGCCACAGCATTGTTTTTTTACGAATTCTAAATTAAAAGAACGCTTCCCAGGGCTTTAGAAATACCTTCAGTCATTTTCTTATATTCACGTTATCGTTTATGGTTTGCTGGATAAAACAAATTAAGAAGATAATTCAGAAGCACGCTCTACGTGCTCAACAATCAGGTTTTCACTTTTATTATCAGAACCCCGTCACTTATTGAAACCCAAGAAGCATCAAAATCGTAATATTTTAATGAATGAATGAACCGCGGGCGAATATATAACTATGAGTAAAAAATCTGCCAAACGAAGTCTCCCTGGTTATATAAAGAACGTGTGCCTTTAGTTATTTTATATACACACAAGAGTATACAGCAAAATAAAAAAAAATTATATCCCAAGCGACTTTTCACAATTTCACTTTGACCCACAATGCACTATAGCTGGTTTAAATTCGCTGGTTGGTGGTTGATTAATATCACACTTGGTTCGCTAATTGATTTGATACACTAAACGTAATATGAAAATCGATTTGAGTTTAATTTCTGTAATAAAAAACGAAAAATAATTATATCGTGTAGATTGCTACGAATTACACGGACCTTTAAGTAAGTATATACTAAATGCTAGATGTGGAGAGATGTTGACAACTAAATAGAAAGTGATGCCAATACTCCCAGGTTTAACATTAGGTCTATATGAGCAGCACATAATTTGACAACGTATACGTTCACAAACGTAACTTTAGATAGGTTACCTGGCTTGTGTTTGGTTTTTTTTTTTTTTTTTGTGAACGAACAAATCCAACCAGATAGGTTACCTCTCAAAATTCGAAGCAAAAGAGAAACACAGTCAGGTGTTCTTCAGCTGTTGACGTTTTGAGAAAAGTATCCAGTAAATTTTAGGATACCTTTGGATATTCTCGCTGTTTCCATATGTCCCTCAATCAGCCGGAAAACAGCTGTTTTAAACCATGCTAATTACAACAAAAGCAAGGTAACCTATCCGAAAGTTACGTTCGTGAACGTACCCAATGGGTCCATCGGTTAAAACAGAAAGAAGGGCTAGCAAATTTTTGAACCTCAGCCCGATTCTTTTAGGCGTTTTTCTTTGTTCATAGCATTTGTTTTTAATTTCCAGATTTGATCTCAGATTTCAGAATTTTCTTGTAAAAACGAACATGAAACGAGGTTGACATTTTTTGTAGTTGTGTGAGCGCCTTTTGACAACTTGTTTTATTTATTTATTTTTTAGGTTAACAAACAGAAAACAAGTTATGGATACAACAAAATTGGTTTCGTTTAAAAATTAATTAAAATATATCAATATGAACAATGAAGCAATTTTTTTAACGAATATTGTGTAGGGACAATGAGAACTATGTCTTAATATCAAATAAAACGGGTGATCAGTTTAATTTCGCAAAAGTTCCTTCACTTCGACCAATTTGCTTGAGAAACCATTGGAAGACGACAACGACGTAGATATCGTGCCTGATGAGAATACTACAAAATATTTTGTTAATTCTTGATGTTTTTTTCACTTTAATTTACCCAAATCTTTAAAATCAAGAACAAAATCCAACTGAAATGTAAACCTAATGACATTTGCAAATTGTCATATGAAGCAGTGTGTGTGCAAATCGGTGTAGATCTCGATAAAAATCCAGATTTCAAAAAGTGATCTAGATCAAAAAAAAATATTGATCTTTTTTTAAAAACGAAGATAAAATTTGATCTCAGTTCAAAAATACTAATCTCAGATAAAAAAAGATTATCGTTTTCAAAAACGAATTCGACAATAGAAAAAAGAAAAAAAGAACTACAAAGTTGTATTTCTTTTTTCGTTCCGGCTATTATCAAAGAATACTCAAAGAAATATACGTGCTCAGAAAAAATTGTCTGAGCATTCTGTCACTTGTAATAAGCGCAAAATACACAAACAAATATTCAAGAAATAAAATGCAGATGAAGTTATTTGCTCTTATGAAGACGTATATTTTATTTAACAAATCTCTAAAAATATACAATATTTCTATAATCTATACAATATACTATTAATAATTTTAGATCTTGCGTTTTCTATTTTGTTTTGTGTGGAATGAAAGTAGCACTTAGAGAATTTTATATTTAGTACAAAATATTGCAACCTATTAAAAATCCATATGAAAAATGTCAATTTATGACAAGTGCTAAAACGAATTTGAAAAATAATTCAAAATTGATATTTAAAAAAAAAAATTGTTCAACACTAATTGAACACTGGTCACAAGCTTTCGTGATTATAACATTTGTCGGATTCTCCGATAATCCTCACAGGTAAAGTCCACCAAGTAATTAATTGTGCATTCATTGAAATTATTTTTGTATAACTTGGTAAATTACAAGTTCGTAAAATTCTTAGAACCTAAACTTTGTTGCGATTTTGGACTGTCATACTACAAACTTTACAAAAAGCCTTAAGGTGTGTCAGGATTTTATTAACTTTGTCTTTTATAATTTCTAGTGAACAAATGGTCAAAAGAAACAGCAAAAGCACCAGCAACAGCGGCCGTCATTATTTTAGAACCAATATATTTCAATTCCTCAAGCTAGAATACACCAACAACAGCAACGTCAACAGCGTCGTTAGACCAAAGTCCTAAATTTGCTGTTGCTGTTCCATTGGTACCAACTTCACACAAGTGATATTCAAGGGCACCATACTGCAAAAAAAACAATTGACAGGGTTATTGTTCCAAGAAGACGATGCTGCTGCTGGTAGTGTTTTAATTTTTTGCTGGTTAGCGTGCTGTTTGCTGTTGACGGTGCTGGTGCCGTTGCTGGTTCAATCTGTTCCGCGCAAAATAGTCAGCTAGCTGTTCATCACATGTTACTTCAGTGTGAACAGTATCCAGCAAATTTTAGGATTCCTCTGTGTTCATGTTCTTCAATCAGCTGGAAATTAGCTGTTTTTAACCATGCTAATTACAACAAATGAAAGGTAAGCTATCCGAAGGCTACGTTCATAAACGTACCCAATTACTTCCGTGTTTTTTAATACGAGTTAAATAACAGCTGCCAACCATATGATAAACAAAACATATGATTTCCAAATCGAAACCGAGCTAATGCTAATTTGTGGTATACTTTGGTATCGACCACGAAATCAGCTGGGTAGAAATTGGGTTTTAGGTGTTCACAAACGCTGAATATATTTTTTCAACAATTAATCAGCAAGGTTGCTGCCCTCGAACGTAAGCTAGATCACCAAAGCTATTGGATTTGAAAGTTCCACAATATCGAACGTATGTTATTTAAAACTGTAATTTTCAGAAACTTCCCTATACGACTGCTCCTACTGTCAAACAACGTAGGAAAAATGTTTCCATCTATGAACACTGAAGAGATTACCAAAAATTAAAATCATTGCCGTCGTGTCAGTTGTTTGGCAGCGAAATTTGTTGCTGGGAGCTATTTCCTAAATAATATTTACCGTTTTATTACAATAATTATTTTTTTCTGTATTGTGCACTGATTCAAAATGTTAGACTTATTTACGATATTTACAAAGGGAGGCATTGTCTTGTGGTGTTTCAAAGCCACTGATCAAATATTTACGTCTCCAATAAATAGTTTAATACGTGGAATTATTCTTCAGGTACGTGTGTTTGCCTTGCCAACTTATTTGCATACCTGTTTTTTTATCACTTTCGATTTTTTGTTTTGTTCATAGGAACGAACAATTGGATCAAAGGACTTTGAACACAACAATCTGGCACTGCGCTATAAGTTGGACAATGAATTGGATATTGTTTTGGTTGTTGCATTCCAAAAGATAATTCAAATGTCTTATCTTGATAAGTTCCTTAACGATGCACACCTCGAATTTAGAGACAAATATAAAAATGAACTTTCGTCCGGTGAGAAGTTTAACTATGAATACAATTTCACAAGTGAATTTCAAAGGATTTTGGCGGAATCAGAGTCCTGGGGTAAGAAGCAAGAAAAAGTTCCGAAACTAATGCGTAGCTTTGACGAATCTGCCAAGTCAAAGAAGACTGTTGCTTCTATGATTGAGTCGGGACCTAATGCAAAACCGTCATCCAAGAAAGTACAAATTGTCGATAAACACCAACACCAACAAATGCCTCACAGCAATCAAAAGTCACGTGAAGAAATTATCCAAGAAAATCGAAAAAAACTGCTCGAAAAGATGGCTGGAAAGAAGAGTCCACAGGATGAGAAAAAAAAATCTTCCAAGGAAAACGAAAAAGTTGGCAAGAAACCCAGAATTTGGGAATTGGGTGGTGATGTAAAGGATATGGGTGATTTGGACCGTTCAAAAGATCGCCCTGACGACGAAAGGAAACTGGAACTATCTCAAGAATCTGTTGGGGTAAATATAACTATTTTTAGAAATCTTGTTTTGCATATTCCACTTCATGTTTCTTTTTTTTTTCTCTAAAAATTAATTGACTGTTGATTCACGACTCAAAGTTTTTGATTTTGTTTTTCAAACAAGAAAAGAAATAAAAACAAATCGGAATAATATTCTCCACTAGATGAAAACGCTAATGGCAGTCCTCCACTCATCCAGTTAGAGAAAAACTTCCCACCAGGACCGTTTTACAATACGCGAAAGCCAACTGTGACGGCGTGAATATTTGTTTCCCTAACTTTAACTGGTCAATATGCTTCCTCGATAGTGACATCGATGATAGTGCTGAAATGATCACAAATGTGATTCTTCTAGGGATGCGTGGTTTTATTGCTAACAGTAAAAAGCAACAAGCCTAAAGAAGGTCCTGGTTTAACTCTGAGTGTAAAGAAACTATCAGGCTGAAAGAAGTAAGTTTCCGATCTTACAAAGCCAACCCTACAAAGGAAAATCGGAAAAAGCACAAACAAGCAAGGAACTCATGCAATTCCTTTATTTAAAGAACAAAATTTTTGCATGACAAAAATTGGGGCAAACAATTCTGCAATATCCCAAAGGCAGAACAAATGTTTGGTCATTTGTAAAAAATATTAAAAACTCCTCAACACATCTTCGGTTTAAACGCTCATCGCTAATGACAAACCTATTGTCTACTCTTCAGAGAAGGCAAACTTGCTCGCAGCCCATTTCCCTTACACCAAAGTTGCCCCTCCTGTACTTGAGAATGTGAATTTTTTCATGGGACTGATTTTTTCCGCACTCGTACAGTAGCAAGAGTTCTCAAAGATCTCGATATACACAAATCCGCTGGTCCTGATGGTATACCCCCGATTCTTCTGAAGAGTTGTTCTTCCACACTGGCAAAGCCATTGTGTAAGCTTTTCCATCGCTCCTACACCTCTGGAACCTTTCCTAGAAGATGGAAAACAGCATTTGTCTAGCCTGTCCCTAAAAAAATATCGCGAAGATCGAATCCATGACCGTCAGTATGGTTTCCACTGGTGATCTAATGGCATATCTCACCGAACACTGGAACAAATCCTTACATCGCTTTGGTGAAAGTAAGATTATTGCTTATGATATCTCCAAAGCATTTGATAGAGTTTGGCATTAAACTTTCTTATCGAAAATGCGTGCTTTTGGAATCGATGATACTCTTGTTCGTTGGATTAGAAGCTATCTTCTGGACCGTTCAATACAACTTGTACTGGACGGATTCAAGTCTGATTGTCACAAAATAAATGCTGGTGTGCCCAAGGGCTCTGTTCTCTCTCCGACTCTTCCTCATTTTTATAAATGATCTTTTGTCTGTTACTTCTAATCCACTAAGCTGTTTTGTTGACTTCATATTCGTTCGATAATTCACGTAGTTTGCCTTCGGACGTACAATTGCAACGGTACCGTATGTCAAGCTCATTAAACTCCGGATTATACAGCATTTTCAAATGGGGTAAAAGAAATCGTGTGGAGTTTAATGCTTCAAAAACTCAATGCTGTCTTATGTCGTTAAAACTTAACTTACCCCCAATGCTATTGTCCATGAAAGGCGCTTACATCGAAGAAACCGAAAAGCTCTCAGTACTCGGTATGTGTGTCAACGACGACCTCGTTAGAACGACCATATATTTGAGATCGCTATGAATGTTGCTAAGTGCTTAGGTCTTCTGTATCGGTGTAAGAAGTATTTTTCCCCTTCTGATCTGGCTACAATTTATAAAGCGTTTATACCCCCAAAACTTGAGCATAACTCACACCTGTGGGCAGGTGCTTTTCAAGCATCGCTTCAACTGCTCGATAGAATACAAAACAGAGCGCTAAGATTGAAAGGAAATAGAACTGCCGCTGAAACAATTGCTTCTCTCGAACAATGGCGCAATGTTTCATGTCTCCCTATTTTACCGTTGCTTTCATAAAAAATGTCCACTCCTCCCCTTAAAAGTTTCACCGGTAATACTCGTCTTGCTATGAATGCTCATCAGTTCACCCTTGAGCCCAATTTCGGACGTACCGTGAAATATAGGGATTCTTTTTTTAGCCGTACAACACGAATGTGAAATGGTTTACCCGGCGAGATTTTCCCTTGCCATTTCGATTTGCGAGCATTCAAAACCAATGTTAATCGACACCTTCTTTCCCTCCCACCCTAATCTAATTTCTGATCGAAAAATTATCTGCAGAAAAGTTGTAAATAATTAACAAACCTATAATTTTACTTCATGTTATTTTTCAACAGAACCTCATGCTGATGCTTATTGAGCATCAAAAAATCGTTTGATAAATATTTTTTCTTAAACATCGCGAAAATATCGATATCATCATCATAACATCTATGGTCAAACAACTATGTTTTTATTAACGATATTGCATCCCTAAATGCAAATGACAAAGGAAGAAATCTCTATTTTGAGATCAAATCTTTAAAATTTGAATAAAAACTCGCTATAAGTAACAGCTACGTTTTTTCTTAAGACAATTTGGCTTGAAGATTAATTGTTGTTCTATTGTTAATAAATTTTTATAATGTACGAAGCGAATAAAATAATTTTCAATTTTAAATTTCATTTCGATTCATAAATAAACATTATAATATTTTTTTTTCCAGATGATTGGTTCAATGAAGGGTGTTATTCAAGATCTTGAAGTCGAAAGCGAAGAAGAAGACCTTGAAGAGGAATACACCCAAACATCAAATTCTCCTAAAACAGAAACTAAGAAACCCACTTCTGGAGTTTTTTCTTTGTTTCGTGGATTTGTTGGTTCTAAGAATCTAACAAGATCTGATGTAGAGCCTGCTTTGGAAAAGCTTAAGGATCATCTCATTGCGAAGAACGTAGCTTCGGACATTGCACAAAAACTGTGCGACTCAGTCGCATCAAAACTAGAAGGAAAAGTTTTGGGAACATTTGAATCTGTGGCAACATCTGTCAAGACAGCCCTCACTCAATCTCTCGTACAGATTTTATCACCAAAACGTCGAGTTGACATCATCCGGGATGCTCTTGAAGCAAAAAAAGCCAATAGACCTTTTGTCATGGCTTTTTGTGGAGTAAATGGTGTTGGAAAATCAACAAATTTGGCAAAGATTTGCTTCTGGTTGATTGAAAACGATTTTAGTGTTTTAATAGCAGCATGTGATACTTTCAGAGCAGGAGCTGTTGAACAGCTTAGAACGCACACCCGTCATTTAAATGCTCTGCATCCACCACAGAAACACGCTAACCGTACTATGGTGCAGTTGTATGAAAAGGGCTACGGAAAGGATGCAGCTGGAATTGCATTAGAAGCCATCAAATATGCAACTGATACTGGTATCAATGTAGTTCTGGTTGATACGGCTGGAAGGATGCAAGATAATGAACCACTTATGAGGGCCCTAGCAAAATTGATCAAGGTTAATGACCCGGATTTGGTACTTTTTGTTGGAGAGGCATTGGTAGGAAATGAAGCGGTAGATCAATTAGTTAAATTTAATCAGGCATTAGCCGATTATTCATCCAATGAAACCCCACATATTATTGATGGAATCGTACTTACAAAATTCGACACAATTGATGATAAAGTGGGCGCTGCCATATCAATGACTTATATTACAGGACAGCCGATTGTTTTTGTCGGCACCGGACAGACATATACCGATTTGAAGGCCATCAATGCAAAAGCGGTGGTACACTCTTTGATGAAATAAATTTGATAATTCTTATAGATTCAATATGTTTTTTAGAAATGGTTAAACTAGATGGCTAAGTATTATTTTTTTAAAAATAAAAAAAATAATTTGTTAAATAAAACTTCTTGTTTTTGTTATCTGATGTTTTTTGTTTCTTTTGATTTCTTGATAACTTTGGTCTTAGGTGGCATGTCCCATAAGCTGCTCAATCGCAGCACTAACACTTTGTATTGCAAGCATCATATTATCGAAAAGGGCAATCTAAGTGCAAATTTTTAAGAAAACAATACGCCACTGAGAACGTGAGTTTTTGGTCATGGTAATGAAATGATATAAATTATACTGCAGTAAGATTAGACTCAAAACCAACGGTTTAGTTTAAATCTTATTTCAATTCAAAATGCCACGGTGTAGTTTCTAACAGGTTATCTAAATTTTATTAAACTTCTTAGAACCGTTTTTGAGAAATAAATTTATTCTTTAATGGTTGTACGACAGGTACCATTATTCAATTAATTTTTAATCTAGATTATTACCCAAAAATCTTAAAAAAGAAAATGCGGTACAGGCACGCAAGCTGAGCGTTTGCTCCAACTTTGAAGAAATAAAAGACATCGCTTTCCAAGTTGACACAAAATCTATAATCCTCACAAATGTACCGGAAGTTTTATAACGGTTTAGTGCGGTGTTTCGAATGTACCGTTCTGTTGGGCGAAAAAAATATTACATTGGGGGCGTTCGGTGTCGTATAGCTTTGTGCTATAATGCTATTGAAATATATTGTGCGTTTGTGAACGCAAAAAAACCCATACCTATGAAACCACTTTTGTCAAAAGTCAAAACAGAGAAAAAACTAATTGTTTACTTCTGTGAATTGAAAATAAATTTATTGGATTAAACATAGATATAAAATATATATTTACAATGAATAATGATTTGGATCAGGATGTTGGGTCACCTGTTCCGCGATGGGAACATCTTATTCAAAACAGAATTATGTATGTAGGTACATATGTAAATAACTTTTAAACAGCAAATACAAATTGCCTGATACTATATTCCTAAAAATATCCTCGCTGTCTTCAATTTGGTATTGAATATTTTTTTATATTATAGTAATGTGCATTTTCGCTCTACTTTATTACTTATAGCGAGTTTCATTCAAGAAAATTATTATTATTATTATTTATTAACACGCAATTAAAATTACATGGTAATTAAGATTAACGAGCCTAGCTGCTGAGACTATTGGCTCTATGTAAAGAAAGGAAATTATATAAAAATGCTGGTTTTGGATATAAAATCAGATACGTTTTCAATGTTTGTAGAACTAGGATTTTGGAGAATTTCGTAAATTGATTTGTTATTGAATATATTTTTGATTATGGGTTGTGTTATAGGGCAATGTTCTAATATGTGAGGTAGATCCCATCTAGTGTTACAGGTTGAACAAAGTGGTGCAGTATTTTTGTTGAGAAGGTGCTGGTGGGAAGTTGCAGTATGTCCAAGACGTAGACGTACAAAATTAGATATTTTGCTTTTGTGTACGTTTGTTTGCTCTTTCTGTCAAAAGATTTGATCTTTTTCAATTTCTAGAGTTTCATTGCAAGAAGAAGAGTAATTTGGATCAAATTTCAACACGAAAGACTTGATCTCAGATGGGTTGGCAGATTTGATTTGAATGCACACATACATTTAAATATTAAATTAACAAATATCCATTAAATATACAAAATAAAATAACAAATAAAGGTGTTTTTGAAATGAGAAAATTCAAATATGGCAGAATATATCAACTGTGCATGTGCATGCCTTGTATTTTTATGTGTGATATCAAATACTGTGTATGCTCGTCAGTGAATGACAAATACTAGGATTAAATGATGAAACAAGTTTCATTTAAAAGATCAAATTTCGATTTTCAGATCAAATCTTTGAAATTTCAATGAAACTCGCTATTACAAAATTCAGAAACAACATTTGACAAGAAACATCGATGTAACCCACTTAAACATCGATACATCATTCTTGGTGAGCTATGATAGTGCCACGTGTGTCGAAAGGTCCGATCTCTGAAAAGTAACACGTAGTGATCTCAAATTTAATGCTTGCTGTTGAAATTTTATGCAAAAGCAGTTTTTTGTTGGACAATTGATGAAAGTTTTTTGTCTGAAAAGAAGAGAAAATCGATTAGTCATAATCGCCGGTGAAAAGGATTACAAAAGGGGAAACATAAATGCAATTCGATTCGAATGGCGAGGTGTGTGAGCGTGGGGTTTAGGGTTTGAAAATTTGTTTTCTGATTTCCGTCGAAGTTTAATTTCTGATCGAAAAATGGTCTGCACAAAAGTTGTAAATAATTAAAAAAAACCTATAAGCAAAATAACGGTCTTTCAATTTTTTACGCAATGAAACACAACCTTCAGAATTAAAATTAGCTGGCTAGTTATTGTTTTCTTATTATATTACTATTTGTATTCAAGAAGTAAGTAACCGCTTATTGAGCATCAAAAATCAGTTCATAAACATTTTTCTAAAACTTTGCGAAAATATCGATATCATCATCATAATATCGATGTTTTTATGAACGATAATGCATCCCTAAATGCAGATGATAAAGAAAGAGTGACAGTCCCTCAACAATACTACAATTTAATCATTAAAGAAGTTTCATTGAAAAGATCAAATTTCGATTTTGAGATCAAATCTTTAAAATTTGAATGAAACACGCAATAAGTATACCAGAAATTTGGCGCTACCTTGGTTTCGATTTGGAAATCATATGTTTCGTTTTTTGTTATGGTCATCAGCTGTCTTTTTACACGTATTACAACAACAACGAGCTATTTCCATAGGGATGCTATGAGATACCGATACATTACAATATCCTTTCTCTTGTACTTGTTGAAAACACAATATTTCAAGAAAGGGCATTCACATTTGTATCCTTTGGATTTGAATCATTTTGTTGTAATTAATATGGTAAAAAATAGTAGATGCCGAGCTGATTATTGAACATTGAGTAACAGAGAGAAAATCTAGATATCGAAAAATGTGTTGGATAGATTTCCGTCTGAAGAAACATGTCAAGAACACCTGGCTGTCTTTCCCTTTTGTATCGAATTTTGAAAGGTAATGCGTACATTAACTTTTGGGTAGGTTACCTTGTTTGTGTTTTTCGTGAACGAACAAATCCAACGAGATAGGTTACCTCTCAAAATTTGAAGCAAAATTCATCAGCTGTTAACGTGTTGAGAAAAGTATCCAGCAAATTTAAGGATACCTTTGGATTACCTCTCTGTTTCCCTATGTTCTTCAATCAGCTGGAAAATAGCTGTTTTTAACCAAGCTAATTACAACAAAAACAAGGTAACCTATTTGAAAGTTACGTTCGTGAACGTACCCAATCTATAAACATGAAATTTGCATCCCGATTCTCCATATCATCACCGATACGTGATATCTCACTAGTCACAAGACGAGGTGATATTGATTTTGTGACTTTTTTTTATTCTCCCCCAAAGTCAATACTTGTGTCACAAAAAAATTTAAATTGTGATCTCCTTCAGAGCAGATCAACACTTACAAATTATTTGAGATTTGGCATTTCAATAGGTATTTTGATCGTTCAGTAACTCACAACGAATGGTCACAATGGCACAAGGCAGCAATCAAGCTATTTGTGATTTCAAATGGATTTGAATCGGTTAGCAATTTGTTGCTTTTTAAAAAAAATTGTTAATATTTATTATGCATATCTTTATCGTAACAGAAATTTAAAAGAGTAGGCGTTTTAGGTTGTATTCTCCTTTTTGCCTTCTCTCCGGGATTGAGAGACGTACCAAGATTTACCTCCTCTTCTTTATAATTTAAGTTTTAAAACGTCTTTCTGACGTTTTGTTTCTTGAAAAATTCTGTAGAAAGTCAAGTTTAGATATTTTGCTCTAAAGTTTTTATTATTTAACATTTAAAATTTAATACTTCAAGGCAACAAAATGATTGCAAGCTGTGCAAGTAAATATGTAAACATACTGGTAAGTTTTTTTTCAAGAAGTTTTAAGGAAAATCTAAAGAACGTTGTGTTATGTAATATAAAACTAAACTTATTTGTTTCTAGCGTACCGGACTTAGACCAATCTCAAGCACTGCTTTCAAAATGAGTGATCATCTGTTCGTTCATCGTGATACACCAGAGGACAATCCCGATATTGTCTTTGAATTCACCGAAGACAACAAGAAGGTATTTCATTACTTAACAATGCCTCATTTTGACCGTCAGGCGTATTGTTTTTTTTTTTGCAGCGGGTTAATGCTATTCTTAGCATTTACCCAGAAGGTCACAAGCGAGGAGCAATGATTCCATTGCTTGACTTAGCACAGAGACAACATGGTTGGCTGCCAATTTCGGCGATGCACAAAGTTGCTGAAATTTTGGATTTGCCGAACATGCGTGTATACGAAGTGGCTACATTTTACACCATGTTTATGAGACAACCAACTGGTAAATATCATCTACAAGTGTGCACAACAACACCTTGCTGGTTGCGTGGTTCCGATGATATATTGAATGTTTGCAAAGTGAGCATGAAAACAATCTTTACACTGTATTTTCAATACAATATAAATTACTTTTGTTTAGAAAAAATTGGGAATCAACCCCGGAGAAACAACTGCAGATAGAAAATTTACTTTGTCTGAAGTAGAGTGCCTGGGAGCATGTGTAAATGCACCAATGCTTGCTGTTAATGATGACTATTATGTAAGTAGTTTTTTTTAACTAGCCTTAAGATTTAATGGCGCAAAATTATAGAATATTCAACTTGACACTATCATAAATTTATGGTGACACTGGCTCATATTTTCTTAAAAATGTCAACCATTTGACAGCAATTAAGTTTTAGTAGGGTATTCTTCCTCACCCACGTTCTAGGCCGTATATCACCTTGATCTGATATTTTCATTATAAATTAACTTTTCTAACTGCATTTCTGCAGATTCGCTAGGTCTTAGCTCCTTATTGAGTTTCTATGTCAGCAGGTCTATTGTGTGAAAAATGTTCCATTTCTTTCTGAAGGATTATTTACTTTCATATGTAGTTTTTCGTAGGATAAAAATAACAATTTGAATAAATTTTGATTGATTGGTTTGAATTAATAAGATATTTAATCTTTTGTTTATTCTAAATAACCGCATAATGGTCAATCAGCTTTAAAGATGAGATCTTGAATCAACTAGACCCAATGGGTCTTGTGAATAAAAAAAAAAAAGCTAAAGCTAAAACTTTGATTTTTAAGCAAAAGCTAGGTTTTGTGCAAATAAAATCCAGCTAAAGCTAGCTAGAAAAAAGTTTTCTAGCAATTGCTATTTTGAAATTGCAAACGCTGAAATCATATAGCTTAAGCTTGTTTTTCCAGCTTAAGTTTCAATTTGTGTGAATAAAAATAGCTTAAGTTAAATTATTTAAGCAAAAGCTAAAAAAATAACAAAATTCCTACAGAAACCTTTGACTAGTATTTAGTTTTAGGACTCCCTTTACTAATAGTGCGAACATGGCAGACTTCATACGTGTATATGTTAATCGGAAAGGCTTCCACAGCCCTTATGTAGAAGCAACATGCAATGCAATGCAGCTGAAGAGCTTACAAGAGTTTACTCTTTTACTCGGTTCTCCGATTTAGAAAATACTTGCTTCTTCCAGTGAGTTCGTCTGCGTGGATTTCAGATTAAGTTATTAACTTATTTAAAACAAAACTCGCTAAAAAAATTATTCAGATTTCTCCCGCAGGAAAGTTGCATTTTTCAGAATAAAAGTAGCCTGTGTAGCATAATGAATCCTGTAACTCTTCCGTCTATCAAACTTCACAAATTCGAGCGGTTGTTTCGGCATGGAAGTATATTAGGCAAATATACTAAAAAAAAATACACAATACATTTTACTCAATATTTGCGACGGTTCTTAACCAGGTCGTAATCGGCATTGTAATCAAATATTGGATATGTGAATTTGTATATTACATAATAGAGGCTATTCTAATCTTAAGCATTTCCGCAATTGGTGCACATCTGTTGTGGTTCATTTGTGTAGTAGTGGTAGGATCTATTTGAAAAGAGTTTTTCCCACTCTGATCAGAAATAGTGCAATGCATTCTTCTCTAGTAAGAGCATTATTGTAGAGAGTTCGGTGATGACTTTTTTGATGGAGTTTTTGGAGAAAATTGTTTTCATTTAGTCAAGAATTTGAGATTTCCTGTTGCTCTAACTCTCTAAAAACGATACAAAAAATCGTAAATGACCGACGAGAAATAGCTGTCAAATGTTTGGAAAATATTAATGGAATTTTGGAAAATTGGAAATGACAATGGAAAAAATTGTGAGCCATAAGGGGTTTTTATTTTTAAGCTCAGAGCAGGGCACTGAGCTGTCAAGAAAGATCTGTGTTTGTTTTTTAACTCGGAGCATTCTGAGCGCTCATCTTGTGTTTATTTTTTCAATCAGAGCTCGATCGGAGCGCGCTCTATGAGCTCAGAATAAAATGACCGAGCACATGGAGTAAAAGGCTGAGCGTGGCCAACTTCAATCGTTTTTTGTGTTTTGACAAAAGACTTGTTTTGTTGGAAAGAAAGAACAAACAACAAACATTAAAATGGCATCATTTTTTGTGATACGTCTTGAATGATTTACTCGAAAATCATCATCTTCCTCATCGGATACAAATATATAAATTGTAAGCTTCTAGTAGAATAATTGCTTTATCCATTTTTTTTCAATTTCTTTTCTTAAAACACTTAAAACTTCAACAAGCAAGCAAATTAATTTCATTTGACATTCAACAAAATATGACAATTCACTGCTCAAGTTTGTTTCTTTTTTAGATCGGAGAGCAATGATCATACTATGCTCAGAGCGTAATCGTTTTGCTCCGGCTCTACTCCGTGCTTTGCTCAGAGCTTAAAAATAAAAACCCCTAAGGAAACACAATTGAGCACTCAACTGTCATCGTCTCATTTTTTCACAAAAACTAATGAAGTTAGCCGCACTCAGCCATTCTCTCGATTTGCTCTGGTATTTTAAAGCAAGCTCTGAGCTAAAAAAGAAATACAAGTAGAGCGCTCCGAGTTATAAAAGAAACAGTTTTTAATTTCTTTTATAACTCGGCGCCTTCTCAAAGTCAGATGACATTACTACGATATGCTTGCATGATGAAAGATTATTTGAAAGTTTGTGTTCCATCAGATGTGTTAAAGATTGAACTCCTCTATTCGCCCTCATTGACTTTTCGATCAGCCAGCCAGCTTTTAGGAATTGGTTTGAGTATGTAAGGAAGGATTTTTGGCCCTATCTACGTTAACGGGCTTTGGAGGAGAAGGTTCAACCAATAACTATACGAGCTGTACAGAGACATTGACCTGGTCAAAAAATACGCATATCACGTTTAAGATGGCTAGGTCATGTAGAGCGAATGGACAGCAATGCCCCGGCTCGCAGGATCTTCGATTCCATCCCAGGCTACCCTCTAGGTCAAGGAAGACCTCGTCTTAGGTGGCGCGCTAAAGTGGAGGATGGCCTCAAACAACTTGGAGTGCGAAACTGGCTAAAGACCGAGCTGGCTGGGGAGGCATGTTGGTTGAGGCCCAGGTTCGTCCCCAACTGTAGCGCCCCCTAAGTTAAATTTTGTTTTGCTGGGATTTCGATGGTTTGGAAGAGAAGATTTGAAAATGAAGTACTGTGGTATTTGATAGGAATTATTTTTGACTAAAAACCAGTGATTTGCTGTATTCGTAGTTTTTAACTGTGATGAAAGGGTTTTTGAGTTTAAACATATGGGAGGTTGAGGAAATAATGTTTCCTAAAGTGCTATTATATCTGGGTTGTATTTTAAAATTTTGAATGTAGTTGAATTATTTGGCGTAATTGAGTTTTTGGGCGAAATTGGGTTATTATTTTGTTGGTTTGTTGAAGGGGCTTCTATTATATTAGTCGGGGAGGGATAGTGGTGACAGGAGTGTTTCATTAGAAGTGTTGTGTTTGAGTGGTTTAGAGATTGAAGAGATGAGGGAATTATCAACTGATCTGAGTTCTTCCATTAGAGTTGGGTTATCTCTTTAATTTTATTGATGGATTTATACATAATGTAGGCGGGTCAAGAGGGATCGTATGGAGTTTGACTGTCATCGTTACAATAAATTGATACAAAGAATTTGAGTGCATACATTTCTATGAGGTGGAAGACAACAATTCTTACAAGAAAGTGCGTTTGTACACCGATTTTTAGTGCGACCAAGTTTTTGACAGTTAACGCAACGTATCGGGTTTCAACTTTGCATATCAGCCGGCCTATCTATTTTCACTTCATGAGGACGGAAAATTGGTCGAAAGTAAGAAAGAGAATAGTAGCACCGGTAGGAACTAAGGAGTCTCCTTCTTTTTTCATCACTTTCGAACGTCAATGACTTTGTATTTTGTAAGCTCCCTCTTGTTCGCTAATGTTTTGGATTAGTTTGGAATAAATTCTACCCTGGATCGAGTTGAGACTAATACGGTTGGTAGCTTTTTTTGAAATCGAGGTTATGAGTTTGGATTTCATGAATTTACCTGCTTTAGCTAGATTGAGTACTTTGATCAGTAGGTCTCCAGATTTCATAGACTTGACCTCTAAAAAGTCTTTAGAAACATGTTCGAGTCCACCAGAAGCAGCTGATAGATAATTTTCTTAAAACATTTTATGTTAAAAATAATTTTTATTGAAATCGAGAACAATTTTTGACAGAAGCAATAAAATGTAATACAAATTTTCGACAGAAAACTCTCAAGTTTGCTCTTTCAACTTCTACTTTTTTCGAAAGTTGATTAATTCGAGTTGAAAATCGAAAGTTGTAACTAACTTTGAGTGAAAAAAAAACAAAATCACAATCTGAGAATAAAAATCGTCAAGTTAAGTTCAACTTGAGTTAAGAAAATGGCTCTAAATCAGCCCCACAGATTTCATCGTAATCGAAAATGTACAAATCCCGAAAAATATATCACAGAATCCATTCGTAGTGAGAAATCTTGCTACGAAATTCGTAGATTTTGGTACCAATCAATAGTACCAAGTGCCAAGCTGGTAGCCCATCTCCCAAAATTTCAACACAGCACTTATTGAGGGTGATTTTTTTTTTTTTATAATTAACGCGCACAAGGGACTATTTGTTTCCCTTTTAATGTAACACACTGCGCGGGCATTCGGAAGATAGGGAGGGGATGGATAGGAGGTGTCGATTAACATTGGTTTTGAATGTTTGCAGATCAAAATGGAAAGGGAAAATCTCGCCGGGTAAACTATTCCAAATTCGTGTCGTTCGGCTAAATTATTAATTAGCAGCATTCTTAGCGATTTCAAATATATGGTCGTTCCAACGGAGGTCGTCGTTGACACACATAACGAGTACTGAGAGCTTTTCGGTTTCTTCGATGTACAATGGCATTGGTGGTGTGTTTAGCTTTAACAGCATTGAGTTTTCGAAGCATAAACTCCACACGATTCCTATTACCCCATTTGACAATGCTGTATAAATGTTTAATGAGCTTGACATAGGTTACCGTTGCAATTGTACGTCCCAAGGCGAAAGACGTGAATTATCGAACGAATATGAAAAGCTGAGGGTAGACTCGTCAGCAAAACAGTTAAGTGGATTAGAAGTAACAGACAGAAGATCATTTATAAAAATGAGGAAGAGTCGGAGACAGAACAGAGCCCTGGGGCACACCAGCATTTATTTTATGGGAATCAGACTTGAATCCGTCCAATACAACTTGTATTGAACGGTCCAGAAGATAGCTTCTAATCCAACAAACAAGAGTATTATCGATCCCAAAAGCACGCATTTTCGATAAGAGAGCTTCATGCCAAACTCTATCAAATGCCTTGGAGGTATCAAGAGCAATAATCTTACTTTCACCAAAGCGATGTAGATTTGTTTCATTGTTCGTTGAGATATGCCATCAGATCACCAGTGGAACGGTTGCTGCGGAAGCCATACTGAGGGTCATGGAGAAGCTTTCGATCTTCGAGATATTCCTTAAGCTGGCGGTTAATCAGTGTTTCCATGACCTTAGAAAGAAGGGATGTCAGTGCTATTGGTCGGTAGGAGAAGGGGGAGGATGGGTCACCTTTCTTAGGGACAGGCTGGACAAATGCTGTTTTCCATCTTCTAGGAAAGATTCCAGAAGAGTAGGAGCGATGCAAAAGCTTAAGCAGTGGCTTTGTCAGCAACGTTGCTATGCGGCAGCGAAATGGGCGGCGAGCAAGTTTGCCTTCTCTGAAGAGTAAACAATTGGTTTGTTATTTTCGATGAGCGTTGGAATGTTGAGGAGTTTTTATTATTTTTTACAAATGACCAAACATTTTTACTGCCTTTGGGACACTGCAGAATTTTTTGCCGTAATTTTTGGTCATGCAAAAATTTGGTTCTTTTAATAATGGAGTTGCATGAGTTCCTTGCTTGTTTGTGCTTTATCCGATTTGACCCACCAACTGGGTTTTGAAATTGAGAATCGAGTGCAAATCATTTTTTCCATCCACCATTGTTTGGTGATTCGTAAAGTAACAATCCATTCGGAGATTTGTTACGATGGAATCTTTGATTGGGCTAAATGAGATGAAATACATTTTTGATAGCATAATAAGCCATGGTCATCATACATCATGTAAAGAAAGTCCAGCACTGGAACGTGATTGTGTGTATCTTTCAAAAATCATGAGATAAGCAAATAAATTTGAAGAGAGCAGCGCAGTGAATTGGTTTAACCTATATCTGTGCTCTTACGTTAAAATTTCCAACACAAGTTCGAATCTAAATCAACAAACAAAACTATTGGTTAAACAGAGTTGGTCGGGCGTCAATAACTTTTTCTGGTCAACTGGTCACTGAAATCAATCATCGGAAAAAGTTAACCGGTGGTGATCAAACTAGCCTTCATAGATTAACAGATATCCTTACTACTAATATGAAACAGTTAAATTTGATTATGTTTGACAAGCTTAAAATTAAGAAGTGTTGCTTTTATTTTGGCCTTGCCTGTACATTTAATACTCAAAAATTTCAATGTTTTTTTTTTAAATTATTGCACGAACGTATGAACTCAGTCTTATATCGTACCTATTTAATTTATCATCTACGGTAACGCAACTTTTAGAACTTTTCGTAAACTATCCACAATTCTGGTTTTCATCAAACAATATACATACACATGTAGGCTTTGATATGTTGAAAATATGTATTTAGTATATACATACATATTCTAGGTATTTAATGTCTATATATTTATTATATAATTTCTATTACGATAGCTTTTTAAATTTATGTTTTGCAGGAAGATTTAACAGCTAAAGACATGGAGAACATCCTCGAAGACTGTAAAGCAGGAAAAATTTCAAAACCAGGTCCAAGGAATGGACGTTTTGCCTCAGAACCAAAAGGATCTCTGACATCACTTACAGAAGAACCAAAAGGCCCTGGTTTTGGACTGCAGCCCGCCTTGGCTTAAAGAAGTTGGAACATTTGAAGTTTCTGTTTAATTATTACGTAAAAAAAATAAAAAGCGGTTAGAACATCAAAAATGTATGCATTATATCTTTTAAGACAAACACATATATTTTTTTTTGAAAACTACAGAAAGTATTAATTATTATATATTTCTTCCAATACCATTGCATTTCAATTTAAATGGAGGCGAATACTTAAGTCTAAGTAAAGCCTAATAAAAATTAAAATGAGTTTAATCGCTGTCCGCATACTGTATCCTGCAAAAAAAATGACGGTTAATAAATCAGCGACATGACATGCAAGCTGCTTGTATCTACCTTTTTCCACCGGCTCGTTTGGATTTTCTTGCTCCCTTCTCTGCCTTAAGATATCTCTCCGAAACCATACGCTTTGTTTTTTTGGGTTCCTCTCGTAACTCCTTGTAAGAAATGTCTTTTTGGGAGTCAACTTTTTTGATGAATTTTTGAATAAGATCATCACAATTGAGGTTTTCTTCTGGTTCCCATGTATCAAATTTAGCCGAATATCCTTTCCAACGAATACGGAAGACTCGACCTTTCTTTTCGTCCGAGAAGTCGATGATTTTGTCGACTTCCCATTGCTTTTCTGGGTCTTCTTCAGATTTCTTTCCGCCTTTTTTAGCTGGTGTGACCGATTTTTTTGATGCTGGTTTGGCCTTTGACGGTTTGGTCTCTTTCTTCTAAATACAAAGTCAATTATTTCACAGCTATCTTTTTTTTAACTAAACAAACCTTTTTGTTGAATTTTTCAATTAAATCTTGACAAGAAAGTGTGGCCTCTTCTTCCCAAGTATCATCATTGGGGCCGTAGCCTTTCCATCTGATGAGATAGTAAGAAACTCCTTTTTCAGTTTTGTGATCGACGACATCTTTAACCTAAAAAGAAAATGATATTTTTTCAATCATAAAACAATATTAAGTAATGTTTAAAAAAAATAGCAACACTATAATGCTCTGCTTTAATGACTGTTCTGATCGATTCGTAGAAGCCTTGCACGAGCCCTTCAGAAAGAGGACGTACGGCGGATGAGCCCAACCAATCCACTGGCAACAAGCCATCAGAGATGCCGCAACTGATGTGCTAGGTGTCACCAGACCACCACCACAAAACCTCTGGTTCGATAACGAATGCAGGCAGGCCCATGCAGCCAAACAAGAGGCATATAAAGCGGCGCTGCAAAGAAGGACGAGAGCTGCTCGCGAGCTCTACGAGCAGAAAAGACGGGAAGAACACCGGCTTCTCCAAAAGAAAAAGAGAGCATGAGAAGCGCACGATCGAAGATATTGAAAGATGCTACTCCAGGAACAACGTGCAGAAGTTTTACCAACAGGTAAAAAGAACGTGCCAAGGAAAAAAACCCGCACAGAAGCCTGTAGAGATAGGAATGGAAACCTCGTAGTAAAGTCACAATCGGTGCTGAAAGCAGAATGTTAAACGGCGATGAAGACCAAAATTCCGCTGTCAGGCAGAATGAACCATTCAACATGGGCGATGACAGACAAGACTTCCGTCCACCTGACCAAAATGAAGTGAGGATAGCAATACCTAAACTTAAAAACAACAAAGCTGCTGGATCCGACGGACTACCCGCCGAACTTTTTAAAGTGGCCGGAGATGACCTGGTGGAGTACATACACCAACTCATTTCTAAAGTTTGGTCAGAAGAAAGTATGCCGGATGAATGGAACCTCAGCATTGTTTGCCCGATTCACAAGAAAGGAGACCCTCTAAACTGCGCCAAATATAGAGGAATAAGTCTCCTGAATATGGCCTACTATGGGAACGCCTGAAACTTTCGTCAGCAACCTGATTGGCCCCTATCAGTGTGGTTTCAGACCAGGAAAGTCCAGAATCGATCAAATGTTCACGCTACGGCAGATCCTGAAAACTACCCAAGAATTCCAAATCGATACCCACCACCTCTTTATCGATTTTAAGGCCGCGTACGATAGCATTTATAGAGACGAGCTATACAGAGCCATGTCAGGTTTTGGCATCCCCACAAAACTCGCCCGACTGTGCGGGATGACGATGGAGAACTCTCGCTGCTCCGTCAAGGTTGGTTCCGACCTCACAGAGGCTTTTGACGTCAAAAAAGGATTCCGACAAGGTGCGCTATCGTGCGATTTCTTCAACTTAATACTTGAAAAAAATTATAAGAAACTCGTAGGCCAATTGTAGTGGGACAATTTTTTTCAAGTCTGTGCAATTGTTAGCATACGCTGACGACATAGACATCATTGGCAGAACTCGGCGAGCTGTCATTGGAACGTTTGCTAGCATTGAAGCTGAAGCGACTAAGATGGAACTAGCAGTCAATGAGACCAAAGCGAAGTACCTGCCGTCAACAAAAAGAGACACACCGGCGGATTGGACAAAACCACCAAAGGTACAACTTTGAGGTAGTTAGTGACTTTGTGTACTTCGGATTTGCTATAACATCTGACAACATCTCGTCAGAAATAAAGCGAAGAATTACTCTTGCCAATCGCTGTTTCTATGGGCTAGGAAGGCATTTGAGTAGCAAGCCCTCTCTCGAAAGACAAAGGAGACTGTATAAAACCCTAATCATCCCAGTCCTGCTCTATGGCGCCGAGGCATGGACTCTATCTAAAGCGGATGAAGATATCGTTAGTCGTTTGGAGCCTAAGATTCTTCGGAGGATTTTTGGCTATATCTGCGTTAACGGGGTTTGGAGGAGAAGGTTCAATCAAGAACTATACGAGTTGTACAGCGAAATTGACCTGGTCAAAAAATACGCATATCACGTTAAAATGGCTAGGTCATGTAGAGCGAATGGACAACAATGCTCCGGCTCGCAGAATCTTCGATTCCATCCCAGAGGGTAGACGCAGTCAAGGAAAACATCACCTTAGGTGGCGCCCTCAAGTGGAGGACGACCTCAACCAACTTAGAGTGCGAAACTGGAGGCAGCTAGCCAAAGGCCGAGCTGGCTGGAGAGGAATGTTGGTTGAGCTTCGTCTGAACTGTAGCGCCCCCTAAGTAAGTAAAGTAAATTATTTTTTATCTTATATATAAACATTAATACATTCATTGCAATTCTTTTCTTTATCGACAGCCACTTTAAAGCATTTAACATAGAATTTATGGACTGGTATCTATAGCACTAATAACACGCATAGCTTTATTATTTTGCAACAATTGTAATCGCTATCACTACACAAAAACAAAACTGTTGAACAATAGGTATTACATTATAAATATTTATTGCACTTAAAATTGAAACATCTTTTCTTATTCTTCTGAAAAACCATATTTTCTTTTACAAATATATTCAATGTGCCCTGAAAAATTTAATTTGTCGTCTTTAACAATACCTAAATATTTAATTTCATTAACTTTTTCTATACTTTCTCCATCAATTAGCAATCTTGTCTGATCCGTCTGTTGTCCACTTATCATCATATATTTTGTTTTGATGATATTTAGTTTCAGCAACCAACTATCCACTTCCACTAAGTCCTCTTGTATCTTACTCAGACATTTATCCGCCGCCTTTTTTTAGCCACAAACATAACTGCGCCGTCAGCAAATAGCGCTAACTTTGTATTTTTAAGAAAATTTTGCATGTCATTTATATAAATAATAAATAGCAGTGTCTCTAGAACTGAGCCCTGGGGGAAACTCAAGAACACGGCTTGCGCACTCGAAGTTTCTCCATTTACTTTTACGATTTGAGTTCGGTTTGAAATATATGAACGAAACCAATTCAACTCATCGTCGTTTACGACATATGTTTCTAGCTTATTCTGTTAAGCTATTTGTTCTTTCCAGCTAGTGATTACCATGTTTACCGCACTTTCACATGAGTGATTCTTTCTAAATCCCGATTGCACATTATTATTAGTTTATTGTTCTCAAAAAAAAAATATCAACACATCGAAATTATCTAACAGCTTAGGGGATCACAGTTTCGAATAATATTTAAAAAAATATTAAAGGAACTTCAAAGTTTTTATTGGATTTTTTTGATTTATTATTGTTTGAAAAAAAGTACGTAAAATAGTTTTTAGCGTAAACGGCATTTTATTTCCTTAGAAAATGTGAAAGTGTGATATTTTTTTAATTGTATTAACGGTTTTTAAATAAAACGTTTTTTATTTAACAACTTTTTTTAAAAATTAAAAAAATATTCAAGAAAACAAAAGTTACTTACGTTTGAAATCAAAATTAAATAAAAAAAGATGGCTTAGTTTCGCCTTAAAAAATACGAAAATTGTTAAAAAATACAAAAAACTATTTTCGAAAATATTTTAAAATAAAATTACTTAAGGGGGAAGAAATACTATATATTTTGTCAAGGCTCTTTGAATCCAGAAACCTTACCATAAGAAATCAAACTGCTGCTGTACAAGACTATGGTCTTACCAGTATTTCACATACGGATCCATGACTTCGGTGCTCACAAAAAGGCACTCCGATCTCTTATCCGCGATCGAGATAAGTCTTACGAAGAATTGTGCGAGGGAGGACGATTCCGGAGAAGATACAATCATGAATTGTATAAAATCTACCTCGAAGAATATGATATGGAAAAAATAAAGCTCGGTAGACTCCGTTGGGCTGGGCACTCAGCTCGCATGAGCAGAGGAACCGGCTCGGAAAGTCTTGCAGTTCTTTTCATGGTAGAATACGTGGAAGATCTTGTTTGCGTTGGAAGGATGGCTTAGCCCAGGACGCCCGAAGCCTTGGAGTGCGCAATTGAATGGCGTCTGCCAGCAATCGGGATGTATGGAAGAACTTGATGAAGGAGGCCCGGACCGGATCCCGGTTGTTGCGCCGATGATGATGATATATTTATTTCTTAAATTTTTAAAAGCTTTTGGAACTAAACTCCTTCAGCAGAAGAAATCCGAAACTCATTCTGAAGGTACTAATAGTTCTCTACCATTTCAACCTAACAGCACAAACTAACGTTTTTAAATAATAATAAAATAAAAACAAACTGTATTGATTATCTGTTTTTATTATCAAAGCCTTGCCCCTTTCATCTTCAAAGTCTACGGTGTTATCTCCTGGTCTCCTGGTGCAGGTAATTAAGACGAAGGCTAATAAATTTGTTGACAACTGTAACACAATCTAGAGATGGTCAATTTTCTTTATTTTTTTTGCGAATTTTTTTCGCTTGCTCAATGAAATACTAAAAAACTTTAAATAATTTTTTTTAAATTCTCGCAGGTATGCCAGCGCAAGTTTACAGGCTTCGACATCCCCAGACAGTTTTGGGTGCGCAAGCATTTTTGCGCAATCTTGCTGCCTGTGGATGCCCCACTTTAGGCTACCAACATCTTCCTGAATATCAGATTTGATTGAATTCGCATGACCAGTTTTCGAGAAAGTCGAAGAAAAAAAACGGTTATATGGGAGGTACCATTTGTAGCGAGATCGTCATTTCCACACATGCCGAATACTGAAAGCCTTACGGTTTCTTCGATGTAAGTGCCATTCATGGACAATGGCATGAGGGCTGCGTTTAGCTTGAGTTTTCGAAGCATTTAACTTTCAACGATTCCTATTACACCATTTAAAAATGCTGTGTAAATCAGAGTTTAATGAGCTTAACATACGGTACCGTTTCAATTGTATGTCCGAAGACGAAGGACGTGAATCACCGAACGAATATGAAAAGCTGAGGGTAGAGTCGCCAGCCAAAGAGTTTTGTAGATTAGAAGCAAGTCATGATCACCACCATCAGTGAGATATGCCATCGGATCACGAGTGGAACGACTGCTTTCGGTCTTCGGGCGGGATTTGTGTAATACAAGATATTTGAGAACTCTTGCTTCGGTGCGTGTGTGGAAAAAATATGAATAGGAATAGAATAGAAATAAGCTTTATTGAAACTTCATGAAACACAAACGAAAGCGCTGAGTTAAAAAAAAGGATAGAACAAAATGCATAATATAAGATGAGAAAACTCAGCGCTGTCGTTTATGTTTTATTCTCGTCCATCCTGACCTCGTCGAGTTCATCGTTCAGTTGAATCCATCTTTTCATTCGATCAGCGGCACAAGTGGATGAATAAGGCTTCTATGTCCGTGGTGAAAATGGACATCTTCGATGTGATATCGATCGTGAGATAGTACTGCTGTTTTATTTTCAGAGGTATTCACATGGTTATTACTATTTTTCTTGTATCCACATTAAGAGCGTCATTCTCATTTCTTGGTCGCTTCCACTGTCTAGAAAAGGTTCAAGGCTGGTTAAAAACAATTATAGCAGATCACGTTTTGTTGTTGAACTACAGAGATACGTTGCTGCCATCTTGGGTACGCATTAAGGCAAGGTCGGTTGTGGTGCAACGGCAGCTTTCAGGCCAAATCTGATGCTTTCGAACCAGCGTATTTTTCGATCAACTCAGCTATATCTTTAATATTGCTGGCTGCCAGACTTGAACTCATCTAAGTATCATTTAAGCCTTTTAAAATGTATTGTATTATGTATGGTTTTATCTGCCATCTCAATTCTTGGTCACTGCATTCTCCATGCTATAGCCATAGGCAATGCCATTTCGCCCCATTCGTATAGCTTTGATAAACTCTCCACTCTTTTGATCCATGATTCCGTTGACAAGGAAGGAACATCACCAGGTGAATGTTCCAATTCCAATTTTATTCATCTAATCCAAGAATGTATTTCTTTGAAAAAAAATGTTTTTCGTTTTCCATCTTCATTTTAATTTTATATCAACACGTCTTTTAGCCAACTTCTTTTTATAAGTGAATACGTTGACAGTCGTACTTTTTCGTAAACCAAAAACGCAGAGTAACCTTCACACACTTGTTGACTCCCTCTACAGTTTGTGTGTGTATTATCCTGCATATTACAATAATGGATAAAGTGGCGACTGGCATTGGTTTTTTTTTTTTTTATAATTAACGCGCGCACAAGGGATTATGTGTTTCCCTTTTAATGTAGAACACACTGGGCGGACATTACGAAGATAGGGTATTGCTTAGTGAAAAGAAAAACAGAACAATATAGCTGATTTTGAATTGGTCTAGCACAGTGTTTTTCAAACTTTTTGACTACGCGAATATTGCGACCCCCACACTTTTACAGTCATGTAAATTCTGCAGTGTCCCAAAGCAGTAAAAATGTTTGATCATTTGTAAAAAATATTAAAAACTCCTCAAAATCTTCGGTTCCAACGCTTATCAACAAAACAAACCAATTGTTTACTCTTCGGAGAATTCAAACTTGCTCGCCGCCCATTTCGATGCCAGCTCCACGCTTCCTCACAGCAACGTTGCCCCTCATGTACTTGAGAATGAAAACTTTTCGATGGAACAGATGTTTTTCCGCACTCGTACAGTAGCAAGAGTTCTCAAAACTCTCGATATACATAAATCAGCTGGGCCGGATGGTATACCCCCGATTCTTCTGAAGAGGTGTTCTTATACACTGGTAAAGCCACTGCGTAAGCTTTTCCATCGCTCCAACTCTTCTGGAATCTTTCCTAGAAGATGGAAAACAGCATTTTTCCAGCCTGTCCCTAAGAAAGATGACCCATGCTCCCCCTCCTCCTACCGACACATAGCACTAACATCCCTTCTTTCTAAGGTCATTGAAACGCTGATTAACCGTCAGCTTAAGGAATATCTCGAAGATCGAAAGCTTCTCCATGACCGTCAGTATGGCTTCCGCAGCAACCGTTCCACTGGTGATCTGATGGCATATCTCGACGAACAGTGAAACAAATCTTTACATCGCTTTGGTGAAAGTAAGATTATTGCTCTTGATATTTCGAAAGCATTTGATAGAGTTTGGCATGAAGCTCTCTTATCAAAAATGCGTGCTTTTGGGATCGATGATACTCTTGTTCGTTGGATTAGAAGCTATCTTCTGGACAGTTCAATACAAGTTGTATTGGACGGATTCAAGTCCTACAAAACAAATGCTGGTGTGCCCCAGGGCTCTGTTCTGTCTCCAACTCTTTACCTCATTTTAATAAATGATCTTCTGTCTGTTACTTCTAATCCACTTAACTGTTTTGCTGACGAGTCTAGCCTCATCTTTTCATATTCGTTCGATGATTCACGTCTTTCGCCTTCGGACGTACATTTGCAACGGTATCGTATGTCAAGCTCCTTAAGCTCAGATTTATACAGCATTGTCAAATGGGGAATAGGAATCGTGTGGAGTTTAATGCTTCAAAACTTAATGCTGTCTTCTGTCGTTAAAGCTATACATACCCCCAATGCCATTGTCTATGAATGGCACTAGCATCGAAGAAACCGAAAATCTTTCAGCACTTGGTATGTGTGTCAACGACGACCTCCTTTGGAACGACCGATTCGCAAACATCGCTTCACCTGCTTGACAGAATACAAAATCGAGCGTTAAGATTGATAGGAAATAGAACTGCAGCTGAAACGATTGCCCCTCTCGAACACCGACGCAATGTCATGTCTTTCCTTATTTTATAAAAAACGTTTACTCGCAGTAGCCAGTTGCATTCCTCCCATAAAAGTTTATCCCTTAATACTCATCTCGCAAGGAATGCTCATCAGTTCACCCTTGAGCCCAATTTTGGACGTACCATGTAATATAGGGAATATTTTTTAGCCGAACAACACGAATTTGGTATAGTTTATCCGGCGAGATTTTCCCTTGACATTTTGATCTGCAAGGATGCAAAACCAATGTTAATCGACACCTCCTATGTATCCTTTCCCGTCTTATCTTTCTAATGCCCGTGCAGTGTGCTCTCCATTAAAAGTTAAACATATAATCCCTTGTGCGCGCGTTAATTATATACAAAAAAAAAAGAAAAAAATAATGCCAAACGGTTCATGGACACACTGCTTTCTTCATCGACAAGTTCTGACAGCCAAAGTTTTGCCTTCTGAATTAAATGATGTACTTAAAAACGGGAACAAAATTCACCCGTAGCATCTTTCTCTCGAAGCAGCCTAAAGCGTACTCAACCGTTTTTGACAACTTTCATGCGTCTGCACCATTCAGCAGGACTGGGATGATGAGGGTCTTATAAAGGAACAATTGAGTTGCCCGAGAGGGCTTTGCCTTCTAAGCCCGAATAAGCAGCGATTGATAAGAATTATTCTTCGTTTGATTTCAGCGCTGGTGTTGTGTCTAAGTTAATAATGGAGCCCAGGTAGACAAAGTCCCTAAATAACTCAAAGGTTATAGCTATCTATGGTGATGTTTTGTCCAAAACGTCCATGTTGGAAGTCTCTTCTTGATGACAGCACAACTTGATTCTGCTTTCATTGACTGCTTAACCTATCTTCACCAGTTCCGTCTCAATACTCAAAAAAGCGCTAGTGACATCACACTGTGTTCTTCCGATTATGTCAATATCGTCGGCGTATGCGAGTAAGCGGACTTTTAAGCTTAGATATAACCAAGTACCTTTACTTCATCCAGATCTCGTGGGCGGAATTGTTGGTCTTCTTCGCCCAGATAAATTGGACCATTCTGCCTGACAGCGGAATTCGCGTCGTCATCGCCGTTATACAGTCTGCAGAAATGGTTTTTCCATATTCTCAGCATCGACTGTGATTCCACTACGATCTGAAGTAAAAGAATTGCACTATTTTTAAATGCATGCTCCACTACCCTCACAGTTGGAAGCCATCATGCATTTCGTTTTTTTCGGTAAGGAGTCTTGTACAGCTTGTTGGCTTCTGCCGGTGATGTCGATGTCGTCTGCGTAAGCCAATATTTAACTGGACTTGGTGATGATAATCCCTTATTAACGTACCAGTCATGGATTGCTTTAACTCGGCTCATTTAACTCGGCTTGTAATGAGTAGTAAATATTTTTTGGAAGAGAAATAACAGATATGTAGCTTAAACATTCCCAGTTTAATAAAAAAAAAATGCATACAAGACCAAGAAGCACCTGTTATAGGTATCTGATGTCGAACACACAAAATATCTCAGGCCACGCAGAACCACGCTAAGCAAAAAAAAAATAATCTCTTAAAAAAAAGGAAACTAATTCGACAGGCTTTCCGGTTATTACAGACACCCACCCGAGTTCCGAGATTTTTGTTTTGCATTTTTTTTAGCCCGTTAAAAAAAATTGGCGCCCAAAAATTGTGTATACCAGAAATTTTCATTCAAGCATTAGTGGAATACCAAAGCCTTTGTTTTTTTTTTAGATTTTTAATGTAAAAAAAATCATATACCTACCATTGAATTCTGTTTGTAAACAGGGCCAATAACAACGCTGAACTTGTGATCAAAAAAAAAAAAAAAATTCAACGGCCATTTTGTGATCAACAAATAGTGTAACTATGCAGCACATTTTTGAGGTTAGTAGTGCTGCTAAAATAATTTTCGCATTCAAAAAATGTGTTGCTAACAAACAATTTAATCCTGATAGTTTGGAAAGGATTTTTTCTAGCATAAGGAATGCGTTTCCAGAAACCTCAAATACATTCAATATTTCTGTATACGTAAATAGTATATACAACATAAAATTTAGTATTATTTCCAATATTTCAAGTTTCGACTGATTGTTGTTTAGAAAAAAAAATATTAGCCGATTTTCATTTTACTTAAAATTTATTCATACCTCGTATTCTTGATCTCCATCTTCCTTTTCATCATCTGCAGCGTCAGCTTCATCTTCTGTTTCAGCTTTTGGTTTTTTTGATTTCGGCTTGGCTTTAGGCTTTTTGCCGGCATTTTTCTTGCCAAGACTCTTTTTAGCTGGTGATGCACCATTAGCTTCGCCATCAGCATCGGCTTCGTCTTCATCATCGTCATTATCATCAGCCTTTGAACGCGGCGCGGCTTTTCGTTTTTGAGCAGTTTTTTTGCCAATTGGAGAGGCTTTATTAGATTCTTGTTCGGCCTCTTCGTCACTTTTATCTTCTTCGTCGTCAATATCTTCTTTCTTTTCTTCGCTACGGTCGATATCATCGATTTGTTCTTCTTCATCATCTACTTTATCATTAGGAATAGGGGTGCTCTTCGGAGTGCGCTTTTTTGAAGATGCAATAGATTCATCGGCATCGGAATCCGCTCTGGAACGATCGCTTGATTTTTCATCGCCATTTGTAGAGTTGTCGAGCGCACCATCACCGTTTTCTTTATTATATTGCGCGATTTTTTTCTTGTGCACGCGTCCCATTTTATTATTTTGTTAGTCTGTTTAAAACCTAATTATGTACTTTGATACAAAAAAAATTCTTATTTATGTATTGTTAATAGCAAAACACTTCCGCCCGCCAACTTTAAAATCGATAATTTTCCTGAACCCACTAAAATGGCTAAACGAGAGCGAACAGCGAATGCTAAAATAAATGAAGACGCCACACGAAACAAGCAGGAATGGCGAATTTAGGTATGTTTGTTTTGAAATGTAGACCACTGTTGAATTTATACCATTCGTTGAGTTCAATGCCTACGTGGCAGTTAGTTTTAAAATTTAAGTTTCTTTTTCGTTTCTTTTAAATTTTTTTAAATAACAAACGGAGTTTTTTTTATAAAATATTTGCTTAAAATATTTTCTTAAATAAAATGACAAAATTTTCAAACAAAAAATTAAAAAAAAACGAGGCTGTGATTTTCAAATGAAAAGTTTGCATTTAGGAGGATAATTCTCTCTTCGCCAACAAACTGGAAAATACCCGTTCAGCGACATATGTGTACCGGTCCCTGTACACTTCTTATGGGACTACAAATTCGTTTGCATTAATGTGGGCACAAAACGTATGGCTGATTGGCTGCTTCTCTCACGAATCTCACACGTATTCACACAAAATTTCAGGGTTTGCAGGGCATGTTCGGTACGAGTCGCAGTTCTTTTTTCTTTTTTCTATGATCATAGCGTTGAATGATTGTTTGCCAAATCAAACAAATCTTTTTCAGGGGATCAAGCAGTAAGAATAAAAAACAATTGAAAATTAAAGGAATCATGTACACAAGGGGCCTGCACACACTAGATGATTTCAACCTGTGGGAAAACCGGTTTCAAACCTTACTTTAAGCACACACGGGATGAATTACGCTGGTGGAAAAAATGTATACATGACCTTCTTTCCTATGGGTTAGTAGTCCCAAATCGTCCAAAATTGTGTGTTTTCCTCTTTGTTCATCCACTCAAAAGTTAGAGGAGCTAGTCAGGACTTACACGGTGCATTAAATAAACGCGCAACTCTTGCTTATTTCCTTTTGCACTTGTATTCGGTAATGCACGTGCACTTACACGGAAGCATGTTCGAGTTGGACGTAATTTTTTTAGTTGCGCATTATTTTGACAGCAATTTTTATTTTACTTTCTCTTTCAGTGATCAGTATTTAAACAAAAATTATTTAAAAAAAGTTGCAAGGACAGTTCGTTCTATCCATGCATGTGCGGGTTACTCTATTTGTAGTTCATTATTTGTCTCTTTCGCACTCCAAGCATGCAAGGTAAAACACGTGCCGTGTAAGTTTCGATCTAGGGATTTTTGGCCTGAAATCTCGAATTTCAGTTGAAAAACATGATTTCAACAGGAAGATAACATAAAGAAAAATAAATGCAATTTTAAGGTGACTTTGTTTAGTTTATTTTAATAGATCGTTTTGGTTGTTTGCCATTTTTACAATTTGCCGACAGTTGGTTAATCTCAGCATATAGACTAATGGGCCTCCGCACACGAGATTAGTTCTTCTTGGGTTAGGAGTAGTTTTTAGAGGAAAGTGGCAGAGGGTGCAGGCGGGATGGCAGAAATTCTTCTACCTGATTTGGAGTGGAAGAACGAAGAAGAAAACTAATACAAACACACAACAACTCACTTTGGAGGCCTTCATAGAAATCCAAATCCCGTGTGCAGTCGAATAGTGGAGTGAAACTGGTTTTCATCCCGCAGAACTAGTTTCGTGTGCGGAGGCCCAATGAGCTCATCGGAATGTTCATACTGTGAACAAAGCTGTTGTTGCAGCTCGCTTTTTTTCGTTATGTTTCTACTCTTATGGCTAAAGGGCTAACTATAATGGTCGGAAGCAAGCGGAAGTTAGTGTCAAAACCGACCGAAACATTCCAATCCGTTTGTCAAATGAGTACGTCTACCCATAATGGACGGAATGCCGCGGAAGTATGTGTCAAATTTTCTTCATAACAAACAACATCAGAAGCCAGCTGTCAAGTTTTCGTCCGTAAAATGCGCTGTTTACGTCCGTAAGCAAAACTCATCGAAACTTGACGAAACGGAGCAATCCGCCATTTAGGGCACAAGATACTAATTACTTGTTCTTGCTCATTTACGGACGGGCCCGTCCCCCGATATTCCAACCATTATGCGTGAAACAGATTGAACCAGCAACAGCAACAGCGGCCGCCATTAATTTAGAACCAATGTATTTCAATGGCTCAAATTAGATTAGACCAGCACCAGCAACGTCACGAGCGTCGTTAGACCAAAGTCCTAAATTTGCTGTTGCTGTTCTATTGCTACCAACTTTGAGCAAGTGAAATTCAGGGGCAAAAGAAAACTTCGTATACTTTTTTATGACACAAAGTGTAAAACAGAAGTTAGAAGACGATGCTGGTGCTGGTAGCAATGTGTTTCAATTTATTTTGCTGGTCAGCGTGCTGTTTGCTGTTGACGGTGCTGGTGCTGTCGCTGGTTCAATCTGTTTCACGCTTTATAGTTCAGCCGTAACACAATCACGCTTTATGCGCGAAACAGATTGAACCAGCACCAGCAACAGCGGCCGCCATTATTTTTGAACCAATGTATTTCAATTGCTGAAGTTATGCGCGAAACAGATTGAACCAGGAACAGCAACAGGACCAGCAACAGCGGCCGCCATTATTTTAGAACCAATGTATTTCAATTGCTCAAGTTAGATTAGACCAGCAACGCCAACAGCTTCGTTAGACCAAAGTCCTAAATTTGCTGTTGCTGTTCCATTGCTACCATATTGCAGAAAAAAAAAAACAAAAATATTGACAATTTTATTTTGCGCTCATCGCCATTGTTGTACTTTCAGAGGCTATTTATTAATTTATAATTTTTTTCTTAATAATGGAAGAAAAACATCGAAATGGTAAGAGAAAATACATTTCTTTTTGATAAGAGAATGAAATCTTATAAAAACATCGACTCAAAAGAAAAACAATATAAAGAGATTTGAGATTCGCTATGTGTACTATACTGACATTTCGTTTACTTTTCTTATGACACAAAGTATCAAACAGAAGTAAGAAGACGATGCTGGTGCTGGTGGCAATGTGTTTCAATTTCTTTTGCTGGTCAGCGTGCTGTTTGCTGTTGACGGTGCTGGTGCTTTTGCAGGTTCAATCTGTTCCGCGCTTTAGAAACTGGTTGCACTTTTGCTCTCTTGACAAAAAAAAGCAAAATCAAAAATTGAAATTTAGAAAATGTGTTTTGGAGAGTAGAAAGTAAGAAGGTAAGGAAAGAGTAGGTTGTATGGTTTGTGTGCAAAAAGTCATTAGTTTTAGAATGAGTACAAGAATAGCCAGGAATAATGATAATAAGTACGAGTGAAAGGTTTAAAAAGCGATACTGGACCATATGGTAAGGGAAACAAAAATTACTGGATTCCCTTTTGATTTTCCGTAAAAACCAAGATTGTGTGTTTGCAATTATTTGTTGGATTTTGCATTTTTCATGAAACTTTGTTATTTCTGTAGTTCATACTGAAATCACATACCAAAATTGCCATATTCGGATTTGACTTTTTAAAGTTTTAATTTCGAACATAATAAGGAATTGATTTTTTTTGTATTTAAACGTAGGTAGGTTCCTATTAACATTTATATTGAAGGAAAGAATAATGAAAGCTATTGTTTATTCAAGTTATTTTTTCAAAACAAAGAAAAACCTCTAGAATATTTTTTTATTTTTCAATTTTTTATTTTACGGCTCGAAAAATATTAACCATATTTTGAAGATACTCAAAAGCAATAACATATAATAATAATATAACAACAGTTACAAACATCTTCAAGCAATGTGTTTTATTTGTTAAATAAGTAACTACGTAGGTACTTCTATTCAAATTAAATTTTTGCAGACTAAAAAATTGATATAATAATCAAACATGCGGTAATCATATATTTGCAAAGCAGTACATTTTTCCAACAAAATTATGCCATCAAGAAAAATGCAGATTACGCATTGTGTACATACATATAATACATACATGCAGTGTAAGTAATGTATATTGCTAGCGAAGCTGCATAAAAAACATTCATTATTTCGCTTTTGTCTGATGACAGAGTAAAAGCATGAGCGCATTCTTTTTCAATAAGTAGGACGCTCATAATAAGGACTCTTAAGGAGTTTTTGTTCGATCCCATATTTTTTTTTAATTCAATGTTGCAAGACTATGAAAGGTGTCGTCTTCTTTGTCAGTTTTAATTATAATTGGTTATTGGTGTATATGTCACTTTTTTTACGCAAGTAAAATGAACAAACTGAAGAAATTTATTTTGCGAATACTGCCTTCTAAAAAATATGCAAAATGTTATGGAGGTATTTAAGAATTTAATTTGATAATTTTGTTTGCATTTTTTAATTTTTTTTTTGGCAAAAACAATCGAAATGTAGACGAACTAGCTGGCGCTCGTTTCTAACACCTGATGATAGTACTATAGATTTCATATAAGTACAAGGGAGGTAACCATAAGCCTCCACTTGAAACAGATGATTGCAAGATATGTGTCATGGAGCCAATATTTCTTGTGAAGGCCCTTATATCTGGATGTCTCTTATTTTCAGACATATGTAAGTTTCTCAATTTATTTCTTGACACACTGGAAGAGAGAATTCGAGAAATAAATTTGACATTTCGTGAATGACTCTCATTTTCTATATTTTTTGTTAATGTTGTTTTTATTGTTTGCGTGTTTTGCAGGCATTTATTAGCAAACAAAATAAAAGTATTAGCTAAAAATAAATAATAAAATAAAAAACAATTGCATTCGCTTCTATTTTCCCAACAAAAATATAAATAACGCAAGGTTTTTATTTGATAAAATCATTGCAAATAATGAATTTTCATAAAATAACTTGCCCATTAACTCAAGAAATATAAACTATAAAATAAAATCTGACATAAGAACCAATACAAATATTTCTAATAAAGGCTCGGCCTAGCTTATCTAGTTGGATTTGTTCGTTCACAAAAAATAAAACCAAACAAGCAAGTTATACAATCCAAAAGTTATGTACGTACACGTGCGCATTGCGTACGCTTACTCACAGTACACATAACTAAGGTAATATATTGCGCAGGTTTTCAAAATCTGAACTGTCACTTTGTATTAAAAATGGTGGTTGTTAGAGACCTACATACAAAAATGTATGAACAAAACTGCATACCTCACGTTTGTTTAATATTTTTTTTCTTGTTTATTAAAAAGCTTGTTTATAAATTAATTACCGCAAACATTTTAAAATATCCACCAAATCTATTTTTCAAAACAAATAAATAAGCTAATGGTCTCTGGCAGCCGCCATTTTACTTCGATTTTTACAGATGCGTAGAAGATTGACGAAAAATGAGTTTGTTTTTGCAAACTTCACTTATCTGAAGGGAGCAGATGCTCATGTCATAAGTCGTGAAGTGAAAGTGAATTGAATTTTCTCCGGAACTGTCAATAGCGAGTTTCATTCAAATTTCTCAAAATACAGATTTGATCTTTTCAATGAAACTAGTTTCATGATTTAACTGTAGTATTAGTGAATGACTGACACACTTTCATGATCACTTGCATTTAGGGATGAAACATCGTTCACGTTCATGTTGATATCGATGAAAAATTTTTTTAAACTGATTTTTGAGATACATAATTGATTCATTTAAGAAAAAAGAATAAATAACTAAATTTCATTTATTCCATTAACATTTTTAATTCTAAAGTTTGTGTTTCATTGTATTTGTAAATAAAATTTCAAACGCGATTAAAATAAATTATATTGAATATCATTTATTTTTAAACATGGTGAATACAAATTTGCAGGATAGTATCCTATTTGTAATACCAAGGAGACATTATTAGCACCCATAGTAAAATTATAAATAATTATAGTAGCTTAAGTAATATTCTACTATCAATTCTATTCTATTTAAATACTATTGATTTTAGTTACGAGAACAGAAGATAAGATAAGATAATATAAGATGTTTGCTTCTGACACGGAGGTCGTCAGTTCGATACTCAGGTTAAGAAGAAATTTTTCTAACTCCTAGTGCAAGCTAGAGCCACCCGTGAGTTTTAAATGAGAAAATAGTCACCTAATTCTCGATCTACTGCGCCGAAAAAAAAATTCTTTCCTATCTTTCTAATTCTTCTAACTAGTGTCGTGCAACGTCATGTTGCATTCTAAAAAGGCAATGTGCCTTACAGACACTTAGTTAAAAATATATTATATATTATCTTTGTATATACACTGCATATAGTACTATCATGGAGCATCATTTTTTAGTTCTGAATCAAGTCGCAATGAGGCGTGCTGAAATTGCCAATTGGTGTGAATATAGAATAAGTACAGACAAAAAAAGTTTATTAAATACTGGTAAAATATTGGTAAAGGTTCTCGTCTCCACTATTTAGAGTTAGTTCTGAATCAACCAGGAAGATGGCCAGACGAAAAATGACCACCATGAGAGTACTATAGAAAATGTATATACAATGATATTATTAAAAAACTTTCAGAAGCATTCGAAATGCCTCTGGACTATTCTGAACCACCAAACAAAAATGATAAATAAAGTGTATTTATGGGTAGACTAGACACCTACACAGAAAATATCCACAAAATAATACATATAAATACAATACCAGCTAGTTATCGATGGGTACCCATAAGCAATACCTTTACCTTGAACTGGAACTATCATATCTTTTATTTGATAACACAAAACTGGTTTCGCATGAAATTTCCCTAAATAAATTTAAGATCGCTACGTTTTCATTTTCAGAGATCGGACCTTTGAACACAAGTGGCACTATTATCGTTCACCAAGAACGATGTATCGATGTTTAAGTGTTTCATCGATGTTTATAAATAATACATCGATTTTTTAAAACATCGATGTATCGCTTGTATGTTGCATCCCTATTGACATTGGCAGAAAAGATTATTTACATGCATGATACACAGAAATACAAGGTATGCTCGTAAAGGCATACAAATCGCCATCTTGATATTTTATGACGTCACATTCCTCTTTTATAATTATTTATTAAGTGAATATTATTTTTTTAAATTGAAGGTTTAAACGTTTTGTTTTATGATTATAAGAACAATAAACATAAAAAAATAACAAAATCGGCAAATCAATACATTTATTTACACTCTCTAAAAACAAAAATCAGAAGAATGTGACGTCACACGCAAAATCAGCCAAAGTGAGCATACCTTGTATTTCTGTGTATTATGATTTACATGTATGTGTGCATTCAGATCAAATCTTTCGTGTTAAGATTTGATCTAGGCTGTTTTTCTTGCAATGAAACTCAAAATTCAAAAAGATCAAATCTTTTGACAGAAAGAGCAAATCTTTTCTCGCTATAAATATAGAGGGAAAATGGATTCAAACGTTTTTTTGTTGGTTATTTCAGACCTCATCTTCTCTGGTTCTCAGCAGCAGCAGCAGAACAGTGGCCTTGGAAATTATAGCTTGCTCTTGCTTGAGTCTTCGAGTTACAACAGTTTTGAAAAAAAAAACAATTTTACCAAGCAGATCGAATTTTCTATGCCAGATTTAACAAACGTCTAACAAAAATATGGTATGAATCATAAATTATTTCTCCTGCTTTCATAAATGTATAGACGATCAAACAATTTGAACTACAAATGTTTCAAAATCACCTAGAAAACTGGTTTTGGCGAACGTTTTAGCTTTCAAGGAATTTGATTTTTCTTTTAAAGCCGGCCGATATCTGTGGTCAACATCTTAAATGCAGTAATAAGAAAGCAGAGGAAGTAGAGTAAGTGCTTTTCAAAAGCGGAAACAAAACGAGTGGAACTTAAAAAATCTTTTTGTTTTATTTTCAGCAAACTTTCTTAACTATTTTTTCAGCACGCATGAGTATATAGAATAAAAAAATAATATTTTGCACCTGTATGGCTGAGATGTAACGTAGCTAAGCTTCCTCTTTACTTTCCTTCACGAATCTTTTGCAAACCAGCTGTTCCCAAGCATTTGTACACCAAAAGAGTGAGATTGGGATAAAATTGTGAGAGGTAAAGCATTACATTAACAGGAAACAATCCAACCCAAGCAAGTTCAACTTTGTTGGCCAAGGCCACGGCAAAGAGCTGAGCACATCTTTCAGCTGTCATTCTACGTTGATCGCCAGCAGTACTCTGACCAACCTTTTCATTGGGATTGGCAGTGAAGGCTTCTTCGAGGAAATTTGTTGCGATCGGTCCGGGACAGAACAGAGAAATGTTTATCCAAGGAACCTCAACTCTAAGCCCTTTAAAATAACCATGAATTGCGTGTTTGGCTCCAAGATAACTTCCAGAAAATGGGACAGCCGTGAGGCCTGCTCCACTTGATGTTACAGCTAGGTGGCCTTTTTGACCATTAGCCTTGAAAAATTGCATGGCTTTTCGAGATAAATTTATAACAGAGAAAACGTTTAGTTCAAACATTTCCCGATCGACTGCGATATCAATAGATTCCCAAGTCGCACGTTGAGATCTTCCAGCGTTGTTCACCAATATGTCCAATGACCCAAAGTGGTCTACAACGGACTTTAGACACTTTTCATGAGATTCAAAATTCAGCATATCCATAGGCAGCACACAAATATCATTATCACTTAGCAAATTATTTGAGGCAGACAAACACTGTTCTTTTACTATCCTAAGTTCATTTTCTCTTCGCGCGGATATGGCAAGTTTCACTCCATTCCTGGCCAACAAAATTGCAAGATATTTGCCGATTCCACTGGAAGCACCTGTTATCCAAACAACTTTGCCCCCAAGGGTTGATACAGATTTGCCAAAGCGCTCCTTCAAATAAAGTTCAATATTTGCATCAAGTATAATCCAGAGAATAAAATTGATAAAAAAATAGAGGATACAAGCAAGGCCAAGAACTTCTAAAAATCCCATTTTGAAAAAAAAAAGAAACGGATTAAGATTATAATTGGATAAGCTACTTTCTTTTTATGTCTTTATATGAATTGAACTTTGGAATTTCCAAATTTAAATGTTATCAAAAGACAAATGGAAATGACCGGCAAATTGGCGGCGCGTTCTTTTCTTTTCAAAAACAGAGCACTAGGCCTTAAGCGATTTAATCCTTGCATTCGAGGTTGCAGGGTACGTCCACAATTGTTTAAATTTGCAGTTTTGGATACCCGAAATCCGGGGCGGGAATACGAGTCGAGCGAGTAATGTCGAATTCTTTTTTAAAAGTAGAAACACAAACACGCTTTACTTTCTGGCATTTTACTCAATGAATACGTTCAAACTGGATTTTTTTTATTTTTACAGTAGGTTCTCAACATTTTCACATTCACGATGACAGAAAAGCGTTCTAAAGCTTTATATACGTAACGGGACGAAGTCGGTTTTAAAGCGTGTATGTGTTTTAGCCATATTTTCCAGATTTGATCGATTTCAGATTTACTTGTAAAAATGAACATGAAACGAAATTGATTTTTTAAATTTATTAAAATACGAGATAAATTCATACACCATAGAAAATCCTATCCTTCCGCAAGCATTTGCATGAACGCCCCTTAGAAACAAATTACGTAAATGTGAAAACTGTCATTTAACGTCAGAGTTGAGATTGAAGTACACTTCCAAACAAAAGTATACGTTCACTAGAAGATTTTATTATTTAGTTATTGGTTCTTATTAAAAGAATATAAAATTCGAAGGAAAACATAATTTTTCGTTTTATTATAGCTGAAAATATGAATATAAAAACAAACTCCTTAAGAAAAAAAAAAAAAAACTAGTCAGCATCTATAGATGCAATAAAAAAGGATTACAAAAGTTAGATACTCAAAAATGATGTTCGTAGACTTTTGTTAACAAGTGTATCTTTGACCTTGTGTACATGATTCCTTTTTTCGGTTGTTCCTTCCTTGTTTTTTGGACAGGCACGTACGTTGGTGTGTACACTGATTTGGATTACTCCGAATATATCCAATATTTTCGTACAAACTGTGCTTTTTTATTCTAAAGAAATTTGCGAAATTTTAAAAAAAGCAATTAAAAACGATTCATTACCACTAAAAATATGATTGTGAATTGTTTTCAATTTTAACAGTCCTTATTTTTAGTCCGTTGTCCGTGCATAGCATTTTCTTTCTCAAATGAGAAACGTGAAAGCTCAACCACAAAAATCTTAAAATTTTCATTCTTCCATTCGTTACTTTATTCCCCCTACTTTTCTATACCCCTTACCCAATTGTCAAAAAGAAAGAATAAAGAAACAACCGAAAAAAAGAATCATGTACACAAGGTCTTTGTCACCTCAGCTGTCACAAAAGACAACGAAAATCATGATAGTTTATAGTTCGCATAAATAAATTCCCATACAAATTTTGACAGTTCATTAACGAGAAGATAAATTCACGAGTTTTTTACGCTTTATCAGGGTTTAACGCGATTGCCTGAATAACCCTATTGTGTAGTGACCATGAGAACTGTGTGCTTATTTTCATTAATAATTCACAAATGGAGTTGCTTGACTTCAATCAATTTGCTTTTGAAACTCACAAAATATCACCACCGGAAACCGACGACGACGTAGATATGGTGCCTGATGAGAATACTACAAAATTATTCAATATTTTGTTAATTCTTGACGCTCTTTTCACTTTATTTTACACAAAACTTTCAAATCAAGAACAAAATCCATCAATCGGTGTAAATCTCGATAAAAATCCAGATCTCCAAAAAGTGATCTAAATCAATAAAAAGTTGATATTTTTTTAAAAAAGAAACATAAAATCAGATACAAAAAAAATTGATCTTTTTTAAAAACGAATTCGACATAAGTTTTCATGTGAGATCGACAAAATGTTATTCCTGAACATGAGCCAGTTTCATTCAAATTTCAATATTTTCAGACATTAATTTCTCAATTTATTTCTTGACTCAGAAGAAGAAATAATTGAAGAAATAAATTTGACATTTCATAAATGACGCTCATTTTCTATCATTTTTATTGTTTGCGTGTTTTGCAGGCATTTATTAGCAAAAAAAAATAAAAAAAATAGCTAAAATTAAATTACAAATTGATAAATTTTCGCAATCGCTTCCATTTTCCCAACAAAAATAAAAATAACGCAAGGTTATTTATTTGGTGAGATCATTGGAAAGTAATGAAATTTCACAAAATAACTTGCCCACTAACTCAAGAAATATAAACTTAAGAAATAATGTCTGACGTAATGAACGAAATAATTACTTCTAGTGGAGCCGCGGCCTTATGCGAATGTAGTACGTTTTGACAAAAATTGTTATCTATTGTGTCTTATGCGTTCACAAACGCGCAGTATATTTTTCAACAATTTATCAAAAATCTCAGCAATTTCCAAAGTCGAAAGTAAGTATAGTGTTGTCTAACTTAACTGGCTGAACACAACGAAGCTGCATTGGCATACGGAGCCGCAACTGCAACAGCTGTCAAATATTGAATACACACGAATTCAATATTGTGATCACAATGGAACGCAAATGCATACAGAATCGCAAAGGTTGGTTAACTTTTAACTTTGTCGTGCGTGTTTATTATTTTTGGTTGTCAAAACAGAAAAAAACGTGATGAACGAAAACAATGCGGCTGCGGCTTTTTTAGCAGAGTTTGCTTTTCTTCTTATAACTTTTGGTTTTTGGCAGATTAAACGTCAATGTCAATGTCAATCATGGTTCGGCATTTATTTTAGCTAAGCACGTGGAAAGATTTCAATAAGATCATATAAGAAAATTAAAGCTATTTAGTCAATTTGTTACAGAAAAACCAAAATGTTAATAAAAGGCAAGAAACGTTCAATATCACCAAGTGATAAAGGCTCTCCCAAATTAAAAGTAGCAAAAGTCGACAAAGTCAAGGAAGATAAATCTGATCCAATAAAGCCCGTTAATGTTTTCAAAGGCAAACCTTCAAAAACATTTCAAAAAGGGAAAGGAAACAAATTTAATAAAAAGGATGAGGCTAAAGCAGAGAAAACAGATTGGAATAAATTCAAACAGGACAAGAAGGATCTGAAACTCAAGCGAAAGAAGACCAAGGGCTCGTATGATGCGTCTGTCGAAGCAAAGAAAATCTACGAGCAACTTAAAAGGTATTTTTAAACAATTTTAAGAGATCAAACTAATCTAAACAATAAAGAAAATGTTGTTCTTTTAAGAAAAAAGACAGAAAACAAATCAGAATTAGCCGAAGAACTGTATGGGCTTCTCAAAGGAGACATGCTTAAAAAAGTTGTGATGGCGCATGATACAGCGCGTATAGTACAGTGCATGTTGAAATGTGCATCTCGGCCACTTCGTGATCAAATTTCCCAGGTACATGTTGGCTATTGTCGGCTTTTCAATAGTTAATCATTGGTTTTGCAGGCGCTCCTTCCTTTAGTTGTGGACATGTCATTAACAAAGTACTCACACTTTTGTGTGCTAAGAATGTTTAAGTATGGAAGTGAAGCAATTAAAAGTAAATTGGTTGATTCTTTTATGGGAAACATTGTTCGTTTGGCGTGCCATAACATATCAAGCAAAATTCTGGATGTCGCTTACTTGACTTGCGCCACTCCACAGCAAAAAATTCACATGAGACAGGAGTTTTACGGAGACTTGTATAAAAAGGTAAATAAAAACAAATTATGGTTCTAGAATATTATCACAAATCACAAACATACCTACCATGAATGCTTCATAAGCATTAACCACAAGTATATCAAAATTAGATTCTCGAAATCCTTAAAAGGAGAACATGGGCATGAACAATGTTTGATTACCATACAACTATAATTGTCTATTCCTAAGGCAACACAGAAAGACCATGAAAACTAACTCCTGATTGTCATATTCTTTCTTACAAATAAGCTTTAAAAGATGGTATTTATATATAGTAGGTATATTACAGGTTGCTGGCAACATTATCTATTTCTGAGAAACTTGGCTGCAAGCCTACCCGCGATCTTTTGCTAATAAATTTTAGTCCATTTGCTTTACGTGCTCTAATCATATGAGAGGATTTATTAGAATTTTCTTGACTAAGACAATTTTGAGGTGGCTCATAAACTCGTCGTCCAAACCTCTCCTCTTTTTCTCATCAATGCAAACTGTCATGTCAAAAAATATAAGAAAGAGGTGCGAAACTTCTATAGAACAGTGAAACAGTGAACATCAGGTTTCACTAGCTGCCCGAGGCCCTGCAAAGATGAAAGAAGGGGAAACACTCAAGTAGATACGCAGTCGGTGTTATCTTTATGCAGATACTACTTCAACACGCATTGCTACTGATCGCAATCCTAGTCTTCTTAATCTGATATTCGTTAGTGATTCATTCATTGTAGGTGCAGTGCCATCAAAAAAAGAAAAAAGCTACATAGTAAATGGAAACATAGGCCTACTGCTGTGAATTGGTTAGCATTAAAAGTAGCTCGTAACCATGCCACGAGTAGGATCCGATCATCTAAAATAAATTATTTTTCTTCCAAGCTAAATACCTCTTTATCTCATAAAACAAACTATGGAGTAACTTTAGCAAGATTGGTATCTTCAAAAGCAAAAATTCTCAATGCTCGCTTGACCCCGACGAAATGAATGAATTTTTTCTTGGTGATCCTGTTCCTATTGATGACCTTTTTATTAGCTCTTATGTAAACTCGTTAAGGCCTGTACCTTGTTTCGAAGATTTTCGAGTACTTCATGAAGATGAAAGTTATAAATTATATATAAATATAGAGGCCATAAAGTCTGACTGTTGGTGAAGATGGTTTTATTCGTTTTATTAAATTCATACTGCCCTTTATTGTAACCCATTTAACTGATATAATAAAGTGGTGCGTCACAACATCGACCTTCTCTCAGTCGTGGAAAGTTGCTAGACTTTTTATTATTGTGAAAAACTTTACCTGCAGATTTCAGACCATAAGCATCCTTATAACAGCAAACTTATAGCAAACTACCTATGTGGTATCTGGTGATCCAAGACCCCTGGAACAAGGGGTTCCTCAGGGTCAGTTCTAGGTCCAATATTTTTCTGCATGCTCATCAATGATCTCATATCGTGTTGATCGAATGCTTCCGTGCATTTATTATGTAGACAATGTTCAGCTTTATCTGGTCAGGTCAGCTAAATGAGCTTTGCCTTTGATGAATGATGATCTTAGCCTTATATATGATTGGTCTATAGCCAATAGGCCTACTGATCAATCCTTATAAATCAAAAGTCATCCCAATATCAAAAAGACAGTTTAATCTGGCTTAAAGGTAACACAATTATAGCAGTTGAAAACTGCACTGGCCTTGGCTTTGTTATAGACATACAAATATTGTTTTTGGTCGCATTTATGGGTGCCTATGAAAACTTTGTCCTTCGGCTTATTTTACTACTGTTGATATCAAGATGAAATAATTTTTTTTCATTAGTTATGCCCTTTATATCATACACTGAGATCGTCTACTGTAATCTTGACTCATTTTTCCAACGAAAACTTCAAGTAGCGTTTAATGATGCTACTACAAACAATTTCTGGGTTGTACCTTGCAGCAACACATGTATTTTCTTGCACAAATTAATATATCTTAAGTTTCCTGCATATTTATTTAATAAACTCTCGTTTGATCGGCCTGCTAGAAATATTAATATTATTCCTCGTCGCGCTTATTTTTTGTTCATTCGTCATGTATAGCGTTGCTGATGGGTATTATCAGGACGACGTTGAAAATGCTCGCTGCTCCGTTAAAATTGGTTGTGCTATAACTGAGACCTGTAGTGCCCCGTGGCTTAGTGGTTAGTATGTCGGACTGCTAAGCGAATGGTTGAGGTTCGACCGAGGTACTGCCTTTTGCGAGGAACCTCCAAGTGTAAAAATTTGTCACTAGGCCCTGGTTCCTTAAGGAGATGTCGCGCCAATATTATGTATTTAATTTTATTACTGAGACCTCCGACACCACCAGAGGGTTACGACAAGGTGACGCACCGTCTTACAGCTCTCTTTCCCAGTCGGATGTTTACGATCTATGCAATAACTTGCGACAAAGAAGAAAAACAACAAGTTCACCCTGTTAGTCCTATTAGATTATTCTAAGGCATTCGATACTATCAAACACAGCATGTTACATATTTCAAAAGCTACTACAGATCTATAATCTCTCACCAGAGGTTATAAAGCTTATCTCATCATATCTCTCGGAAAGACTTTAAGCAGCTATTGTCGGAGATCAGATTTCAGATTTGTTGCCCCTATCATCCGAAGTCCAGCAAGGATCAATTTAGAGCCCATAATTCTTCTCTATATACGTAAATGAAGTTCCAAAAATTATTCGCCAATGTTAAAGGTGTTCTTTTTGATGACGATCTCCAACTAATATAAAGTACTCCTCTATGCATGATTGAGGATTGTGCGGATAAAAAAAATGAGGATTTGATATTGGTCATTCAAATGTGGTCTCACTCTCAATCGTCAAAAACCAAATGTCTGGTTATTTCCAAAAGGGTTAGGGAGGTGTCTTGCTTTTCAGCAATCGAACTTAATACAACGCTGGTGGAATATGTTATTGCACTGTGAAGAAACTGGGAATAAGTTTTAAAAGAGAACTAAACTGGAACAAGAATAAATCACAATCTGTTGGCAAAGCTCTTTAATAGCTTTGGCCAAGTTGACACTGTACCCCCTTAGGAACCAGGAAAATGCTTGCAAAAACTCTAGTCCAGTCATTATATACATTTGAAAATGCAAGTGAAGGGAAAAGACTGATTTTTCGATATGTTGTAGAGGGGGCTAAAAAAAGCTTAACTTGAAATTGTCCACTTGGCTTACTTGCTGACCTTGTGGAATGCTCAATCTTTCAATTTTTTACTTTCGCGCTCGATATCTCAACAACGATCAACATTAGGTGAAAAATGTATGTGACTATTATTGTAGAGCATAAGAAAATCAAAAGTATATAAGCACAATTTTCGTATCTCAACGTAGAGCCGAGTTATTGGGAGAAAACCAAATTTAGCTCTTTTTCCAAGATGGCGGCGAAAGCTCATAGGAAATCTTGGTCGACAATTTCAAGTTAAGCTTTTTTAAGCTCCCTCTACAACATATCCAAAAATCAGACTTTTCCCTTCACTTGCATTTATATGCCTTTTTTTCCGACGTAATGACTGGACTAGTTGTAGTAGCAATCCTAAGGTATCTGCGGCAAAGTTTTCGCCAAATGGACTGGATCACTTTCGTCGAACTTTTGAAACTGAAAAATTTTGTAATGCCTTTTTTATATTGTTCAAACGCATCAGACTTCATGCCTCTATAATAGACTCCAATTTTCCCTTTCTAGCCGATCTAATTAATTCCTTACTCTTCTGCTAGAGACAGTTTTTTGTTAACACAGTTCGAATATGGAATTCGTTACTGGTTTTTGATTTGAAGGTCTCCTTCTACCTGGTCGCTCCATCGGAGAAGAGGTCTCCCCTTGTTTCTGACTTCTTCAGGTACGGCGTCAAGACCTTGCGCGCTGGATGGCCGAGCCATCTTAGCCGCTGGATACGGATTTTTTGACCAGGCTCATGTCGCTGTAGAGCGCGTATATCTCGTTATTGTTCCTTCTTTTCCACTCATTCGTAAACAGGACCATAAATCGGGCGTAGAACTCTTGCCTTGAACACAAGGGCGTTTTCATACGAATGCTTCTGCATCATATAGCAGGACCGGCATTATTAGTGTTTTATATGCTCAGCCTTATCATGAGTTTCGCCCGTACGTCATTCCAGCCGGCAAAAATCCCTGTTTTCTTTTCCCTTACTCTGAGTTCTGGGCAAAAAAAGTTCACGTTCGAAAAATTCTCCTTATCGGCAGCATTCAATTCGAGCGAAATATGGAACATTTGACATGAAAAATGTTCACTTATTTTTTGTTGGTGAAAAGAACGAGAAGACTAGATTAGATTATTTTTATTACATCGTTAAAATGTATGTACAATTGGCCTTAAACTAACTTATTACTAAAATAAATAATCATGTCGGCTCAACAACAGGGGCCCGACGTACTTCAGATGACTATATAATGCTATATTTTTACTTATATCATATTTTTGTTTTCATAATCTTTTAATTGAAATTCCTATTTATAATTACTATCTGCTTTGATTTTAAAAATTGGTGTTAGGATGCGGTATTGTTTATCCTCTGTTGTGTCCGTTGCTCGTTCTCTCGTAGAACGGGGCTGCGGTATTGTTCATTATATCCTCGAATCAGTCGTCTGTGATGGCTCGAATGTTGCTGGAGTAGTTGGTGGATTTCCAAGTTGGGGTGGTCCTCCAAGTCCCTCAAAATATTTTTGGAGAGCTGTGTCAGGAATTGATTTAATGGCATCAGTTTGGTGTCTTCATATAGCTTCTGGTTTGGGACATATTTCCTTGTAATAGGGTTTCGGTGTAGGCCTGTAAGGTATTTTGCTGTTGTATTTGTCCTCATCATTGTGTTGTCTGATAGCTTGATACTTATATTATCACAGCGTGATGCGAATCCTATTTGACCTCTTGTTGCTGTTGTTTGGGTTCTGAAGACATAAACTCGCCCTTATCGCTATTTATCTTTAGTCCCCATTTAATGGAGTAGTCACAAAAGTTTATTATGCGATCTTCATTTCTCCTGATTTCCTGTGAAAGGGATGTGGCATAAGTTAAGGCATATAGCTTCGTGTTCGTCCCCGGGATGTTGGTAGGCTGATCAGCTGTGTAAAGGTTGAAAAGAATGGGGCGCAACTTGGAACCTTATGGAACTCCAGCGCTGATCGTCTTTGTCGTGAATATTCTTTGTTTATTAATCTTACCAAGTGTTCAGGTAGTCTTAGACTTGACAGTTTGAATATTAGCCTTTTATCCAAACTGTGTCTAAGGCCTTTTCGATGTCCAGTAAACAGGCGACTGTCGTCTCCTTCTTGTTGAGTCCGTCGTCAACTAAAACTTTTTCTTTTCTTCCTTTTTTTATTTCCCAAGTTAAGTACAAACCTTTTTGCATTGAAATGCTTTAATTTTTTTGTTGATCTTTGTCTATAAATATAGAGACGAAGTTCAACTAAAACCTTTTCTTTTCTTCCTTTTTTTATTTGCCAAGTTAAGTACAAACTTTTTTTTTCTTTGTTTGTTTTATAATATTTATTTTCTATTTCGGTATTTATATCTACATATGTATATACTGAAAAAAAAACTTAAAATAATGCAACCAAAAGACTTGAATTTATAACTTAGTTGAATTAGAAATTAAGTAATAAAGTTTAATATAACAAAGTTCACATTACCAACTTATCACAGTTCTATTTTATTTTTAAATCAAACTGACATCCCCCTTCAATGATTGTAAACTAATAAAAAAAATCAAACACGCAGGGATTTTGTTTAAAATTATCATTATAACACTGCCTATAGTACTATCATGATATATATGTTATCCGGCTGCAATGCAGCGCTTCAACTCCTTCTAGAGCATAGGGCAGCAACAAGATCCTTCCATCTGTCCCGATTCGCCGCGACTGACCTTAGCTGCGGCCACGATTGAAAACCTTGAAATCGAGCTTCCCCCAAAACAGATGACCTCCAAGTTGTTTTCGGTCTTCCAACGCGTCTATTACCCTGAGGATTCCATTCGAAGGATTGCTTCGCTATGTTGTCGTTAGGTTTCCTCAGTGTATGGCCTATCCAACGCCACTTCCGTTGTCTGATGTCGGCGTCCAATTTTTTCTGTCCGGTCCTATTCCACAGTTCAGCGTTCGATATGGTTTGCGGCCACCGGATCTTCAGAATGTACCGCAGACAACGGTTAACGAAGGCTTGCAGCCTGCTCGAGATGATTGCAGAGCATTTCCATGTTTCTGAAGCATATAACAGCACAGATTTTACGTTGGATTCGAAGAGTCTCAACTTGGTGCGTAGCGATATTTTGCTGGAGTTCCACACAGGAGAAAGGATTCCAAATGAACTACGGGCTTTGTTTACTCTATTGTTTACATCCAGGTCCGTTCCGCCATCGAGTGCTATGAAACTGCCCAGGTAGTTAAACTGCGTGACCTCCTCGATGGGTCCCTGCCTTAGAGTAACTTGTTGTGTGCTTTGGCCCGTAGTCATTATTTTGGTCTTGTTTGCGTTGATCCTTAAGCCAGCCACCTCCCCATTTAGCTGCAGCGAATGACATATTTGATTTAGGCCAGCCGTGTTGTTCGCCATGAGACATATATCGTCAGCATAGTCTATGTGGCTGAGTTTGTCAAACAGACTCCATTGGATACCATGCCTCTCAGTTTCACTCACCGTGGCAGTCATCACATCGTCAATTGCCAGTAAAAACAGAATTGGTGACAGGACATCTCCTTGTCTCACTCCTTGACGCACATCAAAGGAATCGGAAAGCTGTCCATTGTGCAAAACGAAACACCTTGCGTTGTTGTAAGATTCTTTAATAATGGCGACAATTTTCTCAGGGATACCTCTCGCAATAAGCGATCTCCATATGCATACACGATTAACCCTGTCGAATGCCTTCTCAAAATCCACAAACATGAGGTACAGCGGTGATTGATACTCAGACGACTGTTCGAGTATGATTCGCAAGGTGTTGATGTGGTCGACACAAGACCGACCACTACGAAATCCCGCCTGGTGCCTCTTGAGGGTAGATTCGATCCTGGATTTTATCCTTTCGAGAACAATGGTTGCCATTAATTTCGGAAAAACGGACTATCATGAAGCATCATTTTTTAGTTTTGAATCAAGTCGCAATGAGGCGTGCTGAAATTGCCAATTGGTGTGAATATAGAATAAGTAAAGACAACAAAGTGTATTAAATACTGGTAAAATATCGGTTAAGGTTCTCGTCTTCACTATTTAGAGTTAGTTTCGAATCAACCAGGAAGACGAAAAATTACCAACGCAACGGGTGTTGCGTACTATCTTTCAAAGCACAATGTTGAAACAGCTGCACGACAGTGCGTTACCTTATTTGAACCCTCTGGTGGCGTCGAAGTTCTCAGTAGTATCTCTGCCAATTTTGACGGAGCAGCGAGCATCCATCGTCATCTTGATAAGACGTATCAGTTTAGCAGTTCTCTTTGTATGCTATCTTCCATTTCTCTTTTTTATATAAAAGTAATGTAAACTGATTGGTTCCGTTAACTCTTATTTATTTAAAAACATGAAGCTTTTATCGAAAATGCGTGCTTGTGTGCTGGATTAGAAGCTATCTTCTGGACCGTTTAATACAAGTTGTTTTGGACGGATTCAATTCCTACAAAATAAATGCTGGTTTGCCCCAAGGCTCTGTTCTGTCTCCGACTTATTTCCTCATTTTTATAAATGATCTGTCTGTTACTTCTAATCCACTTAACTGTTTTGCTGACAACTCTACCCTCAGCTATTCGTACGATAATTCACGTCCTTCGCCTTCGGAAATACTATTGCAACGGTACCGTATGTTAATTTTTCTTTTCAGATTTCCGTTGAAATTAAATTTCTGATCGAAAAATGGTCTATATCTATATATTCTACTTCATGTTATTTTTAACACAACCTTAAATCTTATGAGATATCGGAAAAAAAACGGTCTTTCGATTTTTTTAGTTTTGCTAACTTAAATCGCAGTTGTGTGAACGCTTTTTGACAACTTTCTGTCATGTCTTTTGATAGTATGTCTGTTCCCAATCTACGAATTCATACGAATTTCAAATTTCAATTCTGCTAATTCCAAAAATTCGAAGAAATTCGCAGAAGAGCGAGCTCTTGAGAGAGAAAATAATTTCCGGCCCCTGCGAATTTCTGCTCAAACGTCAGTTTGACAATTGAAAATAGACAATAAATAAATCAAATTTACGACACGTTTGATAAAGATTGCAGAATTATTTTTCAAAGTTTATAAAAAAAAACAAGAAACCGGTGGTTCTATGAACTTTTCCATGAATATTGTTGACGAAGTCCAAGTACCTGATTTAGTTCAGGGGTCAGGCAATTGTTACAGGGCAATGTGAGTTGAGTCCTCTGAAGCAAGAAGAAGTAGAGAAGAATTGTTGCTGGAAGCGTGGAAGCACCTACAAAACTACTAAGTGTTTTGTTGGCGGAGCTGATTCAACAAATAGGCAAAACATTTCCCTTGAAGTAATAAACAAAACATTTTAAACATCTTTTCACAATAATAGTTAGTTTCCACCAATCTTTTGGCATTTAAGTAGTGATACTCTAACATCCGACATTGTATCGATAGTATAGATAGTGAAAAATATCGGCTACATCGATAGTTTAAAAAAAAAACAATCGAACGACTATCGATAGTTTAAATAATTCAAACTTACCTTCACATTTCGATCTTGAGCTTATTCAAGAGATGGAAACCTGTTAGAAAAACTCATACTATATGCTCAAACGATTATCAGATTTACGATGTGATCTTGAGCTATGTGAGCTATGAGAGAGTGTCAAAAAGCCTGCTGCACTGACAGCCAAACATTTTGAGGCAATAGATGAAATCTGGCAGCTTTCTGAGTGCTTTGAAATTTCGAACACAACAATATCCAGCGAAAAATTCCTTACATTTTTCACAGTTTTCCACAGTTGATAGCGTTATATGTGAAGGTTGACCCTGTTGAAGACAATACTTATAAAGTTAACTGATACTGTTTATAAGCGAATAAAACCTTTACAGAAGAACGCCACTCGTGCTGTCTAAAATCTTTTCGATTACAACTTAAAAAATATGAATAATTTAAATTGTATTTTAATTTTTTAATGACAGAAGGACCTTTAATAAATAGCAAGTTTTAAACACTTCTCATATGGCTTGTTCACAGACGGCAATCATATGCACATAATACTATTGTCTCTTTCGTTTTGGCATTTTTTTTTTCGAAGAGTGGTGTAATCAATGTGCATGGGATAGAGTGAAATAGCCTACAACTCTAAAGTGACGTTAATTTCGTTCAGCATTTTCTCAGAATGCTCAGTCAATTTATTCTGAGCGCATACAGCCTTCTCAGAGCACGCTCTGATCATTCTCTAAACGAAAAAAGAAATACAATTATTAAGATCTGAACGCTCTGAGCGAAAAAAGAAATACAACTTCTTTTTCGACAACTCAAACTCTGCTCTGAACGAATAAAGAAAAACGCTTAATATGAACATTGAATCAGAACGATGTGATCTTTGTCATTAATAAAACGGATGAGCAGTTTAATTTTGTAAAAAGGACACAAAATCCTCAATGAAATAATTTACGGAGTTCCTTTGCTTCTACAAATTTGCTTGAAAAACAAACAAAATATCACAATTGGGAGACGATGACGTAGATATCGTACCTGATGAGGATACTACAAAATTATTTAATATTTGGTTCATTCTTGATCCATTCTTGAAATTTTTAAATCAATAACAAAATCCAAATGAAATGCAAACTTCTGTGACATTTGCGAATTGTTATATAAAGTAGTGTGTGTGCAAATCGGTGTAAACCTCGATAAAAATCCAGATTTCCAAAAAGTGATCTAGGTCAAAAAAAAGATTGATCTGTTTTTAAGAACGAACTTGAAATTTGATCTGAGATCAAAAAAATTCATATAAGATCAAAAAAAAGATTGATCTTTTTTAAAAACGAATTCGACATAATACTACTAACGACTAATACTACATACTACAGTTTAATCATGAAAGAAGTTTCATTGAATGAAACTCGCTATAAGTGATTGACTTCTACACTATTCGTTTTCTGTGAATATTGTGAGCGCTGCTATGGAATGTGTGCGATCACATGTGATGTGAATGTGTGTTAATACTTAAGAAGACAATTAATCTCTAAAGACAATTCACATGGGAGCGACCACGGAAAGATGTAATGTAATTTTAAGCAACTTATAAAGCTTAATTCTTCACAAATTCAACACCAAATTATATAAATTTAATTTATATTAATTCTTACAAACTAAAATTTGCTTTTTAATTTGTAAAATAAAATAAATTTAAGAAAACGAATTGGTCGTCGCGAATTCATATTCATTTTCATTCAAAGTCAACATTCCCCTAATTCTCTACAATCAAAACCTTATAGCGAGTTTCAATTAAATTTTAAAGATTTGATCTCAAAATTCAGATTTGCTCTTTTCAATGTAACTTGTTTCACGATCTAATTGTAGTATTGGAGATTATCTGACGAGCACACACAGTATTTTGACGACACACAAATATCTACACACAGTTGATGATTCACTCAAAATGCCATTTTGGTATTTTCTAACTTCAAAAAACATTTTTCATTACTGTTTTGTTTCTTTTACGAATATTTGTTAATTTTATTCCTAAACATAGGCTGGCACAAGTTTACAACAAACAACAAATAACAAAATATTTTCCATTTGACATTTGGCTGAAGACTATATACATGTATATGTGCATTCAGATCAAATCTGCCACCCCATCAGAGATCAAATCTTTTGTGTTGAGATTTGATCTAGATTTGCTCTTTTTCTTGCAATGAAATTCTCAAAACTGAAAAAGATCAAATCATTTGACAGAAAGAGCAAATCTTTTCTTCAATGAAACTCGCTATTCGTCTTAATTCAACATCTACATTATACAGCTTGAATGTGAATCCACCCAAATACTTGTTAAACATTTACATGAACAAGATGTAAATCTATTAATTAAAGCTATTAACTTAATAAATCAAATCAAATCAAATCACCGTTGAACTGAAATCCAAGTTTACTCAGATATCTTAAAAATATCTAAATCCTCTGCTTAGAAATGCCCAGACATAGAGTCTAAGCGTGAAGCCAAAAAGCGGGAGAGTTGTGGTCGCAGTCGAGATCATAACAATCGCCGGTTAAATAAGAAGAAAATGCAATAAACTTATCGATAATTGGTTCATTTGAGAAAGTCTAATTTCCTGTGGTTAAGATAAAAAGTGATTAGATTCCATTCACCAGACATAGACGTACTTCTGTATGTTCCATAATAGTCCAAGTTCTCAATTGCTCACTTTTCCGACAAGAAATTATTGGGTCAATTGTATCCGAAAATATAATTTTTATGTTAATTTATATTTACTAAATTTTTCAATTTATTTCAGTCAAAAGATAATTCCGTAAAACAACTATCGGACACATATAAAGAAACAACACATATGAAAGCGGCTATTCTAGGCTCTGTTAAGGCAAATCTTCATCATGTCGCAAACAAAAAACTCGTAGACAATTCCCTAGTTCATGCAGTACTTTTGGAATACCTCAAGGAATGTGAGGAAGATAAATTAGAAGAAACTATTACTTTATATTCCAGTCTAATGCCACTTATGTTAACCACAAAAGAAGGATGTAAAGCAGCAATTCATTGTTTCTGGCATTCAACAACGAAAAATAGACGTGTACGTTAAAAAAAATGTTTTTTAGTGTTTTAATACATTTAAATTAGTTATCAATATTAACTGGATCAACATTTCTTTCCAGGCTATTATAAAAACCATTAAAGAACATATGGTAAAAATATGCACTCACGAACACGGCCATGTATTTGTGATTGTTATAGTTAATGCGCTTGATGACACCAAGGCAACGAAGAAGGCCCTATTCGATCCAATGTTTGCACAACTAGAAACAATTGCTGCCGACCAATGGGGTCGTCGAGTTATAGAGTGGTTCGTTTCGCCCGGTGATAAAAACTGCTTCCATCCTCAATTCATAGCTTACATCGAAGAAGGCTTAAAATATGGAAAAAAAGATAAAGAGCTGCGACGAAAAGAAATCTTTGAACAAATCGAAGAACCGATTTCTAAGGCTATAGCTGATGCACCAAAATTTTGGTTTGCTGATGGTCCTATTGGTTTGATGACATCAAATATATTAAACAAATGTAAGTACAATATACATACATATTTATCAAATTCAGTCGCGTCATGTGCTGTGTATAACATGATGTTATTATTATTAATATTTATTAGCAACCAGTAAACTTAGAAACTAATACAAAAACTGGAGCACTAGCTGCAAGGTTTTCGACTCGATTGAATATATGTGCATATGTATATCACATGATGTTTTTATTTCAAGTGCTTGCGTTTGTGAAAACAATGAATGGCTTGCGGGGCCGACCATTTATGGATTGTTCGATATCAAGATTGTATTTCACCCTAAGATGCCTTATATACATAGGAACGCGCTGCAGGAATAGAAATGCAATGGGTGATTCGTTATGCGTTTTGTATATTCACTTTTGAATAAGTTGGTTGCACGAAGCTTAGTTCTACATGGCTTCACTATTCTGTTCAGATAATACCATTTGGGGTCATTTTCGCAGAGTTAAACAACTTGACTGAGATTGTCGATAAGGAAAAAGGTTGATTCCTTGGAATTAGAATTCATTCCGCACGCATCCTAGACTTGTTTTTTAACTGGTTAGTAAACCATTCATGTATTATCGCGTCTGGGCATGTCGCATCGGAACATTGTGCTATAGCAAGCAAATTCTCGTTCTCCAACATTGCAGTGAAATAAAATATCCCAAACAGAACCGCAAGACAATACAAGAACCAACTTGGATAGTGAGGAAGACCTACGAAACACCAGTACTTGGTGGCTTTCTCATTTTTATCAAAATTAATTTTTTCGAGGCTTCGAGTATCATCCAGCTTCTCTTATACGTTTTTAGATTCACAACTCTGTTTCCTGGGTGCATGATCATCAAGAGAGCATTGTTCAATAAGGACTTATTAACGGTCTGGAATTTTATGCTTTAAAATCTCAATGGTGTCTTCTGTCACCACTTATCACTTTCCTTGAGTTGCCCTTGCATCGAAGAAACCGAAACCACCATCTGTGGAAAGAACACATATTTAATGTCGCCAAAAATGATGCAATATGCTTGGGTTTTCTAAGAAGATGCAAGAATTGTTGTTCGTTCGAAAGTTTGAATATAAATCTCATACCTGCGCAGTACTATCTAGCATTTACTGGATAGAATTCAGTAGAAGTTATGGTAAAGGAGAGGTGCACAAAAGAAACATTGTGACCTTTTTGTTTAAATATTTGTTCTTATTTTTCGATGGGCTTTAGGTCATTTGTGCCTTGGAAAATAAAACAGTCTTTTGTATCTTAAGACTTTTCGTCCATGGTTATGGATATTATCAGGTAAAAAAATTCTTATTAATTACAAAAAAAATTAAAAAGCACAAAGTTATTGGTGCCGGTGACAGAAAGTAAAATTTCTGCACACTGTATAACGGCAATGACGAAACGAATTTCCGGCAGAATGGACCATCTTATCTGGGCGAAGTAGACCAACAATTCCGCCCACCACATCTGGATGAAGTAAAACTAGCTATATCTAAGCTTAAGCTTAAGCTTGGCTGCCAAGCTCTTCACAGCTGCAGGCGATGACTTGGCTATAAGTATGCATTAACTCATAACCAAGATATGGTTAGAAGAAAGCATGCACGATGAATGCAATCTCAGCATAATTTGCCCGATATTTTAAAAAGGAGACCCTCTGAACTGCACCAATCTTTTCTGTTGTATTGTATGAATGCCTACCGGGTGATTTTTGGTCCTGTATGCATTAACGGAGAGTGGAAAATGAAGAACTGTACCGGCTGTACAGCGTCAAAGACCTAGCCTCCGGCGCGGAAAATCTTCGATTCCACCCAAAGGGCCAAAGGGACTCCGTTGTAGACGAAGAGACTCAGCTAGCGCACACAAGTGGAAGAGGATCTCAACCGACTGGAGGCAGCTGTCTGGAGAAGCTTGTTGGCTGAGGCGCAGGTCCAACCCGGACTGTAGCCCCACCTAAGGTAAGGTAAGGTAAGGACCCAAAGTAAAATTGAAACAATTGACAAAATTGTGACAAGTGAGATGTTTAGGTGTCAATTTAACTTTGTGTCACCGGCAGCAATAACTTTGCTTTATAATTTTAATGTTATTATTAAGAATTTGTTCACCTGATTATGTCCATAACCATTGACGAAACGTCGAGAAAGAAAATACTATTTTATTTTCCAACGCATAAATGACCTAAAGCCCATCGAAAAATAACCAAAAATATTTATAATTTAGTTGATATTTTTTGCGTCGATCCTTAACTTTTATTTTTTGCAGTGGGCTCCACCAACTTTACAAATGCAGCCCAGGCTCTGGTAAACTTAATGTGCACGCCTGATTGGAAAGCTAGCACTACTGAACTAGATGATCAAATCAAAAAAGTATGTCACTTGTACGTGTTTTACAAAACTTTATTTACATTTTATTATTGTTTTCTTTAGCCAACATTTGTTGAGGGAATAGATCATGTAGGCTTACATGTTGCTCTTAAAAAAATCATCAAACATGACGCAGAAAGGACCAAAGAAAATCAAGACACATTCGGCTCAATTTTATCAAATACCATCACCGATGAAGTGGTAAGTACATTTATACAGCTAAGGAGGCTTTGTTTGGAGCAGTGACAGAGAAAGTAGTCTATATCCTAATGTTCGCCTTTATCAGAGGCCTCTGTGTCTTCTTAACTTTCGCCTCAGTTGATTATCTTCACATATGACCATATTCTCAATCTCCTGCCCCCTTTGTGTTTCCTTAAAACAAGATTTCATAGTTAACTTTGAGTTTTTAAACCTCTTATTTTTCCTTCTAATCAATTCATTGGCTTTTGATTATCGCAGTAAATAAACCGAAAATTGCTTAGGTTTTTAATATTAGTTGAGTGTGCGTAAGTGTAAAGCACAATATTTCGTAGAACAGGATATTGTAAGACGAAGCTAGAAGCAGAATTAGAAAGATAGGAAAGAATCGAGAATTACAGTAACTAAGATCATTTGCCATCGGCAGCCCGGGAGCGTCCTAAAGCATCCGGAATCACTCTGAGAAGAGTATTGCTTGTGGATTTGGTTTTATAAATAAAATATAAATTTGTCAAAGGCCTTAGCTTCGATAAAGCATCGCTTCCCGTGAGATCAGCGAAATCAAGCATAGTTGCCCGTGGTTAGTGAAAAGATGGGGGACCGTCCGAAAACCAACTGCGTGCTGGTGACGTGTTATGTGTTTTCTGTTTTCCGTTCTCTCTCTATCTTCTGTTCTGTCCTGTATCAATGTCGTCTTGTGTTTTGTGACTCAACCATTTCTGTGTGTGTCTGAGCGGAAGAAATTTTGCTGTTACGTTGCACTTCAGAATGGGTGGATCCCCGAGTGAACCCAATGGAATTTGGTCTAAAAATTCACGTTTAGGTTTGAATGAATTAAATTGGGGTTTTGTCTAATGTACTTCGACCTGAAAGATCCTTTGTGCCTGCTGCTTAAATAAATGTTATTCCCAATTTATAATACTTCGTCCAGTTTGATTTCCTTAATGAAGCTAAGGATCTGGGCTACCTTAAGGAATTTCTTTTGTCTTCAATGTATTATGAACTTAGGAGTTTCCCTCTTTGGTGTATGAGAGCTTCGCAGTCTCCGAGGGTGTGATCTGGGAATTCTCCCTGTTCGTTATAGTAGTTGCATTGGTCTTCTCACTCAAATCCTAGTATTTTGAGATTTGTCCTTAGCCTGTCCAGTCAGGAAGCCCGCAAGGATTCTGACATTGTTTCTGCTCAAATTGATCAAGTCTACGTACCGTTTTTTGTTAAACGTACCAAGTATGACTTGACGCAATTTTGGAAGGTCGTTCCAGTATTTTGCCCGGTTTTGTTCCTCCTCCTTTTTGAGTTCCCTCTTGATGTGGTTTTCTGTTAAGCCACAGTAATTTTGACGTTTAGGATGAACTAGGAGTTAAAAAAGAAATGCTACCTAACCCACGTATAATGAACCACAGCCGCCCGCATTCCCAATTTTTACCAAAAAATTTACTCTATGAGTATAAGGCACTGAAAGTTTTTTAGAACACTAAACTGAATTCTGAAATGCTTCTTTGTTCGCAAAGAGAACTTATTCGATGAAGGAATTTTGGACTTTATGAACAGTAGAAATCAAGCAATTAATTAAAAACAACTAATTCCTTCTTTCTTTCCCAACGTTTCTTCGATTTTTTCCGGCTTCTTTACGGTTTAACTTTATTAGTCATGTGTGTCAATTTAGTCTACTAGAATTAGAGAACTATCGCTAGTGTGAAAAGGTCAACTGCATAAGCAATGACTCCTAGTCACCGTTTTAAAAAAAACTTCATTTACAACGTGTAATTTTGGTATGCAAAGAAAAGATCCTTTTAAGGGGAATATTTTTTAAGCAATCTTTTGTATTACTTTTGTATGACCTCGAGATTTTTTTTAGTGCTTACCATTTTATACAGCTGTTGAAGTAATAACTACTTTACTTCTCGTCTGGAATTTGGCATATAAACATGCATGATACATCGAAAAACTCTTGCGAGTCCAATTGCCATTGGTTTATCGCTCTGATTTATGTTGTTGTGGGGGGAAAGCATTTTTCGTAGCCTTGGTAACTTACAGTTTTAACTCTCCTGCGTTTTTCTTTCGTGGAATTAATATTTCTAAAAATATTTCCCTAGCGGATTAAGCAGGACAAATCAATACGACTATCTGCTGTTCTTGCCCTGTTCTTATTAAATCTTTTATTTAGGCCAATATAAATAAGTTAATTGAATTTTAGAAGAAATATTACCGAACTAGTATTAACAAAAAATTAAAATGCATTTTGGGAAAAAGCCTGTTATCGAATGCTTGTTTTATTTGTTTACTTAAAAAAGGATCACACACGAGATGAATTGTTGGAAATGCTCTTATTTTAAATTATTTCTTTATTAAAATAATCAATTAATATCAATTAACTATTTGCAGGTAAAACGTTGGTGCACATATAACCGAGGTTGTTTCATTCTTCTTCAAGTTATCGAAAATAATTCAGATGAAGCCACCAAACCACTACAAGCAATTCTTCAGAAAAATCTTACAATTCTTAACAAGCAAACTTCACCTGGAAGCAAAATTTTAATAAAAAAGATTGCAAAATAAATTTCAAATCTTATCTGTGGTCTGTTGCTGTTACTTTTGAATTAATCAACTTATATTAAATATTTGTATTTACATTTTGTTTTTATAATATTTATAAATGCATATAAAGTTTTACATCAAGAAATTATAATGACGTTTCACCTTTTAAACTGCGCCCAAATTAACCTTAAAAAGAATTTTCTTGACGGAATTTATCTTATCATGTTGTTAATATAATCATCATCATCATCACCGGCAGAACAACCGGGATCAGGTCCATGCACCGTTCAAAAAGTTCTTCCATACATCCAGATTGCTGGCCGTCGCCATCCGTGGTAGTACCTCGGAAAAGAAGGTTGCTATGAGCGGAACTCGAACACGGGCTCTTCGCTTAGCAGTCCGACGTACTAACCACTAAGCCACGGGGCACTAAAAGCAAAAGTCAGAGCAAGCAATTTTATTTTTTGGATGTCAAGCAGGGGTTAGTGTAAAGTTAAAGCCAAAATGTTGGGGTCGCAAGTCGCAACCCTTGTCCCCTGCACATCTTTTAAAATAGGGTCAGAACAATATAAACTATTTGTCGCACAGAAAATTTGTTAAGACATCTATTGTTGCAAATTAAATTCTCTACATCTTTGGCTATGTATTTTTTTTGTCAATAACTTTACTTCTAATCGCAAGTAAAAAGTACGTTTTTCAATGTTCAATTAAAAATTAATAGGACATAGTATATTTTTCAAAATAAAATTCACTGACTTTTCCCTGACTTTCCCTGACCAATTTTCGAATTTTCCCTGACCAAATGAAAAACTGCATTTTGTATGCTTAAAATAAATTACATGAAATTAAGGTATTTAAGGAAATGTTTTCATACAAAAAATAGTTTAGAGCTTCTTGTTGAGTTATTTAACTTCCACAATTTTCGGAATATTTTAATGAAATAAAAACAAAATATTTTAATAAAAAAAAAATGGACCTCAAATTCTCAAGAGAACATTATTTCAATTGGAAACAGTATTATTTATTAAAAAAACATTATTAATGATGAAAATTGGTTTTACTGAGCAGCTGATTGTCATTTGACAGAATAATGGAACATTTCGTTCCAGTGTTTGTGGTCGGCTTTTTAATGTTGCAACCCATCAGTAAAAAGTTTACTGAAGCATTTTGCATCATTTAAACAAATTTGGGTGTGGTTGGCCTTTAAAATCTGACACAACTTTGCTGATCGCTATAACTACTCGTACGTATAATATTCCAGTTTCCAGCTGTTTCTACTTTTAATGATCGCTATAACTGGTGCCTTAAAGTAGTCTAAAAAAAATCGAACTCCCTATATTACATAATACTGTTGGGCCGTTTGACAAAACTTCTAATTTTGTAATAATAACGATACAAAATTAGGTTTATTTCGGTCTTTAATAAAGCCTAAATAAAAAAAAAATTGTATAATCACTTCTTAGAGAGATGGGGTACTAGTCCAAAAATCATTCATTGGATGTACACTTCCATCGTCAGACCAATTCTGACATACGCATGTTTAGTTTGGGGCCTGCCCTTGACAAGGCAACTAATCTCAAATCTATGAAAAAAATTCAAAGACTAGCGTACATTTGCATTGGTACTACAAGTGCTTTAAGAACTACTCCAACCGCAGCCCTAGAAACTTTCTTCTCATTAGCCCCAATAGACCTTTTAATAAAGGAGCTGGCGGCCAAAATTGCTTTAAGATTAAGGCATTCAAGCAACTGGAACAAAGGCCAGTATGGTCATACAATTATAGAAAATTATATAGACACTGATAGCCAAACCGACTATACTGTACCGCACTTTAATTTTAACACGGTGACACTAACAGACTTTCCTGCAAGATAATGCTGGAGGGAAAACCGGGTTAAATCATATCTCGGTCTATACAGACGGTTCTAAAACGCAAGCAGGGGTAGGGTCTGGTATCTGTTCGATAAACCCACCAATAAATATATAATATCTATATATATATAGCAAAACAACTTGAATCTGGAGAACAAAAAAATTGATATTTTCACAGGCAATCGTTTCCAAGTCTAAACTGATCGACGAATGTGGCAATAATCTGCGGCAAATCAGTGAAGCAAACCTGGTTACCCTCCGATGGGGTCCCGGACACTGCAACATTAACGGAAACAAAACGAACTGGCCAAAAACGGTTCATCAATGGAACAAAGCCAAACCGTTCCCTGGATACTTGAAAAAAAAATCACGAATATTGCCTCAAAGCCGCAAACGAGAAATGGCCAAAACTTGATAACTGTCAGGTCTCAAGAAGTCTTTGCCAAATATCTCAAAGAAAAATACAGAATACACTCAAAAGCTAGGTAGACCTTAACTGTCCCTTTTGGTTGGTGTTCTGATGGGTCACACCATGAGTAGAATGGGCCTTAGCACATCAAACTTATGCAGAGGGTGTCAAGACGTTGATGCAGAAGAGGGCTCATATCACTTCCTTTGTAAATGCCCCAGCCTAGCTCAGACCAGGAAAACAGCTCTCGGAGAAAATTTTGTTCGACGATTTGCGTGCGACGACGTTTCAAAAAAGGCACTTAAAAACATTCTGAAATTCATTAAAATCTCAGGATGGTTTAAGGAGGCATTCCATAACCAACTCTCCCCAAATTGCTCACCTATTCCTCCTATTCCTGGGAACCGCAATGGATCCATGAGATCCGAGTGAGATGATTTGACTATCGAATTGTGAACAGTGCTTTATTTTGTTGTAATTAATTTTATTTTACAAAAAATATGTTAAGGAATTGTGCTCCGATAATTTTGTTGTTTTTTTTTTTTTTTTTAAAAGCATATCTAAAAATGTAGATTAGATTATTTTTTTTATATTAGATTATTTTTATTATATTCGTTAGAATTTATATACAATTGGTCTTAAACTAACTTATAACTAAAACAAATCATGTCGGCTCAACAACAGGGGCCCGACTTACTTCAGCTGACTCTATACAATGCTATATTTTTACTTATATCATATTGTTGTTTGCATAATCTTTTAATTGAAATTCTTAATTATAATTTACTGTCTTTGGTTTTAAAAAATTGGGGTTAGGATGCGGTGTTGCTTATCCTCTGTTGTGTCCGCTGCTGGTTCTCTCGTAGGACGGGGCTCCGTCATTGTTCATTATATCCTCGAATCGTTCGTCTGTGGTGGCTTGAATGTTGAGGTAGCGATGGCTGGGCTCTAGTTCTTGCTGGAGTAGTTGCTGGATTTGCAAGTTTGGGTGGTCCTCCAAGTTCCTCAAAATATTTTTGGAGAGCTGTGTCATGGACTGATTTATTTCCAACATGATTGATTATGAACATTTTTGCGCCTAATTATTCGGGTACGGGTAAAAGTAAAAGAAACTGAAAACTTTATGAAAAGGATCAATTTTGAAAATATTTTCCCTGACCGGTTTTGAAATTCCCTGACCAAATGTTTGTTCCCTGACTTTCCAGTCGAGTGGCAACTATGTAGGAGGAAAGAATCCTAAAAGCAATTTTTTTTTTTGAAGTTTGAAATTTTGTTTTCATTTTTTTTTACAGAAGACTTAACTTTAAAAAAAGACAACAATTTATGCAAGTGCCATTCATGGACAATGGCATTGGGGGTATGTTTAGTTTTAACGACATAGAAGACAGCATTGAGTTTTCGAAGCATTAAGCTCCACACGATTCCTATTACCCCATTTGACAATGCTGTATAAATCGGACAAACGGTACCGTTGCAATTGTACGTCCGAAGGCGAAAGACGTGAATTATCGAACGAATATGAAAAGCTGAGGGTAGAGTCGTCAGCAAAACAGTTAAGTGGATTAGAAGTAACAGACAGAAGATCATTTATAAAAATGAGGAAAAGATTCGGAGACAGAACAGAGCCCTAGGGCACACCAGCATTTATTTTGTAGGAATTAGACTTGAATCTGTCCAATACAACATGTATTGAACCGTTCAGAAAACAGCTTCTAAGCTAACGAACAAGAATATCATCGATCCCAAAAGCACGCATTTTCGATAAGAGAGCTTGATCCCAAACCTATCAAATGCCTTGGAGATATCAAGAGCAATAATCTTACTTTCACCAAAGCGATGTAAGTATATCCATACATACTTACTTCCTTATGAACAAAGCACAGCACCGCAACCGCAACCAAAAAAAAATAAACATCTTTCATCTGCCCCTAGAATGTAAGTAAACAAAACATGTCTCCAACATCAGGTTAATTTACCTCACCAATTTTTGTTCCTTTTCCTTGTCCTTTTCTATTTCTTAAACTACCTCTTATATACATACAGGCAGTACCATTCAGAGAGTTTCTCTTCAAATTCTCTTTATTTGTCTCTCTAAACTTACCCAGTTAGTCGCCACACGACCCGCAAGAGGCGCCAGAGTCGACACGTCTTCATGATAGTACTATTAACTATAACAGTTTATATACAATGGGTGAGATGTAGTCAGATCAACAGCGGACCTATTGCTGCGAAAGTAACGAGTCCCTCCAAGTTAGGGGTTTCCTCTCCCTAAAAACTAAATCTCGTATTAAAGTTCTTTACGAAGTTAGAACCTGTATATCGAGTATTTTTCTCTGAGGCTAATGATTTTGCCCTTCTGTTTAAATTTGTTCTGTTCTACTATTTCTATATTATCTAACTGACGTTTTGGCTTATTTAAGTAAAACACAGTTTCCGTGTTCTGTTTCACATTTTTATTCTGTGCCTTATATTTATATTAAATGGTAAAGGTGTTTGAATAAGAATCGAATGAAAACGTTTATTGGATTAACAGCACAAATCACTCCTATTACGATAGTCGTTTAAATTAAATGCCAATTAAACGATCGCCAAATGAAATGCAAGTTATTTCAATAGTTCCTATTTCGCTGTTTTTGGACATAATAACACTTATCGTTAAAAAAAGTTAGGTCTTGCTTCTGGTAATTTTTGTTTAAGTCTTGTGCTTATATAGGAAGAGTGTTTTTTTATTAATAAGAGTTTGAATAAAACATTTACAATACTTTTTACTGTGTGCGAAGAATCAAATGTAGACCAGAATCAGTTTCAATAATTTTTGACATTTTGCCAACTTTCAAATTGAACGAAGCATCTTCGAATGGCTTTTGCATTTGTCCTGAAGTGAAATTTTATAATTTATTATTAAGAATATCAAAAAACTAACTAACCTCTTCCAAACATTCCAAGATCACCACCACGCTTAGCTGAACTACAATCAGAGTATTTTTCTGCTAGTTCATGTAATGTTGCTTCACCAGATTCGATCTTAAATTATTGTGTGTCAAACATTAGAAGAACAAAAATTGACATAGATTACCTGTTTCTTATACTCTTCAAGAATAGTACGTGCCTCTTCTTTAGAACGGGTAATGTTATCTTCTCTCCATGAACTTGGCCTTCGACTTTTGTTGTGTTTCACTAGCAAGTGAGAACAACGGACTTCATTGGGGCCCTTGATTAAGTAAATATATGTATTGTTTTATTTTTAATAGTAATAATGGTTTATTTTAAATATATATGTTCAAGAAGAAAATATTTTCGCTTGGGGTTAGGTACGATTTGCCGACTATGGAAAAGTCGACTAGTAAAACGAAGATTAAAATTGATGTTTCTTATTTCCATTTATATTGTTAAATGACTCCATTATTAAATATGTTGAATCAGGGAAAAATTTAGGAGTTATCTAACCGCACGCTGTTCTGGAAAAAAACATGTTAATTATGTTGTTGGTAAAACAAACGGTGTTTTCCGCAAACTTTGGTCTACACCAAGCATGTCAAACTTGCGGCCCGCAACGAACAACTTTACACTCAGCCCTCGTTCTTTATAATTTTCAGCTTAATGAATAATTTGCATTTCAAGTTTTCAGGCATTCACGCATTTTTAATTTGTATTTTCCAAATGAAAAATACATTAAATAAAACCGTTCCATCAGTGATGAACATGAAAAAATCGGGGAATCCAATGAATTTTTTTTTAAATAATTGTAGGCAAATGAGAACGAGAAAGATTTTTCAAAGTTGATTAGTTTATGTTTGGTTTCCATGCCTTAGCTATGACATTAAAATTGTCCTAGGCGACTTTAACGCCAAGCTAAGGAGACAAAATGTTTTTGGTGGTACAATCGGAAAACCCAGCTTGCACGACACCACCTTTGATAACGGACACGGCCACCACAACGAAACCCTTGGTTTGAAGATGAGTGTCGGCAAACACACGCAGCTAAACAAGAAGCATACAAGGCGGCGCTGCAAAGAAGGACCAAATCTACCCGTGCACTCTACGAGCAGAAGAGGAACACCGCCTTCTCAGAAAAAAAGGGACCATGAGAAGCGCGCGATCAAGAAATGGAGAGCTGTTATTGCAGGAATGAAGTTCGAAAGTTTTCGCAGTCGATGCTTATAGCGAGTTTCATGTTTCATTCAAGAAAAGATTTGCTCTTTCTGTCAAAAGATTTGATCTTTTTCAATTTCGAGAGTTTCATTGCAAGAAAAAGAACAAATCTAGATCAAATCTCAACATGAAAGATTTGATCTCTGATGGGTTGGCAGATTTGATATGAATACACATATACATGTAAATAGTCTTTCGGTCAAACGTCAAATGGAAAATATTTTGTTATTTGTTGTTTGTTGTGAACTTGTGCCAGCTCATGCTTAGCCGAAAAATTAACAAATATCAATTAAATATACAAAATAACAAATAAAGGTGTTTTTGAAGTGACAAAAAAATAAATATGGCATTTTGAATATATCAACTGTACATGCCTGGTATTTATGTGTGTGATATCAAATACTGTGTATGCTCGTCAGTGAATGACCAATACTAGGATTAAATGATATAACAAGTTTCATTGAAAAGAGCAAATCTTGATTTTCAGATCAAATCTTTAAAATTTGAATGAAACTAACTATTAGAATATGCGAAAACCAAAAAAAAAAAACGAATTCCGCTGTCAGGCAGAATGGTCCACTTTACCTAGGCGGAGTAGACCAACAATTCCGACCACCACATCTGGATGAAATAAAGCTAGCTATATCTAAACTTAAGAGCAACATATGGTTAGAAGAAAGCATGCCCGATGAATGGAATCTTAACATAATTGACCCTGTGAGCTGCACCAACTATAGGGGTATCAGTCTCCTCAACATCGCCTACAAGATCTTTTCTGCTGTAGTGTGTGAACGCCTAAAGCCATTCAACAACCTGATAGGTCCATATCAGTGCGGTTTTAGGCCAGGAAAGTCCACTATCGATCAAATATTCACATTACGGCAGATCTTGGAAAACACTCAAGAACTTCAAATCGATACCCACCACCTTTTCATCGATTTCAAAGCTGAGTACGACAGCATTTATAGAGACGAGTTATATAGAGCAATGTGGAGTTTTAACATCCCTGCCAAACTCGTCCGCCTGTGTAAAATGACGATGGAAAACGCACGCTGTTCCGTCACGGTCGGTAAAGACCTCACCCACACCTTTGAAGTCAAAAAAGGATTTAGACAAGGCGATGCGCTGTCATGCGACTTTTTCAACATCATACTTGAAAGAATAGTGCAGAACTCTCACACCCACACCAGAGGCACGATCTTCCAAAAGTCCGTCCAATTACTCGCATACGCCGACGATATTGACATAATCGGAAGAAGGCAATTGAGAAGCAAAGCAACTCGGGCAACTAAACTGTCCCTTTATAAGGCCACCATCATCCCAGTCCTGCTCTATGGTGCAGAAAAAATGGACGCTGTCAAAAGCGGATGAGGACACTTTAGGATGTTTCGAGAGAAAGATTCTCCGGGTGATTTTTTATTCCGTATGCATAAACGGAGAGTGGAGAAGAAGATACAATGAACTCTACCGTCTGTACAGCGGACACAGACCTAGCCAAAAGAGTAAAAAATCAACGTCTCAGATGGCTGGGTCATATAGAGCGGATGGACATCAATGCTCCGACCCGGAAAATCTTCGAATCCACCCAGAGGGACGGCGCAGTAGAGGAAGACCGAGAATCAGGTGGCGCACACAAGTCGAAGAGGACCTCAACCGACTCCACGTGCGAAACTGAAGACAGCTAGAGAGGGACAGAGCTGGCTGGAGAAGCTTGTTGGTTGAGGCTCAGGTCCACCCCGGACTGTAGCGCCACCTAAGAGAGAAGAGAAGAGAGAGATATTTCCTGGTTGGATATGTTATGAGCGTATTGCGTAATAGACATTTTTATCCTTTAGCTTACATTTTTTTCGGTATGTCTTTCTCAAACCCAAGTGGCAGTAAATCTAAGCGAACAATTTGTGTTGAACATCGAAATTTCCAAGAAAAGTGAGAACTAGAATATTTTTCAATTCAATTTTATTTATTTAAACATTCAAAAAATAAAGTAACATTTATAATATACTATATTTAATTCAAATAAAAAAAATAAAGCTGCAGAAATTGTTTCTGCTGAATGTCTGAAGGCTTTTGAAGTAATCTGTTTTCCACGAAATACTGTTGCGGAAAGAGTTACTGATTTGGCTTCCAATTTAAGTGATCAGATCAAAGAAAAATCAATTAGTTTTGAACCTTATTCCATTGCTTGTGACAAAAGTGCAGACATTGGGCGCACAGCTCAGTTAGGTGTGTTTCTTCATGCTTGCGACAAGTATTTCAATATTTTTGAGAAATTATTGGAACTAGTACCGATGCGTGGCACTACTACAGGACAAGACATTTGCAACAGTGTTAATGAACTTCACAAACATACAATCTACCTCTGTCCAAACTTGTTTATATTACAACAGATGGGGCTCCTTCAATGACCGGCAAAAACAACGGGTTTGTTGCAATACTAAAAAACTTACGATGTATCATCAGATGCATCAAGAGGTTTTATGTGCAAAGGTTATAAATATGGACCATGTGTTGAAACCTTTAAAACAAATTATAAACTTTATAAGATCTCGTGGCTTAAATCAGCGTCAGTTCTATGATTTCTTAAGTGAGTTTCTTACTTAGGGGGCGCTACAATTCGGGACGATCCTGGGCCTCAACCAACATGCCTCTCCAGCCAGATCGGTCTTTGGCTATCGCTATTTTGGCTATCGTCCTCCACTTGAACGCGTCACCTAAGGCGATGTCTTCCTTGCTTCGCTCAACATGACCTAGACCTTGATATGCGTATTTTTTTTGACCAGGTCAATGTCGCTGTACGCCTCGTATAGTTCTTGGTTGAACCTTCTCCTCCAAACCCCGTTAACGCAGATAGAGCCAAAAATCCTCCGAAGAATCTTACGCTCGAAACGACTAAGGATATCTTTATCCGCTTTAGATGGAGTCCATGCCTCGGCGCCATAGAGCAGAACTGGGATGATTAGGGTCTTATACAGAGTTTCAGTTTCAATGCTAGCAAACGTTCCAGTGACAGCTCGCCCAGTTCTGCCAATGATGTCTATGTCGTCAGCGTATGCTAGCAATTGCACAGACTTGAAAAAAATTGTCCCACTACAATTGACTTGCGAGATTCTTATAATTTTTTCAAGTATTAAGTTGAAGAAATCGCACGATAGCGCATCACCTTGTCGGAATCCTTTTTTGACGTCAAAAGCTTCTGTGATGTCAGTACCAACCTTGACGGAGCAGCGAGAGTTCTCCATCGTCATCTTGCACAGTCGGACGAGTTTTGTGGGGATGCCAAAACCTGACGGGGCTCTGTACGGCTCGCCTCTATAAATGCTATCGTACGCGGCCTTTAAATCGATAAAGAGGTGGTGGGTATCGATTTGGAATTCTTGGGTAGTTTCCAGGATCTGCCGTAGCGTGAACATTTGATAGATTGTGGAATTTCCTGGTCTGAAACCACACTGTTCGGAACCAAACAGGTTGCTGACGCTGGCGTTCACATAGTACGGCAGAGAAGATCTTGTAGGCGATATTCAGGAGACTAATTCCTCAATAGTTGGCGCAGTTTAGAGGGTCTCCTTTCTTTGGATCGGGCAAACGATGCTGAGGTTCCATTCATCATGCATACTTTCTTCTGACCAAACTGTATGCACTCCACCAGGCCAGCGGGATTTTTGTCTCCTGCAGAAATGGTCCTTTCATGTACTCAGCACCGACTGTGACTACTACGAGGTTTCCATTCCTATCTCTACAGGGTTCTGTGCATGTTTTTTTTCCTTGGCACGTTCTTTTTACCTGTTCGTAAAACTTCCGCACGTTGTTCCTGGAGTAGCATCTCTCAATATCTTCAATCGCGCGCTTCTCATGCTCTCTCTTTTTCTTTTGGAGAAGTCGGTGTTCTTCCCGTCTTTTATGCTCGTAGAGCTGGCGAACAGTTCTCGCCCTCCTTTGCAGCGCCGCTTTATATGCCTCTTGTTTGGCTGCATGGGCCTGCCTGCTCGTCATCGAACTAGAGGTTTCGTGGTGGTGGTCTGGTGAAACCTAGCACATCAGTTACGGCATCTCTGATGGCTTGTTGGCAGTGTTGCCACTGGTCTTCGGCACTTGATGCTGGCGGTACTAGATTTCTTGAGAGGTTACGGGATATTCGATCGACATAGGTGCTGGCGGTTTCTTGCGATTGCAGCTCTCGACGTCATACTTCCTCACAGTATTACTCCGTTGTTGTGGAGTTCGGGTAATTCGCATTCTTACCTTTGATGCAACAAGGTAGTGATCGCAACGTGATCAATATGATTGACGGTTCTTTGATCTGGGAGTCGCCAAGTCCCTTTGTGTATATCGAGATGAGGAAACCGTGTGCTTGCAATGGTGACGTTATGTGCCGCGGCGAAGTCAATTAGCCTAAGTCCGTTTTTAGACGTTGTGTCGTGTAGGCTATGTTTTCCGATAGTCCTACCAAATATTTCCTCTTTACCTATTTTGGCGTTAAAATCGCCTAGTACGATCTTAACGTTGTATTTAGGGCATTGCTCATAGGCTTTGTCGAGGTGAAAAATTATAAATTTATTGGCGCGACAGCTCCTTGAGGAGCCAAGGCCTAGTGACTTATACTCTCAACCATTCCTGTGTGTGTGTTGTTACTCTGCAAGAATGGAAGGGACCTACAGTTTACCGCCGAATCCGAACGGCTACATGAGATGCACTTTTTCAAGACAAATTTTACTCTTGGAGGTTTTGTCAGTTCCTCGCAAGAGGCAGTACCCCAGAAAAAAAAGGTGGCTATGAGCTGGATTTGAACCCAGGTTCTTTCGCTTAGCAGTCCGACACACTAACCACTAAGCCACGGGGCACTACAGGTGGCATCATCTTTATCTTCTGTGGGGACATGAGCGCATATTAGGATAATGTTGGCGAATTTAGTCTTGATACGGATTGTCACAAGTCGCTCACTTAAGTGTCGAAAGCCCAAGACTTCTTGCCTAAGTCTACAGCTTATAACGAATCCGCACCCAAATAAACGCTGTGTTTTTCTTGCACAATCACCGTAGTACACGTCACAGTTTTTCATCCTCCTTTTGCCCGGCCCATCCCATCCCATCGCACTTCCTGAATGGCAGTAATTCCTGCTCTGTAGGAGTCTAGGGCCTCCGCTAGTTGTTTGGCTGCACGTGATCTGTTAAGAGTTTTAACATTCCGCGTGCAGATCCGAAGGTTGTTGGTTGGGCTCATCCCCCGTACGTCGTCTTTCTGAGGGGCTCGTGCAAGACTTCTGCGAATCGATCAGAACAGTCATTAAAGCAGAATGTTGCTATGAGTCTTGTTATTTTTTCTGTGTTCAACACTCGCGCGGTAGTTACCGAGGGGAGCTAAAATAAGCACAATTGATGCGTACGAGATAGATGCAGCAACTTTGCATCACCTGTTTGATGCCGTTCAGTGCCTACGCTATTCATACAGCACCCAACCACCCACTCATCATTGGTAATTCTTTTATAACTGCACGTTTAATTCATATACTTTAAATTTTACTTATTATTGTTATTTTATTTATGATTTATTTATATTTAAATGCCTATTCACTGTCCTTTTCATCGTTAATTATAAAATTTATAGCTTTTTCGAATTTTTCTTTTATTTGTTGTTTTATGTTGTCTTGTTTTCTGATTTAAATAATAAATAATTCGATGTGAATCACGCCGACTTGAAGAGAAGGTGTTGTATCTTTTAGTTGGCGTTAAGAGCTTAACAAGCCTCATGGCACTCTAAAGCGACGTTTTCAGGGGGTAGGATAAGGCGGCGGCCAAGTAAGTAAGTTATAATAATAAATGCTGGTGTGCAACAGGGCTCTGTTCTCTCTTCGACTCTTTTCCTCATTTTCATAAATGATCTTCTGTTTTTTACTTCTAATCCACTTAACTGTTCGATAATGCATGCCCTTTGCCTTCCTACGTACAATTGCAACGGTACCGTATGTCAAGCTCATTAAACTCCTATTTATACAGCATTGTCAAATGGGGTAAACGGAATCGTGTGGAGTTTAATGCTTCGAAAACTCAAGCCTGTCTTTTGTCGTTAAAGCTAAACATACCCTCAATGCCATTGTCCATGAATAGCACTTACATCGAAGAAACCGAAAAGCTCTCAGTACTCGGTATGTGTGTCAACGACGACCTCCGTTGGAATGACCATATATTTGAGATCGCTGAGAATGCTGCTAAGTGCTTAGGTTTCTCTATCGGTGCAAGAAGTATATTTCCCCATCTGATCTGGCTACAATTTATAAAGCGTTTATACGCCCTAAGCTCTAGTATAACTCCCCCTCTCGGCAGGTGCTTCGCAAACATCGCTTCACAAATAGAACTGCCGCTGAAACAATTGCCCCTCAAACGACGCAATGTTTCATGTCTTTCCTTATTTTATTTTCCATGGAGGGGCGGGAACATATCCCTGCAACACCAGCAGCAGAGCCTCCTTTAATTCTTCAGGTGCGGTGATACCACCTAGTGGTACTGGTTCCTAGGGGTCCATTTATTGTTTTTTTATGGTATAACGGCACGGTTGTCGTTGCACGTCTAGGCTCGACGGATTGACTTCCACTGTTCCCTCCTGTTTGACAAACAAAATTATCGTACAAAAGTGAAAAAAATAAGGATGGGAAAGCACATGGTTACACAAACACAGGGATCTTGACGCCATCCAAGGGAAAACGCAATTAAGTAATGTGCATTTATAATTAATATCCAACCTATATAATTTACTATAAAATAAAATAATAATAAAATTAATAATACCATACCGACCACCAAAATAAAATAAAAGTAATACTTAATCTAAATCCCTATGCTAAGACTTAATCCTAAAGCACCCTATTTTTTCTCTACTCTGGATATCCCAAACGCTCGTCTGATGTTGTTGACGAAACCTGGCCAGCCCACTCAAGCATCAGTAGGGGCTGTCTTCGTTGAATATCGGCCCAGAAGACAGCATTAATAAGTATTCTACTGATTAACGATGTATATCCCGACGAAAACTATGAACTGACGAAATTAATGGTTTAAGACACAAAAGTTCTGGTCCTATAGACAAACTAGATTCGAACAATCCAACACCGGGAGACTTGCCGAGATTTTCTAAGGTTAATCCGGCAAACCCCACAGGTGAAGTCTAAGAGCGAAACAGGAAAGTAGAAGAGTTGTAATCCCAGTCAAGTTCATGATAATCGTCGGTTAAAGATCGAGACTAGAAAGCGAAATATAAGATAAACCTCGATTTGGTATGCAAAAAGTTCTGTTCATATTACAAAGTGCAGCGTAGTTTCTGTTGTATGATTTATCAATTATAATATGCCGAGAAACAGCCGCAGTCAATGAATTGATTTGTATGCCAATCTTTGTCACCCGAGTGTTTATTTTAAGATTTCAGTATACATGAGACCATGTGGCGATTTAACGATTTTTCTCTGACACCAACTGAATTTAATTTTATTATAAACCGCAAAAAGCCTTATTTTCTTTTTTAAAACATTTCTAATGTACATAATATGTAGATATACCTAGAAGCGTGCTTTATACCAACTTTACCTGTTTTGCAGCTGGCTCCGTTGGAATATCCCATTGAGATTCTTTTGTATAAATATTTAGGTAATAAGTCATTCCTGAAAGTGTATTTAATAAATCTTATTGAAAATCAAGAAAAATATTCATTATTTAAGCCGGCAAATTCTCGAACGATTGGAATATTCTTCAGAGAAGTTGGAGAATTACCTGTGGAACGACTTGTGCGAACCTCCCAACCTTCGGGAATAACTTTTTCTGTACTATCGGACATTGCTTTGGACTAGTTTTAACTTATAGTTCTGAATGGGTTTTTATTATAAAATAGTTTAATTTAATAAATGCGTTTAGTTTGTAGTTTTTTAATAAATAATTTTTAAAATGAGGAAGCGTCATAGATTTTGACATTTATAAGAAAAATAGTGATGCCAATTCTAATTTAAGGTCTTTCCGATCAGAATTGGTAAAATTTGATATATTCAGCAAATGGGTACGTTCACGTACATATTATTTGTATAGTCTACAGCAAACAGCACGCTGACCAGCAAAAGAAATTGAAACACATTGCCACCAGCACCAGCGTTGTCTTCTTACTTCTGTCTGACACTTTGTGTCATAAAAAAAAGTATACGAAGTGTAAGTATAGTATAATACACATAGCGAATCTCTAATCTCCTTATATTGTTTTTCTTTTGAGTCGATGTTTTTATAAGATTTCATATCTTATCAAAAAGAAATGTATTTTCTCTTACCATTCCGATAAGTTTTTCTTCCATTATTAAAAAAAAAATTTAAATTAATAAATAGCCTCTGAAAGCACAACAATGGCGACGAGCGCAAAATAAAATTGTCAATATTTTTGTTTTTTTTTCTGCAATATGGTGCCCCTGAATTTCAATTGCGCAAAGTTGGTAGCAATGGAACAGCAACAGCAAATTTAGGACTTTGTTCTAACGACGCTGTTGCTGGTGCTGTTGCTGTTGCTGGTTCAATCTGTTTCGCGCAAAATACAGTTAGCTGTTCTTCAGCTGTTCAGGTGTTGAGAAAAGTATCCAGCAAATTTTAGGATACCTTTGGATTTTCTCTCTGTTTCCATATGTTCTTCAATCAGCTGGAAAATAGCTGTTTCAACCATGCTAATTACAACAAAAGCAAGGTAACCTATCATAAAGTTTTGTTCGTGTACGTACCCAATACAACGAAAGCAAAAGCAACCTTTCCGAAGAATAAGTAAGTGTCCGTCCGCTGCGAGTTTCTCTTTTGCCATAGGAGAAATAAAAAAAATAATTACGACCCGTACCGATCATGCCCCGCAAACCCTAAAATTTTATTTAGAGTTTTTAAATACGTGTGAGAAGCAGCCGTAAGTATTCCTACACCCCAAAATTGCAGATGTTTTAGTAGTCCAATAAGAAATATACTGGGACCGGTACATATTATGTAGGCGACGGGAGATTTTTCTGTTTGTACGAAGTTGGAGGACAACTGGGAGTATAATTCTCTCTTTGTCTACAAACTGAAAAATACCCGTTCAGCGACATATTGGTACCGGTTCCTGTACATTTCTTATGGGACTACTAATACGTTTGTATATAAGTGGTATGGCGGATTGACTGCTTCTCACACGTATTCCCATTAACAAAATAAAATTTCAAGGTTTGCGGGGCATGGTCGGTACGAGTCGCAGTTCTTTTTTCTTTTTTCTATGACTATAGGCAGAGTATATAGAAAGTGCCTGTCCATACTGTGATTTTTCAATCGATTGAAAGCACATCAATTGTGTGCACATTGTTTTGTGATTACTCATGTACTATTGTTTAAGTGTGACAAGGAGAAATAATAATAAAATATTCTTCGCTTCTTCCCATCTGCAAACTCAATAATAGAAAAATAGAACTGTACTATCCGGAGAAAAATCAGTTCACTACATGAGTATCTGCTCCCTTCACCTCTCACCCTTCCTGTCATCAAATTCACCCGTGAGGCGATTGAAAAATCACCGTATGGACAGGCAAATAGGTTTTGCACACCATTCGGAACGAACAGTCCTAAGATATTAAATTTGTTCCAATTGCTGTGTAAAACTACGAAATTCGCAGAAAATCACCGAAAAAACTATCCAAAAACTATTCGTATTTTTTTCACAGAAGAAAGAACTCTCGAGAGAGTAAAAAATTTCCCCACCCTGTGAATTTCTACTAAAAAAATTTGTGTGCACATAAAATTGAAGACTGCCAAACTATATAAAGAAAAAAACATTTGACATTTCACTATGTCAGTTTTGCCTGTGTTTCTGTAATTTTCTGTGATTTTGTGCACAGTTTTTCATTCTCTGAGAGAATATTACCCCCATTCTGGAAAAAAATGCTGTGCTGTGAATTTCTGTGCACAAACACAAATCAATTGGAACACACTGATTAGTACTGTCCATCTGGTACGCACTCGCAAAGTCAAAAAATCGAATCTAGTACAATTATAAGTTCTTTTCCCCTTTGTAAATAGAAAAAGTTCTTCAGCTACCAATAGTTCAGTTTGTGTTCGATTTTTGTGTACGTGTGTTGTCTTGTAAAAGGAGGATTGGCAAACGTTTTTTTTTATGCGAAAAAAACTTTCTTTCACTTAATTATTATCAAACGATCTTGCATTTTTAAAGGTGATAAATAATTTTAAACATACAAAATTAACAGTTTGAACATTTAACAATGAAGTAATGAAATAGTGACGTTTACACTTCCAACAAATTTCGTTAACACCCGTCATGAAAAAAAACTGCAAGTTTCCTCCTCCTAATTTCGATAGAAGTGAAAATATTTGTTGTCTCTAAAATTCTTATTGTAATTAGTTTTATTAGTTCAGACTGGGGTTATATTAAATGGTTTTAATGTATTTTTTGTTTGTCTTAAACACTTGTTCTAAATGCACCAGCAGCGCAACATCTCCGGAGAAGAAAAAATATATAGGTGGCTGCCTCTACATGGTTGGTTGCAAATTACCTGTGTACATATTTTCCAACAACTGAACCTGTGTGAGACACCTGTGTCTGGTATACCTGTCTGTCATCCTAAGGGTGAATTGCTGTTCCTGAAAAATCCACTTCATTTAACAATAACTTAGCTTCCAATTGGAATAAGAAAATAAATATATTTAGAAAATATCTCATAACATAGACCGCCTGAGTTTAAACAATCAGCGCATCGCTGATTTATATGATCTGGTTCGGAATGGAGCTGTTAAGCTTCCTGATATTTTTGTTTGATGAACGACTAAACATATTTATTAATTTAATATGTTAACCATACTTCCTTTTCTTGTATTGTAATTTGTCTGTGTTTTTGTTACTCTTTTTTTTTTGTTTTTATGTTGATGATTAATTTTGAGCAGCGCTAGTGATGTCTTTGAATTGGAATTTACCTCTTCTTAAGTATATATTTGTACATATATACCTGGGGTTATATCGAGTTGTATTTTCAGTTTTTCCTTGCATCCTAGAGATTGTGATGTCAGAAATAATTTGTCCTTATTTAAACTTGTCAGGGAATCATATTTAATTGCTTGTGAGGGAATTTAATTAACAAAAAGTTCTATCAGTTTAGACGGACAAAAGAAAAGAGGGACGACGAATCTTTGTCTTCCCCAGTGAATAGAACAAAAAATATACATTTCGTTTTCGAGTTACTTTAAAGCTTTATAAAAAAGACTTACAAAATTAAACGTACGAAGCAAAAATTCTTTAAAAACGTTCTGCTTGTCCAAATAAATATTTTAGTCTTCAAACGGCAACAATGTTCTTCGATCAACTGGTCACACAGCATGCTGCTTCAAGTTTTGATATTGAAGTTAGTCAAGGTGCTCTTCAACTTGCGTAAGCCACCTTAGTTTTAATCTTCCTCTGATGCGTCGTCCTTAAAAGTGGAAGCGGAGACAAACGTAAGACAAACATTTTATCTGCAGAAACAGCCTCTAGCGTATGGTAATGGTATGATGAGGGTCTTATAAAAGAACACTTGATTTGCCCAAATTGCGGCTTTGCTGGCCAATTATCTTCCTAGCCAGAAGAAACAGCTAGTGGCAAGAGTTATTCTACGTTTGTTTTGTATTGTTTTCGGGGTTGATAGCAAGGTCCATGTAGACAAAGCCTCTTACTTCTACTCAACTTCCACAAGCAAACGCTTCAGTGCTATAGCTCGCTTAGATTTGCACCTTGTATGGAAGAAATTGAATACAAACAATTTGTACCACATAGCAACTTTTATCATTGTATCATAACCCAACATTGTGGTTGGGTGCTGTATGAATATCCGGATATTCCTGCTAAAATTATAAGCGCTAGTGTTTAACACAGAACAAAATAGCAAAACTATATTGCTCTGCCCTAATGACTGTTCTGATCGATTAGCAGGAGTCTTGCACGAGCCCCTCAGAAAGAGGACGTACGGCGGATGAGCCCAACCAATTTGCCCAACGATGGCGTCATTAGTCAACCAAGCAGATGCCCTAATGAGCTACTTCGACGTATTTGGAGAAATAGAGATTGTGGCGCATGAGCCCTTAATGGGCCAAAGGCAGCGCTCATATCCCCGAAGCGGGTTACTGACTGGATTTTCCGTTCCTTTTGTCCAAGGAATCCAAAAAAGGACCTGACCCACCAGGTTGGGGGTTGTGCGTGGGGTTAATAATCCTGCCATGGACAAAAAGCTTCGAGGCGACCAATAGCCTCGGAAAAGTACTGATTAACTGTTGACGACCCGGAAAAACGAATTAAGGACAACGACCTTCGGATCTGCACGTGGAATGTTAGAACTCTTAACAGATCACGTGCAGCCAAACAACTAGCGGAGGCCCTAGACTGCTACAGAGCAGGAATTACTGCCATCCAGGAAGTGCGATGGGATGGGCCGGGCAAAAGGAGGATGAAAAACTGTGACTTGTACTATGGTGATTGTGCAAGAACACCACAGCGTTTATTTGGGTGCGGATTCGTCATAAGCGGTAGACTTAGGCAAGAAGACTTGGGCTTTCGACACGTAAGTGAGAGACTTGTGACAATCCGTATCAAGGCTAAATTCGCCAACATTAGCTTAATATGCGCTCATGCTCCCACATAGGACAAAGATGACGCCACTAAGGATGACTTCTACGAGCTCCTCACCAAAAAACTATGAACAATGCCCTAAATACGACGTTAATATCGTATTTAAATCGTAGACGATTTTAACGCCAAAATAGATAAAGAGGAAAACGACACAACGTCTGAAAGTCAGGAAAGTCCACAATCGATCAAATGTTCACGCTACGGCAGATCCTGGAATATATCCAAGAATTCCAAATCGATACTTATCACCTCTATCGATTTTAAGGCCGCGTTTGATATCATTTATAGAGACGAGCTATACAGAGCCATGTCAGGTTTTGGCATTCCCACAAAACTCGGCCGACTGTGCAGGATGACGATGGAGAACTCTCGCTGCTCCGTCAAGGTTAGTACTGACCTCACAGAAGCTTTTGACGTCAAAAAAGAATTCCGAGAAGGTGAGGCGCTATCCTGCGATTTCTTCAACTTAATACTTGAATAAGAAACTCGCAAGTTAATTGTGTAGGACTTTTTTTTCAAATCTGTGCAATTGCTAGCATATGCTGACGACGTAGACATGAATCAGATCTCGGCGAGCTGTTACTGGAGCGTTTGCTAACATTAAAGCTGAATTGGCTAAGATGGGATGGCAGTCAATGAGGCCAAAACGAAGTACCTGCTTGGACAAAACATCACAATAGACAGGTACAACATTGAGGTAGTTAGGGACTTTGTTTACCTCGGATCCGCTATAACATCTGACAACAACATCTCGTCAAGAACACAAAGGAGAATCTGTATAAGACCTTAATCATCCCAGTCCTGCTCTATGGGGCCGAGGCATGGACTCTATCTAAATCGAATAAAGATATCCCTAGTCGTTTCGAGCGTAAGATTCTTTCGAAGATTTTCGGCCCTACTTGCGTTAACGGGCTTTGGAGGAGAATGTTCAACCAAGAACTATACAAGCTGTACAGCGACATTGACCTGGTCAAAAAATACGCATATCACGCTTAAGATGGATAGGTCCTGTAGAGCGAATGGACAACAATGCTCCGGCTCGCAGGATCTTTGATTCCATCCCAGAGGGTAGACGCAGTCAAGGAAGAACTCGATTTAGGTGGCGCGCTAAAGTGGAGGTGGACCCCAACCAACTTCATGTGCAAAACTCGAGGCAGCTAGCCAAAGAACGAGCTGTAACAAGCTTGTGGTTCGAGTCAATATTTACCTCTCGAACAGTTCGAACTTCCACGATACTAAAGCAGAGCCTTGCGTTAATCGCAATGTGGTTAATCTGGTTCTGGTACTGCGTACTAGCTAAAACAATATTTCGCGTTGCAGCAAATTCAATTACCCTGAATGCATTATTGGAAGTAGCCTAGTTTTAAAACTGTACATCCAAGAATACCCTCCCTCTAACTTGAATTGAAAGCATTGCTTATAAGTTTTGTCCAAGAAAACATGTATTTTGTGTCATCATCTATCTCCTTTGTGTGGCCATGTGCGCATATACGGCTTATGTTGATCAATTTATTGTTGATGTGAATTTTCGTGAGGCACATAACAACCCTGAGTTTCCCACCAACGACGATTCCACATCCAAAAATGCGCGGTTTGCCGTAGTATAAATCACAGATCTTTCTTTTGTCCGTCCTACACCATCGTATTTCTTAGTTGGTGTTTTAGTCTAATGTCTCCGCTAATTCGGCTGCATATTGTTTGTTAAAGGGTCTAACACTCAACGTACAGACAGTCCCTAGTTTGTTTGCAGAGTTCGTCCTCAGTGTATCGCAGATTTTTTGAGGCCTAACTTCAAAACTAAACTTTAATTATTACATAGCCTTCAACCTGGGAGATCTGGTTCTTAAAATACATAACTCCAAGCACGAGAAAAGGGATAAACCGCTCTTCATAGGCCTGACATACGGAAACTTCGATGTAGCTGAATTAGTTATAATAAATATAAGATGTTGACTAAGTAGCTTAGCCCGACTGGAATTGAAGGATAAACATTGGGTTTGAATTTTGCAGCACCAAATGGCAACGTAAAATCTCGCCGGGTAAACTATTCCAAATCCGTGTTGTTCGGCTAAAAAAAGAATCCCTATATTTCACGGTACGTCCGAAATTGGGCTTAAGGGTTAACTGATGAGCATTCCTTGCGAGACGAATATTACGGCAGAATAGTAGCCAGATCAGATGGGGAAAAATACTTCTTGCAGCGATAGAGAAACCTAAGCACTTAACAGCATTTTAGCGATCTTAAATATATGGTCGTTCCAACGGAGGTCGTCATTGACATACATACCGAGTACTGAGAGCTTTTCGATTTCTTCGATGTAAGTGCCATTCATGGACAATGGCATTGAGGGTATGTTTACCTTTAACGACAGAAGACAGCATTGAATTTTCGAAGCATTAAACTCCACACGATTCCTATTGACAATGCTGTATAAATCGTAGGTTAATGAGATTGACATACCGTTGCAATTGTACGTCCGAAGGCGAAGAACGTGAATTATCGAACAAATATGAAAAGATGAGGGTAGAGTCGGCAGCAAAACAGTTAAGTGGATTAGAAATAACAGACAAGATCATTTATAAAAATGAGGAAAAGAGTCGGAGACAGAACACAGCCCTGTGGCACACCAGCATTTATTTTGTGGGAATCAGACTTGAATCTGTCCAATACAACTTGTATTGAACGGTCCAGAAGATAGCTTCTAATCCCACGAACAAGAATAACATCGATCCCGGTTGCTGCGGAAGCCATACTGACGATCATGGAGAAGGTTGCGATCTTCGAGATATTCCTTAAGCTGACGGTTAATCAGCGTTACCATGACCTTAGAAAAAAGAGATGTTAGTGCTATGAGTCGCTAGGAGAAGGGGGAGGATGGGTTACCTTTTTTAGGGACAGGCTGGACAAATGCTGTTTTCCATCATCTAGGAAAGATTCCAGAAGAGTAGGAGCGATGGAAAAGCTTACGCAGTGGTTTTGCCAGTGTGGAAGAACACCTCTTCAGAAGAATCGGGGGTATACCATCCGGGCCAGTGGATTTGTGCATATCGAGATCTTTGAGAACTCTTGCTACTGTACGAGTGCGGAAAAAATCTGTCCCATGGAAAAAAATTGCGATCTCAAGTACAGCCGGGGCAAATTTTCTGTGGGGCAGCGTGGAGCTGGCAGCGAAATGGGCAGCGAGAAGTTACACTAATGGTATACTTATCAGGATGAGAAGTAAAAAACAAGTAAAAGAGTATGAACAGTTTGTCCTGCAACATCCGTCCTACGACATCGATTAGTTGGGTAAGGTGATGTAACCCGGAAAAGAGCCCGACATACCTTCCAATTGGAATTGTGTACATTGAAATCGCCCGCAATAACGATTTCAGTGCGTGGACAAATGGAAAAAAATTCCCAGATTGAATCAGACAGCGCATCAAACTCGTTAAAAGTTGAGTTACTGTCAAGATTTGGACTCCTGTAAATAAAACAATAATGATTGACATGCTTGCGGACAGCGAATTTGAGCCACAAGAAGTTAAAGTCGGTATTGTAACATAGCCCGTATTGGGGAAGGCTCTGGCAAGCAATATCATTCCTAACATAGACCACGAGAGCATGATAGAAAGTAATGGCACCAAGCTATACCCATGTAGAGCAAATTCTGATAAATCAGTATTTACTCCAACCTGAGTTTCACTTAATGCCAAAACAGCTGGCCTGTATTGAACAGTGTAGACGTACATGTGAAAGAAATTCTTCCTTAAACCACGAACATTAGAATAGGCGACACAAAAATCACTTACCATTTAAAATACTTACATTCAAAACACGATTCTTACAATGTCGAACTGAGCAGTAGATGTCCAAATTAATTTCCGTAATAACAAACTGTCTTAGGTGTTATGCCCATAAGACGGCTTGCATACAAAAAATCATTCAGCACAATAGGACAAATTCAGATGCCCTTATCTATTTACCGCAAACATTAGATGGTCATACTATGCCTACAGTAGATAATTCGTAACGTCATGTTTGATTGTTATCTCAATTTTTTTAATTTGCTCGAATGTATAACTTGCTTTATAGTACCTTCAATCGCAAGTAAAAATGTACTATATTTTAAGACGGACTTAACTATTTTATTTCTAACGGAACGGGTTCAGGTAATACCTGAAGAATTTTACCAAGTAATAAAACCTTAGATAATTTTAAAAAGCCATAATAGATTTAAGGTGGGGTAAGACCGTTCTCATCCCCTTTAGGGATAAAATCGAAGAGGCAAAAATCAGGCATGTTATTTTTCATACACTCTCTTAATCTTGTATCCTGAATATCTGTACGTCTGCACGTGTACAGTTTGTCGTAAAACCTTCTTCCTTATACTACTAGTTTCTAGACGCAATATAACTCGAAAAACTTTTCTCCCGAAGTAACTCAGCACATGTTGCAACTGCAATGTTCGGTTCTGTCACGAAGAAACAACTATAGAAAAGTGATTTTTTCTATTTATCTCCGTCCTGATGTCTTTTTGCGGGACAAAAGTCGATCACTGATATTATTATTGGAAATTAAACCTTTCCATCGTCTTCATACCTTAACATTTGACTTATCACTTATGTGAGGGGTATTGGATTTGTACTGTATAGTACTTTATTATTATTATGATTCACATTTATTACAAAACAAAAATGTTTTCTTTTCAGATCGATTTTTAAGATGCTTTAATTGTAAGGCTTACAAAAAACAACGTTCAATTTTCCATTCCATATATTTATCTAATTGAGAAATATTCAAGAAAAAAAGGGGAAAAATTCTTATCTTCAAACTAATTAAAGAGGCAATGACCTTAACAACTGCTACTCAGCAAGAAAGTAGCAAAAAAATGGAAGTCAAAAGCCCTGAGAACTTACCCACCTCTGAAATGGATCTTCTTGCAAAACTAGAAGCTGCAAACAAACTGATCGAAAGTGATGCAAAAAGTTTAAATTCTTTACATTCAACTCATAGTAGAAAAAATTCCGACACAAGTCAGATAAGTATTAATTCAAGTGAGTATAGTGCATCATTAAAGGGAGATACAATAGTAATCTTTTTTCTTGTTGCATAAGGTGGCAATTCAGTTGCTGAAGAAGATGTATGGACCACATGGGCTACTATATTAAACGATTGGGAAGGAAGCCTAAAGAAGAAGACACCTTGTGTTAGAGAACTTGTTCGAAGGGGGATTCCTCATCATTTCAGACCAATTGTATGGCAGCTACTTTGTGGGGCAAGTGAAGTCGATAAGAAGCAATATGCTGAATATATTAAAGCAACATCTGCATGCGAAAAAGTTATTAGGAGGGATATTGCACGAACGTATCCGGAACACGATTTTTTCAAGGAAAAAGATGGTCTTGGTCAGGAAGCACTTTTTAACGTAATGAAAGCTTACTCGTTGCATGACCGTGAAGTCGGTTATTGCCAGGGATCTGGGTTTATCGTTGGATTGCTTCTTATGCAGGTAAATATGTCTCTGTTGTTTTTATTTTTTGTTTGGGCTTAGACCAAGTTTGATCTACATTCTGCCACATGGCAGTGCGAGAAACTTGAAATTTCATACTTCGTTATGAATATTTGATTGAAATAAGAGAAAACGCCGCGAAGAAGAATACGATATTGAATTGCGGAGCCAAGGCTTGCGCCGAAACAATCTCAATACACCATCGTACATACTGATTCATTTGGATTTTTTTTTTTTGGATAATTTGTTTCTGACGCATTTAGAGGATTGAATCAACGCAATACTTTACCAAATTTCCTATAAAATTTCCTGTGACAACAGAGACGAATGAACGCTTCTTTTTAACTTTGCCTCGCTTCAAAAAAAAAAAAAACTTCAGATCGACAATTGTCTAAAGATCGGCTAAGAGGCTAAGGTTCGCTGAATATAAAAGATTTTTTTTTATTGAGACTTAACAACTTTAAGACAGTGTGGAGATATTTAGTAGGAACAACGTTTTCGTTCACAAATAAAATGTCGGTAAAGGCAACTTTAAGAGCGTTCATGTCAATTTTCCGCTGTAATTCTCTTCCCAGTAGACAGCAATTAATAGCCTAGTGAATAAATTTGAGTCCAAATTTGAATTTTTAAGAATTAAGAATACTGCTACGATTCAATTATCCGTAATAATCGAACCAAAAGAAGATTTCACACCGCTTACACTGATGTGCTTTTATCGAAAGGATCATTAGTTAAAAACGGAATATGCGTTACATCCACAAAAAACATGTGAAATGATGCCATTGGGTTTTTTGTTGTTGAAGAATTAAAAGCCCACAGTCAATGCAGATCGCTACAGTAACACGTTGCAACGTTATTTATTTGGTTACTTGAATGAACTAGATCTTAATGATATGTGATTTCAATAAGATAGTGCCACACGCTTTTTTGCTACGTTAAATTATTTGTCTATGCCATCGTCCGTTTTTATCATCATCATCATCGGCGCAACAAGGGAGATCAGTTCTGAGCCTCGTTCAACTCATACTTCTTCCATACTTGCCGATTTTGTTGACATACACAACCCAGTTGTGAGACCCACGGCTTCGGGCTTCCTACGTCTACGCCATTTTTCCAACGCGAGCACGGTCTGCCACGTTGCTTTCTACCATAAAGAAGAATTGAAAAAGGCTTCGTTCATGTGAGCTGGGTGCAAAGATCACCGGAGTCTACCGAGCTTTATTTTTTCCACAACATCTGCTTCAAGTTAAATTTTATACAATTCATGACTGTGACTTCTCCGGAATCGTGATTCATTGCACTCCAAAAAATTTCCGTAGGACTCCTCTCGTCTCCGTATCTGAGTATTGGTAAGACCATAGTTTGTTTAGAATGCAGCTCAGGTTTTAAGGTAAGGTTTATGGATTTAAAGAGCCCCGACAGACTTTAGTAGATTTAGGAGCCACCAGCGTATTTCTTTCTCCATATTATTATCGGCTACTTTTGACTCAAGGATTAAAAGATTTCACTACTTAAAATTCATGCTACACTACCCTGATAGTTGAACCAACACTTCTCGCATATATTTGGTTTTCCCTTCATTAATATGCAGCCCCAGGTTTTGTGCCGCCTGCTCGATCTGGGTAAAGGAGTCATATACAAGATAGATTTAACTCAGCCATATACGGCTAGAGCCGATGAAGTCGATGTCATCTGCGTAAACTAATGTCTGGTTGGACTTGGTGACGATAGTCTACGATCTGATCAATTGTTGATTTGCCGGGTATAAAACCACATTATAGTCGCCGATTATGGTTTTCGCGTATGGGGCTATACTTTCTTGTAAGATAGAAGGGACAGGGATTGTTATTTCTTAGCCGATTATTAATCGCTTAGTATCTACTCAACATGAGCTGCAGCAAGAGATCTTACTCTTTAAAGGCAGGAGTTTCGACTTCTTCCGTGAGCTGACCGTTCAAAAATTCATTAAATTGTACACTCCTCATCGCTCCAGAATGCCTTCAGGATCGGTGAGCAGATTTCCCTATCCGTCCTTATAGTATGGGCATCGTGTAAAATATATATAATATAATATTGTGACGGATAAGTAGAAACTCCGCGTCTGGTGCGGACCTCTGTTCTTTTGTCTTCAGCATTCAGCCTTCTTGCTTCTGTCCTAATCTTTAATGGTTGATAGACTTGATATTTCAACAGAATTTTGTCGGGTTTGGCACCCAGCTTTTCGAAGTTATATTATTAAATTATATCTTCTTCGTTAAATTAATAATTGCCGTTCGGACCGCTTAACACAAATTTTGATAGACGGTTTCAAGCATAGTGTCACCAAATAATTACTGATGTTTCACTGGTGTCAAAGCTACGTCATATAATGGATATAATTAGTGGAAAACTGGAATCGATTCAACGAATCAAATTTCTTTCAGAGTACCTTTTGAAAAACAGTCGCCTCTTTAGAAGAGATAATGAGAAGAAACTTCAGTTGGTGGTTCCACGTGGCATGAGATGGAGAATAGTGAAACTGTGTCACGAAGACTTCGGACATCCCGGAGTTGATGGGACGGTGTTACGACTTTTTTTATAATTTTTTTTTATAATTTGCACACGCAAAAGGGATTTGGGCTACCCTTTTGATGTCGGTGGACACAGCGCGAGCTTAGGAAAGATGGAGAGGGTTTAATAGGAGGTGCAGATACACATTGATTTTAAACTTCTGAACATCATAATGGGAGGAGAAAACAGAGTAAGGCAAAAGATTCCATATTCGAGTTTTACGGCTGAAGAACGAAAAGAATTTCGTACATCTTCGGAGGAAGCCCAAACATCTTGCGGCATTTTTGGCAAGATCATAAATATAATCATTCCACAAGAGGTGACTGGTGATGCTCATACCTAGAATTTCAAGATGGTCAGCTTCCAGAATGTAAGTTCCACTCATGGATAATGGCAAGGGAAGTGTATTACGCTTTAGAGACAGAAGACAGCATTGTGTTTTCGACGCATTAAATACTACACGATTTCTTATTCCCCATTTGATGATGCTGTCAAGATCAGAATTTAATGAGCTTATCATACGTTGCCGTTGAAGATCCACATCTGAAGACGGCGGTTGTGACTTCAAAAATGAATATGAAAAGCTGAGTGTACTGTCATCTGGAAGTTACAGACATTTATAAAAAATGAGAAAGAGAGTCGGGGACAGAACGGAGCCCTGGGGCACACCAGCATTTATTTTGAAGATATATTTGAACCCATCCAACAAATTATTGAACGGTCCGAAAGATAATTTCTAATCCAGCGACGAAAAAAAACATCGAAACCGAAATCACGCATTTTCGATAAAAGAGCCTGGTTCCAGACTATTAAATGCTTTAGAAATATCGAGTGCAATAGTCTTACTTTCTCCGAAACGATGTAGAGATTTGTTCCACTGTTCGGGGGATACTATGAGGACCAGTGGATTTTGTTAATTAGAATAATTTAATACGAAACCTACTTGCTGTAATATACTCTAATAATAATTTATTATATTTATACATAGTAATAGTTCTTAAAACATCATTGTACAAATTATTATTTTATGGTTTGCCTGTTTCTGATCTCATTCCTATTAAAACCTATTTGTATATTCTTTAAAAACAAAGATATTATTATTCCCTTCAATTACTTGGATATACCACAGCTTTGCGGATCACAATTTCTCAGGTTATGGGCCCAGAAGAAAGCAAATAAGAATTCAGTAATTTGTTTTGAAGGTGAATAATATTTTTCTTGAAATTCTCAGAATGTCAGACGGTGAAAAGGTTAGCATACCAAAGTTCGATGGAAGCAATTTTAGTCAATGGAAATTTCGACTTGATTTATTGTTGGAAGAAAAATCTTTAAAACAGTTTGTTGAAACTGACTTGGATACATTAAAAGAAGTAGCCGAAACTGAAACCGAAAAGGGTACATTGGTGGTCAGAGACGCAAAATGCAAAAGCTTGATTGCACAAACGATCAATGATGAACAGCTCACATACATTATGGATAAACCGACTGCAAAGAAAATGTATGACGGACTTATGAGTATGTTTCAACGAAGAAGTATCATAAGTCAATTGGTGTTGCGCAAACAACTTATTTGTATGAAATTTGACGGTTATAACATGCAGAAACATTTTGCAAGATTTGACAACATTGTTCGGCAGGAGCCTGACCCGAAGAGCAAGATCTTATTGTTAGCTTGTTTCTAACATTAAATGAAAAATATGATGCATTGATTGAATCTTTGAATGGAATGGATGAGTCAAAACTAACCTTAGACTATGCAAAAAGTCGACTACTGGACATGTTTACGAAACAAAATAATAGTTCAAAACAAAGCAAATCGAATAATGTATGCGCAATGCAAGCAAAGAATGTGAACATTATTTGTTTTAAATGTGGGAAAAAGGGTCATATCAAATCTAATAGCGAGTTTCATTCAAATTTCAAAGATTTGATCTGAAAATCAAGATTTGCTCTTTTCAATGAAACTTGTTATATCATTTAATCCTAGTATTCGTCATTCACTGACGAGCATACACAGTATTTGATATCACACACAAAAATACCAGGCATGTACAATATATATATTTAAAATGTCATATTTGTATGTTCTCACTTCAAAAACACCTTTATTTGTTATTTTGTATATTTAATGGATATTTGTTAATTTTTTGACTAAGCACGGTCTAGCACAAGTTCACAACAAACAACAAAAATAACAAAATATTTTCCATTTGACGTTTGACCGAAAGACTATTTACATGTATGTGTGCATTCAGATCAAATCTACCAACCCATCAGAGATCAAATCTTTCGTGTTGAGATTTGATCTAGATTTGCTCTTTTTCTTGCAATGAAACTCTCGAAATTGAAAAAGATCAAATCTTTTGACAGAAAGAGCAAATCTTTTCTTGAATGAAACTCGCTATAAGTGTCGAGCCAAAGATAGTTATTCGAAAGGAAACGCGCATCAAAATTTGAACCTAGCGCCAATTATTCAACCCAAAATAATTATACCAGAAATACAATTTTATGTGCAGTAGAAGATGTTCAAATTGACAACGGGGCTGCCTGAAGAAGGATTTTGCAAAGAAACAAAACGAAGTGTTGTCGGCAAAACGGAATGAACCATTAGAAATCACTTTCACATTAGACTCAGGAGCAACGGATGATTTATGTAATGATAAACAATATTTTGATAATTTGGTAGATATCGAAAAACTAAATATATCCGTTGCGAAGAAGAATGAACAAATCACAGCTACCCAACAAGGTGATATTTCAATTAAAACGTTCTATAAAGGTGATGGTTCAGTTAAGAAAATACCAAATGTTTTGTATGTTCGGGATTTAAAATGTAATCTTCTGTCGATTCGAAAACTCACCAAAAGAGGGTACACAACTGTTTTTAAAGGAGATTGTGCATACGCATCCAAAAATGGGAAAATACAATTTGTAGCACATTCCAATTGGCAATTGTATGAAGTGAAATTTCACGTGGAACGTGATACGTTCGCTGGTATTGCAGGTGAAGACAATTTGAAGAATGTTTCCCAAGATTTGTGGCATTTTCGATTAAGTCATTTAAACGTTTTCGATATAAAAAAAAATAGTCAATAAATCTATGGTTGATGGTATTGACAAGATTAATGTGAATACAGACGATAAATTCTGTGAAACTTGTGTGTTAAGTAAACAAACAATTACCATTCGACAAACGAAGTAATACAAGATCGTCCCGAGTATTAGAATTAATACACACTGACGTTTGTGGGCCTATTTCGGAACCGGCATACGACGGTTCACTTTATTTTGTGACATTTACTGATGATTATACAAGAGCATCAATGGTTCATATGATCAAGAATAAAAGTGAGGTTTTCAATAAATTTAGAGAATATATAAAAATGGCAGAGGCAATGCACAATTGCAAAGTTTCCAAAATCTGTGCGGATAACGGTGGTGAATACGTTGCAAGAGACTTTAAGGACTATTGTAAATTGAAAGGAATACGGATTTTATACACAGTTCCTTACAACCCTGAAATGAATGGTATTGCTGAGCGCTTGAACCGAAACCTTCAAGAGAAAGTACTCGCAATGTTGACGGCAAGTGGCGTGCATCGTAATTTTTGGAATGGAGCGATTCTTGCGGCAAATTATATAAAAAATCGCTGTGCGACGAGCGCATTTGGAAAGCAATTTATTAAAAAGACACCATCTGAACTTTGGTATGGAAAAAGACCGAACATTTCAAACATACGCATTTTCGGTTCAATATGCTATAACCATGTTCCGCTAGAAAAACGAAAGAAATTCGAACCAAATGCAAAGAAATGTGTTTTGATAGGCTATGCATCTAATAATTCATATCGACTTTGAGATGTTGACAATGAAAAGTTAATCATCGGCCGAAATGTGACATTTAACGAAAAACCAATTTTGAATAGGGCTAAGATCAAGACTTATTCAAATTCAGAGGCGGTAATCGAATTTGAAGATTGTAATGGGCTAACTTCATCGATGGGAGAATCTCCGAACCATATCATCGAATTGGAGCCTAGTGTCAATGACGACGAAGACACTGAAAAATGTACCGGCAGCTGCGAAGTTATTAATAACATTGGAGTTACAGAGACACCGATTTGGCGGAGTAAACGTGACCGTAAGAAACCAAATAGGTTGAATTTGATTGCAAATTCAATAAATGCCCAAGAGAAATTTGCATTAACGGCACAAGAATATGTTGAAAACGATCCAACATCGATTGAAGAAGCAAGAAAACATAATGACTGGAAAGAATGGCAATTAGCAATGAAATGTGAGTACGAATCGTTAATTAAGAACAATACATGGACTTTATGTGAATTACCAAAAAATCGGAAAGCTATATGGAACAAATGGATTTTTAAGCTCAAGCATAAAGCTAACGGTGAAGTTGACAAATTCAAAGCCAGGTTAGTGGCTAAAGGGTGCTCCCAGAAAGAAGGTTTTGACTATAATGAAACGTACGCACCAGTGGCTAAATTGTCAACCGTACGCATTTTATTTGCTTTGGCTGTACAGTTCGATATGCACATTCATCAGATGGATGTGAAAGGAGCATTTCTAAACGGCGACCTTAACGAAGAAATGTACATGAAACAACCAGATGGTTTTACGAAAGACTCAAGAGTGTGCAAACTGAATAAATCAATTTACGGACTTAAGCAAGCATCGTATATGTGGAATGAGAAATTTAATCAGTTTATTACTCGTATCGGATTCAAGCGTTGTGCATCCGATTATTGTTTGTATACGAAATTCGATAAGGGTTTTCACTGTTACATACTTCTTTATGTTAATGACTTGTTGATTGTATCTGAAAATATCGAAATGATTGGTATTGTAAAAGGATTACTTACAAAAGAATTTGAAATGAAAGATGTTGGAAAAGTTGAATCATTTCTTGGAATAAACATTGAGCACGATCGAGAAAATGGAATCATCAAATAAAGTCAAGAGCAATATTTAAAAAATGTCATTCGAAAATTTGGTATGAATGATTGCAAGGCAGTGTCAACACCGATCGAGAAAGTTTACAATTGGAAACAAGCAACATCAGTGGTGATTCAAGGATACCTTACCGTGAATTAATAGGTTGTCTAACATATGCGACATTGACAACAAGACCGGATTTATGTGCAGCAACTAATTACTTTAGCAGATTTCAGAGCTGTTACACACATGAACATTTTACACACACAAAACATCCAAGGAACGTTGAAATTAAAATTGGAATATCGCAAAAATAATAATGCTGATACGTTAATAGGATATGCTGATTCAGATTGGGATGATTGTAAATCAACGTCAGGATTTGTTTTTAAAGTATTTAACAACACAGTAACATGGTCGACTCACAAGCAAAGTACAATCAGTCAATCATCAACTGAAGCCGAATATGCCGCTGTCGTGGAAGCCATGAATGAAGCTGAATAGATCAAACAATTACTTCGTCAATTGGGCGTAGAACCGAATAAGCCAACTATTATTTATGAAGATAACCAATCATGTATCAATGCAGCAGAAAAACCAAAGAATCATAAACGGTTGAAGCACGTAGCAGTTAAATATCAAGTCATTCGTGATACAATTGAAAAAGGACTTGTAGAATTAAGATATATTCCCACAAATGAACAAGCTGCAGATATAATGACAAAAGAACTTGGAAGTATTCAATTTCAAAAACTACGAGCATATTTAAATTTAACATAGATTTCAATTTTGTTCGTTAATTCATTTTCATACTGTGTAGATATCACACATTCTTTTACACAAATGTATTCTTATAAAATTAAGAGGCGGTGTTAATACGAATAATTTAATACGAAATCTACTATCTGTAAAATACTCTAATAATAATTTATTATATTTATACATATTAATAGTTCTTAAAACATCATTGTACAAATTATTATTTTATGGTTAGTCTGTTTCTGATCTCATTCCTATTAAAACCTATTTGTATATTCTTTGAAAACAAAGATATTATTATTCCCTTCAATTATTTGGATATACCACAGCTTTGCGGATCACAATTTCTCAGATTTATGTACGTCAAGATCTTTTAAAACTCTAGCCACTGTACGAGTGCGAAAGAAGATTGCTCTCAAGTACAGGTGGGACCATGACAAACTCTGGCAGAGTAGAATTAGCGGCGAACTGCTTAGCGATAAGGTTAGCTTTCTCTTGAGAACTAACAAATGGTGTGTCATTGATGAAAAGTGTAGGAATCGAGGACGAAAAAGTGTTCTTTATATTTTAACCTTTATGATAACCTCTTTGCAGCTTGTATTAAACCATGAGTTTTCTTTGGGTCTAATACTTTTGACTCTATTTGGGATAAAAGTTCTCATCCCTGAAACAAGGAGATTAGTGACCATATCTGCACTGGAGTCAACGTCATTATCTAAGAAGAATAGTGATTAGTTAAAGATCCTGAATAAATTATTGAGACCGACCCAATTGGCTTTCTCATACTGCCAAACGGTGGTTCTCTTAGGAGCTCTTTCTTTAACTGAATTTGCGCATCATTTCTGGTTTCCTAGAACTCGAAATTTTGTTAAAGGCTATATAAAATCGTGCATCGACTGCTGCTTTACCCTAGGTCAAAAAAATAAAGAGTGCCAGTTGTATGGTATGTATATTCCCAAGGTACCTTTAGAAGTTCTACACATGGATCATTTGGGTAGTAGTCGTGGCAATGAACACATCACAAGATACATAATGTAATACTTGACGTTTGGGTTACCGAGTAAAATCGTTACAGAACGAGGCACAGCGGTCACCTCAGCCGCGTTTGAAAATTACTGCATCAACAATGCTATTCAACACATTAAGGTGGACGTTGGAACACCAAGGGCAAATGGGCTTGCTGAACGCCGGCCGAAATGTGACATTTAACGAAAAACCAATTTTGAATAGGGCTAAGATCAAGACTTATTCAAATTCAGAGGCGGTAATCGAATTTGAAGATTGTAATGGGCTAACTTCATCGATGGGAGAATCTCCGAACCATATCATCGAATTGGAGCCTAGTGTCAATGACGACGAAGACACTGAAAAATGTACCGGCAGCTGCGAAGTTATTAATAACATTGGAGTTACAGAGACACCGATTTGGCGGAGTAAACGTGACCGTAAGAAACCAAATAGGTTGAATTTGATTGCAAATTCAATAAATGCCCAAGAGAAATTTGCATTAACGGCACAAGAATATGTTGAAAACGATCCAACATCGATTGAAGAAGCAAGAAAACATAATGACTGGAAAGAATGGCAATTAGCAATGAAATGTGAGTACGAATCGTTAATTAAGAACAATACATGGACTTTATGTGAATTACCAAAAAATCGGAAAGCTATATGGAACAAATGGATTTTTAAGCTCAAGCATAAAGCTAACGGTGAAGTTGACAAATTCAAAGCCAGGTTAGTGGCTAAAGGGTGCTCCCAGAAAGAAGGTTTTGACTATAATGAAACGTACGCACCAGTGGCTAAATTGTCAACCGTACGCATTTTATTTGCTTTGGCTGTACAGTTCGATATGCACATTCATCAGATGGATGTGAAAGGAGCATTTCTAAACGGCGACCTTAACGAAGAAATGTACATGAAACAACCAGATGGTTTTACGAAAGACTCAAGAGTGTGCAAACTGAATAAATCAATTTACGGACTTAAGCAAGCATCGTATATGTGGAATGAGAAATTTAATCAGTTTATTACTCGTATCGGATTCAAGCGTTGTGCATCCGATTATTGTTTGTATACGAAATTCGATAAGGGTTTTCACTGTTACATACTTCTTTATGTTAATGACTTGTTGATTGTATCTGAAAATATCGAAATGATTGGTATTGTAAAAGGATTACTTACAAAAGAATTTGAAATGAAAGATGTTGGAAAAGTTGAATCATTTCTTGGAATAAACATTGAGCACGATCGAGAAAATGGAATCATCAAATAAAGTCAAGAGCAATATTTAAAAAATGTCATTCGAAAATTTGGTATGAATGATTGCAAGGCAGTGTCAACACCGATCGAGAAAGTTTACAATTGGAAACAAGCAACATCAGTGGTGATTCAAGGATACCTTACCGTGAATTAATAGGTTGTCTAACATATGCGACATTGACAACAAGACCGGATTTATGTGCAGCAACTAATTACTTTAGCAGATTTCAGAGCTGTTACACACATGAACATTTTACACACGCAAAACATCCAAGGAACGTTGAAATTAAAATTGGAATATCGCAAAAATAATAATGCTGATACGTTAATAGGATATGCTGATTCAGATTGGGATGATTGTAAATCAACGTCAGGATTTGTTTTTAAAGTATTTAACAACACAGTAACATGGTCGACTCACAAGCAAAGTACAATCAGTCAATCATCAACTGAAGCCGAATATGCCGCTGTCGTGGAAGCCATGAATGAAGCTGAATAGATCAAACAATTACTTCGTCAATTGGGCGTAGAACCGAATAAGCCAACTATTATTTATGAAGATAACCAATCATGTATCAATGCAGCAGAAAAACCAAAGAATCATAAACGGTTGAAGCACGTAGCAGTTAAATATCAAGTCATTCGTGATACAATTGAAAAAGGACTTGTAGAATTAAGATATATTCCCACAAATGAACAAGCTGCAGATATAATGACAAAAGAACTTGGAAGTATTCAATTTCAAAAACTACGAGCATATTTAAATTTAACATAGATTTCAATTTTGTTCGTTAATTCATTTTCATACTGTGTAGATATCACACATTCTTTTACACAAATGTATTCTTATAAAATTAAGAGGCGGTGTTAATACGAATAATTTAATACGAAATCTACTATCTGTAAAATACTCTAATAATAATTTATTATATTTATACATATTAATAGTTCTTAAAACATCATTGTACAAATTATTATTTTATGGTTAGTCTGTTTCTGATCTCATTCCTATTAAAACCTATTTGTATATTCTTTGAAAACAAAGATATTATTATTCCCTTCAATTATTTGGATATACCACAGCTTTGCGGATCACAATTTCTCAGATTTATGTACGTCAAGATCTTTTAAAACTCTAGCCACTGTACGAGTGCGAAAGAAGATTGCTCTCAAGTACAGGTGGGACCATGACAAACTCTGGCAGAGTAGAATTAGCGGCGAACTGCTTAGCGATAAGGTTAGCTTTCTCTTGAGAACTAACAAATGGTGTGTCATTGATGAAAAGTGTAGGAATCGAGGACGAAAAAGTGTTCTTTATATTTTAACCTTTATGATAACCTCTTTGCAGCTTGTATTAAACCATGAGTTTTCTTTGGGTCTAATACTTTTGACTCTATTTGGGATAAAAGTTCTCATCCCTGAAACAAGGAGATTAGTGACCATATCTGCACTGGAGTCAACGTCATTATCTAAGAAGAATAGTGATTAGTTAAAGATCCTGAATAAATTATTGAGACCGACCCAATTGGCTTTCTCATACTGCCAAACGGTGGTTCTCTTAGGAGCTCTTTCTTTAACTGAATTTGCGCATCATTTCTGGTTTCCTAGAACTCGAAATTTTGTTAAAGGCTATATAAAATCGTGCATCGACTGCTGCTTTACCCTAGGTCAAAAAAATAAAGAGTGCCAGTTGTATGGTATGTATATTCCCAAGGTACCTTTAGAAGTTCTACACATGGATCATTTGGGTAGTAGTCGTGGCAATGAACACATCACAAGATACATAATGTAATACTTGACGTTTGGGTTACCGAGTAAAATCGTTACAGAACGAGGCACAGCGGTCACCTCAGCCGCGTTTGAAAATTACTGCATCAACAATGCTATTCAACACATTAAGGTGGACGTTGGAACACCAAGGGCAAATGGGCTTGCTGAACGCGCAAATCAAAGCATACTGGCGTATTTAAAAGCGACGACCAATAACGTGAAGAACTAAGACACCGAGCTGCGTAGACTTCAATGGACAATCAATACCAAAGTCAACATGACAACTAAATACTCACCTATAGAGCTGATTTATGATTTCCTATTACATGACATTGGCGGCAATAAATTGCTCGGCGCACTTCATGATGACGACATAGACCTTGATAAAAGACCAGTCGACGAAAAGCGAGGAAGCAGGGGCAGTATGGAAGACCAGGTTTGGTGCGAAGCATAAAGAGCCCCACATTTATAAGGAAGGCGATCTTGTTCTGATAGAAAGTTCCATCCCTAGCACTGGCGAATCTCGAAAGCTTGAGACCAAATATAGGGGACCATACTTTGTAGCTTTGTAGTGCCCCGTGGCTTAGTGGTTAGTGTGTCGGACTGCTAAGCGAAAGAACCTGGGTTCAAATCCAGCTCATAGCCACCTTTTTTTCTGGGGTACTGCCTCTTGCGAGGAACTGACAAAACCTCCAAGAGTAAAATTTGTCTCGAAAAAGTGCATCTCATGTGCCGTTCGGACTCGGCGGTAAACTGTAGGTCCCTTCCATTCTTGCAGAGTAACAACACACACACAGGAATGGTTGAGAGTATAAGTCACTAGGCCTTGGCTCCTTAAGGAGCTGTCGCGCCAATAAATTTATTTATTTTTACTTTGTAGCTAAAGTCTAACGATTTCGATAGATATATCGAAAATACACCACTCACTCAAAGAAGATTCAGTACGATAGCGAGCAGCGATAAGCTAAAGCCATGGTGCATTTTATACCTTGAAATCGGTGAAGAATACGAAGATGATTTTAAGACAATTATGCGGCATCAGAATCGGGACGAGTTTTATCAAGAAGAGTCGAGCTGTCATCACTCCCATCCCACAATCATCACCCTATATCCATCATCATTCTGATTTCCCCAACCTTCATCCTACATATAACTATGTCACTCGTCGGTATTGAATATGCATATTTATTTGAACACATATTGAATGTAGAGAAACATATAAAGGCAGTCGATTGCAATCAGTGCGAGCGTGCTAACGTATACCCAACCCTTTAATAAAGATTAATTGTAATACCAAATCGGTTTTTTTTATTATTTCGACTCAAAAATTTATAACTCTGTTGCCTGTTTTGTTTTGCGTTTGTTGCAGCAAGAGTATATTATACCTAATTTTGATCTAAATTGTAAGAAATAACTCATTATTAAAACTCAAAGTTTTCACTTTCTGGCTCATCGCCTCTTTCAGTGTTTGGTAAGTCCATTACAGATCACCTTCTGTGGAATAATGTTTTGGTTTTAAATGAATGCGCACTGCTCTGCTGAAATAGCCAGCAATTTTTTTCTGAGACGATTCCGTATTAATAGGGGCGGCAGCAGTGGTGTAGTAGCCAATGTGTTTGCTTTCTAACCCAGAGATCATCACTTCGATTCTCAGGTTGTGAAGCATTTTCAACCTTAATGCAGGTCTTCTAACTGGTGACTAGTGCAACGTTCAGTTGCATTCTTTAAAAGGGACGTAGATACAATTATTATGAATACTAGCACTGCAATTAAAATCCATCATTTTACATTTGACTTCAGACAGATTAGGCATGGGGTATTTCTACAAGCGAACCACACGAATCTAAATTACTTTACCATTTTTTTTGTTGACTTGACATGAGATTTCGTTATTTTTTGTTTGCAGATGCCTGAAGAAGAAGCATTTGCAGTATTAGTGCAAATAATGCAACAGCATCGCATGCGTGATATGTTTAAGCCATCGATGTCGGAATTGGGACTTTGCATGTATCAGCTTGAAAGTTTAGTACAAGAACAAATTCCAGAAATGCATATTCATTTCCAGCAACAAGCATTCCAAACTACAATGTACGCATCCAGTTGGTTCCTTACTCTCTATACCACAGCATTAAATCTCAATTTGAGCTGTCGTGTGATGGATGTTTTCCTAAGCGAAGGAATGGAATTTATTTTTAAAGTAGCCCTTGCATTGCTTACGTTGGGAAAAGAAACACTTTTGTGTTTAGATATGGAGGCTATGCTTAAAGTAATTGAAAAAATAAAAATACACAATTCTCTTGATAAGTGACTTACATTTTTTCTCTTTGTAGTTCTTCCAAAAAGAGCTTCCTGGTAAGGTTGAAGCTGATCCGGAATCATTCTTTAATCTTGCATATTCTATGAAGATAAATACTAAACGTATGAAAAAAATGGAGAAGGAATACCTTGATTTGAAGAAAAAAGAACAAGAGGAGATGGTAGAACTTCGACGACTGAGACGTGAGAACCGTTTGCTCAAACAACGAAATGAATTGCTTGAAGCCGAGAGTGCTGAGTTGGCTGATAAACTAGTTCGAGGGCAAGTTTCGCGTGCTGAAGAAGAAGAAACTAGGTAAATTAAAAAAGAACTATTAATTTTTAAAGCGTTTAATTATATGGTTTTAGTTTTGCTATTCAAACCGAGTTGTTACAACTTCGTCGAAACTTCCTCGAAGTTTCTCATCAATTGGAAAATGCCAACGAAGAAGTCCGTGGTCTTAGTTTGAGGCTTCAGGAAAATGTAAGTAATACATATTAAAACTTACTCATTACGCTTCTGATAAAAAATAATTCTATTAAATCTGATTTTTTTTTCTGAAATGTCTCAAACAGAATGTGTCAATTGATAATGTAAGTAACAAATTACAGGTGTTTTTTGTTTAACTAATAGTTTTGGAATTAGCATGTTTGTATTTTGCGAATGTTTCACAATATTGTTTCGCATCAAAAATATTTGAAATTATTGAAACTAATGAGTGTTAGTGTTAATGTAGATGATGTTTTAGTTTAATTCTTTTTATTGTTTTTACTGTAGGTAAATAGAAATTGAATTAACATTTTTTTAAAACGTTTAACAAGTTTTGTTTTGGTATTGAATTTTAAAAATTGACTGTTCGTTCACTGCAAAGAAGGCTGAAGCTAAGTTGTTATGTGCGAGTAGGTAAAAGTCATCTTGGACATTACAAGATTGTGAGATTTTTAAATTACCTTCCTTTTTCTTACACTATTTTCTTATATACAAATTTATATACAATCCAAAAAGAACCGTTCTCATTTGAAGTGTTACATATATTTACTTATTTAAATAAACATAAAAGCGATGAAATAGTAAGTATAGGAAACAATTTCAGTATACGAATACGGAATAAACTGGGTATGGAAAAATAATGGGCTAGGTTTAAGTTCGATTTCCTCAAAGAACCGTCAATCAGATTGGTCACGTTACGATCGATGCAAGACATGCCTCCTTCCGAGCAGCTAACATCGACTTGGGTCACTACCTTATTGCAGCAAAAGTAAGAATGCGAATAACCCGAACACCACAACAACGGAGTAATACTGTGTGGAAGTATGACGTCGGAAAGCTGCAATCGCAAGAGACCGGCAGTACCTATGCTGATCTAATATCCCGTAACCTCTCAAGAAATCCATTACCGCCAGTATCAAATACCGAAGACTAGTGGCAACACTGCGAACAAGCCATCAGATATGCCGCAAATGATCTGCTGAGTTTCACCAGACCACCACCACGAAACCTCTGGTTCGATGACGAATGCAGGCATGGCCCATGCAGCCAAACAAGAGGTATATAAAGCGGCGCTGCAAAGAAAGACGAGAGCTGCTGCCGAGCTCTAGGAGCAGAAAAGACGGGAAGAACACCGGCTTCTCCAAAAGAAAAAGGGAGAGCATGAGAAGCGCGAGATCCAAGATATTGAGAGATGCTACTCGAGGAACAACGTGCGGAAGTTTTACCAACAGGTAAAAAGAACGTGCCAAGGAAAAAAACCCGCAAAGAAGCCTGTAGAGATAGGAATGGAAACCTCGTAGTAGAGTCACAGTCGGTACTGAGTACATGGATGGACCATTTCTGCAGACTGTTAAACGGCCATGAAGACCGAAATCCCGCTGTCAGGCAGAATGAACCATTCAACATGGACGATGATAGACAAAACTCCCGTCCACCTGACCTAAATGAAGTGGGGATAGCAATATCTAAACTAAAAAACATCAAAGCTGCTGGATCCGACGGACTACCCGCCGAACTTTTTAAAGTGGCCGGAGATGACCTAGTGGAGTGCATACACCAACTCATCCCTAAAGTTTGGTCAGAAGAAAGTATGCCTGATGAATGGAACCACAGCACCTCGTTTCCGACCCACAAGAAAGGAGACCCTCTAAACTGCGCCAAATATAGAGGAATAAGTCTCCTGAATTTCGCGTACAAGATCCTCTCTGCCCTACTGTGTAAACGCCTGAAACCTTTCGTCAGCAACCTGATTGGCCCCTATCAGTGTGGTTTCAGACCAGGAAAGTCCACAATCGATCAAATGTTCACGCTACGGCAGATCCTGGAAACTACAATACCTACAACCTCTTTATCGATTTAAAGGCCGCGTACGATATCATTTATGGAGGCGAGCTGTACAGAGTCATGTCAAACTTTGGCATCCCCACAAAACTCGTCCGACTGTGCAGGATGACGATGGAGAACTTTCGCTGCTCCGTCAAGGTTGGTACTGACCTCACAGAAGCTTTTGACGTCAAAAAAGGATTCCGACAAGTTGATGCGCTATCGTGCGATTTCTTCAACTTAATTATAAGAAACTCGCAAGTCAATTGTAGTGGGACAATAAGTCTGCAATTGCTAGCATACGCTGACGACATAGACATCATTGGCAGATTTCGGCGAGCTGTCACTGGAACGTTTGCTAGCATTGAAGCTGAAGCGGCTAAGATGGGACTAGCAGTCAATGAGGCCAAAACGAAGTACCTGCTGTCCACAAACAGGGGCACACAACACCGGCGGATTGGACAAAACATCACAATAGACAGGTACAACTTTGAGGTAGTTAGGGACTTTGCCTACCTCGGATCCGCTATAACTTTCGACAACAACATCTTGTCAGAAATAAAGCGAAGAATTACTCTTGCCAATCACTGTTTCTATGGGCTAGGAAGGCAATTGAGTAGCAAAGCCCTATCTCGAAAGACAAAGGAGATTCTATATAAGACCCTAATCATCCCAGTCCTGCTCTATGGCGCCGAGGAATGGACTCTATCTAAAGCGGATGAAGATATCCTTAGTCGTTTCGAGCGTAAGATACTTCGGAGGATTGACTCGCCTTAGTAGGCGCGCTCAAGTGGAGGACGACCTCAACCAACTTGGAGTGCAAAACTGGAGCCAGCTAGCCAAAGACCAGGCGGGCTGGAGAGGCATGTTAGTTGAGGCCCAGGTTCGTCCCGAACTGTTGCGCCCCCTAAGTAAGTAAGTAGGTTTAAGTTCTGATGAATGAAAAAAGTTGTAAGTCAATTTACAATAATGGACCAGAACTCATATAAAGTGTCTATCTTAATTCAGTGTGATATAACTACCTTATCGAAGGCTTGAGAATAGCCAAGAAATGCGATCATATTATTGTACATTTACATGAAAGAGTAAATATTAAAAATTCTGTGCCTTTTACTATACATAGGCTAACTTCCTTCACAGTCCAGTTTGAATGAACTCCAAAAGCACAGATTCTCCTTTTTATACTTTTCTCAATTACATATTTCATACAGAAATTATTGAATGATTTCCTAATTTTTATTAATCTATCAGGTTATTAAGTACTACAGTACTACAGTACTAACATACATGTCTTTTACTCCTACTCGACTTAATTAAGAATTATATAAATCTAAAATTTTATTGAGTTTTTATTAATTTGAATGATAGAAAGATAATTGTTTTGATTAGATTAGATTATTTTTATTATATTCGTTAGAATTTATTTACAATTGGTCTTAAACTAACTTATAACTAAAATAAATCATGTCGGCTCAACAACAGGGGCCCGACTTACTTCAGCTGACTCTATACAATGCTATATTTTTACTTATATCATGTTGTTTGCATAATCTTTTAATTGAAATTCTTAATTATAATTTACTGTCTTTGATTTAAAAAAAAATTGGGGTTAGGATGCGGTGTTGCTTATCTATCCCCTGTTGTATCCGTTGCTGGTTCTCTCGTAGAACGGGGCTCCGTGGATTTCCAAGTTGGGGTGGTCCTCCAAGTTCCTCAAAATATTTTTGGAGAGCTGCGTCATGAACTGATTTATTGGGATCACTTTGCTGTCTTCATATAGCTTCTTGTTTGGGACATATTTCCTTGTAACGGGTGGACCAGATGTAGGGAGAAGTTGGCTCTCTTAAGCATAAATGAAGCGTGCTTATTGTTTTGAGAATGTAATTTTTTCCATGGGACAGATTTTTTTCGCAATGGTTCAGTAGCGTTCTCAAGGATATCGATATACACAAATTCGCTAGCCCGTATGGTGAAGAGGTGTTCTTCCACAGACAATCCTACTCTTCTGGAATCTTTCCTAGAAGATGGAAAACAGCATTTGTCCAGCCTATTCCTAAGAGAGTTTACCCCTCCTCCCCCTCTTCCACCGACTATTAGCACTAACATCCCTTCTTTCTAAGGTCATGCATATGCTGTATAATTATCAGCTTTCGCAGGAATCGTTCCACTAGTAATCTTATGGCATATCTCACCGAAATGTAGAAAAAATCTTTACAATGCTTTGACCAAAGTAAGATAATTACGCTTAATATTTCCAGGGTATTTGATAGAGTTTAGCATGAAGCTCTTATCGAAAATGCGTGCTTTAGGTATCGATGATAAATTAGATTAGAAGTACGGGGTTATACAATAAGGACTTGACAACTTTTTTTTTAAATAGAACGCAAACCATTTGAGATATTTCAAAAACTTTATTATCGGCTTGAAGTACAGTCAAAATATTTATGAATGTAACTAGACTTCGTTCATATGGCCACCGCGGGCACGTTTGCAGCGGTCGATTCGTTCGACACAATTTTCGATGACTCGAGGCGGTCAATCGACTGGCCCATTTCTTGAGATAACACGCTCATTAAACTTACTCTTCAATAAATTGATTGTAAGGTGTGCTGTGTGGCTTGTAGCAGCATTCTGTTGAAACCACATGTCTTCCAAGTCCATATCTTCCGATTCGGTACAAAAATTATCTGTTATCATGGCGCGGTAACGACGCTGGCCATTCACAATAACGTGGCGATCGGTATCGTCGCCGCCGGCATGCAAACTGCACCAAACAGTTATTTTTTTGTGGATGAAGTGGTGATTCATAAAGAAAATGTGGATTTTCACACAAACAATAGTGCATATTTTGCATATTGATGAACCCATTGAGCCAAAAATGAGCTTCGTCACTGAAGATGATTTTGCGATGAAATTTCTATTTTCTATCGATTATCTCCCAATATGCACAATCTACATTTGACCTTAAATAAATAAAACAAATTGACCTTACCATGCACTTTAAGTGGTTTTGGGCTAGCTTGCTTATGATGCACAATTTACTGCCATAATTTATAAGCCAGCGATCCTTGAAAATGTTCTTGATTTGTATACAAAATTACTCGTGCACTAAAAGTGTCAAAAATATTTTTGTGTATCTTGTATTTCTCCTATAGCTCGTGCACAGAGGGTGCCGGTCGAACTATGTGAGTATCTGGTGCACAAAGTGCGCCAATGGAATTATGAATACTTAGTATGATTCGGCTATGCTATAGCTAGCGGGTGGCGGAACAAAGTAGACGCAGTGCAAGGAATGGTTGGGAAATTAAGTATCAATCATTGAAGCAGTTTGAATACCCTGTTAATTGTTTTGTTGCGATAATTTGTTAAGTGATCGCTGTTGCGATACCTTCACAGTTTCACAACACACACACATGAATGGTTGAGAGTATAAGTCACTAGGCCTAGGCTCCTTAAGCAGCTGTCGCACCAGTAAATTTATTTTATTATATGGCAATAGCATCATTTTCAAAGTGTAGTTATGTAGGTTTTAAATTCTTGTAAAAAGCTCGCATCTAGCTGCGACCTTATATTGGAAGTTGGAAAGTTCTTTTTAGAGAATACCTGAGTATTAATTGTTTTAATCTTCTTACCCTTATACTAGGTGCCGTAAAACATTACTTTATAGTGGCTTGAAAGATTCTGTATAATTATTTATAATTGTATGACTCATTCTTGTTTCTAATTTTTTACTTGCGATTATAGGGACTATTTCCATGGGCCGCATAGCGTTTTTTATTGACGCTAGTTTCTCAATTACGTGTTTAGTTCAAATTAGGTATCTCGCTTTCGTTAATTCCAGCTGCTTGCAGTGCTTCACTGTTTCAATCTGTTTTTGAATAGCTAAAAAGAATCCCTTCAAATTTGTTCCTCTGAATTCCACTCGCAACTATAGGGAATCTTCTAGATCGTCAATATACACCATGAACATTATTGGGCTTATATTTCGCCCTTGTTTTATCGCCATTATTACCATTCCTAACAGTGGTGTTTGTTCGTTCATGCAGTACTTCTAAAGCTGTTCCAAATTTATATGACATACGCCATCAATGCAGTTTATACAACTAAACCGATCGATTCATTCTGCTTGAACCAAGAAATAGCTCTCCACCGAAGGGATCTCAGACACCACATTTACCAGCAGATATTCGCCTTATTACACTAAATCGAACGAAAAGCTTCTAATTTATTTTAAACTTGGGTCAGTTTTTTATTTATTTTTCGATAACTTCTGTAGCCGTGTTAGTGTAAATCGCTGTTTCGTATGTACCTTTGAGTATTAACGATTGCTCTGAGGGCTTTGTTGTTTGTTCGTAATTTAATATCCGGTTCTTCATGTTATGTTGAATTTTAATAATTGCATTTATCAAGTCGGTATCGAGAGCTTTTTTTTTTGTTTTGCTTTGTTATTGACATTTTGAAGTTTTCAGTATCCACTCAACAAATCCATACCGTCAAAGGGTTTGAAAGTTTCCCCCCAAGGTGTTCAGCGAACAGATCTGGTTTGTCTATCTGTTTTACCCCATCCTCCATCAATTGTTCGGAATGGTGCTGATTGTAACATTTGGCTTTTTTAGATCTTTGCTAGCGTTCCATAGAAAGAAATTCGGTAGAAATCTACGATTATTTGAATCTTGGGTTGCATTTTTGAGTTTACCGGAAAGAGTGATTCAAAGCAATTATCTGTTCAAATACGCAGGATTGCTGCCATTTCGTTTTTAAATTTTAATAAACGTGTTAAACTTCTTTTATAAATTTATCGACCTGTTGTTGTCATGAAACTCCAACGCTCGATTTGTTCACAGCCTGTTACCAGGTTTATCTAGGCCAGGCGCTAGCTCTGGTACAAAGTCCTAACCAAAAATTAGTATCTGAGCAAACACAAAGGATGTTTTGTATTGTTTTCTCTAAAAGTAGTTTGTGGTAATAGTATTTGTGCTTTACGCTTTCCACACGGATTTTATACGAGCATTCTCCATATTCCTTCCCAGAACGAGTTCGTTGGCAATATTTTGAATGCAGTAGGAATTGTATTTTCCGGCTGAACTTGTTTTCACAATATAATATCGATGCCCCAGTGTTCCAAATGACAATTATCATCTAGCAAACTCATTGCAAATTTTCATAGCATTACCAATTGATAGCTTTTTAACGTGCAATTTTTTGCAGCGTTCAGCTTAAATAATGTTAATTTTGATCAAAATACCTTTTTAAAAAAGAATAAAACCAAAAATCGATAAAGGCTCAGGTATTACCGCGGTAGTGATATAATCACTTGGTACTAACTTGAGGACGAACAACTGGTATAATAGTAATAAAATTGACAGGAGTAGGGCTCCAAAGGTTGGTGAAGAAATTACTTGATATTGATTTGAGTACTCACTTTGGAACTATGACCAGTGCTAGCGTTAGGTTAGGTTAGGTGCTTACAATTCCTGCCATTCTATGTTTCATAGTAAGACCGACATTTTCGGGATCAAGTTTTAAAGTGCCTTAAGATCTTTATGATGAAATTGGGTATTAGAGACCTTTAAGATGTATAATTCAAGGTTACCTTGAAAACCAAGGTTAAGCGAACTTATGTAGTTAAATATTGTAAGAACAAAATTATTGTTGCATTAACAAATAAGTAGAATAAAAATAAGGAGTCATTCACACTCTAATCTAAATCAGGCGAAACTGCAAGACTCCGAGCTGGTTCCTCTTTGAAGAAATGGCGCCTAAAAACTGTTTTAGGCAATATCTTCTTTCCGGCTTTTGTTTACAAAAAAAAAGCTAAGTAGTAAAATAAACTAAAGAAAATAAACCTTTAATTTATGTCCTAACTTTTTTCTTGTAAAATGAGTAGTTTACTCGTACGAGTGCTTAAAATTCGGCTCAACACGCTCATTTCCACTCCACCCTGAAACCATTTGTTTCGTAGTAGACGAAAGTTGAAAAGTTTTGCAACTTAACTTTTCCCAGTTCCGAGCAGCAAGTCGACACTGTCCCAAATAATCGTCAAAAACAACAGCATTCGTTCCGACCTATCGCCAGGTATTGGCCCAGAGTTCAACAAAATGCAGAACATTGGGGATGGAAAACAAACAAGAATGGGCTAATTCCTGTTACCATACTCCAGCCGCTCGGAACTTTAAAAACCTACGTTGCAAAACTTTTAAACTTTCGCCTACTAAGAAAAAAAAATAGTCTCAGGGTGGATTGGAAATGAGTTTTTTGACTAAAAAGCGTGCTGAGTCGACTTTAAAGCACTCGTACGCGTAAACTACTCATTTTACAAGAAATAAATTGCACGACTGGATCGCACGTACTTGCTCATATGTGCGGTCACATCGTCGAATAAATTTAAAAAAATGCACGACTGGGTCGAACGAACTTGTTCTTATGTTAGATAATTGCTTAGTGGCTGCATATGTATGTATATAAAGGGTGTTTTTTTGACGTGTGGTTTTCAAGAAGAAATAAAACGCATATAGTTTAATGTTATGGCCAAGAATTAACTTGATTATAAAGATAAGGGTTTGCATTATGTTTTAAAAATGATTTCGGGGAAGTGGCCGCTGCGGCTGGCTCAAATAAATTCCAGCCGCGGCCCAATTTTGTGAAAATCCGGATCGGTGGCCATCTCTCGTTTTGGGCCCATTCACCGAACGTGTGACGCGCTTGATGGTCGTTCGGCTTCAATTCTTGCACGAGTTGGATTTTGTAAGCCTGCAAACCAAGATCTTTCCGCAAAATCTTCCATAAAATGAATGGGCACATCTCCAATTGTTGAACGCGATGGCGGATGGACTCATTCGGGTCTTCTTCGATACTCTGTTCCACCGAAACTAACCATTATTTTGGTAATAAATTTGCACAATTTACAAACTTGTTTAGGAGTAAGTCTATTCATTATGAAATGGCAAACCAAACTGAGCATAAATCAAGTGACAGCTGTCAAAAAGACCAATTCCGAAGGAAGTATTGCCAGATTGAAAACCACATGTCTATTAAAATAAAAAAATATTTTTTTTTTAGAAAATTCTTTAATTTTTTTAATTACTTTCAGAGTTTTCTTGGAAAAACTAAGTAAATTTTAAAACTAAATGTCTATCGAGGAAAAAAAAGTATTGAAAATCGTTCGATTTTTTTTCTATTATGTCATTATAAGGAAATTTGTAGTTTTCATCTGGGAAAATTATTTAAAAAAAATTCAATCGACCCATTTTCAAAATATTTCGAAAACCAAATTTTTTTTAGAAAATTTTAAAAAATCGAAAAAAAAAGTTTTTGAAAATTTTGAAATGCAATATTAATTGAATTATAAATGTGCAAAATTTTATTAAAATCGGGATAATAGTTAACGATAAAACCGCATTTGAAAAAAACGGTTATATGAGAGGTACCGTTATAGAACAAATTTAAAAAAAATCGTTCTAACTGAAATATGTATTGTTGTAAAAAAATAGCACCCTGAAAGTTTTATCAAAATCGTTAAAACCGTTTTTTAGAAAATCAAACTTTTTGTTAAAAATTGTATGGCAGGTACCGTTATTTTTCGACCTAGAGCAAAAATGAAAAACACCCCCCGAGATACTACCTAATAAATACTAAATACCAAGTTTGAAGCAAATCGGCTCATCCATTTAGGCTGTAGAGGCGCGAACAGACAGACAGACAGACATACAGAAGGACGAAATTTCCGGACCCACTTTTTTCAACTTCTCTATTATCGTAATGTCATGTTTGATTGTTAGATTTTTTTTGCACGAATCCATAACTTGCATTTTAGTACCTAAATCGCAAGTAAAAAGGTTATGACATAAATTAAATGTAATTTTCTCCGGTTTATTTTACTACTTAACATATTTTTCGTTAAACAAGTCGGAAAGAAGATACTGCCAAAAACCTGTTTTTGTGTTTTTAGTCTCGAGCGGCAATGATACAAGGGTGCACAGTTGATATTCGGAAAGAGCAAATGACTGGATATTATACCTCCAATCAGCGAAGAGGAACCAGTCTTGCAGTCACGCATGATTTAGATTAGAATATGATTGTTAATGGAAGAATATTTTTTTTTCTTGCAATGTCGAAATCTTTAAAAGCACCAATTTTTAAAACTCCCGGAAAACTTTCCAGGTAAAACTACCCAATGGCTGTACTAGTAGGTGCCCAGCCCACGTATATGGCTGGACTTGGTGACAATAGCCCCCTTGTTGCCGTGCCAGAGTCACGGACTTGAAGAGGATGCGGAGTCCATTAAAGATGTTGATTGGTCTAGACAGCAAATCGGTTACTTTTACTTGGCTTGTAATGTTGGTCATGGTCAACCTACATAGTAGTGTAATTTATTTGGGATGCAGAATTCTCTTATGGCCCTATAAAGTTCTACCCTGGCTGTACTATCGTAGGTGGCTTAAAACAATATTCACACTAAACACGAAACGAAATTTCTTATAGAACCAAATATGATAAACTTGCGTTTCTTCGGAGCAAAATAACACGCATGTTTAGCGTGACAGCCTGATATATTTAGGGTTTACATTATGAAGACCAAGGCCCAAATGTAGATCTCTCATGTGACCTTATTATCTATACCTCTTCATCACCTTCTCGTCATCTTTCTGTGAGTCTTTGTATTATTGATTGTAATGTGTACTGTGCTTATTGGGCTAATAAAAATGGAAATGAAAAAGGTAATACATAGTTCTTGTTTTAAATAATTGGTTCATTTAATCGCCAAGAAACTTTCAAGACATTTCCAGTCAAAACATCAACTCTGACTAACCTGAATTTCACCATCACTTTAAGCATAATCGTTTCTTTCGTCTTTGCATGATAAAAAAAGCAAGGTTCATTTCGGTTTGACAACAGACGATTTGACAGATGATTGCTGCTTGTGTGTTAGCTGATCGACAACAATACTAAGGGCCATTATTCATAATATCTTCTCGCAGAAAACTTTCGATAAAAAGGATTAACTTAGTATTTAAAGTCATTAAGATATTCATCAAAAAGGAAACATAACCGTATAAATATGTTGCAAATCTAAGTTATTTTTATTTTCCTAGACGCATGTTATTATTATAGCCCGAAATCACTCCAAGCGAGATTTTTTTTTTTTTTTGAAACAGCATGAAATTAATTAAAGAACAAAATTTCCCTTTAATATATTAATTTACTTAATTTTTCCAGAACAATTCCCGTCAGAGTTCTATTGATGAGCTTTGCATGAAAGAAGAAGCTCTCAAACAACGCGATGAAATGGTATCGTGTCTTTTGGAAGAACTTGTCAAGGTTCGTCAGGGCTTAGCTGAAAGTGAAGATACCATACGGAATTTGAAATCGAAAATCGAAGAAATAGAAGACGAAAATCAAAAACTTCGCGAAATAACCCCCGACAACTCTGTTGCTCATTTACAAGATGAACTCATTGCTAGCAAACTACGTGAAGCCGAAGCAAGTTTATCACTTAAGGATCTTAAGCAACGTGTGCAAGAACTGAGCTCCCAATGGCAACGACAGTTGCAAGAGCATAAGGCTGAACATAGTGCACCATCTGTCGATTCTACTCCAAAGAAACTCCTGACAAACTTTTGGGATTCCTCAACCAAATCAAATGAAATGCAAAAACTAGAAGAAGATCTCATGACTACTCGAATAAGAGAAATGGAAACTCTCACCGAACTGAAAGAATTGCGTTTGAAAGTGAGTTTATTTGTGTTTTCTTAAATGGCATGTTTTAATTTTTAATTCATAAAAAAGGTTATGGAACTTGAAACTCAGGTGCAAGTATCTACCAATCAACTTCGTCGCCAAGACGATGAAAAGAAAAAACTTAAGGAAGAACTTGAAATGTCCTTAAATCGCGAAAAAGATTTAAGCACTAAAGCTCGTGAGCAACAACATAGGTATAAATGCAAATAAATGAAGAATTTTACGTATAAATATTAATGGTGAATTTCAAACAGATATTCAGACTTAGAATCTCGTATGAAGGATGAACTTATGAATGTTAAAATCAAATTCACCGAGCAAAGTCAAACAGTTGCTGAGCTGAAACAGGAAATATCTCGTTTAGAGACGAAGGTATTTCCAACTAGTTACGAGTTAAATCAAAATGTTTCTATTTAAATGTTTATTTTAGAATTCAGAAATGCTTGCCGAAGGTGAGCTACGTTCCAATCTAGATGAAACCGATAAAGTTCGTGATCTTCAGGATAGACTAGCAGATCTCAAAGCGGAGGTAAGTACATAGTTTTCCTTACCACAAGCATTTCCAAAAATCGTGTAAATAATTTCAACGAGAAATACAACACTTCATTGATAATGTTCATTAGCAAGTCACAATATCAACACATGACTTACCCTGCCGAAACTCTTCACATATGTAAAAAGAAAAAAGAAAAACACCAAATTTTATACATGTTTATCACAATATTCCTCAAAATATCCTTTTCTAATTTGCCTCTTCCTATGAATTAAAGCTACAGCTAATAATGCTTTTGGTTTTGGTTTATTTTTACATTAAAAAAAAATTGTTTCGTTCTGTTGAAAATTTGAACAAAAATATATTTTTTTAGTATCCCACGCCAATAACAAGCCCAGATTGTGAACCATGGAAGTGGATAAGCTAAAAAAATCGCAGGTCATTACTAACAAAACCACAATTCATTATACATTAAAACATAATGTATTATTATTTTTGAGTATATGCATGAGATATATAAGTTAAACGATATTTTGCTATGTGTGTGTGTGCATGAGTGCTTGGCAAAACATCTTTCATATAAAATAAATTGATACAATTTTTTTAGTACACATACAATTTTAAAATTTTTTTGAATCGATTTTCGGTTTTTTATTAGTTTTTTTTTAGATGAGTGCATTTTTGTATAGGTAGTTTATTTTTTTCCCAATTATAATCTGTTTTGTGGACCTTGTTTCCTGATCATGTATCTGTCGATGCCTGAAATGGGATATAATATTATTATAGCCTTTGGATCTGGTTCCCACTTTTGTTTTGTTTTATAAATGAATTTTTGATTTGACGAATAGCGTACGAGACGCGGGAGATTTATCTTCTATACTCTGTTCAACAAAAATTGGGAGTCCAGGGAAGATAGGACGTTCACCTCTCGCTCTGAGAACAGTGCAATCTCTTTAAGCTGTGAGAGATAGGCGTTTTTTTTAGATTTTTTTAGATTAGATTATTTTTATTACATCGTTAAAATTTATGTATATTATTTTTACTTATATTATATTTTTGTTTGCATAATCTTTTAATTGAAATTTTTATTTATAATTACTGTCTGCTTTGGTTTTAAAAATTGGGGTTATGATGCGGTATTGTTTATCCTCAGCTGTGTCCGTTGCTGGTTCTCTCGTAGAACGGGGCTCCGTTATTGTTCATTTGATGATGGCTCGAATGTTGGGTGGGCTCTAGTTGTTGCTGGAGTAGTTGCTGGTATTCCAAGTTGGGATGGTCCTCTAAGTTCCTGTATCATGAACTGATTTATTGGCATCAGTTTGGTGTCTTCACATATCTTCTTGTTTGGGACATATTTCCTTGTAATGGGGTTTCGGTGTAGACCTGTACAGCTTCCGAGTATCTTCCGTTCAAAAACTTCGATTTTCTTCATATATGTTTTTGATATGGTGAACCAAATAGGACAAGCGTACGTCAGAAGGGGGCAGATCAGTTGTTTATAGATGAGGAGGTTAGTATTTTTTGCTTAGTCCGTTTCTCCTCTCCTAAGAAGCGGATGGACCACATGTAGGGAGAAGCTGGCTCTCTTAAGCATAAATGAAGCGTGCTTGTTGAATTTGAAGCTTCGTTTTCGTCCCTGTAATGTTGGTAGGCTGGTCAGCTGTTTAAATGTTGAAAACAATGGGGCCCAACTTGGAACCTTGTGGAACTCGAGCGCTGATCGTCTTTCTTCGTGAATATTCTTTGTTTACCTGGGCATAAAAGGATTTATGGGTTAGAACATTTTTGATTAATCTTACCAAGTGTTCAGGTAGTCCTAGACTTGACTGTTTGAATATAAGTCCCTTTATCCAAACTGTCGAAGGCCTTTTCTATGTCTTGTAAACAGGCGACTGTCGTCTCTTTCTTGTTGAGTCCGTGTGTCACGTCGGAGTGCAGTCCAAGAATGGATGGATAGTCGAGTGCCGTACTCGGAAATCATACTGACATTCAGGTTTGATTTCCCTTTCCCTAAAGAAATCTTTCTCTCTGTTGAACAACCTGTGGTATATAAGTTGAAGCTTTTTGCTTAAAATTCCACAATTCCACAACTGCCCTATAACTCCTCCCTATAACTCCTTTACCTATATATTTTTATTTTGCAGCCGGTACAACGGAATGAGGGTTAGTTAACAAAATCTTAATTGAACATTGATCAGTGATGGTTATTTAACATTTTCTTAAATTTTGTACCTCGAGGATCCTGTGCAAAAAAATAGGGTGGGGAAAACTGCACAATTTTCGTAGGTTCTTAGGTTTTTTCATCAATAACTTTTTTCTCATGCTTTCAATGCTTACTGGAAGTTGTTTGGAAGTATGGAAGGAATACAAGTATTTGGGAGTGTTGCTCAACCCAACCCATGATTAAAACAAGCACCTTACACAATAAGCTAAGGCTTCAGAGTTTCTGATTGGTCTGAAGATTGACTCTAACCATCGCATTAGTGTCTCAACAAAGAACATTTTTTTAGTGGTCGACAAGTCTTAGTTTTGTTTGCCATAAGTTTTTACTCCAACTTTTAATGACAAGCTGACTATTTTCTTTAAATGACCGTGAAACCCGGAGTTGAGTTAGCGTTTCCGTTTAGCCGCATTGGAAAGCTGACCCCGTGTCAGAAGAAGACTGCTTCAGCTTTGTCATTGATTTTTTCTAGAATATCCATAGCTCTAAGATACCTAGGTTCGGGTCGTTCCAGGGGTGGTCATCCTTCTCATGAGTGGGTTTTTGAGATAAGCTTCATCGCTGACTGTGTAAGAAACTAGTCCAGTGGCTTGATTTCGGTTTTATCATAGACTCGTTTCTTGCTGTAGTGTTTTTGTTGTTGGAGATTAAAGATAAGTCCGGGGCATATCCTTAGAATCTTTCTTTCGAATATTTGGAGTTGGTTCATCGCTGTCTTGGAAATGGTGAACCACACATGAAACTGTAGCTTATTAATGACCTCGGTAATTGCTTGTATATTATAGTTTCGTTGACTTCCTTAAACCATTTCTTTTCCTAAGTAATTGGTGTACACGTTGGAACGCAAAGTTGGCTTTCGAGGTCCTTGGCATTCCTTTTAGCTGCTATTGATGATCCATCAGGGAGCTTCAAGGACACGCTTCTACAGGTTTCTGCAGAACGGATACGCCTATAGTTGGCAGGACTTCTGAAGCACTCTAGTTCAGATTTGGCTGTGTTGATCCGGATTCCCCATTTTCTGTAGTATTCAAAAAGTCTGGTAATGTGGTTTTCCATTCTTCGAGCTGCAATGTGTGGAGATATTAAGGAGGCGTAGGTAAGTGAGTCATCAGCGAAGAGTAGGTTTTCGCTGTCCGTTGGCATGGGTTGATCGAATGTCATCAAGTTAAAAAGGAAAGGTCCCAATTTTGAACTTTGTGTAACTCCGGCCTTGGTGAGTTTGATTGATGACTTACAGCTTCCTATTTGGACAAAGAATTTCCTGGAAGAAAGAAAAGAAAACAAAATTTTTGTCAATGATGAAGGTTAGTCCAAATGACCAAAGCTTATGGATTAGGGCTTCAATCAACACGCTCTCGAATGCTTTTTTTCACATCCAGAAAGCAACCAACGGTGGCACGATGACTGTTAAGGGCTGTGCAGACGTCGGACTGGAACTTCAATAATGGATGCAGTGTTGAGTGATTTTCACGAAAGCAAAACTGCATGTCGGGGATGAAGTTGCTATATTTTCTAAGCCGTCTGTGGATGACTTTCTAGAATCTTGCTGATGTTATTTCGGAGAGTAACCAGCCTGTAGTTAGAAAATTGTTTTCTCGCGCCTTTTTTAGGTATTGCAACGATTTTGGCCATTTTCCATTTTTGGGGGAAGTAGCAGTTGTTGATGCAGTTGTTAATGATGATTGCTAGTAATGTGATTACTGTTTGTGGACGCCTTTTTATGACATAATTGGAGACTCCACGAAGCGCATGGGAAACGGCTGACTCGAGGCAGTCGATGGCACTATAAATTTCATCATTGCGTAGATTTCTGTTCGATGGAGGAAAGGTAAGGCTATATTCAACGTCCCTTTGAAGCTTTTCAATATTAAGTCTTCTTTAATTAATAAAATTCTCTTCTCGTACTCTCACTAGTAGAATAGGTTGGCTTAAGTTGACTGAAAGTTCAACTGCTTCGTGGTCCGAGTCACTGGGTACAATTGAGCAGGTGTAGTTGCTAATTTCTGGAAGTAAATAACCAAAATTAGAGGTTGGAAGAAAGAAATCTAATGTCGAAGGAGTTCTGGGAAAATGTTCTTCACTGTTAAGGTTCGCCCAGTCGACTATTGCTTTTTCTTTGTTGCTGATGCAGGTGTCGAGCCATTGAAAATGCCTTGCGTCGAAATCGCCGCCGAGGAGTCCGTAGGTTGAAAGTTCCTACTTAAGGTATGGAGGTCCATGTGTATATTTCGATGGTTAGTTGTGCATCTAAAGTATACGCTGACGATTGTTATTGACTCTCCATATCCTAAGTTGATTCTAATAGCCGTTGCTTCATTAGTTAAAAGTCTAGAGATAACTATTTCAATGGTGCTCGGTAAGATCTTGTTCTTAATATAGATGGCTGTTCATTTCTGTTCTCGGTCTTATCCGATAACATCAATGTTATTTTTCCTTGTCACGTTAGTTTCGCTTATTAGGGCAATGTCCGGCTTGTTTTTCTTCATGAAGAAGTTAAATGACGTCCTCTTCTCCAGGCTGTACAATAAATTTATATTTAAATTTACTGGGAGTTCATCTTCTAATTCAATGGCTGCGAAGGAGCTATGAATTCCCTTTAATAATAGCAAATTCTTCCTTTCTTCTCTTAGTGTGAAGGAGTTAACTTGTTATTATTATTGTTTCGATTCTTGAAGGTGACTTGTCAATTTCTTCTCTTACAAAATCTGCTGATCTCAGAAATGTTCCCAGAGAAGCAAATTATTGGTGGCATTCCTGGATCTTTTATGGTCGTATTAGTGGCGTTTGTTGATGCTGCTGGGGCTGTGGAAGGTGATGGATTAGTGGCTGGTGTTGTTGCTTTCGCCACGGTAGCTTCCTTCGTAGTTGTAGGCATCTCTGCCGGAACCTTAATTTCCGCCTGTTCTTGTTTACCAACAGCAGTTGGTGTGATGGCTTTGATTGAATTCTCATCCTTTTTCTTTTTGTTGGTGGTCGGTTCCAATTCCAGTTTTTTACTTGCGATTATAGGTACTATAATACAAGTTATGCATTCGTGCAGATTAAAAATTTTGAGATAACAATCAAACATGACATTACGATGATAGAGAAACATTTTTGAGTTACTGGCAAAATTCTGTCCGTCTGTCTGTCTGTCTGTACGGATGTATATTGGACTGCACCCTAAACGGTTGGGCCAATCACCTTCAAATTTTGAACTTTAGGTTATTTTGACATTCTAGAGAGGAGTTTTTTTTAATTTTTGTTTAGCTCAAAAATTAACGGTACCTGTCATATAACCGTTATGTAAAAGCTTATTTTTCTCGAAAACGGCTCCAAGAATTTTTATAAAATAAATCAGTGTACTATTGTAGGTATGCATTATATTTTAGTGAAAAAAAAATGTAATATGGCGGGCTAAAAACGGTACCTCCCATAGGACCGGTTTTTTTTTCTTCGATTTTCTCGAAAACTGGATATCCGATTACTATCAAAATTGATATTCAAGAAGGTGTAGTTAGCTTGAGTAATTTTGCATTAATTTTTTTAGAAAACTTTTTTTTTTGTATTTTTAATATTTAAAAAAAAATTTTTTTTTTGAAAAATCAATATTTTGAAAACGGGTAAGTGAATTTTTTTTTTAAATTTTGTTTTTAAATGTACGTAATTTGTGTGCTTAAGTTTGTAATCTTGAATTATTTTTTTTTTATTTTTTTTAAAAAGTTGTTAAATGAAAACCGTTTTATTTAAAAACGGCTCCTACAATTTTGAAAAAAAATTCACACTTTTTTACATTTCTTAAAGAAACAAAATGGCGTTTAAATTATTTCACCCAATACATTTTAACGTACTTTATTCGAACAATCAAAAGTCACAAACATCGAATAAATGCTTTGATGTTCACTTTAATTTTTTTAATTTTATTCTACAATGTGACCGCACATATGAGCAAGTACGTGCGATCCAGTCGTGCAATTTATTTTTTATAATTAACGCTCGCACAAGGGACTCTTTTTTCCCTTTTAATGTAAAGCACACTGTGCGGGCATTAGGAAGATAGGGAGGGGAGAGATAGGAGGTGTCGATTAACATTAGTTTTGAATGTTTTCAGATCGAAATGGCAAGAGAAAATCTCGCCGGGTAAACAATTCCAAATTCGTGTTGTTCGGCTAAAAATAGAATCCGTATATTTCACGATACGTCCGAAATTGGCCAAAAGGGTGAAATGATGAGCATTGCATTCCTTGCAAGATGGACATTGCAGGAGAAACTTTTAAAGGGAGGAATGCAGCTGGCTACTTCAAGTTAACATTTTTTGTAAAAGAAGTGATAAAATAAGGAAAGACATGAAACTTTGCGTCGTTGTTCCAGAGGGGAAATTGTTTCAGCGGCAGTTCTGTTTCCTATTAACGCTCGATTTTGTATTCTATCAAGCAGGTGAAGCGATGTTTGTGAAGCACCTGCCCAGAGGTGGGAGTTATACTCGAGTTTAGGTCAGATGGGGAAAAATACTTCTTACACCGATACAGAAAAATTAAGCACTTAACAGCATTTTTAGCGATCTCAAATATATGGTCGTTCCAACGGAGGTCGTCGTTGACACACATGCCTAGTACTGAGAGCTTTTCGGTTTCTTCGATGCAAGGGCCATTCATGGACAATGGCATTGGGGGTATGTTTAGCTTTAACGACAGAAGGCAGCATTGAGTTTTCGAAGCATTAAACTCCACACGATTAATTTTTTTTCTTTAACTGGATGGGTGGAGCACGAGAAATTTGCTGAAATGAAAAAGTTACACTAATGGTATACTTCTCAGGGTAAGAAGTAAGAAACAAGTCAAGAGTATGAGCGGTTTGCCCATCAACATCCGGTATACGCTTTGGCACATCGATCAGTTGGGTAAGGTGTTGTAACCCGGCAAAGAGCTCAACATACCTTCCTTCGGCTGTTGTCTGACCAGAATAACGGAGCCAATTGGAATTGTGTACATTGAAATCGCCCGTCAATCTATCCAGGCAAATAACTGGCCGGGAAATTTTGCAACTCACTATGACTTGTGTAAATATTTCACTGATTTTTTTTGAACAAATATGAGAAATCGTTGACACATCGGGGAAATCTTCACACCAATCAATGCAATCAAGAGTTGCTGACAACAGCGTCGGATCGATAAATTCGGACCCTCTGTCACACTCACGTCAAAAGCGGCAATGGTCTCTTCTGTACGTACGGTAGGTATCGTAGCTTCTCATATGGACGATAATGCGCACCGTAAACTTGAAGAAGTGCTCTATAAGTTTGGCGAACAAAGCGCGAATTTTGGAAAAAAAATTCCACGGTTTATAGACGCTGTTATGGTGTAAGCCTATGTAATCTGGTTTTCCATAGTATGCCAAAAAAAGTCAAACATATTTCATTCATTTTCAGTTGTGGCGCGAAAATGCATCTGGTTTTGATGGCGTCGGAATAAACTCTGGCTAGATTCAACCAGATACATTCTTCTAAGTTTTTGACTACAACAGCACCAATCCACTTTGTTTTTAGTTGATATTGTCGTATGAAAACTGGTTGACCAATGATAAACTTAGTTTTTTTTTGTTGTTAAGTTTCTTGGCATTGGGCACAATTGCAGAATGAATTGTGCGATGTTGTCTTCCATGCAGCTTTTCTGCAGGTGATGATCCAGAATCATCTGGTGTAGATCGGAAGGTAGAGAGAAAAACATGAAGAGCTTCGTTCCAGTTTGGTGTATCAACTAAATTTTGTTTAGTGAAGTTTTAAATGTGTGGACCATTCTTTTAGCGGCCCCATTCGATTCAGGATTGAAAGGCGCTGATGTCACATGAATTGAGTTGCTTCGACAGAAATGCTGGAATTGACTGGACGTGAACTGGGTACCGTTGTCAGATACCAGCGTCCTTCTAGGGTGAAAATAGAACGCAGTGCTTGAATCGTTGCCTCTGAAGTTGTAGATGCCATTCGGATGACGAAAGGGAATTTCGATTTGGAATCCACATCTGGTTCTGAAAAGGACCGGCAAAATCAAAGTGTATTCGTTCCCACCTGGAACCTGGGTTCAAATCCAGCTCATAGCCACCTTTTTTTCTGGGGTACTGCCTCTTGCGAGGAACTGACAAAACCTCCAAGAGTAAAATTTGTCTCGAAAAAGTGCATCTCATGTAGCCGTTCGGACTCGGCGGTAAACTGTAGGTCCCTTCCATTCTTGCAGAGTAACAACACACACACAGGAATGGTTGAGAGTATAAGTCACTAGGCCTTGGCTCCTTAAGGAGCTGTCGCGCCAATAAATTTATATAATTCGTTCCCACACGTTTTCAGTCGTTGGCCAGCTGCTATATTCCCTTGGAGAATTGTTAGCGTTGCCTTATTGCATATTGCATATATCATCGTCAATGCTGGACCACCAGCAATATCGTCGAGAATTCTGCTTCATTCGGGTAAGACCCCAATGGCCTTGATGAAGAAGTGAAAGTACCTTAGTTTGTTGCTGTTGTAGTATGACTACTCTCGGGCTTTCACTGTGGAAGATAAGAACGTCATTAATTATTTCAAGAGATAACTTTCTACGAAAATATGGTAATAAATCTTTGGATTCTATGATTTTATTTGGCCACCCTTTCTCTATAAATTGGATGACCCTACTGAGTACTGGATCACTTTTTGAAGCGTTAGCTATAGCGTGAGAGTCTATAGGAAACTCTTCAACGAGTGAAAAAGCGATATCGTTGATATGGTGTGCAGCTTTCTCGGAATGTCAGTTTGAAGGTTTTTTAAATGTTCAGTATTTGTTCGCCCCGAAACGATAATGTCATCTAAGTATGACGAGCAGAAGTCTACGTCAGACGTTAGTTGCTCAATGTACCTTTAAAAAATTCCAGTGGAGCTTGAAGTCCAAAGTAAACGTTGGTATTCAAAAAGACCAAATTCAGTGCTTATAACACAAAGTTTCTTCGATTCTTGTAATGTAAGCAGCCGCCGAAATGTTAAAAGGAAATATTTCCTCATCAACACCTTCAACAACTGAAATCAACCAAATTACCCACAAACGTGAGCATCATTACCCAAGTAAGTCCACTGAAATTTTTTTTGCTAGGCAAACTTGCCCTGGTTGCTCAATACACCACGAACGAGAGGCAAACACATGAATTCGGTTTGTAATAATTGTCATCGCAGAGGGCATATTAGTACCGTATGTTTGTCAGGCAACAAGACCCAAACCAGTTTTCAAGGAAAGTCGCGGCAGCGATCAAAGACTCGCAGACGAAGGTCATCGTCACAATCTTTATCGAAGAATCATGTGAACGAAAATGATAACCGTGTTAAATCAAATCCGTGCCCCAAATACGCGGAATATAATCACTCTATCAACGAGATTTTTGAAGATAATGTTGATCAATCAAACGATCAAGTTTCGTCTGCACGGTTAGATGTTGTTTTGTGTCGCTTCACGTTAATCAGCAACCAATGTTTTTCCAGTTAGACACTGGACTGGAGCAACCTGCTCACTGGTAGGTCTTGATGGACAGTTTGACACTTATTTGTATCGGAAGTTCTACGAGTAAATCTCTAACAACCTCTTTATTTTCAAAATAAGGGCTTGACTTTCGACCCTTGAAACTCTTTTTAAACGTGTTAATGTAGTTTTACATTAAAAAATTATTAGTTTTGATGTTGACATTTCAAAATTGAAGTAAGGAAGGAACAAAATTTTATTAGATTCTAGAAATTCTGTTGAGGAAGATAGAAAAAGAGACTAAAAAGAATTTTATAAAAAAAAGAGAGTAAAATAGATCTGAATTGAAAAAGAGAACATGGTCTCTTTAAAAGAGCTGTTCTGGAAACCCTAGTGTACGGGTGATTAGGAACACAACTTATATTTACTCCTACTTAATTCATCTCATATTTATTTTATACAACTTTAATATTCATACTTCAGACTTCACCAATCAAAACACTTACGCAAACGCACGCAAGCAAGCAACAAATGTAAATTGTTCAACTTACTTTTCTGTTCTGTTAATATTTTTTATTTATTTTTCTGCTTCATTCCCATCGCACTGGCACACTCTAGGAGGAGCTAGGGCTCGTTTGGCTGCATGATAGTACTGCGTAGGTACTCTCAAGAATATTCAAGACTTTTATCTTTGATTTTACAATAACTGCATGAGAAATAACATTAAAGATTGTATTGTGGATTATAAGATAATTTTATTTTTTATTTGGAACCGAGTTATTTTATTTTGAACTATTTGTATAAATTCCTCCATTTCTTTCAAAACAAGCCTCTGGTTATGTTTTTTTCCTTTTTCTATAATTTATATTATATCAGCACTACAATAGCATAAATAAACATTAATTAACTATCGCGTCTGCATTAAATACTAACGCCACTCATATTAGGCGCATTTATTTGTATAACGCTGTGACACTTTATAAATTTGCATGTTTTTCTTGTGTGTCCTCTTATTTATAAACTTGATCTAATCAAAAATTATTAAATATTTCAGCTTACAGCAATTAAAAGTAGAGGGAAATTTCCAGCGGCCAAATTAAGAAGCTCTTCGATTCAATCAATTGAATCAACTGACATTGATTTTAATGAACTTAATATGCGAAGGGAGAGCACGGAATATACATCATAATATTAAAAGTAAACGTTTGTATTTATTTAGAAAATTAGATATAATTTTGACATTGTTAGTTATGTAAGTATTTTATTTTTTTTTATTTAATATTTTATTATTATTAATTTAAATGAAGAAGCAAAGATATTAAAAAAAAAATAAATAAAAAACAAACTTAAAACTCAACTTTGAAGAAAAAAAAAAACATTACATTATTACTATATAACAAATTAATTAGGAAGATTGTAGATTTTATATAGTATTTTATAGACATTCAACTTACCCATTAAAAAAAAGTGGCAAATTTTTTTGAAAAACGTCAACCTTAATACAAAAATAAGAAAACAAAACACAAATCAATCGTAATTCATAATTAAATTAGCAAACAATTTATTTGTACCATTTTCATTAGCAATTTGTGCAGTAAATGTACAGTAGTTTGTGTTTCATGATTTTGTGATTAAAATATTAATAACCAAATTAAAATGAATAAGGGCGATGTAGGATTACAAAAATAGCAGTTTAAATATTAAATTTAATACGCAATTATATACATTATATAAAAATAGCAGTAGAAAATTATGGTGTTGATATGGATTTTTAAGTAAATTAATTATTTATTGGCGTGTCATGTGACATAGGAGAGTAAGTTTATTGAAATGCTATACAAAAGTCGAGCAGATATATTATTTTATGGCTACCTAGCGTATGTAGGAAAAAAGTTCCGTTCCTATGTCTGCTATTAGACGATGAAACTGGATTCATGCACTTTGTTCGAATCCTTTTTTGTTATTTCATCCTCTGTCGCAATTTAGTTTCATGAAACAGATTTAGTTTCATGAAACAGATTAAGACTATAGTCTGCTATTAGACGATGAAACTAGATGCATGCACCTTGTTCGAATTCTTCGAGCATAGTAAGTGCAAAAGGGAGAAAAAAATCGAAAAGATGAGACAGGAAAAAAGCTGTCGTGTGTCGCACGGGTAGCATGTTCGAAGAATCTGTTTGACGTTTTTCTTTTCTCTTGTTCGCTTTCTTTAATTCTTTATCACTTGGTTTCGTTGAGCCCAGAGTAAACTTCTGATAAGATTCAAAATAAAGGAACAAAAATGAGTGAAAATAAGGTGGAATGTAATTTTTTGTGGTTTAAGGTACTTAATTTGGACATATTATGTCTTTATGATTCCAGGAAAAATGTGTATGTGGTTAAACACAGTCATTACATCGATAGGGTTAAAAGAGCAGATTCATTGCAAATGATGATAAAAAATGAAAATGAAAGAGAACTGTCAAACTTGTTTCATGAAACTAAATTCATCGTGTAATGGCACTTGCCTTGCGACAGAGATGAAAAAACAAAGAAGAATTCGAACAAGGTGCATGCATCTAGTTTCATCGTCTAATAGCAGACATACGGTTCTAAACAATAGGTTCCACTACGTCTGCAAAGCACACGCAGGGATGGTCGCTCGGACTTCACTAATAAAGTTTCTGTGCCAAAATATTTTTGTTGTATTCTTGATTGGAGAAAAATCCGTAATCTCAAAAAAGATTGCATCACAGTCTTTAAAAAAGAGAAAGAAAACTATATTTACAAAAAAAAATAATCAAAGTCTTTTATACAAGTTAATTGGAAAAAATGTCCGGTCGAAATTCGATCGTAGGACACTGAATATTCTTTTCGTTGGTTTACTTTTTTTGGTCGCAACAACACACAATCTCGTGTTTCGCTCAAAAGCTTTCAATCTGTGCATTTCGGAGTATTTGTACCGCATTGTTTTTATTAGCGGATATAGCATAAACCATGGACCTATTAAGTATGGACTGCTAGGAGCTAACTTAACGTTGGGTCAAAATGAGCGCCTCAGCATCAAATATGGAAAGAAAACATCTGTTGAGTGAGCGTCCTCTTAATCGATCTAGATAGAAAAAAGCAAGAATTTTATGTTCATTGAGAAATTTTTCGGATTTGCTGTTCATTGAGTTTTGCTAGAGCAACTTAGCACAGGATTTTCTACACTTGCTTCTGAGGTAGAGGAAATGAGAGCAGATGGAGTGAAAGTGTCAAAATCATGGCTGCCAGCACGTAACATAGTACAATCGCACTGCACTGGCAGCATATAATTTGGTTCAATCGATTGTCCTCGATTGTTTCGTCTGTGTCGGCAGCACACAAACTTCAAACTCTCGTTTGAAACAAACGACAGAAAATAGTTATCGTCTGGAATATTTTTTTCTGAAAACAAATATGAAATCCAAACAAACAATTTCGATTGATAAATAACAAACAGAAATTCTGACAACTTTAATGAGTAGTCATCAAGACTTGTCTTGATAAAATCTTGTTTTTAATTTTTAATTTTTTGAAAAAAGATTTCTTTTTTAAATGTTCGTATGCAGTTTTTTAACAGTTTATTAATATACATAATAGAACATAAAATTTAAAATAATTTTTTGATTAGTTTTAGAAAAATTGATTTAAAAAAAATTTTTTTATTAGAAAAAAAGTTATTAAAAATTTTAATATGCAAAAAATTAATTTGGCTACTTAGATCTTTTCAAATATAAAATAAAGCCGTTACCGAGAAAACCAAAAAAAAAAGTTATATCAAAGGTACCGTTAATAGACTTTTCTCGTAAATTTGGTTCTGATCAAATGATAACCAATACCAACAAGAAAATTCTCAAAAATGTTCATCAAAATCGTTGGAGCCGTTTTCGAGAAAAACAGGCTTTTCCTAAACGTTCATATTGTAGGTATCGTTATTTTTAGGCCTACAAATAAAATTTCAATTTCCCCTCTGGGAAATTCCAAAAGAATAACACACATCAAATTTGAAGATAATCGCTTGAGCCGTTTAGGCTGTTGCTCGTTATACATACTGACAGAAATTTTTTGTAACTCCAAGAATTTTTATGAAAAAAAAACTGTAGGTAAGCACTATATTTTGTTGAAAAAAAATTAATATGGTGGGCTAAAAACGGTACCTCCCATTGGGCCGGTTTTTTTTCTTCGACTTTCTCGAAAACTGGTGTTCCGATTACTACCAAAATTGATATCCAAGAAGATGAAGGTAGCCTTAGTAATTTCGCATTAATTTTTTTGCGAAACTTTTTTTTTGTATTTTTCATAATTAACTATTTTTTTTATCAATATTTTGAAAACGGGTAGGAGGATTTTTTTTTAAATTTAAAATGTATCTGTATTAATTTTGTGCTTAGGTTTGCATTCTAAAATTATTTTATTTAATTTTAAAAAAATTATTTAAAAAACCGTTCCCACGATTTTGAAAAATCGATTACGATTAATGGGTCAGAAAATTTTGTCTGTCTGTCTGTCTGTCCGTGCGTATCGATCGATCCCTACAGCCTAAACGGTTGGGCCGATTTCATTCAAACTTGGTATATAGTATTTCTAGAGTACTCTACACGACTGTTTTTCGAATTGGCATCCAAAACTAACGGTACCTGCCATATAACTTTAAATGAAAAACTTTTTTTTCTTGAAAACGGCTACTACGATTTTAATAAAACTTTCTGAATAGGGTTTTCTATGCAAAATCTATCTTTTGTTTTAATTAATTTGTCAGTGCCGGTCCCATATGACCGGTTTAAATCAGGCTTTTTCCCTAACTAATCGACGGTTTTTAATGAAATTTTTTAAAATATGTAGTGTTTTATGATTTAAATAATATTGCTTATTAAAATTTTCAAAAAAAATTTTTTTTAATTTTTAATATTTAAAAAAAAACTTATTTGTTTTTTTGAATATTTATTATTTTGAAAACGAATCTATAGATTTTTTTTTTATTTTTCTCCTAGTATAAACTATATTATACTAAATTAAATTTAAAGAAATAATTGCACGTACTTAAACAAATTTTAAAATATGTTTTTGAAAAGTTTAAAAAAAAAAATTTTTTTGAAAAAACTGATCAAAAACGATTTTAAAATGATAAATTCATAAAATAGAAAACAGCAAGAGAAATAAAAAAAACCTTATCAAAAGTGTTTTTTGATTTCATAAAAATTTTGTTTGGTTAATATTTTCCCCCAAATTTTGTTTTATATTGCTCGGTTGAGAGCCCTAGCCACTAGTCTTTTTGCCTTGCGACAGAGATGAAAAAACAAAGAAGAATTCGAACAAGGTGCATGCATCTAGTTTCATCGTCTAATAGCAGACATACGGTTCTAAACAATAGGTTCCACTACGTCTGCAAAGCACACGCAGGGATGGTCGCTCGGACTTCACTAATAAAGTTTCTGTGCCAAAATATTTTTGTTGTATTCTTGATTGGAGAAAAATCCGTAATCTCAAAAAAGATTGCATCACAGTCTTTAAAAAAGAGAAAGAAAACTATATTTACAAAAAAAAATAATCAAAGTCTTTTATACAAGTTAATTGGAAAAAATGTCCGGTCGAAATTCGATCGTAGGACACTGAATATTCTTTTCGTTGGTTTACTTTTTTTGGTCGCAACAACACACAATCTCGTGTTTCGCTCAAAAGCTTTCAATCTGTGCATTTCGGAGTATTTGTACCGCATTGTTTTTATTAGCGGATATAGCATAAACCATGGACCTATTAAGTATGGACTGCTAGGAGCTAACTTAACGTTGGGTCAAAATGAGCGCCTCAGCATCAAATATGGAAAGAAAACATCTGTTGAGTGAGCGTCCTCTTAATCGATCTAGATAGAAAAAAGCAAGAATTTTATGTTCATTGAGAAATTTTTCGGATTTGCTGTTCATTGAGTTTTGCTAGAGCAACTTAGCACAGGATTTTCTACACTTGCTTCTGAGGTAGAGGAAATGAGAGCAGATGGAGTGAAAGTGTCAAAATCATGGCTGCCAGCACGTAACATAGTACAATCGCACTGCACTGGCAGCATATAATTTGGTTCAATCGATTGTCCTCGATTGTTTCGTCTGTGTCGGCAGCACACAAACTTCAAACTCTCGTTTGAAACAAACGACAGAAAATAGTTATCGTCTGGAATATTTTTTTCTGAAAACAAATATGAAATCCAAACAAACAATTTCGATTGATAAATAACAAACAGAAATTCTGACAACTTTAATGAGTAGTCATCAAGACTTGTCTTGATAAAATCTTGTTTTTAATTTTTAATTTTTTGAAAAAAGATTTCTTTTTTAAATGTTCGTATGCAGTTTTTTAACAGTTTATTAATATACATAATAGAACATAAAATTTAAAATAATTTTTTGATTAGTTTTAGAAAAATTGATTTAAAAAAAATTTTTTTATTAGAAAAAAAGTTATTAAAAATTTTAATATGCAAAAAATTAATTTGGCTACTTAGATCTTTTCAAATATAAAATAAAGCCGTTACCGAGAAAACCAAAAAAAAAAGTTATATCAAAGGTACCGTTAATAGACTTTTCTCGTAAATTTGGTTCTGATCAAATGATAACCAATACCAACAAGAAAATTCTCAAAAATGTTCATCAAAATCGTTGGAGCCGTTTTCGAGAAAAACAGGCTTTTCCTAAACGTTCATATTGTAGGTATCGTTATTTTTAGGCCTACAAATAAAATTTCAATTTCCCCTCTGGGAAATTCCAAAAGAATAACACACATCAAATTTGAAGATAATCGCTTGAGCCGTTTAGGCTGTTGCTCGTTATACATACTGACAGAAATTTTTTGTAACTCCAAGAATTTTTATGAAAAAAAAACTGTAGGTAAGCACTATATTTTGTTGAAAAAAAATTAATATGGTGGGCTAAAAACGGTACCTCCCATTGGGCCGGTTTTTTTTCTTCGACTTTCTCGAAAACTGGTGTTCCGATTACTACCAAAATTGATATCCAAGAAGATGAAGGTAGCCTTAGTAATTTCGCATTAATTTTTTTGCGAAACTTTTTTTTTGTATTTTTCATAATTAACTATTTTTTTTATCAATATTTTGAAAACGGGTAGGAGGATTTTTTTTTAAATTTAAAATGTATCTGTATTAATTTTGTGCTTAGGTTTGCATTCTAAAATTATTTTATTTAATTTTAAAAAAATTATTTAAAAAACCGTTCCCACGATTTTGAAAAATCGATTACGATTAATGGGTCAGAAAATTTTGTCTGTCTGTCTGTCTGTCCGTGCGTATCGATCGATCCCTACAGCCTAAACGGTTGGGCCGATTTCATTCAAACTTGGTATATAGTATTTCTAGAGTACTCTACACGACTGTTTTTCGAATTGGCATCCAAAACTAACGGTACCTGCCATATAACTTTAAATGAAAAACTTTTTTTTCTTGAAAACGGCTACTACGATTTTAATAAAACTTTCTGAATAGGGTTTTCTATGCAAAATCTATCTTTTGTTTTAATTAATTTGTCAGTGCCGGTCCCATATGACCGGTTTAAATCAGGCTTTTTCCCTAACTAATCGACGGTTTTTAATGAAATTTTTTAAAATATGTAGTGTTTTATGATTTAAATAATATTGCTTATTAAAATTTTCAAAAAAAATTTTTTTTAATTTTTAATATTTAAAAAAAAACTTATTTGTTTTTTTGAATATTTATTATTTTGAAAACGAATCTATAGATTTTTTTTTTATTTTTCTCCTAGTATAAACTATATTATACTAAATTAAATTTAAAGAAATAATTGCACGTACTTAAACAAATTTTAAAATATGTTTTTGAAAAGTTTAAAAAAAAAAATTTTTTTGAAAAAACTGATCAAAAACGATTTTAAAATGATAAATTCATAAAATAGAAAACAGCAAGAGAAATAAAAAAAACCTTATCAAAAGTGTTTTTTGATTTCATAAAAATTTTGTTTGGTTAATATTTTCCCCCAAATTTTGTTTTATATTGCTCGGTTGAGAGCCCTAGCCACTAGTCTTTTTTGAAAACGGGTTGATTTTTTTTTTTTTTTTTAAATAACTTTCCCCGATGAAAACTCGCTCTTAAACTAAACTAATTAATAAAAATGAAAGAATTTTCGAAAAAAAATATTTTTTTTATTTTATTTTCGTGCATTTTTTTAAAGTTTATTCGACGATGTGACCGCACATATATGAGCAAGTACGTGCAATCCAGTCGTGCAATTTATTTTTGTACACGAATCCTAAACTTGCTTTATAGTCTCTATAATAGCAAGTAACAAGGAAAACCAGCGGTTTTCTCCGAGAAAACTTTGCAAAACTCACTTAAGAGGGTTCTCTGCAAAAACAATACAAGTTCGGCTATGGTCTTGAAGCACACTTTAGCATAAAAAGCTTCCTTATCTTCACTTTCCGAACAAATAAAAATATGATATTGAATGCGAATTTCAAAATAGAGTAAATTAATTTTAAATCCAATTGATTTCATGAGGCAAACATATTCGAATTGTTTTTTGTTTACTCTAATAAATAGCCATTTGTCATTTTACTTTATAGTTCACAATGAAATTTCTTAGTGCAATTCACAATGAAACTCATTTCAAGATACGTGCTGCCAAAAACACGACACTAGTTAGAAGTATTAGAAAGATAAGGAAAGAAAACTTGTAAATCCCTAAGAATTCATGAAACTTTTCTATTTTGTATTCTATTGGCTAAAGGGGGCAGTTAACTAGCAATCAGAAAAAATAACTTTTAAATGGGTTTTTTAAAGTATTTTCCTTTGATTAGAAACACAAACGATATACCGAAAGATAGCAAACGATTTGAAAACATTGGTTAAGAAAAAAAGAAACAATTATAAAAATATCTTGTGCTAAAATGCATTTTTCTATTTTTTATGCAAACTCACTTTTCTTGTCAGGTGATTTTTATCAAGAAATAATGTATTTTTCTCAATGACAGAACCTTCCTTTCTAGTGACAACTAGCAACTACCTAGCAGTCCATACTTCACAGTCAGAGTTCCTCGGCATTAACTTCATTTGTAAATATTGTCAATTATTGGAATGGCTACGATTTTACATTTTGCACAAATGGCTAAGATTTTGTTGAGCTCGGGTGTGAAGAGAGTTTAATTAAACCATAACTAAAACTATTTGGTGTCACAAGTCCACAGTAAACAAGCCTCGTATTTATTATTGTAATTATTTTGCATCTTAATACTTAAGATCATTTCATTAAGCATTTAATTTAAATCTTGAACGGTTATAAAATAAGACTTGGTCTCTTGTATTTTGCTCTCTCTCTCTCCCAGTTAAGCATGGGAATACTTAAGTTAAACGTTAACTTCTTTGAGTTTTGATCTTTTATATATTTTTTGCATGTGACTGATATGATTAGTATAAGAGCTACGAGGAAACATTATAACAGTAGCTTTAAAATTAACAGTATTTTTAAATTTATATTTTTTAAACCCAATTGAATTTTTGGAAAGAAGTAGAAAGAAGCCAGCTAAGTATTTATATAACAAAAAACTTCATTAATATTTTTTGTAATTTGTATAATTTTTCAAATATATGCACATACATATACATTAATTTTTTTATATCTCAGAAGAAGATTTGTTCAGGTATTTCCCCAAACATTCCAAAACAAGCAAACATTTTGTTTTCTTAACATTTTCCAGAAATTTAAAAATTAAAAAAACATCTTCCTTTTAACATTCTTTCCACTGCAATTGAAATTCTAGTAAATAAGTTAAAGTTCTTCTCGATGGATTGAGTAGTTCCTATTGAATGTTGTTGTGGTTGGTAATTTAGCTTTCTGTTTTTTTTTTTAATCCGATCAACTTCATAAAACGGTGTGTCTGTGTTAAGTGTTTTCTTTAATTTGAGCTTTGGAGGATGATGTTTTCAATGACTATGAAATGAGGTTTTACTCGTTTGGCTGTCGCTATGATGTCGACCCATTGGTCGACCAAACGCTACATCCTTACAAATATAAGAATGAAGAATCTTTAGTTTATAGTTTATAGCGGACGGCATTGGTGATAAGATGTTTGCTTCTGATCCGGAGGTCGTTAGCTCGATACTCAGGGTAAAAAGAAAATTTGTTAACTCTTAGTACAAGCTAGAGCCGTTCGTGAGTTTTAAGTGAAAAGAAATAGTCACCTAATTCTTGATCTACTTCCTAACTAGTGTCGCCCAACGACATGTTGCAGTTGCATTCTTAAAAAGCAATGTGCCTTACAGACCTTACCTTACCTTAGGTGGCGCTAAAGTCCGGGGTGGACGTGAGCTTCAACCAACAAGCTTTTCCAGCCAGATCGGTCTCCCACTAGCTGCCTCCAATTTCGACCGTGGAGTCGGTTGAGGTCCTCTTCCACTTGTGTGTGCCACCTGAGTCTCGATCTTCCTCTACTGCGCCGTCCCTCTGGGGTGGAATCGAAGATTTTCTGGGCCGGAGGCCTGGAGCATTGATTTCCATCCGCTCCAGCCATCTGCGTCGCTGTACAACCATTATAGTTCTTCGTTGTTTCTTCTTCTCCTTACAGACACATAGTTAAAATATTATTATTCTATAGTCTGGTGGCAGACTTATATTTTCAAAAGTAACTACTTGATGTAAAGTTTTGTTGAAAGTATTTAAAGACAGAGTAAAGGCGTGGATGTCTTCCGTCCAAATTGAACACAATGTCCGAAACGAAACCTCATGATCCGGTTACCCTGTGGCAATGCAAGGGTTTTTGATACTTAAGTCAAAGTTAGGAGGTTCTTGGAGGCCGGTAAAGACAGTTCTGCTTGTCTTTAACATGTCAGTTTAAATGAAAATGTACCTCATCGCTGAAAAAAAGCTATTCATGGTCAATTCGGTCCAAAGTCACAAAATTTGGGTAAAACACGTCATTATAAATTGTTCTATGAATTTCTATGAATCGAATTCAAGGAAAGGATTTTGAATCCTTTTTTAAAATTTCGTGGATAATCGCTCTTAGAATTCCTGATGAGGCGCTATCCTTTTGTGAACGTGGCGTTCGTTCGAACTTAAGGAGTTGCCAGGAACCTTTGTACCCAGGAACGAATTTTATTCTTATTCGGTCCATCATTTAAACGTCGATTATATTGAAGTGTGAAAAAATTGTCGACGAGCGATAATGTAAGAATGATTTTTCCTAAAGAAATGCTTCGGTGACGAACGCGCGATGTTCATCAGAACTCCTCTGTTTTTCTAACTATTTGTGAAAGGTTTAGATATTTCTCCATTGTTTACCTGTGCGGCGATGTTTTCTCCACTTACATTCCATAATGAAATATTAAAATAAAGGCTCTTAATTCAAATGGAAAATATAACAAAAATTACAAGCTAAAGGAGTTTTTTTTTTGAATTAAATAACAACATTTTGCTAGACAAGCTTTTAAAAAAAATTATGTTGAGTTCGGCAAACATGATAAAACCAATAAAAAATAAAACAAATATAAAATATTAATTAAATATCTTCAAAAAGAAATTATAGCATTGTTTTTTACTGTTGGCGTTCTGAATTATTGTCATTTGCTATTTTATTTATTTATCCACTTTTGTATTTCGTCACTAACACCATTGTTAAATATTTGTCCAACTCACAGATATTGCAAAAAGCTTTTTTGCGAATATATTATAGTTAAAGTTTACATCGACTGTCCTACATTAGTGCAATATTTATGTTTATATTTTATTCAGTATTTTTTTCCTGCCAGTCGGTAGCATTTTATTTAATTTTCAAAATTAATATAAATATGTTTTAATCTTATTTAATATATACAAATAAATATTTTTTTTAAATAAGTTGTTTTATATTTTAAATATAATAAACTTTCAAATTTTGTAATAAACTGTAATGTTTAAACGAAAAAATATATAAATATTATTCAATTAGAAACACATTTATCCAAAATAATGCAGCATTAACAAACAAAATTATTAAAAACGCAACATGCTTTCGCACAAATATTCAAATAATATAGTAGTCATAGTATTGTATAAATGTTATTAATTATTTTGCCAAGCAAAAGTTTTCTTTTCGTTCATTTTATGTGTATAATTTATGCTTTAAATGTAGTTCATACAATAAAAAAATAATAAAAATAAAAATATCAGTTCAAAATACTTAATAGCTATTTTAAATCAATCATTCATCAGAAGGCCAACAACTGTGGTTAGGCTATATTCTCGTAAGGGGTAGCAGAGCTGTAAAAACTGTAAACATTTCCAATAATTGTTTAAAGGACAGGTTGTCCGCCGGGAAGGTATACTACTTTGTTTATATTTTTTGATTAAATGAAAGAGAATGGATCTTATATTGATAAATGTTTTATTTAATGTCGGCAATTATGTATGGAATACAATATCAGGTAAATGTCCGCCTCTGTTAGTCTCACGAGCCTTTTTGAGCACATTTTTCATTACATTCTCACACATTTCAAGCGGTATTTCATTAAGTTCATCACGAATATTTTGTTAAAGTTGCTCAAGCGTTTCTAGTTTGTTTGCATAAACCTTGCTTTTCAGATATCCCCACAAAAAGAATTCCGGAGCAGTCAAATCAGGCGACCGTGGAGGCCAGTCAACATCACCATTTCTTGAAATAACTTGTTGTGGAAAGAGGTCTCGCAGTAATTCCATTGTAATCCTGGCTGTATGCGATGTGGCACCGTCTTGTTGATACATGTTAATCAAGCCCAAAGCATGCAGTTGTGGCGTTAAAAAGTTTTCAATCATATCACGATATCGCTCCCCATTCACAGTTACCGTTACGCTGTTATCATTTTCAAAGAAATAAGGTCCAATGATTCCTCCTGACCAAATTGCACACCAGAACTAACTTTTAATAGATGCAAAGGGGACTGATGAATAATTTGAGGGTTTTTCATTGCCCAGAACCGACTATTGTGTTTATTCACATATCCATTCAAATGAAAATGTGCCTCGTCACTCATTATGATTTTTGCATGAAAATCGGGGTTGTCGTGGGATAGCTGTAACATCCTATTGTCATATGTACGGCGGCGTAAATGGTCTTGTGGAAGAAGCTCTTGTGTCAACTGAATCTTAAATAGAAAAAAAATGCAAATCCTTGTGCAAAATTGTGGCCAAAGTTGTTCTTTAAAGACCAAGCTCCTGAGCGCGGCTTCGAATTGAGGTTGATGGATTATTTTAACACTTCCTTGAGCAGCAGTAATGTTTTCAGCTGATCTTGCAGTACGTTGTGGTCCATGCTTGGAGCTATCACCTACAGACTCTTCTTTCTTTCATTCTTCGAAATCATTCACTACACGATAAATAGTGCGTTTTGTTGGCAAGTTGTTTCTACCAAATTTTTAGCGATCTCAAATATATGGTCGTTCCAACGGAGGTCGTCGTTGAAATACATGTCGAGTACTGAGAGCTTTTCGGTTTCTTCGATGTAGGTGCCATTCATGGATGGACAATGACATTAGGGGTATGTTTAGCTTTTACAACAGAAGACCTCATTGGGTTTTCGAAGCATTAAACTCCACACGATTCCTATTACCCCATTTGACAATGCTGTATAAATCCGAGTTTAATGAGCTTGACCTACGGCACCGTTGCAATTGTACGTCCGAAGGCGAAGGACGTGAATTATCGAACGTATATGAAAAGCTGAAGGTAAGGTCGTCAGCAAAACAGTTAAGTGGATTAGAAGTAACAGACAGAAGATCATTTATGAAAATGAGGAAAAGAGTCGGAGACAGACTGGAGCCCTGGGGCACACCAGCATTTATTTTGTGTGTCTTGGAGATATCAAGAGCAATAATCTTACTTTTACCAAAGAGATGTAAAGATTTGTTCCAATGTTCGGTGAGATATGCCATCAGATCACCAGTGGAACGGTTGCTGCGGAAGCCATGCTGACAGTCATGGAGAAGCTTGCGATCTTCGATCTTCTTCCATGACCTTAGAAATAAGGGATATATGTGCTATGGGTCGGTAGGAGACAGGCTGGACAAATGCTATTTTCCATCTTCTAGGAGAGATTCCAGAAGAGTAGGAGCGATGGAAAAGCTTATGCAGTGGCTTTGCCAGTGTGGAAGCACACCTCTTCAGGAGAATCGGAGGTATACCATCCGGGCCAGCGGATTTGTGTATATCGAGATCTTTGAGAACTATTGCTACTGTACGAGCGCGGAAAAAACAATGAGGTTTATAGAACACTAGATCACCTTTATCAAATTTATAGTTAAACCAAAATATTTCTTTCAACTAATCTTCTATAGAATTGCTAAAAATACCCCGTTTTTGTTTGCATTTGTAATACCTAATTGTTTAATTTTTACTTGCAATATAGGTAGGTACTTAGTACAAGTTATGCATTCGTGCAGAAAAAAAATTGACATAACAATCAAAAATATAACATTACGATGATAGAGATTGGCGTGGCCAATCGTCTTTAAATTTGGATTATAAGTTTATTTTGACATTCGACAGAGGATTTTTTTAAATTTATTTTTTGGCTGAAATATTAACGGTACCTGTCATATAACCGTCAAGTAAAAGCTTATTTTCGGTGGGCTAAAACTGGTACCTCCCATAGGAGTTTTTTTTTTGTCATCGACTTTCCAGAGAACTGGTTAGGTAACCGATTACAACCAAAATTGATATTCAGGAAAATGTAAGTAGCCTAATTGATTGATTGATTAGACGAACAAAGAGAAGAGAAACTCTTAACTTAAGAAATAAAAAAAGAAGGACAAAGAAAAGGAAAAAAAATGTGGTGAGGTAAATTGAATGTTGATTTTGAAGACATGGTTTTGTTTACCTACATTCTATGGGCAGATAAAAGATGTTTGGTTTTTTTTGCTGCGGTTGCAGTACTGTGCTTTGTTAATAAGGAAATAAGTACAGGGTGGGCGAAAAGAAACCACCCTATTGGAAGATGCTCTCATTTTTGCAAATGGCCGCCAATGTCAAATCTGTTTTGGTATTTGTGGACTAGACAGATGCAGAATACATTTCAGAATGTTTGTTTTTTGTGGGGTTTTTTGAAGTCCCGTGTTTCCGTGAACAAGCCCAAGACTCTGGAAGCTCTCAAGGACAACATTCGACACGATTGCGAGAATTTGTCGCCCGAAGTTCTCGCTGAAGTGATGAAAAATGCCATAAATCATAAACCATTATGATATCATCTTCTCGACTTGACCAATACAATTCTAAAGGTTCAAATAAACATAATCAAAAAACAGAATCGAAGTTTTTCATTTAGAAATAAATAGAGAGCCAAACAACATCGGATGGATTGTTTAAGTTTTTTTTAATATGGAATATGTAATATGAGAACTGGTTCTTACATAAGTATTTATGCTATATATATGTATATTCGCCTCAGCTAAGCGAAACCGTTGTACATAAACTTCAAAACTGCTAGCAGTTTATATACATACAATACACAAAACAAGATACTAAAATATTTCATATTCTCCTTCTGGTTTTCCTTGCCTCACATTGCACATGCGCAAATTAAGCACAAAGCATAAAACTAAAAACCATGCTCTTAATTCTCTCTCTCTCAAATAAAATGTCCCTACACTAGCGCTCCAAACGGCTCTTGGAGCTAAGATTTTTTTGCTTCTCATGATAGTAATATAGCAGTTTATATACAATGATATTATATGAAACGAAACATTTTATTCAAACAAGGGCGAATAATTTGTAGAATTTTCACCTGACAACTTTATATGAATTAGGGCCCAGGGCCCAGACAAAATGTAACGTTAAGTTTAGTGAATAAGTGATACGGTTTTGAAACAAATCTAACCTAACAAAATAGTTATTAAAGTCTCGACATGAGCTAAGCTTGATTGGAATGATGCAGTTCGTTGTATTTAATGAATATTATGATTAATTCATTTCCCTGAATAAAATTATTATACAAAAGCAATATAATTTTTAAAATGTGTTTTATGTCAAAAGATTTGTTTTGTATTTTATTTAATTAAGAATTTATGTTTTATCATCACCTAATTTAATTAAATTAGTTTTTTTAATAAAAAGGAACAATACTTTATAAACTAATAAATCTCTTAAACTGTAAAAAAACTCATCATTTACTATAGTTTTTAATTTTTTAAAAAATTAGTAATTGAAAATTTTAAGTATGTAAATTAGACATCAAAAATGTGTATTGTTGCATAAAAAAAATATTTTAAGATTTATAACTGCATTTGTATTAAATGTGATGGATACTGATTAATTTGTCGAAAAAAAAAGAAAACAAAATTAAAACATTTATATTATATACAAACATTAGGTACTATTTGCAGGATTATAAAATCGAGTGCATGTCTGTATGTATGTATCTACTGAAATTAACGAACGAAAACTATTTATAGGCACACAGCTACAAATCATTGTAACAATTATTTGTAATAAAATTATTAGAAGAGTTATCGAATGAGTTTTATTGTCTTGATAATTAATTTGATGTTGAAAAATCGAAGCCATAAACACTATAAAGTGTAGTATGGATAATTGAAATCGACTAATCCAATGAAGGCATGTCGGGAACAAGCATGCTTATAGTTAATCGAACAAACAAGCTAATTGTTCTATTATTTATAAGGAGTAAGATTAAAATTTATAATCTTAACTTAATTTATTTTCAGCAGACATTTTAGTTAAAAAATAAAAATAAATTATTCAAACTAAGTCTTTTTAAATTTAACCCCCAGTTTCACAGTGGGGGTTTAAACCCTGATTTGGGTTTAAAATTCCGCTTAACAGTTTTTGGCTTTTACAGTGAAATCCGAAAATGATGTTAAACTTTTCTTTTAAGTTGAACGGGTTCACTCCAACGATTAAGGACTTAGAGCCGCCGGCGCGCGGCTGCAAAAACACTTAACGAGTTACAGAAAATTTCAGTTTTCTAGTAAGAGATGAGTTGAAGTAGGTGCAAAAACGCCAGGTCTTCCCATCCTAATCCTGGTGCGATTGACGTGGGAGGGCAAAATAGGGCACGTTTTTTGGGTGACTGTGTACTCATCGAGTTAAAGCACCATTTTGCCATGGTGGTCTAAGTCTCAATTAAATAAATAAATAAATTTATTGGCGCGACAGCTCCTTAAGGAGCCAAGGCCTAGTGACGATATTTGATAGCCATAATATCTCTATGTCTATATACCTTTTCACCTCTATATCTTTATATCTCTATTTTTCTATATCTCTATATGCAATATCCATCTCTTTATCCCTATACTTCCTTATAGTATAGTGAATCCTGTAGCTCTTCTGTCTACCAAGCTTCACAAATTCATGCTGTCGTTAAGGCACATAAGTATATCAAAGAAATCTCCGTATTGCACATTTTAGCCTCTCCCACAGGAACCGTGCATTTTTCCTGCCTATGTTTCAATCGAGCACATTATCCATCTACCTATCAAATTTCATCCAAATCCGTTAAGCATTTGAGACGTGATTGGGGAACAAACACCCAAACATCGAAATATGCAATTATTCACATTTATAACATAAATAGAATACTTCAAGAAGAAGATGTCATAACAGCCACATTGTGCTTGTACATACTATCGATAGTTCAATAGTCTAGTCAATGAGGTCTTATTGGAAATTGTCTGTGGAACACGATGGTGAAAAGTCTACCACTCTACAAAGACGTGTTCTTCCAATATGGCGGCATTTTCTGAAAAATTTCGACTTTGTTTTTCATAAATAACTTTTTTCCCTAATTTCTACTTTAAAAGCACCCAGACATGTTTTGTAGAGCATACAATATATATTCAAACACGAAAAAGGGCTCTCTGAAATTACGCCCAAAAGGGTTTTGGAAAAAAAGCAAAACAAATTTAGGGGTAATAATTTTGGATAAAACGCCCTAAATATTTTAGGAAAATTCGCCAAAATATATGGAAATAACACCCTAATTTAGAAAAAAAGAGCCAAAAAGTGACATTATTTTGTTTGGAAATCGGACAAGAAATTAAGCTTTTTCTGGCGTAAATTCCAAAACGGTTTTGGAAATTAGGCCCAAAAAATAAAAATATTGTACAAGGATCTTTTAGTCACTTCTATGACGTAATTCCGTAGAAATAAACACAACGGTGGGAGCGTTCGCAAGCGCAAGCTGCCGCCGCCTATATATATATCTATATCTGTGTATATCTATATCTCTATATCTATGTATTATTTTCTTTTTAATGAGCTATAATATTAGTTAAACTCAGCGGGGCGTTAGGAAAATGCAGAAATGCAGTATTTAGCATTTAAGCCTTTCCTACAGGAACCGTGTATATTTTGATAAAACGTTCCTCAATCCTGCACAAATTTTATCCAAATCCGTTAAGCTGTTTAGGCGTGATTGGGGAACAAACACACACATACAAACATTCACATTTATAAATAAGTAGGATTATATGTATAAATATATTAGCGTATGTACATACTTTTGATTTGATACAAATAACTGACTTTTTTCCTTTTCGATTTGGAAAAAACACCATAACTTAGTTTTCTGCTGTTTTTTCCAAATTATTTTTTTGTCCTTTTTTCATTATTCTTAAAGGAAAAAAAGGTCCAACAAAAATATGAAAAAAAACAATAACGCCCAAAAAATGGGCCTTTTTTCCTAGGGAAAAAAAAAACAAATATTATGTGGAGTTTTTAGGCGTTTTTTTTCCATTTATTTTTTTGGCGTAATTTCCTATGGCATAATTTCAGGGAGCCGGAAATAGGGTAATTTTTGAAGTTTCCCTAAAAGATCCCAAAAACTGCAGATTTTTTACCTCGTTTCTTCTGTTATATTCGAACTATGATCAAATGTTTTAATTATGATTCCCGGATAAAACCCCAAACTTTTGATACCCTAACCCTGTTTCTAACACAACGGTTTCGGAAAAAACCGTACGTGACCTGTTGATAGTAATCTAATAAAAGCCATCTTATCAGTTAAAAATTAAAATATAACTAAACGTAGACGATTCACAGCAAAAAACCGTCGTGTGTGAAATAAACGTCCATACAGAAAAAACCATACGGTTTTTCTCGGTGCGGACGAATCCGCCGTGTGTGAAACAGGCCTTAAAGTATACATAGCACCCGCTTTTCTTCCTAACCAACCAAATTAAAATAAGCTATTTTTCTTCTCTGATGAAAGCCAAAACCATATTCACATCCTATTGGCATTGATTTTAGTTATTTTTCGGATCGATTTCCTCGCCATCTGAGTATTTCCTGACGTCACTATCATCTCTGATTGACATTGTATATATGTTTAAAAAATTTAAATACGATTTTTGTTTCCGAGGCTAACGCAAGCAAAGCCGTACAACACAGCTAGTATAAAATAAAAAAAAAAATAATTTGCAGCTCGCTGTCGTTGCCTTGCTATTTTGCCCTAAACGAGATTTCTGCAAACACTACTTTTATTTTAACTGGACCAAAACGGTGTGTAAATGAAAACTGACCAGAAAACTAAAGCCAACAAAATTGTTATAAAAGCATAACGGTATATTTTAATTGCGCTTTCACAAAAAATTGAACTGGTTAAATCACGACAATAATAGACCTTAAACATATTTAGTATGTGCATTATTATTTTGACCGCAACTGTACTTGTGTATTTATAAAGGGTTTTCCAATAAGGACTTGACCACTTTTTTTTAAATAAAACGCAATCCATTTGAGATATTTCAAAAACTTTATTATCGGCTTTAAGTTATGAATAATAATCGACTTCTTTCATATGGCCACCGCGTTCAATGTTGGCTCTGAGCTCTTTCAACGTCGTCGGCTTGTTGGCATCATAAACCAATGATGACTTAACGTAGCTCCGATCGACTGGCCCATTTCTTGAGATAACACGCTCATCAAACTTACTCTTCAATAAATCGATTGTAAGGTGTGCTGTGTGGCATCATCCTGTTGAAACCATATGCCGTTTCCAATTCGGGCAAAACATAATCGGTAAACATGGCGCGATAACGTTAACTATTCACAGTAACCTGACGATCGTTATCGTCGACGAAAAAAATGTGGCGCAATAACGCCGCCGGCATGCAAACCGCACCAAACAGTTATTTTTGTGTGGATGAAGTGGTGATTCATAAAGAAAATGTGGATTTTCGCCCAACCAATAACCCATATTTTTGAGCCAAAAATGATCTTCGTCACTAAAGATGATTTTGCGATGAAATTCATCATCTTGGCGCATCTTCCTCAGAGCCCAATCGGAGAACGTACGTCGCTTCAAATGGTCCACCGGCTTCAATTATTGAGTCAGCGTGATCTTTTATAGGTGTAAACCAAGATCCTTACCCAAAATACGCCATAATGTGGTCTGAGCGATGCCCAATTCTTGAGAACGCTGCCGTGGAATTGACAGATGATCATTTGATATGGACGCCTGAACAGCAGCAATATTTTCGAAATTGCGGCAACAAATATGTAGACTCAAATTTTTGTACAAAACTTGTTAGTGCCTATCTACTAGGCCGAGAATTACGACCGAAAATTGGTGTTAATACACTTAAAGTTGTGATCACCGACTTCGAAATTCGGTGCACAATTTTTATAATTTGCAGACGTTGCTCGCTGGTGTACTTTACCATAATGAAAATGTTGAGTTTCTTCTTCTTCTTCTTAGGTAGCGCTACAGTCCAGGGTGGACCTGGGCCTCAATCAACAAGCTTCTGCAGCCAGCTCGGTCCCTAGCTAGCTGTCTCCAGTTTCGCACGTGGAGTCGGTTGAGGTCCTCTTCCACTTGTGTGCGCCACCTGAGTCTCGGTCTTCCTCTACTGCGCCGTCCCTCTGGGGTGGATTCGAAGATTTTCCGGGCCGGAGCCCGTTGTTGAGTTTACTGAATAAATTTACAATGACAGTTCGATGATTTGTGAAAGGGTGCGTTCACAAATTAAATTCAAAGTTGTCAAGTCCCTATTAGAAAACCCGATACATGTAGGTAGGGGCTCTACAGAAACAAACTGGATGGAACTCCAGACCTTCGCATCCAGTTTTCGGACATAAAACCTAATTTTAAAGATATTTTAAGTAAATATGTAAAATAAATCATTCTTCACATTAAAAAGGTTGCAACGATTTTTTGTTGCATAATAATTTTTTTATAAAACTTAAAATACATCTTATTTTCCAAACCACACTTCATTGACCGATGTTTTCTGCTATTATGAGTAGGGGGTCCGTCAAAAAAAAGGATAATAATTTAAGGTTTTGTGGCCGAAACAAATTGGGAATCTATGGTATAGACCAGCACTGTGCAAACCATACACGTTCCCGGGCCAATTAAATTACTGTCGGCCCGCAAACTAAATAATCGAATAAAAAACAGTATCAAAAGCGTTGAACAGGAATTATAGAACCGAGAAAGGAAAATACAAGAAATGCGAGGAAAAGTGCGCGGCTTAAGTTGAACACTTTTTTGACGCCCTTACGATAGTAGGTCCGTTCGTATATACAACGGCGACACTAGCCCTCCTGAGTACACTAGCTGGAAAAAAAAATTAAACCTCAATTTTGACATTTCATCCAGTGATCTCAGACTTTGGAAGCAGGTTTTCCCACGTTGGCATGTTAAAATTCCTTTTTTCTCCCCGTGTTATTTACAATTACCCACAATTAATTAAAATATTGTCAGTTATATTTTACGGGTAAATGCGACTTTTTTTTTTTTTTTTTTTTTTTTTTTTTTTTTTTTTAATATCAACGGCCTTGGCTCCGATAAAGCATCGCTTCCCGTGACATCAGCGAAATCAAGCATCGTTGCGCGTGGTTAGTGGAAAGATGGAGAACCGTCCGAAAACCAACTGCGTGCTGTTGACATGTGTTATGTGTTTTCTGTTTTTCCGTCCTCTTTCTATCTTCTGTTCTGTCCTGCATCAATGTCGTCTTGTGTGTTGTCTTGTAATTGTCTGAGCCGATGGCCTCAGTAGCCAGTGCTCATAAGTGTCTCTGCTTCGTAGATTTATCTACGGAGCAGATCAATATGTAATGTAATGTAATGAATTCTTAAAAACAGATGTCGCGAGCTTCTATGTCAACATTTTAAATACCTATGTAGTTATTTTTTTCCCTGAAGTGGGAAAGCTATCATCGCATTCTGAATTTTGGCGATATTTTTTTGACAATTGTTGTTTGAAGCTGACATTAGACTAGCAGTCCATATATAGATAATACTTTCATGCGTCAAATAATGGGCAGCCATTTTGAAAAATCCTGTTAAAAAAAATAGCTACATATATCGTTTAGAGAAATTACTTCCAGAAGTAAAAAGAAATAAACACGATGATTTATATTAATGTATTCAATGAATACATATAAAGTCAATGACTACTAAATTATTGTAGGTAGAGTGATTTCAGCAAGTAGTTTATGTGTTCTTATAATTCCAACACACCCACTAGAACGCATAAGAATATTGATATTTAAGTCCCATTAGTCTTGCACAGTTATTGGATTTTTCTGCTGATAATGGTTTTTGTCATGATGTCAGCTACCATCTCCATCGTTCGTACATGGTTGAGTTTGATGGCACCATTGAGGACAACATTGCGAAAATGATGGGAACATCAATGTGTTTTGTCCTGGCATGATAAGCGTTGGTTGATGCTAAACAGACAGCGCTTTGATTATCGCATGATAATGTTATGTTCGGATACATTGACATTTTTTTCGGATTCATCCTTCGTTTTGGGACACAACTCCTTGCTCAGTTTTTTGACTAAGATCCATCGGTGTCGAGCATATATTAGCGTTGGTTTAGTCCAAACCGGTCAACAATTTCGTTGATATAATTTTCTTGGTCAATCCAAATACGCTCAAGTGATCTATCTCTGGTCAACCGAAGTCCAAGGAATGTGTCAACAGCTCCCAAATCCTTCATATGGAATTCGCTCATCGACTTTGATTTCAGGTATCGCTTTAAAATAGAATGATTATCAATAAATCAACATGGCATCTACATAAACCGCAACTATAATAAGTGTTTGTAATAGATGTATGGATCTAATTCCGATTGAACACACCATCCAGCTTTGTGTTCCAAATTCTTGAAGATTGTTTCAATCCATGTATTGACTTTTTAAGTCGAAGAACTTTGTTCCCATTTTGGAAACCTTCTGGTTGGGAAATATATATTTCTTCATCCAAGTTCCCCTGAAGAAAGGCATTAACTGCGCCCATTTGTTCGATATAGTTCAATCTAGCTGCAATAGCCAATAAAAAGGGAAAATGTCTCTTCATAATCCAGTCCTTTGCGTTGATTACACCCTTTAGCTACTAGTCGCGCTTTGTGAGTGGTAACTTTCCCGTTTGAATCTAGTTTCCTCTTGAACACCCATTTTGTGCTGAGAGCTATCTTTCCATGTGGCAACTCAGTTTTTTCCCAAGTTGCGTTTTGAAGCAAGGATCCGTATCACCAAAAAAATGCAACTGTTTGTCCCCACCAAACATCATCGCTTTTAACGTCCTGCAACAGCTTAGTTTTGATTTTATCCGCTGTTATCTCCACACCGGAACTCTCGATTCCCATGATCATGGGTTTATAGTTATCGCCGAGACCAGCCAATAACAATGTACCAACCCATTCATCGGAGACTGCCATAACAACCGCGTTGAACTTGTGTGCTGTTGAAATAATTTTATAACTGATCCACTATGCCTCAAGTTGGTTGTTATAAGAGTCCTTAATAGACCCACATTCCTTGTCAGTCCCTTGTCATCAAAAGCTGCTTCCAATTTATCCCAGACTTCCTTAGCTGTTTTGGCATCCCTCACATGCACGAAGTTATTTGGTTCAATAAGCAAAATTAGCTTAGATTTGGCCATCGCACATTTTTTCTTGCCCTTTTCTTCTGTTGTAACAGATTCCCAAAGTTCCTCCAGCACAAAATAGGAATCCTACAAAAAAATTTCAGTTATTCCAAAGATATTCCCATTCCTATTGGTTCAAAATTCAATATGTAGGTGACGGTGGCGGGGAATGGCCTTGAGGTCATCCATTTTTTACGAAATAACTTATACATAACTTTAAATTATTTGGTCTCTGTGTTCTATTAGCACAAATGTGCGAATTATAAATATGTATTTTGTTTATGTATCATGTTTTTCATTTAAATTTCGTCTGAACTCAAGGCTATTTTTTTTGGTTAATTATAATTGGGTTTTTTAAGGCATGTGTTGAATAATTGGTCATACATTATTATTCGTTGTGAATTATAACTCGAACTCGTAAAATGGTAAAAAGCTTTAACAAACATGATGTTTATTCTTTTTTTCAAATGCGCTAGGAATTAATATGTTTGTTTAGTTATTTTTAACAACACGCGCTGAATGTGAAGAATACAAACAATCATTATTGGCCGTTAAACACCTAATCACGCAAATACTGCCAGCAGTCATTTTGGTAATATTGAATAGGTATTTAAGGTATTTAACTTCTTTTTTTTTCATTTAATAAAGTAAGCTGCGTGTCGAGCCAGACATTGTATATTGGGTATAATATGCTTGTTTACAATATCAGACGCTCACATAAATGAATTGTTTAATTTTGTTTCCATACACAATCATCCGGACTCACAAAAAATATTGACTCAAATTACTTTTATGCTACTGGCTTAGGTTAAAAAACGATATTATAGGTACTATAATGCAAGTTATGGATTCGTGCAAAAAAATCAAACAATCAAACAGGACATTACGATAATAGAGAAGCTGAAAAAAGTGGGTGCGTCTGTCTGTCTGTTCGCGGATCTACAGCCTAAACGGATGAGCTTCACTAGCTTCAAACTTGGTATTTAGTATTAATTAGGTAGTATCTCGGGGGGTGTTTTTCATTTTTGCTCTAGGTCGAAAAATAACGGTACCTGCCATACAATTTTTAACAAAAAAGTTTGATTTTCTCGAAAACGGCTCTAACGATTTTGATAAAACTTTAAGAGTGCTATTTTTTTTACAAAGTTAGAAAGATTTTTTTCGAAATTTGTTCTATAACGGTACCTCTCATATAACCGGTTTATAATTCAATAAAATTTTGCACACAGGAAGTCATTTATAATTCAATTAATATTGCATTTCAACATTTTCAAAAAAAAAAAATTCGATTTTTTTAAAATTTTCTAAAAAAAAAATTAAATAATTTTCCCAGATGAAAACTACAGATTTCCTTATAATGACATACTAGAAAAAAAAAATTAAAATATTTTTTCGAAAAAAATTAAAAAACGACTTTTTAATAAAACTGGTCGAACTGTTAATATTTTTTTTCCTCGATCTTGGTTTGCAGGCCTACAAAATCCAACTGGTGCAAGAATTGAAGCCGATCGACCATCAAGCGCGCCACACATTCGGCGAATGGGCCCAAACGAGATGGCCACCGATTCCGATTTTCACAAAATTGGGCCTCGGTTGGAATTTATTCGAACCAGCCGTGGCGTCCACTTCTCCGAAATCATTTTTAAACATAATGCAAACCCTTATCTTTATAATGAAGCTAAATTCTTGGCCATAACATTAAACTATATGCGTTTTATTTCTTCTTGAACACCACACGTCTAAAAAATAAATTGCACAACTCGATCGCACATTGTAGAATAAAATCTAAGAAAATTAAAGTGAACATTAAAGCATTTATTCGATTTTTGTGACTTTTGATTATTCGAATAAAGTACGTTAAATCGTATTAAGTCAAATAATTTATACGCCATTTTATTTCTTTAAGAAATGTAAAGAAGTGTGAATTTTTTTTCAAAATCGTAGGAGCCGTTTTTAAATAAAACGGTTTTTTAACAACTTTTTTAAAAAAAAATTAAAAAAAATTATTCAAGAATACAAACTTAACCACACAAATAAGGTACATTTAAAAACAAAATTTAAAAAAAAATTCACTTAGCCGTTTTCAAAATATTGATTTTTCAAAAAAAAAAAAAAAATAAAAAATAATGTAATGCAAAATTACTTAGGCTATCTACATCTTCTGGAATATCAATTTTGATTGTAATCGGATCACCAATTTTCGATAAAGTCGAAGAAAAAAAGCCGGTCCTATGGGAGGTACCGTTTTAAGCCCACCATATTAAATTTTTGTTTCACCAAAATATAAAGCATACCTACAGTAGTACACAGATTTTTTTTTATAAAAATTCTTGGAGCCCTTTTCCCTTATTTTTTTTAATTTTTAAAACTCCTTTGTAGAATGTCAAAATAAGTTATTACACATTCGTCTAAAATCTTAATTATATATTTTTTAATATTTTCAGTAAATTCGTATTTTAAGAGGTTGTAAAGAGTGACCGTATCAACTAAGCCAGAAGAGGGGCCAGCTCTATGAAGATCAAATCGACAAGTAAGTTAAATATTTATGCACATTCATGTATTTTCCATTCTATGTGTAGATTTTCATCTATGATTTTCATAAAGCAAACTTTCCCCTTATTAATGAGTATCTCAACAGAGTTTTTTCCAGTTTTTACTACCATGTTGTACAAAATGCCACAGACATATTTTACAAAGAAATATTTAATTCTATCTCTCTCCATGTCCCCGTTTGTCGCTATAAAACTTCGTATGCTTCCCTACTCTGATAAACCGTAAGCTTCGTAAGAAACACTCGCACTCGGTCTCCCGACGACTATTCTTCATTTTTCTGAATTATACAACTCTCTTTACCAACGTTGTTTAATAGAAACTCAATCCAAACTCATAAATGATCCCAAATCGTTTTTCCAGTTCGTTAATTATAATATTAAGACTGATGGTTATCCTACCTCTTTCTCCATCAATACTAATATTTCGCCACACAAAGGGTCCTAAGAGCGATGTTAAAAAACTATCGTCCCATTGCCAAAATTTCCCACATACCTAAAATATTCGAGAGCTTTCTGTATGAAATTTTAAGTTTCCGTTGTAAATCTCTCATTTCTCCTAGACAACATGGTTTTCTTAAATGCAGGTCTACTATCACCACTAACCTTGTTAAATTTGTATCCCATATCCTTTTAGCCCTAGAGAACGGAAAGGAATTAGATGTCACCTCTACTGACTTAAGCAAGGCATTGGACCTATCCTTTGAACCTATCCAAATAAAATGGATTTCTTCTTATATTGTTTCAGATCTACCCTCTCCAACCCATTTTTAGCTACCTCAGGGATCCCCCAAGGTAGCTACTTAGGTCCGCTGCTTTTTATTCTTACTATTAACGATATTGAAATGGTCATCAAACATTCCCATGTTTCACTGTACGCTGATGATACGAAGTTTTTCGAGACTATTTTTCCACGCTTGACTCTTCTCTCAGTCAACAAGATCTCGTTAGTTTCTCACTCTACCTCAAAAACTGCTTAAAGCTAAATATTGCCACACATAAATGTCAGTCATTCACTTTTTCACGTAAACGTATTAAATCTTCCCCACGTATCTGCATAATCAAAACATATCTAATGTGGATTCGGTTCGTGACTTTGGCATATTATGTAACCGAGAACTCAACTTCTTGACACATATCGATAGTATCATGTCTAATGCCGAAAACAGATGTGCAGTTGTTCTCACGCATAGCTGAGCTGCGCGCAGCACCGCACCTAAAGCAGATGTGCATATTTTTTGACATTTATGTATTGCTGTATTAATGCCAAAATACAGCGTTACCACTGGACATAATTAAGAAATTGCAAAAAATCGTTATACTGAAGAAAAAAATGTCACTTAAAAATAATGTAAATAAAATCAAATTTGTGTGAATATTGAATTTAGAGAATAAGAATTCCAACAAATCCGGCAAAAATTAGACTTTTTTTAAGTATCGTATTAATGTTAGTAAACGAAGAACATAATTTTTCCATAAAAACTATGATGAAGAATTTTTTTTAAAGTGGTGGCAACACTGTCACAGTGGTAACGCTGATTAACAAGTATGGTATATATGTATCAGTAATGCCAGATACCTTTTATTTACAATTTTTTATGTTTGTTATTGTGGCAGCAATGAAACTAGTCATTACATTTAGAAATAGAGACATCCTGCAGATTCTGCAACCCTGCAGAATATTGGGTGACATGCCCCACAAAAGCCAGTGTTATTTTTACTTGTGATTATAGGTACCATAATGCAAGTTATGCATTCGTGCAGATTAAACAAAATTGAGGTAATAATCAAACAAGACATTAAGATGATAGAGACACATATTTGAGTTACTGGCGAAATTCTGTCCGTCTGTCCATCTGTACGGATGTATTTTGGACTGTAGCCTAAACGGTTTGACCAATCGTCTTCAAATTTAGAACTTAAGGTTATTTTGACATTCTACAGAGGAGTTTTTTCAATTTTTTTTTTGCTCAAAAATTAACGGTACCAGTCATATAACCGTTATGTGAAAGCTTATTTTTCTCGGAAACGGGCCAAGAATTTTTTTGAAAAAAATCAGGGTACTACTGTAGGTAAGCATTATATCGTGGTGAAAAAAATTAATATGGTGGGCTAAAAACGGTAGGGTAGAACGAGGAGGATTTGACACAAAAATAATATTTTATACTTTTGGGCCAACATTTAGCCGACTGATAGAGTTTGTTAAAATATAAAGATAGTTTAAAAAGTATTTTAATGAATGTCAAGACGTACAAAATCCACGTTAAATCTTATTTTTTCTTTCGATCTAGAGGTGCCTGGATATATATAGGATCTTCTTTTGAACATTTCGAAATTTAAATATTCCGTCAACTCGGTTTCTTCCGATATTGTTAGGACCTGATCTATAGAATATTTACTGCTAGCCTTGCCGTCAAGCTCGTTCGGGACCCGCTTTTCTGACAAAAGTTAAAGCCAGATAAATGAGTGTTGTTCTGTTCAAATTATATTTCCGAGCGGCACTCGTTGGAGTTTCAATTTTGTTTTTAATGTCCACAATGATTGTTTGAGGGTATCTTCATCCTTTCAGGATGTTTCTTTTTGTAAATATTTTCAACTTACCAAATTTCTGAAGTAGCCAACACTGAAACATATATTTATCGTAAAAACCTTTTGATTGGTTAATCAAATAACCAAATACAAAATAAAGAAAATTTTCACTGAAAACTGTTGTCCGAAAAAACTAAATTGAAAAATTATCAAAAAAAAAAAAAAAAAAATGCACCACAAACAAAACACACGTGTGTATAGGCCAACATAGCAGAGACAGAAGTACCGTTGTCATGAGAGTGAGTCACAACATGTCATGTCAAGCATTCTTTATTTTGATATTTCCTTTCTTTGCGCGTTATGAGTCGTGCGATATTTGGCTTTGTGAAACGTTGGTCCAAACAATTTTCCGACCCCTACGTCACCCGATCCCTCTACATAACCTTCGTACGCCAGCTACTTGAATACGTCTCCCAAGTATTCGCCGTCTGTCTTGGAATGATCCATTTATCTTGTCCCCTTGTCACAATCGCCATCAACTTATAAACCTGAATACCCTGGAAAAACGCAGAGAAACTGCAGAGATTCTCTTCATTCATCGAATCCTCACAAGTTACATCGACTGTGAAACTCTTTGTAATTCCATCTTTCTCAGCACAAATTTTTCGTAACCTAATAAATCCTCGCCTATTCAACGAATTCGTTAATTCGAATCAAAACTTTTTCGACTTCAACCTCAGCACCCACTCCTTCTCCGGAATCATCTTCCCTATCCATTAGTTTAGGTTAGCCGTAAGTTTCATAGTTTAAAGTTATTTTAAGATATGGAGATTGTATTAAGCTAAATAAACGGGGGTATTGCCGCCACCAAAATTAAAAAAAAAATTAAATTAAATTAAAATTAAAAATTAAGGCAGCTGACACAGAGAAAAGATGTGCCCACAATTGTGATGTGCATGGCACACTTTAGAAATGTTTGTGTTGAGGAATTATTAATAGCATTTTAGGAAATTGATGCAATTATAAATGAGAGCCCTATTACTTTATTGTCATTAGATCCCAATATTTTTCATTCTCCTTTGTGAGTAAACATTCTCCGTGACAGTTTAAATGAAATGGGATGATTGTTATAAACAAGTCATTGCTTCTTGCTTGAATTAGAAAACCGAAGTTCAATACTTACCTATGCTTATAAATAGTTAAAGAAGGTTTTTGTATACAAATGATGAAACGTAGTTCTTTGAATGGAGTAAAGGTTTGAGTCCGAAATATACATATGTATGTATGAGTAGATGAGAATCAAAACTCGTCATAAATCGTTTTCTGGAAATCGGGAAAAACTGTCTAAGACTAAAATACGAGTACTAAGAAAACATTTAACTAGATTTATATTTATAAAAAATTCAGTCTATATATTGTGGTCAAAAGCAAAAATGTATTAGATTGTCCACTAAGAAGCAAGGAACTCATGCAACTCCGTTATTGAAAGAACCCAATTTTTGCAGGGCAAAAATTCTGCAGTGTCCCAAAGGCTGTACAAGTTTTTGGTCATTAGTAAAAAATATTAAAACCTCCTCATCATCTTCGGTTCTATCGCTCATCGACAATAACAAACCAATTATTTACTCTTCAGAGAAGGCAAACTTGCTTGCCGCCCATTTTGCTGCCAACTCCACGCTGCATAACATTAACGTTGCCCCTCCTGTACTTGAGAATGTAAATTTTTCCATGGGACAGATTTTTTTCCGCACTCGTACAGTACCAAGAGCACACTGGCAAAGCCATTTCGTAAGCTTTTCCATCGTTCCTATTCTCCTGGAATCTTTCCTGGAAAATAGCTTTTGTCCAGCCTGTCCATAAGAAAAGTGACCCATCCTCCGTTCATTCTTAGGTCATAGAAACGCTAATTAACCGCCAGCTTAAGGAATATCTCGAAGATCGAAAGCTTCTCCATGACCGTCAGTATGGCTTTCGCAGTAATCGTTCCACTGGTGATCTGATGGCATATCTCACCGAACATTGGAACAAATCTTTACATCGCTTTGGTGAAAGTGAGATTATTGCTATATCTCCAAGGCATTTGTGAGAGTTTGGAATGAAGCTCTCTTATCGAAAATGCATGCTTTTGGGATCAATGATACTCTTGTTCGTTGGATTAGAAGCTATCTTATGGACCGTTCAATACGAGTTGTATTGGACGGATTCAAGTCTAATTCCTTAAAAATAAATGCTGGTGTGCCCCAGGGCTCTGTTCTGTCTCCGACTCTTTACCTCATTTTTATAAATGATCTTATGTCTGCTACTTCTAATTCACTTAATTGTTTTGCTGACGACTCTACGCTAATAATTCACGTCCTTCGCCTTCGGCCGTACAATTGCAACGGTACCGTATGTCAAGCTCATTAAACTCTGATTTATACAGCATTGTCAAATGGAGTAATAGAAATCATGTGGAGTTTAATCCTTCTAAAACTCAATGCTGTCTTCTGACGTTAAAGCTAAACATACCCCCAATTCCATTGTCCATGAATGGCACTTACATCGAAGAAACCAAAAAGCTCTCAGTACTCGGTATGTGTGTCAATGACGACCTCCGTTGGAACGACCATATATTTGAAATCGCTAAGAATGCTGCTAAGTGCTTAAGTTTTCTCTATCTGATCATCTGATCTGGATACAATTTATAAAGCGTTTATACGCCCAAAGTAGTGCCCCGTGGCTTAGTGGTTAGTGTGTCGGACTACTAAGCGAATGAGCGTGAGTTAGAATCCAGCTCATAGTCACCTTTTTTTCGGGGTACTGCCTCTTGCGAGGAACTAACAAAACCTCCAAGAGTAAAATTTGTCTCGAAAAAGTGCATCTCATGTAGCCGTTCGGAACCGGCGGTAAACTATAGGTCCCTTCCATTCCTGCAGATTAACAACACACACACAGGAATTGTTGAGAGTAAAAGTCACTAGGCCTTGGCTCCTTAAGGAACTGTCGCACCAATAAATTTATTTATTTATTTATTTATTTATACGCCCAAAACTCGAGTATAACTCCCACCTCTGGACAAGGGCTTCGCAAACATTGCTTCACCTGCTTGAAAGAATACAAATTCGAGAGATTGATAGGAAATAGAACTGCCGCTGAAACAATTGCCCCTCTCAAACAATGACGCAATGTTACATGTCTTTCCTTATTTTATTTTTGTTTATAAAAAAAATGTTCACTCGAAGTAGCCAGCTGCATTCCTCCGTAATACTCGTTTTGCAAGGAATGCCCATCAGTTCACCCTTGAGCCCAATTTCGGACGTACCGTGAAATATTGGGATTCTTTTTTTAGCCGAACAAAACGAATTTGGAATAGTTTACCTCGCGGGATTTTCCCTTGCCATTTTGATCTGCAAACATTCAAAACCAATGTTAATCGACACCTCCTATCTTTCCCCTCCCTATCTTCCTAATGCCCGTGCAGTGTGTTATATTAAAAGGGAAAAAAATAGTCCCTTGAGCGCGCGTTGATTATAAAAAAAAAGAAGTTATTTAACAATTTTATTTATTTATTGTCTATAAGTATTATAACTCCCTTTAGATTAGGCTTAAATACATACGATTTTATATCTTTTATTTTAATAAAAAAAAATTAAAAATTTACAGACAAAATTTACAAAATACTTACTAACAAAAAAAATGGATTTAAAAACATTTCTGGTTTGATCAAAATTGATTACATTTGCAAGTTAATTGAATTTAATACATGCATTAGTTATAGGTTCATTCTGACCATAACTTGTTGCATGTCGAGGAATGTACAAAAGAGCATTATTTCTAGGCCTTAAGGTTCTTGAAGGTGCAAACCGGACATGGCATTTGCTCTTGATATAATAAAATCAATATGAAAATTAAAGGAAAGAAGTGAATCTAAATTGACACCCAAATCCTTATGACTTTGAACTCCTTGTAAGATTTTGTCAAACATTTTATAATCAAATAATAAAGGCAAGGCAGATATTAAAAAAGACATACATAACTGAACACTTTTTAATATTTAAGTCTAAGGAGTTCATAGAACACCAAACATAAAAATATCTTTTTGAAAATTTAAACAGTCACGAACTGATTTAACTGACATGTAGATCTTAACATCGTCTGCGAACATAAGACAATTTGAAAACTTAATGACTGTTGGAAGGTCATTAGTGAAAATTAAGAACAACAAGGGTCCAAGGTGACTGCCTTGTGGCACACCCGAGTAGTTATGAATTCTAATTGAAAGCTTTGATCCAATTTTCACGGATTGTGTGCGATTACATAAGTAATTACCTAACCACTTTAGAATTGTAGAGCGAAAACCTAAAAGGGACAGTTTTTTTTAAAGTAAGATTCGATGGCTAACCCTATCAAATGCTTTTGAAAAATCGGTAAAAATAGCATCTGTTTGACATCTGTTTTCCATGTTTTTCAAGCTAAAGTTTACAGAAAGAGCCAAATTAGTTTCAGTTGAGCGCCCTTGGACAAATTCATGTTGATAAACCGATAAATGGTTTTTCAGTGCTCTATATATTTTATTTTTTACAATAGATTCGAACGTCTTTGGAATCAGTTGCAGTTTGGCTATGGGCCTATAATTTTGATTTAATTTTTATATTGTTAGCAACGGAAGATCGGAAAATTTAAGGTTTACAATAGGCACTTCTTCTCTAACGGATTTTACTCTTCCATATTTAAAAAAAAATATTTGTTTGTATTCTTCTGGCTGAATTATTGTATCTTTTTTCAGTTCTTTCTCGATACGATCAAATACTCTGTCAGATGGTAAATACGAATGACGAACGATTGGAAAAACTGGAGGTGAAAGTTCGAGAAGCCATTTAGCTTCTGTGTTTTTATTTTGAACTCAAAACTAAGATATTCCCAGAATTTCCAAAAAAGCTGTTTGGCAAACTTACAACAATCTTCGCTCCTTGGATAACACAAAGTAATTGATTGATTGAAATATCTTTGTACTCGTATTTTCGTTTCCTTAAATACGCCATTCTGATAAGACTTTCAAAACCAATTATAATTTCAGTATGAAGTGAATTACCTGAGCGTCTTATTCTTAATAGTCTAATTTGAGAAGTCTATTTCAAAATGAAATTATCGTGGGGTGGAATCGGCTAAGGTGATAGTTCATTGTTCATCATCAAAAATAATGCTTTTGATCCACGTAAGGTGATTATCAATTGGACAATCACCTTTTGTTCTGATTTGCGGGTGGCACTGGCAGCTATTTAGTTGTCACCTTCATACATTTTGTGTATAAATTTTTTGCATAAAATAAGTTGTGCCGGTTTCAACTCTGTTATATTTTTTTTTTTGTGAAAAAATTGAAAAATTTATCAAACTTTAAGCAAAAAACAATAAAAGGTTTGATTTACACTTTAATGCAATTTTTTTAAAGACTAATTCAACGAGAAAGCAATAAACTTAGAAACAAAGCAAATATTTTGGAACACTCGCATTCACTAAAATAATTGAAACAAATTTTCACAACAAAACACAACAGCTGATCGAAGTGACATTTTCATTCGTGAGTGCTGCCAAGCATTTACAGTGTTTTAGCGATCAAAATAGACCATCAAAATGGTGACATCATCAACCTTAGCCTTTATTTAATAAAAAATAAATTTCATAAAAGCGACGGATATCCTGTGCCGGAATGTTTGATATTTGATAATTAATATATATTGAATAAAAATCATCTGTGCAACGAGCTTAACTTTAACTTTAACAGGATATTTAAATACATATGTACTTCATAATTACAAATTATTTGAATTAAAAAAAAGAATAAGAATAAAAACAGGTATTATAAACTAAACAAATCAAAGCAAATAAAAGCTTTATTAATTTGAAAAAAAAAAATTAAAAAAATTACTAATAAATTAAAGAAATTAAAAAAATTAAACTTTAAAATCGCAATACGAAACATAAAATAAAAAAAAAATATATAAAACAAAAATTAATATATTTAAGTAATGATGAACGTTCAATTCAAATTTGAGATACGCTCAAAGCAAAGTTCATGACAAATTCTGTGTTCGATTCTTAACTTCTGTTTATTGGAAAGATCATTCCAGTGTCTGGCAACATAAAGGAAAAATTGCCTGCGTGATGTTAATGTAGTAAACATCGAGGAGCGTAGAAGAAGTTTGCACACTGCAAAGTTTTTTACTTGCGAAAATACATAGGTACTATAAAGCAAATTATGCATTCGTGCAAAACAAAAATTTGACATTACGTCGGCTGGCTCGAATAAATTCCAGCCGAGGCCCAATTTTGTGAAAATCGGGATCGGTGGCCATCTCGTTTTGGGCCCATTCACCGAACGTGTGACGCGCTTGATGGTCGTTCGGCTTCAATTCTTTGCACGAGTTGGATTTTGTAAGCCTGCAAACCAACATCCTTCCGCAAAATCTTTCATAAAGTGGATGGGCACATCTGCAATTGTTGCGTGCGAGGCGGATGGACTCATTGGGGTCTTCTTCGATACTCTGCTCCACCGAACGAACCATTATTTTGGTAATAAATTTGTACAATTTGCCAACTTGTTCAGGAGTAAGTATATTCATTATGACATGGCAAACCAAACTGAGCATAAATCAAGTGACAGCTGTCAAAAAGACCAACTCCGAAAAAAGTATTGCCAGATTGAAAATTCTTTCATTTTTTTAATAAGCTTAAGAGTTTTTTTCGGAAAAACTAAGTATGCAATAAAATTTGAAAATTATTTAAAAAATTCAATGAACCCATTTTCAAAATATTTCGAAAACCAAATTTTTCTTTTGGAAAATTTAAAAAAATCAAAAAAAAAAATGTTTTTGAAAATTTTGAAATGTAATATTAATTGAATTATAAATGACTTTTTTTTGTGCACGATAAAACCGCATTTAAAAAACCGGTTATATGAGAGATACCGTTATAGAACAAATTTCGAAAAATTCATTCTAATTTAAAGATGTACTGTTGTAAACAAAAATTGCACCATGAAAGTTTTCTCAAAATCGTTAGAACCGTTTTCGAGAAAATCAAACTTTAAAAAAATAAATTGTATGGCAGGTACCGTTATTTTTCGACCTGCTGCCCCGCCTAGAAGCTATGTGTTCCATGCGGATCGTGGAGTAGTGCGCTTAACTAGACTTGGTATTGGAAGACTTTTACTTCCGGCAACCCGGTCATAGAATAATTCTTATACCCATTCTATAGGGCGGTGAGATTAGAGGACTCTTACCTCAAGCACTCACAACCATAGGCCAATTCTATCATCCCCGAATCTATAGAGGAGGAGCTATAAGCAGGCTCTTACTGCTGGCGCTACCCTTTCCTTAGGCCTATTCCCATACCGCGGGCCTATACTTTCATCCCCGCACCCACTGGGGAAAGTTATGTTCCAGTATATGTACATATCTAAGGTAATATCATTAGAGGTTTTATTTTTCCAATCTTCTGCGCATCTGTCAAAATCAAAGTAAAATGGCGGCCGCCAGAGACCATTAGCTTGTTTATTTGTTTTGAAAAATAGATCTCGTGGCTATATTTTAAAGTATTTGTGGTAATTAATTTATAAAAAATTCTAAACAAGAAAATAAGAAAAATATAAAACAAACGTGAGGTGTGCAGTTTTGTTCAAATGTATGAATTGATGTACCTACATAGGTCTCTAACAACCACCATTTTTTATACAAAGTGACAGATCAGATTTTGACGCAATATATTACCTTAGCTATGTGTACTGTGTTTATGTTATAAAAAATGTATTCAAAACTATTCAGCACAACTTCACAAAATTGCGTTTAAATCTTGGAGAACATATGGAAATCAGCTGTTTTTAACCATACTAATTACAACAAAAGCAAAGGTAACCTATCCCAAGGATAAGTTCGTGAACGTATATACACAATGTATTAATTTCCGATCTTATCATTAAGCCTGGTAATAATAGAATAGAATGTTTATTATGTTACCAAGTATAGAAATAAAAAAAAAATATTCCCAATCAAAACAAAGATATCAGGCTAGTTATTATCTTACTTAACAAAAGATCTATAATATAACATAATTAGGGTCACATCAACTTCATATAAATATGTTTGTATTTTAATGTTTTAAGTGTTTGTTGATAGGTACAAAGATTTCTTTCACATGATTAGATAATTTAATATTTATTGTTTTTTCGATCAGCTCCGTCACAGCAACTTATTTTAGAACAGAAATCTGCTTTGGAAATAAACTTGGAAACCAAGGGCCGTTTGAGATAAGATAAGCAATGTCAATCCATTAAAGAATGTTTTAGTGTCGTATTTGAAGGAAAACAAAAACAGTACGAAATGGTGTGTTTTAAGCGCTTATCTTATCGTCGGGGAACATGCCTATTTATGAACATACAGTACAAACTCTGCCCGATAAGTTTGGATTTGTTCCAATAAACTATGGCAAATAAGTGCGATCTGTTGTAGTCTTGTAGTTTATCTGATGCAATCTCTAGCCTTTTATTAGATTAATTCAATTATATTACTACAAATATTTTTTTTTTTTTTTAGATTTTATAAACATAACCTGGCTCTTTGGTTCGTTGTGGGCATTAGTCTCAACCAACTTCTCCAGCCAGCCTGGTCTCTAGATATCTTCTTCTAGCTTTGCACCTGAAGATGGTCTCAGTCTGTCTCCTCCTACGGCGGAATCAAAGATTTTCTTTGTCGTAGCATTGATGTCTATCCGTTCTATATGACCCAGCTGTGTGACTGTACTTTATTGCTTTGGCAAGAATTTGATTTCCAGCGCTGGTATTGTTCATTGAGTTGATAGCGGTTCCTAGGTTGTCGGTGAGGTCTTGAACTTGAAGTAACAGATCGACGTTTCTAGAATCATTTTGCACAAGCGGACACGTTTGGCAGGGATACCAGAACCGATGTTGAGAAGATTGACGCCAATAGTTGGCACAGTGGAGAGGGTCTACATTTTAAAGATCTTGCAAAAAATACTGAAATTTCAATCATCGGGTATGCCTTCTTCTGGACATATCTTGCTTTTGAGTTGGTGCATACTTCTAACCAAGACATTGCTTGTAGCTTTGAGGTGTTCGGTTGCTAGGCCATCGGCTCCGACGACTTTATTGCTCTTAAGTTAAGATATAGCTAGATTCATTTTGTCCAGATAGGCGGAAATTGTTGTTCTTCCAGATAGAATTGCACATTCTGGACGTAATTGAATTTGGTTCATAATCGCCGTATACAGTTTGCAAAAGTATTTTTTCTATATTTGCAACATCAACGGCGAATCTATTATTACTATGTCCCCTTGATTATCATCGATTTCTGTAGCTTTGGCAGTATGGTTTTAGCTTTTGGTAAAACTTTCGAACTTTCTTACTTCATTTCCCTTTGATGTTGTTTTTGAGAAGCTAGTGTAACTCTTTCCTCTTCTATTCGTAGGGCTCATGAGCAGTTCTGGTTCATCTGTGTAGCGGCCAGCGCAGCGCTTTGCGTGCTTCCTTTTTAGCTGCATCTGCTTGGCGACATTCATCGTCAAACCAGGGGTTTCCTTATGGTGACCATATAAAACCTAGCACATCAGAGGCTGCCTCCCTGAAAGCATTGTCTCCTTTGCCTTCCTAGCCCATAGAAACAGCCACTGGCAAGAGTAATTCTTCTCTTTATTTCTGACGAGATGTTGTTGTCAGATGTTATAGCGGATCCGAGGTAAACAAGGTCCCTAACTACCTCAAAGTTGTACCTGTCTATTGTGATGTTTGGTCCAAACCGCCGCTGTTGTGTGTCCCTTTTTGTGGACAGCAGGTACTTCGTTTTGGCCTCATTGACTGCTAGTCACATTTTAGCCGCTTAACCTTTAATAATAGCAAACACTCCAGTGACAACTCGACGAGTTCTGCAAATGATGTCTATGTCATCAGCGTATGCTAGCAATTGCACAGACTTGAAAAAAATGGTCCCACTACATACTTTCTTCTGACCAAACTTTAGAGATGAGTTGGTGTATGCACTCCACCAGTTCATCTTCGGCCGCTCTAAAAAGTTCAGCGGGTAGTCCGTCGGGTAGTCCGTCGGGTCCAGCAGCTTTGTTGTTTTTTTTTTAGTTTAGATATTGCTATCGTCACTTCATTTTGGTCAGGTGGACGGAAGTTTTGTCTGTCATCGTCCATGTTGAATGGTTCATTCTGCCTGACAGCGGGATTTTGGTCTTCATCGCCGTTTAACAGAAGCAGGTATTCTTTCCGTCTTTTCTGCTCGTAGAGTTCACGAGCAGCTCCAGTCCTTCTTTGGAGCGCCGCTTTATATGCCTATTGGCTCTTCGGTTGCATGGGCCTGTCTACATTCGTCATTGAACCAGAGGTTTCGTGGTGGTGGTCTGGTCTCTGGTGAAAACTAGCACATAAGTTGCGGCATCTCTGATGGCTTGTTGGCAGTGTTGCCACTGGTCTTCGGTACTTAATGCTGGCGGTAATAGATTTTTTGAGAGGATACGGGATATTCGTATGGCTGTGTGCCGCTGTGAAGTCAATTAGCCTAAGTCCGTTTCCAGACGTCATGTTGTGTAGGCTATGTTTTCCGAAAGTCCTACCAAAGATTTCCTCTTTACCTATTTTGGCGCTGAAATCGCCTAGTACGATCTTAACATCGTATTGAGAGTATTGGTCATAGGTTTTGTCGAGGAGCTCGTAGAAGTCATCTTTGGTGGCGCTCTCTTACGTGTCGAAAGCCCAAGACTTCTTGCCTAATTCTACCGCTTATGACGAATCCGCACCCAAATCCCAAGTCCGACAACGTTAGTTAAAATTGACTTGAGGATTGGTGGCGGATTTTTTACAAATGGGTTATTAAGAATCACTGTTGAGTAGAATGGTTGTAGGTTAAGTTCAAGGTTGTGAAGTGGAAGGGGGAAGGGTAACTGGTGGATTGCCCCCGGGCCCGTAGTAGTCTGGTAAATTATTATTAATATTTTAATTTTTCTTGGAAAACAAAATTTGACCACTAAAACTCGCAGGGATGGCAATGGATGCATCAATACATGCTGCAAATTAAAATGTGTGTTAATGGCATCTAGGTATCTGGTTGAACATTTTCAACGCCAAGCGTGGTGGTAACTCTGTTCCTATCTTCAAGTGCTATAGTTTGCTCCCGAGTAATTCGCGTTTCTATGTGGTTATAAACCGATCTTAAATATTATAAACACTAACAATCTATTTATAGTTGTTGCATTTCTAATTTTAATTGAAATTTGTGGTGATACAGTGCTTAGTTTTTGCAATTTCAAAGAAATCTTATTTCCTTTAAAGCAAATACTCTAAGTGAACTCTAAGTGAACTGTTATATCAAATATTATTTTTTTTGATTTTTTAATTTTAAAATTTTAAGTTTTGAAAACAATCAAAATTTAAAATCTGAAAGGAAATATCAACAGCTTTTCAATAAGTGGTAAACGATTTATGTGCTTAGCGTATTTCCTAAGTTATAGTAATTTTTGTGAAAAACCCATTTAATTCGACCCGTGGAATACCAATTTAAAGGGTTGCCAACTTTTTTTTTTGTTGTTATTATTATATTTTTTTTTGTGTAGCTCATGTAAAACGCCCTTCGTATTTTGAATATGGATTCCTTAAGCTGTCTAGTCTGTAAAAAAACTTCTAGTGATGTAACAGTTTCTTGTGCCGTATGCTTGCAACTAGTTCATGCTAAATGCATAGGTATTAAAGGTAAGGATGCTGAAAAATTCACTTCTGTAGCTAGCTTACGGTACTTTTGTACTAAGCATGACAAAATCTCGGTGGATAAATTACATTGGAAAGTCCTTAAACTCCAAAAATTATTCAACAATGTCTCCACAATATTTTCGGATATTCAAAAGTTATTCGATTTCGATGTTTTATCGTCAGAAAGAATGAGTGAAAGTTTTAAGGCCATTGAAAGTCCGCAAATAAATCCTGAAGTTCAAGTACCATTGATTTTGCTGACGCCTTCACCGCTTTCAAATGAAAGTCGATCGGACCGATGTAAGAACCCAACGGAAAAAATTCTTCAGCAACAAAATGATCACCGGGAACCTCAAGTCTTGGAGAAATCTTCGTTGCACCATCTTTGTTGCAACCTAGAACTCTCCGTTCAGGTCCGAAACCCCAAGCTGAGAACGATAAATTGGTAGCCGTATCAAAAAAACCTCAGAAACAACCAACAGTTCAATCCAATGATGAGTTTACTGGCGGCCCACCGGTTTCCTCAATAGCTTCCATTACGGATGAGAGGATTTCTGACCCGGCAGGATCCTTATCTGATGGTATTGAACTGTTGCCCTCAACTTCCGCAGTGGGGGGAGAAAGAACCGCAGAGGAATTTGATCTCGTTGCTATGGAAAGACCTTTGCCAATTTTTATTTCAAATTTTCCACAAACAACTAGTGAGTCAATGATATGGTCTTATTTACTAAAAAAATCACCAAATTTAGACTCATCTTGTCTTAACATTCGCAAAATGAAGCTGAATGTAGATCGGAACTACTCCTCCTTCATTATTGATGTAAAGCGTAATAATGATATTTTTAAATTATTAAATGATGAGAAATTCTGGCCGGTAAACTCAATAGTTCACCCTTTTCGGAAGCCACCTACTGTAGCCAAAAAGAGGTCAAATGTACGAAATACTCAATGAGTTATTTCTCAATGTTCTACCAAAATATTGGAGGATTGAAGACAAAACTAAAATCAATGTTTGCTTCAAGTCTTGGGTTTAACTATGATGCAATACTTTTTACTGAAACATGGTTAGATAAGTCTATTTTCGACAATGAAATACTATGTAGTTCGTATCAAATATTTCGGTCAGATCGGTCTTCCTTAACTAGCAGTAAAAAGTCTGGTGGTGGAGTTCTAATTGCCATTAGAAATTGCTACAACTGTAAAATTGTCTCTATGCCCTCAATAAGCGTAGAAATGGTATGTGTTATAACTCTCCTCAAAACTTTCCAACTTTTTATAGTCTGTGTCTACATTCCACCAAAAATGAATTGTGAACTTTACGATCAATGTGTTATAAACATTAAGTACATTGTTTCCCTGATGAATCCCAACGACCGGTTACAACTTGTTGGTGATTTTAATTTACCAGACATTGAATGGGACGTTCTTCAAGAAGATGACAAATTTTTGTCACCTACATCGTTGACATCAGAAACGAGTATTTCTTTTGTGGACTCAATGTGCTCTTTAGCCTTAAATCAAGTTAACCCGTTTAAAAATGAAAGAGGTAATTTTCTCGACCTCGTGTTTACGGATGATGTTAATGGCTTAACGGTGCAAAGATCATGCCCTTTATTGGATGATGTTAGATTTCACCCTTGCTTTGAAGTTTTAATGGAAATGCCGACCTCCGTTTGTGCTAGTCAATACGATCATGGCTATGAATTTGACTTCAAGAAAACTGATTTTGAAAAACTCAATATGGAAATTTCTCAATTTCACTGGGATAGTGTCTTTTTTAATATGGATGCTAGTAAAGCAACTGATACTTTCTATGAAATATTGTACAACAGCTTTTTGAAAACAATACCTTGTCGCCGCATCAAAATTGTTGATAATTGTGTTCCTTGGCTCACACCTTTCCTTAAAAGGCTTAAAAACAAAAAAAACAAACTCCACAACAAGCTCAAATTCAAGTTTACAGTTTCCACTGCTCAAGAGTTCAGCAGAATAAGAAGAGAATTCCAAGTCAAATCAAGGGCTGCATATAAAAACTACATAATATCTATGAAAGCTAACCTATTATGGAATCCTTCATCTTTTTGGAAATTTGTTAAAAATAAGAGAAAAATAGCTGAATTCCCGTCCTATATGAATTTAGATCAAATTTCTTCAAATGATGATGATGTGATATGTTTGCAGAAATGTTTAAAGGCATCTACAAATGTAATAATGGGTTGGCTGGGCTGCATCAAATTACCTCTAACATGAGCATTACAAATGACTTGCCATTTATTCAAGAAAACGATGTGACAAGTGCAATAAAGAAGTTAACATATTCATTTTCTACTGGACCTGATAATGTTCCTTCCTGTGTTTTAATAAACTGCTGTCATTCCTTGGCTAGTGCTTTGTGTTATTTGTTTAACCTATCTTTGTCGTCTTCCGTTTTCCCGCACGCTTGGAAGTCTTCATTTATAATTCCACTTTTTAAATCAGGAAGCCGATGCAACATGCGTGACTACCGAGGTATAGCAAAACTCAGCGTTATTCCTAAGATGATGGAATCTATAATAGTCCATGAGTTGATACATGGTGTAAAATCGCATCTATCGGACAGACCGCATGGATTCGTCAAGGGCAAATCTACCATTACAAATCTGTTGGAAATTACATCATGCATAACAAAAGGATTCATGAATGGTCATCAAACGGATGTAATATACACTGACTTCTCCAAAGCCTTCGATCAACTTAATCATCAGCTGCTTGTTAGAAAACTTTCACTTTTCGGCTGGTCCCCAAAACTTGTGCAATGGATTGCAAGTTATTTATCATCTCGTACTCAATATGTTAAGTTCAAGTCTCATTTATCCAACGCAATAGATGTCAAGTCTGGCGTGCCTCAAGGAAGCCACCTGGGACCACTGTTATTCGTAATTTTTATAAATGATTTACCCTCTGTGATAAAATACTGTGATATACATCTCTATGCTGACGATGCGAAAATTTCATATTCATATAAAAATAATGCTGATTACTTTCAACTGCAATCTGATATTGATCATTTGCAGGAATGGTGTAATAAGAATGATCTCACACTGAAATCTAAGAAATGCAAAGTAATGACCTTCGCTAGAGTTAAAAATGTTTTCTTTAATGAATACTCTATAAATAATTCAAAACTTGAAAGAGTTAATTATTTTATAGACTTGGGAGTAATATTTGATTCAAAATTAGACTTCAGAATGCACATCGACTCTATAACTGCAAAAGCTTCTGTTCGTCTAGGAATGATTAAACGATGGTCAAAAGAATTCAACGACCCTTATGTGACAAAGAGCCTGTTTGTTGGACTGGTTCGTTCGATCTTGGAATATGGTTGCCAAGTTTGGTGCCCATATTACTCCTGTCACATTGCCCGCATTGAATCAATTCAAAAACAGTTTCTATTATTTGCTCTCCGTCATCTTAACTGGGATAATCATCACCATCTTCCACCATATCGTTCGCGACTTTTACTGATTGGTCTTAATACGCTCGAGGATAGGAGGTCATCACTCAATGCTGCATTCATATTTAAACTTTTAAACGGTGATATAAATTCTCCTTATTTGCTTTCCTTAATAAAATTAAATGTGCCATTCCGTCCAAGTCGAAATTATAAAATTTTGCGAACACATGAAACTACTTTAAACTACTTAAATAATGAACCGTTCTCTCTCTTATGTAAACAGTTCAATAATTATAATTCCTTCGTAGATTTTAATCTTAATTCATTGAAATTTAAACAAATTATACTTTTATTCAATTTAAATCGTCACTAATTATGTAAATGTAATATTATTTGTATAATCCAAATAACTGTGATCAATAATGTATCTGTAGTTATAGTCAAATAAATAAATAAAATAAATAAATAAATAAATAAATAAACAATGGTAGAAGTCTTCTACTGCAGGCCAGTAGATTGATTTCGCTTTTGCGCGCAAAAATTTATTGATATCGTGGTAATGGTTTACGATAAACCCGCATTTAAAAAGCCGGTTCCAACTGAAAGATGAATTGTTGTAAGAAAATAGCATCCTGAAAGTTTTATCAAAATCGTTACAGCCGTTTTCGAAAAAACCAAACTCTTTGTTAAAGATTGTATGACAGATACCGTTATTTTTCGACCTAGAGCAACAATGAAAAACACTCTCTGAGATACTACCAAATAAATACTAAATACCAGTTTTGAAGCATATCGGCCCATCCGTTTAGGCTATAGAGGTCCGAACAGACAGACACATGGACGGAATTTCCGGACCCACTTTTTTCGATTTCTCTATCATCGTAATGTCATGTTTGATTGTTAGATTTTTTTTTGCACGAATCCATAACTTGCTTTATAGTACTTCATCTCTTCATTAATCCATAACTTCATCTCACTCGGATCTCAAAAATCCATTGCGGCACCCATGAGTAGGAGGTGTGGTGAGAGGTGAGAAATTTTGTGCAGTATTAGTTGTTGGGTGCCTCTTTCAACAATCCTGAAATGTTGATAAATTTCAGAATGTTTTTAAATGCCTTTTTTGAAAGGTCGTCCAGTTCGTCGAAGAAGTATTCTTCGAGGGCTGTTTTTCTAGCCTGGGCTAGGCTGGGACATTTACAAAGAAATTGATATGAGCCTTTTTCTGCATCAACGTTTTGACTCCCTCTGCATCTGTATAGGCCTTGATATGCTAATGCCCATTCTGTTCATGTGGGCTGCCATTGAATTGTGACCCGTAAGAATGCCAGGTCTACCCAGCTTTTGAGTGTATTCTGTATTTATCTTTGGGATGTTTGGCCAAAGACTTCTTGTGACCCGACAGTTGTCTAATTTTGACCATCTCTCGTTTGCGATTCTGAGGAAATTATGGTGAATTTTATTTTGTCTAATTTTCCACTGACTCAAGTACCCGAGGTACAGTTTTGCTCGGTTCCAAGGATGAACGATTTTTGGCCAGTTCATCAGCCTTTTTATTTCCGTGAATGTCACACTAAACGGGGACCCATTGGAGGATAAGAAGGTTTAATTCACTGATTTGTCGCAGATCATTGCAATCAGTTTAGAGACGATTGACTTGATTGTCGCCAGGTTAAAAGATAAAAGGTGCTTTGCAGCTTCGCCTATACTGCGTACACTTAAGCCTTAAAAACACTTCAAAAGTTTGACAGCAGCTTTATCGATCTACTTATTGGTGGGTTTATGGAGATGATACCATACCAAGACCATAGAGTAAATCTTTCGTACGTTCCACGCCTCAACACCCTCAATTTTCGTTGTTGCTTTGATATATCATTCATTGTGTTTCGTATTCGTAAAAGAAAAAAAAAAAGAAAAAAAAAACGATGTGGTGAATTTTGGTCATTTTGACATTTCATTTTGTTCTTGTTGACAACAACTGTCAGTAAATTGTTTTTTGTTTGAAGAAAAAAGTGAAAATATTAAAATTAAATTACAAACTTCTCCAATTCAATTTAGGCAAATTTACAAAATAATATTTAAAAAATGGAAAATAATATCCACTTTAACGTAACAACATGAGAATGGTATCAAGCAAAGAATGGAGGCTAGTTGCAGCAACAAATACCAAAAAACAAAAAATTCGGGTGCGAATCCCTGAGATCTATTATCGCAGATTCTGCCAAAAAGAGCCGTAAGTAGTTTCAAGCTTCTTTTATTTCTTTTTTTTTATTGAAGTCTCATCTAGATTGAAATGGTAATGAAAAACCACTAAATGGTCCCACACTATCTTCTATTGCCAATCTAAAATCTGGTGGAATACATAAGCTCCTTAGAGAATTGGCAAAGCACACGTTGGTGTTATTATATGAACATGAACGTGAAAAGAAAAGTAACTTGTTTCGATTCAAAATGAAAAAAAATTTTTATATGAGCAATCTATTTTCAGATGACGTCTTCCATTTAACCAACACTGGTTATGATTTCGGCAAACCAATCCTAAGCGATTTTCTTCAAATAATGTCGACTTCACATCCAAAAATGCTGAATTGTTGGTTTATTTTTTGGAAGAAAACTATATGAACCTCTTATTGAACATTTTTTTAATGCGATTATAGGTACTATAAGGCAAGTTATGGATTCGTGCAAACAAAAATCTTATAATCAAAGATGACATTGCGATGAAATCGAAAAACTTGGGTCCGGAAATTCCGTCCGTCTGTCTGTCAGTATGTATAACGAGCTGCAGCCTATACGGCTCAAGCAATTATCTTCAAAAGTGTTGTGTGTGTGATTCTTTTGGTATTGCCCAGAGCGAGAATTGACATTTTATTTTTTGGCCTACAAAAGTTTACTTTACGCGGCGTTGAGGTTATTTTAACACGGCGTTCTAAAGAATGCATTAGAAAACATCAGACAGAGAGCTATCCGCAGCGCATTTAATATTTGAATCTTGATTTTAATTTTCTCACTAAATGCCAATTAAGTTATTTTTTCAATTTAAACAATACAGTATTAAATGACACAAAATAAGTCAACAAAATAATTTACAAATTTCTACAACAATTTCAGAATGACTTAATTACCAAAAACAAAATATCGAAAACAAAATCTTTTTTTAGAACGCCGCGTTAAAAAAGAGTTCTGTTTAACGAAGACTTAAAAAAACAATTTGTAAATAATTACAACGCGACGTTTTGACGCCGTGTGGAATTTGACGCGGCGTTGAAAACGCGCTCTATGAGACTTGGGATATGTTTATTTTACTCAATTACTGCATATTACTCCGATTAACTTGCTAGCGTCTCCTCATGATACAAGAAAACATGATAGCGACTATTGTTGAAAAAAAAATAATTCCGTTTTAGAAAAAAAAAACAACCGAAAAGTAAGTTTTAATTGATGCAGGTTTGGTCCAATGTCTTATCTGATTGATTTAATATACATTTTAAGTCCACTAAAAGTTCGGATTCTTTCTAAAAATGGTATTTAATTCAGTCAGTTTGGGACACTGATGACGTCAAATTTCGGGATGGCGCTTTTTATCAGAAATTATATTCCAACACGCCCAATTTCGTGGTGACAAAGAAAAAGAAACTTAAAAGAAGAGGTCACATACACAGAAGAACTATACACACACAGACTTGACAAATCAGCACTACTACACACACAGACGGCGTCAATTATTTGACAGTTCAGCACTACCACACACACAGACGGCGACAATTATTTGACAGTTCTACACCAATACTTATTTGACCAGCTTGTAGGCTTTGTCAAGAGAAGGCAGTAGATTTCCCTCTTTATAATATATTTACTCTATGTACCAGACTCTACACCTGCTTCCGTTTTTGTACTGTCTGTGTGTATAAACCCATATAGGATTTTCGTTTATGACCCGGATTTTCTTCCAGCATTCTCTTGCAGGATAGTCTGTTTGTGCCATCGTGTAAAAATCTAAGTGCGGTACAGTATTTTGAAGAAATTGAGCGCAATTTTTCCAAACTTTTTAATAGCATTTCGGATATGTGGTACATTACCAATCTAAGTATCCAGTTGTGAGCGTACTCGTAAGGAGTACCGGCCCAAAAAGACTATCAGGATTAGCAATAATTTGCCTAGAATCGAAATTGGCTGGAAGTTAGATTTGAATTCCGCTTGCATTGCACTTGCAATGAAATAAACACAGAAAACACAGAGATTTTTATTTGCTGATTTAAATGATTTAATGTTTTCTATTAATTATAAGATGGAATCTTATTTACGATTAGAAAGGAAAAGCGTACATGATTACCCACGGGCCCGAATATTCTCACGGCGGGCCTGGTTAAGTTGTTGAATTAACCTACCGCGTGCAACTATAATTTAAGTGTTCATTAATGAGATAAATTTTCTTAAAATTTAACTTTTGTACTGCTTAAACCAGACTTAGAGAAATAGGTTGACATAAATATACATAAGTCAAAATCGATGAAAAAAAACTAGACAGATCTTTATATCTGATTTGTCTAGTCTTTTTTCATCGACATTTCAGGATCAAGAGGTGATTATTGGCTATCGTAAAATGGAAGCTGAGTATCACGTCCGAGAAAAAAACCTAAATCTATAAGCATACTCACAACACCAGCAATATATACGTATAAAAAGACCCATCATGCAATTTATTATAAATAATAAAAAAAAAACAATAAATAAACATCTAAAAAACTTAAAACAATCCCGAGCAGAATTTATATTATCATCTTAAAATTGTAGAACAATCATTCAATTTAGCCAATCATCCTCCGTGTGACATACAATAAACGATTCATTATGAAAGGTCAAACCCCATATTCAAAACACCACCCAAAAAGTACCATATTATTGCACTGTCGTTGAATCCAACAGATCCCAACTATCTAAACTAGCTAAACCTCATTTGGTCGAATTAACGTAATACTACTTCACTCAAATACACGCAATCCAATTGCGAGGCCACGACCAAACTATTTTATATTCTGTCCATATCTGAGCTCGGAATGTTCTCCGTTTTCCGTTTTTAATTTTGTCTAGCTATACCATATATATGTATAGTGCTACATCAGAACTACGCCTGCCTCCGTAACAAGCTCCAAAGCTAGCTGAATGAAGCCTACGCCCGGAGGCTCATCATACTAATCATAATTAATGGAGCTTCTAACAAAAAAATAATAAATTGACGTTAGCTCACAAAAAAATTGTTTTGTTTTTTGCATTCGTTTTTTTAACAATTTGTTATTTAAGTCTAACTTTTTTTAGAACTTAATAGAGAACAGCATTTCGCGTACCCCATTTCAATTTTTGACCTCTCAGAACGGGTGACACCAGCTTATTGTGAATAGGCATTTGCGATTAAGGGTTGCCATTTTGAAGATTGTTGCTAGTCTTTCTCAAATAAAGTGAACGATTGGAACGCTCGTTATTTCTTTTTAGGTGTGGCTGGAAAATATATATATTTACTTGCGTTTATAGGTGTTATAAGGCAAGTTATGGATTCGTGGAAAAAAATTTAACAATCAAACATGACATTACGATGATAGAGAAGTCGAAAAAGTGGATCCGGAAATTCCGTCCGTCTGTCTGTCTGTTCGCACCTCTACAGCCTAAACAGATGGGCCGATATGCTTCAACACTAGTACTTACTTACTTAGGGGGCGCTACAGTTCGGGACGAACCTAGGCCTCAATCAACATGCCTCTCCAGCCAGCTCGGTCTTTGGCTAGCTGCCTCCAGTTTCCAGTTTCGCACTCCAAGTTGGTTGAGGTCGTTCTTCACTTGAGCACGCCACCTAAGGCGATGTCTTTCTTGACTGCGTCTACCGCTTCAAAAACTAGTATTTAGTATTTCTTTGGGAGTGTTTTTCATGTTTGCCCTTTGTCGAAAAAATATCGGTACCTGTCATAAAATCTTTAACAAAACGTTTGATTTCTCGAAAACTGCTCTAACGATTTTGAGAAAACTTTTTCTAACAACAATACATCTTTCAATTAGAATGATTTTTAATTTGTTCAATAGTGGTACCTCTCGTGGAACCGGTTTTTTCCAATGCGGTTTTATCGTAAACGATTATCATGATTTCAATAGAATTTTGCACACAGGAAGTCATTTATAATTCAATTAATATTGCATTTCAAGATATTCCAAAACTTTTTTTTCGATTTTTTTTTTAAATTTTCAAACACAAAAATGGTTTTCGAAATATTTTGAAAACAGGTTGATTGGATTTTTTTTAAATAATTTTCCCAGATGAAAACTATAGATTTTCTTATAATGACGTACTAAAAAAATTAAAATATTTTTTTTCGAAAAAAACGAATTTTTTAAAAAAACAGACAGACAAAAATGTTTCTCTATTATCGTAATGTCATGTTTGATGTTTATCTCAATTTTTGTTTGCAAAAATGCATAACTTGTATTATAGTACCTATAATCGCAAGTAAAAAATGTTCTCTGCCTGTACGTTCCGGGTAATGTCATGAACGGCTGCACCGATTTTGACGAGACAAACACTGGCAATTAGCTGATATCCTACGGAGTAACTTAGACTATGTTAATTACTCACTAGGTGGCGCTGGTGAATTTTTTTTTGAAAATTCTTATTTATGGACAGATTTTGAAGAAACTTTCACATGCAGGGTGTTCATTTTGAAAGGGTTTGGGTATTGGAGTTTGCTTGTTTTTCTAAAAATATTATTTTAGAACGATTTGACTCAAAACCACACCATACAATGTTTTTATAATAACCAAATCAAATAATAATACATAATCTATACACATAAATAAAAATGAAGCGTCTGTTTTTTTTTTTATCAAAATAACAGGTTTTTACAATATGCATATGAAAGTTTATACAGTACTTATAATAAAACACCCTATAATCTCGAGAATGGCTGCGCCGATTTTGACGGGACTTTCACTGGCAGATTGCTGATGTTGTAGGGTGTAACTTTGGCTATCTTAATTACCCACTAGGTGGCGATGGGGTCGTTTTTTTTAAATTTCTTATTTATGGACCCATTTTGACGGTATTTTGACAGGAAAAAGATGATATTGTCATTAGTAGATACCGCTATTTTAATAACCCCTAGGTAGCGCTGAAGGTTTTTTTTTGAAAATCTTATATATGCTCCGATTTTGACAGGAATTTCACAGGCAGATAGCTGATGTTGAGAGGTGTAACTAAGTTAATAGTCTTATCAATAGCTGGTGCCTAGGTCCACGCCGGGATCGTTTTTTCGAAAATGTGTGGTATACCCGGGCAACGCCGGGTGGGTAAGCTAGTTAATATATAAATACATACATATGCAGCCATAAAACAATTTTCTGGCATAAGACCAAGTTCGTGCGACCCACTCGTGCATTTTATTTTAAGTTCATATAGTGTTATTTTTCTACGTTAATGTTACTTAATTTTTAAATTTTATTGGACGATGTGACCGCACATATGAGCAAGTACGTGCGATCTAGTCGTGCAATTTTTTATTTTTGTTATTGTTCTAGTTCAAGATTCTAAATGAATATAACTTTTTTGTAAATCCTAGTTTAGTTTAGTGGCAAACAAAAAAATAAATTTGCAATGCATTTGGGTCCGTAAGGAAAAAAGTTATCATTTGCTGCCATTTTAACGTCAATAAACGTAAAAATCGTTTTTAATTTATCTAAAACGAAATTCAAATTTTTCTCTAAAGAACCAGCTATGAGCCTTACACATTAAATTTAAAGAAAATCACTTCAGAGGCTTAGATTCTAACTAAAGCTTTACAGATAGAAAGATAGACGTGAATGCCGTGAATACTTAATCGTATTCTTTATAAGCTTAATGTCATATTTGATTGTTATGTCACAGTTTTTAGTCAGGACGAATGCAAAACCTTTCTTATACGTAGTACCTACATTTTCTATATACATAAATAAAAATTAATTGTCTGTTTTTAATATTAAAATAACAGCTTTTTATAAGATTCATATATGACAAAAACTTATAACAAAACCACAATTTAAAAAATTTTTGTCTGTCTGGCTGTCTTTGTCTGTTTGTTCCCGGTAATCTCGTAAACGGCTGCGATGATTTGGACGGGACTTTCACTGGCAAATTGTTGCTGTTCTAGGGAGTAACTTAGAATATTTAAATTACAAACTAGGTGGCACTGAGGTCGTTTTTTTTGGTAAAATTCTTATTTTGACGGAATTTTCGCAGGCAGAAAGCTGATATTGTAAGTAGTAAGTAAGGCTATTTTAATTACTCCTAGGTGGCGCTGGAGGCGCTTTTTTGAAACTTCTTATTTATGCACCAATTTTGATGGGACTTTTGCATGCAGCTGATGCTGTGAGGTGTAACTAAGGCTATTTTAATCACCCGTTCGTGCCACTAAAGTCGTTTCACAAGCAGAACGTTTATTTTTTATTGTAAACAGTAAATAAGGCTATTTGGAAAATGTATGGTATACCCGAGCAACGCCCGCCGGTTCCCAAATTAAAATATACAATCTTTTTATAGAATAATAAATTAATAGCAAACAAATTTGTCATTTAATTCCAAATTGTTTATCAATTTAAATTACTTAGCGAAACATATGGTAACGTATAATTGGAATTTCATGGAAAAATTGTACTTTTATTTACATGTTTAAAATTATTTATTTAAACAAAAATATCAAAATAAAAACAGATAAGTAAAAGTCTAGCGAACGAATTACTTTCTGACAACTGATTAAAGATTAGTTCAGTTCACATTGACGTAGATATGTTTGTATATGTACATATGTATGTAAAAGTTTTACTTTTTTTTAACCCCGGTCGTGCTATAAAATGTATTTTTGAATTGAACGAACAGACTGAATTAGATTTAAATAAGAATGAGAGCGATAGATAAACCTTCGAAATTACATACAGGACATTTAGAAAAGTTCGAACTTCTGGAAAGAATTTACAAAAGATCTCCAATTTTCGATATCTCTTACGATTCCCTAAGGGATAAATCATAGCTTAGTGCAAAAGTGCAAAAAATACCTCTTATTCTAATGATGGGATCTAATGTGGGCTGCAAGCTAAATGTGCGATGCAAATTTTTTTTATATATATTCTTTCGTATTATTAAAAAAATGGGCACGACTAGGTCGCGCGTACTTCCTCTTATTTATCTAATTACATTGGAAACCAAGATCTTTTTATAAAAAGTTTTAAAATCATAATACTAACGGTTTTTAGTAAAAATTAAGTACGCCTTCACACGTCTTAAATAACAAAGAATTTATTAAAAATGTATTACGAAAATCGTAGGACCGGTTTTGATAAAATCCTGTTTTTTATTTTTAGTTTCTTGAAATTTTGTTTTTTTTTTGAAATTTTGGTAAGCGGTTTTGGAGAAAAATAAGCTTTTCCTAAACGGTCATATGGCAGGTACCGTAATGTCATGTTTCATTGTTATTATTATCCCTATAATCGCAAGTAAAAAAACTGTGAAACATGGAACCAAAATAATCCAGAGTAAAAAACGTTTGTTCAAAAAAACTGGTTTTCCCATCCCTAGTCATTCGACTTTGGCAGCCTCTTAAGAGGCCTCCGTACAAAAAGTCGAACTCAAATTCGAAGACTTGCAATTTCAAAAAATTGGTCATCATCAAAGTTCGAAACAACTAACAACTGCTTAGCTATGCAGGTGCTGGATATTTTGTGTAGTATTTTTTTTCATTCATAGAGGACAAAGCCACAGTTTGCAAAACTGGTTATTTCGATGTATGTGTTTTTTTTGCATATTCATAAGCAAAGCATGTTGGACAAATTATCTTGTTCATCATACCAACACATGCTTAGGTATCCGTTTATCCTTCTAATTATGAAGGAAAGAGATCTTTGGAAGCTATGAAGTGATACCTACAAAAAATTATTATTTAAGCTTTCACAGTCTTCTCATTTTATTAATTTATGATCTCGCTTTATGCTATTTTCGAAATCATTGTGATAAATTGGTGTCACGGTGTATAGTAAAAAGTACTAAGTAAATGTTAAATGCTATAGCTTTTTTCAGATTTATTTCTTTATTATTATTTTTTTATTAATATATATTTATTAATTAAACTAATTAATTAAAAGTATTCAAAAAATAATTTAATACCTGTACCTAGTAAATAAATTAAAAAACACCGGAAACTGCCGGAGAATCGATTGGTCCTCCCTCATTTACCTATACTAACAAAAAGTTGCTTCATCCAAAATAAGTCTAAAAATTGCGATGAAACATTTTTCAGTATAGAAAACGTATTCATGAGTTAAACTTGATATTTGCTTAGCTTATATATATTACAATAATGGGTATGTATATAGGGACATTCGCGCAAAACCAACAAAATATTTCTTCTCACCAGCTAAAATTCAAATTCAATTCTTCAATCCTACAAACGGTTATGAAAACAATACCCAAAATCTTCCTCTTCTCATAAGAACAGGAATTGGAAAACGTTTTTTGTGTACAATAATTAGGTCTAGAGCATACACATTGCCTACACACATATAAACCAGTGCAGGTTCTGTGCTGGAGGTAGTACTTTGTTTTATTTTTAACCATAAGACCGGTCGTGCAAAAAATTACCCCTTCATCCTCTGTCCTAAAACATAGGAGATTGAAAACTCTCATTGGGCATCAAAATTGGGTCTACAGCCTAAATATATAAGACCTAACCCTGCACTGCTGGTTTCCATCTTTCAACCGGCCGGCATACCTAACCTAACCATCTAACCCTTCGTCTCTTTCATCAGGGTTCATCACTTCTTTTCTAGCTACCTAAAACCGGTTATGTAAATAATATCCACTTTCTTCCTTTCTCAGAAAAACAGAAATTGATAACGCTCATTGGGCATCAGAATAGGACACACAACCTACACATACACTTGTTGTGCTTGTTTGCCTCACCAAGAGGCATACCTGTCCCTACTTCTTACAAATGCATTAATTTTTTTTCATTTAAAGGGAGTATCTATTGTTTTTTTTTTTGTAAATCGAAGTTAATCCATCTTGTGGTGAGTTTGTGAACTAAAAATGGATATGATTTTCGAAAAACGTTATATTGAACAAAAAATAGAGGTTTATAAAGTTTACTATATTTCAAAAACATGTGACTTTTTAAAACAATTTTTTTTCTCCAATCGTTGAAGAAAACATATTTTACATATTGGAAAAGTTAGGCCACTCGCTCATTTGTCGTTGCGGTATCGGTAATCTGTATTTACCGCCTTACCGAATGTAAACCGATCTCATGTTCATCTCCTGACTTGTCGGTAAGCCTTCAGCACAGAATTATTCAAAACGTTACATTCGAAGCAGTCTCGGATCTCATTTTCTGTCAAAAAATATTATTTTGTATCAACAAATATTTTCTTATATTTTTGTTTATACAAAACAAACTGTTGCCTAGACGACCGACGTCAAACACAAATTCCTTTCGGAAAATATAGAAACAATACTGATACTCTATACCGACACTCGGTATACCGTTTTCTTACCGTACCGATTCTGCACATACCGCCCAAATCAGTAGGTGTTCATTAAAATAATGTATTCAGTGAAATATTGGTACCGAATGTGTACCGAGGAAACCGAGAGATACGATACCGCACCGACAAGTGAGGAAGCGGCCTTATGTGGTATTTGTAATGTATTTAAAGCAGAAAAAACCATTAGAAAATAATAAAATAAAAAATAAATAAAAAAAAAATACAAATTTTCAACGCCGGATTATTCAAAAAATTATATGAAAAATAAAAAATCTTCTCCAGACGTTTCAAAGATCTGTTCATTACCTTTAAAACAACATACATGTTTTATCTGGTTTTAGCCTCTATCTCACTTAAAGTTGTATTCTGTAGATCGGTTTTGAGCATTTTTTACGAAACAAGTCACGGAAATGTTGAAATAACACGAAAACAAAATCAAAAATTAAAAAAAAACTTTCAGGGGTTTCAAAGCCAAAATACCATTCTTTGATACGCAATTTAAATTTGTGTAATACATCCACTACGGACTTCAAATAGATGCAATCCGTTTGTGCAATTTTTCGCTTTTTTCAAAAAAAAAAAAAAAGGGCGAAGGCCTCTTAAAGGACCAACTACAATAAGTAAAATGAAGAATGGGGTACTATCAAAACTGCATGTGTCAATGACCTGAATCACTATGACACAAATTTGACACCTATGACATTTCATAGTAGACAAAAAATCACAAATATCTATGTTCATATGTATTTCATTATGTTTTCAGAAACATTGCGAAACTATTCAATTTTGACATAAGGCCACATTATAACGAATTTATGAAAACAGAATTTCGGTAATTGTAGGATGGATTTTGATAAAATTTGTTATTTTTAGTTTTTTGAAAAAAAGAAAATAATTGTTGTAAATTATGGTGCGCAGTTTTTTTTTTTGAGTTTCTTAATAAACAGCTGATCATAAAATTAAAATTAAAATTTATTGAGTAGTTTCAAAAACTTTGAGAATTAAAAAAAATCTAAAAAAAAAAACAAATATAAATAGAAAAAAAAGTTTTAAAAATGTTGGTATGTAGAATTAATTTTGCTACCTAGATCTTTCCAATTATAAAAGTTTATAGAAATTCAATTAACCGTTACCGAGAAAATCGAAAATTAAAAAAAACGTTGTATAAAAGTACCGTTCATAGACTTTTCGGGTAAATTTGGCTATAATAAAATGATAGCTAATACCAACAAAAATATTGTCACAAATTTTCATCAAAATTAAAATCAAGCCGTTTTCGAGAAAAAGCTCTTCTGTAATGGTTACATGGCAGGTACCGTTATTGTTAGCCCTAAAAATACCTACAAAAACCCTGAGGAATGAGAAAAGAATCACGCATATTTAAAGGTAATCATTTAAGCCGTTTAGGCTGCAGATTGTTGTAATGTACATGTACATTAGGGTGGGTTAAATTTTTTTTTTCTAATAGCGAAAATATGTTGAAGTTGGGTATCGTTATAAACCCTTTAAAATATAATTGAATTATTTAAAGTGGAACAGCCCGCGCAACGCCATTGAAGTTTTAAAAAAAAAGTTCAAAAACCCACTTTTACACCTTAAGTTACACGATTGATTTTGGGTATATTTTAGTGTTTTAACTAGTATTTAATGAAATAAACGTCATTTTGTTATTTAAACCTTAAGTTACATGAAAATAAAACGCAAAATTCTATTAAATAAAAAACTTTTACTTTTTAATATAATTTTAAGTTCATGTATTTATTATTTACATTACAACATTTATTTATATTTTTAATTAAAGTCGCGACGCGCGTTTCGGACTTGCGTCCATCATCGGGCTAATAAATACTTTTTTGCCATTCATTTTCATTTAGTATTTATTAGCCCGATGATGGACGCAAGTCCGAAACGCGCGTCGCGACTTTAATTAAAAATATAAATAAATGTTGTAATGTAAATAATAAATACATGAACTTAAAATTATATTAAAAAGTAAAAGTTTTTTATTTAATAGAATTTTGCGTTTTATTTTCATAAATCTAACAACATGGAGGCAGAAACAAAAACTTCCTTAAGTTACACGTTTGACGTTGCGTATAGTTTAGTGTTTTAACTAGTATTCATTGGAATAAACGACGTGACTTTTGTTATTTAAACGGTGTTGTTTATTAAAAAAAGATTTTTTGAGGTAAAAGTAAGTACATTCAGAGAATTCATGTATCAATGACGTGTCTTGTTTCTTGTGAAGTCTTGTGAAATTGTAAACTGTGTAATTTTTGTTTTAGAAATTGAAAGTTAATTTTTTCTATCATGTCAAATAGACAGTCATACAAGTGCCCTATATTTGAAACTATGGAGGATATAAAAGAAAAGGGTTGGTGATAATATCCCCCAAGATGTAATCCCCAAAGGAAAATCCCCAAACCCATAAGCCCCAAAGTTAAATCCCCAAAGAGAGAATACCCACAGCGAAAATCTCCAAGTGAATATCGCGCGCGATTTAACCGCATGGTTCACTACTTGAACATAATTGTTTTGGATATATGTATTAGATTTCATTTATATTGCATGAAATGCAATCCAAAGATTTAATATACCAATTATAATGTGTGTAGAGTTTATTAAAATAATTGTTTTTTTTCAAAATTGTAAATGAAATAAATAGTCATAATTCATAATAAATGTACTATGTTACAATAATGCGAACAAAATAAGGTTTCTCGTATTGTTTTACATATAACGAAAAGGAAAAATGAAAGAAATGTATCTGTTAATTCTAAATGTTTTATGTACAAAAAAAAAGTACTTCTATTTTTTTTTAACTAACTTCATAAATGAAGATGTGCACGGATACTGGGGATTTTGACAAAAAAATTGTTTAGTTGGGGATTTTGTCGTCCATTTGTCTTGCGTCTCTGGGGATATTATCAAGTTGGATTACATTTGTTTGGGGATATTATCCCGTGGGTTTATTTTTTTTTGGGATTCAATACGACAACCAAAAGAAAACGTGTTACCAAACAAACCAGGATGTCATAAAATGTTACGAGTGGAATAGACTACAGGTGAAAATTTAAAATAGCAGCAGTAACAAAGAACCCGCGTTTTCCGATATTGCAGAAATTGTAACCCAGAAAGTTGAAGGAGTATGGCAAAAGGCATCAATCCCTGTAGTCTCGCATACAAGAGTCATTCATATCCTGAAAGCTCATTCCAAATGCAAAAATATTATAAAATCATTGAAAAAGTTGTCAACTGAGAAGAAAACCGAGTTCTTGCATCAAAGCGAAATTTTGTTCGATATTTGTTCTTGCTAATGTAAGATAATAAGTCAGTGTAATTGTCATTCTTGCAGATTAACAACACACACACAGGAATGGTTGAGAGTATAAGTCACTAGGCCTTGGCTCCTTAAGGAACTGTAGCGCCAATAAATGTATTTAATTGTCGCAGAGAAGTTAAAGGTCCTAAAGAAGAACACGAATTTTCGATTGATCAACGGGGTGAGAGAAAAATGAGAATCAGTGGCATTGATCGCAATCGAACAGAAAGTTTGCAAAAAAAGCTTGTTCGAAAGCATGCTTCAACAAAAATCTGTCTGAAGAGCGATAACAAGCCATCCAAAATGCAAGAACAAGAATTTTCAACAAGTAGTGATTCTGATACAAGTGTTTCATTTCCGGAAAAGCTACACAAAAATATAGATTATAGAAGAAGTAGAGCCCTTACCTTCTACCTCAGGAACTATGGAAAATAAGAAATGCGTGCAAAGTTTACCGGTGTTGTCTGAAATATGTGACCGTTTTGGAGTATCCGACAGAGCTGGTGCTGCGATTGCTTCTGCAGTTTAACCCTGAAGATCGTCAAAAAGGTACCAAGAGGTACAAGCGAGTAGTTATTGAAGAACACGTTTCTGTAATTAAAGAACCGGAGTCCATTTATGTGGGGTATGTGACTCCATTACAAGGAACTACAAAGACCATTGAGATATCAATAAACGCTCTTCTTTTCGACAAACATGTTAGTACTGATGACCTCCTGGCTAATGGATGCGATAGAAGAGTGACAAATACAGGTAAATTTAGTGGTGTCATAAGGCTATTTGAAAAAAAAACTTCAGAGACCTTTGCAATGGATAATTTGCATGTTGCATTTAAATGAACTGCCTTTGAGGCATTTGTTTGATTATATGGATGGTAAAACTTCTGGTCCATCTACATACATTGGTCCTATTGGTAAGTTGCTGTATAAGTGTGAAACGCTTGGTAAATTACCAACGCTGAAACCCGATGACTTAAGCACAGACCAAAAATATTTGTACGAAATTACCTTACCAGTAATTACTGGAAGTTGTTCAGATGACTTAGCAAATAAATCACCTGTACAAATGTCACATGCCCCAACGGGGCTAACCGGATCTTACGTCTTTACATTTCTACGGCAACACCATCAACTAATTAAATTATTTTGGCTCAATACATTGTTAAAGTATATGCCCCGTTTGATTCCAAATAAAGACACACTCATCATGCAAAGACGGATCACGGCACCTTTGGAAATTGATTGAAAGTTCTCGATTTTTATCAAGTGCATTAAAAGCAGTCATAGATCTTGTTATTCCACTAAACGCAAAATTTATTATTGGATGTTAACAGATGAAGAAAAGCATATAAGAGAACTTGCAGCTAGATGATTTCCTTCCTCTCTTTTTCTTAACAGTGAAACCTGAAGTGATCCTCTACATATTTCAGAGTTGTTTGCTTCATCGTTCAAGCAATCCTGTACCAATGATGCTTTTCAACCAGACGAAGCTTATTTTAAGTACTTACCGAATTTTTCAATTGGCCGTTTTTTCCCTCTCACAATCGATAACAATCTTGTTGAAAATAAGTTAAGTCTACTACGTGAAGAATTTCCTCTTGGGCCAGATAATATCCCGGAAATTCTTCTAAAAAAAATGTTCCCAAATTCTCTCCGTTCCCCTTACCCAAATTTTTAATTTATCTTTATCCCAAGGTGTATTCCCAGAAGTATGGAAAACTTCATTCGTTACACCGATTCGCAAAAAAGGCTCAAAAAAATAACGTTAAGAATTATCGTCCCATTGCCAAACTATCCTACATCCCCAAAATATTTGAATGCCTCATATACGAACTAATACATTTTCGTTGTAAGTCGCTTATATCCCCTAGACAACATGGCTTCCTCAAATGTAGATCCACTACTACTAACTTTATTGAATTTGTTTCTTTTGCCCTCTCAGCACTAGAAGCAGGGATGGAAGTCGATGTTATCTCCACTGACTTTAGTAAAGCCTTTGACAAAATTTCTCATAGTCTTATACTCTTCAAACTTAAGGCTCTTGGCTTTGAACAGATCTCTTTGAAATGGATATCTTCTTACCTCAGCAATCGTTCCTATAGTGTGCGTTTCAGGAATGCACTTTCCAATCCATTTCTCACCACTTCCGGTGTCCCTCAAGGAAGTCACTTAGGCCCTCTCCTTTTCATCCTTACCATTAATGACATCGAATTGATAATAAAGCATTCCAATATCTCATTATATGCTGACGATACTAAGTTTTTCAAAACCATATCTTCAGTAAATGATTCAAACCTTATTCAATTAGATCTTGATCGCTTTTCAATTTGGTGTAGCCAAAATTGCCTGGAACTGAACGTGGAAAAATGCCAATCGATAACTTTTTTCACGTAAACGCATAGTTTTACCTCCCCGTCAATATTTTCTCTCCAATCAATCCATTCCCATTGTTGATTCGATCCGAGATCTCGGTGTTTTATGTGATCGTGAGCTTAGTTTCCGATCACACATCGATGAAATAATACAGAAGGCTAATTCAACTCTAGGTTTTGTAAAACGATGGTCTAAAGAATTCTGCAACCCTTATTTGAATCGTTCCTTATATATAACACTCGTTAGACCTCTCCTTGAATATGCTTCTCAAGTTTGGCGCCCATACCACCACGTCCATATTTCGAGAATAGAAAGCATTCAAAAACGATTTCTTCTTTTCGCTCTTCACGTAATTCGGTAGCTGAATATTTTGACCTAAATATTAGTACACTGAATCTAAAGTTACGCCTCAACAACTGCCCCAACCTTCCCATTTAGATTTAATTATTTCTTTAAGTTAGTTTTAGTTTTGTATCTTGAAATAAGCCAAATAAATGGGGGTGCTGCCCCCACCAAAAAATTAAACCAAAATTAGAAGAATTCTAAAAGCGCGTAATTCACCTACAACTGGACAAACTATCACGCACTTTTGAAGTGCCTAAATTTAATCTTGATGCTAAATGTTACATTGATCTAATAAACTGACAAAAAACAAACTTTGATTCACCTATTCTAAGAAATCAAACGAATGACGAACTTATTCAAGATAATAGAGAAAAAAGGTGACGAAAGGATGTTGTTTATTAGGCTGCCTGGCCATACACAAGCGGTTGAACGAAGTGTAAAGATAGTGACTGAAGCTGCAATGTCGACATGTGATAAAAAAGCAAGGGACGGCATGATTCATGCGAAACTTGCTTCAAGGAAAGTTATGCCGAAATTCAATAGTAGACAGGATTTTTTGTATAAAAATAAATAATTTTTTTTATAACCTTTATGTGAATTTGTTTAAGTTTTTTATTTTAAACATTAATATATGTCTTTCACTAAGTATTTGTTATGTTTCAATAGTATTTTAAGAAATGTCTAATAAAGAATTATGCCATTTAGTAATACGTGTTTTTTTTTCAAAAACGTATAATTTTGAAGCGCATGCGCGGGCTGAAGATGTATATTCCATTATCCTTTTTTGGCTAAAACTACATTTGATAGTACACTACAACATAATATTACTATTAGAATTTGATTCATCAACTTTTTTTTCCATACTGGAGTGACCCACCCTAATGTACAAAATGTACATACAGACATTTTTTGTCATCAACTTTTTTGGCTTCTTTATGATCGTAATGTTATTTCATTCATTTCATTTTATTCCTGTTATACTTATAAGCGTTAAGTAAAACCTTATTTTTTCTCGGAACGGCTCCAAATTTTTTTTATGAAAAACAATAAGTGTACTATTGTAGGTGTTTGTTAATTTGTTGGTGAAAAAAAAATCAAGATGGTTGGCTAAAAACGGTACTTCCCATAGAACGGTTTTTTTTCTTCGACTTTCTCGAAAACTGGTCATCCGAAGGAAATAAAATGGCTTTTAATTTTTTCCGCTGAAAACTATTTTACGTACTTTTTTCACTCAATCATTAGTCAGAAAAATCGAATAAAAACTTTGAATTTCCTTTAATATTTTTCAAATTGTATTCGAACCTGTGACACATAAGAGCAAGTACGTGCGATCCAGTAATTTTTACTTGGGATTATAGGGACTATGAGGCAAGTTTAAGATTCGTGAATATAAAAAAATTTGAGATAACTATCAAACATGACATAGAGAAGCCTAAAAAAGTCATTGGCAAAAAATGTCCGTCTATCTGTCTGTTAAGCGATTGCCTTCAAATTTGGTATCTGTTTATGTTTTGGCATTCCTCAAAAGGGGAAATAGAAATTTTATTTTTAGGTCTAAAAATAAGGGTATTTGCCATACGACCGTTTAGGAAAAGCTTATTTTCTCGAAAACGGCTCCAAAGATTTTGATGAACATTTTTGAGAATTTTTTTGTTGGTATTGGCTATCATTTGATTAGAACCCATATAATGGTGTTTTTAATTTTTGGCTTTCTCGGTAACGGCTCTATGGATTTCTGTCAAACTTTATATTTGAAGAGATCTATATACAATATTGAATAACTGTTTTTTCTAATAAAAATTAATTTTTGAAATGTCATTTTTTTTTTGAAAAATCAATATTTTTAAAACAAATCAAAACAAAAATAATTTTTAATTTTATAATCACATTTATATTACAAAACTCTAAAAAAATTGCATACCAAAATTAAAAAAAAAAATTCAAAAAACTAAAAATAAAAAACAGGATTTTATCAAAATCCGTCCTACAATTTTCGAAATACTTTTTTCAAAAAATCTTTGTTATTTAAGACGTGTGATGGCATACTTCATTTTTACTAAAAACCGATAAATATTGTGGTTTTGATAGTTTTTATAAGTTCAAACTGTGTTATTTTCAACGTAAATGTTATTCGTTTTTGTCAAAGATCTTGCCGTCCAATGTAATTAGGCACATAAGAGCCAGTACGTGCGACCCAGTCGTGCCAATTTTTTCTGCACGAATCCATAACTTGCATTATAGTACCTATAATTAGAAGTAGAAAGGAAGTCAATTCAAACATGCATAAATGAAAAAGATATTTTTGAAAATACATAAAACGAATATAACTAATATAATAATTAATATTTTTAGTTTTAATATTATTATTCTTATTTTAGCATTTTTATCATTATTATTATCATTATCATTTGTATTATTGTTTTTATATGTTATTATTATCATGATTATTATTATTATTATTTAATAATTATTTTTATTATTGTTTTAATTACTTTTATTTTCAATATTATTATTACTTTTGTTATGAAGTAATATTATTTTGTATGTTTCCTTTTTATTTCTGTTTTTTTTTTATTATAATTTTTGCCATTATTCCTATTATTATCAGTTTTTTAATAATTTAATATCTATGTCTTTATGTTTGTATTATTTTTACTGTTATTGTTATAATTTCAGTTGCTTTAACATAAACACAAAAAGGTATTAATAAATCTAAAAATATTTTTAAATTTTATTTGTTGCACACGGCAACACTATTGGTAGTGTTGATTGTTGAGACTAAAACCAGAGAGGCCGAGAACAGACAACAGAAACAGAGTGTATCTGTTCTGTATGATACAAACAATCACCATCCTCCCACTCCCGCCCTTCCAAGAGATTGTGAGCGCGCACCATGAGTTCTTTAAGAATTCAAGATCCCCGGGACGAGTTGCGGTGGCAAGAGTGGCAACATAAAATTCAAGTGTGCGTCGAGTGTGTGAGAATACCAGAACACCACTTCGAGACTTCAAGTTCGGAATCGGTTGTTGTTATAAATGGGCTTGGAATTAGTCGCTCGTAGTTAGTTGCGATTGAATCGCTTTTTTGTGGATATCAACGATTTTCTTTTATTTAAATTTAATTATTGTTTGTATTTTTGTTAACGTAATATTGATCGTCGCTCATTCGTCGTCGCTGTTCACACGATCATTTCAGTTTTATTTTGTTTTTGTTTTAAACAACAATACTAAAGGTCAGTCAGTGGAGTAAAACTCTCACAAAAAAAAAAATACATATATATTTCCATAAATATTTTTGTTTTAATTCTCCACGAAAAATAAGTGAGATTAAGAAGATTTTTTTTCTTTGATGACGCATATGGATATGCGATGTGTTAAATCAAACATTGTTTTGTTAATTACTATATTTAAATTAATAATAATTATAATTTTTTTTATTGCAATTGTGAATAATATTCGTTTTAACTGACGGCGGTTCTTAAGTCTGATCTGAGCGTTTCTCCATTTTTCGGTTATTTACAGATGTCGAGAATACTAGAGGAATCACCGAACGCCCACATTAACAAAAACATCTTGCAACGTTATATTGATCTGCCCTTAAAAGAAAATATTGTTCAAGCAACATACATCTGGATTGATGGCACTGGCCAAGATTTAAGATGTAAAGACAGGACTTTGGATTTTATTCCAACCAGTCCCAAAGGTAGGTAATTAATATTTATAAGTAGTGTACTTGCAATTAAAATTGACAGTTGATATTAATCACATCCACTTTGGCATAAAAAACAGCACTTAACTGACAAAAACCTGAACTATCGTATCATTGCTTATCAAAAAAAAAAAAAATAATAAAAAATACACAGAAAATCATAAAAATGTTCGGCCTCGAGATAGTGATGGATGTTGACTGCAAATGAGTCGTTCAACTTGATAGTGTAGGCGTGCGTGTATATTTTGAAAACATTTATTTTTTTTTTTATAAAAAACAAGTATTAACATATTCAACATTTTCCAACGAAAAAATCAACAATCATTGGAAAACAGGTTTAGCAGACAAAAATGTAGTTTGTAGGTAATTTAATTATTGAAGCATCATTATTCAAGTTGAAAATAATAGGTATACGAGGAATAATTATTTATGTTTTAAATAAACATACTTTTAAATATACTTATTTAAAATGTACAGTATTAAATACAAAATGGACACGACTGGGTGGCACGTGATTGGTCTTATGCGTCTGTCTGTCAAATTGTTAGTCACAATACTTGACAAAAACAAGTGTGAAGAAAAACACGTCGAAAAGTGAAGGAAATAACATAGTAATAAAAAAGTATATCAAAAATTGTTAAACTGGTTTTGATAAAAAATATCTTTTTTCACGTTTTGATTAAAATGTTTTTTTTTTTAATTCCGTCAATCAAATTCTTAAAATTTAATGGTGCACACTAGATAGTATTTTTTGTCTTAAAATAAGTGTTAATAAAATCTAAAATAATATTAACTTTTAAATACAAAAAAAATATTGTTTTATATTTTTGAAGAAAGAATTTACTAGGAAGGTTGGTTTTTTTTAATTTTAATGAATTGTTTTTGAGAAAGACGAAAGAAAAGAGGTATTTTGGACAGTTCACGATTAAATAAATAATACCTAGAAAAATTCTTAAAATTGCCGGTGCCGTGTATGAAAAAACGTCTTTTGCTTTCAGGATTTTATAGCAAACTAGCTGACCCACTCGGCATTGCTCGGTTATACCATATATTTTCTGGATCCCACATCCAGGGTGCAAATGTAAATAAACACCATTAGCTTAATAGTGTTAACACTCAAACAAAATTAATCAGCGTTGATAAGAAAATAATAAATATAGGGAAAACAGTCCCGTACTGAGGAGGGTGAGGGGTGTCAACCCCCTACGTATCTTACGAGTCGGCAAATCAAGGGAGCTGTATTAATAAATTTGAGCAGTCTAAGAATTGATCGACTAGTATGAATAAGATAGATAAATCTAGATAGATAAATCTACGAAGTAAAGATCCTTATGACGAATGAGCTCTAAATTGACGTTAGTGTTAGAGGTGTATATTAATACTAAATTAGTAAATCTTTAAACAAAAATGTTAGTGCAATAAAAATAAGAAAGAGGTACAAGAAACTCTTTTTTATTTTTATTGCACTAACATTTTTGTTAGCATAAATAAATATAAAACAATAATAATATATGCATAATGATTAGGTAGGAGATTGTACGATTTGTCACTTGGATTTTTGGTGATTTAAAATCCAAAAGTGGACCGATTTTCATGATTTTTTTAAGTGTTCGCGTTTACTGCGGATTTTTGATAAAAACAAGTTTATTTTTTGCTTTGAATGCTGAGAAAAAGCCAACTTTTATAAACAACCCTTTATAACTCCTTTTTCATCACTCAACTAACTTCACGTATTTTTTTTATTATAGTCTATTCAAAAAACAAACAAAACCAAAACAATTAAATCGCACGACTGGATCGCACGTACTTGCTTATATTTGCGGTCACATCGTCGAATAAAATCATTGTATATGGATATGTTCTCTATAGTACTCTCATGGTGGTCATTTTCCGTCTGGCCATCTTCCTAATTGATTCGAAACTAGGTCTAAATAGTGGAGATAAGAACTTTTACCGATATTTTACCATACCAGTATTTAATACACTTTTGTTGTCTGTACTTATTCTATATTCACACCAATTTGCAATTTCAGCACGCCTTATTGCGACTTGATTCAGAACTAAAAAAATATGTTTTATGACAGTACTATAGGCAGTGTATATACATTGGTCAAATCGGTCCATAAATAAGAATTTTTGAAAAAAATCGCTTACAGCGTCAAAATCAGTCCAGAAATAAGTATTTAGAAAAAAAATCAGCCCATGAATACGAATTATCAAAAAACAGCACCAGCGCTACCTAACGGGTAATTTAAATAACCTAGGTTACTCCTTATAATCCAGCTATCTGTCAGTGAAAGTCCCGTTGAAATAAACGCAGCCGTTCTTGAGATTAGCCGGATAAGACAGACAGACAGGCAAAAATTTAAAAAAAAAATTGTGTTTTCGTTATTGGGTCTTTTCATATGCGTCTTGTAAAAAGCACTTTTTTAGTTATTTTGACATTAAAAAAAGACACTTTAATTTTATTTATGTGTATAGATTTGCGTTATATATGCTTTAAAATTAAATAAAGAAGTTTAGTCCTCTCTATGGAGGGCCAAATGAACCTAAATAAACAATTTTACAAAGTGTAAATTATCGTTTTAGCTGTTTAGGCCAAGATTTGTCAAATATAAATAAATACTAGCTGACCTGACAGGGCTGCTTGTAAATACCAAACATTTTCTAGATCTAGTAGACAACATATCGGGTCCGATTGTAACCAAGAAACATTAACATTAACACTAACCATATTAATACACACAAGAAAATTCTTCAAAATCAGTCAAATCAGTAAATATTGTTGATATGAAAATATACAATATACAAACATACACAGCTGGTCAAAAAAGTCGATGCGCCTATTTATGTTCCTCTTATATTATTTTTTGAATATTATTTTTTGACTTAATAAATTTTTTACAAAACTCTTCGTTAAACCTATAAATTACAAAGTAAATGTAAATTTGTAAATTAAATTTGGAGTTCTTAAATTGCTTTCTTTTTAGCTAATATAGGACTATTTGGCTTGGATATAAAAAAAGGTGTCTCCCTAAATAACGAATAAAATGAAAATTAATATGTGTGTTATCGTTATTTACATAAAATTTACCTTATAATATCCCGAGTACCCTACATTTTTATCCAAAACTTTTTTGGAGACGACACGCGACGTGGCTCTCTACAAAGCTTCTTGCAAGTTTCTTGAGGTATGGAATACCATTGCTTCTGAACAGCTTCACACAATTGACTCCTATTTGTGAAATATTGGCCGCTGAGATTTCTTTTAAGCTCATTGCACAAGTTCTTAATGAGATTGAGATCAGGGGATTGACTTGGGTATGAAACAACTGAAACTTGATTCTCTTGAGCCCAATCTTTCAAAAGCCTCTCTGTGGGCTTAGGATCATTATCCGCTGAAATTTTTTAAAACATGGCGCATGTTTCCAGGGAAATGACTATCCGGCGAAGAATCGACTGGCATTGGTTTTTGCTGTATACTTTCGCGGACAACGTCTATATTTAGTAGGCAACACTTATTAGGCAAATTAAGATTTTTTAAATTCCACTAAATTGTTATCGAGAAAGATTAAAAAAAATTACATAAAAGAGGTATTTTCGAAAAAAAAATTGTGTACAAATTTATAATAAACCATGAGATACCAACAAAAACATAAAATAAATACAATACAATACGTCAATTCGAAAAATGGTATTTTTTTTATTTCATTAAAAAAAGCCAAAAACTGTAGATTTGTACCTACATGATCGAATGTTGTTATAATTATGAGTTTTAAATAAAACCACCAGATTTCGAGACGCTAAACGCCTAAACATTAACCCAAAACATTACAAAATCTGGTGGTTTTATCCAGGAATTACAATTACAACACCGTTTGATCATTATTCGAATATAAAGCATAGTACGCAAGTCGCGCCAAAATTTAGGTTATATATTTCTCTCCCAACGCTAGCTAAAAGTAGCCACATAAAATTTAAGAGGGTGATAAGGCCATAGTCGTTTAAACCAAAAATAAATTATAATTACCTAGGTACCATTACCAGGTACAAATTTTTCCAGGGGTCAATTCCCGATCTGTGAAAATGTTAAATCATAAAAACTTATCATCATGCATTGGAAGTGTAATTAATCAATATTAATTAATTAAATATTTACAAATGTCGTAAAAAAATTAAAAATAGAATAATCAAGCAAATAAAAATAAAACGAAATTGCCATAGAATGAAACGGTCCCCTTCATCTGCCTTTGCTTTACAATGGTTGCTTTGGTTGTGAAAAGTAATTTGTCACTTTGAAAAGATTTTAACGCTTATTTTCATACATCAAGAATCGAATTTAATTTAAGACGTAAAAAAAATTACAAATTCACAGTTTCACAGATTGGGAATTGCGCTTTTGTGTCATTGTGAATGTGAAAATATTGAGAACCTACTGTAAAAATAAAAAAAATCCAATTTGAACGTATTTACTCATTAAGTAAAATGTCAGAAAGCGAGCAAAAGTTCAGTCAATTCAATCAATTTTTTGTAAATCACTCGCTTTGTTACGTTATCCTTACGTACGTCAAACAAAGCGTTTGTAGAAAAAGCAGTATTGTGATAAACCTTAAACATTTCCGTATATTTGAGCTTTTTCAAATTGTCATAGCTGGTTGTAAATCGTGAATGTGTTTCTACTTTTAGAGTCAGTTTCAAATCTTTAAAATGTTGCACCAATGGGACTTACAAATAACCAGTCATTTGGGTTAACTATTTGTAAACTAAAGAAATCCTAAGAAATCGCTCCATGGCTTGTTTACTTGTATTCTGCATCTGTCTAGTCCATAAATGTCAAAACAGATTTGACGTTGGCGGCCATTTGCAAAAATGAGAGCATCTTCCAATAGGGTGATTTCTTTTGGCCCACCCTGTACATTTCGTATACAAGTATGTCTGTGATATTAATGAACCATAGTAGGTAGTATATTTACGTGTCAATTAAGCTTTTATAAAATTATTCAATAAATAAAAAAGTGTGCAAACAAAACATTTATCAATTTATTTATGAAAAGGAATAGTTCGTTGGTAAAAATAAAATAAAAAAAAAATAATGGCAAGACAACTTTAAGTGAGAGTGAAAATTAACTGACACAAGGGCCTAATGAATTATAATCTCAAAGCCTCATTCAAAAATATGTTGGTGTTTAAAAAAAAAAAAACATAGAATTTTAAGAGAAAACATAATGCACAAACGTCAAATTACTCAAAGTCTACACTAGATAGTCGAATTTACTAAAAACTATTACCCATGAGATATTAGCTAGTTCTTATATATCTAGTTTTATATTCGCTTGTCTGAATCGGAGGTTAATTGAAACACCCGAAAATTAATGTGTTGTTTTTTAACTGTGAATGCATTTGAGAAAATGCTTGAAATTAACTAGAAGAGAAAACGTTTAATAGAATGTCGTAGTGGTGGCTCCAATTTAAATGCATGAGGAGCACTTAACATAAATATAATTACATCCATCCCCAAGTCTATTAACATTCACTTCAGTTGCTATCAACCCGCAGTCTTCATAGAACATTTCCCATGATAAAAATGTACCACAGTCATCACTCATTAGTTTATCCAATCAAGACTAAAGCGTCAATTGTTGTGAGTGTCGTTTTTAAATCGATGAACGATTTTTTGTCGTTATTTTATAACTTTTGTATGCAGTGTCGTCTGTTTTTGTTATTTTTTCGTTTTTATCGGTTCGAAAACATAACATGCATACAGATGTAATGACAAACAATGCCCATCAAAACAAAAAATTAATGAAAGATAGCATCATAATAAAACAATCGACACAAATTTCGTTTATCGATTATAGTCAATTGATATTGATAATTATCAATACTAGAATCGCCTATGCCCATGCTCGATGAACACTTAATTTGAAACTAAATAATTAATTTTGAGTGAATACTTACATATTAATTTCTCATTACACCGGAAATCCTACACAAAAATTAAAGAAAAATGCATTTTTCAAATCTAGGCGAGATTACTTTTGAGTTGATGAATATATCATGAGTTCCGTTAAATACATACGTAGAAAAGCGTACGTCAAAATTCATGTTCATGTATAAATATAGATCTCAAACAACATTCATAATCCGAGACTTAAATATCAACATTAAACTTATGTCTGTAAGTTTTATAAACACTGATAATGGTTATCAAAAGTTGAAATTCATCGTTATTTTTTTTCCAGCAACACGACGTTTCTACATCTTTCCTAATTTAAATGTTGACGTCTCAAAATCTTACATTTTATCTTCATATCTTCTTTCTTCTTTTATATCTAAACAAAATTAATGTGTTTATGTTCCCTATATGATCTCCAAAACGGCATGACCGATTTTGTTGAAATTTTCAGACAATCTTCACAGTAGCCCAGCTGGTGAACCTGTGTGATATAACGATAGGTGGCGCTGGGGTAGATATATGTCTACGAAAATTTAAGTTTCCCGGTATATAACTTTTGTAAACAATTTGAAATTTATGTATGTATGTATTAACTTGGTAACATCGCTGGAGAGTAACAAATCAGATATGGTTTAATGCTTCAAAAATTCAATGCGTTCTTTTGTGGAGAAATATAAATTTTACATACCCCTTATGCGATTATCTATTAAGCGGCACTATCCAATTGTCGAAGAAATTCTGAAATTGACCAACTCGCAGTTCTCGGTATGTAAACCGTAGTCCACCTGCTGTGGATTGCCGTCGAATATGTGGAGGACGGCGTCGCCAAAGATTCTACGACATTTTTAAGTTTCCTGATCCGGCTAAAATCTATATATAGCATATATAAGGCCAAAAAAACTGAGTATAAGTCAAATATTTAGGCAGGTGCTCCTATAACGCACTTGAGTCTTTTGGATCGTATCCAAAAAAGAGCTTTTAAATGCTGATGTTGATGGATCATTTCCTGATTCAATCACATCTTTCTAGCACCGCGCTGCCTGACGTAATGTTACGTGTCTTTCATTGTTTTATATATATCTTTAGACAAACAACACGAATGTGGAACGCTTTGCCTGTCCCTCCTGTCTTGATAAGCAGAATGAATGTCACAACTAATTTGCATGTGTCTTCTCTTACATCCTTTCGTATTTCCGTAATGAAGAACAATAATACCTTTCGCATACGCAGACTATCCTTAACTGTAACTGTTTGGAATATGGTTGTCTCGACAACCAAATTACTTAATTCTGTCAAAAATATTACCTAAAAATTTGGTAGATACACAAAAGCCAAATTATGCAACCCAATCGTGTCCAATTTTAACGACTATTCATTACTTATGTACATATATCGAAATGTCACCAATATTTCTTTGAAACATTTAAAATAAAAGAAGACAATAAAATGTTTTTACTTAAACAATTCTTACTTTTATTGCCAAAAAGAGTTGAAACGGACAAATAAAGAATTCTTTGTACTTCAATAACGATAATAAAGCAATTTATTGAACCTGTTTGGTTTGTTTAGAGAAAAAAAATATGTCAGACAAATAAGAAAATAGGTTTTTTTTTAACAAAGCTGTCATTAATTTTTTTAAGCAGTATACATTATAATAAAAAAAACAATACCAATTCGTACCAGATTGAAGTGGATTATTTTGCACGTTCTCACGTTCTTGTGGCAAATTGAGTCAGTGTTTTTTGTTTTAATTAAATTCTTTGTTTCAATTAGTGCCGAAAAGTTTCCTATCAACTTGTAGGCGTTTTCTGTGTTTATATTTAGAAAAAGAAAGACGGGAAGAAACTGACACTACTTGAATCTTCCAAATACTGTGTTGTTTCACTCTTAACTGACAAATAAATACCTAAATTTTGTTAGCAATAGTACAATAAAAACAAATGTACGCTTTTGATGCTTGTAAGGTTTTAACCTGTTTTTTTATTTATTAAAATAATTAACACTACTTTTATGAATCCAACTTACATATTATTTAGCAACGATCTCTTCTATTCTCAAAATCGAAAATGCAAAACAAAACAAACTTCACTTTTCACACTTTCAACAGCTAAATAGTATTGTCTATCCATCTCTTTCAATCTTTATCGAAACCTCCATAGTCCATCCCATTCGCGCAAACTTTTTTTCTTGCATTCCGGTCGACACTAATGTGATGTGACCATGGCCAATGACCAATGACAATGAAATATATTCGTTTTTTAGTTGCAAGCGTTTGTTGATGTTTATTTTGTCGTTACTTCTGTTTTGTTTTTATTTATTTAAAGGACTACTCACATGAGAGCGATCAACAACCGACGAATAAACGCGATTGAAAATAATTTATGTATATACATACATGTGTACATATATCTAAATTTTTTAAACATTAATTCTTCACAAAATCGAAACAACATGAAATAGATATATTTTTGTTATAATAGTTTAGAAAGATAACTATAAAATTGCTTTTGTTTTCTTGGTGGTTGCTGGAACACAAATTTGAAAGAAATGTTCGTTCATAAGTCAGTCGTAGTTAGTACGAATCCTTAAGGGCTAACTATAATGGTCGGAAACAAGCGGAAACTAATTTCAAAACCGACCGAAACATTCCAATCTGTTTGTTAAATGAGCACGTCTCCCCATAATGCATGGAATGCCGCGGAAGTAGGTATATGTCAAATGTTCTTCATTACAAACACCTCTCTCAAGTTTTCGTCCGTAAAATACGCTCGCTAGCCCATCGAAACTTGACGAAACGGAGTAATCCGCCATTTAGGGCACAAGATACATTCCAAACATTATAGTTCAGCCTTTAGGGCATGATTTATAATAGACATAGACCAAGCATGGATTACTGTCAAAATTAAATGCAACTGTTTCGTCATGTTTCATAAAACATGGTGAATAACTTTAATGGACATGGCGATCTGTCATTTTGTTGTGCTGTTAAATGCCATAGCTGTCAAATTCATTACCTAGTGTCAGAACTATTCAGAAGGAAATACATCATGCTTAACGAAACTTATCGAACTGCGCATATACCAAATTATTGCGTTTTGGCTTTTGTGCCATTAACACATGCTTGGTTTTGATAATAGGCCATGTTTGCGGTCTTGTCTATTATAGTTAGGCTTTTAAACCAGTAAATGGAAAAGTAAACTTCGTCTGTGCGATCTGACAGTTTCTATAAATATTTCGTGTCTATGCAAGATAGATGCTTGCTAAAATGAAAATCTTTTATTTTAGCAATTATAATTTATTTTTAGTTTAATAGTTCAATTTCGGTGGCAGCTTTTAAGATCAACCGGAAAAAAACAATTTTCAAGCACCAATATGCTTGGAAACTGTCAAAAATGTATTCAATAATTAAAATTCATTGGGGGATGTACATATGTAGATATATTTTAATTATTAAAACAGAAATATTTTGCCGTTTGAGATGAATTTGAAAGAAAAAAGAAATTGATAATAGGTTTGGTTAAGAAAAAAAACAAAATATCTATGTTATTTACTTGATTGTCTGTGTCACATACATAGTTGCATCGTGATCAAAGGCAATAATTGAATTTCCTTGTGAGTATCATGCCGGAATCACTTAACTTAATCCGTCTTATATTTATATTATGTTCGAATGTTCCAACATATATTTTTACTTGCCAACATGACAATCAAACATAACATTACGATCATAGAGAAGTTTAAAAAAGTTAGTTGCAAAAAAATGTCTGTTTGTCTGTCAGTATGTAATGAGTCTTGAAATTTAGTGCGTATGATTCTTTTGGCATTCCCCAAAGGGGAAAATTGAAATTTTATTTTTAGACCTAAAAATAACGGTACCTGCCATATGACCGTTTAGGAAAAGCTTATTTTTCTCGAAAATGGCTCCAACGATTTTGATGAAAATTTTGGAGAATTTTTTTGTTAGCATTGGCTATCATTTCATCAGATCAAATTTAAGGAAATAGTCTATTAACGGTACCTTTCATATAACGTTTTTTTTTAATTTTTGGCTTTCTCGATAACGGATTTTTGGATTTCTGTCAAATTTTATTTTGGAGAAGATAGAGGTAGCCTAATTAATGTTGCATATCAAAATTTTGAATAACTTTTTTTTTCTAACTAAAATTGATTTTTGATTTTTTTTTTGAAAAATCAAAAAAAAATAAATTTTATAATCACATGTGTATTAATAAACTCTAAGAAACTGCATACTGAAATTTCAAAACAAAAAATTCTTTTCAAAAAACTAAAAATAAAAAATAGGAAACAAAATCAAAGAAAAAACTTTATGCGTTTTTCATAGATTTAAAAGTTGCCTTCATCCTACAATTTTCAAAATACTTTTTTCATAAATTCATTAGTATACAAGACGTGTGATGGCGTACTAATTTTTACTAAAAACCGTTAAGCGTTGTGTTTTTTTTTAACTTCAGATAGTGTTATTTGTCTACGTTAATGTTACTTATTTTTTAAATTTTATTCGAAAATGTGACCGCACGTATGAGCAAGTACGTGCAATCTAGTCGTGCAATTTATTTTTTCTGTTTGATCTATATCTATGTTTGATTCAACATACCGCTATGGCCAAAATAGTAATTATTTTTATTTTTTTAACGTCACATCACAAATACTCAATAGGCAAATGACAAATGGAAGCATAACTTCCTACGTAATTTATACGTAAAAGGGCCTACTCATGATTTTTTCTATGTGATAAATCGACGTTATTCAGTAAAATGAAACCAAGTCTAGATCATAATACTGGAACTCCGGGTGTAAATATTTTTTTTCGTTTATGAAGGGGTAATAACCCAGTTTGGTTACCCCCAGACATATTATCTTAAGGTTTGCCACCTTGTGCAACATTTTAAGATTCGTTTGACCATTTCTCATAGAAATTTCGCTTTAAGGTCAACCGCTGACAAAAATGGGTCTTGGGCTGAATATCTGGCCAGCGATTTTATTTCTTTTTTCGTCATAGAGGCAGAATTCCACGGGTTCTTAAACTACTTGAAAAGTAGACTTTAATGCATTTCGTATCACCAAATCAGAGCAACGAGTTAAGTTTTGCACTTCTGCGTAGGTTTTTCATTCTGAAATCAGCTTTGTTTTAAGAGCGCGCTTTAAAGCGGAACAGTGATTTTAGCGACCCATAATTGACCAAAACTAAATAAAGGTTTTCTCAAAAAATTAAATAGAATTAATTGACAATAAATATATATAATATAATACATTTAGTATTAGCACTACTATTATTTCAACCCCAACTGTAGGTGTCGATAGGGTCAAACCTTCATCAACTTCGTTAAAAAAATTTGCCAATACCGTATTTTTCAGTAAAAAATTGGTTGTCTGTAAAGTCGGTTTACGGACGATAATTTTACGTGATAACGTCATAAAAAAACAAAAGGAAAATCCTGTAAAAAAAACAATCCTGTATTTATCGTTAATTTATCCTGTAATTGTCCAACAGAATTCAAATGTCAAATCAAACGATAGCGATTCGTAGTTTAAACATATTCAATTTTGTTTATATGGCAACTATGTTTGTAGTTCTTACTCTGTAGTTAATTCTTACGGTCACAAAACCAATTTAAAAATGTCATGCGTACAAAATTTAAAAAAAAATAATAAAATCAAATCCGGAGATGCTTCGCAAAATAAGACTCCTGTTTTTGAAAAATGGAGATCCTGTAAAATGATGAAGTTTAATCTTTTTATTTTGTATTTTGAACAAATTGAGATGGGCCAATTATATACACCGGTAAAAACGGTAGCATGAGTCATGTTATTTGGTCTAGCGTGTCATCGATTTATAAGACGTTATCACGTCAAAAAGAAATAAATTGCACGACTGGATCGCACGTACTTGCTCATATGTGCTGTCACATCGTCGAATATATTTAAAAAAAATGCACGACTGGGTCGCACGATCTTGTTCTTATGTTAGATAATTGCTTAGTGGCTACATATGTATGTATAAAAAGGGTGTTTTTTTAGACGTGTGGTTTTCAAGAAGAAATAAAACGCATAATAGTTTAATGTTATGGCCAAGAATTAACTTGATTATAAAGATAAGGGTTCACATTATGTTTTAAAAATGATTTCGGGGAAGTGGCCACTGCGGCTGGCTCGAATAAATTCCAGCCGAACCCCAATTTTGTGAAAATCCGGATCGGTGACCATCTCGTGTTGGTCCCATTCACCGATGTGATGCGCTTGATGGTCGTTCGGCTTCAATTCTTGCACGAGTTAAATTTTGTAAGCCTGCAAACCAAGATCCTTCCGCAAAATCTTCCATAAAATGGATGGGCACATCTCCAATTGTTGCGCGCGATGGCGGATGGACTCATTTGGGTCTTCTTTGATACTCTGCTCCACCGAAACGAACCATTATTTTGGTAATAAATTTGCACAATTTGCAAACTTGTTCGGGAGTAAGTCTATTCATTATGCAATGAACAACCATTCATTATGCAATCGCAAACCAAATTGAGCATAAATCAAGTCACAGCTGTCAGCTGCCACACGTCTATTAAAATAAAAAAATAATTTTTTTTAGAAAATTCTTTCATTTTTTTAATTAGCTTAAAAGTTTTTTCGGAAAAACTAAGTATGCAATAAAATTTGAAAACTAAATGTCTATCGAGGAAAAAAAATATTGAAAATCGGTCGACCAGTTTTTTTTTAAAAGTCGTTTTGTTGAAAAACTTTTCGAAAAAATATTTAAATTTTTTTTCTAGTATGACATTATAAGGAAATCTGTAGTTTTCATCTGGGAAAATTATTTAAAAAAAATTCAATCAACCCATTTTCAAAATATTTCGAAAACCATTTTTTTTAGAATATTTTAAAAAATCGAAAAAAAAAGTTTTTGAAAATTTTAGAATGTATTAATTGAATTATAAATGACTTCCTGAGTACAAAAATTTATTGAAATCGGGATAATAATTTACGATAAAACCGCATTTGAAAAACACCGGTTATATGAGAGGTACCGATATAACTGAAATATGTATTGTTGTAAAAAAATAGCACCCTGAAAGTTTTATCAAAATCGTTAGAGCCGTTTTTGAGAAAATCAAACTTTTTGTTAAAAATTGTATGGCAGGTACAGTTATTTTTTGACCTAGAGTAAAAAAACACCCACCGAGATACTACCTTATAAATACTAATTGCCAAGTTTGAAGCAAATCGGCCCATCCGTTTAGGCTGTAGAGACGCGAACAGACAGACAGACAGACAGACGGACGGAATTTCTGGACCCACTTTTTTGAACTCCTCTATAATCGTAATGTCACGTTTGATTGTTAGATTTTTTTTACAAGAATCCATAACTTGCATTTTAGTACCTAAATCGCAAGTAAAAATGATGTGATCTGCCACCCGTTTTTTTTTCTATACCAAAATTCTGACATTTCATATTAGTATGTAGTATTTCGTATTCCAAAAATAAATGTACAAACACTCTCACTCACATATCAAAGAAATGAACAACAAATATAGATTGATTACACTTTCTTTGTATTTACCGAATACAAATATCCAACGGAAACTAGTAACGCAAGTGAAGTGCATTTACTTTAGTATATCAGAAAAAACAAACTTGCTCAAAAAATCACTCATTAATATCTACTTATGGTATACCTACATAATGTATGTACGTACATATGTATATAGGCTAATATACTCTGAGATTTTTATTTATCGCTTTAGTTTGCGCAATGCTTTATACATTTGTTTAACCAAAAGATATTTTAGATTGAAGTGAAGAAATACAAAAAATATCTTAAATGAATTCCAAAAAAAAATGACCTAAAAAAAGGCAGGAGACAGGCTTTCGAACAGGAATTCCTCCGATCCTGATCTGGCGAGTACTACGACCGATAATCAAGTTTGCAATCGCAATTAAGGTGTTTTCGGTTTAATCGGACCTGTCTCTGTAACACACAGATGTGCCAGATATTTTATTTGGCCAACAAATAGGCTTTGATGGATACAGTTTGGCTTTTTACTGGGAACGATAATATACCCGAACTGGTCACAATCCGATACCAATAGTCTGTAGTCTCATACTCCACGTCGCGTCGTCGCATCGGTTGATGAAATTTCGAACTAATTTTTTGACAAACAAAAAGGAAATATTCCTTATTAAATATTGCCAGCAGAATTAAATGACATATTTATTTTGACTTGGCTTTAAGGGCTTTATTTTTAGACTCAGTACCATTGTACTATATATATTCTTTAGTACTCTTACTCTCGTGAAGCAGCATTTTTACTTGCGATTATAGATACTATAATGCAAGTTATGCATTCGTGCAGATTTAAAATTTTGAGATAACAATCAAACATGACATTACGATGATATAGAAACATATTTGAGTTACTGGCAAAATTCTGTCCGGCTGTCTGTCTGAACGAATGTATTTTGGACTGTAACCTAAACGGTTGGGCCAATCTTCTTGAAACTTAGAACTTAAGGTTTTTTTTTGACATTGTACAGAGGAGTTTTTTTCAATTTTTTTTAGCTCAAAAATTAACGGTACCCGTCATATAACCGTTATGTAAAACTTTATTTTTCTCGAAAATGGCTCCAAGAGTATTTATGAAAAAAATCAGTGTACTCCGTAGCATTATATTTTGGTGAAAAAAATTTAATATGGTCGGCTAAGAACGGTACCCCCACCGTACCGGTCCGGACGGGTTTTTTTTCTTCGACTTTCTCCTAAATTGTTGATCCGATAACAATTAAAATTGATATTCAAGAAGATGTAGGTAGCCGAAGTAATATCTCATTAATTTTTTTTCGAAAACTTTTTTTTTATTTTTAGTAATTTTTTACTATATATCTACAACCCCAAATTTTCAGGTTCCTACCATTTTTATTCGCGTTTTTAAGATTTTTTTATAAACAATATGTAAAAATATTTTAACTGTAGTTAATTTTTAAAAAGAAAAAAATTATTTATGTTTTAATTGACAAATGTTGTTCACATACATTTGATATTACTTTTGTGTTGCTTAAAGACAGACTGGCAACAAATTTTCTACACTTAATTGCTCTACATCTACATCAATGAAATATATGTACCTACATTGAATTAAGTAAATGGATGGTCTTGGTGTCATCGTCGATAGCTTTCGTCATGGTTCCCATCCCAACATATCTGTTTGATCTTCATTGAAAAATTGATCGTCATGATACCTAAAGCCCATTTTTCTATGGCGCTCAAAACAAAACTTTCCTATTTGCTCGATATCCTGGTGCAATATATCTTCAACGGCGAATAAGTTGTATTCACTGTCGTCTTATTTGATGTTACTGGCCCTACACAGGAGCATCCGAAATCAGGCCTGATTTTTTATAGAACATAATTGCGACTTACAACAAAAGCACACTTTCAGTTTAAAATTTAAAATTTCAACACGATTTATACATAAGTTTGCTTTCTTTGAGAACTCCGACAGAGTGTCCAAATAACCCGGCGAATTTGTTTGTCGAATGACAATGTGCACGGTAATTGCAGCCAGAATAAACGTCGATTAAAAAATAGGTGACGCATAGTCGTGCCGGCAAATAATATACCCAATAGATGGCGCTACAACTCAAAAAAAAGTTGTGGAAAACATTTGAAATTTATAAAAATTCAACCTTTGTGTGTTTTTGTTACCAAAACTATGGTTTTTTTTATAATTTGCACACGCTAAAGGGATTTGGGCTACCCTTTTGATGTCGGTGGACACAGCGCTAGCTTAGGAAAGAAGGAGAGGGTTTAATAGGAGCTGCCGATGCACATTGGTATTAAACTTCTGAACATCATAATGGAAGGGGAAAACAGAGTTAGGCAAAAGATTCCACATTCGAGTTGTACGGCTGAAGAACGAATCTCTGTACTTGACTGTACGACCGAATTGGGCTCAAGGGTAAATTGGTGGGCATTCCTGGAAGCGCGAGTATTACGGTGACAGTTTATGGTGAAGAATGCAACTGGCTATTTCTATAGAACATTGACAGAAGAAAAAACGGCAGAAAAGAGAGAGACATGAAACATTCTATCATCTCCAATCAACTTGAAAGTTTTTCTTTGAATACCATCCAAAACACTCAAGTGGGTTGATAGAGCACCCGCCTAAATATGCGAGTAATATTCTATTCTTGGACGGATGTATGATTTGTTGATAGTAGCCAGATCAGAAGGGGAAACGAATTTCTTACATTTTCGGAGGAAGCCCAAACATCTTACGGCATTTTTGCCAACATCATAAATATGATCATTCCACAAGAGGTGACTGGTGATGTTAATACCGAGAATTTCAAGATGATCAGCTTCCATAATGTAAATACCACTCGTGGATAATGGCAAGGGGACTGTAATTCGCTTTAGAGACAGAAGACAGCATTGTGTTTTAGACGCATTAAATTCTACACGATTTCTTCCCCCCATTTGATGGTGCTGTCAAGATCAGAATTTAATGAGCTTATAATACGTTGCCATTGAAGATCCACATCCGAAGACCGCGGTTGTGACTCCAAAAAATGAATATTAAAAGTTGAGTGTGTACTGTCATCAGCGAAGCAGTTTAGTGCATTAGAAGTTTCAGACAGGAGGTCATTTATAAAAATGAGAAAGAGAGTCGGAGACAGAAGGGTGCCCTGCGGCACACCAGCACTAGATTTGAACCCATCCACTACAACTTGTATTGAATTGTCCGAAAGATTATTTCTAATCCAGCGAAGAAAAAAAACATCGAAACGGAAAGCAAGCATTTTCGAAAAAAAAACCTGGTGCCAGACTCTATTAAATGCTTTAGAAATATCGAGTGCAATAATCTTACTTTCTCCGAAACGATGTAGAAATTTATTCTACTGTTCGGTGAGATAAACCATCTTATCAGAAGCTTTCGTTCCTCGAGATATTTCTTGATTTTATATGCAATCGGTCGGTAATTTGCGGGGGAGGACGATTTATCTTTTTTTTTACAAAAGACCTGAATAGTAAGATAGATAGAACACCTCTTCAGAACAATAGTGGGGATACTATCAGGACCAGTGGATTTATGTACGTCAAGATCTTTTAAAACTCTAGCCACTGTACGAGTGCGAAAGAAGATTGGTCCCATAGAATCATTTACGCTCTTAAGTACACGTGGGACCATGACACACTCTGGCAGCGTAGAATTAGCGGCGAACTGCTTAGCGAAAAGGTTAGCTTTCTCTTGAGAACTAACAAATGGTGTGTCATTGACGACACAATCGAGTCGGAATCGAGGACGAAGAAGTGTTCTTTATATTTTTTACAAATGACCAAAAATGTTTGCTACCTTTGGGACATTGTAGTAATTTTTGTCTTAATTGCTTATCATATGAAAATTAGGTTCGTCTAATAAGGGCGTTACAGGCATTCCTGGCTTGTTTAAATTTGTTCCGGTTTTCTTCAGTAGGCTCCTCTTTATAACAACGAAAACATATCTTCTTAATTCTGATAACCTTTTTACAGCTTGGATTAAACCATGAGTTTTCTTTGGGTCTGATACTTTTGACTCTATTTGGGATAAAATTTATCATCCTCGATTACTATGAATGTTGTCACATACCAGTATTCGGGCATTAAAAAGGTTTTTATATGTGTAATGTAATAGGCTTGATTAATTCTGTATCTAATGAGTGGAAAAAATTCTTTCCTGCCTTTCTAATTCTTCTAACTTAATGCTGTTTTAATTCATTATAAGCAAAAGGTTATTAATAACCGCCCGCCGATTATTATCGGTTTAAAAAAAAAAAAAACATTCGACTTAATGAAAGCTATTAATAATCGTTAACAGATGGAATTCTTTTTTTTTTTTTTTAGATAGTTATGAATGATTTTCTATTATCCCTAAGGGCGATCTAAAATTAACCAATTTGAAAAAAGTTAATGGAAAGAATATAAGAATCAAAAACAAAAATAACTGCGTTGTAGGTTACTCTTTGTAAGCATGACATCATACATTTTAATTACGTATGAAAACTGAATTTCATTTGTTCAAATTCAACCACTAATAAACTTTTATTAAATCACTGTTGATAACTATCAAACGTTAAATTTATATCTATGCTTGAAACAAAAAAAAATGTATTTAGATATGATGTTGGTTTGGAATACCAAATATTTTCTAAGGATATTGAAAACAGCGCCACTTATTGGTTTCAATAAGGAAACATGCACAGATAACAGCCATTTTTTAAATTAGGTCAGGCCATTTAGGAACAAATCGGCTCGATTTACCACTTCCGCTTCATTTAAACTCCTTCCATCTTCTATTAAACTTCCGTAAACGCTCGCACTGGAGTAATTTATGATAAAGGTAGGCAAACTGAAACGGGCAGATCGATCTGAAATTGGATTTAAATCCCCAAAAAAAATTGAGATGAAGTTCAAAGTTCAGCAACTAGACCCTCCTCGGATCTAAGAGATTCTACTTGCTTTTTTAGACGAAGCTGAAGAAGAAGAAGCTGGTTCTATTTTAGATAAAAGCTAAATCAAGCACACAGCAAAGAGTTAAAAAAGCTGCTAACAAGAAAACTTTGGGGGGAAAATGTCTTCACATATCACACACTTAAGGAGTGACAGTCTAGAAGATTGCTTCTTTAAATAAAGAAACTATTTGTCACTAACTAAGCAAAGTCCGGTGATGAAGTAGTATATGTATCAGTGAAGCTCTCCGTTCGAAATGTTATATGGCACTTTATACATTCCTTACTATCCCAATTCTCAACCTTTTAAAGATGGCTAAAATCACAGCCATTCTTTTCAAAATCATTTCTCTGTGAACTCAATTGGCAACTCTATTATTTTCGATCGAAAAATTAAACTTATCGTTACTTAGTATGATGATAGCTTCTTTTTCCATGTTTATACAACACATATGATCCGAAAACAAACAAAAAATAATGGCTTGGTAAAGAGAAAACATTATATCCAATTCAGATACCCAAATCTTTCCAGGCAACCGGGATCCAAAATCTCTCGAATAAGTCTTTTCAAACTCAAACAAAGTCACAAATTGTTGATCGTCTCTTAAGGAGATGGCAGATCAGTCTAATACTGCTAAGTGTCGGCCCGGGATCTATTCCCGATATTTTCTGAAAAAAAAACCGGAACTAAAATATCTATATTACCTGACAGGTATACCCATCACTACACGTGAACTATTGCTAATTCATGAAGCTAGGGAAAAATTGTATGAGGTGATCCGCCTCAATAATGCTTATAGAGGGTCCTTCATTAAGCGCTTCTTAACTTTGAACATATATAAAACAAAGTGTGTGTGAGATATCATCGACATTTTGTATTCGTTTAAAAGGCCTATTGATGCCATTATGTGTGGAATATAACATCGTTTAAATATCCGCCACGGCTTCTCTTGGTGGTGAGCATCCGAAGTCTCCAATTTTATATGACTCTAGCGGTCTGTAAAAGGCCGAGTTCTTGTGAGCGACGCGAAATCCACTGACTCGGATTCTCCTACACACTCTCATAGATTGCGGCGATGTTTTTGGCAGATCTTCCGTTTTGTCGACGAACGGGTGTTGGTTGATTGTTTACTGAACTAGTGGCACGCGGAACGTTGGCGGAACAGAACATCCATTTTGATAAAACAAATAATATTTTTGACATGATATTTGATATTTATTGTTCAGATGACAATTGTACCTTAAGATAACGTCTTATAAATCGATGACAGGCTACACGTACGAAATAACATGCTGATAAGACTCTTGCTGATAAGACTCATGCTGGTAAGACTCATGACTCATGCTAACCGCGATACTGTGGTTTTTTTTAACCAAAATCGATCGCAAGCACCATGCAAATTCCCAAAATAATTTCACTCAAATTTAAAAAGAACAAGAAGAGAAAAAGAAATACAATATAGGCGGAGTTTTGTTAAAGTAAGATATTGGGGGGTGTGTGTGTGGATTTAGGTGTCAGTTATAGTGGTCAGGAAAAAACACCAGGAAAAATCACATAAAATCACAAAATCACAATCACAAACAAATGGAAAACAGAATTTTCATCAGTGAAAATACGTCAGTTGACCTTAGAAAAAACAGCACCAACCACCATCTTTCTTTTTTTCCGGTTGCAAAGTTCATCAAAATTTTGTGTCCTGCTGATATTGGAACAGTAAAAAAATTGACCAAATAATTGGAACGATTTGTTCCATTTTTGTGAAATGACAAACTGCTGAAACAAAATGAAATTCCGTCAGGAAAATAAATATATACAGTTTTTACAAATATTGACAAAAAAAATCTTTCAGTGTTTTCCCTTCGATTAGTATAGTAATTGTGTTTCAAATCATATGAAAACATAGTTAAATATGCATTTGAATTTTTTTCCTGATACGTTTTGCTGATCGCTATAACTGGCGTCTTAACGATTCGGTTTGTGGGTATGAGTTAACGGGTGGTATGTTAATGTTGCTGCCCTCAATGTTTTCTTATGACGTTATCAAGTAAAATTATCGTTTGTAAACCGACTTTACAGACAACCAACTCTTTTTTTAATAATATTTGTTAACAAAGTGTCTGTAAGGCAGACTCCGCGTCAGAAGCGCAAACATCTTATCTACAGGACCAATGCCGCCCGCAATTTTATCATTTGCACGTGTTGTTGAACGCTATATCCATCAACGTTGATTTGACAAAACAGACTGAATAAATGACAGCCAATTTGAAAGATGTAGCGTCAACAAGATGGCCGCTATCAACTGTCAAAGTTCAGAAGTCCTTGTTGGAAGATCCTATACAAGAAGCTGGGGAAAAATCAATATGGATGAAAAAGTGGTGGAAACAATTTCACATCTTTTTATCATGTGCCCTGTTTCTTCTAAAAGAAATTTTGATTGTCTGTAAAGTCGGTTTACGTACGATAATTTTTCGTGATAACGTCATAAGAAAACATTCATGACACCATATATAATTTCACTTTAGGTAAACAAAATATAGTATTAAATCTACTACTAAGTACAAAATCTAGTACTTAATATAGTACCAAAAATACAATAGTACAAAATTCTAGTACTAAGTACTACAAATCTAATACCAAAAATACTATTGTACCAACAACGTAGTACTAATCGGCACCAGTTTTCTGTTAAAACACCAGCGCGTTACTACGCCCTAGAAAAAATATGTTTTAATGTGAAATGCGTCCCGCTAGCATGAGACCAAACATTCACAGGAACGATTCCTGGACAAAAATATATTTGCCATGTAAATTTCATTAAAATCCGATGGGCGGTTTAGGAGTAATTACTCGACATACATAACACACATATATTTCGAATAAGGACTTGACAATTATTTTTGTTTAAATAAAACGCAAACCATTTGAGATATTTCAAAAACTTTATTATCGGCATGGAGTACAATCAAAACATTTATGAATGGAACATGACTTAGTTCATATGGCAACCGCGGGCTCGTTTGCAGGGGTCGATTCGTTGGACCCAATTTTTGATGACTCGGCCACACATTTCGGCTGAAACGGTCGCTATTTCGCGTTAAATGTTGGCTCTGAGCTCTTCCAACGTCGTTGGCTTATTTCCATAAACCAATGACTTAACGTAGCTCCAAAGAAAATAGTTTAGAGGCGTTTAATCGCACGACTGAAGCGGCCAATCGACTGGCCTATTTCTTGAGATAACACGCTCATCAAACTTACTCTTCAATAAATCGATTGTAAGGTGTGCTGTGTGGCATGTGACACCATCCTGTTGAAACCACATGCCGTCGAAGTCCATATCTTCCAATTCAGGCCAAACATAATCGGTAATCATGGCGCGATAACGCTGACCATTCACAGTAACGTGACGATCGTTATCGTCGACGAATAAATGTGGCCCAATAACGCCCCCGGCATACAAACCGCACCAAACAGTTATCTTTTGTGGATGAAGTGGTGATTTATGAAGCAAATGTGGATTTTCACCTGACCAATAATGCATATTTTGCTTATTGACGAACCCATTGAGCCAAAAATGAGCTTCGTCACTGAAGATGATTTTGCGATGAAATTCAACAATTCAATGCCCTTAAAGTTGCGGTCAAATTTTTTTATAATTTGCAGACTTTGCTCATTCGTCTACTTTACCATGATGAAAATTTTGAGTTTATTACTGAATAAATTGACAATGACAGTTCGATGATTAGTGAATGGGTGCGTTCACAAATTAAATTCAAAGTTGTCAAGTACCTATTGGAAAAACCGAGATTTCTGATGTTCGCCTGGTGCTCAGAATACGTTTGCGATCGATTTTTGTTGACAAAATTACAGAATCGCGGTTAGCGTAACGCGTTACTTTTATTGTGTACGTGTCATCGCTATCAAGTCAAAAAGAAAACTTCATTTGAAAGATACTTGTACAGTGAATCCAACGATTTAATGTACATTAGCATTCTCAAGCCTTAATAGATTGTGATATGAATTTCTTTAATACTTCTGATGCCTCTAAAAGTGTATTGTAATTAGTACCTATTTCTTTTAAACTAAAAAGAACAAGTAATAATAACTTGTTGAGAGAAAAAAAGCAATAAAAAGGCAACAAAACAAAATATGACACATATTCTAAACTTAAATTATGAACGCTAAGAACCAAACCGCCAATATACATATCACGTTTTAGGGGAGTGCTAACAATATAGATGTTGCAGTAATTGTAAAGATATTATATCTTTTTCGGCTATAGTTACAAATAATAACAAACCACATTATATCGCTGACAATACTCCACTAAGTAATATATCAATCAACGTTCCTCTCATTTCGTATAACAAAACATTAACAATAGTCTAATAACGAGTATGCATATATAACAACTATATTAATTTATTAATTATAACATTATTCACTCTATATTCTCCCACAAAGTGTCATACGAATTCATTCATAGAATAATAGTTTACCTAACCTATTGTTTTGCCAGCGGCTGCCTTTTTGATCGTCAACAGTATTTTCTTCTATAGCACGTTTTATAAATAGCTTTTTGAAATGTATCTTGGTAATCTTAAATACAAAAACCCTGCACTTGTGAGCAGATTATTCCCTTGAAAGTTGCATAAGCTGTAAGCTGATTAGAATAAGTGCAGTTTTTGCAACACCACAAATGTTTCAATCCGCATACCTACTTCGTCTAGACATCGTCAGATATGTATAGTTATACATTGTCAGATACTTATAGTTTTATTATTTAAGTACAACGATTAAGATTTGTGAGCTTATACTACTAGATATTAAGAAGCTTCTTAGAATAGAAACCACTTAAAATACAATTTATTTTCTTATTATTATTATAATAGCCCCTGCACACCACAATATATATCTTTCCTAGAAGTTTTTTAATTACAAAATTGTTACTATAAAAAATAGTGAAATAATAACAACATAAAAGATGATAAAATAATTACAATTTTGTTTTATTAGATGATGTTGTTGACGATTATGTGATAACCCAAAAACAATTTGTAAAATTTTTTTTTATTCGAATGTGGTTCTTTTTATTTTTAACAACTCCAAACAAGAAAAAATTATAACAAGTATGGTCCCTATAGCTGCGCCCGCGTCTTGACTTGCGTTAGATTCGGATACAAAAGTCGTATTTTAATTTTTTCAATGCACAACTACTATGAATCGCGCCACCTATTGTGCAGTATAACTCAATTGGCCACACCATGTAGAAAACCAGGTATGTTATATACACACTCTTACAGTCTGCCCAGACCATGCAGAACTTTTGAGAAACATTAAAAAAAACTGTAATGATTCTGAACTACTTTAAGTTTAAGCCCCTGCTTAAACGATATGTTTGGGAACATAGCTTACAATAAATTATAACAATAGGCCATCTGTTGTAGAGTAGAAGTACGCAACTAGACAATGTATGACGTGGATTTAAGAAAAAAATAGATGCAATTTTTTCTATGATTTTAAATGATTTTTTAATATTAATCAAAATATATTAATATTGTTGAGATGACAATCAAACATGACATTACGATGATAGAGAAACAGATTTGAGTTACCTGCAAAATTCTGTCTGTCTGTCTGTTCGTATGTATTTTGGACTACAGCTTTGTATATAAAAAACTATAGTACTACCATCAGGATCTAGTTTAGCGAGATACTGCCGTTATAGCGCTGCAGTAGTTCTTGATATGTATTTGTGTGGGTTTTGGAAAGTAGAAAGAAATATAATGATGAAAGAGTAGGTTGTATGTTATATTTTCAGAAACGTATGAGTTAGAATGATTACAAGCATTTGCATGAATAATGAATTATAAGTACGAGTGAAAGGTTCAAAAAGTGACACTAGACCATATGGTATGGAGTAAGGGAAACAAAAATTAATGGATTTCTTTTTGATTTTTCGTAAACAAACCAAGATTGTGCGTCTTTCTGTATTTCTTATACCGAACTCAATTACCAATGTTGCCATATTCGGATTTGACTGCTTAAAGTTTTAATGTTTAATTGTTCAATTTCGAACGCTACTTAAATATAAAACTGGTGACTGTGGTACTATGTTGTCGGTACAATAGTATATTTCGTACTAGATTTTTATTACTTAGTACTAGAATTTAGAACTATCGTAGTTTTCGTACTATATTTAGTACTAGTTTAGTAGTTAGTAGTAGATTTAGTACTATATTTAGTAGTTAGTAGTATATTTAGTACTACATTTTTTGACGTAAAAAACGGTAAATTTCATCCTGTTTCCGTATCTATAAAAAAACCATACCAAAAACAGTGTTCAAGACAGAAATGAAAACTCCTCACACCCCTGTCTAAACTTCTATCTTCCATTCTCTCATTATCTGAAATTGAAAAACAAATAACACGAAAAAGACTTGATAATTTGCTTCCCTCTGACTGCTAACACTTTATATACATCTTTCAAGTTCTGTCAATTTCTAACGTTGCATATGTGTTGAATTCATCTCCCCGAATAAAAGTATACACTGAGAAATAGCGAGATAGCGAAATTAGATGGTGCTAGATGAAACACCCATCTTGATAGTACTATAGATTCTATATACAATGACTACAGCCTAACCATAGGGTTATTTTGACATTCTACCTACAGAGGACCTTTTCTTAATTTTTTGTTTAGCTCAAATATTAACGGTACCAAGTGTTAGCTCTGCAAATTTTCAAAAAGTGTCCAAAAAGGTGCCCCAAATGTTAAAAAGTGTCCCATACATAAATATACATAAAATTATAGACTAAAACCACAAACTTTCAAATTTAATGTATACGTATGTTATATGAAATGAAAATAATATAAAATTCCATAAAAAAAAATCAATATTTGATTTTTTTAATTTCTGGAAAAATTCTGTGAAAAATGTATAGTAATTCATAAATTGAGAACAGCTGGTGGGCTGATTTGGCTCAAAATTTTTTCAGTTGTTCGCAATTCCCGAGAGAAAGTTTTATGAACATTTTTTTGGGAAGACCAGGAAATTTCAAAAAGTGTCCAAATGAGAGCCTTAATATCTAAAAAGGGTAAAAAAAAACCCTGACGATACCTGTCATATAACCGTTAAATAAAAGCTTATTTTTCTCAAAACCGGCTGGACAAATTTTTATGAAAAAAAATCAGTGTACTATTGTAGGTGTGGTTTTTGTTTTAATGAAAAAATAAATTAAGATGATGGGCTAAAAACGGTACCCCCATAGAACGTTTTTTTTTTCTTCGAATTTCTCGAGAACTGGTTAACCGATTACAACAAAAATTAATATTCAGGAAGATGTAGGCAGCCTTAGTAATTTGAATTCAAATAATTTTCAAAAAAAAAATGTTTGTATTTTTAATAAAAAAAAAAAAAAATTTTAAATGCATATTTTAGTGATTTTTTTTGAAATTTCATTTATAAAAATAGGTTATTTTTGTGCTTAAGTTTGCATACTTTAAATGTTTTTTTTTGATTTTTGAAAAAAGTTGTTAAATAAAACCTATTTTATTTATTTTATTTTTATTTTTTATTTTATTTAAAAACCGTTCTTACGATTTTGGAAAAAAATCACACTTTTTTAAATTTTTCATAGAAATAAAATGGCGTTTAAATTTTTCCGATGAAAACTATTTTACGTACTTTTTTCAAACAATTAAAAGTTAGAAAAATCGAATAAAAACTTTGATTCACTTGATATTTTTTTTAAATTTTATTCGTTGCTGTGACAGCACATAAGAGCAAGTACGTGCGAACTCTTGTGAAACGATTATATGTATGATGTCGCCAAAAATTCTGCAAGATATTTAGGCTTCCTCCGACGATGTAAGAAATTCTGTTTCTATTCTGATCTGGCTACTATCTTCAAATCTTATATACGGATTCTCCTTCAACTCACTTGTGTCTTTTGCATTCAAAATGATTGGAGATGATCACAATCACTTCATTAGAACATTCATGTCGCTCGAACATCAACGGAATGTTTCGTGGCCTAGTACTCAATTTCTCGCATACGGTTAAGTACAGAGATTCATTTTTCAGTCGTACAACTTGAATGTGGAATGTTTTGCTTAAATCTGTTTTCCCTTTCCATTGTGACCATTGTGTACCAATGCCAATCGTGACTGATTTAATTTGCAATAAAACAATATTGAGTTCTTATAGATATAAAAACATAGATTTCGATTTAATGAAAATCGGTTAAATAATTTTGCAGTCTATTGGCGACAAACATCGTGACATGAGATTTGTATTACGTAAAGATAGCAAACCCACCCGGCGTTGGTCGGGCTTAAAATACATTTTCTGGATTTTAGCAACAGCGCTTTTAATTGCACGAACATTTTGTTTATCGAAGTGTGGATCGTATGTGGAACGCGAATAGAGCTTGACAGTTCGTAGCAATCAGCTTGGAATTCTCGACGAATATTTTGTTTTCTCAAATTTATCATATTTCAGAAACTAAAATGTAAATTTAAATATCTAAATAATAACTGAAATTAGTTTGTGAAGAATTCAGGTTTGTAAGTTGCTTTAAGTCATATTCATTCAATTATTCGTCATCCGTTGTTCGCTCTCATGTAACTAGTCATTTAGTTACTCCTTACAACATCAGTTATCTGTCTGTGAAAGTCCCATCAAAATCTGTCTAAAAAAAGAATTTTCGAAAAAAACGACCTCGGCGCCACCTGGTGGATATTTAAAATCATCTAAGTTATTCCTTGAAACTATCACCTGTCTACCTGTAAAAGTCCTTTTTTTGGTTTTAAAATTTGGGGTTAGAATGCGGTGTTGTTTATCCTCTGTTGTGTCCGTTGCTGGTTCTCTCGTAGAACGGGGCTCCGTCATTGTTCATTATATGTATCTTCGAATCGGTCGTCTGTGATGGCTCGAATGTTGAGGTAGTTGGGCTCTAGTTGTTGCTGGATTTCTAAGTTGGGGTGGTCCTCCAAATTCCTCAAAATATTTTTGGAGAGCTGTATCATGAACTGATTTATTGGCATTAGTTTGGTGTCTTCATATAGCTTCTTGTTTGGGACATATTTCCATGTAATGGAGTTTAGGTGTAGATCTGTACAGCTACGGAGTATCTTCCTTTCAAAAACTTCGATCTTCTTCATATATGTTGGTGATATGGTGAACCAAATAGGACAAGCGTACGTCAGAACGGGACGGATCTGTTGTTTATAGATGAGCAGGTTAGTATTTTTTGCTTAGCCCGTGGTGGTGTGGTGGACCACATGTAAGGAGAAGTTGGCTCTCTTAAGCATAAATGAAGCGTGCTTGTTGAATTTGAAGCGGTTAGTGAAATTCACTCCAAGGTATTTTGCTGTTGTCTTTGTCCTTTTATCACTGTGTTGTCTGTGATACTGATGATGCGTGATGCGAAACCTCTTCGACTTCTTGTTGCTGTTGTTGGGGTTCTTAGGCAGATAAGCCCGCTTTTTTCGCTATTTATCTTTCCCAAAAGTTTATTATGTGATTTTCAACTCTCCTGATTTCCTGTGAAAGGGATGTTGCATATGTTAAAGAGTCATCGGTGTATAGCTTCGTTGACGTCCCTGGGATGTTGGTAGGCTGGTCAGTTGTGTAAAGGTTGAAAAATATGGGGCCCAACTTGGTTCCTTGTGGAACTCCAGCGCTGATCGTCTTTTTCGTAAATATTCTTTGTTTACCTGTACATAAAAGGATCTATGAGTTAGAAAATTTCACTGTTTGAATATTAGTCCTTTTATCCAAACTGTGTCGAAGGCCTTTTCGATGTCCAGTAAACAGGCGACGGTCGTCTCTTTATTGCTGAGTCCGTGTGTCACGTCGGAGTGCAGTCCAAGAAGCGGGTAAAAGGTGGAGTGTCGTGCACGGAAACCATACTGACATTCAGGTATGATTTCCCTTTCCCTGAAGAAATGATAAGGATAAGTCCCTCCAGTATTTTACTGATACAGCATAGAAGCGAAATCGGCCTGTTGGTTTTCCTCGGAACGGGCATCACTTTTGCCGTTTTCTATGTTTTGGGGAAGTATTTGGTAGCTTTTTAAGCACAAAGTTAGAAATCCCATCATTTCCTGCTGACTTCTTAGAATTTCCTCCGTGGATTATGTCAGTTACTTCCTCGATGGAAGTAAAAGCATCTCCAGTTGGTCCGAGTGCAGAATTGTCCTCATTAAAGTTGGTGACTGAAGTATTAGAAGCTGCAATTTCTTTAAACCTGTTTTCAACTTCTTCGATGAATTCATGAAGGTGATTGGGCGGGCGATCCTTGAAGGTCTCCTCAAAATGCTTAGCGAGAGCTTCTGCTTTTTCGGTTGGTGTTGTTGCAGAATGTTGCCGGTGCATTAATGTATCTTGAATCGAGCTTTTTTTCCCAACGAGCTGGTTAATTTTCGCAAGTCTTTTTCTGAATTCATCCTCCTGGTAATGTTTCACTGCCTGGTTGAACATGGTGTTGGTGTATTGAAGTTTGGAGTATATGCGTCTATATCGTCGTTCTCTCTGTTGAACAATCTATGGTATATACGTTGAAGCTTTTTGCGGAGTCTCTGTCTGTGAACATATATGGCCTGTATATGCTCTGGCATATTCGCATATCGGTCTCTGCTGGTTTTTGCAGTCTTAAGCTTTTCCTGTTAACTGTTGTCTCGAATTGGAGTATGGCACTATCAATTACGTTGTTTGAGTGTTTCTAAACCATCTACAAATGGTTGCCTTTTATTTAAAAAAGAAAATTATAAAAATCCACCCAGCCGGACTTTAGATATAAAGTCACACACAAAATTGAATGTTATTTTTATATATAAGGATTAATAATATTGTTAATTAATATAGAACTTATTTTTATTTAATAGATCTGCCAATCTGGAATTACGATGGCAGCTCAACTGGCCAAGCTAAAGGTTCAAACTCAGATACATATCTGCATCCCGTGGCTATTTTCAAAGATCCATTCCGCAGAGGCAATAACATTCTTGTTATGTGTGATACGTACAAGTTCGATGGCACTCCCACAGAAACAAACCATCGCAAGACGTGTTTGGAAGTAATGAACAAGTGTGATGCCGAACAACCTTGGTTTGGTATTGAGCAAGAATACACATTCCTTGATTTTGATAAGCACCCATTGGGTTGGCCAAAGAATGGTTTTCCTGGACCTCAGGGACCATACTATTGTGGTGTTGGAGCTAATAAGGTATATAAGAACTCTATATGTGCACTAACAATAAATAACAGCTTTTTTTTATTTTTTTATTTTTGTTTAAATGTAAATTACTATTGATAATCAAACTATAATAATTTTGTTCGTTCTTGGTAATTCTCAGGAAATTGGGTACCAATTTATTTTATTTTGAATTTTGAATATATGTAAATTATTTAAAAAAATCTTTTTTATTTACTTTAGGTTTATGCCCGCGATGTTGTTGATGCACATTATAGGGCTTGCTTATATGCTGGAATCAAGATATCTGGCACCAACGCTGAAGTGATGCCAGCCCAGGTAAAATTATTTTCTTACAAAAATGTTGTATTGTTTACAAACAAATTTGGTTTACAATAGTGGGAATACCAAGTGGGACCCTGTTTAGGCATTTCTATCGGTGATGAACTATGGATGTCAAGATTCTTACTTCACAGAATAGCTGAAGAATTTGGCGTAAATATATATATTTTCCGAGTTAGTTACACCAGCAACATTTTAAATGTAACTCTTATTTTTCAGATAATTGCCACTTTGGACCCAAAACCAATGCCAGGTGACTGGAACGGTGCTGGTGCACACACGAACGTATCTACACTAAAAATGCGTGCAGATGGTGGAATTAAGTATAGAAAAATGTTTAAAAATACCTGCAGCTCTATTTTAACAAATATATATATTTTTTTAAGGGAAATCGAGAAGGCTGTTCAAAAGCTCTCCAAATGTCACGATCGCCATATTCGTGCATACGATCCCAACCAGGGCAAGGATAACGAGCGTCGTCTGACGGGACACCACGAAACTAGTTCAATTAATGACTTTAGTGCTGGTGTTGCCAATCGTGGCTGCTCAATTCGTATTCCACGCGGTGTCAACGATGATGGTAAAGGTTACTTTGAGGACAGGCGTCCAAGCTCCAATTGTGATCCTTACTCTGTTGCTGAGGCTATTATGAGAACAATTTGCTTAGACGAATAGGAGACGAGACATTAAAACCCTGGTGGGAAGTTATATACATTATGTAGTTTATTAACTCATTATTAGGATTTATAAAGCTGTTATTCTTATATTATATTATATATCTTTCAATTTATGTAAATTCTAACACACGTTGCATAGATTATAAAGTTGACTTGCAAATTAAAAGATCGTCATGTTATGCAAAAAACTGTTTAGTTTTAATTTTATTTGCGGTGTTAAGGTTAACCATAAGTCGGTCAAGAGTAACAATATAGTCGTATCTAACAAGCACCAAAGTAGTTCAAAAATCGTACATTTTTATCTAATGATGTAGTTTGAACGTAATCCTTAAGACTTATCAAAAGCTATATAATGTCACATTGTTCTTTATGCGAGGTTAAACATTTTGCTTAACAACTCGATTGAGGCATCATCCATTAATTAGTCCATGGATGAAATCCCAATAAGGGGTGATAGAGGCACTCTACTCGGCTCCTTGCAACAAGTTATCGGTCGTGATGAAGCTTTTTATCCACAGAATTCAGAATTCGAGTATCTAACTATGCATAAGTATGTTTCGGATGTTATGAAAGAGATCGAAAGCGTATTCTCAAAATATTCAGCTTCAATGAATGAATGAAAAGATTTTAGGTATAAGTGCTATTGTGCTTCATCTGAATCTGAATGAAGTTACTCATTCTACAGCTTATCCCCCAAATTATTTTCTTTAAGAATCTTTAGTGTTTGGAATAGTTCAAGGTAGGGTAATTCGCCCTCTCACATTTCCATATGATTAAATTCTTGACGTACGAGTGCATCAGATCTTTCTACTCAAAATAAGGTTTGACGTCTCCTCGTGAATATTGCAGAATTTGCTTGTAGCATTGTCTTCTTCCTCATTTTTGATTTTTTCAACTCCTTCTGTTTTTTTATTTTGTTTTTGATCACATCTTTTTCCCCTCCAGCAAAAGGGGAAATGAAAAAATGTCGAAAGCTCTGGTATTTTCGTGCCAGAAAAAAGTAAAGAAACACTTGTTGGGTAGAATTGAATAGTTTTGGGCAGATTTGGGTAGATTCGTGTGAGTACGGAAACAGACTTGATGTTGTTTTGCTGTAATTTGTTTAGGATTGAAAAATGTTGCTATTACTTGAAGTTTGAAGATTATATTTATATAATGTACTAGCGGACCCGGCGAACTTCGTCTCGCCACTGTTTAACGTCTCTTCGCAATAATTGGAAGTAATACACAAAAAAATCAATTTTCCACTTTTCCAATTTCCCGACTATTCCGGAGGGTGTTCCCAAAATTTTATTTCGTAAAAACCTTGATAAAAAAAATTGAGCCAACATTTTTTAACACCATTTGTATATAGATTAGTGGAGAAAACAATATCGGTCAAATGTCGGCCTTTGATCAGAATTAATGACCAAATGGGTTCGTTTGATCGCACTTTCCATCATTTGAATCACAACTTCTCTTGAAAGGTTCCCGCATTCCTGCAAAAATTCAAAGACTAGCGTGCATTAGTACTGCAAGTGCTTTAAGAACTACTCCAACCGCAGCCCTAGATACTTTTCTCTCATTAGCCCCAATAGACCTTTACATAAAGGAGCTGGCGGCCAAAATTGCCTTAAGATTAAGACATTGAAACAACTGGAACAAAGGTCAGTATGGTCATAAAATCACATACAATTATAGAAAATTATATAGACACTGACTATACTGTACCGCACTTAGATTTTAACACGCGGGCACTAACAGACTTTCCTTCAAGAGAATGCTGGAGGGAAAACCGGGTCATAAATAAAAGTCGTATCTCGGTCTATATAGAACGCAAGCAGGGATAGGGTCTGGTATCATATCGATAAACCCACCAATAAATAGATCTGTAAAGTTGCCAAACTTAGTAGTGTTTTTCAGGCAGAAGAACTATCAGTTTGGGGTTGGAGCCTTACGAGGAGTCCTATCATTCCCCACAACAAGAAATGCTGCGCCAGAAGACACCCTCCAGATTATTAGTTTTAGGAAGGAGGGGTTGGTTTTGAGGGTGTGAAAGCTTTGTGATTTTAACCAGAATTCTTAAGTGCAACAACATTTCTTCATATTTCGGGTATAACAGAAGAAATAAGGTGAACCTACCCCCCCTGCCACTATCCATGAGTGGTACTTGAATTTCTGCATTTTTTTGGTTTTTTTGCGAAATTTTAAAAAAAAATTACACCTTTTTTCAGGAATAACGAATTGACATACATATGTACAAACATGAATGAATAGTCAAAATGTAGGAAATTGGACGGTCCACATACATAAATAAATAAATGGATACTTTTGCCGTAGGACGTCAGAAGGAAAAGTTATTGATGAAAAACCTAAGAACTGTCGAAAGTTTTGCACTTTTCCCCCACTCTTCCCTTCAGTTCCAAAACTAGATAACGTTTTAAAGTTTTATTAAGTTCCGATTGTTTTCCATCTAAAACTACCAGTCGACTAGACTATAAATGCACTTCATTGAATTTTAATTTTGTTAAATGTAGATTTTTTCAATAAATCCTCATTCCCTTGTAACGGTCACATAAATAAAATAAAAAGTGGAGTTTGAAATATCTAGGTAATTAAATTTTCAATTTGTTGGGCCTATTTCTGCGGTTACGACGTTATCGCGCTATAAAATTGAAAGAAACTGAAAACTTAAAGAAATACCCCAAGTTTGGGAATTTTTGGCTGCTTAATAGCTCCGTCGCTGTTGTACAAAAAAGCTATACAGACCAAAATTATAGGAAATTTTATTTGCTACAAGTTGGCATATTAAGTTATTTTGCGTTAAAATACACCAGAAAGGAGTTATACGAGTATTGCCAAAGGCACGAATGTATGGACAGAGTATGACGAAGGATTAAAATATTTTAATATGAAAAAGATCAATTTTGAAAATATTTTCCTGACCGGTTTTGAATATCCCTGACTTTCCCCCGACCAAATTTTTGTTCCCTGACTTTGCAGTCGAGTGACAACTATGAAATAAGGTAACGTGACGAAACCTCAAAGCTGAAAGTAGAAACTATTCGAACTTTGGCTCGCTTTACAGAAAAAAAACAAAAACTAAACGCAGAAATTTGGAAAATGTCGTTTAAAGAGAATACAAAGCGTGTTAAATGTATATGTGAATGTTTGAAGCATTATTGACGTGAAATCCACATCTGTTTACTTTACAAATATCGAAACAGAATTGAAATTTGCCGCACATACAAAATTTATAGGGTCTTCTAATAGGGTGATTACAAAGGGCAATAGCCCTTTTTTGCACAGATTCTTTTGGTCACTATGGCGTATGCCGTATACGTACTTTTTCATTTTTGTTGTTGTTTGGGTTGATGCGAAAATTAAAACAAAACAACAATTAAGGAGTTTTTCTTAAAGATTTGTGGATCAGTCGATCCCACAAATAGGATGATTAATTTTGCCCTATCTTGTACAAAATATATGGTCCACTATGGCGTATACGTACTTTTTTCAGTTCAGTTTTTTTCTGTTGGCGAAAGTTAAAACAGCAGGTAAGGGAATTTTGTTAACCGAATTCCGTGATGTCAAATTTCGTCAAATAACAATATATTACCGTGGCTTAGTGGTTAGTGTGTCGGACTGCTAAGTGAATGAGCCGGGGTTCGAATTCAGCTCAAAGCCATCTTCTTTTCCGGGATACTGCCTCTTGCGAGGAACTGACAAAACCTCCAAGAGTAAAATTTGTCTCGAAATAGTGCATCCCATGTAGCCGTTCGGACTCGGCGGTAAAGGAGGTTAAGGAGGTGTCGCGCCAATAAATTTAACAATATATTACTATGCCCAAGAAATAAAAGTAGCGTTGTATTCACGTTTTAAATAAAAGTCTTATTAGTTGCAAGAAGATCTCAATGTATTTCATTATGAACATCAAACTTTTATCTCATTTCACTTAAAAGAGAGAAAATCTCTGACGAACGCCTGAAAATCGGATAACCCATCCTGTTCCATCGAAGTTTACTGTCTTTCTGAAACGTATGGACAAAGTGTTTTGGCGTCCAGTGTAAGTTGTTGGTGAATCCTAAACAAAAACAAATAATTTATTATAAAGCTTTACTCATTCTTTTTTTTCAACACCTCTCCACAGAACTTGCGCATAACTTCTTGATTGTTTGAACCTGGTATTTTTTCCAAGATTTCTAAATAATCCGATCGGCATGTCACTTTAGATCCCAAATCAAAAACTAAATATAAAAGTGCATTTTATATACATTTACATATACATATTCACTGTCAAAAGTTACCTTTGAATTCTAAGGATACAGCTAAATTATTTGGCACCCTTATATTCCATAGACAATCAGAGTTATTTCTTGTGCTCTCCGGATAAAATGGACTAGTTATAACTCCGATAAAATTGTATAAATCTCCTCCACAACCTGGTCCCTTGTCACTAGCTAAAAAGGTGATGTCATAGTTGTTGAAAACACCACTATGTGCTAAAAATATTCGAAGTTTGTTCGAATTGGAAAATAAGCTATTGGCTGGATCGACTGATCCACAAATCTTCCGAAGAGATTTTTCTGGTTTCGAAGTAGTTTGTTCGTCGAAAATCTTTAAAAAATAAAAATAATGAACGTAATGTATACTATTATTAACTAATACTTAATTACTTCTATATAATCAGCTGAACAGTCGGTAGATGAACCAAAAAAGAAGTAGAAGTAATTGAAATATAAGCTGATTGAGTAGTTCTGCGGTGCAGTTATGTAAATACTACAATCTGATGAGGTTTCCATCAAAATTCTTCCTTGTGTTGATGTGTAATTTTTAAAACATCCTAAAAAAAGGAAACAAATATTGTTTAATTTTAATCAAAATAATTAAGCGCAAACTACTCACCCAAGGATGTTGTTGCTTTTATTTTAAATCCGGACTTCTCTCTGCTACTGTCACTGAAAAATTTGACAAAAACCTCTTGATTATTAGTGTAATACCCTTCAGGAGTTCCTTGTCCACAAAAAACGTGTTCATTGTCAATATTTTCATATGCACTTGTGTATGGTTGTCCCGCATCACCGTTAAAAACAATATCTGATCCAAGAGCACTTTCGATAACCGAATACTGCTGAAATTATGCACCAAAATTAGTCCCATTCGGTGCAATAAATGATCCTTCTTACCTGTTTATTATAAATTTTCAAATAATCCGTTGTGCAGGCTCCATGTGCGTCTGGTCCTTGAATGTCCATTTTTTCAAAATCTAGCCGAATATTACTGTCGCTCCTTATCCGCCAAAAACAATTTGAATTCGGAAGATAGTTGCTGTCACCTCCTGATGAGATAACAACACTCTAACAATACATATGATTTAGAAACAGATTTAAGTGACAATCTTTCAATTTACCTGATTCGGATGGATAAATAACTCATGGGCTCCACATGCCAGCGGAATTACTCTGACAGTTGCTGAAAATCCAGTACTAGTATCTGAAGAATCCGTCACAAAATTCAAAAACATATTAGACCTTGAAGACATCACTGAATTCGGCATTACATGGCCGCAGAACTTTCCGATTTCATCAGCAAATGGCCCACCACCATCAAGAATTTGTAAGTAATCCCTATCACAAGCCACTGATTCTTCAATGTGGAAACTTTTGAATTCAAGAACTAATTGACGTCCTGGATCTGTCGTGAACAAAATCTCACAATTCAAGTTATTACCATATCCATTGGCGAAAGTATCAAGAGTATATGTATCTTGTAAGTTTCTTAGAGCAATATTCTTATCGCAATTTTTGACAAATGTTATGACTGCTTCAAATCCTAGTGAAGGTTCACTTTGATCTGAAACACTTTGAATGATCGCCAGATTTGACTTAATAGAGAAATGTGATAATGTTCCAGTCAAATTTCCACATAGCTTAGCAACTCTTTGATCTTGAGTAGTTAATTTTCCGGAAAAAATTTCAACATAATCATAACTGCATGCATAAGATCCTTCAAATTCGAACTTTTTGAACTTGACAATGATTTTCGAATCCTGTGGTGCCGTTATATTCCAAACACACATCGCTCCTGGGGGATATTGCTTGTTAGATTTTTGTTTTGGCGTTGAAATCACAGTATTGTTGGTTATTCTACCACCACATACAAGATCACCGAATTCAATTTGAAAGCCTTTGCGAGTGAATGAATTATCAGTATTGAAAAACAACCGGATCGGTTTGGTTGAACGGAACTCCTCTTCGTTTTTAATGCCACAGAGGACTACAGGATCTTGTGAATCAACAAACACTGTAAGGTTATCATATTCACATCCAGTGGGAGAGGTTTCCAGCATGAATTCCTTGAATTGCACAAAAACATTTTTGTCCGGTTCTGATGGGAAAATAGTATAGTTACATGACAAATTGTTGTCATACAGTAAGGGATAGTTGGGACTTTTTAACTGTTGCAAATCCTTAGTGGCATAAAAGACTCCACCACAATTTCGTTCGAAATTCGCCGTAAATCCATCACCTAATCCGTTAGCATCTGATCGGAATATCAATCTCATTACGTTTGAAGTTGTGTTCAGGAAAGCCGGTGGATTACGTCCACATATCTGTTGAATGTCCTTGAATTCATCCCCTATTTGCTCTTGAATTAATATATAGTCCTTTGTACAGTTAGGACTTGATTCAATAAAGAATCGTTCAGTAAATCGTATTCCAATGTGGAAACTCTTTTTCACACGAATTGTCCAAATACATTCAACATTATTTTGGTATTGCTTCCGGAAATCAATTATTCGGAAAGGATATGACAGTTCACCACCACATCCGGTACCAGGTACAGCTGTCAAATTAAATTTCGATTGTGTGCTATAATTGGACGAATGGTATTCAATGAACAGGCTTTTCAGCGAAACAAGATTTGTGACTGTTGCTTGATTACAAAATCTTCCCAAGTGAGGAGATTTCACCGATGAATCCGAGTAGACAATTAAATATTCCTCGTCACACTTTTGTTTAAAGTCCACACTAAGTGACACTTCAAATTGATCTAGATCAAGAGGATTTGGCAGAACTTTCCACGCACAATCTATCGGACCATAATTTGGAGTCGTCACCAAAGGTGTGTTCAACTGAAATTGATTACCTATAGTAAATACTCCTCCGCAACTGTGACGAGAGAACTTCAATTCCAAAGATGTAAGATTGTTATAGATATTACTTGAAATGTCAAAAACAAATGGATATGGCAGTCTAACTGTACTCTCATTTCTATTTCCGCAAAACCAATGCATAGTTTGTGTTGATGATACATCTTGAATTGACAATGGGGTATTTCGGATGCAATTAAAATATTCGTGAAAAATTGTTGGGTTTACATCAATATCACTAACAGTTAACGAAAATGTTTCATTTGACGAAACATCGATATCATAGCGACAAAAGACGGTAGCATTTTGAGGGACCTTTAGGTGGATATCACCTCGGTTTTTATCAAAATTGTCGTTACAATAAGTACTTTCTTCATCCGATGAGAAGCGTATCTTGAAACCTTCCTTTCGAGGTGTTGGTACTTCGATTGTTGTCAAACCCATAATATTGTCGGTAGAATATAGAACTGTTGGAACTGGTGATCTATTCGAAATTCTTGCAATGTTTGATTTAGCGTCAAAGTCGTTATAGATTGACAACCAACCTGGAAATCGGAAATTATTTTGGGCTGTAATGTTTCCGAAAGTACTTCCCATGTCATATTCCAAAAACTCGATTTTAATTTTCCGACCTTTCGGAACTTTTATTTTCCATTTACATCGCGTTGGCAGTTGCATTATGTACGAATAGCCTGGGGATTTTAATATTCCAGATTCGGCTTCGATGGTATGTCCACATCGGTGGCCAAGTGAACGATACATGAAATTAAATGCATCTGAATTGAAGTCCCTGCTAAGGATCTTGTAGCTTATGCGAACAACATTAGTATCAAAAATATACGTTTTCGTATCGATTTCTCCACAAATAACAATTGGTTCGGATGATTGGTCTTCATTATCGTAAATTGGAGTTATTGTCAAATGATTTACTTCCGAACAATTTTCTGACCAAGGCAATGTATAATGGTTAAAAGTTAGATTAACAGAATAACTGCCAGGTATCGAAATAAGATAGTCGCAGGCAAATTTCTTATCTGCAACATAGGAGCTCATGATTTTCGTATTGGATATAGTTCCATTAAGTTCGCGATAGGTTCCACCGCAAACTCCCAGTGAGACATTTACCATAAAACCGATGCTTGGCTCAGCAATATCAGTGAAAAATGTTATTCGCAAATTATTTCCACTCGAATATTGAGTATTAGGTGTGGATTTTCCGCAAAAACGCCCAATGACCGGTGACAGATCTGTGGCACCATCACTCAATTCGACATATTCGGCATCACAAAACTCTGTTTGCTTCAATTCGATTTGGTTTATAAAGTCAATTGCTAGATGACGATGAACCGGAGCTTTGATATTCCATACGCATACAGTATGTGGATCAGGTATGTTAGGATAGTTCTGAGACTTTACAATCACCGAAGTTTGATTGTCATTCAATTCGATGTTGTGCACACACTCATTCATTACCTCTTCGTATTTGAAGCTTATCTTGATAGACTGTATAGCTATTCGCACAAATTTAAACTTAACATAAGCTTCATTTGATGATGTTGTTGGAATATCTGGAAAATTACTATTACAGTATTTTCCAATTCCAAGATTGGGCGAATGTTCAGAAATGCCATTTTTAATTAGAACATAGATCTGACAAGGTATATTTGGATCATTTCTTAATTTCACCTCGGATTCGAGAAAACTAATTTTGATGCGACGTCCGGTTTTTACTTGAATTTGCCAAATACATTCGAATTGAAAACCGTTATTACTGGAAATGTAATTGGTTATATTGACGGTTCCAGTTGGTTCAGTTAAAGTTGAACCGCACATAGAAGAAGTTGTTGCCGAAAAGCCAGTCTTATTGACGCCAAAATCAGTCAGAAATTGAATTTTCAGAAACTTGTCTCCAGCCACTTGGAAAAAGGATTCGGCTTTAATCTTACAAGTTTTTTGCAAATGTTTCCAGTTTGTCATGTCAGTGCTTGAGTAAATGTCAATACTGTCGGCTGCACAATTGTCTTGGTCTTCAAGATCGATTTTATGAAATGTGGCAACTGCATGACTTCCAGGATCGATAGGCACAAGAGTCCAATTACAATTAAGATTTGATTCATATCCATTTGGATAGCCTGGTGATTGAAAGATGATCGGAATGGATCCAACGGTAATGATTTTATTGGAACATTTTGAGGAGTCGTCAGCTTCTGTTTTATTAGTAGCCATAAATTCCTTGCTAACTCGGTACCAACGGAATCGAAAAGCACCTACATTACCCTTTATGTATAAATAATTGGTGTCCGAACGTAAAATATTTGCTCCGCTTAGTTGCAATGGTTCAGCTTGATCATCATAACCATTGAAAAACTGAAAAATAGATATTATTTTACATGTTTAAACAAATGAAGTATTTTAAAATAATTTTAGTAATAAACTGAAACTGGAGAAGGTTTTTCAAAACATTTCTTTATTATTTAACTTCTATAACTTGGTAATACATATATGGAAAATAAATAGATATTAAAAGTTATTTACTAAAATAAATAACAAATCATATTTAAAGGGTTCTCTTCTCTTTTTGTTTGCACTTGCCACGATAAAAATGAAAACAAACACCTAGCTTTGCAACATGGAAACTATGTATGGGTCACCGTTCCAGTTAAGGTTAAGTTTAAAATACTGTACCATGTGCACACTATCAATTCTATGCGCGTGTTTTTTTTAATTAGCTCGTGCACAAGGGAATGTAGAGCACACTGCGCGGATAGGAGGTGTCCATTAACATTAGTTTTGAATGCTTGCAGATCAAAATGGCAAGGGAAAATCTCGCCGGGTAAGCTATTCCAAATTCGTGTTGTTTATTTTTTTTTTAACAAGCGCGCGCAAAAGAGATTTGTGTGTTGCCCTTATAGTGTTAAAACGCACTGCGCAAGCAAAGAAAGATTAAGGAGGGAGGGAAAAAGGTGTCGATTAACATTGGTTTTGAATGTTTGCAAATCGAAATGGCAAGGGAAAATCTTGCCGGGTAAACCATTCCAAAGTCGTGTTGTACGGCTAAAAAAAGAATCTCTATATTTCACGGTACGTCCGAAATTGGGCTCAAGGGTGAACTGATGAGCATTCCTAGCAAGACGAGTATTACGGGCGAAACTTTCAAGGGGAGGAATGCAGCTGGCTACCTCGAGTGAACATTTTTTATGAAAGAAACGGTAAAATAAGGAGACATGAAACATTGCGCCGGTGTTCGAGAGGAGCAATTGTTTCAGCGGCAGTTCTATTTCCTATCAATCTTAGCTCGATTTTGTATTCTATCGAGCAGATGAAGCGATGTTTGAGAACCTGCCCAGAGGTGTGAGTTATACTAAAGTTTTGGGCGTATAAACGCTTTATAAATTGTAGCCAGATCAGAAGGGGAAAAAACTTCTTACACCGAAACAGAAAACCTAAGCACTTAGCAGCATTCTTAGCTATCTCAAGTATATGGAAGGGAGTCGGAGACCGAACCGAGCCCTGGGGCACACCAACATTTATTTTGTGGGAATCAGATTTGAATCCGTCCAATACAACTTGTATTGAACGGTTCAGAAGATAGCTTCTAATCCAACGAATAAGAGTATCGTCGATCCCAAAAGCATGCATTTTCGATAAGAGAGCTTCATGCCAAACTCTGTCAAATGCCTTGGAGATATCAAGAGCAATAATCTTACTTTCACCATAGCGATGTAAAGATTTGTTCCACTGTTCGGTGAGATATGCCATCAGATCAGCAGTGGAACGGTTGCTGCGGTATTCGAGTAGGCTCATCGACAAGTGGGTGATGTAACCTAGCAAAAATCTCGACATAATTTCTTTCGAGTATTTTCCTACCAGAAAAGTGGAGCGAGCTGGAATTGTAGTTGAAGCCGCCAGCAATAACGATTTCAATGTGAAGAATATAGAAAGCTATTCTAGACAGATTTCAAAGTCAATTTATTGAAACAATAAACATATAACATTATTTTTCTTCATAAAAAGTTTAAATGTGAGATCGGCTTTTTAGCCACAGTGATAAAATGGCTTTTGATTTTTTCAAACAAAAATAAGATCTGCTATACAATAGGAATAACTAAATTTTCAAAGATAGCAAGACGTACTAAATAGATCAAGAGCTTCTACTATTGACATAGAATACGCTCCTATAATGCATTGTTACTTTGACAATCAATGGATCGATAGAGTGAGATCCGAAGCTCAATAAGCCTACAAGGTAAGCTTGATCGAACCGCAACCAGAACCCCACGAGACAGCTCTAGCTTGCACTAGGGGTTAGAAAAAAATTGCTTCTCACCTAAGTATCGAACTGACCATCTCTTTTCTGGGTTAGCAACACCTTCTTCACTGCCCGCCGGGTACCTGCTATTATCATATAATTCAACAAAAAACGGCTTCTTCTATCTCAAATTCTTTGTATGGCTATGGGTCATTAACCATAGATTGCCATTATAATCTCATGTTATCTATTCACTGTTCTTATATTAAAATTGTAAATTAATAAACCCTTACCTTTATGTTATTCTGTGCGAAAAGTCTATAGATGTACTCAATCGTTAGAAAGATGAAGTTCCCTCTTGGCACTGAGATTCTCCACGTGTAAGGTATTAACGATGAAAACGTTGATGGATACCTTGGAGATTCTATAACACCACCAGTTCCGTTGATTTCATTACTAAAAGCTAATTTCAATTTTCTTATAAAATTTTGAAACATTAAGAAATCACAAGTTTTTCTTCTTACCATAACTATAATCTGCAATAAATCCTTTTCCTACAAAATCATCATCACTTTTGAACTTAATCCATAGCGATTGAAGAGCAATCAATGAATTTGGGACATCATCTCCACAAAGCACATCTATCAGACGACCATTACTGCCACCTTCCCTAACTTCTAAGTAGTCATCATTACAACCATCCGTTTTGTAGATATCCATTTCTTGAATTGTAAGTCTAAGCCAATTTCCTTCGGAAGCCTTAATTTCCCAGATACATTCGATATTCAGTGGATAAGCAATTGGATATGATGGAGATGCAAAGGTGCCGTGCACAGAATCATAACTACCACCACAACTATTATCCATTATGGAGAAAAATCCTTCGAATTCAGAAACAAAATCATTATTTAGTTTGATCGTTAAAGCATGCCCCAAAGATGTTATTGCCGGTGGATGTTTATGGCAGAATTTTTGTTTCGGATGAATAGAACTAGATTCGCCATCGAATATCTGGAATATTTGGAAATTTAAAATGCAATCAAAGGAAAAATACTTTTTTAAACAAACCATGACACCGTCAAATTCGTCAGTTGTATTCAAAATCGTATACAAATGATTCAAACGAACATGAGTTGTTGTCCAAGTCACATGTTTTGTTGTGTCTTCCGCCACAAGCACCCAAATGCATTCTTTTTGGTCGGTTTCTTCTAAACGAATGCGTCCTGTATCATTGACAGAGATGCGTTTTCCACAATTCTAAAATAAAATGATTTTTTTTTCATTTTACTAATATTTTGACATTAAATGTGCACTTACTTCTTTGAAGGTAATTTTAAATCCTTTTAATTCTGTATCGGAATCTGTGTCGAAAACTATAGTTGCTATATTCGATGTGGTTTTAAATGTTTTTTCCGATGGAATCTGTTCACCGCATAAATTCTTCCATGGATTAAATACATCAATTGAGTCACCGTCGTACATCTTCAAAGAATCCAAAGAGCAATGATAGCTATCCTCAATATCGAGTTCTTCGATAGTTATTGTCATAGTACTCTGTTCAGAAACAACAATGGTCCATTCACAGTGTAAGTTCGAGTCATAGTTGTGTGGATAGTTTGGTGAATGAATAGATCCTTGATTCAATGCAAATTTTCCTCCACATTCTTAAGAAAGAAAGAAATATGAGCAGGGCAATTCAATTTATAGTATTATTGTAAGTTTGAAGATAACTTCTGTTAATTTAATAATTAGATCGTTAGGACTTATGACCTCTCCTTTAAAAATAATTGTGGATTTGGGCGTTTTCACGTATTCAAAAGAGAAAACAGATTCGACCAGAAGAAAGAATTGTTTCTCAATAAAATAGTTGTTTCTGATTGTTTACGATTCTATGTCAAGTTGCATCTAATGCATTTGATCGTTAAAAACAGCCTAGGCCATCTTTGTGCCGCCGCGACTGCCCTAACCTAGTTTAAAGACACAATAGACATTATGTAAGTCCACCATAGGCGATTTGTCGTCGGTGGACCTAATCAAGGGCTTTCTCCGATCCCGGTCGGGCACGGCCCTATTGAAACGGAGGCGCTCTGCTTAGCTCCCAGCGAATATGTCTCGGTCGTAAAGGAGCCGCCTATCGACTGTACTGCGGCCGACGTAGTATTTTTTTTTATAATTAACGCGCGCACAAATGACTATTTGTTTTCCTGTTAATGTAGAACACACTGCGCGGGCATTAGGAAGATAGGGAGGGGAGAGATAGGAGGTGTCGATTAACATTGGTTTTGAATGTATGCAGATCGAAATTAAAATTTATTTATTGGCGCGACAGCTCCTTAAGGAGCCATGGCCTGGTGACATGCTCTCAACCATTCCTGGGTGTGTGTTGTTAATCTGCAAGAATGGAAGGGACCCACAGTTTACCGCCGAGTCCGAAAGGCTATATGAGATGCACTTTTTCGAGGCAAATTTTACTCTTGGAGGTTTTGTCAGTTCCTCGCAAGAGGCAGTACCCCAGAAAAAAAGGTGGCTATGAGCTGCAGATCAAAATGGCAAGGGAAAATCTCGCCGGGTAAACTATTCCAAATTCGTGTTGTTCGGCTAAAAAAAAGAATCCCTATATTTCACGATACGTCCGAAACTGGGCTCAAGGGTGAACTGATGAGCATTCCTAGCGAGACAAGTATTAAGAAAAAACTTTTTAGGGGAGGAATGCAACTGGCTACTTCGAGTGAACATTTTTTATAAAAAAAAACGATAAAATAAGGAAAGACATGAAACATTCCGTCGTTGTTCGAGAGGGGCAATTCTTTCAGCGGCAGTTCTATTTCCTATAAATCTTAACGCTCGATTTTGTATTCTATCAAGCAGGAGAAGCGATGTTTGTGAAGCACCTGCCCAGTTAAGGGCCTTGAGTTTTCGAAGCATTAAACTCCACACGATTCCTATAACCCTATTTGACAAGGCTGCATAAATCCGAGTTTAATGAGCTTGATATACGGTAACGTTGCAATTGTACATCCGAGAGAGTCGCAAAACAATTAAATGGATTAGAAGTAGCAGACATAAGATCATTTATAATAAAAGGCACGACTGGGTGGCACGTACTTGCTCTTATGTGCTAATCCTTTTTAAGTGCAGGCGTCTTTTTGACAAAGATTTTATTTTAATATTTTTTGTATGACGTGCAACTTCCTTAGAACCGTTTTGGGGTGAAGCTCGAACGAACATGCGTCAAAAAAGGGATAAACACATAAATATATAGGATTGTTAGCTTTTGCAGTTTTTTAGTGTAGTATTATCTTTCCACTTGCTGCTTACTGTTTATAATATAATTTGCTAATAGAAAGATACAAAGGACTTTTTTCAGTTAAATTTTCATTTTGGTATGGAAAAATTTGAACAGCTGGCATAAAGATTCGTCGGAATCAGCAGTATGGCAATAATGCTAGGTAAAGGGACCTTTATACGTCCCAATATGGGACCAATGGAATTTATAAAGGATTTAGGTACCTATAATAAGGTTGGAAGGAAGGTAGGTACTAAAATTAAGATACGTGTTCCAACTACTGTTAAGCCAGTAGGTATAGAGACAATATTAAAAGTTAACACAGTGGTTTTGTTTATTTATCGGAAGGTGTAAACTTTTGTTTTCTCGATTGAAATTTTTGCATTCAGTAGTAATCGAATAGTTTTTTTTATTTGTTAGTTGTTTTTGTGTGTTTATCAAAGGCTTCCTTATTTATTCTGTGCTTTTATGATGATGAAAAATACTTTAAAATACGTAAGTATGTATGTAATGTAGGTTGTCACTTTCTTTTATTTGACTAATGGCTTGGCTAGGGCTTAGCCGAGCAATATGAAATAAAATGTTGGGGAAAAAAATTTATGAATTCAAAAAAACACTACTCATAACGTTTTTTGGAAAAAATGTTGTAAGCCATCTTATTTCTTTTGCTGTTTTCTATTTTATGAATTTTTCATTTCAAAATCGTTCGACCAGTTTTTTCAAAAAAATGTTTTTTTTTGAAAAACTTTTCGAAAACATATTTTAAAATTTTTTTTAGTATGTCAATTTTAAGAAATCTGTAGTTTATACTAGGAGAAAAAACTAAAAAAAAATCTATAGATCCGTTTTCAAAATATTCAAAAAACAAAATATTTTTTTAAAAAAAATATTAAAATTAAAAAAAAAATGTTTTTGAAAATTTTGATAAGCAATATTATTTAAATCATAAAACACTACATATTTTGAAAATTTCATCAAAATCCGTCAATTAGTTAACGAGAAAGTCTGATTTTAAAAAACCGGTCATATGGGAGGTACCGTTATAAAACTTTTTCTGAAAAATCCATTAAAATTAAAAGATAGATTTTGCACAGAAAACATCATTCTGAAAGTTTAATCAAAATCGTAGGAGCCATTTTCGAGAAAAATAAGTTTTTTAATAAAAGTTATATGGCAGGTACCGTTAGTTTTGGAGCTAGAATGCCAATTCCAAAAACTGTCGGGTAGAGCACTCTAAAAATACTATATACCAAGTTTGAATCAAATCGGCCCAACCGTTTAGGCTGTAGATATCGATACGGACAGACAGACAGACAGACAGACAGACAGACAGACAGACGGACGGAATTTCCGGACCCACTTTTTTTGACTTTTCTATCATCGTAATATCATGTTTGATTGTTAGAATTTTTTTTTTCTACGAATGCATAACTTGCCTTATAGTACCTATAATCACAAGTAAAAATGAAGAAAAAAGTCGGAGACAGAACAGAGCCCTGGGGCACACCAGGAATTATTTTGTGGGAATCAGACTTGAATTCGTCCAATACAATTTGTATTGAACGGCCCAGATGATAGCTTCTAATCCAACGAACAAGAGTATCATCGATCTCAAAAGCATGTATTTGCGATAAGAGAGCTTAATGCCAAACTCTGTCAAATACCTTGGAGATATCAAGAGCAATAATCTTACTTTCACCATAGCGATGTAAAGATTTGTTCCAATGTTCGGTGAGATATGCCATCAGATCACCAGTGTAACGATTACTGCGAAAGCTATACTGACGGTCATGGATAAGCTTTCGATCTTCGAGATATTCCTTACGCTGACGGTTAATCAGCGTTTCTATGACCTAATAAAGAAGGGAAGATGAGGGGGAGGATGGGTCACTTTTCTTATGGACAGGCTGGACAAAAGCTGTTTTCTATCTTCTAGGAAAGATTCGAGAAGAGTAGGAGCGATTGAAAAGCTTAAGCAGTGGTTTTGGCAGTGTGGAAACACATCTTCAGAAGAAACAGGGGTATACCATCCGGCGAAGTGGGCGGCGAGCAAGTTTGCCTTCTCTGAAATGTAAACAATTTGTTTGTTATTGTCGATGACCGTTGGAACCAAAGATTTTGAGGAGTTTTTAATATTTTTTACAAATGACCAACAATTTTTACTGCCTTTGGGACACTGCAGAAGTTTGGGCCGTAATTTTTGGTCATGCAAAAATTTGGTTCTTTCAATAACGTCCATTAGTTGAGGGCATCTCCCTTGCAATGTGTCCGCGAATGAGCTTAATTAAAAAGTTATCTATCCTGTTTGTATTGGCACCGTTGTATAGAACCTCGTTGGAATAATAGTATTTGTACTCCGACTCTGGTGTTCTACAAAGTCCGAGACAAATGCGAAGACAATGTCTCTCGGACACCCTAATCTTTTCAATTAGATATGGTGCAACGTTGAACCACACAGGGCACCCACGGGCAATCATGGCCCCAGCCAAAGGAGTTTTAAACAGGATAGTTTCACATTACTGAAGTTAATTTTTAGCTTCCAATCGTTACAGTATTGTTGATTTTTTATCGAAATCAAGTTTGCAAGATAATTCTGATGACTTCCACTTTTGGACCTGTTCTGTACGCTATTAAATTGTCGGCATACGCAATTGCATGAGGTAGACTCCCAATGAGATCGCTGGTGTAAATACTAAAGAGAATCGGCGTCTGCTCCCTGTTGCAGACCGTTTTTAATATCAAACGTTGTGGTAGATTTTACATTGCCACACTTGGCAACAAACTTTCTACCATTAAGCATGTCGTAAAGCATGTATAGCCGTGGTTTACTTATGCCGCATCTGGTTAGCTGCAGATAGGGACCCTCTAACCATACGGTGACGAAAGCCTTCTTCAAATCAACCAGACAGGCACCCGTGCATTGATTCTTAGCAATGTTCCATTGGACAGCAGATACTAGCTTGGACGTGTCATGTCCCGCCTTAAAGCCGAACTGGGTGTCTGGAATTATATTTTTGTCCTCGGCCCGGACAGAGCTCTATTGAGAACTTTTTCGAATACCTTGCTGATACTCGAAAGAAGACTTATCGACCGGAGATTTGCCCGATTGGAATTGTCCTTTCCATTTTTCGGGAGAGGATGTACAACAGCTGTCTTCCAACTATTGTGTATATGTCTCTTGCTTCCTCGGGGAGTACAATTATGGGTTTACCATCTACTCCTGCTAACTTCTTTTTCTTTAATGATGCGAAGATCATTTGGAGTTCGACCTTTGAGATGAGTCTTAAGTCTTAGCTGAGTCTTAACACTCCCAGACTGTTTTACAACACAATATCTACCAAGAGAGAGGTTAAGTACCAGGAGATCCACTTTATTGAGATGCTTAGAATCAACTCGCACTTACTAAATAAAGCGAAGTAGGCTCTCTGTCGTTTAGCCCACTGAATAAAAAAAGGAATAATATAATCCATCACACAAAAACTTTAATATAAAATGGGCACGACTGAGTCGCACGTACTTGCTCTTATGTGCCTGATTACATTGGAAAGCAAGATCTTTGACAGAAACAAGTAACATTTACGTTGAAAATAACACAGTTTGAACTTATAAAAAGTATCAAAACCACAATAATTAACGGTTTTTAGTAAAAATGAAGTGTTCTATCATACGTCTTAAATAACAAAGAATTTATGAAAAAAGTGTTTCGAAAATTGTAGAACCGGTTTTGATAAAATCCTGTTTTTTGTTTTTTTTTTTTGAAAAAAAAAATTGTTTGAGATTTTTGTATGCAGTTTTTAGAGTTTATTAATTACACATAATTTTAAATAATTTTTTCGATAAGTTTTAAAAATATTGAATTTCAAAAAAAAATTAAAAAATTAATTTTAATTAGAAAAAAAAAGTTATTCAAAATTTTGATATGCAGAAATAGTTGGATGCCTAGATCTTCTCAAATATAAAATTTGACAGAAATCCAAAAAGCCGTTACCGAGAAACCCAAAAATTAAAAAAAAACCGTTATATGAAAGGTACCGTTAATAGACCTTTGTTGTAAATTCGGTTCTAATCAAATGATAGCCAATATCAACAAAAAAATTCTCACAAAATTTTCATCAAAAACGTTGGAGCCGTTTTCGAGAAAAATAAGGTTTTCCTAACCGGTCATGTTATTTTTAGGCCTAAAAATAAAATTTCAATTTCCCTCTGGGGAATGCCAAAATAATAAAACATACCAAGTTTGTGTTTATTCGTTATATATACAGACACTTTTTTAGACTTCTCTATGATCGTAATGTCATGTTTGATTGTTATCTCAATTTTTTTTTATATTCACGAATTCTAAACTTGCCTTATAGTCCCTATAATCGCAAGTAAAAAAGAGTTCGTTGTCTGTAAAGTCAGTTTACGGAAGATCATTTTACGTGATAACGTCATAAGAAAACATTGATGGCAGCAACACCAACATACAGCCCGTTAACTCACACCCAAACCCTCTCCACACACACCGATGGAGTTGAATAGAGATACATGCGTCTCAATATTATAGAGAGAGAAATCTTCCGAATTCTTTTGATGATGCCTACAACAACCTTAAACGGTCATCTTATTCAAGAATAATAAAACCCCGCCTATTTTGTATTTCTTATTGTCTTCTTTTTCTTTTTGAATTTGAGTGGAATTGTTTTGGGAATTTGCGCCTGTTCTTTTTCATGTTCGCCTGGTGCTTACGATCGATTTTGGTTAAAAGAACCACAGTATCGCGGTTAGCATGAGGCATGTGTCTTATCAGCATGAGACATTGGACGGCAACGAAATATCAATGAGCAATGATGAAGCATTTATTGACATTGACATTGCAGATTATTTGCACTATTTGCAACTCAGCCTGGATTTCAACAGTACCACAGATTGATATAGCTCCTCCAGTACCTAAGAGCATACATTGTCTTATAGAACACATTTTCTTTATCTCATCGAATAATGGAATCAATCTTTTTAAATGCTGGTGTGTCCCAAGGCTGCGTTCTGTCTCCGACACTCTTGCTCACTTTTATCACTGACCTCTTGTCTAAAAATTTTAATTCTATTAAATGTTATGCCGATAAGACTACCCTATATATATATATATTTGTTTTCAGATACACAACCATGTTTTTCCGATGTTGAAACTCAAGGAATTCCGATGTCGATAGCTTTGTTCAATGGGGACTTATTAATCGTATGGAATTTAGCTATTCAAAAACCTAATGCCACTACCCAGGAGTGGCACTTGCATCGAAGAAATTAAATAGCTAAGTATTCTAAGCATGCATTATGCATTCGTTCTGTGAAACGAAAACATATTTCACGTTACCGAAAATGCTGCGAAATATTTAAGGCCAAAACTTGAATGTAATTCTCATATCGGAGCTGGTGCTCCTGCATTTCATAGATAAAATCTAGAAGAGTGTATCTCTATATATAGGAAGGTATATAATGATGGATGTATGTATGTATGTCCGGTATTTACTCCTAAGCCGCACAAAGGATTTTTATGAAATTTTCAGGATAAAATAGTTTAGTCCAGAAATGGTTTCCGTGAAGGTTTGGCTGACCAACCCGGCGTTGGGCTGGTATAACATACATTTGCTCCATCCCAACAATAGCGCAACTTATCGATTCCAAACGTAATGAAACACCATATATAAAAATAGATGTATGAATGGGTGTATGTATGTCCGGTATGGACTTCCAAAATGCCCAACGGATTTTTATGACATTTTCAGGGTAAATATAGTTTTGTCCAGGGATGGTTCGTGTGCAGTTTTAGTGCCGATAGCATTTAGATAAAATAAAGAAATTTAACGTGCGCCGGGTTCCACTATTTAAAAATAAAAGGGGATAGGAGCATAACAGAAAAATTAGCTTTGCTTGTGTTTCCTTATTCTAACGCTATTTCTATAAACAATACTACAGAGAAATGGCCAAGCGCTTTTCAAACGTAAAAGATACTTGCATCGCTAGGAATCTCCATTAATTAAACCTCGAGCCTAATTTCGGAAGTGCGGTTTTGTATAGAGACTCATTGTTTAGTCGCACTACAAGAATGTAGAACGTTAACTGTGTAAACTCAGTTCTTTACCAATCTACTTAAAAACATTTCATTCAATTCATTTTGTTGTTGAGGCGTGAAAGCGCAAGAAACAACATTTACATATTTTATCCAAATCCGTTTAGATGTTGAGGCGTGAAAGCGGAACATTTAAAAATTCTCATTTATAAGTAAAAAAAAGAGAAATAAGTCTTACTTGATTCAATAGTTTTGTATCTGGCCGTAAAACCTTTTGCATTTATAACAGTATCACTTATAAATTGCACAAACAAAGAGGGTCCTGTGCTGGTAACCGTTAAGTTATCCCTCTTGCCACAGAATTTTCCAATAGAATGACTCATTTGTGCTGTATTCCAAATCTGTTAAAATCAAAATAAAAAGATAAGATAGTTTTTAAGTGGTAAGATACTCTGATCAAAATGTCATTCATACCTCAATGTAATCTTGTGTACAATTGACCGAGGGTTCTATGTCGATATTTGTGAACACTAATTCTATTGCCTTTCCAATGTCTGTCTCTATTTGCCAGCGACATTCAGTATTACTAGGATATGGATTTGGGTAGCCTGGCGACGTGAATTCTCCACTAGGCCGATGGAAATTTCCAATACATCCTTTCATTGCGTATTCCATACTAAAGTATATTGTACTACTATTCAGCACAATCTGAACCGTATCCGAATGTGATTCAAAACGTTTCGTTTCGGCCAATCGTTTCACTGTGTTATTACTCTCTATAATATAGATGAAATCTGATTTCTCGGACTTATCCTTTTTGCCAACAATGGCAAAGTCCATACTGATTCGATTGCCTTTTGGTGCTTGTATTGTCCATGAGCAGTTAACAACACTGGGATTATTGTCACCAAAATTTGGACTTTCAATTGCTCCAAATGTTCCATTTAATATCCCATTACAATTTGATACATAATTTAGATAAAATCCACGATCTGTATTGGAACTATCACTTTGAAATCGAATCAAAGCATTGCTACCGGTTGTTTCAAGACGCATCGGAGTATCCTTATTTTGTTCACAATACCGACCGATTTTTCGCTTTGCTGGTGTGGTACCATCAAAGATGTCAACAAAATCAAAAGAACACGAGAGAAGTGATTCCAGAGATAGATCTTCGAAGACTATCGATATTGTTGATCCCTTGTTGACACTTATTCTCCAATCACATTGGACGTCATTACTGTAATATTGTGGATAGTATGGTGATGCTACGGATCCATGGTCAGCTGTAAGGACGCCTCCACACCCAGCCGATACCGTTTGCCATTCTATTCGAAATCCACTTTTGACTTTTTGGGAATTCGATCGAAAAGTTATGTGAATTTGGTGTGTAAATGATGGGATACGATTTGGGATGCTTTGCCCACAGTATGTACCAATTAAAGGTGATGAAGGAGAGCCACCATTTCTAATAAACAAATATAAAAAATTGTATTATTATGATTATTAAAAATAAAAAATTGCTATATTACTAACCTTATTTCTAGCCAATCATTTGTACAGTTTTCTGATTCTTCCAGCTCGAAAGATTTTGTAATCAATTCAATTTGGTGACCCGGTTGTACTGAAATCGCCCACGAACAGTTCATATCATTAGGGTATTCATTTGGCCAGCTCGGCGATTTTATTTGACCAGTGGAGGAGAAAATATAGCCACCACATACTGAAATGTAAATGTTTTTTGGATTTTATTCTGAAAAAATTGATGATTCATACTTACAAGAAGCCACATCAATGAAATTATATTTTGCAACAAAACCATCTTCGGTGTCAGTTGAATCTGAAGAGAACTTAAGGGTCAATAAATTGGAGGCGCTCACCAAAGATGGTGGTAGGGTGGTTCCACAGAATCTAAGGACAAAATCTCCGTTCTTTTCAATAGTTACAAGGTATCAGTTTATTTATTTATTTATTTATACAGACTAACATAGTTATTTTAAATTGCTAGGTTAGTACTGAAATTAAGGAGCACAAGCTGCTAAGACTTTCGGTTCGATCTTTAAAATAAGGATGAGTAAAAGGATGAAAAGTGTTATAATTTAAATTTAAGTTGTGTTAGTTTACTTTGAATGATGTTTAGATTATATATGTTGATTTTCTTTAATATGTCATAAATGTCGTCGACAGTATTAGCTAGGAGGCAGTTGATGTGGTGTAAAACATTTTCGATAGTTAATGTAACCAAGCATTCGGGACAAATGAGAGGACTTTTCTTTTTTAATAAGTGTACGTGCGTTAAAAAGCTGTGCCCGAAAGGAAGGCGTACGAAGTTGGTTAGGCTCTGTTTTTCTTCTTGTGCTGGGTATATAGGTGGAATTTTATCACTATTTGGTTTTGAGTGGAGGTGGCGATATGTTGAACAGTCCCTTATTTGTGCGGAGTGCAATTTTGATTTTAGCAACCTAGAACGATTCCTCTCGCTATTTGCAGCTTGATTTTATCTTCAGAGCCAATAATAACAATGTTTCTAATCAAAGAAGTTGCTGGGGTGTTATTGTAAAAGTTTATAGTTGCTTGGATTACGGAGAGGCTGTCAGTGCATATAACCCACGATCTTTTCTTGTTTTTTGCGTATTTCAAAGCTTCTCATTTTGCTAGCGCTTCTGCAAGGAAGATCGAGGCAGACTCTGGCAGGAGGCCTTGTTTAAGTAGTTTGCCGTTGTCAGAGGTAATAGCGAAGCTTGTGTGGTTGTTAGTTTTTGATCCTTCCGAGAATAAGAATCTCCATTTTATCACTTAAGGTGAGAGTGATTCAAATGGTAAAATGATCAGTATTATGCAAATCATTAACCGTTCTCCAATAAATTTTTGGATATAAGATGGGGGAGCAACAAGTGATCTCTATGTGTGTGAGTTTAATTGAGTATTAATATTAAAAAAATAGGTTTATTTCAATAAATACATTGTTAAAATTAACTAGAACATTATTGTATTTTAAGGTTTTCTGTAATTTAATGTAAGCTTCGGTAAATGATTGCTATACCTGAACGTTTTGTAGAGTAAAATCTTTTGAGCAATTACTTTAACCTGAAACTTAATCTATTGTACTCACTTATGACTCGCTGAAACTTCAGATGTAATTTGATCAGTATCAAATATTTCCAAATAATCATAAAGACAGTCATTAGACTCTTCCAATCTGAATGATTCCCATGTAATTTGAATACCGTAACCCGTCGGCGCAATTATAGTCCAAGTACACGTTAAGTCATTACTATACGTTCCAAGCACTTGATCCGAAGGTAATCTTATAACTCCGGATGGTTTTCTAAAAAAGCCACCACAGGTCTTACTTGTGTCAATTAGTTTATAATGTGCTTTGAATCCTTTGCCTACATTTGAAAAATCTGATCGCATAGTAATTTTTATATAACTTGTGTTTGAAACGAATTTCGGAGGAATAGTATTGCCACAGTATGGACCAGCTGCTGTACGATTATTTCCGTCTGTTATCTTTGCATAGAAAAAATGTTCTTGTTATTAAGATAAGCATTGGAAAAAAAAATAATTACTTACAATTATATAGTCAAACCAGCAGTAATGACTTTCTATATCCATTTCTTCGAATTCAAGAGCAATCACTTGTTGAGGTTCTCCAATAATTTCATAAACACATGTCTCGTCCGTTGGATACGAACTGGGGTAATTTGGAGATGTGATTGTACCAGTGACGTTTTCAAAGATGTATTCGCAAACTTAAAAAAATTAAGAAACATTAAAAAAAATTCTAAATTTGTATCCAAAATTTGTTTTTTTTTTATAATTTATGAAGTCACTACACAAGCCCCCATTTTTTAAGATTATTTGTCCTGAATTACGGCCTTCGATACTGTAACAAAACTTTTAACTTTGTAACCTTTACGACCTCTGTTCAACGTCAAACATATCCCTGATAGAACTCGGTAAGGTCTTTCCCAGTTCTCGGGAGTTTTTAGCACGAACATAAGGATACCCACATTATAAGCATTTTGTTTCAACGACTATAGGTGGCATTGAGTTTTCGATGCATTAAGTTCCACACCATGTGAAAATTTGTCACGCCATTGTCAAGTTATTGGTACTGCTGAGACCATCTTAGGCAGTAGTAGCAGAGATCGGAGCAACTGGTTTAATGATGAATGCAAACTAGTGCCTGAACGTAAGAATTCTGAATACCCAACATGTCGCAATATACACCACTCTGTACGTACTATAAGGACGTAGAGGGAAATTTGATCACTGGCATTGTGGAGCGATGGGAAGTTTAGTTTAGTAAATTGTGGAATGGCCAGCTCACGGAAGAATGGGAGACTCCATCATTTCACGAGAAAGACTTTATGTTTCAACCACCAAGCATTGAGGAGCTCAAAAATAACAAGGTCTCGGGAGACGATGGCATACCTGCCGAGCCGATCAAACATATAAGGTCAACACTACATCAAGCAATTTTTGAAATCATAGTTATAGGTATGGGAACACCAAGAAATGCCCAGAAGACCGGCGAAAAGCATGTCCCATACATAAGTAGTCAAATATCAGGATATCACACAGTAGAGCAATTATAAGGGTATAAAGTTGTTGAGTACATCCTATAAGATATTCTCCTCTATCCTGCCAGAACGGATAGCCCGATACGCGAAAACTTACCCTCAGGCAGGTAATGGAAAAGTCTGGAATTTAACATTCCAACTATGGACTATATATAAGCCGCCTACGACAGCATATTCAGGGTAGAACTTTATAACGCAATAAGAGAAATCGGCATTCCAAATAATTCGACAAGACTATAAAGGCTGGCCATGATCTACACTACTAGCCAAGTAAAAGTAGCCTGTTTGCTGTCCAGACCAATCAACATCTTTAATGGACTCCGACAAAGGGATGGTCTGGCTTTTATCCTCTTCAACGTGAGGTTGGAGAAAGCAATCCGTTAATCTGGCTTACATTATCTGTCCACAAGCTGTACTAGACTCCTTTACACAGATCGAGCAGGCGGCACAAAACCTGGGGCTGCATATAAATAAAGGGAAAAAACAAGTACATGGTGGCTACGTCTGCGAGATGTGTTGGTTCAACTATCAGAGTAGTGGAGCATTAATATGAGTTAGTGCAGTCCTTTTACTATTTTGGGTCAAATATAGCAGTCGAAAATACTAGTCAGTCGAAGCTCTCCAAATCCAGAAACCTTACCATAAGAACAAAGCTGCTGATGTACAAGACTATAGTCTTACCAGTCCTCATTGGGTGCTTACTAAATCCCACTCTCCGGTAGACTCCGGTGGCCTTAGCATTCTAAGCTACCTTGCATGTAAAAATTAAGAACACGCTAGGAGTCTTTTGAAGTTCTTTTTATGGTAGAAGACAGCGTGGCAACCTTGCATACCTAGCAAATATGGCGTAGACCAGTTAACAGCTTTCGGGTAGGCGTGGAACGGAAAGTTGTGCAGTCAAATTTAAAATTGTACAAATCCTGAAAATATTTAATCATATTACTAACTTGTTCCATAAGACATTTTAAAGGTGCCTCCATTCGAATAAAAATTGATTTGAACTGCATTCCCTGATGATTTAAAGGTTGGCACACGCATCTTTCCACACCATTTTCCAGTGCTTATTTTGTCACCATAACTATTATCATCAAAGATCTAGAATTCGTAAGAACAAAACTCGTTTAAACAAATTTTACTAAAAAAAACAAACATTTTGATTACCTCTATACAATCTTCTTCTGCCATATCAAATTCCAGCACTTCTAACATCACCCTAAGTCCTTTAGGATATCTCACGGTGTATTCGCATGACAATGAACCTTTAAAGCCGATCGGCGAAGTAATTTGACCACTTCTCTCTGTATAAGTTCCTCCACATCCCGGAATTCGCTCAACAGTTGAAGCATGTATTTGGAAGCCCACGTCGCTGCTCTCATTGTCTGAGTGGAAATGTATAAGAATTTCGTTCGAATGGACCGTAAACGGAGATGGGTCTGAAGAATTACAAAACATCTCCAGTACTGAGCCCGAGATTGCATCTGTGATCTGAGAAAATTAAAACATTTGCGAATGTTCTTAGATCAACAAGTTTACCTGTAGGTAGTCATGGTTGCAGTCCGAGTGTTTTTCAATTTTCAAACTGAAAAACACCAATTTAATTCGTTTAGTATCCGGAACCTTCAGATGCCAAATGCAATCCCGATTATGTGGATAGTTGCCAGGTGATCCGGGTGACGAAATTGTTGCATGAGATTCAAACTCTTTGACACCACCACAAACTGGATTCGTCGATGTCCAGAGAAGATCAAATCCTGCTTTAGCCGTTGAGTTATCTGACTTAAACCATAAGTAGATACGATTTGTTGTTGTAATAATATTTCCACCCAGAGGAGGTGTTGAACCACAAAAACGACCTATTAGCTGGGATGCTGCTGTTGGGCCATCATGTATTTGAAGCCAATCGAAGCGACATTCTATTGAATCTTCGATATCAAATTTGGTAAATGTTATGTTAAGCACTTTAGTTTCATTGGTACGTATGACCCATGAGCACTGAGAGTTGTGGTTGTAAAGGTTATCAAGGGGATATCTTAGATTTCCCTGCTCGGCGTTAATGTACTGCCCGCATCGGGATCTTTGTGAGTCACAAAGCCTGCCTCCATATCCTGTAATGCAGGCGCAAGTAAAAGTTGTACCATTTGGACGGCAAGTCCCACCATTGCGGCAAGGATTTGTCGCACAGGGATTTGAAATTTGTTGACAATTCGGAGGTCTGAAGCCAACTCGACAAAGGCACTGATATGAGCCGTTTCCATTGTCCATGCAAGATCCTCCATTCTAACAAACAAGAAAATACAAAAGATTTGTGTCTTAATCCATTACCGTTTGAACATTCAATTTAAACCTATTTTAATACTCACCAAACAAGGATTTGAAGAACACAGATTACTTCCTGACGACCTGCAGCCATTTGGTCCAACTCCATTTCCAATCTGTCCTATTGGACATGAACAAACGATTGTATTGGCTACTTCGGAACATGTAGCAGTTGGATGGCATATATTATTTCTTGAACATGAATCGCCAGCACTTCTTGTGCAAATGCGGCCATCACCAACCCATCCAATGGGGCATTCACCACAATGATACGAACCCTGAAATTTTGTTCAAATCAATTTATTCATTTTTTTTTTCCTCAAAATATCGTCGTACATAGCTGTTAATACAGGGAACAAATGGTGCAGTACTACATCCGCCATTTCCATTTGCACATTCATCAATATCTCGACAAGATAATCCATTTCCGGTATAGCCAGCTTCACAAGGTGCGCACATATAACTCCCAGGCAAATTGATGCATCTAGTTGAACATGTACTGCTGTACTCCTTACATTCGTCGATATCTACACTACAGGAAGGCGTTAAGCCATTAGTCTTCCAACCCTGTTCACATATACAACGATATCCAAAATTGTCATTGGTATTCACACATGTCCCATGCCCACACAATTCTGTATTAGATGAGTGTAAACAATCAGTTTTACGTTGGCTACAATGCATCCCTTGCCAGCCTGATGGGCATATACAACTGAAATTATTAGGAAATTAAATAATACTTTTAGGATTCAAACAGTTATTGTTTCATACCTGTAACTTCCAAATTGGTTGATGCATTGGGCGCCATTTTGACAGCCTATATCCGTTCCAACAAACATTGCGCATTCATTAATGTCAGATGAACATGTTGCTCCCTTTGCAAAAAAAAAAAGTAGAAGAACATAGTATGCATTATGGTTTATTTTGCTCTATTTAAACAAAAATGAATCGCAGAAATGTATGCACGCGCATAACTTCTGAACGACTGCACCAAATTGGATAATTCTGTCAAAAGTTTTCCCTTTTTTTGGGGAGGGGGGCTTAAAAGCTTTTAACTTTCAAATTACCAAATTGTCAAACTGTCAAAAAACTCAATTTAAACAACATCTTCTCCATGGCGAAGTTAATGAAAGAAGAACGTTTACGAATAATTATATTTATTACCAAAATTTAACTAAAGAGTGACTTTAACTGCATTTTTGGCTAAACGACTTCGAAAACCTCTGAACTTCGTCAATTTCAGAGGAACAAGATCTTTTCTGTTGCAGTATGGGAGCGCCTAAAGCCATTCGTCATCAATCTAATAGGCTCATTTTAATGCGATTGTAAGAGGCCTTCAACCTTTTTATTTGAAAAAAGCGATAAATTGCACGAATGGTTACTTGTAGAATAAAGTCCGTAGTTAATGTATCAAAAAAAAATAAATTGTGTATCCAAGAATGGTATTTTGGCTTTCAATCGTTCGAGGCCTTTTTTACTTTTAATTTTGTTTTCGTTTTATTTCAACATTTCGGTGACTCCTTTCGTAAAATCAAATTAACTTCCAATGGATGGCGCATGTCGTACCGGCAAATGTTTTTGAATGCCTTTGAAAGTCCAAAATTAATTACAAATTAATTATTAACTATTGTTAATTACAAATCACAAATCTGAAAAAAAATTCACTTATGTTAATATAAACTTACCTCCAATACAACCCATCAATAAAATTGATCTAGAAAACATTATTAAACAAGTCAATCTACCGATTATATTCGGAGGCGATGTCAATACCTGGAATACACTTTGGGGCTCTCCCACCAACAACAGAAAAAGTGATCTATTGGTACGCTATTAAACGATGAAACTGGATGCATGCACCTTGTTCGAATTCTTCTTTGTTATTTAATTTCGCAAGCGCATACGCTTACTTTGAGCAAAACGAAACCAAATGAAAGACAATTAAAATAAATTGCACGACTGGATCGCACGTACTTGCTCATATGTGCGGTCGCATCGTCGAATAAAATTTAAATAAAATGCACGACTATACATAAACATGAACTAGTTCTTATGCTAGATAATTGCTTAGTGGCTGCATATGTATGTATAAAAAGGGTGTTTTTTTTAGACGTGTGGTTTTCAAGAAGAAATAAAACGCATAAAGTTTAATGTTATGGCCAAGAATCTAGCTTTATTATAAAGAAAAGGGTTTGCATTATGTTCTAAAAATGATTTCGGGGAAGTGGCTCGGATAAATTCCAGCCGAGGCCCAATTTTGTGAAAATCGGGATCGGTGGCCATTTCGTTTTGGGCCCATTCACCGAACGTGTGACGCGCTTGATGGGCGTTCGATCCATCAGCGCGCGATGGCGGATGGACTCATTTGGGTTTTCTTCGATACTCTGCTCCACCGAAACGAACCATTATTTTGGTAATAAATTTGCACAATTTGCAAACTTTGTTCAGGAGTAAGTCTATTCACTATGAAATCGCAAACCAAACTGAGCATAAATCAAGAGACAGCTGTCAAAAAGACCAACTCCGAAAAAAGTATTGCCAGATTGAAAACCACACGTCTATTAAAATAAAAAAAAATGTTTTTTTTATAAAATTCTTTATTTTTTTTAATTAGTTTCAGAGTTTTCTTGGAAAAACTAAGTATACAATAAAATTTGAAAACTAAATGTCGATCGGAGAAAAAAAATTTGAAAATCGTTCGACCAATTTTTTTAGTCGTTTTTTTGAAAAACTTTTCGAAAAAATATTTTAAATTTTGTTCTAGTATGTCATTATAAAGAAATCTGTAGTTTTCATCTGGGAAAATTATTTAAAAAAATTCAATCAACCCATTTTCAAAATATTTCGAAAACCAAACATTTTTTAAAAAAAAATTTAAACAAATCGAAAAAAAAAGTTTTTGAAAATTTTGAAAAGCGATATTAATTGAAATTTAAATGACTTCCTGTGTGTAAAATTTTATTGAAATCGGGATAATAGTTTGCGATAAAACCGCATTTGAAAAAACCGGTTATATGAGAGATACCGTTATAGAACAAATTTCGAAAAATGTATTCTAACTGAAAGATGTATTATTGTAAAAAGTTAGCACCCTGAAAGTTTTATCAAAATCGTTAGAGCCGTTTTCGAGAAAATCTAACTTTTTGTTCAAAATTGTATGGCAGGTACCGTTATTTTTCGACCTAGAGCAAAAATGAAAAACTCCCCCGAGATACTACCTAATAAATACTAAATACCAAGTTTGAAACAAATCGGCCCATCCGTTTAGGCTGTAGAGGCGCGAACAGACAGACAGACAGACGGACGGAATTTCCGGACCCACTTTTTTCAACTTCTCTATTATCGTAATGTCATGTTTGATTGTTAGATTTTTTTGCACGAATCCATAACTTGCATTTTAGTACCTAAATGGCAAGTAAAAAGCGAACAAGAGAACAGAAAAACGACAAACAGATTCTTCGAACATGCTTCCCGTGCGCCACAGGACAGCGACCATTTCTCAATAGTGACAACATTAAATATGTACTTGCCGCATTACAAATTCAAAAATATTCGTCCCAAAATTTAAAACAGACTTCTCTAATTGGGCATTATTCAAAATTACCACCGAAAATATTACCAATAATAACCCGTCCTCAAACAACAATAAAGAAGCAGCTATATTGAAAAAAGCAATCCGAAAAGCCGCAAACTTTTCATTTCCTCAAACTGCTCCAATCAAACGTAAAAATGTGGTGTCCTGGTGGAACCCTGAATTATCAACCATGCGTAAAGTAAAAATGACAGCACTTAAAAAATTTAAAAAAACCCTACTACGCAAAACTTAATTATCTACAAGAAATCAGACGAATGCTTAAGAACAGCAAAGTAAAAAGTTTCTCTGAGGTCACCTCAAACATTAATCCCAACTCATCTCCCTCAAAAATATGGCAAAATATCCGTCGGCTGACTGGAGATTCACATCACTTGCTAACAACAGCATTGGCTTCAGAAATGGTATAATAATCATTGATCCGACAAAAATTCCATTTTGCACAAACTTGGTCAAAGTCTCCTGAAAATATAAATTTGTCCAACACACTTATCGAAGAAAAAAACAAAAATAATGAATACTCCCCGTCCCCTACAAGCCACAAATCTGACAGCAAGACTCATTGATGAACCCATAACTTTAACTAAGACTCAACTAAGCCAAGTTAAGGGCAAGACTCCAAATAGAGATAGGTTTCCTACCCTTTAAAGATTTGAAGAAATCCCTAGCTGCCAGAACGAACATAGTTATATGTTTAGCCTGTAAAGCTCCCTGCCTGTGAAAGTCCCGCCAAAATCGGTCCAATAAATAAGAATTTTCGAAAAAAAACGATGCCAGCGCCACCTAGTGAGTAATTAACATAGCCTAAGTTAATCCTTAGGATATCAGCTACCGGCCAGCCACAGGACCAGTCCCGTCAAAATCGGTGCAGCCGTTCCAGAGATTACCCGAAACAAACAGACAGAAAGACAGACAATTTTTTTTTAAATGATGTTTTTGTTATAAGTACTGTATAACCTTTCGTATACATCAAGTAAAAAGTTGTTATTTTGATTTTAATAAACAGACACTTCATTTTTATTTATGTATGTGTATAAATGATAGCCATGTACATATTTTCTAACGAAATAAAGAAAGGTGAAGCTTTTATATAAGATTTTCTGTTTTTCTAATGTATAAGCTTTGTTGTTTCGCTACTAGATTACGCTGCAGCGTATTACCTATCCTATAGTATATAAGTATATTTTTTTCTTGATAAAGTAATTGGCCATACCTACCAATTTACTCATTATGTTTATCAAAATTGTTAGAGTCGTTTTATAAGCTTTTCCTAAACGGTTATATGGCAAATGCCGTTATTTAAGCTCTTTTATTAGGGAAGATAAGCTTTCATAAGGAATCTGTTCAAAAACTTTGGCATGCGCAATTAGAATGACAATTTAGAAATTAGCCTTTATTTAAAGATGTCAGAATTTTTCTCCCTACTCGGTCTACTTCCATCTTTTTGAATATATACCTTGGCAATTTATGACAGGGAAATTTGATCTACATATTATGTAATAAAGCCACTCACTTCTTTATAAGTTTCATAAAACGTTGGTCAAGGGAATTTTCAAATCCTCGCGTTTCGAAATCTCATTTGTAAGACTTGAAGCTTTGCAGTGTAGGTTTTTTATTGTTTTGACCTTTGGAGTATACCTAAGTCTGATAATTGTATCTTACTCCCTTAATTTTCGATTAAAATGTATCAATCTGCAAACTCTTGAAAAACACCGAGAAGTTGCTTATACATAGTGGCGCAAAAGTTATCACCCTATTGAAAGTCGTTATACCTGTTCTCAATTCTGTTTTTAAATTAGTGAAGTATACTAACTAGTATGCTAACTCATAAGCAACACCCGATATTTAAAAGGAGCACTCCTACGTTGTGTAATCACTCGCTTTGATGATTTGTAATTGCCGACCAGATCACCCGATTTGACCGCTCGAGACTTTTTATTGTGAAGTTATTTGAAGTCCCAGGACTATGTTAACAATCCTAGGACTTTTGAAACCCTTAAACAGAAAATCTGTCAGGAATGCGACAACCTATCGCCGAAAGTTCTGACAAAGTGATGGAAAATACCATAAAACCAACCCGTATGATAATCAATTCTGAAAGAGGCCACTTGAACGATATCATATTTCCGACTTAATGAACAAAAAAATTGTATTAATTTAATAAACATAATCCACAATCATTCCTAAAAAAATTACAGCGAAGCAAAAAAGATCGGGTGATTACTTTTGAGCCACCCTGTATATTTGTACGGTACAAAATCCAAACGAAAAGTGTAGATTTGTTGAAGCATCACCTAAAGTGAGGCAGCAACACCATATCTAATAAATAATCTATATACCTTAAATATGCGGAGGAGGAACCAGCTTAACAATGACGTATGATTGTGATTGCAATTGTGTATATAGAAGGAACTACTCTGCCACCCTCTGCTCACGTGTTAATTTGACTGTCCGGAGCGGGAATTTTCGTTTGGCTCTTATACCAGCTTCCATTTGCTTCCCCCATTAACGTAAGCACTTACCTCTCTGTTTTAAAATCGCTGGGGTGTGATTTAGGAGTTATTTTAAAAGAAGGCGTACATAATATTGGGTCTACATTAAAGTACGAAAAATCTTATGAAAACCCAGTAAGTATTTTGATTTTTTTTCGTTAAACGTACTTCCTATTAAATATGGCCCTATAGACACCACATTCAAAAGTCGTTAATTATCTAAAAACTATGTTCAACCAATCCACATATAACTCACCTCAAAGCCTTTGGTGCATTTACATAAAAATCCATCAAATAAATTAATACAGGTACCACCATTATCACACGGATTGCTGTTGCAATTATCAAGTTTAAGTTTTCTAATAACCGTTTGAACTCTGCTTTCCAAAGCTGATAATCTTCGACGAGTTCGTCTTAACATACTCATAGGATTTGAAATTTGTGTTCTGAATTTAAAATAGCCTTCAATTTACAATTTATAAGATTTTCTTAAGAGCTTACCTATTTAACAGACGACTTAATCTAGCATTTATTCCGCCCCTTCCAAAAAGTCTGTTTTGTAGATTTGCAACGTCTTCTTGCAGAATTCGAATGCTTATGCCGCTTAGAGGTAGTTCACTACTGCTATTCGTTATCCATGCATTTTCACCAATAAGCAGTCCCACTAAATCTAAATCATTGATTATGAACTTAGAATGTCCATTCAAACGTATCGTTATATTTTTATTAATTGCAGCTTCTAAGATCACATTTCCTTCATTTGTTATAATTTTAGGGCTAGAAAGTTTAAGTTATTTAATTAGTTTCAAACAAAACGCAATGGATTTAACATACGATTTTTCTAAGCTTGCATTTACTACTTTTATTAATATATACAAAATATAAATTTTCGTTATATTATTTATCCACCGTTTAGTTTTAAAATCCATTTTAAACAAGTCTATACAAATACATAGCTTTGGTCCGAGTTCACTGAAATAACACCGATGACTGAACCGTTTTAGAGGCTTGATTTTAAATGAAGAATATCGGGGGCGTATTTCATATCTGGTGATAGGATAGGGACAGAGTTTACGCCCAAATCGATTTTTTTATATGACATGTTTGGTTATAAGGTTTGATGCATATCTGTTGTTTTTATTTTTTCCCCACAATTCGATGAAATAGGTTATACTTGAGGGAACGTCAATTTTTTTATTTTTGGTTGTACTTTTGATAATGACAGATCAAACAAAAAATTAAAAAAAACAGTTTTTGATGCGAAATGTAGTGATTGTAGGCAAAGTTATTAAGAATTACATTTCCCTGAATCTCAACAACATAGCATGTAGCAGGTCCAATTTGAGTTTAAAACCATACAAGCAAACCTGAGAATTTTCATCAAAATCCTTCAAGTTGCTAGGAGAAGCTGAATTACGAACACACCCACACTGAATTTTATAATAAAAGCTCATCAAAATCGTTGAAGTCGTTAGGAGAAGTTGAATTACAAACACACACACGCTGGAGTTTTATAATAAAAGCTTTCCTTTCCTTGGAATTGTGCACGAAATTTTGCTATATATCACTCTACCTGCAATGTATTAGCCTTATCAACATTATGGGTACAACGAAAAGAACTTGTAATGCAACACTTTATTGTTTATGGTAAGGTTTCTGTGTGTGAGGATACGATTAGCTTCGACCCTGAGAATATAGTTGGTTCTGTTGGATTTTAGAAGCGGTCCGCATATTTCTTCCTGCACATAATTATAGGCTGCTACTTTTGACCTGAGGCAGTTAAAAGTTTGCACTGCTTCAAATTCATGCTCCACTACCCTGATTGTTTTGGACCAACACATCTGGCAGACGTAGCCGCCATGTACTTAGTCTTCCCTTCATTAATATGCAGCCTCAGGTTTTGTGCCTGTTCTATCTGGATAAAGTATTCTACAGCTTGACTTCGTGACGATAGGTCCTCTTGCTGCTCTCTTACTGCTTTCTGCAATGCCAGGTTGAAGAGAATGCAAGGCACACCACCATCCCTTTTTAGGAGTCCATTAAAGATGTTAATTGGTTTGGATAACTAACCAGCTTCTTTTACTTGGCTTGTAATATTGGTCATTCATTCATGTATTTAAAAAGCAAAAAAATGCCTTCGCATTAAATTTCATTGAGCAGTGAATAGTGTTCCTTTCAATTACATATAAAATCCCACTCTTTACGCCTTTCCTCCAAAGGAACCAAGACGAAGAATATTTAGTTAATCATCATGTACCACATTGCTTTATGAAAGACACTAAGTTTTTTTTAACTGTAGGTAAAAAAATCAATCAAATCAAACAACAAACGTCTTTTAAAGTTTTCATTTTATTGTGAAAATGTTATTTTATAACATTATCTTTTCGTCGTCTATTTCCATGATCTTCTTATAAGCTCTTGCCTCTTATAGAGAAAGGCATACTGCGGTTTATCTTTCGTATATTCTTCGAATTCGTCTATAAAAAATATATAAAATTAAAAAGAAATGTTAGACTTTAAGCAAAAAAGGTGTAAATTTTTAGTTTATTTCTTAAAACTAATTAGCACAAGGAAAAAAAGATTTGTATTAGGAGAATAAAAATTGTTTGTTTAGATACACTTCAGATTCTTTGATGCATTGAGTTGCAGAGTAAGAGATCTCCCTACGACAGAGGCTTATCATAAGTCCATGGATTAATTGTTAGTAAAAATATAAACAAGCTAACCCAATAAAATAAATTTATAAATAAATTTATTGGAGCGACAGCTCCTTAAGGAGCCAAGGCCTAGTGACTTATACTCTCAACCATCCCTGTGTGTGTGTTGTTAATCTGCAAGAATGGAAGGGTCTTACAGTTTACCGCCGAGTCCGAACGGCTACATGAGATGCACTTTTTCGAGACAAATTTTACTCTTGGAGTTTTTGTCAGTTTCTCGCAGGAGGCAGTACCCCGGAGAAAAAAAGTGGCTATGAGCTGGATTCGAACCCAATGCTAGCCTAAATAGAAAAGTAATCATACGAAATATTTAAATAGTGGACATATGAAGACGATCATGACAGTAGGGCACTGGTTCAAAATATTGGCTTTAATTTTCTTGAATTTAAGCCTATGGACGAAGCGTTAAGATTAAAAGTTCAACATACACACTCATACAACTTAGAGTTTCATGTATGCCATAGTGCGTTCTGTGAAACTCATTTTGTAAAAGTTTGAGATCCACGCAAGTGGTGAGATCCTTCACGGTATTTTAACCCAATACAGGCTAACAAAGAAGGAGCATCAATTTCACCATTAATAAGTTGATGAAGAAATATACCGACATGTGGCGCACCCAATTGAAAGAAGAGGACCTCAACCGACTTCACGGGCGAAGCTGGAGGCAGCTACCTAGAGACCGAGCTGGCTGGAGAAGCTTGCTGTTTGAGGCTCAGTTCCTCCCCTGACTGTGGTGCCACCTAAGGTAACGTAAGGTGAAGAGTTTGCAACTGAAGAAGCTGGTTTCGCTGTTCATATGGTGAAAGATTAAAAGACTCATTCCGTAGAAGGAGGTCTGTAATGAACATTCCGAGAACTGAGGGTTGGATTTCTTTTTCTTCGATGCAAATATGGAAGAAACGTTTTTACTTTAACGATAAAAACGACATTGACCATTGATTTCCCCATTGGCCAATGCTGTCTATATCAGAATTTAATGAGCTTACCATATGCTGCCATGAGCTGTGAGTAGGTAAACGATTAATAAAAGCTGAAAGTACTGTCGTCGGCAAAACAATTAATTATAATAATAGTTTCAGACAAGAGGTGATGTGGTTAGTAAATATTAGAAAAAGGAGTCGGAGACGAAATGGAGTACAGCTTTTATTACCATAGACCTGAATCTGTTCAACACAACTTGTATTAAGCGGTTCAAAATGGAACTGCACGCGAGCTCTACGAGCAGAAAAGACGGAAAGAACACCGGTTTCTCCAAAAGAAAAAGAGAGAGCATGAGAAGCGCGCGATCGAAGATATTGAGAGATGCTGCTCCAGAAATAACGTGCGGAAATTTTACCAACAGGTAAAAAGAACGTGCCAAGGAAAAAAACCCGCACAGAAACCTTTAGATATAGGAATGGAAAACTCGTAGTAGAGTCACAGTCGGTGCTGAGTACATGGAATGACCATTTCTGCAGACTGTTAAACGGCGATGAAGACCTAAATCCCGTTGTCAGACAGAATGAACCATTCAACACGAGATTGGTTCTGAACTCACAGAAGCTTTTGATGCCAAAAAAGGATTCCGGCAAGTTGATGCGCTATCGTCCGTTTTCTTCAATTTATCACTTGAAAAAATTCTAAGAAAATCGCAAGTTAATTGTAGTGAGACAATGTTTTTTAGACATCTTTGGCAGAACTCTTCGAGCTGTCACTGGAGCGTTTGCTAACATGAAGCTGAAGCGGCTAAGATGGGACTAGCAGTCAATGAGGCCAAAACGAAGTATCTGCTGTCCACAAAAAGGGACACATAACACCGGTGGATTGGAGAGTGGAAAGTCATGTTGGTTGAGGCCCAGGTTCGTCCCGAACTGTAGCGCCCCTAAGTAAGTAGGTAATACACGATGGTCAGATGGGCCTAGACACGATTAAACACGAAGTGTATTTATCGAGATCGGAATTAAAAAACAAGTTTAAAATCTTTGCGGTTTTATTGGCAATGTCAAGAATTTTTGTTGGCCCATCGATGAACTCAGCTAATTCGTTAGCAAAAACCTCAACACTCCTTCTTTCGGATGTAGTCTATCGAGAGAATTGCGTTCATTTCACACGCAATAACGATTTCAGTGGGAGGATAATGGGTGACAATTTTTTAAATGGTATCTGACAAACCATCCAATTCTTTGGAAGTTTACAGCCCCTGCCAAACTTGTGCTGCAACAATTAATACAAGTCTGAGAGGGCAGGTTGTTGCAATTATCTCATGTATTTGACAGCATGTATCTTTTCAATTATTCTTTTTTAGGTGGCCTTAATTAATTGTTATTTTTTACCTAATCAATGTTTTGATTTTAAGCAATATACAAGGGAATGAGAAAAAAAGCATAAGCGACTTCTCGCAAGTATGTACAACCGAAGGAACTCACGTCGGTAATGGGTATGCTTATTACATATGGAATTTGTTTACCTGCATACAGATAACAACCTTTGATTACTCCAGAGCCTATTCTTTACTTTTACATCTGCCGAAAAAAGGAGATAATGGCAAATAAACAAAATACAGATTACATAAAAAGATTCTATTAATTGTAACCTATTTCTAATCGTTTATGCTAACATTATGAAAACTACTATTATTCAACAAAATTACCAAATGAGATCGTTCCTCTGTTGGTGTTGTCAATGCCAAAATACAAGGCATCAATCTTATCCTCTCTTAACCGAGAACTGTGTCTGAGAATTTTCTTAAATATATCTCTAGATATACTCTGACTAGATGGTGTATAAAGCTAAAATTTGAAAAAAAAAATTCTTAGGTTTTAAAGCACTCGTATTTTTTTTTAATGTACTTACTCTACTTATCACACTGAGGAATTCGATTAGTCTTTCGTCCTTAATCTTACAATAAAATGAGCACAATAGGTAACTTCTTAAGCTTATTGTTCCACTATGCCTCTAAAGATTATATTATATGTATACTTACATAAAAATTACACTAAAAATTAATATATTTACGGGATCTAGAATTTGAAACAATCGATGAAGTATTTGATTATTATCATCAATGTTTAAAATGTTCGCAAATGTTGAGAAGTCAATGAAATTTTCATACGACAAGCTAAACAGCTTGGAGGCCAGTTCTTTGTCCATATCTGATTGCAAGAGGCTATTGAAGGAAAATTGTCTTTGTGTTTAATTCAATTTAATCAAATCAAAGTGTTTACCCCAATCCGTACAAACACTTTTCAATTTCAACTATATCGCCTGGAAATGGGATATTCATCTCTTTAGCACGATTCATCATTATACAATCTTCAAATGAATAATCGGAAATCGGAACACCCAGAGCTCTATGGAAAAAAAACATTTTTTTTTTGAAATATACAAATTTATTAAAAAAAAAACCTGGCCATCACGCCTTGCACGTTTTCAGCGAATAGTTTAGGGTTTGACTTCTCCTCTTCATTGGGCGTGTAAACAGGAAGGAATTCAATTTCACATCGGCTATATATCTTTGCTAGCGTTAACCACAATAGTCTTAATCTTAAAATTTAGAATTTTTATTATTTTTTTTTAACTCAATGGGAGTTTATACTGCTCACTTACACTCCAGGGCCATCCCATGTCCATGTATAGGTGTCATATTTGTTTGGATATCTTAATAACACCGGTTGCACTGGAACTCCAGGAAAGAAGGCACCAGGTTTAAATTTCAACAGTGCTTTACGGTTTGTACAGGTTCCTTCAGCAAATATTACCACCTGCAATTGGTACGATTAATATCTTAAACAAGGTCTAATTAACAGTAAATATTTAATTTCAGAGCTTCCAATAAATGGACACTAATGGAGTCTGTTGCACAATACGCTAAGGATTTGTAGGACAAATAAAATTCAACAATTTGTAATGAAAATGTATCAACAATTTGGTAAAAACTATCGAGTAAGCTTTAAAGATATACAAATGTAGCTATTTTTGAAATTGTCAAAGTCAGAAAGAATTGAATTGTTGATCAGAATTGTATTTAAATATCCCGAAAAATCAAAACAGGTTAATTTCTCACGGCCTCAAGGCCACTTCTGAGCCATTCCATCATTCCTTCAATCTAATCCTGGAGCACATACTGCATAAGGCAGGTGCCAACGGAAGGCACTATCAACATCAATAACATCAAGTTCGACATATACGGGTGCTGCCAAAAACCTGTTAGAAATTAGAAGGTATTAATAGCTATGGATGAACAGGCGAAATTCTTCGTTCTTGAAGAAAGAAGGTGACAATAAAGTGTATGCCGTCAACAAACAAAGCTTCATTTGTCCATCGCCTACAATTACGTCGCTGTTGGTTGCACAAGTCAAGTTGAGTGAAGGAGTATATTCACCTTGGAACCACATCCAAGTGAAGAAGAACTACCTGCTGCTTCTTCGGTTTTGCCAAACAAATGGATTCCAAGCTTCTTGCTCAATCCCGCTATACAGAACGCTGATTTAAACAACCTCAAAACGAATACTATTGCGTTAATGATGGAGGATACGTAAAAAAATTGCACGACTGGATCGCACGTACTTGCTCTTATGTGCGGTCACAGTTTGGAATAAAATTTGAAAACTATTAAGAGAACTTCAAAGATTATATTCGATTTTTCTGACTTTTGATTGTTTGAAAAAAGTACGTAAAATAGTTTTCAGCGCAAAAATTTAAACGCCATTTTATTTCTTTAAAAAATGTGAAAAAGTGTGAATTTTTTTTTTCAAAATCGTTAGAGCCGTTTTTAAATAAAACGGTTTTTTTAACAACTTTTTTTAAAAAATAAAAAAAAATAATTCAAGAACACAAACTTAAGCACAAAAATAACGTACATTTAAAAACAAAATTAAAAAAAAAATTCACTTACCCGTTTTCAAAATATTGATTTTTCAAAAAAAAAAATCCGTTTTTAGCCCATTATATTAATTTTTTTTTCACCAAAATATAATGCATACCTACAGTAGTACACTGATTTTTTTTTATAAAAATTCTTGGAGCCGTTTTTGCTGCAGTCCAAAATACATCCGTACAGACAGACAGACAGACAGACGGAATTTTGCCAGTAACTCAAATATGTTTCTCTATTATCGTAATGTCATGTTTGATTGTTATCTCAAAATATTTAATCTGCACGAGTGCATAATTTGTATTATAGTACCTATAATCGCAAGTAAAAAGGAACTGACAGCAAAGAATTGATTGGAAAGGAAGCTACGAGGCCACCAGAAAAACCGAACATCGGCTAAAGGGAGCACGCGATTGCAAGAGTGCTTATTCTCGATGACTGGAGAGCTCATGAGAGAGACCGTACACGATAGAAGATCGCATCATCTTAGGTTGACACCAATCATGGGTTGGGAGCGGAGTAAATAAACAAAGTGTCGTTACGATGTTTATGTACATTAACCTATTTTAAACTCGTGACATTTTAAGACGGCGGCACAAAATTTGGGGTATATTAATAAAAGAAAAAGCAAGTACATGGTCTGCGAAAAGATTTGACTTAACTATCAGGGCAGTGGAGCATGAATTTAAAGTAGTGCAATTCTTTTTTTTGTTTTAATTGTCCGGCGCAAAAGGGATTTGCGTTGTATGTTGGCTAAACACGCCGGGGTGGGGGCGTTAGAAAACTAGGGAACGGTGTAAAAGGAGATGTAAAAAGAGGAGTTCTACAAGTTAAAATGGAATGGCATTGCATTTCACACTCGCGTGGTACGGCTAAAGAAAGAATTTCTGTATTTGACATTACGTCCGAAGATGGGCTCAAGGGTAAATTTATGAGCATTCATAGCAGTGCGAGTATTGCGGTTGAATCCTTTCAGGGGAGGAATGCAGCTGGTTATTTCCCTAGAGCATTATTTGTAAAAATAGCGATAAAATAACTAAGGGCATTTTTTTATAATTAACGCGCACACAAGGGACTGTTTGTTTCCCTTTTAATGTAGAAAACACTGCGCGGGCATCAGGAAAATAGGGAGAGGAAGGATAGGAGGTGTCGATTAACATTGGTTTTGAATGCTTGCAGATCAAAATGGCAAGGAAAAATCTCGTCGGGTAAACTATTCCAAATTCGTGTTGTTCAGTTAAAAAAGAATCCCTATCCCTCAAGGCTGCTGATGAGCATTTCTTGCGAGACGAGTATTACGAGAGAAACTTTTAAGGGGCGGATCGCAGCTTGCTACTTCGAGTGAACATTTTTTGTAAAAGAAACGATAAAATAAGGAAAGACATGAAACATTGCGTCGGTGTTGGTGAAGGATGTTTGTGAATAACCTGCCCAGAGGTGGGAGTTATACTCGAGTTTAGGGCGTATAAACACTTTATAAATTGTAGCCAGATCAGATGCGGAAAAATACTTCTTACACCGATAAAGAAAAACATAAGCTATTAGCAGCATTCTTAGCATCTCAAATATATGATCGTTCAAACGGAGGTCGTCGTTGACACACATACCGAGTACTGAGAGCTTTTCGGTTTCTTCGACAGCATTGAGTTTTCGAAGCATTAAACTCGATTCCTAAAGATTTATTCCACTGTTCGGTGAGATATGCCATCAGATCACCAGTTAAACGATTACTGCGACCTTAAAAAGAAGGGATATTAGTGCTATGGGTCGGTAGCATGGGTCACCTTTCTTAGGGACAGGCTGGGAAAAAACTGTTTTCCATCTTCTAGGAAAGATTCCAGAAGAGTGGGAGCGATGGAAAAGCTTACGCAGTGGTTTTACCAGTGGGGAAGAACACCTCTTCAGAAGGATAGGGGGTATACCATCCAGCCAGCGGATTTGCGTAAATCGAGTTCTGTATGAGTGCGGAAAAAATCCGTCCCATGGAAAAATTTGCATTCTCAAGTACAGGAGTGTCAACGTTGCTTTAAGGCAGCGTGGAGATGGCAGCGAAGTGGGCGGCGAGCAAGTTTGCCTTCTTTGAAGAGTAAACAGTTGGTTTGTCATTGTTGATGAGAGTTGGAACCGAAGACTTTGAGGAGTTTTAAATATTTTTTTTACAAATGACCAAAAATGTTTACTGCCTTTACGACACTGCAGAATTTTTTGCCGTAATTTTTGGTCATGCAAAAATTTGGTGCATGAGTTCCTTGTTTGTTTCTGCTTTTTTCCGATTTTGCTCTGTAGGAAACTGACTTCAAAATATTTTTAGAGTATTTTGAGGAACTTGGAGGACCACCCCAACTTGGAAATCCAGCAACAACAAGAGCCCAGCCATCGCTACCTCAACATTCGAGCCATCACAGACGATTGATTCGAGGATATAATGAACAATGACGGAGCCCCGTTCTACGAGAGAACCAGCAGCGGACACAAAAGAGGATAAGCAACACCGCATCCTAACCCCAATTTTTTAAATCCAAAGACAGTAAATTATAATTAAGGATTTCAATTAAAAGATTATGCAAACAACAATATGATTTAAGTAAAAATATAGCATTGTACAGAGTCAGCTGAAGTAAGTCGGGCCCCTGTTGTTGAGCCGACATGATTTATTTTAGTTATAAGTTAGTTTAAGACCAATTGTACATAAATTCTAACGAATATAATAAAAATAATCTAATCTAAGGACTTTTCTTTAGGCTTGATGCTTTTTACTCCGTTAGGAATAAAAGCACGCATCCCTTGAAGAATCGCATTTGTGATCATTTCAGCACTGGCATAAATGTCACTATCGAGGAAGCATAGTGACCAGTTAAGGGATCGGAAAAATATTCAGGCCGTCCCAGTTGGCTTTTTCGTATTGCCTGGGTGGGAAGTTTTTCTTTAACTGGGTGGGTGGAGGACGAGAAATTAGTTGATGATGACTTGATAAGATGAGAAACAAATTAAAAATGTGGACAAATATATGTATGTATTATTGTTATTACCTGTTGCCAGTCTTCGTTTGATTGTGAACGTGAAATAATCTCTTGAATTGTGTTTTGTCTCGAGTTTGGATCTTCTCTTACAACGTATATCGGTTGTGCACATTTTATGATCTCTAAAAAAAACAGATAATCTGAAATATTCATTCATTCAAAAATGGACACGAGTGATCCACTTCTTAAAAAGATGTAAGTAAACTTTGTAAACGAAACAATAATTAAAAAAAATAACGCGGTTTAGTACATCTAGGCCAATGATTGGAACCTAGAGTTTAAACAAAGTGCAAGTGCAAGTGATAGTATTTTTTTAAAGAATATATGGTATAGTTAAATGTGGACTTTTAAATAATTTATTATTATTTTGACAAATGAAACAGGTTCTCAGCAAACAAAAAAATGGTTTTATTTAACTTCTTTCTTTTACTTCTTCCTAAAACTAGGAATCCATATTAAAGTGAGAATGGACAGATTTTTTACAACTTTTATACATTCATACTTACTGCCTAAAATTGGAATATCGAAAGTTTCTTGCTTGGCTACAATGGAGGTAGGCCCAGTCATCACAACAATAACAGAATCAACGTATGATGAATGTGGTGCAACCACCAAAATTGGAGCTTCTTTGGGTGATGCCTGCTTCCCAATGATTTTTATAAAATGGAATGAGCTTGAAGCATATACCAGCCGCATAGTTTTTGCAACAGCTTTCTGCGCTATCCTAGAATTAAATGTTCACTTTACTTAAACTTACTTCAATTTAAAAGGAATTAAAAATAAAACAGATTAAAACTTATTTTTAAAGGTATGTACTTATCAGACTTCATTGTGTTAAATGACTTTCAATAATTTAGGGTTTATTTATTTATTTATTGTTGCGACAGCTCCTTAAGGAGCCAAGGCCTAGTGACTTATACTCTCAACCCTTCCTGTGTGTCTGTTGTTAATCTGCAAGAATGGAAGGGACCTACAGTTTACCGCCGAGTCCGAACGGCTAGATGAGATGCACTTTTTCGAGAAAAATTTTACTCTTGAAGATTTTGTCAGTTCTTCGCAAGAGGTAGTACCCCGGAAAAGAAGATGGCTATGAGCTGGATTCGAACACAGACTCATTCGGTTAGCAGTCCAACACACTAACCTCTAAGCCACGGTTAAGACGACGAATATAGGCTTTAAAGACGCTGAACTTGCCGGATTACTATTCCGAAGGGCCAGGGTTCGGTTCTCAGCCCGAGCCACCTTTATTTTTTTCCGTAGCACTGCCTTTTTCGAGGAAATGATAAATCCTCTAGGAGCAAGCTTTTTTTGGAAAAAGAATATCTCATACTGCTGTTCGGGTTCAACGGTAAACTGCGGATCCCTTCCACTCCTTCGGATTTGAAGACCATACACAGAAATGGCTCCTTCAAAGCGTTATCGTGCCAACAAATGTTTTTAAAATTATTTAAAAAACCATTCTGGGTAATAAAGCATGTATGTATATGAAGCAGTGCAATCTTTTAGTGAAAAGTAGCAGCCAATAATAATATGCGGAAGTTTTACCAACAGGTAAAAAGAACGTGCCAAGGAAAAAAACCCGCACAGAAGCCTATAGAAATAGGAATGGAAACCTCGTAGTAGAGTCACAGTCGATGCTGAGTACATGGAAGGACCATTTTTGCAGACTGTTAAACGGCGATGAAGACCAAAATCCCGCTGTCAGGTAGAATGAATCATTCAACATGGACGATGACAGTCATAACTTCCGTTCCCCTGGCCAAAATGAAGTGAGGATAGCAATATCTAAACTAAAAAGCAACAAAGCTGCTGGACCCGACGGACTACCTGCCGAACTTTTTTAAGCGGCCGGAGATGATCTGGTGGAGTGCATACACCAACTCATCTCTAAAGTTTGGTCAGAAGAAAGTATGCCTGATGAATGGAACCTCAGCACCTCGTTTCCGATCCACAAGAAAGGAGACCCTCTAAACTGTACCAACTATAGAAGAATAAGTCTCCTGAATATCGCCTACAAGATCCTCTCTGCCGTACTATGTGAACGCCTGAAACATTTCGCCAGCAACCTGATTGGCCCCTATTAGTGTGGTTTCAGACCAGGAAAGTCCATAATCTATCACATGTTCTCCACATGAATTCCAAATCGATAGACACCACCTCTTTATCGATTTTAAGGCCGCGTACGATAGCATTTATGGAGACGAGCTTTCATAGCCATGTCTGTTTTTGGCATCACAAAGCTCGTCCGACTGTGCAGGGTGACGATGGAGAACTCTCGCTGCTCCATCAAGATTGGTTCTGACCTCATAGAAGCTTTTGACCTCAAAAAAGGATTCCGACAAGGTGATGCGCTATCGTGCGATGTAGATGGTATAAAATAGTATATAAAATTGAAACTATAGTTCTAGATCCATATTCTGTCCAGGGTCAGTGGTCAATTCTTAGTTTGATTCCTATGCGGGTAGGTTAACCAAATAGATAGGGTTCGCCGCAAACCAATTTGCATCCTGTACAAGACTATACGAGTACTCAAATATGGATCCGAGAATTAGATGGTTACTTAAAAACTCTCTGACTTCTTAAACGCGTTCGAAAAGAAAGTCCTAAAGATCAATCTATTCTCCTTGCTAGAAGCAGGGTCTATCAGTACCCCTAGTATCAAGGTTAAATAAGACAATGTACACACACTTCTTTTGAAGTCGTGCCATCCTTTCAGAAAACAAAGATACCTTTTCGTTTCCGCATTTGGAATAACCACTGCCCCCATGAAGCTCTTACAAGGGTGCGTACCGCGATTTTAAGACCCTGCTGTAGAGCGCAGCCTTGGTCTTGGAAGACTTTTACTTCTGGCAACCCGGACATAGAATAATTCTTACACCCATTCTATAGGGGGGTGGGATTAGAGGACTCTTACCTCAGGCACTCACAACCATATGCCAATTCGGTCATCCCCGAACCTATAGAGGAGGAGCTGTAAGCAGGCTCTTGCTGCTGGCGCTATCCCTTGGCATTGGTATATTCTGCCCCCGTACCTAAAGGGGGGATATTTTACCAGACTCTTACTACAGGCATATCCATACCGTGGGTTATTCTTTCATCCCCGCACCCACAGAGGAAGCGCCAATGATGCAATAGGTAAAAACTATTTTTATGAAACGAGGGTTTGAAACGTTTTCTCGAGAATATTTAGTGCGGAATATGAATGGATCCCGCCATGCATTTTTTTCTCAAATTTAACGCTAAGTTGATCTAATTTCTTTTTTGATATCAATTAAGTACATATAGTTGTTTTTTAACTTTAAAAAATAAAATGTCTTACCGTCTCCAACCTGATAAAGGTTTTGTTTTAAGATCATCTAATGTTAAACCATAGAGTGTTATGTATGCCAACAGCCATGCCGTGAATAGCGAAACTAAAGCACCAACAACCCGAAGTGGAAGTAGCAATACGGTAAGTGTGTAAATCTGAAATAGAAGACAAGTATTCTCTTAGTAGTTATTACAATAAAGTATTCAAGCAAAATTATTATTTACAATTAAGGCGAATTACTCTGGTCGTGTTATTGCGAAAAGCGAACTCCAACGTTCGCCTGTAATAACAATGCTACCAATATTAAAAAAACTGAATGTGTTAAATCATTTTGTTATTGAACGTTAAAAACTTCATTTGTCTGTTTAAAATGGTGTAAGTTTTGTTTCTTCAAAAATATTAAAAAAAAAAAAATGAAAAAGGGTCACTTGCGATTATAGTAACTATGTATAAGGCAAGTTATCAATTCGTAAAAATAAATCTAACAACCAGACATGACATTACGATGATAGGGAAGTCGAAAAAAGTGGGTCGGAAGATTCTGTCTGTCTGTCCGTATCGATTTCTACAGCCTTAACGGTTGGGCCGATTTACCTCAAACTTGGTATACAGTATTATTATGGCGTTCTACAGAGGAGTTATTGGAATTAAAATTCTAGCTTTAAAACTAACGGTACCACCATATGATTTTTAATGAAAAACTTGTTTTTCTCAAAAACGGCTCCTACGATTTTAATTATGAATGATGAATTGTGTTTTCTATGCAAAATCTATATTTTGGTTTGAATATTTTTTTCGGGAAAAGAGGCTTCCGCCCTTTTTTTAAAAAAAAACCGAAAAAATTGCACAAACGAATGTCATCCATTTGAAGTCCATAGTGAATGTATTACAAAAATTTAAATTGCGTATGCAAGAATGGTATTTTGGCTTTGAAACCCCTGAAACCTTTTTTTAATTTTTGATTTTGTTTTCGGTTTATTTCAATATTTCCGTGACTTGTTTCGTACAAAATGCTCAAAACCGATCTACAGAATACAACTGTAAGTGAGATAGAAGCTAAAACCAGATAAACCATGTATGTCGTTTTAAAGGTAAAAAACATTTCTTTGAAACGTCTGGAGAAGATTTTTTATTTTTCATATATTTTTTTGAATATGTTTTCGAAATGTTCTTCAAAAAAAAAACATTTTTTTTTGGAAAAACTGTTCGAACGAAAAAAAGCTAAAGAAATCAGATGGCTTACAACATTTTTTTCCAAAAAACGTTATGAATAGTGTTTTTTGGATTTCATATAAATTTCTTTGTTTAATTATTTTCCTCCAAATTTTGTTTCAAATTGCTCGGTTGAGGCATTTTTTTCCAAAAAACGTTATGAATAGTGTTTTTTTGATTTCATATAAATTTCTTTGTTTAATTGTTTTCCTCCAAATTTTGTTTCAAATTGCTCGGTTAAGTCTACTAGTCAAATAAAAGTAAGTGAAGCATATCATCATCATAAAAGCACACAAAATAAATAATAAGAAAGCCTATGATAAACACATAAACAAGCAAAAACAAATAAAAAATAAAAATGAATTATATTCTATTGAATTTAATTTGTGAACGCACCCTTTTACTAATAATAGAACTGTCATTGTCAATTTATTCAGGAAACTCAACATTTTCATCATGGTAAAGTACACGAGCGAGCAACGTCTGCAAATTATAAAAATAAATTGCACGACTTGCTCATATGTGCGGTCACATTGTAGAATAAAATTAAAGTGAACATCAAAGCATTTATTTGATTTTTGTGACTTTTGATTGTTCGAATAAAGTACGTTAAATTGTATTGGGCGAAATAATTTAAACGCCATTTTATTTATTTAGGAAATGTAAAAAAGGGTGATTTTTTTTCAAAATTGTAGGAGCCGTTTTTAAATAAAACGGGTTAACTTTTTTTTTAAATTAAAAAAAATTATTCAAGAATACAAACTTAAGCACAAAAATAACGTACATTTAAAAACTAAATTAAAAAAAATTCCCATTTCACAAATATTTTCAAAATATTGATTTTTCAAAAAAAAAATTATTAGGTATAGTACCTATAATCGCAAGTAAAAATTAACCGAAATTCGGAGTTGGTGACCGCAACTTTAAGAGCGTTGAATTGTTGAATTTCACCGAAAAATCATCTTCAGTCTTCAGTGACGAAGCTCATTTTTGGCTCAATTGACGAACCAAAGAAGCAAAATATGCGTTATTGGTCGGGTAAAAATCCACATCTGCTTCATGAATCACCTCTTCATTCACAAAAAACAACTGTTTGTTGCGGTTTGCATGTCGGCGGCGTTATTGAGCCATATTTTTTCGTCGACTTAACGATCGTCACGTTGCTGTGAATGGCCAGCGTTATCGCGCCATGATTACCGATTATTTTTCGCCCGAATTGGAAGACATGGACTTGGACGACATGTGGTTTCAACAGGATGGTGCCACAAGTCACAGAGCACACCTTACAATCGACTTATTGAAGAGTAAATTTGATGAGCGTACTATTTCAAGAAATGGGCCAGTCGATTGGCCACCTCGTTCGTGCGATTTAACGCCTCTAGACTACTTTCTTTGGAGCTATGTTAAGTCATTGGTTTATGCCAACAAGCTGACGACGTTGGAGGAGCTCAGAGCCAACATTGAACGCGAAATAACGGCTGCTTCGGCCGAAATATAGGTTAAACTTATTTAGGTGGCGCTAAAATTCGAGCGAACTTGGATCTTTGAAGGTTATAGGTGGGAGCAAACGAGCGGGGAATATTAAGAAGCATTTAGTTGGCAGAGGAAGAATTCTCTAAATGGAACCAATGGTGGCGTCTACAGTTCCAGTCAGACTTGCCCAGTTAGTGAAAACCTTACATGGACAATTCCGAAGCTTTGGGAGCCCAGGCCTATAAGAAGCAGTCTGGATCCTCGTCCTTAGAGTTCACATCATCAACAACATTGCAAATCAATACACATCTTGTGTAATTGGAGGAGACTTCAACGGTGGGCACCCTCTATGGATGGATACCGCGGAATCTCACCAAGGCAAAGCAATTGTTGACTGGCTACATGGAAATTCCGAGCATCACTCTTTGGTAGTCGTGTCTCAACCAAAACAAACATTCCCTAGAACTCCATCTCATTTGGACTTTTTTCTGGTAAAGTCGAACTACGGAACTACACTTGCGTTGCACACGATAGTGATTCCGACCATCTGGCAATAGAAGTGAGGGTAAGACCTAATCAAAGAATATTCTGCGAACAACCAGAACCAGAGCTCCACATCAGGGTGAACTGGAGAACATTCCGTACCGAAATTGAAAGAGATCTCCCGAAAGTCCTAACCAGCAGCAATCTCTCAAACAGCGAAATTGATAGTGCCATACTCCAATTCGAGACAACAGTTAACAACTGACATAATCCACGGAAGAAATTCTAAGAAGTCAGCAGGAAATGATGGGATTTCTAACTTTGTGCTTAAAAAGCTACCAAATCTCGCCATCCTACTGCTAACGATCATCTTCAATAACTGCCTGAATAACAGCTACTCCCCGAAACCATGGTATATACACTGCCTATAGTACTATCATGAAGCATCATTTTTTAGTTCTGAATCAAGTCGCAATGAGGCGTGCTGAAATTGCCAATTGGTGTGAATATAGAATAAGTACAGACAACAAAAGTGTATTAAATACTGGTAAAATATCGGTAAAGGTTCTCTTCTCCACTATTAAGAGTTAGTTTCAGACGAAAAATTACCACCATGAGAGTACTATAGAAAATGTATATACAATGCCGAAACATGGAAAACGGCAAAAGTGGTGCCCGTTCCGAAGAAAACCAACAGGACTAGCGTCGAGGGATATCGGCCAATTTCGCTTCTATGCTGTGTCAGCAAAATCCTGGAGGGACTTATCCTAAGAAAGCTTCATCATTTCTTCAGGGAAAAGGAAATCATACCTGAATGTCAGTATGGTTTCCGAGCACGACACTCCACCATCTATCCGCTTCTTGGACTGCACTCCGACGTGACACACGGACTCAACAAGAAAGAGACGACAGTCGCCTGTTAAATGATACAGATTGTATAAAAGGACTAATATTCAAACTAACAAGTCTAGGACTACCTGAACACTTGGTAAGATTAATCAAAAATTTTCTAACCCATAGATCCTTTTATGTACAGGGACACAAAAAATATTCACAAAGAAAGACGATCAGCACTGGAGTTCCACAAGGTTCCAAGTAGGGCCCCATACTTTTTAACCTTTGTACAGCTGACCAGCCTACTAACATCCCAGGGACGAAAACGAAGATATATCCCGATGACTCCTTAACATATGCAACATCCATTTCACCAGAAATTGCAGCCAGGAGAGTTGAAGTTCACAAGAAACTTGTGGGACTACTACCTTAAATGGGGACTAAAGATAAATAGCGATAAGAGCGAGCTTATCTGCTTCAGAACCCAAACAACAGCAACAAGAGGTCGAAGAGGTTTCCCATCACGCTGTGATAATATCAGTAACAAGCTACCAGACAACAAAGTGATAAGGGACAAAGACAACAGCAAAATACATTGAAGTGAATTTCCCTTTTTTAAACCAAAGATAGTTAATTATAATTAAGAATTTCAATGAAAAGATTATGCAAACAACAATATGATATAAGTAAAAATATAGAATTGTATAGTCAGCTAAATTACGTCGGGCCCCTGTTGGTGAGCCGACATGATTTATTTTAGTTATAAGTTAGTTTAAGACCAATTGTACATAAATTCTAACGAATGTAATAAAAATAATCTAAAAATAAAAAAAACCGTCCTTAGAGTTATGTTAAAGACTCATCATTGTATATACATTTTCTATACAGTGTATATACAAAGGACTCATCAGAAAATCAAAATAATCCCCACATATTCAAATTCAAGTATTCAGTTGTTGAATGTTGCCTACAAATATGTTTACACAATTTTACCCGCAACTTTGCTTGCGTTGCATATTTTCCCGGCACAGAAATGAAAAAAAAAAATAGAAGTTATGAGTGTTGCATACCTTTAGGAGTATAATTCTAAATTTGCATATTAGTGCATATGTACTGTACATAGTGCGTTTCTAAGGTTTTTCTATCACTCGGGAACGATAGTTTTTTTCCAAGTAAGAATGTACTACTCGGATGTACCCCTAACAATGTTTGTAACACAAATCATGATGTAAATCAACGTTCGCATACAAAACATACACAATTTCATGGCGATCGGTTAAGTAGTTAAGCCGTGAAAGTGTTAATAAACAAACAACCAGAATATTCGCATTTACAAAATTAATTATATAAAAAACAACAGTTTTTAAGACAAGTCTTTCAAAATTAGGCGCTGTTATTTCTTTTAGCCGCCCCTGCTCACAATTACTGCTTTAAATTCTATCAAAAAAATGCCGTTCAGGTTCTTGTACATTCTCAACTCTCAAGTGTGCATTCTGTTCTAAGGAGATTGTTTTAATTAGTATGATTCAACCTAAAAAAGACTTCTTTGCATTAATCATACTCGTTAAGATTCAAGAAAAACACGATTACATAAAGTGCCCCCGATTTTAGAACAACTTTTTTCGCGCATTCAGAAATAAAATCTCATTCGATGAAGTTGGTTGAACTCTTATAGAATAGATACAAATTGGCCAGGCGTTTGATGGAGATGTTAATATTTAAATGTGTATTTCTTGTAACGGGTAAAATTTTGTTTTTAAATTTATAATTTAAAAAAAAGTGAATTTTTTAAAGTTTTATTATAACAAAACGATTTAATAAAAAGTGTTTCAGGTTGGCTTTGCTGCAGCAGATGACGATGAGAGTGGTTCAAATATTGATTTCAATAGCTTTCAAACGGATGACCTGAAGAACGATGTTAACGCGAGAATAACACTTTCGGAATATTTACCACTTGTGATAAGTGCATTAGGGCCGATATTTGGAATTGATTCTTCACGATGGGGTAACCAGCGAGTTTTCATAGCAGAGAGAGATGTATCGTTTTATTTACACACCAGACGGTCAGGGAATGGCCGCGAAGAGATTCTTATAAATGATAGCAGGTCATTGCGAGCTTCTAGTTTTAACCCATCGCACCCTACAAGGTGAGTGCATAGATCTAGTTGTGTTTAACGGTGCATTTAACGTTGGCCAATGCATTTAATTGAAAAGCTTATTTAATATAAGACTTAACAAATTATTAAAAAAAAAATTGTATGCTTTCAGCGTACGTTTTCGAAAGAAAAACAAATTTATTTCGCTAGGCTTGGACGTTTCAGTTCCATTAGAAGTCTAAGAACCTTGTGGTTAAAATACTTCTTTTTAAAAGAAGTTAATAACTACACAATATGCCTTAGAGTTCAATAGATTATTTAAATTTACCTTATATTTCTACATAATGGTGACTCCAGGTAATTTTAGAGGCTCATACATATCAGAACAATAAGAATTTGACTAATTTTACTTGCCTTTTGCTTTTGGGATTATAAGTACGTGCAGAATAAACAATATTTTTTTTTTTTGAATACATCATCTATACTCCGTTCAATTTATATTTTCAGTACAGGGAAGATAGAATATTTGCCTTTCACTCTTACTGTTATGAATTTCAATAAGCTATCTCCATTTTAAAGCTCTCAAATGGTTGCCATACTAGGCATTATAAATAGGTATAATTCTCACACAAATGTCGGTATGGTTACCAACTGTTTATTCGAATTTTATTAAAACAGAAACATGTAGACCGTAAACTAAATCTACCAAGAGGTACGATAGTAGGCACGTTTTTTAAGAGTTCCTCAGAATTCTAATCTCTTTTAACGTAAAACTAAATCACAGAAAAAAACATAAAACATTAGTCACAAAAAAAAATGATTTAATTAAATTAAAGTCGATTGACCAATCCGTTCAGGCTGTAGTCCAAAATAAATACCAGGCAGACAAACATAATTTTCCAGTAACTCAAATACGTCTCATAAACGTTTTGTCATGTTTGATTATTGTCTCAATTTATTTTTGTGTACATGCATAACTATTAAAGTACCTATAATCGCAAGTAAAAAAAATTGCCAACAAATATTGCATTATTTTTATTATCTTTATATCTGTATTATATCTTATTTATATCAATATAATCTTTATTTTAACCGTTTTTTTTTTAAGAAAAATAAAAACAAAAAGATGTAAGCAAAAAAAAACATAGCGACAACACCTATTTCTTAAAACTTAAAATATGCTCTTATTCTCTCTAAGAAAGCTTCAATTCTGGAACTTTCATAACAAAAACCAAAGAAAAAGGTATTATAAGTTGTGTTCGTCTACTTGTTCTTAACTTAACTTTACAATTTTTTTTTTTTAATTTAAAATTTTTCAAATACGAATCCTTTACAAAATGTCAAATTTCAAATGTACTTTTGATTTTGACAGAATTCACATTTTCTCCCCCAAGAAATGTTTTGGTTTAAAATAGGGAATTAAGGGGAAATGTTTTTCTTTCTCGCAACATAATTCTTCTCCCGAAAACTCTCGAAAATGTAAGTAAACGAACAACGTTTGTGTAAAATTGTGCAAAATAGTTTGTTTTAGGGAGTAGACGAACACAACTATAATTTGGCGAATGGTACCTCTTCAGTAGTGTTTTTTTTTTTTAAATAAACACAATAAGCGAGAGAGAGGCAGAATTGATAATCAGTCTCCTTCTCCTCGCAGCCGGGGAGCAGACAGGTCGGTCTTGATGGTATGTACGAGGGTTAAATGAAATATGACAACAAGAATTTCAATGTATTTAAGGGTTCTATTTTATATTTAAGTGACAATTTCTTAAGTTGAGTGCGCTGCAAACACTTGCAGGTACCAGTGTGTTTGAAAGCTCTCTTCCATAAGGTCTGTACTGAAAATATAAATTGAACAGAGTATAGTCATCGAAGTTTTAAGCAAATCTGTCAAAACTATATTATATATATTATTATCCAATACCAACAAAATCACTTACAAAAATTGGAAATGAATGGGTCGCACGTACTTGCTCTTATGTGCCTAATTACATACATTGGAAAGCAAGATCCTTGACAGAAACAAGTAACATTTACGTTAAAAATAACACAGTTTGAACTTATTAAAAGTATCAAAACCACAATACTTGACGGTAAAAATGAAGTACGCCATCACATGTCTTACATAACAAAGAATTTATGAAAAAAGTATTTCGAAAATTGTAGAACCGGTTTTGATAAAATCCTGTTTTTTATTTTTTTATTTTTTTTTTATTTTGGTATGCAGTTTTTTAGAGTTTATTAATATACATGTGATTCTAAATTTAAAATATGTTTTTTTTTTTGATTAGTTTTAAAAATATTGATTTTTCAAAATAAAATTTAATTAATTTTAATTAGGAAAAAAATGTATTCAAAATTTTGATATGCAGAATTAATTTGGCTACTTAGATCTTTTCAAATATAAAATTTGATAGAAATCCAAAGAGCCGGTACCGAGAAAGCCAAAAATTAAAAAAAATCTTTAAATAAAACGTACAGTTAATAGATATAGATAGATAGATAATTCGATGTATTATAATTAATTTAGGTACATTTGTTAAAAAGGATTAAACAAAATCGTTTGAGCTTGGCTTTGCCGTCTGCCCGATTGACATCTGTTTCAGATATAACAATAAATTATCTACAATTATTAATTTTTTTAATTAAAAAGGTAAAAGTATTTTTTAATAAAAAACATAAACACGTTTCTTTTAAAATGTTTCGTTAATAATTTGGTTGCGATAGGACATCGCGGTTCGAAAGTAATTGAGGAGTTGGTTGATGTTGCCTTCGCAGTTGAGGAGGGCGACTACTTCGTCTGGTGATTTCATATTGATGCCCAATAAATTTCTCCGTATTTCACACAAAATTGGACACTTCCCTATGAAATGGATGGCATCTTCCCTTTCACCTAAGTTACATAAAGTGCAGTAGATAGGCAAATCCTCTCGATGTGGTATGTAATTAAGGCAGATCAGCTCCCTTCTCATTTTAAAAATCGCTGAAATAAGCTCCTGTTTATATTCGTTATTGAAATAGTTACGTTCGCATAAATTGTGATTAAGGCTGTTGTAAGTTGATCTATATACCGAAGATTTAGCCTCATTTATAAAGTCTATTCTAAGTTGTTCATCTACTTTGGAGATAAGATTTAAAAGGTCATCTTTGCAGTATAATTCGTTTTCATCTATTATTCGAAAGTTAGTTCGACAGTAGACAGCATGTTCTTCGATCTTTTTATACCATAGGTTTTTCTTTTCTATTGTTTGTAGTGCTAAAATTTTGGGAAGTCTTTCATCAGGCATATTATGTACTTATGTGATATAATCAACATGACACTGAAAAGTGGTGATAGTCCTGTCTCGATTGGGATCATGTAGTTCGGAGGGTTTTTCGGCAAACGAAAGCATCTTTTAATGAAAAACCTCTGAAGTTTTTCGACTGTTTCATACTTTTCACCTCCCCAGACCTGTGCTGCGTACAGCATAATGGATTCAGCCACTGCGACAAAAAACTCATACTTAACGCTATGGGATATATTTTGGTTTGAAAAGCATCTTTTTCATGTTGCGGATATTGCCTTTCTGGCTTTCACTAGCTTGTCATTGAGGTGTGTTTCTATATTAAGATTGTTGGTTATGTTGAATCCCCGATATTTGTAAGATTTAACTATCTCGATTGGTTCTCTGTTAAAGTGCCATTTCTCATTCCTGGCTGTTCTTCCAGAACCTTTGCAGAATATCATCACTTTTGATTTGCTCAAATTGACCCTCAGATTCCATAACGGGCAGTACACTTCTAGTCGATTAACCATCAACTGTAGGGTTTCAGGTGAATAAGCAAAGAGTACTTCGTCATCTGTAAGAAGCAGAAATTTCGATCCCACCAGGTAAAAAATCAACTAGGTCATCTAGGTCATGTAGCTTGAAAAATAATGCTCTTCGCTCAATCGTATCAATGGCTGCTTTAAAGTCGACAACAAAAAATTATAATTTTTTTTTGCTCTATAAACGTTGCTGTTATGCTTTTCAGTATCGAAATATAATCTATGTACTCGACCACTTCGAAATCCTGGTTGAAATTCCCTAAGCCACTTCCCACGATAATTGGATGGATCATCAATGTTACCTTTCTTATGTATGGGAAAAATTAAAGATTGTTTTAGCTGTTCAGGTAGTACTCCAGTATCCAACAATATATTAAAGGCCGAAGTTAGATTTATGGTGAGCCTTTCCGTTCCATATTTAAGAAACTCCATAGGCATCCTATCAGTTCCTGCTGCCTTTCCATCTTTCATTTTCTTCAGCTATCTATCCAAAATATCATTTGAGCAAGCAGGTTTTGCGTATTGGATAGAAGGTGTAAGACTCTCCGGATTAAAAAGTAGTTTAAAGTGGTCGTGTTTAGTTTTGTACTTATTTTTAATTTTGTTCCATTTAATTGGTTAACCGCTATCCAGAATTCTTTGGAGTTTTTGCATTGTGTTAGTTTTAAAGTCTTGATTTTAAAAAAAAACTTAGATTTTTTTGCCTTGCACATTTTTTTTAAAATCACTGTTTGCTTCTGTATACATTTTTTTTGAAGTAATTGCAGTTAAATTCTCTGAAGACTTTCAACCATCCAAAATATTTTTGTCGTGCTCTTTCACACTCCGTATCAAACCATTTTGCTTTCTGTTTTAGAAATCTTCCTTGCTCGATTTCGGACATTAAAATAAAATAATTGATTCTATGTCTCCTAATGAAAGTTGAGCATCAATTGGGACATTTCTCTTGAGTTAGCATTTATACTCCAATGCTTTATCTTTTTTCCACCTTAATTTGGGCGGAAGCTGTAAAATCGTTGTATTATCTTGGCCGCTACAATTATTTCCGAATTCAACTACTATAGGCAAGTGGTCGCAATACGGGACACTTATGACCTTAAAATCTGGTATTATAGTAATCCAATTTCCTTTAACTAGGCAGTAATCGACTACTGAACATCCTTGCTGGCCTACGAAGATATACTCTCCACACTTATCCGAGTCAGAAACGCCATTTAATATCCGGAATCCAAAAGCATCGCATAGATTTAACAATTTAGTTCTTGCATTGACTGTAGTGTCTTTTGAATTTCTTACTTTCCCCGCAAATCTGTTTTCTCTTCCTTCATGATTACCTATTCTCCCGTTTAAATCTCCTATTATCATAACTTCATCACTATTATAGTGTTCGACAAAACTTTTAAGAGAATTTAAATCTCGATCCCAGTGATTGCAATTTAAATACAATGGAATTATATTCAACTTCGTTGCTCCAATTTGTATCTTTAGTAGGTGAATTTCATCTTCAATTTTAATTCGCACGCTATATTCGTAAGAGATTTTTTGAAGCCAAAAAAGCATCCTCTACTGGCTCTTCCTCTCGTATTCTATCTTGTTGCCGGAATCCATATAAAATCAAAGTTAACTAAACTATTTTTATAAATATTATATTCATCTTCGACTATAAATGTTTCGTATAAAAAAACGAAATCATGGTTATTAATTACATTAAAAAAAGCTAACAAATAAAGATTTATTGCTTAATCCTGAAATATTATAACTAATTATTTTAAGAGTTTTAAATTCATTATTTTTCTTAGTCCCCTTTTATATACATAATCATATGACGCCGATTCTTCAACAATTCCCTTTTGGGCACGCCTGTAGCCTTCACACGTTGAATCAGCGTCACGCGACAGTGTGTGACAAACGTTACTATGTCTTTACGTTTGTTTATTTCAGCCCTCTCGTTCTTACTTATAGCAAAACATACATCTGACTACAAATTAAAGAAGATAATAATAAAGCAAGCAATGAAAATAACAAACGAGAATGAGAGAATCGCAACAAATTCTCGGTCCTTGCGTGATTGTGATCCCCACTATACTTCTCAACTCCTTCGCCTAAATACTAAGTCACGCTGCGGCATATGCCTATGTGTATAAAAGGGGACTTAGTGCAGACAGCAGCGTCACCCAATGCTTTAGAGCTGGTTTGTGGCTTTGTTAAATTTCTTCTATCTTGACAACTAGGTGGCGCATGATATTCTTGATTATTAGTGTTGGCGGCAATACATGAGCTTGAAGTGTCATCTGTATCAACAAGAGAACCCAGCTGTTGAAATAAATCTGCCTTATACATGTCATTAAGAACTTTAACTCCATCGGTGTTATTGTTTTGAAGTAAACCCAGCGAAGGACTCTATCGAAAAACATTTTTTATTGACTTTTCTAGTAAATTTGGTTCTAATAAAATGATAGCCGATGTTCAAAGGGTAGATATGTGTGTGGGTAAAAGCACCCACAAATCACCCCTGTCTATCAATTCCTACTCTCACCTCCACGTGGTGAACATCGGGTGCCTAGTACCTTAACTGGAGATTGGGTTCCAACCTTTTTGGAAGGATGTTGGCGCCAGGAGAGAGGGGGGGGGAGTGTTACCACTAAGGCACTACTCTTTGCATCCAGGCGGCAGCGGAAGAATTCTCTAGATGGAATCAACGGTGGCGTCTACAGTTCCTGTCAGGTTGAACTACTTAGTGAACACCTTATATGGGTTACTACGACGTTTTCGGAGCTCAGGCCTATAAGGAGCGGTTTATCCGGCTCTTCGTCCTTGGAGTCACAATAAGGTCCTGGTCCTCCAGGTTGGGGGTGTGCCGTCGGGGTAACTTCCCGGCCATGTCAAAAACAACTAGTTGCGAAGCCTCGGACGAAAAATAAGGACAGCGAATTTCGGATTTGTACGTAGAATGTTAGGTCCCTTAACAGACCATGTGCGAACAACTAGCGGAAGCCCTTGACTGCTGTAAGGCAGACATAATCGTCATCTAAAAAATGCGATGGGACGGGCCAGGCTAATTGACTTTGCGGCACTACTCCAGTATGGTGGATGTCCGAACTTTCCGAAGGGCAAACATTGACTCGGACCACTACCTCGTTATAGCCAAGGTACGACTGAGGATATCCTGACCAACGCCAAGAAGAGGTAATACGGTGAGGAAGTTTAACGTCGGACGGCTGCAATCGCAAGAAATCTCCAGGTCCTTTTCCGATCGAGTCTCCAATAACCTCCAAAGGAGTCCTTTACCGCCAGCATTAAGTATTGAGAACCAGTGGCAACATTGCCAAAATGCCACCAGTGGCGGCTGCCACTAAAGTGCTGGGTTTTACACGGCCACCACAACGAAACCCCTGGTTTGATGATGAGTGTCGACAAGCCCAGGCAGCTAAACAAGAAGCATACAAGACGGCGCTGCAGAGGACCAGAACTACCTGTGCGCTCTACGAAAAGAAAAGGAAAGAGGAACACTGCCTTCTCAGAAAGAAAAAAAGGGAACATGAGAAGCGCGCGATCGAGGAAATGAAGAGCTGTTATTGCAGATCAAGATCTTTTCTGCTGTATTGTGTAAACGCCAAAAGCCATATCACTGCGGTTTTAGGCCAGGAAAGTCCACTATCGATCAAATATTCACATTACGGCAGATCTTGGAAAAAACTCAAGAACTTCAAATCGATACCCACCACCTTTTAATCGATTTCAAAGCCGCGTACGACAGCATTTATAGAGACGAGTTGTCCGTCCAATTACTTGCATACGCCGACGATAATGACATAATCGGAGGAACGCAGCGTGATGTCAGTAGCGCTTTTGTGAGTATTGAGACGGAAGCGGCGTAGATGGGTTTAGCAGTCAATGAAGGCCAAACCAAATATATGATGTCATCAAGAAGAGTCACTATCGACGTCTTGGACAAAACATCACCATAGACAGCTATAACTTGGAGGTAGTTAGGGACTTTGTCTACCTGGGCTCCGCTATCAACTCAGACAACAACACCAGCGCTGAAATCAAACGAAGAATAACTCTTGCCAATCGCTGCTTCTTCGGGCTTAGAAGGCAATTGAGTAGCAACTGGCAACTAAATTGTCTCTTTGTAAGACCCTTATCATCCCAGTCCTGCTGGTATGAGGATGCTTAAGGCAGATAAAGATTCTCCGGTTGATTTTTGGTCCCGTATGCATTAACGGAGTGGAGAAAAAGATACAATGACGAACTGTACGGGCTGGACAGCGACAGAGACCTAGCCAAAAGAGTAAAAATTCAACGTCTCAGATGGCTGGGTCATATAGAGCGGATGGACATCAATGCTCCGGCCCGGAAACTTCGAATCCACCCCAGAGGGAGGGCGCAGCAGAGGAAGACTGAGACTCAGGTGGCGCACACAAGTGGAAGATGGCCTCAACTGACTCCGCGTGCGAAACTGGAGGCAGCTAGCTAGGGACCGAGCTAGCTGAAGAAGCTTGTTGGTTGAGGCCCAGGTATACCCCGGACTGTAGCGCCACCTAAGGTAAGATAAAATGATAGCCAATGCCAACAAAAAAATTCTCAAAAAATTTCATCAAAATCGTTGGAGGCGTATTTGAGAAAATTAAGCTTTTCTTAAACGATCATATGGCAGGTACCGTTGTTTTTGGGCCTTCAAATAAAATTTCAATTTCCCCTCTGCCAAAAGAATTACACACAACAAATTTCAAGATAATCGCTGACAGACAAACAGACACACAGACAGACACAAAAACAGAAATTTTTCTCAATCACTTTTTTTAGATTTCTCTATGATCGTAATGTTATGTTTCATTGTTATCTGAATTTTTTGTTTATTCACGAATCCAAGTAAAAAATTGCACGAATTGATCCCACGTTGTTCCTAAGTAAATTATTATGAATGGAACTTGACTACGTTCATATGGCCACCGCGGGCAACTTTGCAGCGGTCGATTTGTTGGACCCATGATGATGATGTTCGATGACTCGGTCACATATTTCAGCCGAAACGGCCTCTATTTCGCCTTCAATGTTGGCTCTGAGCTTTTCCAACGTCGTCGGCTTGTTGGCATTGGTTCGACTTAACCAGCCCCGAAGCTGGAGGCGTTAAATCGCACGAACTAGGCGGCCAATAGACGCTCACCAAACTTACTCTTCAATAAATGGATTGTAAGGTGGGTGTGCTGTGTGGCTGTTGTCCATCCTGTTGAAACCGCATGTCGTCCAAGTCCATATCTTCCATTTTTGGCCAATAATAATCGGAAAACATGGCGCGATAACGCTGGCCATTACCAGTAACGTGACGATGGTTATCGTCGCGTCGACGATAAAATATGGCTCAATAACGCTACCGACATGCAAATCGCACCAAACAGTTATTTTTTGTGGATGACGTGGTGATTCATGAAGCAAATGTGGATTTTCACCCGACCAATAACGCATATTTTGCTTATTGACCAACCCGTTAGAGCCAAAAATGGGCTTCGTCACTAAGGATGATTTCGCGATGATATTCAAAAATTTAACGCTCTTAAAGTTGCGTTCACCGACTCCGCATTTCAGTAATTTTTTACTTGCGATTATAGGTACTATAAGCAAGTTATGCATTCGTGCAGATGAAAAATTTTAAGATAACAATCAAACATGACATTACTGGAAAAATTCTGTCCGTCTGTCTGTCTGTCCGGGTGTATATCGAGCTGCAGCCTAAACGGGTTAAGCGATTGCCTTCAAATTTGGTATGTGCTTATCTTTTGGAACTCCTCAGAGGCGAAATTGAAATTTTATTTTTGGGCTAAAAATAACGGTACTTTAGGAAAAGCTTATTTTTCTCGAAAACGGCTCCAACGATTTTAATGAACATTTTTGAGAATTTTTTTAGTTGGTAATGGCTATCATTTGATCAGAACCACGTATATTGGAAGTCTATTAACGGGACCTTTCATATAATGGTTCTTTTAATTTTTGGCTTGCTCAATAACGGCTCAATGAATTTCTGTAAAATTTTATATTTGAAGAGCTCTAGAAAGCCAAATTAATTCTGCATATCAAAATTTTGAATAACTTTCTTAATAAAAAATAATTATTAGTTTTTTTTTTAAATAATCAATATTTTTAAGACTAATTACACAAATATTTTTTTTAGTTTTATAATCACATTTATTATTATTTTATTAATAAACTCTAAAAACTGCATACCAAAATAAAAAAAAAACTAAAAAAGGCTATTATCAAAATCCGTCCTACAATTTTCGAAATACTTTTTATAATAAATTCTTTGCTATTTAAGACGTGTGGTGGCGTACTTCATTCTAACTAAAAACCGTTGATTATTGTGGTTTTGATAGTTTTTACAAGTTCAAACTGTGTTATTGTCAAGGTAAATGTTATTTGTTTTTGTCAAAGATCTTGCCGTGTAATGTAATTAGGCACATTAGAGCAAGTAGTGCGACCCAGTTGCGCCCATTTTGTAGTTTAGATATTGCTATCTTCATTTTGGTCAGGTGGACGGCGGGATTTTGGTCTTCATCGCCGTTTAACAGTCTGCAGAAATGGTCCTTCCATGTACTCAGTAGCGACTGTGACTCTATTACGAGGTTTCCATTCCTATCTTTACAGGCTTTTGTGCGGGTTTTTTCCTTGGCCCGTTCGTTTTACCTGTTGGCAAAACTTCCGCACTTTGTTCCTGGAGTAGCATTTCTCAACATCTTCGATCGCGCCCTTCTCATGCTCTCTCTTCCCGTCTTTTCTGCTGGTAGAGCTCGCGAGCAGCTCTCGTCTTTCTTTGCAACGCCGCTTTATATGCCTCTTGTTTGGCTGCATGGGCCTGTCTGCATTCGTCATCGAACCAGAGGTTTTGTGGTGGTGGTCTGGTGAAACCTAGCAAATCAGTTGCGGCATTTCTAATGACTTTTTGGCAGTGTTGCCACTGGTCTTCGGCACTTGATGCTGGCGTTACTGGATTTCTTGAGAGGTTACGTGATATTCGAACGGCATAGGTTCTTGCTTGCGATTGCAGCTTTCCGACGTCATACTTCCTCACAGTATTACTCCGTTGTTGTGGTGTTCGGGTTATTCGCATTCTTACCTTTGCTGCAACAAGGTAGTGATCCGAATCGATGTTAGCTGTTCGGAAGGTGCGAACACCCAAAATACTGGAGGCGTGTCTTGCATCGATCGCAATATGATCAATCTGGTTGACGGTTTTTTGATCTGGGTGTCGCCAAGTCCCTTTGTGTATATCGAGATGAGGAAACCGTGTGCCTGCAATGGTGCACACGGAGGTTTCGTTTCATTGTAAACAAAACTAGTTCGGTCTTACATCCAGTTCTCAGCTATTGGTTAAGTTATTGAGTTTATCAATTGCAGAAGTTCGCACAGGGTGGGAACTTCTGCAATCTATTCCTTGGGATAGATTTTTTTCACATTTTTCTGAAGAGGTGTACTTCCACACTGGCAAAGCCACTGCATTAGCTTTTTAACTGAACAACACGAATTTGAAATATTTTTCCAGGTGAGGTTTTTCCTTGCCATTTCAATTTGAAAGCATTCAAAACCAATGTTAATCGACATCTTCTGTCTCCCCGCCTCTAGCTTACCCAATGCTAGCGCAGTTTGTTCATTTCTTTCAGAAGCATATAAACAATGTATAATTAAAATAGATGTTTAAAAATTTTTGATCTGGGTGTCGCCAAGTCCTTTGTGTATATCGAGATGAGGAAACCGTGTGCCTGCAATGGTGCACACGGAGGTTTCGTGTCATTGTAAACAAAACTAGTTCGGTCTTACATCCAGTTCTCAGCTATTGGTTAAGTTATTGAGTTTATCAATTGCAGAAGTTCGCACAGGGTGGGAACTTCTGCAATCTATTCCTTGGGATAGATTTTTTTCACAATTTTCTGAAGAGGTGTACTTCCACACTGGCAAAGCCACTGCATTAGCTTTTTAACTGAACAACACGAATTTGAAATATTTTTCCAGGTCAGGTTTTTCCTTGCCATTTCAATTTGAAAGCATTCAAAACCAATGTTAATCGACATCTTCTGTCTCCCCGCCTCTAGCTTACCCAATGCTAGCGCAGTTTGTTCATTTCTTTCAGAAGCATATAAACAATGTATAATTAAAATAGATGTTTAAAAATTGTATTAAACAAATGAATTCACAAAATACAAAACACACTTATTTTTTATATAATTTAAAGGTCAGCTAAGAAATAATAATTTTTATTTCAGATTTATAATTCACGGCTGGTTTGGTAGTGAGTATGCAAGTATATTTTATACCTTAACTCCGGCATACTTAAAACATGGCAACTATAATGTTATCGTTGTGGATTGGGGCAAAGGTGCCATTGCCGATTATAAATCAGCCAGTCAACGAATAAAAGCAGTTGGAAGCGTTCTAGCTCAATTCGTGGACTTTTTACACACACAGACGAAAATTAACTTCAAGAATATATATCTTATCGGATTTAGTATGGGAGCTCATATAGCAGGAATAGCCGGGAGATTTGTTCAAGGAGGACGAATACCTGTGATTTTTGGACTAGATCCAGCATTGCCTTTATTTAGTTTTGGGAACATAGACAAACGATTAACAACCACCGATGCAAATTATGTTGAAGTAATTCACACTAATGCTGGAGGATATGGTTTCAACAAACCCATTGGCCACGCTGACTTCTATGTGAATTATGGTAATAATCAACCAGGATGTTTATTGGCTGAATGCAATCATTTTAGAGCTTTCAAAGTTTTTGCCGAATCTTTAAGTAGTAAAATTGGATTTTGGGGTAGAGGGTGTGATGCAAGTTCAGTGGACAATTTGTTAACAAGAAAAATATGTGATAAGCCTAACATGAATATGGGTTTGATGGGTGGAGACTCATTGAAAAAAAATCTTACTGGTGTATTTTATTTAGGGACAAATTTAAGATCTCCATATGCTATTGGTTAAATGTAAAATATACTATGAAGACAACACGATGGTTTTTTCATTTTTGTGTAGAATTTTGTTAAAAAGCATGATTAAGATTTGTAAATTTTGACTTTATTGCAGATCCTGTTCGCAGATTTAGATTTGGAAGTTGATGAGTGCAAGTCCATACTTAAAGTATAGATACTCCATCTGCCGTTTAATGTTGTTTAGCTTATTGACTTATTGGTGGTTGGGTGCTGTATGAATAGGGTAGGCACTGAAAGGCATCAAACTGGTGATGCACAGTTGCTACAACTATCTCGTACACATCAATTGTGTTTATTTTACAACCCCGGTAACCAACGAGTACTGTCTGTCCATCTGGACATTCCTGCTTAACTTATAAGCGAGAGTGTTGAACACAGAAAAATAGCAACACTATAATGCTCTGCTTTAATGACTGTTCTGATCGATTCGCAGAAGTCTTGCACGAGCTCCTCAGAAAGAGGACATACGGCGGATGAGCCCAACCAATTGGACCAACGGTGGCGTCAACAGTCAACGAAGCAGACGCCCTAATGAGCTGCTTCGCCGTATCTGGAGATAAAGTCATTGGGACAATTCATGCAAGTCAGGGCATTGAAATAGAGATGATGGCGGATGAACCCTTAATGGGCCAAAGGCAGCGCTCATATCCCCGAAGTGGGTTACTGACTCCGGATTCTCCGGTTCCTTTTGTCCAAGGAATCCAACAAAGAACCTGGCCCTCCGGGGGTTGTGCATGGGGTTAACAACCCTGCCATGGAAAAAAGAAAAAGTTGCGAAGCGACCAATAGCCTCGGAAAAGGATGGATTAATTGTTGACGAACCGGAAAAACGAATTAAATACAACGACCTTCGGATCTGCACGTGGAATGTTAGAACTCTTAACAGATCACGTGCAGCCAAACAACTAGCGGAGGCCCCAGACTGCTACAGAGCAGGAATTACTGCCATCCAGGAAGTGCGATGAGGATGAAAAACTGTGACGTGTACTACGGTGATTTTGCAAGAAGACCACAGTGTTTATTTGGGTGCGGTAGACTTAGGCAAGACTTGGGCTTTCGACACGTATTAGCCTAATATGAGCTCATCCCGACTCGGATCACTACCTTGTTGCAGCAAAGGTAAGAATGCGAATAACCCGAACTCCACAAGAACGGAGTAATACTGTGAGGACGCCAGCATATCGAAAATCCCGTAACCTTTCAAGAAATCCAGTACCGCCAGCATCAAGTGCCGAAGACTAGTGGCAACACTGTCAACAAGCCATCAGAGATGCCGCAACTGATGTGCTAGGTTTCACCAGACCACCAACACGAAACCTCTGGTTCGATGACGAATGCAGGCAGGCCCATGCAGCAAGAGGCATATAAAGCGGCGCTGCAAAGAAAGACGAGAGCTGCTCGCGAGCTCTACGAGCAGAAAAGACGGGAAGAACATCGGCTTCTCCAAAAGAAAAAGAGAGAGCATGAGAAGCGCGCGATCGAATATATTGAGAGATGCTACTCCAGAACCAACGTGCGGAAGTTTTACCAACAGGTAAAAAGAACGGGCAAGAGAAAAAACCCGCGCAGAAGCGCCTGTAGAGATAGGAATGGAAAACTCGTAGTAGAGTCACAGTCGGTGCTGAGTACATGGAAGGACCATTTCTGCAGACTGTTAAACGGCGATGAAGACCAAAATCCCGCTGTCAGGCAGAATAAACCATTCAACATGGACGATGACAGACAAAACTTCCGTCCACCTGACCAAAATGAACTGAGGATAGCAATATCTGAACAAAAAAACAACAAAGCTGCTGGCCCCGACGGACTACCCGCCGAACTTTTTAAAGCGGCCGGAGATGACATGGTGGAGTGCATACACCAACTCATCTCTAAAGTTTGGTAAGAAGAAAGTATGCCTGATGAATGGAACTTCAGCATCGTTTGCCCGATCCCCAAGAAAGGAGACCCTCTAAACTGCGCCAACTGTAGAGGAATAAGAGTCCTGAATATCGCCTACTCTGCCGTACTATGTGAACGCCTGAAACCTTTCGTCAGCAACCTGATTGGCCCCCATCAGTGTGGTTTCAGACCAGTAAAGTTCACAATCGATCAAATGTTCACGCTACGGCAGATCCTGGAAACTACCCAAGAATTCTAAATCGATACCCACCACCTCTTTATCGATTTTAGGGCGCGTACGATAGCATTGATAGGGACGAGCTATACAGAGCCATGTCTGTTCTTGAAATCCTCACAAAACTAGTCCGACTGTGCAGGATGACGATGGAGAACTCTCGCTGTTCCGTCGAGATTGGTTCTGAACTCACAGTCAATCGCTGTTCCAATTGAGTAGCAAATCCCTCTTTCCAAAGACAAAGGAGACTCTGTATAAGACCCTAATCATCCCAGTCTTACTCTATGGCGCCGATACATGGACTCTATCTAAAGTGGATGAAGATATCCTTAGTCGTTTCGATCGTAAGATTCTTCGGAAGATTTTTGGCTCTATCTGCGTTAACGGGCTTTGAAGGAGAAGGTTCAACCAAGAATTATACGAGCTGTACAGCGACATTGACCTGGTCAAAAAAAAAATACGCATATCACGTTTAAGATTGCCTCATTTCAACATATAGATTTAAAACTAGGATACTTAATACAAGGCACTCACTAAGAAAAATAATTCAAGAGCACTAGCGATTCTTAAAAAAAAAAAAAACTAAATATTTAGTTTTTTTTATTGTAAGCTAGATCAAAAAAAGGTTTAGTTGATTTGGCAACCATTTAATTTAACTTTTCTATTTCATATGATGGCACAACACAATCCTCATTTTTTGGTATGTTTATCAAGGAATGATTTAAATCGGTGAATATTTCATATCCCTGGTCACAGCAGCAAAAATAAAATCCGCCACAATCCAATTAATCATCATTAACAATGTTAAATTAAACAATAAAAATTAAACACTCACCTTTGCCAAGTCGAAGGTGTCATCTATTTGTAGCCTGTGAACAAATGGATTCAGTCCACTCGATGACCAAGTTTTATCTTGTGAATCAGATTTAACCAAATAAGCAAATTCCGTCTGTCCCGAATTAATAGCACTAACATCTTCGCACTCATTCTTTGAAGCAATGGTTGGAGAATTCAAATGACTCGGACTACCAGCTGTTTCCGGTGCAAACATTTATTAAATTATTGAAAACCTTCGATCTTCGAAGTTGTATGCGATACTTTAAAATAAATTTGGAGAAATCAATATATTTGTATGTTATGTAAAATCTACCCAGTGCGGGACTAACTTAACACTCCCAAAAGAAAACAAATCTAACGTTTGCCGACGTAATAGTGAAGATGAGCGGGGAGAAACAACAAATTTCGATTGAAATAGAACAATTGTTTTGTGCCTGTGAATTGATCGATGCAAGAATTTTTGTTCTACACACTTTTGCAGTTTATATCTTTTTAGACGACAGCCTTGGTTTCTTTAGCCGACCACGAATACTGCTAGACAGATATTTTCGAGTAAATAGTTTTGAAAACAAAAAAAAAAAAAAAAGAATTGCGCTTCACTTTTAATTAATTAATTGGAAGTTTGCTATCGAGTAAAGAAAAACATGACGAAATAGTCTGTTACTTACTTATAACATAGTCGAAAGTGAAAACACAAAAAGTTACGTATTTTTTTGTAAATATTAAAGTTTGTTCTCTTCAAACGCGACTAGAATATTCTTTTCTAGTTTGCAATATGTAATGGCAATGAATATATTTGTGTTTTTATGTTTAATTGAGAAATACTTTGGATGAAAGTAGAACTTTATTATAAAAGTTGTTTTATTAACTAGTTTTACTAAACGAAAACACTAAAAAAGATAGATGTTCAATGATTCATTATTTATTATGGATAAAAAACTATAAAAAAATTAGAATAGAATCCCAAACAAAAATGTTTATTTACCGTAATTGACATTTAGAAGGACATTTGATGGGAAATTATAAGTAGTGTTCCACTTAAAAAATATCCCAAAGAATTCAGAGAGCAAAGAATCTTTCGTCTTGCGTCGTCTGTTTAAAAACAATGGGCCTAAAAAATAACCAGTCACTAACAGCCCTATTAATTAGAGCTGTGTCAATCGTTCATTTTCAAAGATTCAATCGTTGATGATTCGGTCATTTCAAAGATTCGGTCTTTTCAATAAATCATTTCACCAATCAATCCCATATTTACCCTCTTTCTCTCGTTTCAATTTATACCCATGCCATACCGGTCATCGAAATGTTCTGTTGTGACTTTTGAATGTGATTGTGAATAAAACATTTTGCATGGTTTCCATATGTGATATGTATATCTGCATTTGGATCTATCCGACACCAACATCGACATCCGTGTTTCGTCAGTAAATCATTAGGTTGAGTGTATGTATCTGTGTATGTCTCTCTCTCTAATCTCACTCTCTTTGTAAAATAAATACTTAAATTTCAGTTCAGTTTCACTTTGTTTCGTTCATTTATTTCAATAATTCTCTATCTCTGGCCTGGTTCTTTGTGTATTGTGTATTTTGTATTCTGTATTGCATTCAATGATTGATTGAATTTCAGTTTCGTTTTCCGCATCGTATCGTTCTCGTTCATTTGAAAAGTATTGAAATTGTGAACGACTGACATATAGAAGTGTGATTGCAATCATCAATACTTTTCAGTGATAAAGACCGAATAAATCACGATTGACACAGTTCTACTATTAATAAAAAAGGCGTATTCGGCCTTTATTCCTCGAGATAACTCAACCATGGAGGACTTAATCTATGGGCTTAAATTTTTCATTAATCAAAACAAAAGGTACGAGAAATAGTAAAATGACGTTTACCAAAAATCCCTTTAAAAAATCTACTACAATGAGCAAGATGCTTGTTCAGTAAAGCGCGGAACAGATTGAACCAGCAACAGCACCAGCACCAGCACCGTCAACAGCGAACAGCCAGCTGAAAAATAAAAACACATTGCCATCAGCACCAGCATCGTCTTCTTCTTAGAACAATGGGCCTTCACAAACGAGACTAGTTCTGCCGGGATGAAAACCAGTTTCAACCCTTTGTTCGACTGCACACCGGATAAATTATGCTGGATGAAAAATTTGTATACCTGAATTATATTGCAATGCATTTGTATTTCTGTGAAGGCCTCCAAAATGAAAAGTTGTGAGTGGATTAGTTTTCTTCTTTGTTCTTCCACTCCAAACCAGGTAAAAGATTTTCTGCCGTCCCGCCTGCACACCGTTTCTCTCGCCTAAAAACTACCCCAACCCCAGGAAGAACTAGTCTCGTGTGCGGAGGCCCAATAACACTGTCAGTTTTTGTTACAGTATGGTGCCCTTGAATATCACTTGCGTAAAGTTGGTAGCAATGGAACAGCAACAGCAAACTTAGGACTTTGGTCTAACGACGCTGGTGACGTTGCTTGCGTTTGCTAATTTCATTTGACACTTTCTTACTTGGCACATTAAGGCAAGTTTAGGATTCTTGAAAATAAAAAATCAGTTAAAATTCAAACAGGAAATAACGATCATAGAGAAGCCCAAGAAAATTGGTTATAAGAAATGTTTGTATGCCAGTCTATTATTTCTACGTAAATCTTAATAGTTTTCTTTCAAATAACTAGCCTTCCACTGTCATTAGGCATATAAAGCAAATACGTGCGACCCAGTGGGTGCACTCTTACATTTTTATTTTCTTCTTTGACTTTTTATAATGCCATCTTTGACGTTTGTTATAGAAACTTTTTCAATTGTGATTCAATTGTTTTCAAATAAGGTTTTTTTGACTTGACATTTTATAAATTGCAACCTAATTTCGTCGAAATTAGGTGGAAATGAGATAATTTCGAAATGTGATTTTGATTTGGAATCCAATTTGGAAATTTGATATGAAATTAGCTCAGTTGGCCTAATGAAAACGTCGTATTAAGAATTAACCTTTTGAATAGCCGACTTAAGTCTTGGTTTGCCTATATGATAAACGAGATTAATTTTGATATATAATTGATGACAAACCGATACTGAAAATTAAAATGTGCGTTCACTCGACACAAACACATCTTAAAAACTAGGATGCAAGTGAAAAGCTTCAAGTGATGCCAGATTTTCTATTTTTCGTGTTGATCACTTTACGCAGACTGATAATTTGATGTATTCACTTGTGACTGTCACATATCACCTTAGCCGATTCCACCCCTGCTGACAAAGTCTGGGATATAACGAGCTACAACCTAAGTGGCTTAAGCGATTATCTTCTAATTGTGTGTGTGATTCTTTTGGCATTCCCCAGAGCGGAAATTGAAATTTAATATTTAGGCCCAGAAATAACGGTACCTGCCATATGACCGTTAAGGAAAAGCTTATTTTTCTCAAAAAAGGCTTCAACGGTTTTCATAAGAATTTTTGAGACTTTTTTTGTTGGTATGGCAATCATTTCATTAGAGCCAAATTTACGTGAAAAGTCTATTAACGGTACCTTTCGTGTAACGGTTTTTTAATTTTTGGCTTTCTCGGTAACGGCTCTGGATTTCTGTCAAATTTTATATTTGAGAAAATCTAGGTAGCCAAATTAATTCTGCATATCAACATTAGAAAAAACTCTTTTTCTAATTAAAATAATTTTTGGATTTTTTTTTTTTGAAAAAAAATTATAGTTTTTAAAACTAATCCAAAAAATTTATTTTAAATTTTATAATCACATGTATATTAATTAATAAACTCTAAAAAACTGCAATACCAATATTTCAAAAAAAAAGATTTTTTTTCAAAAAACTAAAAATAAAAAAAACAGGATTTTATCAAAACCGGTTCTACAGTTTTCGAAATATTTGTTCTCATAAATTCTTTGTTATTTAGAACGTGTGATGGCGTTCTTCATGTTTACTAAAACCGTTAAGTATTATGGTTTTGATGTTTTCCATAAGTTCAAACTGTGTTATTTTCAATGTAAATGCTACTAGTTTCTGTCAAAGATCTTGCTTTGCAATGTAATTAGGGATATAAGAGCAAGTACGTGCTCATTTTTTTACCTGGAGTGAGTCAGAGCAACTAGAGCAGACTCATTGAACAGACTGCGTATATAATACGTCCATTGGATCCATGCTTTTCGTCTGAGTGTAGTCTTACCATAATGATCATAAATTCCTCTACATAATTCATGGCTCTACTACATTCGTGAAATGCTTTTTTGGTCTGTTCATGGCGCTATAAAAAAGAGATATAATTATTTTCCCATGCATTTTCTCTTTCTTCCGCCGTTGCTTTCCTTCTAAGCGAGTAGCACCATCGATTTCGAAATCAAGCCAGCCGCTAAAACTTTTAAGAGTAAATAGCACAACACCATTCATAGCTATTTCCCAATTCCCACTTCCAAATCCATTAATCGAGCATGCAAAACGAATACGAATCAACATCGGTGGCGCCTGCCTTGGCTTTGCTTTCATAATCGTTTTTTCCTAATTATTTCATCGCAGTGTAGATTCACTGTATTTTTCAAGTTAAATTAAATTAAAATTTTGTTTGTTATTTGTTATTTTCAATCATACATACATTTTCTTGTTATTTTTCTGTGCTATAGTAACTTTAAGATAAAGAAAAAATTGTTCAACGAAAAATTTAAGGCAAGACAATGCAAGCTTACATAATGACGTAGTCAGATTGAAAAAAAAGTGCACCAATTATTTTTCCAAGCTTTTTTCCTTTTACATCTACCAGCATTCGTATTCGAATTAAAAATCGATAAAGCAATTAAATAGTCTACATCCCAATATTTCAGACCAATGGCGGACTTTTGAATTTAGATAATTAAATACAAATAATCAGTGAATCGCGGGAAAAAAATACAAAAAAATTATTTCTGTTGGGATTTTTTTCTTTGCTTGCGTGTGTGCGGGAAAGAACCCGTCAAGCAGGAGCTTTACTGCTGAATCTGAAGCTGACGAACTACAAAACGTTTTTTGCTAGCGAGATTGGTGTGATTTTTTTTTTTTGGTTTTTTTAGTGATCGGTTGTTTCTCATAAATTTGCATTTTTTCTGCTCCTGTGGTACGGTTTACTAAAAATAAAAATATTTTTGTCGCGTCACGCATTTAAAGACCTTGCTCGCTTGGAATTAATCAAAACCAGAAAAATGGATAAATCGTCTGGTAACAACGATTCGCGTGATACGACCCTAGGGTGTGGCCCGTCATCAGCAACAACCACTTCGCTCTCCACAGCATTATCATCTTCGTCGCCGTCCTCTTCAAAATCAGCAACTTCAACGCCCTCGTCGTCATCAACTCCAGCAGCAGCAGCGATGGCAATGTCAGGTACAACGTCATCGCTGACGCCTCCGCCCCCTCCACCGCCTATAACGTTGAATATAACCACGACAACTGGTGGGTGTTTTACTGTTGTCGTTGAAGTATCCAACTCCGTGGAAAACCTCAAGAAAATTATTGCTAAAAAACTAAAAGTTGCAAAGGATCGCATTTGCTTGTTGCATCGAGAAAAGTAAGTACAGAGGCTTTTTTTCAATCGTTATTTGATTTCTTATTTTACGCTGTGGTGTTTCTAATAAAATCCTGCGCGTCCAGCGCAAAATGGTGTACCTACTCATGGGTGATAAGATAATTATTTCTATAGGAACTCTTAACTAATAAATAACTTGACTTCGACTCCCCCCTACTTGCTTGCGCACACTGGTTCAACGTGTGTATTCTTTAGTGATGTGTGGCGGTAACAATGGTGATGGAAACTTTCAACTTGTTTGCATTTGGCAATAATAATTCATTCCGAATTGCCATCAAAGGCTTGGTAGAGTTTTTTTTTTAACATAAAACCCTAATCGCCTCAGTAATACGTCGGGATGTGGTTTCGGAATGTGTCCACAGAAAATGCAGAATCAAACAAGAGTAATTAAACAAAAAAGTTAAAAAAAAGAAAGATGGAACGAAATCAGAGCTTCATTTTGGATGTATCTATGGAATGGAGTGAAGTAGGTAGATAGTTATGGTTAGTTTGGGGTTAACCTGAAGGAATAGGTATGGAAGAGTTTATTTTGTAGGTACAAGGCACAGGTTTTGATGTTAAACAATATTAAATTTACGGAAGCACAGCGATCCATGCCCACACACATGTTATATCGCAGATGATACTGGTCTGATGGTCTGTTAGTACTCGGGAATGGCTGTAGATTTGGCTTGTTTTTTTTTAAGTGGCTGGTCAGAATTGAATTGCTTGTAGCACTGTCATGTTGATATATACAACGCCAAGAAGAGACGCTGGAGGTGTCGCAAGTACATTCGCAGTCGGCCAAGTTGAAACATTCTCTACTTCTTACGTGCGTTTGTAAATGTTAAAGTCCAAATTGCCAATCGTGTGTGAGCAAAGTAATCCTAAACGCATTCATATATATAATTTGTTGTATTTTTTTGTATAATTAGCGCGTGCACAAGGGATTATTTGTTTCTCTTAATGTGGAGCACACTGCGCGGGCGGGCATTAGAAAAATAGGGAGGGGAAGGACAGTGGGTGTCGATTAACATTGGTTTTGAATGCTAGCAGATCAAAATGGCAATTGAAAAGCTCGCCGGGTAAACTATTCCAAATTCGTGTTGTTCGGTCAAAAAAAGAATCCCTATATTTCACGGTACGTCCGAAATTGATGAAAATGATGAGCATTCGGGAGAAACTTTTAAGGGGAGGTTTGCAGCTGACTACTTTGAGTGCACATGAAACTTGGCGTCGGTGTTCGAGAGGGCGATTGTTTCAGCGGCAGTTCTTTTTCCTATCAATATTAACGCTCGATTTTGTATTCTATCAAGCAGGTAAAGCGATGTTTGTGAAGCACCTGCCCAGAGGTGGGAGCTATACTCGAGTTTAGGGCGTATAAACGCTTTGTAAATTGTAGCCAGATCAGAACTTCTTGCATCGATACAGAATACCTAAGCACTTAGCAGCATTTTTGGCGGTCTCAGATATATGGTCGTTCCAACGGAGGTCGTCGTTGGCACACATACCGAGTAATATTTTTAACTAAGTGTCTGTAAGGCACATTGCCTTTTAGAATACAACATGACGTTGCACGACACTAGTTAGAAGAATTAGAAAGATAGGAAAGAATTTTTTGTGGGCGCAGTAGATCGAGGATAAGGTGACCATTTTCTCACTTAAAACTCTGAAAGATTTTCGATGCAGGTGCCATTCATGGACAATGGCATTAAAGGTATGTTTTGTTTTAACGAGCGAAGACAGCACCGCGATTTCTATTACCCCATTTGAGAATGCTGTACAAATCGGAGTTTAATGAGCTTGACATACGGTACCGTAGCAATTGTGCGTCCGAAGGCGAAGGACGTGAATTATAGAACGAATATGAAAAGTTGAGGGTAGAGTCGTCAGCAAATCATTCAAGTGGATTAGAAGTAACAGACAGAAGATCTTGTTATACATAAGATGTATACCTCCATTCATCTGAAGAGGTATTCTTCCACATTGGCAAAACCACTGCAAAAGCTTTTAAATCGCTCCTACTCTTTTGGAATATAGATGATGAAAAACAGCATTTGTCCAGCCTGTCCCTAAGAAATGAGACCCATCCTCCCCCACCTGCTAGTGCCTCATAGCACTTACGTCCGTTTTTTTTAATGTCATGAAAACGCTGATATCCCGTCAGCCAAGAATGAAAATATGGCTTTCGTAGCAATAGGAGGAGGGAGGCATGTAGCCAGCTGCATTCCTCCCCTTAAAATATTTAACCATAATACTTTTCTCGCAATTAATCTACACCAGTTAACGCTTGAGCCCAATTTGGCACGTATCGTGAAATATAAATTTGGCAGTCGCAGGGCTTGCTCTTGAATTTGAAGAAAAGTGATAAAATCGCTGTGAAAAGTTTAAACTATGGAAATCATTACGATTTCCTATTGCTTTTGAAATAGAATTTAATCAAGTTGAATCACACAACACCTGGCCTGTTTTATGTCGGTTCATATATTATGTCCTTAATAAAGGTCACCTTCTGAACTTTGTCAAATTCAGAGGTATCAGTCCTTTCAACATCGCCTACAAGATCTTTTCTACTAAAGTGTGTGGGTGCCTAAAGCCATTGGTCAATAGACTTTATAGTTTCATATAAGTGGGGTTTTAGGCCAGGAAAGTCCACCATCGACCAAATATTCCATTACTGCAGATCTTGGAAAAACCCAGGAACTTCAAATCGATATCCGATGTACTTTTTCGAGGTAAATTTTTACTCTTGGAGATTTTGTCAGTTCCTCGCAAGAGGCAGTACCCCGGAAAAGAAGGTGGCTATCAGCGGGATTCGAATCCACGCTCTTCGCACTAACCACTAAGCCATGGGGCACTACTTATGAAATGAATAGATGGGATTTAGCAGTCAATGACAGCAAAATCTATTAAATGCCGTCATCAAGTGACACCCAACATCGATGTCTTGGTTAAAAGTAAAGAAAGTATGAACATAAAACATAGAAAACAACACTAGATCAGGGATCTAACAAAAAGCGCGTAGACAAACAGGCTTTATCAGGAAAAAAAACTGTCCAAGAAACTTGAAAACTCTAGTTTTTCAGATCAATTTCTGAAATATAATTGGACTCCGACTCACGGGAACCAACTGTAGCGATTTTTTGTAAAAAAGGTGGTACCGGGAAAATACTTTCTCCCTTACCTTAGGTGGCGCTATAGTCCGGGGTGGACCTGGACCTCAACCAACCAGCTTCTCCAGCCAGCTCGGTCTCTAGCTTGTCTCCAGTTTCGCACGTGGAGTCGGTTGAGGTCCTCTTCCACCTGAATCTCGGTGTTCCTCTATTGCGCGTCTCTCTGTGGTGGATTCGAAGATTTTCCGGTTCGGGGCATTGATGTCCATCCGTTCTATATGACCCAGCCATCTGATATGTTGAATTTTTACTCTTGGCTAGGTCTGTGTCGCTGTACAGCCGATACAGTTCTTCATTGTATCTTGTTCTCCACTCCGTTTATGCATAAGGGACCAAAAATCACCCGTAGAATCTTTCTCTCGAGGATTTTCAGTATCACGACACTGCTGGACTTCCGAAACTGTTCTTTTTTTATGGCTGTTGAACCATTGACTTTATATGGCTCATCCACATGTCAGACTACATCCAGACTGAGCTAGGCAGACGAAAATTTAGTACCATTTTTAATTTTTAATAATTTTTACTCGCGATTATAGGCACTATAAGGCAAGTTTAGGATTCGTGAATATAACAAAAATTGAGATAACAATTAAAACATGACATTACGATCATAGAGAGTCTAAAAACGTTAGTGCCAAAAAATGTCTGTCTGTCGGCTTAAGCGATTATCTTGAAATTTGGTATGTGTGATTCTATTTTTTGGCTTTCTCGTTAACGGCTAATTGGATTTCTGTCAAATTTTATATTTGAGAAGATCTAGGTAGCCAAACTTATTCTGCATATCAAAATTTTGAATAACTGTTTTTTCTAATCAAAATTAATCATTATTTTTTAAAACTAATCAAAAAAAGTATTTTAAACTTTATGATCAAATGTATATTATTAATAAACTCTAAAAAACTACATATCAAAATTTCAAAAAGTTTTTTTTAAACAATTTTCGAAATACTTTTTTCATAAATTCGTTATTATAATTACAAGACGTGTGATGGCGTCTGTCTGTCAGTCTGTATGCTGTATACTGTATACTGAACTACAGCCTAAATAGTTTAGCCAATCATCTTCAAATTTGTACTATTAGATTAGATTTTAGATAGATACATAGATAGATAGATTAGATTTTTTAGCTCAACTTTTAACGGTACCTGTCATGAAATGCTCCAAGAATTTTTATGAAGAAAATCAGTGCACTATTGTAGGTGAAAGTTGTGTTTTGGTGAAAAAATATTCAAGATGGTGGGCTAAAACGGTACCTCCCATAGAACCGTTTTTGTTTCTTCGACTTTCTCGAAAACTCAATCAAAATTGATACTCAAGAAGATGTTGGTAGTCTAAGTAATTTCATTTCGAAATATTTTCCAAAATTTTTTTTATTTTTAATAATTTTCTTAAATTTTTTTTTTCAAAAATCAATATTTTAAAAACGGGTTGATGGATTTTTGTTTTATAGTTTTTAAGTTTGCATTCTTAGATTATTTTTTTTTTTAATTTTTGAAAAATTATGTTATTAAAATAAAATCGTTTTATTTAAAAACTGCTCCTACGATTTTGAAAAAAAATCAACCTAATTTCACATATTTTAAAGCCACAAAATTGCGTTTAAATTTTTTCGCTGAAAGCTATGTTACGTACTATTTTCATACAATCAAATGTCAGAAAATCGAAAAAAAAACTTTGAAGTTTCTTATATTTTTCAAATTTTTGGTCGAAGCTGTGACCGCACATAAGAGCAAGTACGTGCGATCCAGTTGTGCAATTTATTCCTTTAATGTCTTAACTTGTTCCTATACTACTCGACAGTGCCCCGTGGATTAGTGGTTAGTGTGCCGGACTGCTAAGCGAAAGGCCTGGGTGCTTATAGGCACTATTTTTTTCCAGGGTAGTCAAACTAATTCTGCATATCAAAATTTTGAATTTTTTTCTAATCAAAATTGGAGAAACCTCCAATAGTAAAATTTGTCTCGAAAAAGCGCATCTCATGTAGCCGTTCGGACTCGGCGGTAAATTGTAGGTCCCTTCCATTCTTGCGGATTAACAACACACACACAGGAATGGTTGAGATTATAAGCCTTGACTCCTTAAGGAGCTGTCGCACCAATAAATTTATTTAATTTTACTAAACTACTCGACACTAGTTAATAGAATTGCCGAATGTTAAGATGTGAACGTGCTTAAAGCAATATTGGACATTTTAAAATACCAGCGCGCGTTTTGTTTTCGCTTTCGCTTCCTATTTTCTTGGGCAGATATTCGCAGATGAGAGAAATATTTTACTCTCTTGTGAAAAATCTACGAATTTTGAGTCAACGTTTGTACCTAGTGCTGCCATAAGTTATGTTACAAATATAAAACGCTATAAAAATAAAACAATCAAACATATTGCATTCAAAATTATTTCATTTACTAGAAGACTCGAAGTGTTCCAGGCCATGTTCTTCAAATCTAACCACAAACCATAATCCAATGGATTCAGATCTGGACTCACCGAAGGCCAATCTGCTGCTACTATAAAGCCAGGAATATTGACCATGAGCTACTCCTGCGCGGTTTTGGCTTTGTGCGCTGGAGCAGAGTCCTGTTGGAAGATCTATCTGTGTTCATTGAAAAGGGTATTGTTCAAACCATCTTGCACATCTTTTAGGCCTTTTTCACAGAAATGTAGGGATTTGACACCAAACCATTACGGAAGCGGGATAATGGCCACGTTGAACCCTTGGAACAACATTTTTCGCTTCCTTAGACGAAATGGCATAAATGTTGTCATTTGGTCTGTTGAAAACTTCTTCCACTCTAAAAAATTTCTCATTCGTAAACAAAATGGCCATTTTCCGAGTGCCAATGCAAATTTCGCTTGCATCTTTCCAGCCCAATTTTTTTTAGTTGAAGAGTTAGAAGATAACCCGTGGACCGACTATAGGGTTTCATCTGTATATCATCCCGAATCAGCCTAGACATCGATCTGGTTGATATATCCTATTCCTTGGACATGATCTTCTGCTTTCTAAGGGGATTCTTCCGAATTCGTTCACGCACTGCCCTAACTACCGCAATCGTAGGACGACGCGCGGCGACCACTTCTTGGCTTATCTTCCACTCCAGACAATTCACCGAAGTGACCAATAGCCCGATAAACGAATATTCTTGATATACCGAGTGGTTTTTGCAAATTCAAAAATTTGGCCAGCACTCTTTCTGCACCTATGCAACGCTATTGCCGCGACTGAAACCAAACTGACTAGTATTCTTCTTTGATCAGTGCATGTTTTCTGAAAAAAAGTTTACGGTTCTATTGCCGCAAGAAGTTTTAAAGGATAAGCGCTGGAAATTATGTAACAGAACTTATGGCAGAACTAGGTATTGAGATTAATATTGTAAATGTAGCCCAGTCAATGCAATGCTGAAGTTATAGCTTTCATACTACCTTCTATGATTGAAATTATACAGGGATCTTGATCTCGTATCGCTTATTCCATATACAATGTTCATTTTTAAGGGAGTTCCTGTCGGTTAGGAATGTTATTTTTGACCAGCTCGAACATAAATTGGCTATGCTTTGCAAATTCTAGATACAAATAAGGCTTTCTTATACGTATTGTCAAGAACTTTTGAAAGACCGTAATCAGCGTCTAGGTTCATGCATAATTTCAGGGTAAACGAGGTATGAACCTCTCAATTTTTGAACAGTAGTTTGGTTTTGGTGTGCTTTAAGAAAGCCGGAATAATATTTGTTCATAAAATAGCCTTTGTTGCTTCTATGGGCTTTGTGATATAAGTTTTAAATCGGCATTAACATGCGGTATATAAGATATCCAATTTTACAATTTGTATTCCTCTTCTTCATTTATCTGGAAAAATACCATTAGATTCGGGGATGATAACCTACCCAATTTTCTGTTTCCTTTTCCTGTGTGGGTATTGCCGGGTTCGCCTCAAAACGTCGAGAACCTTCCAGTTATGTATTGTTCCATGTCTGAGACAAATAAACGTCGACGTTTCTGCATTTATATATGTAAAAGAAGAGTTTTTAGGTCTGCTTCTATGTATTTTTTTTAGTAGGACAGGCGGGTTCTAAGAATCAGTTTCAATCATATTGGGTGAGAATATTTCAGTAAAGCAAAAAGTTGTTTTTTTATTAAGTTTACCCTTTTGAATTTGCAAATGAAAGGCTATGCGCCGGAAAACCAAAAAAACCATCATTAAAAAAGCTATATGAACGTGAGTGTAAGTAAAGGGTGCGTCACCCTCACGCCTCACCAATATCAATGTTGTCAGCGTTCCAGTTTTGTGCGTTGGTTTCGGATTTGAATATACATACACTGTCTTGCTCTTGCATTATAGAATATGATGGTCAGTCAGATATATCACATGTATGTATGTTTCTACATATTATGTATACATAAATATTTAGTTAAATAGAAAACAGGGGATTTTTTTTGATAGATTCAATTTGATGCTCATAGCTTATCGGTGGACATTGAATGAAGCGTTTTTTTTCTACAGGTATAATTTCTGTTTCTAACTGGGGAATTTGCTTTAAAAGAGTTTCTCTTGAAATATACAAACATTAATATAATATATATAGGCGACGAGCTGACGACGACTCTGCAGTTCGGGGAAAACCTATGTTGCAACCTGATGCTGAGGGCTTAGCTATACTGCCTTATAAAGTATTTTACGCTCTCAATACTTAGGGATGTCTTCATTTTCTTTTAAGAGTCATGTCTCGGCACCATAAACAATCGCTGGGAAGATCAAGACATAACTACTCAAATATTTCCAGAATCCATAGAGACTGAGAGTGTTTGTTTGCTTGAAATATAAATCTCAATCTTGTGTGAATTAGAGGATTTGAGCGCTTGTGGACCGACAGGTCCTTTAAGGTTGTTGACCAAATATTGCAGCGCTCTCACATAATACAAAAGAAAGATCCTAGGAACGCGCGCGATCCTGTGAAATTGGTAGCAATCGGATCAGAAAAAAATGTTTTTACACAATCAAAAGAAATGCGGGCGTGCGTGACTTGTGACAATCCGTATCAAGGCTAAATTCGCTCATGCCCCCACAGAGGACAAAGATGACGCCACCAAGGATGACTTCTACGAGCTCCTCGACAAAACTTATAAGCAATGCCCTAAATACGACGTTTAAATCGTAATAGGCGATTTTAACGCCAAAATAGGTAAAGAGGAAATCTTTGGTAAGCCTGTCGGAAAACATAGCCTACACGACATAACGTCTGAAAAGGGACTTAGGCTAATTGACTTCGCAGAGGCACATAAAGCCAGCATTAAAGCACACGGTTTCCTCATCTCGATATACACAAAGGGACTTGGCGGCACCCAGATTAAAAAACCGTCAACCAGATTGATCATATTGCGATCGATGCAAGAAACGCCTCCAGTATTTTGGATGTTCGCACTTTCCGAGCAGCTAACATCGATTCGAATCACTACCTTGTTGCAGCAAAGGTAAGAATGCGAATAACCCGAACACCACAACGGAGTAATATTGTGAGGATGTATGACGTCGGAAAGCTGCAATCGCAGGAAACCGCCAGAACCTATGCCGATCGAATATCCCGTAACCTCTCAAGAAATCTAGTACCGCCAGCATCAAGTGCCGAAGACCAGTGGCAACACTGCCAACTAGTCATTAGAGATGCCGCAATTGATTTGCTAGGTTTCGACAGACCACCACCACGAAACCTCTGGTTCGATGACGATTAAGCTATACAAGAGGCATATAAAGCGGCGCTGCAAAGAATGATGAGAGCTGCTCGCGAGCTCTATTAGCAGGAGTAGAAGTAGAGCCACAGTCGGTGCTGAGTACATGGAAGGACCATTTCTGCAGACTGTTAAACGGCAATGAAGACCAAAATCCCGCTGTCAGGCAGAATGAACAATTCATTGAAGATGGGACTAGCAGACAATAAAGCCAAAACGAAGTACCTGCTATCCACAAAAAGGGACACAACACCGGCGGATTGGACAAAACATCACAATAGACAGCTACAACTTTGAGGTAGTTAGGAACTTTGTTCACCTCGGATCCGCTATAACATCTATCAACAACATCTCATCAGAAATAAAACGAAGAATTACTCTTGCCAATCGCTGTTTCTATAGGCTAGGGAGGCAATCGAGTAGCAAAGTCCTCTCTCGAAAGGCAAAGGAGACTGTATACGACCTTAATCATCTCAGTACTGCTCTATGGCGTTGAGGCATGGACTCTATCTAAAGCGGATGAAGATATCCTTAGATTCTTCGGAAAATTATCTGCGTTAACGGGCTTTGGAGGAGAAGGTTTAACCAAGAACTGTACGAGCTGTACAGCGACATTGACCTGGTCAAAAAAATACGCATACCACGTTTAATGCTCCGGCTCGCAGGATCTTTGATTCCATCCCATAAGGTTGATGCAGTCAAGGAAGACCTCGCCTTAGGTGGCGCGCTGTAACAGTGAATATCCTTATCGAATTTCGTATACAAACAATAATCTGAATCCGATACGAGTAATAAACTGATTAAATTTCTCAATCCACATATGCTTGCTTAAGTCCGTAAATTGATTTATTTAGTTTGCATACTCTTGAGTCTTTCGCGAATGCATCTATTTATTTCGTGTAAATTTCTTCGTTAAGAAATGTTCCTTTCACATCCATTTGTGAATGTACATATCGAACTGTACAGCCAAAGCAAATAAAATCCGTAGTGTTGACAATTTAGCCACTGGTGTTTCAAAACCTTCTTTCTGGGAGCACCCTTTTGCCACTAATCTGGATTTGAATTTGTCAACTTCACCGTTATCTTTATGCTAAAGGTTAAGCATCCATTTGTCCGATATATAGTTTTTTACGGTCACGTTTACTCCGCCAAATCGATTTCTCTATGGTTCCAGTGTTATTGATATCTTCGCAACTTCCGGTACAACATTTTTCAGTGCAAAAACAAACATCCAAAAGTCGATATAAATTATTAAATGCATAGTCCATCAAAACACATTTATTTGCCTTTGGTTCCAATTTCTTGCGTTTTTCCGGCGAAAGATGGTTATAGCAACATCCGGTTGCATTCTAAAAGGCATTGTGCCTTACAGGCACATAGTTAAAATATTGAGCTGAAAATATGTAAATTTTTCCGTGGGACAGATTTTTTCCGCACTCGTACAGTAGCAAGAGTTCTCAAAGATCTCGATATACACAAATCCGCTGGCCCGGATAGTATACCCCCGATTCTCTGGCAAAACCACTGCGAAAGCTTTTAAATCGCTCCTACTCTTATGGAATTTTTCCTAGAAAATGGAAAACAGCATTTGTCCAGCCTGTCCCTAAGAAAGTGGTCCATATCTGTTACTTCTAATCCACTTAACCGTTTTGCTGACGACTCTACCCTCATATTCGTTCGATAATTCACGTCCTTCGCCTTCGGACGTACAATTGCAACGGACCTTATTTCAAGCTCATTAAACTCCGATTTATACAGCATTGTCAAATGGGGTAATAGGAATCGCGTCGAGTTTAATGCTTCGAAAACTCAATGCTGTCTTTTGTCGTTAAAGCTAAACATAGCCCCATTGTCCATGAATGGCACTTACATCGAAGAAACCGAAAAGTTCTCAGTACTCGATATGTGTGTCAACGACGACCTCCGTTGGAACGACCATTTGTATATTTGAGATCGCTAAAAATGCTGCTTAGATTTTTTGTATCGGTGTAAGAAGTATTTTCCCCTTCTGATCTGGCTACAATAAAGCGTGTATACGCCCTAAGCTCGAGTATAACTCCCACCTCTGGGCAGGTGCTTCGCAAACATCGCTCCACCTGCTTGATAGAATACAAAATCAAGCGTTAAGATTTATAGGAAATAGAACTGTCCCTGAAACAATTGCCCCTCTCGAACACCGACGCAATGTGTCATGTCTTTCCTTATTTTATCTTTTCTTTTATAAAAAATGTTCACTTGAAGTAGCCAGCTGCGTTCCTCCACTTAAAAGTTTCTCGCGTAATACACGTCTCGCAAGGAATGCTCTTCAGTTCACTCTTGAGCCCAATTTCGGACGTACCGTGAAATATAGAGATTCTTTTTTTAGCCGAACAACACGAATTTGGAATGGTTTACCCGGCGAGATTTTCCTTTGCCATTTTGATTTGCAAGCATTAAAAAACAATGTTAATTGACACCTCCTGTCTTTCCCCTCCCTTTTTTCTAATGCCCGCACAGTGTTCTCTACAATAAAAGGGAAACAAATAATCCCTTGTGCGCTCGTTAATTATATAAAAAAAAGAGAAATTCGTCTGCTATCGTGTTACTCTTTGATTTGAAAGCAAAACTCGGATAAACAAAGTCCCTACCCTAACTTCCTCAAAGTTACATCTGTTTATCTTTGTGTTTTATATAAAAAATGTCAATTTTGGGTGTTTCTTGATTGCCGCATATACTTGGTTTTTGCCTCATTTACAGCTAAACCCATTCTGGCTGCTTGCGTCTCTATTCTCACGTTGTCAGTACCGCCGGCATATGAGCCTCTGATATAGGACTTGAGTGCTGCATTATTCTTTCAAATCTGATGTTGAAGAAATCGAATGAATGCGCATCGCCTTGTCTAAATGATCCTTTTTTGACATGAAAGGCGTCGGTGAGGTCTTTCCCTACTTTGAGGGATGAGCGTTCAGTTTCCATTGTCATTTTAGTCAGACAGACGAGTTTGGCAGGGATGTCAAAACCAGATATAGCTCTATACAACATGTCTCTATAAAGGCTGTGACTATCGATTTAATGTTCCGATTACACATATAAACCGAACATAATCATAAAAAATGTATTTTTTTGTATTCTTTCTCACCACTACCTTTGCTTCTTTATAGAACAACGCTGACTTAAATTATGCCTTTTTATAAATGTACCTACAAAATTATACTTGTATAACTCTGTAATGTGTACCACGAGAAATGAGATGTTTCATGGGTTAAACCGCTACCAGATTATATTAGGCAATAAGACAAAGCCTTAACCACCAAAGAACAGGAATGTGGAGACAGTAAAATAAACTTTCATATACAAATCAGATTTCGCCATTAAAATTATCAGCAAATAACAAAAAAAAACTTTAGTAACTGGTTTGTCTATGTTTAACACTGTGATGACGCGCGTTAAGTATCAATCCAACTTCTATAATGTGAACACAAACAAAAGAATAATTAATTAGTGAATTATTAATAATATATCTTGAAGGTGGTTATGAAGTGAAAAGTTAGCCTTAGAACATTTTGCCCATTGCCACAAGGTGTTGAACGAATTTAAGTGGTTTCTTTTAGCTTCATATGCGCTTTCTATCATAGCTTTTCTAAAGAAGTAGCATTTGTTTCCTCAGTATTTCGAGTTTTGTAACAATCTAAAAACTGGTTTACTGGGAAAAACTAGGGGTACTGTACAAGGATGTTTCAAGCAGAATGTATAATATTAGTAGATGCTGAATGATAATGATAGGAGGACAGTCGTTGGGTAGGTTGTATAGGTTGGAACAGCAGAGCGAGTTGGATCAGTTCTGGAAAAAATAGGATATTAATCAACAACACTTTGATTCATAATACATTTAATTCATATGATTAAAATCGCTTTATTTTTTAACTAATTTTTTGTTATTGTTTTCTTGCAGAGAATTAAATGATGGATCACTTAAAGACAATGGATTAATGGATGGATCCAAGATTATCCTAATACCTAATGTTGAAACCGGATTGCTGGTAAGTGAAATGTTTTATTACAATAACATTACATTTCTAACAAAATAAAATCCAAAAGGGCGGTCAAAAGGTGAATTTCACAAGTACGAAACAACAGGGGTATAAGATAAAAATAAGCATCGAACCAACTCTGCACAGAACTGTAAGCTTAACAAATTGTTTACAAAACGCATGTGAATAACTTTTGCTATAGTTTATATAAAACGTTTTTTATTGTTCCGAAAATTAGAAACCGGCTTGCAGACTAGTCAGAATCGATATGAAACTAACCATCCATTATTTGAATTCTGTTAGATCGTCGTAATTGTGGGCAGTCTTCTAATATTTTTCTTTTGTATGGGTATACCTTGGTGCCACTACTTTTTGTCCATCATATTCTCATCGTATTTGTTAGGAATGTGTTGTTCCCACACGGACTTCAATTTCTTGTGGCTCAAATTCACTGCCCACAAGCATTTCATACATTATTGTTTTATTTGCAGGAGCGCAAACCTCGACTGTTATTCGACTTTTAACGAATTTGTCTGATTCCCTCTCAAAAAAACTGATGCACGTTATTGATAGAATCAGATTTTTGTATTACGGCAACAAGTTCTGCGATATCTCTAAAGCAGTAAAAATGTTTGGTGATTTGTAAAAAAAAATATTAAAAACTTCTCAACATCTTCGGTTCCAATTTCAGAGCAGGTATAATTGCTCGCAACCCATTTCGCCTAACGCAACGTTGCACCTCCTGTAATTAAGAATGTGTATGTATATGTTTCCATAAGACGGATATTTTTCCGCACTCGTACAAAAGCAAGAGTTCTCAAAGAGCTCGAAATACACAAATCCGCTGACCGTCAATTTAAGAAGTATCTCGAAGACTGAAGGCTTCTTCATGGCCGACAGTATGTATTCGTTATTGCATATCTCACCAAAGAGTGGAACACGTTTTTTTCATCGTTTTGGCGAAAGTAAAATTATTGCGCTTGATATTTCCAAGGCATTTGTTGGAGTTTGGAATGAAGATCTCTTATCGAGAATGCATGCTCTTTGGATCAATGATCCTTTGTTAATTGGATTAGAAACTATCTTCTGAACCGTTCAATACAACTTGTATGTGTTAATCTAATATAAAATGAAACCAATTTTCTGTCTAAAAACAGGATGTGGAGCGAACCGGCTGTCAATTACGGCAGCTGCTACATTGGCCGCCATTTACGGCGTTTTAAGTTTCATTCAATATTATTTGTTCCTATTGCCCTTTTATTTTTGACACAGACACGCTAACTGCAAAGGAGAATTGCCCTACATGCCTAACTACGCTCAATCGAATCCCTATCCCTACATTACACTGAATTCCTTGATGAAGAAGACACCTTCAATAACTTCAGCAGACATGCAATCAGTTCGGCATTAAAGGAAGTATAATCTGAAAGTCAGGTTATTTTATATATCTATTTCGTTTGAGTAGAATAATTAACTTAATATTGGATAAAAGACAGTAGTTAATGAACTTTTAATGAGCCTAGAAACAGAGGGTTTCAAAGTGATTACATACGCCGCAGACGCGACATTGCCATCGTCGTATCAGCGAAGCGTGTTTAAATTATAAAATAATTCATACAAACCTTTGTTTGCCAGACGAATTTGTAGGAAGCAGATGATTAAGTGTAAAACTTCCCAAAACTTTAGTTTCCCTTATCACAAGGAAATACAAAATCCCAAACCTTAATATGTGAGAGATGCGCTTCCACATTCCACTCCTTCCTCACACCCCTCAATAGAAAAAATTGGATTCAATCAAATAGGTCCTATTTTAGCCCAAAGAAAACGTTGTATCCACACTCAATTTCTGCATATTCCCGGCTGCCCACAAATTAATCAGTTATGTTTCTTTAAAAATCCGTAACTGCTTAAGCTTATGCTAAAACAAGATGGTATATGGTATGGTGGGAACAAACAGTAGATGGACATTTTCAGCGACCAAGCACATCTGGCCAAATCTGGATCTGAAACGCTCTTTATGTTGTGGATGTCATATAAGTTCCATAAAAGGTTTCATTTCTGGACGAAAGTGCGCTGTCTTATATAGAGGAAACCATTGGCAGCTCCTTTTCTCATCCCCTGCTCTTTCGCAAAGTCATAAACTACATTTTGTTTCGATTATCCCTGTGATCTGACAAACACGGTTTAATCAAAATCTATGCTGTATTATCCACACATTTCTCGACAAAAGTTCCGTCGATAAAAAGTCACACACACTAAACCGCCTATGCTCTTCGCCAAAAAAAAAATCTTGATTTTGCCAAGACAATTCTTTTCAAGAAATGTATCATTTTTACTGGAAATTCTCACATTTTAACGAAAACTGAGTTTTTTCTAAGCAACTTATTTGTTAAAGTGAAATTAATGTTATTTTAATTTTGCAGGCACAACGTCCGGAAAATACTGTAATGCAGGCGCTTGAATCACTTAATGATTCACAGGTTAATGATTTTCTAAGTGGCAAAACCCCATTAAATTTAAGTATGCGACTCGGAGATCACATGATGTTAATACAATTACAATTAAGCACAGTTAATCCCGTAAGTCCTTCGTCCAGCAGCACAAGCCGTTCGCGTTCCAGCCAACGCAGTAGCCGATCTTCAGGCAATCAAAGTACATCAAGCACCAGTAGCAACAATGTGGGTAGCCAAAACAGCAATCATTCGTCAGTGGCTAGAAAATTAAATGTAGATGCTGCTTCAGGAACATCAACAGCAACAACATCCACAGAAACAAATACACGAATGTCAACTTCGAGTAGCCAAGACAGCACTTCAACCACAACACAAGTTCGAACACCTGGAGGAAGAGACTTGAGCTCATTTTTAACTAAACGTGATTTTGAGAGTCTTCAAAATATTGTCAAGAGCATATCGATGGGTCATCATCCTGCGCATGTCTCAATACCTTCAATATCGTCAACGTCATCGTCTAAGGCATCATCTTCTAGAGAAATTATCAACGAAGCTAGCGTTGTTGATGCAAAACTAGCAAAATGTTGTGAGGGTACCCCTGTGGCATCAGCCACATACCCAATTATGGAACAATCGCCCATAAAATCCTTATCTAATTTGGTATCCAGCCCCATTAAAACAACCGCAATCAAAAAGATTCCACTCAAAAGCCACACCAAGTATGCATCGGATTTGCTGAATGGGACGGCTTTAAAGAAACAATCCAGCCGGACAACATCATGTGCAGACCCCATATCGGCAAAGCTAACATCCTGCCTTTGCACTCGTTTGAACAACACCAGCAAAAATTGTGAAATAAATTCTTGTCAGTCACTAAACGAAGTTTCTGGATCTGAATTTGCAACAGAACGCACCCTGATAACTAGTACACCAAAACACAAATCGAATTCCAATGGTGGTCAGCCTCCGGTATCATCTTCAACTGTACTTTCAACGGCATTATTGCACAAAACAGCTAATAATCCTATTGGTCGCAAACACCGACATCATCATCATCACCATCACCACCATCATCATCATTACCATCAACAAAGCAATAGCAGCAGTACAACTATGCGTCAAAACTTGTCCACTGAAGAAAAGAACGCCTCTTCGTCAGTAGATAAAAAGATTTCGATTGCCGATTCCAATGACAGTGCATTGTCTATTTCTGCAAATTCTTCTACTGCATCAAGTTCTCAAGAAAACAGCAATGCCAGCAACAATTCTAGTGTTTCAACAACACCGTCTGTTGAATTGGATGATTCTGGTATCACAGTGCCTGATACTCGCACACTTGCGGAAGCATCTAGAAACTTAACTCAAACACTTCGCAAACTTTCTAAGGAAGTTTTTACAAATAAAATCGATCTAGGCAATGAAGAAATCGCAAGAAAAAGCAGTTCAGGAGCAGTTATTGAATCAATGAAAAACCACGGAAAGGGCATATATTCGGGAACATTTTCGGGTACTTTGAATCCCGCACTGCAGGACAGATACGGGCGTCCAAAACGTGATATATCAACCGTTATTCATATTCTAAATGACTTACTCAGCGCAACACCGCAATATAGCAAAGGGGCTAGAATTAGCTTCGAAGCGCCATCAACATCTTCGAAAAGCAAACAAGTAAGATAATACTACATAGTAAATATGTATAACATTTTTAGATCTATATATAATATTTTTTGAAAAATTACAGTTTGAGATTTTAGGCTTTTATTTTCGCGGACGATATTCATATTATTTATTTTTTAAATTACAGTTTGTTTCTTTAATTGATATTTTTACTTGGTTTGGTACTAACCCAAAATTGTATTCCGTGCGTTCAAACCAGTTTAAGCACTTGCTTGTAAATAAGCAGTTCATTATAGGTACAGACTTCGATTTGAGTATTTTCCAATAAGTAAGTTCATTAGTAGTAGGGAGATGTTTTAGCTCTCAACTCACATTCGCGCTATTTGAGCTTTCAAAAGGTACTATTCTAAAAATCGCAATAGCTCTCCGTCTTAGTATGAATTTTGAATTGAAATCTCTCATCTTTAATAGCTTTCCATAGAGTATAATTCGTACTTTTTCTTCGAGATAAGAGAATTTTTTGAATTTTTAGTTTTCGGGAGAGGCTCGAATGTTGAGATAGCGATGGTTGGGCTCTAGTTGTTGCTCGAGTAGTTGCTGGATTTCCAAGATGGGGTGGTCCTCCAAGTTCCTCAAAATATTTTTGGAGAACTGTGCCATGAACTGATTTATTGGAATTAGTTTGGTGTCATACATAGTTCCTTGTAATGGGGTTTCGGTGTAGACCTGTACAGCTACGGAGTATGTTCCTTTCAAAAACTTTGTTCTTCGTACGTAAGCGTACGTCAGAACGGGACGGATCAGCTGTTTATAGATGAGGAGCTTAGTATTTGTGCGGGTGGACCAGATGTAGGGAGAAGTTGGCTCTCTTAAGCATAAATGAAGCGTGCTTGTTGAATTTGAAGCGGTTAGTGAAATTCACTCCAAGGTATTTTGCTGTTGTTTTTGTCCTTATCATTGTGTTGTCGGGTAACTTGATACTGATATTACCATAGCGTGATGTGAAACCTCTTCGACCTCTTTTTTTCCCTGGGATGTGTTGGTAGGCTGGTCAGCTATGTAAAGTTTGAAAAGTATGGGGCCCAACTTGGAACTTTGTGGAACTCCAGCGCTGATCGTCTTTCTTCGTGAATATTTTTTGTTTACCTGTACATAAAAGGATCTATGGTTAGAACATTTTTGATTAATCTTATCAAGTGTTCAGGTAGTCCTAGACTTGACAGTTTGAATATTAGTCCTATTATCCAAACTGTGTCGAAGGCCTTTTCGATGTCCAGTAAACAGGCGACTGTCGTCTCTTTCTTGATGAGTCCGTGTGTCACGTCGGAGTGCAGTCCAAGAAGCGGATGGATGGTGGAGTAGCTTTATACGCACAAAGTTAGAAATCCCATCATTTCCCTCTGACTTCTTAGAATTTCCTCCGTGGATTATTTCAGTTACTAACTTCCTCGATGGAAATAAAAGCTTCTCCAGTTATTTCGAGTGCAGGATTAAAGTTGGTGACTGAAGTATTAGAGGCTGCAACTTCTTCAAACTTGTTTTCAACTTCTTCGATGAATTCAGGAAGGTGATTGGGCGGGCGATCCTTGAAGGTCTTCTCAAAATGCTTAGCGAGAGCTTCTGCTTTTTCGGATGGTGTTACTGCAGAATGTTGCTCGTGCATTAAAGAATCTGGTATCGGATCTCTTTTTCCCAACGAGCTGGTTAATTTTCTTGAAGGCATCGTGTCCCGGTTTGATGTTCGCAAGTCTTTTCCTGAATTCATCCTCCTGGTGATGTTTCACTGCCTGGTTGAACATGGTGTTGGTGTATTGAAGTTCGGAGTATATGCGTCTATACTTTTTGTTCTCTCTGTTGAACAACCTGTGGTATATCCGTTGAAGCTTCTTGCGGAGTCTGCTGGTCTCTTATTTTTTCACTCAGTCATTCTTAAGCTTTTCCAAGGCGTTGTTAACTGTAGTCTCGAATTGGAGTATGGCACTATCAATTTCGCTTTTGGAGAGATTGCTGTTGGTTGGGGCACTCTTTATAAAATCCTTCCCAGTTATTTTTATTGTTTTTTAGATATGACGCACTTTTTTCTCTATAGGTAGGTTTCCGATTACCGTCAACAAGACTGATGAGCGTTCCGTAGGAAGATATAAGCTTTCCTCGATTTTTGTAAAGTTTTTATTTAATCTGTTTGCATATAGGGGATCGGTAAATCAGTATTTGAAATTTAAGTCAACAACCGGGATCCGGTTTCACAACATCTGCTTCTGCCTCCCTTGCACACGGGGCCAACAATTCTCCGTAAGATTTTCCTCTCTAAAAGTGCCTTTTTGTAAGCACCCAAGTCTCGGATCCATATGTAAGTACTGGTAAGACCGTAGTCTTGTACAGAAGCAGCTTAGATTGTATGGTCATGTTTCTGGATTTAAAGAGCCTCGACTGCACTATATATATATAGTTCTGTTAGAATTTAGCAACCGTCTGCGTATTTCTTTCTCCATATTAATAATCGGCTGCTACTTTTGACCCAAGGTAGTTAAAGGATTGCACTACTTCATGCACTACCCAATAGATAGTTGGACCAACACTTCTCGCAGACGTAGCCACCATGGGTTTAGTCTTAGTGTTGCCTTCATTAGTATGGAGCCCCATGTTTTGTGTCGCCTACTTGATCTGAATAAAAGATTCTTGTGGGCCCTGCCGATTATGTCGTCTGCGCATATCTTTCTGGACTTGGCAAAAATAGTCCGTCTTGTTGCCGTGCCAGAGTCACGGGTTTCTTTCTCCAACGCGAGGTTGAAGAGGATGCAAGCCAGACCATCCCATTCGTTTAGAGTCCATTAAAGATGTTAATTGGTCTGGACAGAAATTTGGCTAATTTTATTTGGCTTGTATATCTTCTTATTTAAGGGACATGTGATGCCTTTTGGCCAGTCTTCTGGCATTTCTTCGTGTTCCCATACGTGTACTATGATTTTATGACTTGCTTGATCTAGTGTTGGCTCTCCATGTTTGTTTAGCACGGCAGGTATGCCATCGGCTTCCGAAGCCTTGTTATTTTGAGCCGATTAATCGCCTTTTGTATCTCCTCAATGCTCAATGAGGTTTTCCTTTGAAATGTTGGAGTCTCCATTTCTTCCGTGAGCTGACCGTTCCCATCGTTCCAGAATGCATTCAGGATCGGTGATCAGATTTCTCGATCCATCTTTACAGTATGTGCTGCGTGGTTTATATTTCGACATGTTTCTATCGGATTGGTAGAACTTCCAGCCCAATGGGGACCTCACTGCTCTATTTCTTTCCAATGCACAGACAATGATTTTCTCCCTAGCTGCCTTGTTTTACCTGTTAAGTCTTTTCTCTATTCTTCTGAGCTCTATATATTCATCTTCGCGTGCCCAGGTTCTATGAGACTGCTGCATTGCTCGGTATGCAGCATTCTTACGATCACACGCTACTTTGCATTAATCATCAAACCTCTGCGACTACTGGTATATGGTATGGGATCAGCAGTACTAATGATTTTGTTCTTAAGACTTGAACCATTTTTCAAATACTCTACATAGGACTTACTTTTCCCTCATCGAGCTCCCCGAGGGCGAGCCTTAGCGTCTGACTGTATGTATTGCTTTTGTTTTTATCGCATAGGGAAGTCGTGTTGATTGGAGCCTGAGCATTGACTCCAAGTCAATGTTGGCAACTCGATACGTTCGTATTCATCATCATCAGGCTCAAGTAGTGACGACGATCTATCGAAACTTGGTCAATTTGGTTCATCAGATATCTTTACGCGGGATACTGGTACACGCAACGACCAATTTCTTTAATGCTGCCATTTCTATGACTCTTAGTCCATTGCTATTAGTGCTCTCATGCAAACTATGGAAGCTTATGTACTGCCTGAATACCGGCTCTCTACCTAATTTAGCGTTGAAATAGCCAAGGATGATTTTAACGTCATAGCTTGGGCAAGCATTGAGTGCTTTCTCTACAAGTTCGTTTGATAGGTGATATACACTTACATCTCTTGAACACCGCCTTTCTATGTTGTATCGCTGTGTTTACAAACAATGCATTGCACCGTAATACTTGCACTGCTATGAAAGCCCATCAGTACTGTTAAGTAGAGAGATCCTTTCCTTAGTCTCACCACACGGATGTGGAACGCTTTGCCGGTCTCGGATTGTTTCCTCCAATTTTGATATGTATAATTTTGAAACCAATTTACGTCGACATCTCCTTTTATATCCTGCTTTATTTCCCTAATGCTGTCACGGTTTTTTTAACATTTAAAGTAGATTGTTGGACCGACTTTGATAAAATCGTATTTTTTATTTTTTACTTTTTTTATTTTTTTTCTTTATTTCATAAGCAATTTATTAAAACGTCAATTTATTTGATTTCTTTTCTTTTTTCAGTCTTCATCCACCAAGCCACAAACTTCATCCTCTGACGCATCATGTACCAAGTGTTCGGGAAATAGCACATGTGTCTATGGAGAGTGTTCTGGCCACTATTCCTTAAAGGCTCGTTCAACTCCCAGTTCCTGCTCAAACGCTGAAAAGAGTTCATCCATATGCGAATGTACTGATCTCAATTCTCCATCAAACCTTGGAGCACGGTGTTCCTCAGGCGACTGCACACTGGGCGACGAACGAATTCTCTGCAAATGTCGCTATCAACACCCAAGTGGACGACCGCGTGATCAAATGTGTTTGAAGTGTGCAACCGACATGGTTAATAATAAGACTAAATTTAAATTGGACCAGTTGCGACTAGTCATGCAACAGCGCAAACAAAAGCGTGAAGCCCGAAAGCTCAAAGGAGCACCTTACGGAGCCCGAGTAGTAACAACCGGTCCCGCAGCCGCGGTTGGACCGAATAACACCGCCAGCACAATTGCCCCCCTCGCATCACCCAGTGAAGTATCACCAACCCATATAGTCGAAGAGGTAGATACTGCCGCTTGATCCAAGACGGGCGAACCAATATACTTAGTCTAAGACAAATATTTCAGTTTTTGTACAAATCGGGTTATAAACGAAAAGAGGGTTACAATAATGGAAATAACGAAAGTTTAAAAAGAAAAATCATAGTATCCATTGTTTCCATTTACACCACCTGTGTATAAACAAATATTTTGTAAGTGGTTTTATTTTCCTATTTTTATTTTTTTTTGTAGCAAAAAAAGCAATTAACAATTTATAAAAAAAAAAATATTTCCAGAGCCTAGATGTGAACTTTCTGTCTTGTAATTTTGCATTTAAAATATTTTCTTTATTATTATTAAAATTTGATTAGTGTTTTTCCTTTCATTCTTGAAGTATGTTGTTTCGTTAAAAGGACTTTAATTTTGTTAGTCTGTGTTAAAATTATGTTGTTTTAGAAAAAATATATTCTATTCAAAAATTACAAAACAAATAATTTTTTCTTTGTTTTCAATTTTGTTTAATTGTTATATTTATCATTTTTTTTTATAAAAAAAAAAACATACTGCTTCTTTGACGTCAACTTAAAAAAATTAAAGTTGAAGTTATTTAAACTATTTGTTAGTTAACTTTTTTTATATATAAATTTAATGTTAAGATTTTTTTTTTCCAAAATGTGAATAAGATTTAATTAAAGTTTGCAACAATAATTGAACAAAAAATCCACCAGCAACTGCAGAACCACCACATTCTTATTTTCGTAAAAATATACAAACTAAAAAAAATGAAAAAAAAACAAATACTAGAATTCTTTAACTATTTTTTACAAGCAGCTTACAAATCAAGTTAATGTTTCGATTTTATCGAGAAAAACAAGCTACGTATTCAAGCAATTGAAGTTACTCAAAAATTGATACAACATTAAAACTGTTAGCTTCTAGTTTAATGATTTTATATTTTACTATATTTTGTGCTTTAATAAGATTGTAAAGAAAAATCTAATTATATTCATTTTTAAGTTTATAGTTTCTAGCATTAATTGGTAGATATTTCAAAATATACACGGAGCAATTCTTCTAAAACTTTAAATATTTCTTTTTATTTTGTTTTTATTTCGTTGGTATAATAGGGAAAAGAAATGCTAATTTAAGTTTTTTTTTCGGTTAAGAAACTAAAGGCAATCAAAGAAAATAAATATCATAACTGTGATTGGGACCACAGCTCCCCTACTTATCGCCCTAAAGCCGCACCTGAATGGTTGACCTAAGAAAACTTAAACAGGCCTCCCGGATTTGGATTGTTTCAAGTCTGTGGCCTACTAAATGCAGGTGTATTGGCTATCTTAACGCATTACTTGCGAAGAGGGAGAAGGTGTCGATTAACATTGGGTTTGAATGCTTTCAAATTGAAATGGCAAGGGAAAACCTCGTCCGGGTAAACTATTCCAAATTCGTGTCGTTCGGTTATAAAAAGAATCTCTATATTTCACGAGACGAGTGTTACGGGTGAAATTTGTAAGGGCAGCTGGCTACCTCGAGTGAACATAAAGGAAATGATAAAATAAGGAAATATATGACTATTGGGCCGTTGTTCGAGAGGGGCAATAGTTTCAGAAACAGTTTTATTTCCTATCAATCTTCACGTTCTGTTTTACACATGTAGATGTAGCGATATATAGATATAGCTTTATAAATTGTAGCCAGATGAGAAAAGAAAAAGATTCTTGCATCGACACAGAAAACCTAAGCACTTAGCAGAATTTTTAGCGATCTCAAGTATATGGTCGTTCCGGCGAACAAGAGTGTCATTGTGCGTCTTAAATTTTTTTTTAGTTCTGTGTTTTAGAATGGTAGGTAATTTCATAGTGGACTATGTAAACATTCGTGGATTTAGGAAAAATTTCTATGCTACCTATTTCTACTCTTTGATAAACAGACCAGCTGTATTGGCACTTAGTGTAACACAAGTTGGGGAAAATACCATCATTCGGAATTTTTCTTGCATAGGCATTTACTTGTGCCTTTATTCTTTGCCAAACGTGGCCTCGCCGTTTACATAAGAAATGATGTTACATATCAACTTCAACCACAATTCGGTCTGTACTCGAACACGGAATTCAATTTCATGTGGTTAAAATTAAAGATAAATAAGCGCATTTTTCACATATGTTTCCTTTATAGAAGCCCAAATTTAGACAGAGTTTCAACTTCTAACGAATTTGATGCTTTGATTGACTCCATTCAAGGTATTATTTCCAGTTACCCTCACACTGAAAACGTTATTACGGGCGACCTCGGACAACCGACGGTGGGATTGGACTTTGTTGATGAAAGTATATACTTCGTTTTGTCCTCATTTATAACCAGTCTCATTCTGCTTTCAGATGACTGCATAGAATTGAAAGCACCGGTTACTTCCCGCTTGGTTCTTTCTATCACATCAATGTCGTCAGCGAACCCAAGTAACTGCGTTGATTTTTTTAAAAAGATAGTCCTCTGATGGAGTCAAAGGTCTCCGTGATATCTCTGCCAATTCTGACGGAGCAGCGGCCACTTTCCATTGTCATCCTGATAAAACGTATCAGTTTAGCAGGAATTCCAAAACTAGACATGATTCGGTACAGTTCGTCCCTGCTTACACTGTCATAGGCTGCTTTAAACTCGATGAACAGGATTGTGGGGGTTGATGTTAAGTTCTTGGGTTTTCTTCAGGATGTGGCGCAATGTGAACATTTGGACGATGGTAGATTTTTCAGGTCTAAGGCAGGCTTGGTACGGACCTATTATTCCGTCTGCCAAAGGTTTAAGACGTTCAGATAAAACGGTGGGCAGGATCTTATAAGCGATGTTTAAAAGACTAATTCCTCTATAGTAGGTGCAGACAAGTCGAACTCCTTTTTCGTGAATCGGACAGATTGTTCTGATATTCCAATCATAGGGCATACTTTCCTCCGACCATATTTTGCAGATGAATTGGTGTATGCACCTGACCAGGTCATCTCCAGCGTGTCTAAAAAATCCCATGGGGACCTGCTGCTTTGTTCGTTTTTCTTTTCTGGCAATGGCTACTTTGATCTCATTTTGGCCTAGCGGGTGTAACTCTAGTCATCATCAATTTACCCTTGTGCCCAAATTCTGTATGTATTTAGAATATAAATATAGATATTCTAATTTATCACAGGCCCCGTCGTAATAGATTCGTACTACAAATCCCGAAAAAAAATCATTGCTCCCGTCGCGTCTTGGTTGTATCGCTATATCTGAATGAATAGGAAGTTTTGCTGTTTTTTTTCCAACAACAGTTGTTATTTTCGCCGTAGTCAAATTTAAAACGAAACCAATCAAACGTATGTATTTAGATACAAACGTTTATAAAATTAAAGAAACATGAAAGTCTTGTTATTGTGTTGGTTACATAAAAAAATTTAAACATTTTTTTCTTGCAAATTATCAGAATTTCTTTAATTTTTTTTTTGTTATCTAGTTTTGTTTAGTTGGTTGAAATGTTAAATAAGTTAAAAAAAACATTATTTTTGTATAAGCAAAAAAGGTCAGTCTTTTTTTAGGTTTTATAGTTGGGAAATCTAAATATTTAGTTTAGATGTCATCGATTTGCATAGGTAAATAGCACAATTATTCAGCCCTATTTCAGATTCCATCATAATCGAAAGTGTTCTACGAATTTCGAAAAATCTATCACAGAATCCATTCGTAATGACGGAGCTGCTAAGAAATTTGTAGATTTGGTACCTATAACCAGTAGGAAGCGCCAAGCTGGTAGCCGCCATCTCCCAAAAAAAGTCACCACAGCACTCTTCGAAGGTGATTTGACCGTACGAACTGATTTTGAAATTGGGAGCGAATCCTTTTTTTGATTCCATTCGGATTCTGTGATTTTTGATTTGAAGCGTAACAATTCATTCGGAGATTTATGTATAACGATGGAATCATGAAATCTGTGATAAGCTTATTGACTATCTTTACCGCAATTTGAAGTTAGGTTTTTGATTCGTTAGCTTTTATATATATGCATATGCATAACAATAATTTAATATTATTATTATTATTATTATTATACATTTATTAAACAAGTAATAAATTATAAGTTAATATTATCTTAGAGAGCTACTAGCTGCAACGACCTACCGCTCTATAAATTCAAAATAAATTTATAAAAAAAAGAAATAATTGATTTTATAAAATTTTGGAAATTCAATGTCAACTCGATTGGAGGATGTTGAACATGGCTGAAGGAATCCTTTTTACGCTAATTTTCCTACTAAATAAATACTTAATAATATTAGATGTTGCAGTTAGGGATTTTATAAGTTGGCTCCGCCAACTGTATTTATTATGAAATAACAGTCCTAGAATTTTTTAAGTTTTGTACATTTTCTATCTCTACATTAATATTAATTGCAAGAGGAGATCAATAATTTATGTTAATAACAAAAACGTTAAAAGGAATTGGAATCTGAAACTTAAAACGAATTCCACATAACTTCTCATAAGAAAGTGGTCATGAACCCCCTCTTCATGTGGGAACAAAGTCCACATGAGATATGAGAACTTTCAAAGAAATGAATATCATTTAAGTTTGAAATTTCATTCACACTGCTTTTCCTTTTAGTCATTACCTTTTAACAAGAAAACATGATTTTTTTAATTCGTCGCAGTGTGGATGGTATGTGGAACGCAAAAAGAGTGATATTTTGCAGCAATAAGTGATGTTTAATTTGTTTTCCTAATTTTCTTCTATTTTAAATGCAAAAAATAAAAAAAACGCACGTACTTGCTCTTATGTGCCTAATTAAATTATAAAGCAAAATTTTTGACAGAAAAAAGTAACATTTACTTTGAAAATAACACAATTTGAACTTATAAAAAGTATTAATACTAAATACTAAATGGTTTTTTAGTAAAAATGAAGTATTTCGAAAATTGTAGGACCGGTTTTGATAAAATCCTGTTATTTATTTTTAGTTTAAGAAATTTTTTTTTTTTTTGAAACACCAAATTTGAAGATAATCGCTTAAGCCGTTTAGGCTGCAGCTCGTTATACATACTGACAGACAGACAGACATTATTTGTCGATCACTTTTTTAGACTTCTCTATGATCATAATGTCATGTTTCATTGTTATCAATATTTTTATATTTACGAATCTATAATCGCAAGTAAAAATTACGAACATCGAATACGGGAGAACTGAAAATTTGATTCCGACAACAGGTCTTTATTCCAAAAATTTAATTTGTTGGAAATATTTTAATATGTTTAATATTTCTAAATTGAAATTTTATGATGTGGTAAAAAAATTACATTTTTTTTTTATTTCTTTAGTGTGTATGGTGTGAGCTTTAATTTTGGTTCTTTGTTATACTTTGAAACACTTATTTTATTTATTAAGACAAACTTAATATGAGCATAGGGCTCTGGAATTTTTGTAATTTCCTTTTGTGCCAATATTACAAAAACAATTGTTAATATTTTAAATCTTATCACTAAATTATTATAACAGGTACGGAACGTGCAATGCAATATACAATATTTTAAGTGTTTTTATTTTATTACTTAGTTGCATAAGCAATTTATTGAATGATTTTAATAAAAAAAAAATATTAATGTGTTATTAAAAAAATAACTACAAATCGTAAACTGATTTTCATTCCAAAACAACAAACATTTTATTTCATTCGCACAAAAAAAAACTTGCGTTAATATTTTTAGCGTATTAGTTGAAAATATAAACGTTGAACAAGATAATGTGAATATCTAGTATCTTTTCAACAAATTAGTGAAATATTAAATTAATCATAAATTTGGAACTTGTTTTACAAAAATTGTAGCAAAAACAAAAATTATGGTTTTCGTCTTTAATAAGCATAACAAATTTTTTTAATTTAGTTTATTAAAAGTTAGAGTTAAAAATAGTAAAAGCAATACCTTACTGATATGTTAAGGCGTTAAAATAAAACGAATTCGTTACAAAAAATAATGAATCTTTTAATATGTTTTACTATTTCTATGCAAAACTAACAAATGTCAATTTGGAATAGAAAAATTGTTAGTATAAAAACAAATGTGAATCAATGACATTTTGTATATGTACATATATACATATAATTAAGAATATTCTATACAATCACATTTAAATGCATAAATAGAAAATAAGAAGCTTACGTTTTAACACATGCGTTTCAATAATTTAAATATATCAGATATTTTTCATGACTGCTATTAAAAAAAAACTTTAAAACTATCGTCAATAAAAATATGCATATTATATTATTAATCTATGGATACAAAAAATAAAACCGTTTCTACTATGTATGTACTTGTATGAATAATTTCAAAATATAGCCGTTTTGAAAGCTGTAATGCTAAAACAATGAATACAAATATTATCTACTAAAACTGAACTACTATTTGATAAGTTTTGTGGTCTATAAATAAAAGAAAATTGAGGTATTGTGTTTTTTGATTATTAATTTCTTTTAAAAAATAGATTATTCATATTTTTGAATTCTTGGGCAACTTAAAATTTAAATCGTAAGTTTTTTTTTCTTTCGAAAAGAAGCAAAACTCTATATTAATACATTCACAAAAATAATGTTGCTCACATTCACACATTCGTGTGGTGCGGCTAAAGAAAGTATCTCAATACTTGACAACAGTACGTTCGATCTTGGTGGTCAAGGGTAAACTATTAAGCATTGCGAGTATTAAGATGAGATTCTTTCAGGGGAGCTTTAGGCGGCAATACAATCCGGGGAGGAACTGGTCCTTAAACAACAAGCTCATCCAGCAAGCTTGTTCTCAAGATACCTGCTTTCATAGTCTATTTAAATTGTGACCGTACCTAGAACTAATTGGAATACAATTTCTGCGAATGAGGTGTTATTGGAAATTTTTACAAATTAAGTTTTTTGTACTTACTTTTTAAACGTCGATATCTCAAAAAGATCAGGAGTGATTTATAATTGTTTAACATCATTTTAAAGACTATTTATTTACCTTTAATTTGATATATAACTTAGTGTCCTTTCCTAAATAAAAACTTAGTTTTGATCAAACTTACTCTAAAAAGCATATTAACATGCACTATGTGTTATGCACTTTTTCGTTTAGTGTTATTTTTTATAATTCCTTAAGCAAAAAAAGCAAAATATGTATTATTTATTACTTACTTTAAGCCTGATAAACATTTATATTGATGACAATCTAGGTGATGTTTTTTAAGAAAACATGCATCATGCTACTTCGAAAATATAGTCCGTGTAAAAAACTTACCGTTTTCTTTTTATTTTTAATAATAATAAAATTTTTAGCTAAGTGTCTGTAAGGCACATTGCCTTTTAGAATGCAACATGACGTTGCACGACACTAGTTAGAAGAATTAGAAAGATAGGAAAGAATTTTTTGTCGGCGCAGTAGATCGAGAATTAGGTGACTATTTTCTCACTTAAAACTCACGGGCGGCTCTAGTTTGCATTAGTAGTTAGAAATATTTCTTCTCAACCTGAGTATCGAACTGACGACCTCCGGGTCAGAAGCAAACATCTTATCTACTGCACCAATGCCGCCCGCAAGAGAGGATAAAGCCTCTCTTCGACGATGCGTGTTTGCTGACTGCCAAAGGAATGAACGACTTCGACTTCCACAGGAAATAAGAGAAAGGTTATTAATTGACCACAAAATATATCTGTCGGAAAATACCAGAGTATGTAACATCCATCTTACATCGGGTGATTGGACAAATCTCGTAGAAGGTAATACTTGTGGGACTTTAGTGGAGAGTAAATGGATGAAATGATATCAACACTTACTAACATTGCTTTAAAGCCAGTTGATTTTAATAACATAGGTAATATGAATCCTTTTTTATGCCATTATTTGATAGGTAGGAGCCCAGAGTAGTTTACAGAATTGTTCCCGCATTTAAAAGTATTGAACTATTTAATTTTTTATCAAAATTAAGATCCGGTGATAGCGATCGTAGGCTTTCATCCCTTTTAAACGTCCCTCGCGCAACAATAGAACGATACTTGTCTATAGCTAGGAGCAGTTTGTTAAATTATTTTGTGTCCTTTAACTTGGGCCTGGAACATATGTCTATTCAACGTATGTAGCTAGTCGAAACAATATGATTCCCAATAGGCTTTTTGGCAACACACAGTTAAATGAAAATGACCAACCAGCAACAATAATATGTGACGGAACTTGTTTACCCCCTAAAAAGTTCAAATTATAGTTTCCAAAAAGAAACATATAGTCTGCATAAGTTTCAGAATTTAGTTAAACCCTTTATAATGACATGCTGTGACGGCTATATAATAATAGACGTTTACGGACCTTATGCAGCAACTGATTCTGATGCAACAATTATTAAAAATCTTTTTAGAGACGAATATGGGAACATGAGGCGTTTTGTTAGAGAAAATGATGTTTTTATCCTAGACAGAGGTTTTTTTTTTAGAGATGAATATGGAACATGAGGCATTTTGTTAGAGAAAATGATGTTTTTATCCTAGACAGAGGTTTCAGGAATGCTTTCAAGCCTAGAATCCTATGGGTACAAAGCTCACATGCCTGAAACTGTTCTGGAAGGGAATAATCAGCTGACAACAGCTCAAGCTAACAAGACAAGATGTGTTAAAATGGTAAGATGGGTTGTGGAAGTTGTCAATGGACGCTTTAAGAGAGATTTTAAGCTATTCCGCGAAAACTTTTTTAATTTAGCTGACATCCTTAATAAGTTCCATCCTTTGTTAGAAGACAATACAGATGCCAGCGTTTTACTGAAGTTGGCTTTGAGTAGATTAAATACTCCTAACCATTTAGGCGATTTTGTTAAGGAAAATAACTTAAATAGAACTAGGGCAGTGTTTTGTCGAATTAACGGACATATTCCAAGCTTAAATAATTTTCCTTTGCGTTATTTGACAGAGCTTCGTAAAATATCATTGGGAAATTATCAAATCAAACAAGCTCGCTCTTATTGTGGGGAACATCTGAAAAGCAATGGAAGTTATATAATAGAAGTTTGTGAAAATGTAATTAGAATCAATTCTGCACATCAAATGCCAGGTTGGAAACAATTATTTACTTAGAGGTGGCATTAAATCTCGAAACATCAGTGGGAAAATATATTTTACATACATCCTCGTGAGTAATGAATATGATGTAGCCAATATTTGCAACGCAATAGAAGAGTACTATTGCTATTGTCTTGTAGGAATGAGAACTGTTGGTTGTTGCGCTCATGTTATGAGTATTTTTTGGTACTTAGGATTTGCTCGTCACCAAGAAAATATAAACATAGCTGCAGCTTTACTTTTAAATACTATTTTAAGAGACAATGAAATTGAAGTAGAATAAATATGAAATAAAACTTAATATTATAAATAATGTAGGACGTAAGTTATTATGTATGTAATAAGACCATAGCATGATGCATGTTTTCTTACATAACATCACCTAGATTGTCATCAATATATATTTCGTTTATCAGGCTTAAAGTAAGTAATAAATAATTCATATTTTGCTTTTTTTGCTTAAGGAATTATAAAAAATAAAACTAAACGAAAAAGTGCATAACACATAGTGCATGTTAATATGCTTTTTAGAGTAAGTTTGATCAAAACTAAGTTTTTATTTAGGAAAGGACACTAAATTATAAATAAAATTAAAGGTAAATAAATAGTCTTTAAAATGATGTTAAACAATTATGAATCACTGCTGATCTTTTTAAGATATCGACGTTTAAAAAAAAACTTCTAATAAGTTAAAACTAAATATTGGACAATATAGTGTATAAGGTAGAAAAAATACCTTTCATTTGATATCAAATTTATTACCCTACGTATCTTACATCGGAAAATATAAGCAGTTTTGCCGGAAAAATAAGTGAAATTCTGCTTCTGAATTAGTCAACTTCAAGCTAAAATATCTCAAAAACCCCACAAACGATTTTGAAAATATTTGACCCACATAATATCCTTAATATCACATCTCATTTGATATTAGATTCATTAGTGAACGCTCTGGGCCATCTCCTTTAGTGCTTTCTTTAATTGTTTGCAAGTTGGGACTATTTAATAAAATAAATTATAAAACCCCCAAATGCAAAAACAAAATAAGGCCCTAAAAGCATGAAATACCAGCCCAAAAAAAAGTTGTTTTTGTTTTGCAAACACATTTTGGGGCTTATTTCCTTTCCTATTTTGGGCTCTATTTCCCGGGGTCCTATTTCCTAGAGCCTAACTATCAACCGTTAAACAAGAAGTCGCTGGTAACCACATGTGAAATGGATTGGCCACTTTAGGTATTCTACCATGGACCTATTAAATATGCACTGCTAGGAGCCACTTTCTCGATGCAGACTGCAATGATACACTTTTAATACATATAGCATTATACATAATTTTTTATTTAATATATTTGATTAGCATGGTTTTATATCTTATATTTAATAATGTACATATATTATTAAGGACAATAAACGATTTTAATAAATAAAACACAATTTATAAATACAATGATATAGTATAATAAAACCTAGACTACAGTAAAATATGAAATTCATTCTGTTTGCATTGATTTAATCGACGATACTTTGTTGCTGTTGTTTGTTGTTTTTTTTTATGTTGAATGCATTACCAAGGCTTGTTCTTCGTTCTATAAGTTTTTAAAATGTCGAACAGCCAAATCGACTGGTAGATCGAAATCATATTTCGATAGGCCATCAATTGATCGCAGCGAATCACGAAAGCCGGTGCGCACTACATACGAGTTCGCTGTGTAATATGTTGCCACAAGGTCAGTGCATCCGAATATTAAATTCAACCATTCTACTAGTTGGGACGAGCTTTAATAAGAAATTAGAAAGCACATGAGTATCGAACAATAATTCAAAAAATAAAGAATATTTTACTTGAGACCGGCACATACGAATGCCTTAAAATGGGAATTAAAGCTACGCTTATAAGGACTATGAATTGCTATTATCATTCCAATCACACTAAGAAGCTTTTGCTTGCTCGAAACTGCCTCCGCTCCGACTATCTCCAAATTAAAACTTTGTGAAAGCTTTCGAGCCGGAGTGTTGTTATACTCATCACCATTCTTCATATAATAATACTCGAGAATCAGTTCCCATGCGTGCATCTGCCTTCCGCTGCTGCCTCCAAAGAAACCATTACTCGCTTCATCGTCAATGCTATCAGGCTGTGAATTTTCTGGTGGAAATACATTACTTCGGGCTAGAAATGATGATGTCCCTCGCGAAGATCTATGCTCTCCGGAAAATTCATGAACCGCGGACGGATTGAGGCATCTCATAAATGGAACAATGAGACTGGAAGTTGCTTCGATTGGCGCCCTTAAACCGTGTTGTATCAACCGTTGCAATGTCATAGCAAAATTTTTTCGTACTGCTGTGGTCAGTTCTTTGTTTATTAAGCTTATAGAATCACTGCTGTTCTTGTTGCCGTGAGCAATTCTTTTCCTGTATTTTTCCCAATCGTAGAATTCATCATCTTCATCCGAGGATGAATAATTCAGTCTGTCATAGAGATCAATGTCTTTACATCCTTTACTCCGTCCTGTGGGAGCGGTGGTAGAGACAATTTCATTTGAGTGATTTAACGCAGCAAGTTTTCTCTTTTTAAGAGTTTTCTGCATATTCGCCAGTTTCTCACGGTCAAAACTGAGAGTGGCAGCTAACGATGCAACTTCCTGTATATCAACTTCTAGTTGAGCACGGAGATCACTAAAAAGAAGCAGAATGAAATTGAGTCCATAATAAATCAGGGAAGCAAATAGTGCTAGTTAACTCACCCCCAGTGATTGCCTTTGGAAGTCTTTTTTAGAGTGTTCTTTTGAAAACTATCTGCCTTGAATCCAAAATGTGTGGTCGCAAACATTTGCATAAGAAGAGATGCCTTGTCCATCAATCCATGAGCTTTGCTGTTTAAGCTGTCAGTTGGTTTTGAATTGCTCGTACTGGCCGACGTGTTATTCACTGACACTGGATTCCTTTCTTGAGAACTGCTGGGTGCTTCCTTCAATTCATTGATATCGCAGTTGCTTTCTTTCTGTCTTTTCGAAACTTTCTTTTTAGCTGCATAACTATTGTATGCCTCATTAGACACACTTTTACTACTTTTTGGATCTTCTTCATCTCCTTGCAGAAAAGCTATGAATCGCTCAAGATCTGTAATTTGAGTCTTAAGCTGAGCAACAAGTTGCTCTTTCATTTTCAAAGGACCAACAAATTCGCCTAAAGCATTTTCAACTTGATTTTTCAAATCCTCCGAAGACAATTGTGGCAGATCGATTTCACTCACATTTAAGTTAAGTTTCTGTTTCAATTCATCGATAATGATCTTTTGTTTTTCCAATAAAATGTGTTGGGGGAGAACGGGAGCACCGGATTCATAGGCACATTTTTCCAGCTCAGATAATTGTGATTTTAAATGATCGATTAGTTCGCATTGTCGTTTCCGGATGGTTTCCATATTTTTGCCGACGTTGCCTCCATCGGAAGCATCGGTAACGTTATTTACTACCAATGGCTGTGAGGTGATAAAAAATAAAAGGCATTCAAAAAATAGGCTAGGACTAACTATTAACTCTTATTCTAGGCAGGCATAATATTATTTGAGTCGTCCTGCTGGACAAGTTGTTCTTAAATTAAGAAAGAATAACCGGAACCGGATGGTATGATAAGGGAACGTACATATGACTGGTGAAGCGTTTTCTGGAATCAATTCTTCTTTTTTGACCGACGATTTGGAAAAACAGTCCAGAATCAAGAAAAATAGAGAACTTGAATGAAAAAGTTCAAAACGTGAAGAATATTGAAAGAAACACACTCTCGAGCTATGAATCAATTTTGTTTAATGCGGAAGCTATTTAGCTCCCAAGAGTATGCATCAATTTATTTGAATTTTCAAATTCTTTTGAACCAGCCAAGGTGAAGTTGCTGTTGATAGGGAAACCCACTTAAACACACAATTCAAGGGAGTTTTAGTTCCTTTAAAACCTTGAGCCTGCCACAGGATGTACTATTGATAAAAGATAACTGAAAGAAATACCTTAAGGCTTAAACTAATCAAAGAACAGTGTTAACATACGTTTTGTCAACAAACACTCATTTCTCACCTCTGGTATGCCACGAAATGCAAACTCTTCCAAATCCTTCAGCAGTGCATCTCGTTCATCTGATGGTGCCTCAACAATCTGTCGAACCCTTAACTGCACATGAGCAAAATGTGAAGTGAGTGCCATCAAAGACGACGTCAATACTTCCTGTTCCTCTTCCATTGTTTTTAATCGATCAACGTCAAGAGCCACCGAAGAGCTTGGCCTTGATTCTTCACTATTGGACATATGCTGAGTTTGAAATTGCTTCAAATCGATATCCTGAGCTAACAATTCGCCAGTTAGGCCAATTGTATCGTCGTAATTTGCTCCCAGTGGTGACCATCTTTCACTAAGTGGATTTGGTGATTCGTCAAAATCTAGATTATCCTCTTCAAAGGTACATGTTGGACTTTTGGTGGAATGTGTTTGTATAATATCACCAATAACAACGGCGATCTCCTGCTGCTCCTGGAGGTGTTGTTTTTGATGTATGACATTTTCATTCTCATGGTCGGAAGTGGAAATTTTCGTTTCATTGATGTTGAAGTCGTTATCGGAAACGAATTTATTTGAATAGTCTAAGAGAACACTATGATCTTCTCCTTCAAGGGGTCTGCTCATTTTTTTCGCCAACAGACAGATAACTTTTCTTTAAATTGTTTGTAAATGTACAAACAGAATGTTATTTTAACAAATTGAACAGCACGGAAAAATCAATTTATTTTAAATTTACTTTTTTTTGTTATACAGCGCTTGTCCAATTAGAAGCTTTGTTCGTTTTGTATTGGCCTTGCAAAGGTTCATTTCACATAAAGTTAGGGTAAGCTGAGCAAATTTTAAGAAGTTCATAGAAAATTGTAACTGTGAAAATATTCGTAAGCAAGGTGAGTAAATAATTTGATAATTTTTAAAACCTCAGATTCGTCAGTTTACTTCTATTTGCATCTAGATTTTTGCAAAAATAAAAATATACAAAATATAAAACCATACTCGTTAAATAAAGAGGGGAGATAATGTTGAACATCTCGATCAAAATTATCGTGAAGAAGATAAAAAAAAATTACGACCCCATGCCCTTAAAGCTTGAAATTTAAATGTTGTGTATATAAATACGTGTTAGAAAATGGCTACAGGAAATTAAATTGGTGGATTGGGTTGGGTACCCATAACCGATTTTTTGGTGAACGAACAAACCCAGCCATATAGGTTACCTCTAAAATTCAAGCAAAAAAGAAACAGACAGCTGTTCATCACATGTTCTTTACCCTTAAGTGGGGTTCACATGGGACAATGCAGAGGCCAAGACAATGCGTAAGTTCATGAACGTAACTTTTGGATAGGTTACCTTGCTTTTGTTGTAATTAGCATGGGAAAAAACAGCTGTTTTCCAGCTGATTGAAGAACATATGGACACAGAGAGAAAATCCAAAGGTATCTGGATACTTTTCTCAACATGTGAACAGCTGATGAACAGCTGACTGTGTTTCTCTTTTGCTTCGAATGTTGAGAAGTAACCTAAATAACCTGGTTGGATTTGTTTCGTTCACAAAATAACTCAAACACAAGCAAGGTAACCTACCCAAAAGTTACGTTCGTGAACGTACGCAATCATTGTCCCATGTGAACAATTGCTTCTAGGACAAGACTATTGTCAATAAACAAGCTACGAGCTAGCCTGCGTTTGAGTATGCTCTGTGAACGCTGTATGCGCTCAGAATAAATTGACTGAGCACTCTGAGCAAATTTTATACAAAATTAACGTCATTTTAGAGTTGTCAGGTATTTCGCTCTATCCCTTGCGCATTGCCTAAACCACTGTTCTAAAAAGATGACAACCCTAAAGACATAATTGTATTATATGAATAATATTGCCGCCTGTAAACAAGCCATATAAGAAATGTCGATCAAATCAATTGGAACACACTGATAGTTTGACAGTCTTCAATTTTCTGTGCACAGAAATTTTTATAGGAGAAATTCACAGCGTGGGGAAATTTTGTACTCTCTCAAGAGCTCTCACTTCTGTAAAAAAAAAAACTACGTAAAACTCACAAGATGAAACGACTTTGGACAGTTTTTCGTTAATTTTCAGCGAATTTCGCAGTTTTGCATTGTAAATGGAACAAACTTAGTTTTTTGGATTTGGTGTTCATTGAGTTTTTCTAGAACAACTTAGAGCAAGATTCCCTACACTTGCTTTTGAGGTAGAGCAAGAAAAGCAAGTTAGAGTGGAAGTGTCAAAGTCAGATGTTTTCAATGTATATGTGATACATTTTTTTTGTCGAGTGCGTTTGTTGGCTTAAATTAGCCAAAAGAAAGGATTAATGTTGTAATTCTAAAAATTAAATTCGAAAAATGCATCGTATTGAACATAGGTCTAATGAAGAAGTAGTGAATTGCTACAGCAAAATGTTTTTTTTCCTGTCACATAATTAATGACATATGTGCTTTACTTGCTCTGACATTTAACAACTGTTTTGCTCTCCGATACGCTGCCTTACGCTACTCTGCTCCAAGCAACACTTACTTTGTTATTTCTTTCCAGTTTTTATTCTATAGAGTATAGACTGTCAAAGCAGACAGCTTCCAATTTGTAAATTAAAATAAAAAGTAAATTTTATTGTGCAATATTACTTAAACTCCATGAAATAATTGTCTTTAAATTTTAAGCCATGTGTGTTATAGCCAGACATAAATTCAAAGTGCTATCACTTTACCGAATGCTCATCAGAGAATCAAAAAAGTTTCCGGCATATAATTTTAGGTATTTGGTGTGCTTTAAAATTAGAATGCGGTTCTTCAATAATTTAATTTTTTCATCTGCAGAATGTATTTTATGCGAAGGATTAAGGAACAATTTCGAGAAAATCAGTTTTTAAAGGAACCTGAACAGGTTGCAAAGCAAGTAAAATACGGCGAAGACACACTACAGCTTATTCGCAGACAGGTACAAGTTCCTTGGATATTCTTTAATTTGGTTAATAATGATATCAACAATGCTAACCATTTTATTTTATAGGTAATTATTGGTCATTTATACGGTTGTGACAAGCTTGCTGTAGAAAAATAAAAAAATATCTAGATACTAGAAATATGTAGTTGTATTTTAGTAAGTAATAAATTTCGTTGTTAAAATAATATATTTTGGTGTGATTATTAAATCCGAAAAGCACACTTGGTCATCCACATAATTGTGTACTTTTAGAAGTTCGCTCTTCTAATTTTCAATTTTGAGTTTGGAATTCTATGATTCTGCCATGCACACACCCTAACCTTCAAAAAAGGTGAAATGGAGCTTCACATATTTTGTAATGTTCGGATTCCAATAGACATCTTTCAATATAAATTTCTTACACTTAATTTAAATTTGTTAACCTTATGTTTGAAAAGGCGTTGCCAATTAGATTAATTATGTTCTCTGTTGACCAAAAGACTTCTTTCAGGTCTTTCGGGCAGCAGAGAACCACCAGAACAAGAATTCCATCTTTTATAGGAACATCTAATATAGCAATATGTTAGCTGACTCAGTCGCTAATTGAAAAAAACGCGATTTGTAACTATCGAAAATGACGTGATCCACACATACATAATTTCAAATTCCTAAGAAATCAACGATCATTTTTGTTCCACTTGGTTATTATTCGAGGTACCTATACCCTAAAGATGTAGTCATTGGAGCTATATTTTTAACTCTATTATTCTGTTATTTTTTTTTTTTTTATATATATATAATTAGCCCGCACTAAAGGGATTTTGACTACCCTTATAATGTTTAATTAAACACAGCGAGGGCTTTAGGAAAATAGGGAAGGATGTGAAAGGAGGTAACGATGCACATTTGTCTTAAAGTTCTGCACTTCAAAGAGGGAGGAAAAAACAGAGTCTGGCAAGGCATTCCACATTCGTGTGGTACGACTAAAGAAAGAATCCCTGTACTTGACAGTACGTCCGAAGTTGGGCTCAAGGGTATATAATATTGATGGGCATTCCTTGCAGTGCGAATATTACGGTTGAATCGTTTCAGGGGAGGAATGCAACTGGCTATTTCGGTAGAGCATTGTTTGTGGAAGTAGCGATAAAATAATGAAAGGCAGGAGACATTAGCTTTGTTCGATGTCAGCACTGGGGCGCACTGGTGTACACTGAAATCGCACTGAAGTGTTTTATGTGACACTTTTTTCGCCCCAGTGTTTTTGCACTGTGTTCGATGTGAACACCGGGCACGCACTCAGTGCACCCTCATGCGCCCCAGGTATTTTCTTGGTGTAAGATATCGGAGCTGTCAAAATTCAAAATTTAAATTCAAATCAGCTGTTGGCAGAAGTTCGTTTTCAGAGAATGGGGCAATTTATTTGCAAATTTGGTGTGCAATTTTATGATATGAAATATTTCGTAGATTATTTTGTAGGTTTTAAGTTATTAATGTGTGTATAGACAAAATATTGCTTTCGTGGGTCATTTTTTTAACTTCTTTTATTTGGCACTGTTTAAAGAAAAAAAAATTAAATGAAAGAAATGTCAAAAAATAGAGATGTTGCACTGAGCTGTTCGATGTTAAATCAACACTGGAGCAGCTATGCAGTTTTTTGGCAGTTTGACTTAATGCACTGACATTCCCCAGTGCGCACTGGGGCGGGGAACATCGAACAAACCTATTACGTCTGTGCTCTAGAGATGTAAATGTTTCTGTTATTGTTCGATCGCCTATCATTTTTAAAGCTCTTTTTTGTATTCTATCTAGAAAACTCAAGTGGGTTACAGGAGCACCTGCCCAAATGTGGGAATTATACTCAAGTTTAGGGCGAATATATGATTTATATACTGTAGCCAGATCAGACGGGGTAAAGAATTTCTTGCATCTTCGAAGAAAACCTAAACATCTCGCAGCATTTTTGGCAACGTCAAATATGTGGTCATTCCACAGAAGGTGGTCTGTAATGCACATACCAAGAACTGAGAGGTGATCGGTTTCCTCTATGCAAGTGCCACTCATGGATAGTGGCATTTGGGGTATATTTCGCTTTAACGACAAAAGACAACATTGGGTTTTCGAAGCATTAAATTCAACGCGGTTTTTTATTCTCAATTGTACCATGCTGTCAAGATCAGAATTTAATGATTTTATATCATACGCAAACGAATATGAGAAGCTGAGAGTACTGTCGTCAGCGAAACAATTGATAGGATTAGTTGTTTCAGATAGTCGAAGAGAGTCGGAGACAAAACAGAGCCCTGGGGCACGCCAGCGTTTATTATGTGAGAATCAGACTTGAATCCGTCCAATACGACTTGTATTGACCGTTTCGAAAGGTAATTACTAATCCAACGAAGAAGAGATGCGTCGAGTCCAAATGCACGCATTTTCGATAAAAGAGCTTGATGCCAAACTCTATCAATCGCTTTAGAAATATCAAGTGCAACAATTTTGCTTTCCCCAAAACGATGGAGAGATTGGTTCCACTTTTCAGTGAGAAATACCATCAAATCACCCGTGGACCTGTTGCTACGAAAGCCGTACTGCCGGTCATTAAGAAGCTTTCGGTCCTCAAGATATTTCTTTAGCTGAAAGTTAATCAGCGTTTCCATGACCTTGGAAAGAAGGGACGTAAGTGCAATTGGTAGCTACTGACGCAAACTAGGCTATTCAGGAACTCTGACATGCCGAATATAAACATGGGCGCAACTATTTTCAAAATTGCCGCTTAAGGAAGGTTTTTGTATAATGACAAAATTCTTGCCAGATGGTGTAAATATGAGGACTAGTTTCCTGGTCTAACCTAACAACGAAGAAGTCACAACTAAATGTTGAAGAAATGAGTGCTGCGGTGAAAAACTCAATAAAGGGAAAAGTGATTGGCCAGGCGAGATACTTTGGGAGATATAGTCCTAGGAAGGAAAAATACCTTCTCGTAATCTACAATCGGAAGGGTGATACACTAAATTGCGTTAGCTACCGTTCATTGAAACTGATGTCACACAAGATCGTTGACCGGCTATCAAATGGGTGCTTTTGGGAAAAAAAAACAGTTTTCTGACGACCAGTGTAGGTTTATTTCGGACAAAGATGACGCAACAAAGGATGACTTCTACGAGCTCCTCGACAAAACCTATGAACAATGTCCTAATACGAAGCTAAGATCGTACTGGGCGATTTAAACGCCAAAATAGGTAAAGAGGAATTCTTTTATGGGATTGTCACAATGTCTGGAAACGGACTAAGGCTAATTGACTTTGCAGCGGCACATAACGTTACCATTGTAAGCACACGGTTTCTTCATTTCGATATACACAAAGGGATTTGGCGGCACCCAGATCAAAAAACCGTCAACCAGATTGATCATGTTGCGATCGATGCAAGACACGCCTCCAGTATTTTGGATGTTCGCACCTTCCGAGCAGCTAACACTACCTTGTTGCAGCCAAGGTAAAAATTCCAATAACCCGAAAGCCACAATAACGGAGTAATACTGTGAGGAAAGTATGACGTCGGAAAACTGCAATCGCAAGAAAGAACCTATGCCCATCGAATATCCCGTAACCTCTCAAGAAATTCATTACCGCCAGCATCAAGTGCGGAAGACCAGTATCATCAGAGACGCTGGTTTCACCAGACCACAACCACGAAACCTAAGGTTTGATGACGAATCCATGCAAGCCCATTCAGCCAAACAAGAGGCATATAAAGCGGCGAGCTCTACGAGCAGAAAAGACAGGAAGAACACCGGCTTCTCCAAAAGAAAAATAGAGAGCATAAGAAGCGCGCGATCCAGGAACAACAAAAGGTAAAAAGAACGTGCCAAGGAAAAAAACGCGTACAGATGCTGTAGAGATAGGAATGGAAACTTCGTAGTAAAGTCACAGTCGGTGATGAGTACATGGAAGGAACATTTCTGCGGACTGTTAAACGGCGATGAAGACCAGAATCCCGCTGCCAGGCAGAATGAACCATTCAACATGGACGATGACAGACAAAACTTCCGTCCACCTGACCAAAACAAAGTGATGATAGCAATATCTAAACTAAAAAAACAAAAAAAGCTGCTGCCCCGACGGACTACCCGCCGAACTTTTTAAAGCGGCCGGAGATGACCTGGTAGAGTTCATACACCAACTCATCTCTAAAGTTTAGTCCGCAATTGATCAAATGTTCACGCTACGGCAGATCCTGGAAACTACCCAAGCATTCCAAATCGATACCCACCACCTCTTTATCGATTTTAAGGCCGCGTACGATAAAATGTATAGAGATAAGCTATATAGAGCCATGTCTGGTTTTGGCATCCCCACAAAGCTCGTCCGACTGCGCAGGATGACGACTTTAAGTATTCAAAGTATACGAATCTAGATAGAAATATATCAGGATTCCTCCAGAGATTTGCACATCTTGTTGGTTAATTTTAAAAAGGAACTCCATAAATAAACACTTGACCTGATATGGCAACACAGAGTTGTGAAAACCTACGTGCGGATGATGATGCAAATATACTGGCAAGTCAAACCAATGTAAGATGCCTCGTAGGAGTCATAGAAGAGTTTCCAATTAATGATTATGTGCACCAGAAAAACATCTTGAGTCCTTCGCTCTTTATTATAGTTCTTGACTTTGTGCTAGAACCTAGAGGGTAAGGTGAAGGACCCGAAATGAATAATTTTTTTTTTTTTTTTTTTTTATAATTAACGCGCGCACAAGGGACTATTTGTTTCCCTTTTAATGTAACACACTGCGCGGGCATTAGGAAGATAGGGAGGGGAGAGATAGGAGGTGTCGATTAACATTGGTTTTGAATGTTTGCAAATTGAAATGGCAAGGGAAAATCTCGCCGGGTAAACCATTCCAAAGTCGTGTTGTACGGCTAAAAAAAGAATCCCTATATTTCACGGTACGTCCGAAATTGGGCTCAAGGGTGAACTGATGGGCATTCCTAGCAAGACGAGCATTACAGGCGAAACTTTTAAGGGGAGGAATGCAGCTGGCTACCTCGAGTGAACATTTTTTATAAAAGAAACGATAAAATAAGGAAAGACATGAAACATTGCGTCGGTGTTCGAGAGGGGCAATTGTTTCAGCGGCAGTTCTATTTCCTATCAATCTTAACGCTCGATTTTGTATTCTATCAAGCAGGTGAAGCGATGTTTGTGAAGCACCTGCCCACAGGTGGGAGTTATACTCGAGTTTAGGGCGTATAAACGCTTTATAAATTGTAGCCAGATCAGATGGGGAAAAATACTTCTTACACCGATACAGAAAACCTAAGCACTTAGCAGCATTCTTAGCGATTTCAAAATTTATTCTTTAATGACGATGAAGTGAAGAAACTATGAGAGCAAATTGACGGTAGCTGAAATCAAGAATGATTGAAGCCTCCATAATAAGAATACCATCTCAACCCACACATGCCATGTAGATAGAAGCCCTAGAACACAGTTCAAAAGCATGCTACATTCCAACACTCACGCAGAAGAAAGGCAAGCGCAAATGCAATTACACCTGCATTTAGTTTTGGCCTAACGCATAAAATAATCCAAAACCGGGAAGCCTAAAAAGAAGCTTAAGAAGTCGGAGAGTTGTGGTCCTATTCGAGATCGTAACAATCGTCGGCTAAAGAAGATTCAGTGGTTCGAATTTTATGAGATTCTCTCAGCATACTTTCAGAATCCGATACCTCTCAGACGTGTTCAGGTTGAAAGCAAGCAAAAAAAAAACTAATCATCATCGTCAAAAACATAATAAAAATCCCGTTTCAAATGGTTTTATTCATACTCCATTTATAATTTAACTACTAATAACAAGTATAAGAGAAGTTGGGTGACTTAATGTTAAAAAGGAAACGAAATACTAAAATGCAAAAAGGCTCTTTTACATCCTCTAAGCCAAATAAGTACTGGCCGACACATTTCCTCCAGTTCCGGTCCAGTTGGTATGAACAAATTTACCCTCTTGACCTAGCAATTCGTAGGTATGAGCACCAAAGTAATCGCGCTGCGCCTGCAACAAGTTAGCCGGTAGTTTTTGTGTACGATAACCGTCGTAAAATGACAAAGCCGTTGACATAGCAGGCACAGGAATACCCCAAAGGAATGCATTGCTAACAACTTGTCGCCACGACTGTTGTCCATTTTCTATAGCTTTTTTAAAGAACTCATCCAACAGCAAGTTGGATAGGTTTGGGTTTCTTTGAAACGCCTCTTTTATGTTACCCAAGAAAACACTAAAAAAAAACAACATTTAGTATAAGAACAATAAACAATTATTTTTGTGTTGGAATTACCTTCTAATAATGCAGCCCCCTCGCCACATTAAAGCAATGCCACCATAGTTTAAGTTCCACTTGTTCTCCTTGGCTGCCTCACGCAAAAGCATAAAACCTTGAGCGTACGAAACAATCTTTGCACAATAGAGTGCGTGTTTCATGTGATTCAAGTAAGCGGGTAAGTTGTCGATTTTAGGTTTAACCTCAGGTCCTTTCAATTGTTTGCTTGCTAAGACACGCTCACTTTGCAATGCTGACAGGCAACGTGAAAAAACAGCTTCGCCAATAAGCGTAACTGGAATTCCATATTCTAAAGCTGCAATGGCAGTCCATTTGCCAGTTCCCTTCTGACCTGCAGTATCACGAATCCTCTCCAAAAGGTAACCTTTGTCATCTTTGTACTTAAGAATATCACGCGTAATCTCAATAAGAAATGAATCTAGTTCTTCATTATTCCACTTGCCGAATTGATCAGCCATTTGATCTTGTGTCAAGCCAATGCTTAACATAATGTGATATGCTTCGCATATCAGCTGCATATCACCATATTCGATACCGTTGTGTACCATTTTCACAAAGTGTCCAGCACCACCCTCACCTACCCATTCACAACAAGGCTCGTTGTTGGATTTGGCACATATCGATTGGAATATATCTTTTACAAGTGGCCATGCCTCTGGGTTACCGCCGGGCATAAGTGATGGTCCATGACGAGCACCTTCTTCTCCTCCACTCACTCCGCATCCGACATATAAGATTTTCTTTAACTTGAGTTCGTCAGATCGACGTGTGGTGTCTTGGTATTCGGAGTTGCCGCCATCGATGATTACGTCGCCAGGGGAAAGTAGCGGCACCAGTTTGTTGATGAAGTCATCGACTGCACTGCCGGCTGTAAAAATAAATACAAATGCGTTCAACATAAATCAGTGTCAAGGGCGATTGAGTTTTATTGGAATATGTTAATTAGAGCACGGTCTCACGGATTCTATGTTGTTTTTTTTTTTACAAAATCCACTTTACGGTAATGAATAGTATCTAAATAGAGTGCAGGTAGATGAATCAGAGATTATTAATTGCTTAGCAAAATGACTGGAAAACGCATGCTATTCTGTTAAAGTCGGAAAAGACCTCAGCGATGAAGTTGAAAAGGACCAAGTTGGCGAAGCGCTTTCATGCGACTTCTTCAAGATCATACTTGAAAGAAAGGTATATAACTCTCACGCCAACACCAGAGGAACGATCTTATAAAAGCCCATCGACTTACTCACATACGCCAACGATATTGACATAATCAGAAGAACATAGTCTAATATCAGTATCGGTTTTGTGACTATTGAGAAGGAAGCAGAGAAGATGGGTTTAGCAGTCAATAAGGGCAGAACCAAGTATCTATATGCTGTCATCAAGAAGAGACAACCAACATCGATGTCTTGGACAACACAGCTATAACTTTGAGGTAGTTAGTGACTTTGTCTACATAGGCTCCAGTTACCAGTAACACTTGCCGGGACTATCGTCACCGAATCAGCCAGGTATTGGCTTACGTAGACGATATCGACATTATCCGCAGAAGTGAACAAGGTGTACAAAATTCCTTCATCTAGATCAAGAAGGCCGCACGAAACCTGGGGTTGCATAAAACTAGCTGCTACTTTACAAGACTTACGGTCTTAAGGTTTTACCTGTACTCACATACGGATTCGAGATTTGGATACTAAAAGGCACTCTGATTACTCAACCGCCTTCGAGAGGAAATTCTTACGGAGAATTGTTGGCCCCGTGTGCGATGGAACACGATTCATGAATTGTATGCAATCCACCTCGAAGTAGATGTTGTGAAAACATAAAGCTGAATAGACTCCGGTGGGCGAGTCATCTAGCTCGCGTGAGTGAAGAAAGCTCGGAAAGTCTTTTGCAGTTGTTTTTTTATGCCTTAGACCAGGACGCCCAAAGGCTTGGTGCGGAACTGTAATGTGTCGGCCAGGAATCGGGATTTATGGAAAAACTTGTTGAACGTGGCCCGTATCCGGGTTGTTTCGCCGATGATTATGATGATGAAATGATGCTTCTTCCGCCTAAGAAAGCAATTGAGTAGCAAAGCCCTCTCTCGGGTTACTCACGTGTTCCATAATCAGACCCTCATCATACCAGTCTTGCTGAATGATGCAGAGCAATGGATATGAGGACCCTTAAGGTTGCTTCGAGAGAAAAATTCTCCGTGTGATTTTAAGTCCCGTATGTATAAACGGCGAGTGAAGAAAGAGATGCAAAGAACAACTGTACGAGCTGTATAGTGACAAAGACCTAACCAAAAGATTAAAAGTCCAACTTCTCGGATGGCTGGGTCATATAGAGTGGATGGACATCAACGCTCCGACCCGGAAAATTTTCGTTTCGGAAACAGGTATCTATGCACCCAGCTGATTGCAGAAGCTTGTTGGTTCAGGTTCATGCCAACAGTGACTGTGGCGCCACCTAACGTAAGGTAACTTTAAGAAAATAGAAATTTGTTTTAATCTTTGCAAAGAAGACAGATTCTTTAAGACTTCAAAATGTAATTAACATTTAGGTTGGCCTTTGCGTTGGATTTAAAGGGAATCTATAGATCTTTTCTATTCGACCTAATATTACACTGATACGTATTATCCAGATAACGATGGAAAATGCCCATCAAAATTGGCAGAGATACCACTGAGACCTTTGACACCACCAGAGGATTACGACAAGGTGACGCACTGTCGTGCTGCTGTTTTAACATTGTGCTTGAAAAGATAGTACGCAACACCCAACCCAGCACTTCAGGGAACCAAGGAGACGCTATATAAAACACATCATCTCGGTCCTGCTATATGGTGCAGAATAATGGATTCGGATGAAAGCGCCCTTTGGGTATTCGAGAGAAAATTACTATGCGCGATGTATGGTCCTGTTTACGATCAAGTTAGGAACGAATGGCGAAAAAGGTACAACAACGATATGATGGCTCTGCCATCTAGAGCGAATGAATATCGACGCTCCGGCGCGCAAGATTTTCAACGCCGTACCTGAGGGAGTCAGAAGCAAGGGGAGACCTCATCTCCGAAGGAGCTACCAGGTAGAAGAAGACCTCCGACTGCTTTGTGTGCAGAACTGGAAACGGCAGGCTAGAGATCGAGCCAGCAGGAGGGGCAGGAGTACCAGAAAAAGTAAAAGGTAGGGTTGACCTAATGTCTGAGAAGTGTAACTAGTAAATTATCAACATGTCAAACAAATATTGGTGTACGAATATTGCGACATCAAGTAATAGATGTGGTGAGAAGTTTGATAACATTAGTTTCTTTAAAGATCTTAAAACAATTCGTTGAATTAAATTAAGGTATTATCTCTTTGGAGTTAAATTGATACGAGTTTCCATTTCCATTATCTGATGATTGATGTAGATAGAAATTTCAAATAAAAAATAAAAAGAGTGCATAGTGCAAGCTAGAGCCGTCCGTGGGCTTTAAGTGAGAAAATAGTCACCTAATTATCGATCTACTGCGCCGAAAAAAATCTTTCCTATCTTTCTAATTCTTCTAACTAGTGTCGTGCAACATCCAGTTGCATTTTAAGAAAGGCATTGTGCCTTACAGAAACATAGTTAAATTATTATTATAGAAAGCATATGGTTTAAATTAAAAAAAAATATCCTGAGCAGGGACGGGGTCAAAACATTTCTAAAACCAAGTAAAATACCAGCTGAGGGAATGCCTAGACTGATAAGCTGACCTTGGCATCCATGCATTAACACACATAGAATTAACAGATATTTTATCTTGGCGGCAAACATCCTATACAAATATATTTTAAAATCGAAAGAGTAAATATATGCTCCACGCAAACTAGGAGTGCATTTTGATTCAAAGCATTGAAATTTAAGAATCTGCAGTCTGATAACTCTATTCCGGAGAAGTTTAAATTAATATTTTAAAATATGAATTAATTAAATGTAGAAACCATTAGTAATAACTAATGTATAGAGGTTTTTGAAGCACTTCACTTGCTTCACACTTGAACATCTAGTACTTGGAGCTTTACTAGCTCTGAATTCTCACTTTACAGGTTTCCAAACACAAATACACGAAAAATATCTTAAGCACACATGGAACATACACCATATACCCCAAGCTGTCATAATGACGTAGCTGTGATCTTGCTGTGTATTGAAATCGTGTCATTCGAATGCTTTTATCGCTAGTAAAAAAAACACTCACCTTTCACTAATAGCATGATCTTTCTTGGAGCTTTCAATTTGTTGACCATGTCCTCTAGCGATTTAGCTCCAATGACCTTGGTGCCCTTAGCTTCATTGTTTAGGAATTGTTCGACCTAACAGAGAAACATATATACAATAATCTTAGAATTGCATGACGCGATGGTGTTTGACATCACCTTATCCACAGTTCTGTTGTAGGCGCAAACCACGTAACCCTTTGAATCCATATTCAATATAAGGTTTTGGCCCATAACGGCCAAACCAATAAGGGCGATATCGGCTTTCCTATAAATAACAACAAAAGAACACAATGAATTCATATTCTATTAAAATGAAATGTTTTTCTTAAGTACTTGGACATTTTTTTGAAGATTTTAATTAATTGATGCTATACACAATTGCACAGTTCAGTTTGGCGATCGCGCGATCACTGAAGACAGGCTGAATAGTTGAGTTACTTGACTGGTGATTGGTGTGGAGATTGGTGAAACCCCGACCAACACAAACTTCATAATTAAAAAAATGAATCAGCGGATTTGGACAAACTTAAGGAGGCAGAGTAGGGTGCGAAAAAAAACGAAGTCTCACGTTTTACTGGTGTTTAAAGTGTTTGTGTATGTGACGTAACCTACCAGACCAGAGCTGCGCTGCCGTTGCTGTAGAGTAAATTCAAACACAAAGTAAGTATTCGCGAGTAAAATTCATTGCTATTTCTTACATATTTGAATCTCGAGGTTTTGAAATCGTGAAAGCTAATAGACTATTTTTTTCCAGATATTTGCAAATTATCCGAGATTAGCTCTTTTGTTTGTGTTGTCAGCTGTTTCAAAACTGGATTTATTGGGGATAGTCGATAGACTACCTGTTTAACACGCCGCCACCGCACAGGGTGTCAACATAAACATTTCAATGGGGATGAAGGTTATGACCTTTATAAATGTAAGACTTGCCTTACTCCAAGGTTATTTGGCGTTAGATGTTTACTGAAACGAAAAACATTTTATAATTTTATTCGTCGTGCCGAATGCCGAACTTAAGTATTTTTAATTAAGGGAAAAGCAAAAAGAGAGTATTCACGACACGACAGAAGCAGAAGTAAAATATTTTCCATCTGGATCTGCGGAATTCTGTTTTGTTTTGTCCAAGAAAATTCTTTGGGCAAAAATTATGTTGTCAGTTTGACAGTTATTGGAAAACTTCAACCTCGCCAGCAATAATCAGGTGCGTTCGTCTACTCCTTAAACAGACTATAGTATTCATGTAACGAGATAAGTTCATACACCGTAGTCGATCCTATCCTTCCGCAAGCATTTGCATGAACGCCCCTTATAGTTTTTTTTTTTTTTGGTAATCCGGAAAAATTAACAGAAGTTGTGTTCTCGATAATTATTCGAAGAAAATTCGCAGATCGCAGCTGTCAGATTTTTGAGTAGAGGGAATATTTTCTCTCTGAGAGAATTCTACGAAAAAAGTACAAGAACGCTTTAAACCAAAATATCTGCAGCATGGACGTATTGTATATGGACTGCTCTAGTCTAATGTCAACTTCATACAACAATTGTTAAAAAAATGTTGGCAAAATTGAGAATGCCATGCTAGTTCTACTGAACCCACTTCAGGAAAAAAATAACTACTTAAAATTTTGACATAGAAGCTCGCGACATCTGTTTTTAAAAATTCAAAAAGTCGCATTTACCGGTAAAACATAACTGACACTTTTGAATACCATCCATAGAAGTGTGGGGTATTTTGCCTCTTGTTTTTTTAGATCGTGGACAACTTCCTTTTTTATTGTGCCGAAGACAAAGCACTAGTAGGAAAAAAGGGATTTTGTATTAATTAATTGTGGGATATTCTAAATAACACGGGGAGAACAAAAAAAATTGTAACATGCCAACCTGGGAAAACCTGCTGCCAAAGTCTGGGATTACTGGATGAAATGTCAAAATTGAGATTTAATTTTTTTCCCGCTCTGCTCAATTGAACATTTTTAATAATGGTTTTTAATTATCGCTATAACTGGCCCCTTAGGAACTCAACTGGAATCACCCCGATTCGGATTGCCAAACGAAACAAATTGCCAAAGCACTTTTAATTCTGAAGTTTGGGTACACGGTGACGTGTGATCACTTCATCAAAGGCAACATCGCAAGGCAAACCGCAAGAACTTTTTTTGAACACGTTCCAATCTTGTTATATGGCACTCTTAGTGGGGTTACCAAACTTACCAAGCATTTTTGAGAATGGGACGAACAAATGTTATAAAAAGCTGTTTTGTAACATAAGGGTCTGAAAATTTCCGTGACTCTCTCTTAATCCAACTTAGAATTAAGTTAGCTCTATTTGATATGGAGTTGATGTGCTGAAAAAAATTCAAAATTTCGATGCAATATGACACCAAAAATATTTATGTTTTCCGTGCATGATAGGGAAATACCATTTAACGTATAACTAAATGGAGTTACTGAAAGTGTTCTTGTTAGGATGATAAAATTCATTTATTCACTTATACTAGAAATAGTTTTAAAAATTGACACGTCATCCGCGTAAATGATTGGGTACGTTCACGAACGTTACTTTCGGAAAGGTTAACTTGCTTTTGTTGTAATTAGCATGGGTAAAAACAGCTGATTGAAGAACATATGGAAATAGAGAGAAAATCCAAAGGTATCCTACAATTTGCTGGATACTTTTCTCAACACGTCAACAGCTGATGAACAGCTGACTGTGTTTCTCTTTTGCTTCGAATTTTGAGAGGTAACCCAGACACAAGCAACAAGTTACGTTCGTGAACGTACGCATTTAGAATGTTGCAAGACATATGGTAAGTCATTAGTAAATAAAATAAAAAGTAGTCAGCAGCTATAGATGCAATAAAAAAGGATTAGAAAAGTATACGTACACACAAATGGTGTACGTAGACTTTTGTTAACAAGTGTATCTTTATCTTTATCTTTATCTTAGAAAAAAATAAAAAGGAACTGCGACTCGTACCGACCATGCCCTGCAAACCCTGAAATTGTATTTTGTGACAACTGAAAGGATAATTCCATCTTCGCCTACAAACTGAAAAATACCGTTCAGCGAGAGCGACATACATATGTGTACCGGTCCACACGAGTCTCACACGTATTCACATACTCAAAATAAAATTTCATGGTTTGCAGGACGTGGTCGGTACAAGTCGCAGTTCTTTTTTTCTTTGTTCTATGGTTTAAACCAACAAATTTCTTTGGGGGAGATGAGTTCTGTCAAACTCAAAAGTACATTTGAAATTTGACGTTTTGTGACCTTTCGAACTTTCTTGGTTTTTCATCGCCAAGACAAGCCAAGCAAGAGTAATATCTATCTTTTCTCGAAGCGTTTCGTCGTTATTTTGAGCCCTCATAAGATCGGTTTGAATTACAACAGATAAACATATTCCGTTATGTACTCTTTTTAATACATCTGAAAGCGGAAAATATTATTTATAAATTTTAAGCAACGTTGGTTAAATAAAGCTTATATACATTTGTTCCAGATTATATAATATTAATTTTAAACTAGAATAGTTTTCCATGAGTTTGTGGCATAACAATGCCTTACACTTGTCTTGAGGGATCCACGTAGAGCCGAGTCACAGACTGTCGACTGAACAATTTTGTTGTTAATGATCGGTCGACGAGGTGTAGAACTGGTAAACTGGCTGGAAACTGGCTCCCCAGCTTTCCAATGGGCAAGTGTTTTCAAACTGACTATACTAGATTCCGTTTTTTGATCTACATACATATATTAGGCGCCTGTTATCATCCATCAGTAAAAGTTGAAGCAGCTGAAAACTGGAAGTTATAGCAATCAGTAAAGTTACCTTTGTCAAAAACCAAATGTCAACCACACCAACCATAACCTTAAATTTGTTTTAATGATACAAAATGATTCAGTAAACTTTTTACTGAAGATCGGAACAGTAAAAAAATGGACCACATACACTGGACGAAATGACAATCAGCTGTTCAGTAAAACCATCAGTAAAATAAATAAATGCTTGTTTTTACTGTTTCCCGGGGTTGTTTTTCGTCAGAAAAATATTTCAAGTGATTCAGATGAAAACACAAATTTTTACTGATGGATTTTACTGATCAGGAAAAACCATCAGGAAAATTTGAAACAAATGGAAAAGGACTTTTTTCCTGTTGAGCGTTTATAATATGAATCAGTGAAAATACGTCAATTGACTCCACGAAAAAAGAGAACCAATCACCACGTGATAACGTCTTATAAATCGATGAAAGGCTACACGTACGAAATAACATGACTCATGCTGATAAGACTCATGAGGCTAACCGTGATACTGTGGTTCTATCAACCAAAATCGATCGCAAGCACAGGCGAACATGAAAAAGAACAGGCGCAAGTTCCCAAAATAATTCCACTCAAATTCAAAAAGAACAAGAAGAGAAAAAGAAATACAACATAGGCGGAGTTTTGCTAAAGTAGGAAGTAGTTGTAGATAATGAGATGTGTGTGTGTGGATTTAACGAGAGGGTATGTGGGTCATTTTTTTAACCCAAATCGATTGAAAATGTATTCTGAGCATCAGGCGAACATGAAAAAAAACAGGCGCAAATTCCCAAAATAGAGAAAAAGAAATACAAAATAGGCGCAGTTTTTTTGAAGCAGAAAGTAGATGTAGATATTGGAGTGTGTGTGTGTGGGTGGTTTAGGGTGTTACTTAACGGGGTGGATGTTGGTGTTGCTACCATCAATGTTTTCTAATGAAGTAATCATGCAAAATTATCAACCGTAAATCGACTTTACAGACAACAAACTCTTTTTTTAAAGAAGTGTGGTTTTGATTTGTGAGGAAAGCTGTTCTCTTTTTGTAAACAACACTGACACACAGATGGCAATATTTTTTTCCGAACACAACGAAATATAATGAAATTGGCTTTATATGCCTTGGCCAAAGGCCAGGGTGCGAGTGTCTCCCTTGCCTCACCACCTTCAACCCTACAGGTCTTTATAAACACTGACTGGCATAATGTCATCATCTGCCTATTCTAAACTGTTCTGACATTTTTCACTACTTCTGTGCTGTTCTATTCTGTTCTGTGCTGTTCTGATCTGAAAAAGCCAATTGAACAAAGCTATTATAACAACTAAACCAACAAGGAAAAAGGCAAAGATAGAGGGTGGGCTATACAAAACGGACACTCTGATTTACAAGAAATACAACTCAAAAAATAAATAATAAATTTACACGCCCTGACTCTACAAAGCCTAACTTTACAAACTCTACTGTCTACACCTTAGTCAAAATATGGGGCTTGGCCATTTCCCTACATTCACATGAGCGTAAAAATTAATTCGCTGTTCATTACTTTTCTGTTATACAATAGTTCTTGTAGTATTGAAGCGTACAAATATATCTCTATGACATGACGGATATGACAGATGTGAAGGATGTAGTGGATATGACGAATGTGATAAATTCGACGGATATGATGGATGGCGGATATGACGGATGACGGATGATAGATTATGGATGAAGGATGACAGCTGAAAGATGACGAATGCATAGAGCCAGAAATTTTATGGAAAGGTGGGCCATAGGTAGTTAGTCATATTTTATAAGTCAGGAAGGATGACGGATGACGGATATGACGTCATATCCGTCATATCTATCATATATAACGTATATGACGGATGTGACGTATATGACGTATAGGTACGTCAATGTGACGTATATGACGTATATGAAACCGTGTATATTTCCTGGATTAATTTTTCTACAAATAAAATATGTCCATCTATACATACCCAATTTCAGGCCATCCAAACATGCAAAAATTAACATTTATAATATACGTATAAGTATGATAAGTAGGATAAGATTGAAATACTAATACATTTTACTCAATCTTATCGATGGTTCTAAACCAGGTCGTAAACGGTATTGTAATCAAACAATGGAAATGTGAATTTTTATTTAACATACTTAATAAAATCTATTCTTATCTTGAGCATTCTGACTCAATTAGAATGTTCGTCAAATTATAATTCATCTTTAGTTTAAACGACTATGGCTCTATCACCCTCTTAAATTTTATGTGGTTACTTTCAAAAATAGATGAATAGCTATTTTTTTTCTCCACAACGCTTGTCGGTCAAAATTTAGGTGGGATTTTAGCAACGGTTGGGAGAGAAATATGTATGTAATCTAAATTTTGGCTTGACCTGTGTACTATGCTTTATTTTTTTTTTTTTTTTATAATTAACGCGCGCACAAGGGACTATTTGTTTCCCTTTTAATGTAACACACTGCGCGGGCATTAGGAAGATAGGGAGGGGAGAGATAGGAGGTGTCGATTAACATTGGTTTTGAATGCTTGCAAATTGAAATGGCAAGGGAAAATCTCGCCGGGTAAACCATTCCAAAGTCGTGTTGTACGGCTAAAAAAAGAATCTCTATATTTCACGGTACGTCCGAAATTGGGCTCATAATATATTCGAATAATGATCAAACGGTGTTGTAATTGTAATTCCTGGATAAAACCACCAGATTTTGTAATGTTTTGGGTAAATGTTTAAACGTTTAGCGTGTCGAAATCTGGTGGTTTTATATAAAACTCATAATTATAATAACATTCGATCATAATTCAAGTATAAGAGAAGATATGAGTTACTAATCTGCAGTTTTTGGCATTTTTTAATGAAATTTAAAAAAATACCATATTTCGAAGCGCCATAACTTGGTAATGAATTGACATAAAGGGTGTTTTTTTAGACGTTTAGGCTTTCAAGAAGAAATAAAACGCATATAGAATTTAGCTTTATTATAAAGATAAAAGTTTGCCATTATGTTTTAAAAATGATTTCGGGCAAGTGGCTGCCGCGGCTGGCTCAAATAAATTCCAGCCGAGAGGCCCAATTTTCCCAATTTTGTGAAAATCGGGATCGGTGGCCATTTCGTTTTGGGTCCATTCACCGAACGTGCGACGCGCTTGATGGTCGTTCGGCTTCAATTCTTCCACGAGTTGCATTTTGTAAGCCCGTAAACCAAGATCCTTCCGCAAAATCTTCCATATAGTGGATTGGCACTGCTCCAATTGTTGCGCGCGATGGCGGATGGATTCATTCGGGTCTTCTTCGATACTATGCTCCACCGAACCACACCATTATGTTGGTAATAAATTTGCAAGATTGGCAAACGTTGTTCAGGAGTAAGTCTATTCATTATGAAATAGCGAACCAAACTGAGCATAAAACAAGTGACAGCTGTCAAAAAGACCAACTCCGAAAAAAGTATTGTCAGATTGAAAACCACACTTCTAAAAATACACCCTTTACAAATACAAACATGTTTGATGTTTTAAAAGTCAGTGTTGCATGTTCTAAAAATTATACCTGAAAACTTTTAACGTTGGGCGTAACCAACAAATTTTATCAATAAAAAAACAAAAAGAAAGGTCGATCATTTTGCCATCCCCTCCCTTTTTTTTGCACATTTTCAAAGAGATCCAAAAATTGAGAAAATGTTAATTAACCATCCCTGAAGCTTGAACATTATCCCAATTAGGTACTTTTTTTATAATTTAACATTTGTGGAAAATAATTTGAATAATTTATTTAAAAATTAGATAACAAGATACACTATACATAAACATAGGTATGCGAGTACTTACATACTTAGTTTTCATTGTAAAGCATTTTTTCAAGTCATTGTATATACAAAGCTTGAGCGTGGTAAACAAAACGACTTCTTCAACATATTTTTCTTGTATGTACCCAACACCCAACATTTTCATAATTTTATTTTTTTAATTATTTATATTACACAAAAAAACTATAGGAACCATTTTTTAATGCACATGTAAATTATTTCCACATAGACTTCTAACGCCACTATAATACTTTGTACGGATTAAGAATACCATTAGGATCCATTAATTGCTTAATATCTTTCATCAGGGATATGGCATTTTGGGTTTTCGATAATTCCAAATATTTTGTTTTCAAAAATCCAATTCCATGCTCAGCGCTCACACTTCCTTGCATATCTGAAGCATAGTTATAAACGAACGGTTCAATAGCCTTATTTAATTCCACACTATATTCCTTGCAAGTAACATTCAAGTGAAGATTTGAATCTCCTGGTAAGAAAAAAAATAAACAAAAAAATATGAAAAAAACAATTATTTAAACAAATATTTTAATTTTATTACCTAAATGGCCAAATCCACAAACTCTACGAGCCATATTTCCAAGTCTTTCTTCCATTATAGGAACGATTTCATAAAAGCGACGAAGTGGTACCGACACATCATAGGAGAAAAGGTATCCGTCTTTAATTAAAGCAATTGGAGTTTGTTCTCGTAGTTTCCAAATTTCTATAATTTTACTTGGATCACTTGTAACTGTTCCGTCGCAAATCTCGCCTTTTTCCAAGCCAATCTCAAGGAACTTGTTTAATTTTTCCGCATCATGGGCTTCAAAGCTGCCTGAAGTTTCAATAAGTACATAAAAGGGAAAATCATCTACTGGAAGGCTATGTAAAAACAATACAGTTAGAATGAGTTAAAAAAACCAACAGATACCTATAATATATAGGAAAGGAAGATGTTTTTTTTTTTTTTAATTAAATAAAATCACAAAATAAACAGATATATATGCTTCCAGGTTTTAAACGGTGAAATCCCCAAATCTCAATCTTAAACAAATACGCAAGGAATCAAAGGCAACAAGCTTGGAAAGAGCAGGTGCCTTTAGCAGAGTTTAGGGAAATACAATTTATAAGATTTAAAAAGATGTAATGGAACCAGTTTGTAATGCGGAAGTGCCGCGAGGAAGTTGGGCGAATATTTAGTGCAGAGGGTGGATTCAACATAGCAGTGATGAAATGTAGTCCTCGGATCAGTTGGGTATGCAATAATTATTCTCTTTGATACAGATATTTTTTTCTTATGAGGACTTTTTCTGAAGCATCAGAGTTGCAGATCCAGATCCAGCCAAAGCAGATATTTCAGTGGAATACCAGATTTCACATAAAACCCCACTTCTGACCCCCGAACCGCTAAACAAAATCAATTTATAATCCTCCAAAACTCTAGGTTCATTCAATATCGGTATGTGAAAACAACAGACATTCAATAAGCTAAGCTGCCACAAATAAATCACTAAAGTATCTTAAAATAACAGATTCGTGAAATTCTCAACAGATGGCGCTATGAGCACATTTTGTTCTTCAATTCAATACAAAATTCTTATTTATGTTCCGATTTTCACGGGACTTTCAAAGGCAGATAGCCAATGTTGTAAGTAGTATTTGAAGATATTTTAACTACCCTTAAGGTTTCGCTGGGCCGTTTTCTTGAAAATTCTAATTTATGGACTACCCAACTAACAATTTAGCTTATATAGGTCCAATTTATTGAATTTGGCAAGCAATAGCTTACATAGAGCTTGTAACGGGTCCGCCAAATAACTTGCGACAATTTTGCTTGTTTACATACCCGCCAAGATCAAAATGAGCTTCATCTGAAAAGATGATTTTTTTGGCAAAATCGGCATCTTCTCTAAGTCGATCGCAGGCAGTAATGTCGCAATATTTCCCAGTGTATATACAACCATATAGAATTGTAGGTTGGCAGCACTATTTTAACTGGCGGTCTTGTTGACAGCTGTCACTTGATTTATGCTTAGTTTGGTTTGGCATTTCAACATAAATGGACTGACAACATTTGCTGCAAAAAGTGGTCGAAAATTGGGCCTCGGCTGGAATTTATTCGGAGCCTTATTATGTATATATGTATGTAGTGCCCCGTGGCTTAGTGGTTAGTGTGTCGGACTGCTAAGCGAAAGAACCTGGGTTCAAATCCAGCTCATAGCCACCTTTTTTTCTGGGGTACTGCCTCTTGCGAGGAACTGACAAAACCTCCAAGAGTAAAATTTGTCTCGAAAAAGTGCATCTCATGTAGCCGTTCGGACTCGGCGGTAAACTGTAGGTCCCTACCATTCTTGCAGAGTAACAACACACACACAGGAATGGTTGAGAGTATAAGTCACTAGGCCTTGGCTCCTTAAGGAGCTGTCGCGCCAATAAATTTATTTATTTTTATTTATGTTTTGATTTCGAAAGGACTTCAAAAGGCGAATATCTAATGTTGTAAGCATCTTAGCATCTTAGGCTATTCTATTATAAGCTGTAAGGGGCGCTGGCGTCGTTTTTTCGAATATTCTTATATATGGACCGAATTAACTCAAAATCACGTAATATATGTCATAATATTTTTAAAATAAAAATAAAAATAATACATAAAGAAAGCCTTGAGACAAATGTTGACCCGATAGGTGGCACTGAGTAGTAAATGTTAATGAAAATGTAGTTTTCCATGTACATATTTTTATATCAACAAGCAACAATATTATTATAACATATATGTACTAACATGATTACGTTGGTGGTATTAAGTTACTGTTGGACCTGATATGTATAGCCGGTGTCGACATTCAGAAATTGTATGGTATACCCTAGCAACGCTGGGTGGGCTAGCTAGTAGTAAATAGAAGTCTTTTGCATGCTTTTTTCTCATCACTTTGTCGATGTTGTGCTATAGGTAGGTATATGATTTCTGGTTCTTTCCAATAACTCTTTCAGAATCAAGACCACTTCTAGGTTTGGTGGTACAGCACGTGCCATCTATATAGGGCTTATTCAAACATGCGATTTGCGATTATTTCAGCTTCAACCAATATGGGCGGTTTTAACTATAATACTATTTTCCGGATTAGCTCGTAAAGTATCAATCGTAGACAAATAAAATATAACAACCATAGTTGTAGAAAATTAAATTCTGAACAACTTTTGTCATGTTCATTTTTAGACAAATGTTGAAAATCGAGTTATTTAATAAAAATCAATTTACCATCAATTCAAGATGGCGCCCAACGATAAGGACCGAGGAATTTGAAATCGAAATTTATTTTCCTTTTGAGCCCTTCTTTCCATTAAAAAAAGAAAAAAACTAAATAAATCTAATTTTTTCCATTTCAATTGTATATATTCCGACTAGGCTATAGAGTGTGTCGAAATAGAACCGAGCGATTTGAAGGCATAAAGGGATAAATGCTTGCAATTTTCAAAGTGGCAATAAGTACAAGGTTGTTAGGTACCTATTTGTTAGGTATTCAAAGTTCAATCAAAAAATTAAAATCAAAAATATAAAATGCAAATAAAACACTTTGCAATTCACTGTGATTTCAAATTTAATCGTTGAAAATAAATCATCAAGTTTGTTTTCTTTTTACGCATGAGTTTTCAAAAACTCATTAAAAAAGACATGGAAATTATTCTGGACAGAATGTTGTCTGTTGGATAAGCAAGTATACTTACAAAAATACATTATGTAAATGGAATAAGACTGATAAAATATGTACAAAATATGTATGTAGTGTGATTCGCAAATAATTAAAGAGAAACAATAATGTAAGTTTTATTTTTATGTATTGTACTTGATTGCAAAAGTTATCTATGTACATTTTTTCTTTTGAAAGATTTATTAATGTATTTATACCATAGTTGATGTTCCAAAATAAGATCCAGTAAAAGCTGCCAATAAAGATCTACATATATTTATATGTTCATTGTCTAAATAGCCGTTTAAACTGGAAGCTATTGTGACTACATTGGTTACACTGGAGAAATCTTTAACTGAGGGGTAAGTTTTTTTTTAATTTAAAAAAGGCAAATTACTTGGCACATCCATATGTACATACATGTATGTACATATTCTTAGCTTAGCCTTTTAATTGTCCTTATGATTTCTGACGTTAGGCACTTTCGAGAAAAAAAAACGAAAAAGTAGTATTCTCCCGTGTGTAAGCATTTATTAATTTATAATCAACGAATTTTCGAAAACTATCAACTTTTTCTATTTTAAACGTTTATTAAAAAAAAACATTTTGCTATAAAAACTTAAAAAAATTCTCATGCATTTTTTCAACTATGGGTCCTACTACTTTCTGACATGCAAAGCCGATATAAGACCGAACATTTTCAATTAAATTTGGCCCAAATTTGTAACTTTACGATTTTCCAATCCTACTTACATATGTTATAAATGTGAATGTTTGTATGTTTGGATGTTTGTTTCCTAATCACGCCTCAACGGCTTAACGGATTTGGATACAATTTGGTAGGTAGATAGATAATGTGCTGGTTTGGGAAATATGCTACTACTTTTTTTTCGAGAAAAATGAATGGTTGCTGTGGGAGAGACTTAAATGTGAAATAATGTATTTCGCAAACGAATTTGTTACAGATATACAGAAGATACAGAGATATAGAGAAATAGAGATATAGAAATATGGAGACATATAAAGAAATTGAGATATAGAGATATGGAGATATAAGGGTAAAGAGATATAGATATATGTAGAGATGTAGAGACACTGAGATATAGAAATATGGATATATGAGAAATCTGAGTCATTTTGTTTGGCGAGTTTTGATTTAAATAATACAAATAATCAAATCTTGAAGTCCACACAGACAAAGCGCTGGTAGAACCTAGTATAATAATACAAATCATCCATCATAAGTACGGTGACCATATTTTCAAACTCCAAATAATGAACATAAAAAGAAAAATAATTTAACCCAGTTTTTGTCTTAAAAAATAACTCAATAAAAATATATGACACAAGGGTTACAGAATATTACAGATTGCATGACCAAAAATTACGGCAAAAAATTCTGCAGTGTCCCAAAGGCAGTAAAAATTTTTGGTCATTTGTAAAAAATATAAAAAACTCCTCGACATCTTCGGTTCCAACGCTCATCGACAATAACAAACCAATTGTTTACTCTTCAGAGAAGGCAAACTTGCTCGCCGCCCATTTCGCTGCCAGCTCCACGCTGCCTCAAAGCAACGTTGCCCCTCCTGTACTTGAGAATGTAAATTTTTCCATGGGACACATTTTTTTCCGCACTCGTACAGTAGCAAGAGTTCTCAAAGATCTCGATATACACAAATCCGCTGGCCCGGATGGTATACCCCCGATTCTTCTGAAGAGGTGTTCTTCCACACTGGCAAAGCCACTGCGTAAGCTTTTCCATCACTCCTACTCTTCTGGAATCTTTCCTAGAAGATGGAAAACAGCATTTGTCCAGCCTGTCCCTAAGAAAGGTGACCCATCCTCCCCCTCATCCTACCGACCCATAGCACTGACATCCCTTCTTTCTAAGGTCATGGAAACACTGATTAACCGTCAGCTTAAGGAATATCTCGAAGATCGTAAGCTTCTCCATGACCGTCAGTATGGCTTCCGCAGCAACCGTTCCACTGGTGATCTGATGGCATATCTCACCGAACAGTGGAACAAATCTTTACATCGCTTTGGTGAAAGTAAGATTATTGCTCTTGATATCTCCAAGGCATTTGATAGAGTTTGGCATGAAGCTCTCTTATCGAAAATGCGTGCTTTTGGGATCGATAATACTCTTGTTCGTTGGATTAGAAGCTATCTTCTGGACCGTTCAATACAAGTTGTATTGGACGGATTCAAGTCTGATTCCCATAAAATAAATGCTGGTGTGCCCCAGGGCTCTGTTCTGTCTCCGACTCTTTTCCTCATTTTTATAAATGATCTTCTGTCTGTTACTTCTAATCCACTTAACTGTTTTGCTGACGACTCTACCCTCAGCTTTTCATATTCGTTCGATAATTCACGTCCTTCGCCTTCGGACGTACAATTGCAACGGTGCCGTATGTCAAGCTCATTAAACTCCGATTTATACAGCATTGTTAAATGGGGTAATAGAAATCGTGTGGAGTTTAATGCTTCGAAAACTCAATGCTGTCTTCTGTCGTTAAAGCTAAACATTCCCCCAATGCCATTGTCCATGAATGGCACTTACATCGAAGAAACCGAAAAGCTCTCAGTACTCGGTATGTGTGTCAACGACGACCTCCGTTGGAACGACCATATATTTGAGATCGCTAAGAATGCTGCAAAGTGCTTAGGTTTTCTGTATCGGTGTAAGAAGTACTTTTCCCCATCTGATCTGGCTACAATTTATAAAGCGTTTATACGCCCTAAACTCGAGTATAACTCCCACCTCTGGGCAGGTGCTTCGCAAACATCGCTTCACCTGCTTGATAGAATACAAAATCGAGCGTTAAGATTGATAGGTAATAGAACTGCCGCTGAAACAATTGCCCCACTCGAACACCGACGCAATGTTTCATGTCTTTCCTTATTTTATCGTTTCTTTTACAAAAAATGTTCACTCGAAGTAGCCAGTTGCATTCCTCCCCTTAAAAGTTTCTCCCGTAATACTCGTCTCGCAAGGAATGCTCATCAGTTCACCCTTGAGCCTAATTTCGGACGTACCGTGAAATATAGGGATTCTTTTTTTAGCCGAACGACACGAATCTGGAATAGTTTACCCGGCGGGATTTTCCCTTGCCATTTTGATCTGCAAACATTCAAAACCAATGTTAATCGGCACCTCCTATCTCTCCCCTCCCTATCTTCGTAATGCCCGCGCAGTGTGTTCTACATTAAAAGGGAAACACATAATCCCTTGTGCGCGCGTTAATTATAAAAAAAAAAAAAAAAAAAAAAGAATGAACTCTTAATATATATGTACTTATATGTAAATAAATAAATTTCAGTATTTACTTTAACTAGATAATGCCAGAGTAAAATAAACGCAAAAAATTTAAATAAGTATCTTTATTATTTAAAATCAGGACCTAATGCAAGTAACATTTATTTGTTTACATATTTAAATACTTTCTTGAAGTAAAGATTTGTTAAATTTAATTTTGATTTTTGTTTTAATATTCTATGAACTCTAAAGAATCATTTCATAGCTTAATTTAATAATTTAAATTGATTTCATAGTTTGGACTTTTATTTTTTTTTTCATTTGTCCAAACATTATACAAGACTAAGAAAAACTGTTTTCTGTTGGAGCATTTAACCCCGGAAGACACTATTCAAGTTCTACAATTCTTAAAATGTTTTTTTAAATTTCTATGAAAGCTTATGATATGACACTATTATTGTCTGAATCATGGACATGTTAAGTATGGACTCATAGTTGGTCGCCATTTTCATACAATATCTTAGAAAAATGTGTTCCTACACACTAACAGCTGAAACAAACTAACTGTGAAATATATATTTACAAGAAACTTTATTTTCATAAGCGTATCCAGCATATGAGCAAGGGGTGTAGCTGCAGTTGAATAATATAAGCAATACTACGAAGTTTTGCAATAAAAAAATAGTAAACAGTTTAGCACAAGTAAACCTTAGTTATCATTTATTATTTTATATTTTTTTGACATATATTTTTATCGTTGACAATAGTGAACAATTGTTAACTAATAACTATTTGTAGTTCCAAAATCCCAAAATACGATTCGTAGCTATTTGACTGAAAAACATCGTTAAAAATTCTTTGTTGAAGTGTCAAATAGTTTCGATTTGTAACTATTTCTAACTCATGTCAATAACCTTGTTTACATGATTCCTTTTTTCTGTTGTTTCTCATTCTTTTCCTTTGACAAATGATTAAGAGTGTAGAAAAATAGGGGGCTTGAACTAACCAATGGAAGAATACAAATTTAAAGATTTTTTGGCGTTGAGCTTTGACGTTTCTCGTTTGAGAAAGAAAAAGCTATACACGGACTAAAAATAAGAACTTTTAAATTGAAAAAAAAACTATCAATCATGTTTTTAATAAATCGTCCCAAAATCGTAACAATCCAAACAAAGTCTAACAATGACACTTAAACAAAATTTTTTGACACAACAACAAAGATCGCCTTTCATACTTCTTAGGTTCATGACCTGAATGCTCGATTTTGCCGTTTTGACATTAGGTATGTTCCGGAAATGATGTAGGGAGTGTTATGAAATTAAAGATTTGCATTTCATTACTATTTTTTGCCTATTTAATTTTGGTTTAGTTAGTTTTTAGTTTCTCTTTGAACAAAATTAAATAAAATACTGAACAAATAATGAACAACTTTTGAAATATTGAACATTTTTAATTTTTTGTATACAAAATAATTCATAATGAACATTTACTTCAAAAAATGAACTGTTCATTATAATAATAAACGGATAGTCACCGTAATCATAAGCCAGAATTAATGAAATCAAAAAGCTTAACGAAATTCCTTCAAATCATATGCATCAAGCATGTCATAAAAAACGGGCTAAGTACACTACCTCAAAGGTGGTATGGAAACGTGTGCATGGCCATTTGCAGAGCATATTATGACAATTCGACTCTTTCAACTTTTTTGAAACGTTATATCTAGAAAACGGTGGGTATTAAGAAAAATAAATTCCACGACTGGATCGCATGTACTTGCTCATATGTGCGGTCACAATGTAGAATAAAATTAAAAAAATTAAAGTGAACATCAAAGCATTTATTCGATTTTTGTGACTTTTGATTGTTCGAATAACGTACGTTAAAATGTATTGGGTGAAATAATTTAAACGCCATTTTATTTCTTTAGGAAATGTAAAAAAGTGTGATTTTTTTTTCAAAATTGTAGGAGCCGTTTTTAAATAAAACGGTTTTTTTTAACAACTTTTTTTAAAAAAATAAAAAAAATAATTCAAGAATACAAACTTAAGCACAAAAGTAACGTACTTTTAAAAACAAAATTTAAAATAAAATTCACTTACCAGTTTTCAAAATATTGATTTTTCAAAAAAAAAAAATTTTTATAAATTATTAAAAATACAAAAAAAAAAGTTTTCGAAAAAAAATTAATGCAAAATTACTCAGGCTATCTACATCTTCTTGAATATCAATTTTGATTGTAATCGAATCTCCAGTTTTCGAGAAAGTCGAAGAAAAAAAAACGGTCCCATGGGAGGTACCGTTTTTAGCCCACCATATTATTTTGTTTCCACTAAAATATAATGCATACCTACAGTAATGCACTGATTTTTTTTATAAAAATTCTTGGAGCCGTTTTCGAGAAAAAATAAGCTTTTATATAACGGTTATATGACAGGTACAGTTAATTTTTGAGGTAAAAAAAGTTTTTGTTTAAATTCCTCTGTAGAATGTCAAAATAACTTTAAGTTCAAAATTTGAAGACGATTGGCCCTGCCGTTTAGGCTGAAGTCCAATATACATCCGTACAGACAGACAGACAGACGGACGGACAGAATTTTGCCAGCAACTCAAATATATTTCTCTATCATCGTAATGTCATGTTTGATTGTTATCTCAAATTTTTTAATCTGCACGAATGCATAACCTGTATTATAGTAAGTATAAAGTATGATAACATTTTTTATAGATAATTATCTGATATACAATTTTGGCTCAGCATATTTTATGATAAAACTAACCGTTTTGCTCAAAATCGAAAAAAAAGGTTTTTGTAACCTTTGACCCCGCGTAATTTTTAAAATTCCGTCCGTCTGTCTGTCTGTCCTAAACGGTTGGGCCGATTTGATTAAAACTTGGTGTATACTATTTTTATTAGAGTAGTAACCCGACTGTTTTTCGAATTGGCATTCTAGCTCCAAAATTAACGGTACCTGTCATATTACTTTTAATGATAAACTTATTTTTATCGAAAACGGCTCCTACGACTTTGATAAAACTTTCTGATGGGTGTTTTCTATGCAAAATCTATCTTTTAGTTTTGATGGACTTTTCTTTTTATTATAACGATAACTCCCATATGACTGGCTTTTTAAATCAGACTTTATCTTTAACTAATTGACGGATTTTGATGAAATTTTCGAAAATATGTAGTGTTTTATGATTTAAGTAATATTGTCTATTAAAATTTTCAAAAACATTTTTTTTTAATTTTTAAGTGCTTTAAAAAACTTATTTTGTTTTTTGAATATTTTGAAAACGAATCTATACATTTTTTTTTAATTTTTCTCTTAGTATAAACTATAGATTTCTTTAAATTGACATACTAAAAAAAATTAAAATCTGTTTTCGAAAAGTTTCTCGAAAAATTTTTTTTTTTTTCAAAAAACTGGTCGAACGATTTTAAAATGAAAAATGCATAAAATAGAAAACAGCAAATGAAATAAGATGGCTTACAACCTTTTTTCCAAAAAACGTTATGAATAGTGTTTTTTTGATTTCATAAAAAATTTATTTGTTTAATATTTTTCCCAACATTATATTTCATATTGCTCGGCTAAGCCCTAGCCATTAGTAAAATAAAAGAAGGTGAAAACTTACATACATACCTACGTATTTTAAAGCATTTCATCATCATAAAAGCAAACAGAATAAATAAGGAAGCCTATGATAAACACACAAAAACAACTAATAAATAAAAAACTATTCGATTACTACTGAATGCAAAAATTTCAATCAAGAAAACAAAAGTTTACTCCTTCCTATAAATAAACAAAACCACTGTTGTTAACTTTTAATATTGTCTCTATACCCACTCGCTTAGCAGTATTTTGAATGTGTATCTTAATGTTAGTACCTACCTTCCTTCCAACTTTATTATAAATACCTAATATCCTTAATAAATTCCATTAATACCTACCCACACCATACACTATTTTAATTGATTTGATTTCAAAAAGTAAATTATTGTTTATAATAAAAATAGAGTTATTGTCACTACTAGGCAAGAACAATTTCAGCATAATAAAATAAAATAATACGTGTGGGGTGACCCAAAAGAAAAAAATATTTAAATATTCAAAAATTCATATAACTTCATAAATAGTTAGATATACAAGATACGTTAAATTAAAGTCTACAATTTCATCATCAGGGACTACTAATTATTTAGCATACTCTCGATGTTCACCGCATTGAAGTTAAAAAGCCATTGTTTTACAAGTTTTACAAAAAACAATGAGATGTAAGAATGAAAAATACCATAATAGATTTTCATAAGGAGCTGAGACGAGCAAACATTTCTAAGGAAGTAGAAATATCTTGAAGTACCACGAAAGTACTTTCTCAGATTTTCTGTGTGACTATAAAAGCTCATATTAGAGTCAATTGTCAAACCCAAGTATTTAAATTCATTTAAATTCTCAATCCTGAAACATTCATCAATGCAACTAGCAGAGTTAGAGAAAGAGCTGGAAGTAAAACTGGAGCCACAACAACAATTCAAAAGCTTAAACTTATGGCAATCTGTAGCATGAAAATAGAGATCGGTATCAGATTTCATGCATCCTGATAAATTAAAAAACATAACCTTGGTTTTTGTACTAATTACTAGTCTATGCTCAGCAAACCAAATTCTTAATAAACTCAGATCCCAATTTAATTCAGCTGTGAGATTAAGGGAGCTGTTTGAACCAAAACTAAAACCCACGTCTTCAGCAAAAGCCGTCAAACTACCTTTAAAGGGCAATCTAAACAATGAATTTATATATATTAGGAAAAGAATAGGCCCTAAAACAGATCCCTGTGGAACTCCTAAATTAATCGACCTAATTTTTCTTTTTTCCAAGTATGAAATAAACCATTCACAAATAAAACCTCTGAACCCTGCATTTTCAAATTTTCCAAGCAGTATCTTGTGATCTACCATACCAAATAAAAATAAATTATCCACAAATAAAGCTGCAGTACACTTTTTTTGTCGAGGCTATTGAATATATGAGAGCAGAAACGAAGCAAAGCATCCTCCGTAGATTTGCAACTTTGAAAACCAAACTGAACGCCACTGGAAAATTGTGTTTGATCTAAAAAACTAACCATCCTATTTTTTACAGCTTTTTCAAAAACCTTACTTATTGAAGGTAGTAGCGAGATCGGCCTATAGTTCGATAATTCATTTATTGCACTTTTTTAAAAATAGGTAAGATATTAGCACATTTGAGAGATTCAGGGAAAATACCACAAAAAATACTTTTATTAAAGATGTGTGCCAAAACATCAGTTATAAAACAAGCGATATTTTTTAAACATAGATTAAAAATACAATCTATACCAGAAGAAGTGGATTTTTTTAAAGTGCCAATTATTTTAAGAACCTCAAAACCAGATATAGGCTCAAACACAAAGCTTTGCCTGAGAGAAGGTTCAAAAAAACTGGTAGAATATGCGAAAATTTCAAGAAATGTTCATTAAAAGCATTAGCTATGCCAAACTTATCATTGACAATCCGGCCATGAACATAGATTGCAGATGGTAGTTTTTGAATTGATGGCTTATTGAGAATGCTTCACCCCACAACGATTCTAAAAGAGTTGCATGGTAAAAAAAAACAACATTAAAATTAATTTTTTGTTAAAAAGACGCCTGCACTTAAAATGGATTAGCCCATAAGAGCAAGCACGTGCGACCCAGTCGTGCCTTTTATTTTGTCCAAGTGTCGGATCGATGAGGACTTTTTAGATTTTATTTATGATGGTGTTGTGAACAATCCTACCAATTTTCAGCTGGGTGTGAATTTATGTAACCTCGGATGTCTAAATTGACCGGACTATTATTGACTGGAGATTTGACGGACTGTATTATTAATTCCAAATTACTGAATAATATATGTACATTATTCAGCGCGTTCCTAAAACAGTTATATATATGTAAATATGTATTTTGGACTCTTTGGCTTGTGGCCTGTGGGAGATATGAAAATTAAAGGAACAAATAAAATAAATCATGGCAACCCTTGCTTGCGGCAAATTTTTGACTGGCACCTTGGATAATCGTATGGAGCAAATGTTAATCATCAATTTGATTAGCTGTTAAAAAAAAAACATTTATCCCGTTGTTTAAACCTGGGAATCCTAAGGTTGTTGCAAAGTGGGAGCTTGCAATCGTGTTTTTTTAAATCCTCCACTCGTTTTCTTTCATATGATGTACAAATTATTAAAAAATAAATTGCACGACTGGGTCGCACGAACTTGTTCTTATGTTAGATAATTGCTTAGTGGCTGCATATATATAAAGGGTTTTTTTTTAACGTGTGGTTTGCATTATGTTTTAAAAATGATTTCGGGGAAGTGGCCCCCGCGGCTTGCCCGAATAAACTCTAGCCGAGGTCCAATTTTGTGAAAATCGGGATCGGTGGCCATCTCGTTTTGGGCCCATTCACCGAAGGTGTGACGCGCTTGATGGTCGTCCGGCTTCAATTATTGCACGAGTTGGATTTTTTAAGTCTGCAAACAAAGATCTTTCCGCAAAATTTTACATAAAATGGATGGGCACATCTCCAATTGTTGCGCGCGATGGCGGATTGACTCATTCGGGTCTTCTTCGATGCTCTGCTCCACCAAAACGAACCATTATTTTTTAATAAATTTGCACAATTTGCAAACTTGTTCGGGAGTAAGTCTATTCGTTATGAAATGGCAAACCAAACTGAGCATAATTCAAATGACAGCTGTCAAAAAGACCAACTCCGAAAGAAGTATTGCCAGATTGAAAACCACACGACTTTTAAAATAAAAAAATATTTTTTTTAGAAAATTCTTTCATATTTTTATTTATCTTAAAAGTTTCCTCGAAAAACACTAAGTATGCAATAAAATTTGAAAACTAAATGTCTATCGAGGAAAAAAAATATTGAAAATCGTTCGACCAGTTTTCTTAAAAAGTCGTTTTTTTTTTAAACTTTTCGAAAAAATATTTTAATTTTTTTTCTAGTATGTCATTATAAGGACATCTGTAGTTTCCATCTGGGAAAATTATTTAAAAATTCAATCAACTCATTTTCAAAATATTTCGAAAACCAATTTTTTTTTCTTAGAAAATTTTTAAAAATCGAAAAAAAAAAATTTTGAAAATTTTAAAATGCAATATTAATTGAATTATAAATGACTTCCTGTTTGCAAAATTTTGTTGAAATCGGGATAATAGTTTACGATAAAACCGCATTTGAAAAAACCGGTTATATGAGATGTACCGTTAAAGAACAAATTGCAAAAAAATTGTTCTAACTGAAATATGTATTGTTGAAAAAAATAGGACCCTGAAAGTTATCAAAATCGTTAGAGCCGTTTTTGAGAAAATCAAACTTTTTGATAAAAATTGAATGGCAGTACCGTTATTTTTCGACTTAGAGCAAAAATGAAAAACAACCCCCGAGATACTACCTAATAAATACTAAATACCGAGTTTGAAGCAAATCGGCGCATCCATTTAGGCTGTAGAGGCGCGAACAGAGAGACAGACGGACGAAATTTCCGGACACACAACTTCTCTATTATCGTAATGTCATGTTTGATAGTTAGATTTCTTTTTACACGAATCCATAACTTGCATTTAAGTACCTTAATCGGAAGTAAAAAACATATGGCTGTAATTCCTGTAAAAAAATGCATCAGGTATACTAAATTTAATTACTTTTTTTGGGCAACACTGGACTAATGCATTATAGATATACTCACTAATCATTATTTTTAATTAAGTTTTATCAAAAAAGAGATACCTGCAGAATCGAGCAGTGCGATCTTAGAATATTAGTGATTCGAAAATGAAAAGGAATTCCACCTTCAAAATGAGGGGGAATCTTGGCACGTTTTGCTCCGCAATGGTGTCATTTGCCATGTTTCTTTCAATGCATTGGTCAAATCGAGATTTTCAGGTCACAATTTCATAATACTATTTCGAAATAGTTATTTGTTATCCAGGGTCGTAAGTCAGACGAATGCACTTATTTTTCTTATTCACATTCTGGAATGCAGGCCCTTGTGCCTCCACCTTCTCCGTAGGATCTTCGATCCCAGAAAAAAGTCTTTAATACCGGGCGTTCCTTCAATGTATTCCTTCCTTAAGAATCATAAGTTTTCGTTCTCTGGCGTTAAAGATACAGCGAATATCGTTTTCGTTTCTATTAAATATTTTATTTACATATTTTGAAAAAGAATTGAGTCAGTAAATTAATTTTGTCGGCGGTTGACGCATATTTGTTCATTATAGTTACTATTATATTATATATAAATTGTTATCAAAAAAACCGTTATATTTAAAAACCGTTCCTTCGATTTTGAAAAAAAATTCTACTCCTTCAATTTTTTCAAGAAAATATTTTTTTTAGATTTAGTTTACGGTCAACATGTTTCTGTTTTTATTAAATTTGAATAAACAGTTGGTAACCATATCTACATTTGTGTGAAAATAATACCAATTTATAATGCCCAGTATTGTAATCATTTGAGAGCTTTAAAATGGAGATAGCTTATTGAAATCCATAACAGTAAGAGTGAAAGGCAAATATCCTATCTTCCTTGTACTGAAAATATAAATTGAACAGAGTATAGCTCAAAGGTTCCGCAAGCCATATAGAATCACACAACATTACTCAACCTACGACAAACTACGACTTTTTCACAAAAAATCACAAACGCAAGTGTTCATGCTTTTTTCGTCCGTCTGTGGGAACTCAATCATATGGCTTTGACGTTTAAAAAGTGGTTACCTTTTTCAATTTCAATTACCTTGTTCAACGCGCTTGCGAAGATTTATGTAGTTTTATTTTTCTGTGAGAGATTTTCATCGTATCTATATAAATTTTGAAAGCTGCCTTTTTTCGTCCAAGTTTATGTGAAACAAACCTATAGCCTGTCAAAGCTCTTCAAATCCACATACGGATCAGAGGCTTGGTTGCTAATTAAAAGGCAGCACGACCACGAGCTCTTAAAGCATTCAAAAAGAACGTATTACGGTAATTTTTGGCCCAGTGTACCATTGAGGTTATTTCAGTAGAAGGTTCAATCATGAATTGTATCAAAAAAATAAAGCTCTGTAGACTCCGGTGGACTGGGCACCTCTTACTCGTATGAGCAGAGAGGAACCAGCCTGGAAAGTTCTTTTTTCGAGTAGAAGGCAGCTTGGGAAACCTTGCTTACACTATGGCAGGATGACGTAGACCAGGGCACTCGAAGACACAAGGCTTCGTCAAACAGAACTCGTTTTTAACGCTGCTTTGAGATTATTTAACGGAGCGTTCTAAACGCGACGCACGTGGCGTTAAATACGCGCTCTGTTTGACGAGGCTTTTAGGATGCCAACTGGAATAACTTCTTGGATGATGATGATAAAACCACAATTGGATAAGCAGAAATAATACCGAAAACTTCATATCAGATCTTTGTTTAAAATTCCTCATGAAGGAACAAATGCGTTTGAGCAAATATTACTAAAAAAAAAAACAATTAACACTTGATTTCTGTTGCTAAACAAAATTGTATTTTTAATTTAAATATTCTTATTTAAGCTAATTTTTTTGAAATTGTAATTTTTTTATCATTTTAATAACCAACAATTTGCAGTTTGAAATTAATTTATTATCCACCACTATTATCACAAATTGGTCTATTATTGTAAAATATAAAATTAATTGGCAATGACTTACGATTTATATTAAAACTTTGTAAGGGTTAAGTATGCCATTAGGATCCAATAGATTTTTTACATTTTTCATCATATCTATAGCGTTTTCAGTTTTTGAAAAGCTCAAATACTTTGTTTTTAAGAAGCCAATACCATGTTCCGCACTTACGCTACCATTCAGTTGTGACGTGTATTCAAAAACAAATGGTTCAATTGCCTTGTAAAGCTCTTGACTATATTCCTTGCATGAAATATTGAGATGCAAATTAGAATCACCTATTTTGTAAAAAAAAAAAACAAACTTCTAAAGCTCAACTTGTTCATATTATAATTTCAACGCTATTACCCAAATGCCCATATCCGCAAACTCGATGTGATATCTTGCCAACTCTTTCTTCTAATACCGGAACGATATCATAAAACCGTCGAAGTGGTAAGGAAATATCATATTTAAAACAAAATCCGTCTTTGATTAAAGCAAGTGGAACTCGTTCTCGAAGACTCCAGATTTCTTGAATTTTGCCAGGATCACTTGTTATTGTACCATCACAGATCTCCCCGCTCTCCATACCAATCTCGAGAAATTTATTAAATTTTTCTTCATCGTGGGCTTCATTACTGCCAGATGTTTCGATTAGCATATAAAATGGGAAGCCATCTACGGGAGATCTGTAATTGGATAAAGTTGTATGCATCAAAAGTGGGTAGATTTATGATAATAGAAGAAATATTATTTGAAAGGTATTTCGAAAGTGAATTGAATTGGACTTGTGAACTCAAAGATTTTTTTTTTTGGCTTTTCCGAAATTAAAATAACAAAATCTAGATTCCTAATTAGAAAATCGTTTTTTCTTTGTTAAACAAGTGAAAGAATAGTAGGAGTTTCAGGAACCAAATGGAGGGTAGTATTATGTTTTCCTTATATATTCTAGATATCCCTCAAGACGATGTCATGTTAGCCGAATAGGGCCACAACTCCCTCACTAGGTTTCTTAATTCTAGCTAGACGGTCCTTGTTATGTGCCTTAGGAAGTGACTCTCTGACGTCACAATAAAATAGGTCGTACCACTATCAGTGCACTGACCTTGGTCATCGTGTCATCGCTAAGCTACAGTGACTATAACACGAATGACTCAAACATGTCATTGTTGTTACAAAACGCAATTACCGTCAAAGTGTGTCAGCTTGATTTTTGTGCCTCGATGTCAGCACAAAGTCATGCAAAACAAACTTTTTACTAGCGATGGAAGTCGAAAAAAGTGGGTCATAAAATTCTGTCCGTCCGTCTGTATGTCCGTATCGATTCCTACAGCCTAAATGGTTGGGCCGGTTTGATTCAAATTTGGTATATAGTATTTTTGGAGTACTCTTCCCGACTGTTTTTCGAATTGGCATTCTAGCTTCAAAACTAACGGTACCTGCCATATAACTTTGAATGAAAAAACTTATTTTTCTCGAAAATGGCTCCTACGATTTTGATAAAACTTTCTGAATGGTGTTTTCTATGCAAAATCTATTTTTCAGTTGTAATAGATTTTTAAGAAAAAGTTTTATAATGGTACCTCCCATAAGACCGGTTTTTTTAAATCAGACTTTCTCGTAAACTAATTGAGGGATTTTGATGAAATTTATTATATATATTTATTAAAATTTTCAAAAACAATTTTTTTTTAATTTATCATTGTTTTAAAAAAAAACTTATTTTGTGTTTTGAATATTTTGAAAACGAATCTATGAATTCTCCTAGTATAAACTATACATTTATTTAAATTGACATACTCAACAAAATTTAAAAAATATGTTTTTGAAAAGTTTTTCAAAAAAAACATTTTTTTTTGAAAAAAAAACTGGTCCAACGATTTTGAAATGAAAAGTTCATAAAATAGAAAACAGCAAAAGAAATAAGATGGCTTATAACATTTTTTTCCAAATTTTGTTTTATATTGCTCAGTTGAGCCCTAGCCACTAGTCTAATGAAAACAAACTTTGTTATTTATATTATTATTTATTTATCGGTATTTATTTTAAAGCATTTCATGATCATAACAGCATACATCATACAGAATAAATAATAAAGACGCCTATGATAAGCACACAAACACGCAAAAACAACTAAAAAATAAAACAAAAATACTCGATTATCTACTGAATGCAAAAATTTCAATCAAGAAAACAAAATTGTACACCTGCTACCAACAACCACTGTGTTAAGTTTTAATATTGTCTATACCCACTCGCTTCACAGTGGTTTTAATGGGTATCTTAATTTTAGCACCTAGCTTTCTTTCAACTTTATTTATTATATGTAATACCCTAAATAAATTCCATGAATACCCCAACATGAGTTTATCGATCCACCATACATAATTAAGCTACTTGTTTTAATTAATTTTATTTAAAAAAGTAAATTATTGTTAAATGTACCTTATAGCTTATATCTAGGTATGCCTATACCTAGCATTGTTTCCCTACTGCTGATTTCTAAGAATCCATATGCCAGGTGTTCAAATTTTTCCATACAAAAATAAAAACTAAACGAAAAAAGTCCCTTATATCTTTCTATGGCAGCTCCTGGAAACTACCCTAGAATTTCAAATCGATACCCACCACCTTTTTATTGATTTTAAGGCCGCGTACGATAGCATTTAAAGATGTATATACAGAGCCATGTCAGGTTTTGGCATCCCCACAAAACTCGTCCGACTGTGCAGGATGATGATGGAGAACTCTCGCTGCTCCGTCAAGGTTGGTAATGACCTCACAGAAGCTTTTGACGTCAAAAAAGGATTCCGACAAGGTGATGCGCTATCGTGCGATTTCTTCAACTTAATACTTGAAAAAATTATAAGAAACTCGCAAGTCAATTGTAGTGGGACAATTTTTTTCAAGTCTGTGCAATTGCTAGCATACGCTGACGACATAGACATCATTGGCAGAACTCGGCGAGCTTTCAGTGGAACGTTTGCTAGCATTGAAGCTGAAGTGGCTAAGATGGGACTAGCAGTCAATGAGCCAAAACGAAATAACCTGCTGTCCACAAAAAGGGACACACAACACCGGCGGATTGGACAAAACATCACAATAGACAGGTACAACTTTGAGGTAGTTAGGGACTTTGTGTACCTCGGATCCGCTGTAACATCTGACAACATCCCGTCAGAAATAAAGCGAAGAATTACTCTTGCCAATCGCTGTTTCTATGGGCTAGGAAGGCAATTGAGTAGCAAAGCCATCTCTCGAAAGTCAAAGGAGACTCTGTATAAGACCCTAATTATCCCAGTCCTGCTCTATTGCGCCGAGGCATGGACTCTTTCTAAAGCGGATGAAGATATCCTTAGTCTTTTCGAGCGTAAGATTCTTCGGTAAATTGTTGGCCCTATCTGCGTTAACGGGCCTTGGAGGAGAAGGTTCAACCAAGAACTATACGAGCTGTACAGCTCCTGGTCAAAAAAATACGCATATCACGTTTAAGATGGCTAGGTCATGTAGAGCGAATGGACAACAATGCTCCGGATCTTCGATTCCATCCCAGAGCGTAGACGCAGTCACGGAAGACCTCGTCTTAGATGGCACGCTCAATTGGAGGACGACCTCAACCAACTTGGAGTGCAAAACTGGAGGCAGCTAGCCAAAGACCGAGCTGGCTAGAGAGGCATGTTGGTTGAAGTCCAGGTTCGTCCCGAACTGTAGCGACCCCTAAGTAAGTAAGTAAGTATAAGTAGTTAAAATAATTCTGCATATAAAAAAAATTTAATAACTTTTTTTTCTAATTACAAATTTTTCGTTTTTGAAAAATCAATATTTTTAAAACTAATCAAAACAAATTATTTAAAATTGTATAATCACATGTATATTAATAAACTCTTTAAAACTGCATACATAAATTTCAAAAAAAAAGTTTTTCAAAAAATTTAAAATTAAAATCAGGATTTTATCAAAACCGGTCCTACAATTTTCGAAATACATTTTTCATAAAATCTTTGTTATTTAAGAGGTGTGATGGCCTAATTTTTACTTAAAACCGTTAAGTATTGTGGTTTTGATACTTTTTATAAGTTCAAACTGTGTTATTTTCAACGTAAATGTTACTTGTTTCTGTCAAAGATCTTGCTTTCCATAACATAAAAGCAAGTACGTGCAACCTAGTCGTGCCCATTTTTTCAAAATCGTTCGACGATTTTTTTTTAAATGTTTTTTTTTTTAACTTTTCGAACATATTCCAATTTTTGTATGTATGCCAACATCAAGAAACTGGTAGTTTTTTATCAGAAAACAAAAATATTTAAATTTTTTAATATTTAAGTTTTTGAAAAAAAAAACAAAAATTAAAAAAAAAAACTGAAAAAAATTAGTTTATTTTTTAATTAGTTAAAGAGTTTTCTCGGAAAAAATATTGAAAATCGTTCGACCAGTTTTCTTAAAAAGTCGATTTTTTTGAAAAAACTTTTCGAAAAAATATTTAAAATTTTTTTTAGTACATGTATCATTTATAAGGAAATCTGTAGTTTTCATCTGGGAAAATTATTTAAAAAAGATTCAATCAACGCGTTTTCAAAATATTTCGAAAACCAATTTTCTTTTAGAAAATTTTAAAAAAATTGAAAAAAAAAAGTTTTTGAAAATTTTGAAATGCAATAAGAATTGAATTATTAATGATTTCCCGTGTGCAAAATTTTATTAAATTGGAATAATGGTTTACGATAAAACCGTTGGTGTTAAAAAAAATAGCACTAACCTACGTAAATGAGACGGATGCGCTAAGGCAGACGAGAATAGAGAATTAGAGTCGGACGAATTCACTAACTTTTAATAAATGCGTGCACATTTTTTGACATTTCAAAAAAAAAAAACAAGAGCAACGTGGTGATAAAATCTTACTAATAACAATGGACGATTGCAATCCAGAAGCAATTATTAAAGCAAATCGTATTGCATATGATTAATTCTTGTTGATTTAAAAAATAAATCGGGATCATTGTTTTTCATAAATCTGAAAGTGGTCTGGTCTGTCAAAAATGCGTACAACCACATTTCTAATTAGGTACGTATCTACACGTTTGCATTTGATATGCGATACGTATGCGTCTGCGTCTTTTGCATTGTGTTCCTGCAGTAAAATGTCAAAGATGAAGCTGAAGCATAAAGCGCAAGTTGTTGAAGTTGGGTAAACTTGCGCTTCAGCTAAATTTTAAATTTCAGCTTCAGCTTCTCATTGTGTTCGCCTTATAGAGTTCGCGTATATTTAACTTTGACATCGCTTCATACTTTAGCTTCAGCTTCACCATTGTGTTCAGCCTATTAAGAATTAAAATTCTAAGAACTAGCCAAAAGTAATACTTTTAAAAATGGAAAAAAAAATTCCCAAACATGTTTTTTAAGTAGTAATGGTTATTTTTTACTTGATTTTGTTAGAATTTAACAAATTTTATTAGTTCATCATTTGGTATCTGGGTGTGAACTCGTCTTTTGGGTAGTATAGTAAATTGCAAATCCAAAAGCACCACAAAAGCTATTGAATAAAATGGTGTTCAACTCCGAACGCTCAACAATGACAGCTATGACCTGGAAAATTTTTGCCGTGTCAGCGTTGGGACACAATCGTTGTATTGACAAGGCTACAAGTCAGCGTGTCCCATCAACAATGACACGGTCAACGCAAATAGTTACTCACAACAATGACCATAAAATGAGTATCAGAGTGCCTCTCATTGTTGCTGTCAGGGCGATGATCGAATTTCACACGACGTGAAACTTTTAGAACAGACTACTACTTCTTCGCCTGGCTTTCTTCCGTGATAATGATTGAATAGCTTTTTGAATAAAGTTCTCAGGGCATCTTCTTTTTACAGGGCAGTACCAGCTATAGGTAGGCCACACTGTATTTTGTCGTATTCTGTATGCGGAGCCTTCCTCGGAGTTGTTTGCTTAATTTATTGATGACGCCTTGTCACTTCTGCTGTTATTTAAAGCATCTTCTGTTCATACTTTATCAGCCATGGTGTAGCATCATGCATAGGGTCACTTCCATTAGATATACTACCCGAAAGCAGTAGCTTACTTACTAAAAGCAGTTTCGACACACGGATTCTCCCTATTCCAACCTTGGTATAGTTAAAAGCTATAATAGCAGCAGCTGCTCAACTACCAATCAAATGATACCCCAACCATAGGTTCTCAATAATGAACATAAAAAAACACCGAACATCTAAAGTGAGTAAATATCTTAAGAACCTAAATATCAATTTTTCACCCTCTAAGGTTTTTTCTATAATAAACAAACATAAACAAAGAGAGCACGTAGCCCTAAAACCTTTTTAAAAATAGGGTGAACATGAGTGGAAAAGATACCTAAGTACCCCTTATCATTTTTCGTAGAAAAAAAGGATTTTTTGAATTAAGTTTGCGGTTTTCGATACATATCGAATCCAAACAACAATTGAAACAAAGGGTCTGGTAAACGGTAAAGTATACATCAGACGACTAAGATTAATCTTTAATCCACATCCATTGGATTTAACTAGGTTAGAATTTTTAAAAATCATTACAAAAATTCACATCGGCTTTTCAGAACGAAAAGGTAAGATATTAATTTGTAAAATTGAAATATTATCTACATTTAGTAGCAGTAGTCAGTAGTAATTTTTATTGAGATTCTTTAGATATTACATTTATAAAGATAATATACATTATTTTAACTTTAAGATTGCCGACGTAACAATCTTTAGGATATCTATTGATATAGTATGGCAAGTATCTGTTGATTAAATAAATGGTGTTTAGTATTTTACATAACACTGAGAGGTTTATATAAAATAGATAATTGATGTTGGTATATCATCACTAAAAGGGTGTTTTTTTATGTTTGGTTTTCAATCTGGCAATGCTTTTTTCGGAGTTGGTCTTTTTGACAGCTGTCACTTGATTTGTGCTCAGTTTGGTTTGCCATTTCATAATGAATGGTTTTACTCGTACTCCTGAACAACGTTTGCAAATCGTGCAAATGTATTACCAAAATAATGGTTCGGCTGGCGCGTCCAATATTCGGTCGAGATAATCGCCCAGCAGAGTCAGTAATTCGAGCAACCATGGATCCACGTTTCCTCTTGTGGATAATACGAATCCTAAGAGATGCCGTACAGTACGAACCGAAGACGCTATTGCTGCTGTGGAGCAGAGTATCGAAGAAGACCCGAATGAGCCCATCCGACATCGCGTGCAACAATTGGAGCTGTGGGGAGAGGATCTTGGTTTGCGGGCTTACAAAATCGAACTCGTGCAAGAATTGAAGCCGACCGACCATCAAGCACGTCGCACGTTCGGTGAATGGGCTCAAAACGAGATGGCCACCGATCCCGATTTTCATAAGGAAATTTTGTTCAGCGATGAAGATCACATTTGGTTGAATGGGTTGAATTGTTGTATTTGGAGGAGTGATCATAATCCACAAACCATTGTTACATCGCCGTTACATCCTCAAAAAGTCACTGTTTGGTGTGTTCTATAGGCAAAGGGAATCATTGGTCCATATTTCTTCAAAAATGAAGCCATAATGTTACAGTCAATGGGGAACGCTAATAGAGCCATGATTAATGACTTTTTCGTGCCTGAATTGGAGGATGTTGGTATGGACGAGCTTTGGTCCCAAAAAGACGGTGCTACATACCATACAGCCAACGAAACAACCAACTTTTGGTGAGCGTATTATCTGGCGTCATGGACCTGTGGCTTGGCCTCCAAGATCGTGCGATTTAATACCGCCGGACTATTTTTTGTGGAGTTATATGTGAAGTCGCTTGTCTACGCAGATAAGCCCAAGACGATTGACGCCTTGGAAGAGAATATTCGGCACGTTACTGCTGACAAACGGCCCAATTGCTGCAAAAAGTGTGTCGAAAATTGGGCCTCTCGGCTGGAATTTATTTGAGCCAGCCGCGGTGGCCATTTGCCGAAAATCATTTTTAAAACATTATGGCAAACCCCTATCTTTATATTAAATCTAAATTCTTGGGCATAGCTTTAAATTATATGCATTTTATTTCTTCTTGAAAACCACACGTCTATAATTTTTTTCTAAATTGAGTCATAATGGAAAAACAATCTGGATTCCTAAAGAGATTTGTGTTGGCTGGTTTTGAAAAATGCTTTCGATAGACAATCATAAGATCTGGTATGATCAATAAATCATAGTTCTTCTTGTATGCCCAGGGAAGCGTCTTGAGGCCTTTGCTCTTTATTACAGTCCTTGACTTTCTTTTTGCTTGATCATTCCATATTCTCATCCTCACAGACTTATTCCGGATATTTTTTTCTATGATCAATATCGAACAAAATTGTATAATGACGATGTCAAATATAGCGTTAGTGGTGGGAAAACTCTAGCATCTTATGAGATTGAGAAATGTATTAAGCTAAAAGGAAGGTTCTACATGCAGTTGTTAGAAGCAACAAAATCCGAAGAATCCTATACCTGAATATAATATATGACAAAATACAGCATTACCAAGTTAGCTAGTACTGTCATGTACAAAGAAGTTACCCTTAAATGACAGTTCAAATAGAAAAAGGCAAGCGCAAAAACTTCTAGATCAAACAATTCATCGACGCCTTCACTTATTTGGTCTTAGATATGAAACAATCCAAAACCCGGAGGCCTGCCAACGATTTCTAAAGTTAGCATAAACGCGATTAATTTTATTTGAAATTAAGGTAGTTTTTGCAAATTAACCAATACGTTAGAGAGCTCCGTACCAAAACTTCTACTACGTTTCTCAACTCCCAAAAACTGCCATTTGACATCTTTGCCTAACAGAAACGAACCTTTATCTCGGTATTCTTGATAGCGAATTTTTACATCGGACTTTATTGTCTTTCGTGCTGATGGTCAAATCATAGATCATGCTCCTTGTGGGCGTGGAGTCCTTTTAGCCGTTCACACTCGACTGAATGCAACACTTGTTGAAGTCTCTCAATCGGCACTTTTCGAATTCGTTTGCATTAAAGTTTCTGTCCATAATTGGTGTTTTTACATTATTTGCTGTTATATTCTCCCTGCACAGCCCATTCTCAAATATAAACTAATTGTTGACTCTTTTGATTCCCTTTTTGAGGCTGCGGAATACAGTGATGATTTTATCATCATCGGTGATTTCAATTTACCTGACCTTGTTTGGGTTCCATCTGAGGACGAATTGCACTTTGTTCCCTGCAATACCACTTCAGATAAGGAATCTCTTTTTACAAATCGATTATTTGAATATGGCCTATTTCAAATAAGTGGGATATCTAACAACTTGGAGAGGCAGCTTGACCTCATTTTTTCTTCTGACCCTTGCAATTCAACTGTCACCGAAAGTTCCCACCTTCTTTCAGCCCTTGACCGATATCATCCTCCTCTATCTCTCCTTTTCACTGTCGATCTTGGTATATCCGCCATTGATCCAGAAGTCTCATTTCATTTCAATTTTCGTAAAGCCAACTTCAAACAACTCAAAATCCTTTTAAACAATATTGATTTCAGCCTATTTTTGATCCTTAACACCCCCATTGACATTGCGCTTACATTCTTTTATACTTCATCTTTGAATGCTTGCTCCAGCGTGTCCCTTACGTACCTCAAAAGGATTGTTTGTCATCACCCCCCTGGTATACTAAGGAGTTGTGAACATTTCATAATATAAGGAATAAGTTATGGAAAACGTATTTAAAATCCCGAAAATATTCAGATTTTTTTAAATTACGAGCAAGCTTCTTCAAATTTTTCTCTCCTCTGCGATTCACTGTACCATGCTTATCTTGATAAAATGCAGACTTGCATTATCTCTGAACCGAAACGGTTCTATGAATTCATTAATTCTAAAAGAAAGTCCGATGATTTTCCCTCCACCTTCAATTTTAACAACACCTCATCTGCTGATCCCGAAGTAATTGCCAACCTCTTCGCAAATTTTTTTAGCCAGTCTTATAGCGATGCTGTTAATAATCCTGATTTAGATTATTTTGAGTACTTGTCAAGTAGTCCGCAAACTTCACTAGTTTCTCTTGATATTTCTCCATCATCAGTTAGTGAAAAAATAAACTTGCTTAAAGATGACTTTTCTCCTGGTCCTGATGGCATTCCTGCCATTTTTCTCAAAAAATGCGCTAGCGCTCTGTGCGAACTTTTCACTATTCTTTTCAAACTCTCTCTTTCGCAAGCAGTCTTCCCTACTTTATGGAAAAACCATTTATTTTTCCAATTCACAAAAAGTAAAAGGGTAAAAAGAATGAAATCTCAAATTATCGTCCCATAGCTAAACTTTCTTCAATACCCAAGCTCTTCGAAAGCATTATCTATGACTCTCTTTGTTTTCATTGTAAGTCATTAGTGTCTACACTTCAACATGGTTTTATTAAGGGCAGGTCCACTACGACAAACCTAACTCAATTCGTTTCAATGACACTTTGTGCTCTGGAAAAAGGCTACGATGTTGATGTAATCACTACTGACTTCAGCAAAGTAGCGATAAGATCTCTCACCATATTATTTATATTAAACTAGGAGCCCTTGGGTTTCCTCCGCCAATATAGTGTTGTGTTAAGATGTTCTATATCCAATCCCATCTATGCCACCTCAGGTGTTCCTCAGGGAAGTCATCTCGGACCCCTTTTATTTGTCCTTTCCATAAATGATGTTGAAAGCATTATTTCTTTCTCTAACTTGTCTATTTATGCCGACGACATGAAAATTATGAAAATAATTTCTTCTCCTATTGATTCTTCCATGCTTCAAAAAGACTTAAATTCTTTTCTTACTTGGTGTACTAAAAATTTCCTCTAACTCAATGTCACTAAATGTCAGCATATGACTTTTTCTCGAAAACGCCTGCCCCTACCATCTCGTACTTATCTCTTTTGCAATGTTCCGGTTCCCTTAGTTTCCTCCATTCGCGATCTCGGCATTTTATGTGATACAGAGCTCAACTTTCGTTCCCACATAGATAATATTGCAAGAGCAAACTCTTCCGTTGGTTTTATAAAACGCTGGTCTAAAGCGTTTTCGAACCCTTATGTAACAAAGTCACTCTTCACCACATATGTAAGACCTATTCTTGAATACGCCAGTCAAGTTTGGTCTCCTTATCAAACTACCCACTCATTTAGAATTGAAGCTGTGCAGCGTAGGTTCCTCCGTTTCGCTTTACGAAACCTCCCATGGTCTGACCCTTATTTCCTACCACCTAACGAACATCCTTTACAACTGATCGACTTAAACACCCTTGCAAAACGTCGTGAAGTTGCAGACATACTTTTCGTTCACCAAGTCATCACAGGGGCTATCGATTCCCCGCCACTTCTTGAATTAATTTTCATTAACACCAATCCACGTACCCTCAGATCTATTCCCTTCTTTTGCCTTCCTACTCACCGAACCATATGCCCACTTTAACCCAATTACTAGAGTGTTACGATTAGCCAACACTGCACAATATCTCCTTGATTTCAACCTCAGTATCTCCTCCCTTAGAAGAAACCTTTACTCTAATTTTCCTTAACCCCTTACTCTTAAGTTTTTAGTTAGAATAAGTTCATTTGATGTTTAATGTTTAAGTTTTTATGCAAATATTGTTTTTAAATTATTCAGAAGCTTGAATTAAGCAAATAAATAAATAAATAATATTAAAGATATTAAATATATTTTACATAAACATTAATACATACTTTGCATCAAAATGTTCCAAGCTTGCTGCTAAAGACTGTGCATCCAGCATCTCACATGATGAAAGAATTTCACCCAAATGTCTTTTAGCTGATACAAACGTCTTAAGCACGTCATCAAATGATGAAATTCCTGTCAATATAGAAATAACCGTAGAGTCCTTCCTTGCAAAAAAAAAAAGAGACCTCGGTTTACCTACCTAAAAACGCAACATGTACGGCCTTAGGCGCTGGAGGACACAGCAGAGCCAACTTCGTGATAACGCCCAAAGTGCCTTCTGACCCAATGAAAAGGTGTTTCAGATGATATCCTGTGTTATCTTTTTTAAAGTCAGACATCAGATCTAAAATTTGTCCGTTTGCTAAAACCTACAAATATTAAATACATATATATAAGCTTGCCTATATTATCGAACATAATACTTACTGCTTCAACACCTAAACATGATCCATGAAGATTTCCGTATCTCAAAACACGAAGGCCGCCTGCATTAGTCGATAAATTACCACCAACATGGCAACTTTGTTTGGCTCCTAAATCTATTGGCACTACTAAGCCGACATCTTTGGCTTGATGTTCCAAAGTATCCAATATACAACCAGCCTCACAAACAGCGATTCCGGTCAGTTCATCAATACTTATAACTTTATTCAAACGTTGTAACGAAAGTACAATTTCATCGCAAACTGGAACTGATCCACCAACTAAACCAGTGTTGCCACCTTGAGGACAAACAGCTATTTTATTGTCATTACAATACTTGAGAATTGTTGAGACTTCTTCGACAGAGCCAGGCTTTAACACGAGCTCACTGTTACCTGTAAAATAGATTAATAAATATTTTAAAGTTAGTTATTAAGCAAGAACAATTACTAAGCGACTTCAAATTTCTAAAAGTCTTGGAGACCTCAAAAAATTTTGAAATTTGACTTACAAGATTTTTGTTCGAATGTTCAATGAGATGTTGCAAAACAGAATGATTTTTCAAAAATAAACGTTCCAAAGTTACCATTAGTTACTAAGTTTTTCACTCAAATTTCTGTTTCGAACCTAAAAGGATTTTGACTACACTTATAATATTGATAAAACACCGCAGGCGTTAGAGAAATAAGAAAGCACATAAAAAGTAGGTACCGATGCAGGTATGTTTTAAAGTTCTGCATTTCACAGAAGACATTCCACATTCGTTTGGTACGGTTCAAGAAAGAACCCCTGTGTTTGTCTGTTCGGCCGATGTTGGGCAAACTGATGAAAATTCTTATATCAGAAGAAATATTATTATTGAATTGTTTGAGGGGAGGAATATACAGCCGGCAATTTGTCGTGATTATTTTGTTTAATGTTTTCTTGTACAGTAAGCTGAAGTAGTAAGCTAACTACATCAAAGAATCTGAAGTGTAAAATATAAGGCAGTGTTCTATTTGCATTTGATCTTAACAAAGACGTAGAATATTCATTTATATATTAATTGAAGATAAATAATAGTTGTGAATATTAAAATCGATTAAAGATCTAACAAGTGCATTTTGGAATGCGGGCAGATTCGTCAACCTTTTTTCCATTGGATAAATCATTAAGTGTGTTATAACCATTTCATGCACAGGTTTTCTGAATTTTCCACAGCAAAATCTCAGCAATTTTCGCTCAAAAGTATTTATTTCCTTGGCTACAATAGGAGATATATTAAACCAAATTGAAAACCGTATGTTAGAATGGGTCTAATCAGAGATAATGAATAAATCCAGGCTCTTCTGCAATGGGATCTGAAAGAGGGAAGTCGTGGAGATAAATGTTAAATAAGGATGGACCTAAAATTGATCCTTGTGGAATACCTGAAGATACAGGACAAAAATCGGATTTCTCCCATCCAATAAAAACTGCCGTGCTTCGGCTAATGAAAAAACTGTTAAAATTTTAATAATCCAACTTGGATACCTTAATTTCATAAGCTTATAAAATAAGGCTCTTATGCCTAATCGTGTCAAAGGCTTTTTCAAGATCAATATCCAAGCTCACAGTACATTTTTTATTCCGTAGATTTTGGAGCACTTTGTGTTGAATGAGCTTCCTTTTTTAAAACTTAATTGAAATTGAAAAACAGTTCAAATGATCTGCCAAGACTCTTTCGAAAAGTTCCAATATTGGATAGTAGTGAAACTGGGCGGACATTTTTAATATCGTTGGATGCTTTCGTTTTTACTATAGGTAAAACTTTTGCCTGTTTCCAAATAGCAGGAAAATAGCCGTTGTTTATACAGTTGTTATATATGTATTTCAGATAAAACTGTATCTAGAGAGTAAGGGGATTTTCGCAATATGAAGTTCGAAATTTCATCAATACCAGTAGATTTTTTATTGTTTAATGCAACTCTGAGAATATTTACTTTTTCGGGTAAAGTAAACATTGATAAATTTGGTTTTTGAAAAAAACTCAAAAAAAAAAAAGTTTTCTCGGAAAAAATCAAGTTTTTTTTTTAAAGTCGTTTTTTGAAAAACTTTTCGAAAAAATATTTAAATTTTTTTAGAATATCATTATAAGGAAATCTGTGGTTTTCATCTGGGAAAATTATTTAAAAAAAATTCAATCAACCCGTTTTCAAAAAATTTCGAAAACCAATTTTTTTTGAAAATTTTTTAAAATTGAAAAAAAGTTTTAGAACATTTTGAAACGCAATATTAATTGAATTATAAATGACTTCCTTTGTGCAAAATTTTATTGAAATCGAGATATTGGTTTACGATAAAACCGCATTTGAAAAAACCGGTTCTATGAGAGGTACCGTTATAGAACAATTTTTTAATAATGTATTCTAACTGAAAGATGTATTATTGTAAAAAAAATAGCACCCTGAAAGTTTTATCAAAATCGTTATAGCTGTTTTCAAAAAAAACAATTTTTTTGTTAAAGATTGTATGGCACGTACTGTTATTTTTCAACCTAGAGCAAAAATTAAAAATATCCCCCGAGATATTACCAAATAAACACTAAATCCCAGGTTTGAAGCAAATCGGCCCATCCGTTTTGGCTGTAGAGGTGCGAACAGAACGACAGACAGACGGACGGAATTTCCGGACCCACATTTTTCAACTTCTCTATCATTGTAATGCCATGTTTGATTGTTAGAATTTTTTTTGCACGAATCCATAACTTGCCTTATAGTACCTATAAACGCAAGTAAAAATAAGGAAAAGAGTCGGAGACAGAACGGAACCCTGGGGCACACCAGCATTTATTTTGTGGGAATCAGACTTGAATCTGTCCAATACGACTTGTATTGAACGGTTCACAAGATAGCTTCTAATCCAAGGAACAAGGGTAACATCGATCCCAAAAGCACTCATTTTCGATAAGAGAGCTTCATGCCCAACTCTATCAAATGCCTTGAAAATACCAAGTGCAATAATCTTACTTTCACCCAAGCGATATTATTCCACTGTTCGGTGAGATATGCCATGACATCACCAGTGGAACTATTGCTGTGGAAGCCATACTAACGGTCATGGAGAAGCTTTCCATCTTAGAGATATTCCTTAACGCTGATTTGCCATCATGGCCTTAAAAGGGATGTTAGTGTTATGGGTCGGTAGGAGGAGGGGGAGGATGAGTCACCTTTATTAAGGACAGGCTAGACAAATGCTGTTTTCCATCTTGAAAACAGGAAAGGTTCCAGAAGAGTAGGAGCGATGGAAAAGCTTACGCAGTGGCTTTGCCAGTGTGGAAGAACACCTCTTTAAAAGAATCGGGGGTATACCTACCGGGCCAGCGGATTTGTGTATATCGAGATCTTTCAGAACTGAGAACTCTTGCTACTGTACGAGTGCGGAAAATTTGCGGTGATACTGTATTTTTGCATTTATGAAATCGAGGATAGTATTTATTTTCCGAAATGTCTTATTTCCCTTAAGTTAAGTATCGGGCATTTTCCAATGAAATGCAAACGTTTTCCCTCTCTCTCAAGTTGCATAGGTCACAAATATTGGGTAGGTCTGCCCCATGGGGCACGTAATTTAGGTTTATAATTTAGGTTTATAATTTAGGTTTATAATTTCTCCTCTCAACCTCATCATAATGGATATAACATGTCGACGGTTTTTTATCATGGAAATATTTTTTTCCTAGAAAATTGTGATCCAACCGACAGTACCACTGATATGTGTAATGTGTACGGATTATAGTGCTTCCTCTCTGTACTTCGCCACCTGCTGTTTCTTTCTTTTTTTCTTTTCTTTTTTTCTATATCTTTCTCAACTATGGCTGGTATACGATTAAGCACCAATTATCTTCATTACCTTTTGTTTGTAGTCTATTTGCAACTTTAAGCAGTCTTTTATGTACAATGATGAAAGTCCTGTTTCGATCATCAGCAGATAGTTTGGCGCATTTGGAGGTAAATTAAAAAATCGTTTTATAAAATTTCATGAGTCTCTTCACCGCCTCATGCTTTTTATACCCCACCCCTGCGCCCCATAACGGATTCCACCAAAGCTTAAAAACTCATCCTTTCCACGTGACATTGAGGAATATGCATAATCAGTAGTAAATGCTTTAACTTGTTAATTTTCATAGTATTTATTTGTTTTGATATGCATAAGCTTAAAGCAAATACTAGAACATAAGTATTTACTAAGTAGAAAGAGTATTTGCTTAACTTGCCTTGGATGAATTTAGGTAGTGAATACTTTTATTAATATGCATAAAAACTTCAATTTTTCTAAGTTTCTAAAAAGCAACTTGAACATTTTCTATTTCTATAATTTTACAGTTGTAACTTGTAAATCTAATTTCAAGGTGTGTTAACTTTACTATATTTAAAATGGGCGCGTTCTTTTAGTTGAAATATATTCCGAGAAAGTTTATAAGCAGCGAAGAGGATCCAATAATTTAAAAATGTTTAACCGTTTTGAGGAAAAAAATGTTAAATGGTTAACCCCATAGCTTAGTGGTTAGTGGGTCGGATTGCTAAGCGAATGAGTCTGAGTTCGAATCCAGCTCATAGCCATCTTCTTTTCCGGGGTACTGCCTCTTGCGAGGAACTGACAAAACCTCTAAGAGTAAAATTTGTCTCGAAAAAGTGCATCTCATGTAGCCATTCGGACTCAGCGGTAAACTGTAGGTCCCTTCCATTCTTGCAGATTAACAACACACACACAGGAATGGTTGAGAGTATAAGTCACTAGGCCTTGGCTCCTTAAGGAGCTGTCGCGCCAATAAATTTATTTACTTAAGTGATTAGGCAACATTTAATTGGTACACAAGGGGCCGTATGCATAAAACTAAAGTATTTACTAGTAGCAAAAGGTCCAAAGTAAGTACTAGTAAGTACTACTAGTAAAAGCTAAAACTTATAGTATTTACTCCATTTGGTATGCATTAAATTAAGTTTATAGATACTAGCTAGCATATGCTAGTAGTAAATACTAGATTCATCCAAGCAAATACTACTAATTCATCAGAAATCGGTAAAATGCTTAAAATGCATGTTTATGTGAAATGAAAATTGCCGTTGGAAATCGTATCATAATTGGACAACGATCGAAACTAAAGGTCATGGTAAGAAACGACAGTTTTGCATCATCAAATCATGAGTTTGTTAATAGGTATGCTCGAAACTCATAAAGTGCTTATGAGCAAATCACAACAGCCCCACATCAAAAAATCGAAGCAAGAGCTATAAAGCTCTTGAAGTCAAAACTAGTGTTTTATTAACAGTCGAACAAATAAAAAAGAATCAGTAATATTAAAACTGATGTAAGAAAAAAAGTGGACACTAAAGCACCGCGAAATAAGCCAATTGTTTTAAAAGAATGGGAAAACTTTTTCTAATTCTTATGGACAGATATTTAGAAATTTGTAAGACCATACATATATTTTTTATTTTTATTGACTTTTTAGTTGACCAAAACTACGTTCTATTATTGCCCTCTCCTTAGTATGCAATCTGTTGCAGGCTTTTTCGCTGTTGCTAGCCAGTTTTTTGTAAGGTTTCATTAGCCATGGTGCAATTCCATATCCTTTAACTGCCAACAAAACGGTATTGACTGAGCTCCTCATAATTGCTTCCAGAAAACTATCTATCCAAATTCTTGAATCATGAACTGAACCCGCCCATTCGCAAATAGCAAGGATGCATATCCTTTACGATTGATGTATTCCTCAGAATGAAAGCGATGTTTTTTTATTTCTGGGGAAAAAGTCGTGTTTAGCTGCTAATTGTCCTTCGTAGTTTGAAGGAAACTTTATCCAAATTGAGGATTTGTTGGCAATACAGTTCCCTACATAGTGCATGGTTCTGCAAACTGTACTCTGATGCAAGCCTGTGTCTTTGCCAAAACCAACTTGAAATCCTGGATCTCAAAAAAATTTTAACTTTTCTCGTGGGGAAGTTGCAGAAGAAAATATTTTTTCTTTGTTTGTATGCATATCATTTTAAGTATTTACTAGCAGAATTCATCCGAAGGTAGTAAATGCTATGTCCACTAGTAGTAAATACTTTTTGACTAGCATTTGCTTGGATTTTATGCATATCAAAAAAAGTATATTCTACCCAATTTTTTATTGTTTTATTTGTAAACATATTAGTAAAATAAATTTTTTTTTTGGATTGTTTATAAAATCTTAATAACTGAAAAAATGGGCACGACTGGGTCGCACGTACTTGCTTTTATGTGCATAATTACATTGGAAAGCAAGATCTTTGACAGAAACAAGTAACATTTGCGTTGAAAATAACACAGCTTGAACTTATAAAAAGTATTAAAAACCACAATATTTAACGTTTTTTTAGTAAAAGTGAAGTATGATATCACACGTCTTAAATAACAAGGAATTTATGGAATATGTATTTCGAAAATTGTAGGACCGGTTTTGATAAAATCCTATTTTTTATTTTTAGTTTTTCGAAAAAAAAATATTTTTTAAATTTTGGTATGCAATTTTATAGAATTTATTAAAATACATGTGATTATAAAATTTAATATAATTTTTTCTATTAGTTTTCAAAATATTGATTTTTCAAAAAAAAAAGTTCAAAAATTATTCAAAATTTTGATATGCAGAATTAATTTGGCTACTTAGATCTTCTCAAATATAAATTTTGACACAAATCCAAAGATCCATAACCGAGAAAGCCAAAAATTAAAAAAACCGTTATATGAAAGGTCCCGTTAATAGACTTTTCCCGTAATTGTGGTTCCAACCAAATAATAGCCAATACTAACAAAAAAATTCTCAAAAAATTTCATTAAAATCGTTAGAGCCGTTTTCGAGAAAAATAAGATATTCCTAAACGGTCATATGCCAGGTACCGTTATGTGTAGGACTAAAAATAAAATTTCAATTTTCCCTCTGGGGAATGCCAAAATAATCACACATAACAAGTTTGAAGATAATCGCTTAAGCCGTTTAGGCTGCAGCTCGTTATACACAACTGACAGACAGACAGACAGACAGACAGACATTTTTTCTTGATCACTTTTTTAGACTTCTCTATGATCGTAATGTCATGTTTGATTGTTATCTCAATTTTTTTAATATTCACGAATCTTAAACTTGCCTTATAGTCCCTATTATCGCAAGTAAAAAGGGGACTTCCCTAGAACAAAAATGCAATTTTTTTGAGAAATGTTGGGGACCCAGGATTTGAAGTTTTTCTTGGTGAAGACACAGGTTTTCATCAGAGTACTGTGCATTATGTGGCATAATGTATTGTTTAGAAATCTTCAGTCTGAATCAAGTTTCCTTCAAGTTATGAAGCCAAACAGGATTGGGTATTGGGAAAGGGTATGGTTTCATCAGCATTCAAGGTACCTGGTAAAACATTGGAATCCTTCACAAGCGTTGTGTGCGAATAGCCGGGTTCAGTTCATGATTCCAGGATTTAGAAGAAAAGATGACGATGGGATGACGAAATCAGGTGGCAAATAGGGTAACATCTGTGGATGAATTGGATGAAGAAGCCGTCGCTGCTGCTGCGATCTCTTATTAAAGTTCAATCAAGCTATGATTAGTAGGCCACGTGTGGACGGACGTGTATCGCCATCAATGGCCCAATATTCTTTGATGTTGGGACGAAAACCGAAAAATCGACCATCGAATTTCGGCATCATTGAAGGCCATCCCTAAATGCCATAAGCCATCCGACGCCATTCATTTGTCTACACGATGGGGTAGAGGGGCCATAAGATAACATATTGATACTGACGCAAGATCTGAGGCCGAATAACCATAAATATAGAACAACTTGAATTCGCTTATTGGGGGCTGGAAATGTTTACCGGTTAATGGGTAAATATACAAAAAATCTTCTTGGACGCGGCTCAGCTGCTATGGCTATGTAAATACAAAATCGAGCGTTAAGATTGATAGGAAATAGAACTGCCGCTGAAACAATTGCCCCTCTCGAACACCGACGCAATGTTTCATGTCTTTCCTTATTTTATCGTTTCTTTTACAAAAATTGTTCACTCGAAGTAGCCAGTTGCATTCCTCCCCTTAAAAGATTCTCCCGTAATACTCGTCTCCCAAGGAATGCTCATCAGTTCACCCTTGAGCCCAATTTCGGACGTACCGTGAAATATAGGGATTCTTTTTTTTAGTCGAACAACACGAATTTGGAATAGTTTACTTGGCGAGATTTTCCCTTGCCATTTTAATACCTGCAAACATTCAAAACCAATGTTAATCGATACCTCCTATCTCTCCCCTCCCTTTCTTCCTAATGCCCGCGCAGTGTGTTACATTAAAAGGGAAACAAGTAGTCCCTTGTGCGCGCGTTAATTATAAAAAAAAATAAGGAAAATAGCGCGGTTATTGGAGCGAATACAATCCACATGTATTATTGGACCATCCATCATTCCTTTGAGATCGGCTTTGGTGAAGTATATTATACATGTCGATATATAAAATGCGGTAGGAGAAAACATGTTGTTACCCATTTTTTCGACAATATTGATATATCTGACAGTCGGTCTGTGGGCCACGTCAAGTCCTTATAGTCTTCCTTTCGATCAGGCCTAGGCAAACATTCTAGACTGTATTGCCGGCGGAATAAAGCCGTGGATATTCGAGCGAGTCATCTAATAATGGACAGACCGCTTGAAGCACTGCCAGCAAAACAGAGATGGCCATTAAAATTATTGATATTCCATAATGGCATATTGCAGTGTACGTAATACTGACAAGACCAATAGAGGATAATGATATAGAGCGGGCGGCGGGTGCAAAAACACTTAACTCATCGAGTTAAAGAAAATTTCAGTTTTCTAGTAAGAGATGAGTTGGAGTAGGTGCAAGAACGCCAGGTCTTCCAGTCCTAATCCTGGTGCGATTGGTGTGGGAGGGCAAAATGTAGGGCACGTTTTATGGATGGTCTAAGTCTCAATTAGTATAACAAAAAAACACAGGTCTTCCTCTTGAAATCCTGGTGGGAGTGTAGGGAGGGGTCATTAAAGTGGTTGATTTTTTGTGACCTTTGTACTCATCGAGTTAAAGGATGAATTTGTTATCTGCGGTAAACTGGCCCTGCACTAGTATGTATATTCTGAATGCAAGGTTTTAAAAATATTAAGTGAACTTACCTCTTACACTTCTCAAGAAATCCACGTTATATGGTTGAAGTTCATGCTTCTCTTTCACCGTATGATTCGCTCCGACAACGGATTCAAAAAACCCAACATCTTTATCAGAAAGAACTGCATAATTTCCTCTTTTGACATTGTGACGTTCCTGTAATAAAAAAAAGTTAAAGTTTAATGATTCAACAACACGGATTCAAGAACATATGCCATATAACATTTGGATTAGAAATAATGCTTTATGCCTCCCCTTAAAAGGCCATGGTGTTCTTGCATTTGTTGTTCTAGGAGGAGTTAAATTTTTCAAGCAATTAGTTTTTTTTCTAATTTGTCCTTCAACCCTCTCCTAGTTTATTATTTAAGAATGAATTTCTAATTTAATTCAGGGTGAGATTCAATCCGCATTGGTGGATTTTATTGGCCTTTTTGTTAAATAAGTATCTTGCGCTACCTGGAAATTAATAGCCAAGCGCTAAGGGTTGGTAAACTGTAATATAATTTATGCAAACACCAGGGCATCTATTATCCACCAGTCTATACAAAGTATCTAATAAAAATGACATGGGGTTGAAACTGGAAGTCAGATATATATGATCATGCGCTTTTAGGTGTGAAGATTTGCTTACCCAAACCCTCTTATAATTGCTGACTTTTGTTGGTACTTTATCATAGGCGTGGTTTTTATGACCATGGATATTTTCTTAGAATTAGGGTGCGTGGGCGTGCTTAAGAGCGGTTTTGGGATTTCCGGAAGAGTCAATGATGAATGTTCTATTGTTTTTCTAAGATGTCAGAAACACAAACCTCTCTTATTCAATAAAAATTGTATGTAGAGTAGATACTTACACATACAGAAATTGGAGTCACATATGCATACCTATCTACACTTGGACGAAATATTACACAATTTACAATCCCTTGAGAACAATGTTTTCTCTTTTTTAATGTCACAGGCGCACAAGAGTTGAAGAGTTGAAAGTGTAAACCCTAATAATGATGAAAAGCGGGAAATTAAGAAGAGGGAAAGAGATGGACATTGGTTTTGAATTTTGTAAATCGAAATGAGAAGGGAAATCGTATACTGCAATCAAATGCCTTATAGTGAGGCACTACAAAGTAAAAGCTTCTTTTTCTCGAAAACGGCTATAAGAATTTTTATGAAAAAATATCCGTTTACTTTTGTGAGTGTGTAAATTAAGTTGCTTAATGGCTAAAAACGGTATTCCCTGTGGGGCTGTTTTTTTTTTTCTTAGACTTTCTCTAGAACTGGTTAGATGATGATGTCTTCATTGATTTTAATTTGAATTGGAAATATCATATTCAAACGATTAAATCTTATATGTTGCCACAAGAAAACTGTACCTCATTAAGCCTTTTTGTTCGCAACAAGTTTTAGCTACTATTTACAACGGCCTTACACATTCAAAGCTGCAATACGGTATAACAAGCTGGGGTGGTTCGTATGCTAATTCTTTTGGACCCTTATTGGAAGCGCAAAAGCATTCAATACGAATAGTTTGCAATAAACATCGATATTCTGAAACTTTCACTTTATTTAGAAGATTGCGAATTTTACCAATGAGACATTTGTATATATTTACAATTTTAAATATTAAGAGAGTTTTTCGAACAAAGTGGAAACATCCCGTGTAGAAACTCTCAATTGTATAACCTGCGTTTAAATAATATGAACCTTGTCAATATTCCATTCGCACGTAGAACACATTTTTCTCATTTTTATACGCATACATACTTTCTTATTCAAATTTCATAAAAAATGTTATTAACCATTAGCTATGAGAATATTGAATTATTTTTTTTAGATTTTTTCTCTATTTTAATAACATAAAATGTATATAAATCTACAAATTGTTAAGTTTCTTGCTCTTATTTTTTAATTTACTTTTAATAATAATATATCTTGCTGATCTGTTTTATTTAAATTAATAGATATTGAATTAACACAGGTTATCACCCCACAACATATATATCAATAAAATGTAAAAATATTGATGTGTCATTCACCCCATACTTCTAAAGCAGAAGATTGAACACCATTATTCTTCTTCTTTTTAAAAAAAATATTAAATAGCTTATATAACTTGAAATGAATAAAAAATAAATATCTTTCTTATATCTATCTATCTATTACAATCTAATTTGATATTCTGGAAAATGTAGGTAGCCAAAATATTTTAACATTAAAATATTTTCGAAATCAATATTTTTGTCTGTCTGTCTGTCTGTTCGCACCTAAACGGATTTGCTTCAAACTTGGTATTTAGTATTTATTTGTTAGTATCTCAGGGATTGTTTTTCATTTTTGCTCTAGGTCGAAAAATAACGGTACATGCCATACAATCTTTAACACAAAAAAAATGATTTTCTCGAAAACGGCTCTAACGATTTTGATAAAACTTTCAGGGTACAATTTTTTTTACAATAATATACATCTTTCGGTAACTCATATAACCGTTTTTTTTTTCAAATACGATTTTATTGTACACATTATCCCGATTTCAATAAAATTTTAGACATGTATGTAATTCTATTAATATTGCATTTCAAAATTTTCAAAAACTTTTTTTTCGATTTTTTTAAATTTTCTAAAAAAATTGGTTTTCGAAATTTTTTGAAAACGGGTCGATTGATTTTTTTTTAAATAATTTTCACAGATGAAAACTACAGATTTTCTTATTATGACATACCTACTAAAAAAAAATTAAAATATTTTTTTTCGAAAAAGTTTTTCAAAAAAAAACCACTATTTAAAAAAAACTGGTCAAACGATTTTCAATATTTTTTTTCCTCGATAGACATTAAGTTTTATTGCATACTTAGTTTTTCCGAGCAAACTCTTAAGCTAATTAAAAAATAAAAGAATTTTCGAAAATACGAAAAAAATATTTACATATGCAGCCACTTAGCAATTATCTAGCATAAGAACAAGTTTCAGCGACCCATCAGTCGTGCATTTTATTTAAATTTTATTCGACGATGTGACGGCACATGTGAGCAAGTACGTGCGATCCAGTTATGCAATTTATTCAATAAAACATAATGATGGAATTATAATTTGACCAAGAAATTTGGGCATCTGTTTTATTTTTAGATATTCGAATTTATACCTAATTCCTTATGAATTTTTTTTTTGCGAACATTACATTTCTAGGAGGCCAGCCCCCTCTTGCGTACTCTCATGTAGGTAGGTTCAATACATTGCATAAATAAAGTGGGAAGAAACAATTCAACTATTTTTGAATATTGTTCTTAAAAAACCGTTCCTACGATTTTGAAATTTAATTAATTTTTTTAAATTTTAATTAATTTAATTTAATTTAATTTGTTTTTAGATTCAGTTCTACATGTTTCTGTTTTCATAAAATTTAAATAAACAGTTGGTTACCATACCTACATTTGTGTGAGAATTATACCAATTTATAATGCCCAGTATGGCAACCATTTGAGAGCTTTAAAATGGAGATAGCTTATTGAAATCCAAAACGGTAAGAGTGAAAGGCAAATATCCTATCATCTGAAATACTGAAAATATAAATTGAACAGAGTATAGTAAAAGGCAAATTATTGAATATAGAAGGAGCCACTACTGCAAGAAATCGTTTAGAGTGCATTTTCTTATGAGATGGAATATTTACTAGATTACTAAAGTTCAATCGCAAAATATGCTCCGAATTTCTTCTTACCACTCCTTATAAAAAATAGCTTGAGAACCTTAAAATAATAGAGATGTCATAATGGAAGAACTGAATTAAAAGGACTTGAGCTCCTAGCTCCTAGCTAGCTATATACTATTGACCGAAAGGATAAGATTGCAGTTTACCACCATAACTAAGTGCAGATACGACATTTTTCAATAAAAAAAATGGAAAAATTAGTTGCTGGATGGCAATTTTCGGAATCACAGGTGATAGGGGAAAAATAAATGCAAAATACAAGTCGATTCGAATGGAAGGCTGGATGCAAGTGGTGTTGAAAATGGAATGTTGTAGATAAATAAAAAACCTACAGTTTTGCTTCAGGGTGTATTCAAGATAACCTCAAGTTTTATTGGATATCGGCAAAAAACTGTTTTTTCGATTTTTTAGTTTACAAACTTAAAATTTTATGCATTTGTACACATTTTAGTCCTAAAATAATCCTGATTTATTGGAAATTTGTAACTTAAAAAGTTTCTGAGATATTAACGATTTTCAAAAAAAGGACTAATACCCTATTTCACAATACAAGATCGGAGTTCAATGAACTTATCATACGGTAGACGGTACCGCGTTGTAATTCCACATCTAAGTACATCCGACCTGGATGGACGTATACATAAAATCAGGTCGGAAATATATATTAAAATCGATTAGGATTTTCAGATGACGATCATTTAAAAAAACTGAGGAAAAGTTACGAAGACAAAACGGAGCCCTGGGGTACACCAGAATTTATTCTGCAAACATCATTTATATCATTTTTTTCCACGCAGTGGGGAGAGTACTCCGCACTCTTCATTTTATGTCGGTCGAAGCCTGTCAGATCATTTATTAGGGTGCGTTCTAAGTAGGTTATATTGGGAGGCGTTCCCAGTGGTAACAAATAATCCATCGACTATGGCCGTCACGAACCCTTCGCGATTTATATTACCGACGTTTGTGAATTAAGTAGTTAATGTGGATCAATGGTGCGGAAATTGACGCCACAGTACCCCCTCCTTAGTGGCGATATCACGGGTTACAAAACCTTAATAGCTTCTTGACTTTTTTGCCCGAACGCGTTGTCTGAAATTTATTATTTTTAGGTGAGTTTCCTTATTTCTCGTCGATGTCGATCTTTGTCAAAGGGCAGCCATTTTCACGTAATCATGACCTGACTAGAGTTGATCGGAAATTCCAGTTGATCGTTGAGTTGCACTGCACGGTGTTCTCAATAAACTCAGGTTTTAATCGATCAATGCTAACTGAAACCGATTTCCCTTTGATTAGAATTGCAAATTGTTTTGACCCTCGAATAAGAACTTTATAAGGCCCGTTGTACGGCTGTTGAAGAAATTGTCAAAGCATCTCTTCATCCTTGCGTATAAAAACATAATCGCAGGATGTAATGTCTTTAAAAATGAATGGTTTAGAAGCAGCGTGATTGGATGCAGGTACTGGACGTACCTCATTGAAGTGTTGCTGTAACCGAATTATTAGATCCGACATTCGGTAATTTTAAAGTTTTTCCGTACACCAGCTCAGCTAAGGAAGTCGATAGTTCTTCACGGAACGTTGTTCTAAGGCCTAACAACACCCACGGCAAACGAGGTTTGCTCACGATGTGATGCGTGGCTTCAAGCGAAGATGCCATTTTAAAGAGCGTTGTCAGGCCTAATACTTCAGTATTTTATTAGCAATACGAAATGATTAAAATAGGGATCTGATGAATTTTTAGCCGATTTAATGATCCGGAATACTCCCGTGTCACCTAAGTAGTGCGACTTGCTAGCGCGATCAAAAATAGATAAGCGACTGCTATATGTTTTTGTAGGGTTCGACGGTCGCTAAGTCTGAGGCCATGCAGATTGAAATGTTGTGTAGCTTCAATTGTTTTATGACGTTAGTGCCATCTGTTTCCTCGGTACTACCCGTTAAAATTGCCTTAACAATATCAGGTAAACGTTGGAGCCATAGCTTCTTTATTATAATCGCTTTGTAAATGGCAGCCTGGTTTTCGCAACAAACACAGTTGTGAAACTGCAGTTGTACATGAAATTTTAATTTCTAAACTTTGTAATAATTTCAGTTTCTCTAGTACTGCTCTTAAGCTATTGAGGAACTATCTCTATAACAGGCTTCAAAAAATTACTACTGACGAAGGTTCTTCTAGCCCATTTATTGTCAACTGCGGGGTGCCACAAGGGTCAATACTGGGGCCATTTCTTTTTTCCCTTTTTATTAATGACTTACCTGAAGTTGTTAATAATTGCTACGTTAATATGTATGCAGACGATGTTTTGTTGTATATTTTTCGTAAAATTGGTTTGATGGAAGATTGTGTTGCTCGAATCAACGAAGATTTGATAAATATACAAAACTGGGCTAACCTAAATAAACTTCAACTTAATCCGTCAAAAACACTATGTATGGTATGGATCTACCAGCGATTGTTTTAAATACACAGGCTATTGAATATGTTCGCAAAGTTAAATACCTAGGTTTTCAAATTAATCATAAATTGACATGTTGTGATGCAATATCAGAATCTATTAGACGAATTTACTGTTGTTTACGTTCCCTGAGGTCTTCTTCCCATATATTGGACACTGATTTAAAAAAATCATCTCGTTAAAAGCCTTATATTACCCTTTTTCACTTTTAACTGTGCCATTTACCCTAATCAAGATTACGGAAGTAAACGTAAACTTAATGTAGCGTTTAATGACTGCCTACGTTTCATCTATAACACCCCTAGATATGAAAGGGTTTCAATTTTTCATGATTCTTTGATGGGATTGAGTTTAGAGAAATATATTATGTTTCGTAATATTATTGTTCTTCATAACATTATACATGAAAGGTGTCCTGGGTACTTAGGAGAAATGCTTCAATTTGCACAGACTCAAAGAGGACTTTGACTGATTTTGCCTCGATTTAGACACACCATTGCTGAAAGATCTTTTTTTTGTTACTGTAGTCAAGATATGGAATGGACTTCCGTTTGAAATTCAAAGAACTGTGGAACCGTCTACTTTTAGAAAGAAGGCATTTACATTTTTCTCTTCTTCAATTTAAAAAAAAAAAAAAAAATTAATTGGAAAATTTATAAAAATAAATCTGAAAATGTAAATTAATTTGTTAAATTCCATTAAATTGGATTTATCAACTTTATTTTTTATTATATTTTTTCTTTTTAGTTGCATATTTATTACTTTTTGTTCATATTTAAAATTTGTTTTGCTTTATTTTCTATGTTAATTTAATAATTGTGTAATAATTGTATAATTGTATAGTTACTTTTATTCCTTTTGTAAATTTGTTTAGATACTATAAAAAGATTGAATCTTATTGTATCATGTAAAGATTTTTTAATGCAAATACAAATACAAATACAAATACAAATTCCGAACCCGCTAAAACTTTCATATATCATAGCAACTGACATGGTTTCTTGTCCCCTAAATCTAACACGTTTAAAAGTTTTTGTAATCCAGCGTCTTCAGAGTCCATTATTCGTGGAGAAGAAATTATGTCGGACTCGTTGGACAGTGTTAATGTCCATCAATGAAATGGCTATGTACATGTTCCTTGTAAGTGCAAATTGACCTTCCATTACAATAAACCATAAGTCGGGACATGATGGCCAAAAGTTGATAGCCTTGCAAGAAACCGAATCTAAACTAATTCTTTCCACGTGTAAATCCACCTGTCAGTTAGTGTTATTTCCACCCGTGATACCATCCCTTGGAGAAGAGTTCTCATTTTTACTCGTAACTTAAAATAATTTTACAAGATTCAACCCCAAATGAAGTATTAATCGACGTGGATCGCGAAGAATTTGAGACAACTGTAGCCAATGCGTTAAATTAAGAACATTTTAAGAAACCGTTACTGTAAAAAAAGCACATTCAAGTAATTTAACGCGTCGGCAACGCTTGAAAGAAAATCAACTTAAGATTTGGCAAAAACGCTTTTTTCGAGATTTACAACCAGTCTAACTTCGTTCGGCTTTCGCATAATTATTTTCACGTGCTTAACGTATTCGCTTCCGTTTGCGGATGCTATTAAAATTTCATCGATGTACCCAAAACAGAATTCGAATTCGAGGTTATTGAATGAATGAAGCGTTGAAATGACGGAGAAGCATTCTTCAGTCCGAATGTCATGCGTGTACATTTAAAAAACACCAAAAGGCGTGCCAATGGCTGTTTTTGGAATGTCTTTGGGCTCAACTGGTATTTGATGGTACGCACGCTCCAAGTCGAGTGTCGAAAAAACTTTGCAACCGCTAAAGTCTTGAATATGAGGTTTTGGGTACCGATCAGGTTCGGTGACAGCGTTTAGACCACGATAATCTCTACACTACCATGGCAATCCTCATAGTACTCTTTAGATCATTGTCCATTCAAATCACTAGCAAGTGTGTAGTATCTACAATTTTGAGCCCATCTCCACGAATATCTTATTTTAATGTTTTTTTAATGTAAATGTAGAACTTTTTTCAAATGTTAATATTCACCTGTGTTAGTTCTGGGATTCCACTTGTTTTATATGACCTTGATAATGTTTGTAGGATTTTAGTCGGGCAGGTCCTTATCCCGCTTCTCAAAACCATCTGAAACGAAAACATATTTTTGTTTTAATTCTACTAACGATTAACGGGTCTATCACGATAGTCTAGATCAAAAAAAAATTATTAAGCAGAAATCTCGACAACATTCACAACAAGATGGGGCATAATGCCCCCTACATGCCTCTGCTTGGGGTGTTGGATTTGGAGTATTAGCCAGGTTGTATGACTCAATTTTTAATATTCGGCTTTCTCGGTAACGGTAAATTTCTACAAAATGTTGTGTATATTTTAACACTGTCCAAGAGACGACCTTAAAAATGTGGGTCTTACTTCTTGTTCGACCATTAAAAAAACGGTATTTTTGGTGTTGACCTAACTCATCGGGTCAATTGATAATGAAATAATGAAAGCTTACTTAACGAATCCTGTTGTCGCACGAACTACACGTACCAACTTACCTGTATACCAATTAATGGTTCGGATCTACCTTACCTTAGGTAGCGCTACAGTCCAGGTTTTTTACACCTGAGTTTTAACTGAATAAACTTCTCCTGACAGCTCGGCTCCTCGAGAGCTGCCTCCGAGTTGTAAGCATTAAGCTGGTGGAGGTCCTCTTCCGGTCTTGCGTACACCATCTACATGTCTGTCAACCTTTGTTGCGCAATTCCTCCGGGAATCGAAGATTTTCCATGTCCATCAGCATTATATACGAGCCAGCCATCTCATCTGTGTTGCTGTACAGTTCCTCATTGTATCTCCTTCTCCACTCGCGGCTTATGCATAGTAGGGGAGAAAAATCACCCGGAGAGTTTTTCTTTCGAAGTTATCTAGATCGTGGCCATCCACTTTTGACAATGTCCGTGCCTCTGCTCCATACAGCAGGACTAATGATGGTCAGGTTCTTATTGAGGGACACTTTAGCTGCCCATGAAGGTAAAGGGTATTTTTTTTAGACGTGTAGTTTTCAATCTGGCAATACTTTTTTCTTCGGAGTTGGTCTTTTTGACAGCTGTCACTTGATTTATGCTCAGTTTGGTATTTGATTTGCCATTTCATAATGAATAGACTTACTCCTGAACAACGTTTGCAAATCGTGCAAATTTATTACCAAAATAATGGTTCGGTTCGCTTTTTGTTGAATGGGTACGTTATAAAGCAAAATTGTCGTATTTGGAGTGATCATAATCCACAAGCCATTACATCCTCAAAAAGTCACTGTTTGGGTTGCTCTATGGGCTGAGGGAATCATTGGTCCATATTTCTTCAAAAATCAAGCCGGCCATAATGTGGCAGTCAATGGGGAACGCTATAGAGCCATGATTAATGACTTTTTCGTGCCTGAATTGGAGGATATTGATGTGGACAACCTTTGGTTCCAACAAGACGGCGCTACATGCCATACAGCCAACGAAACGAATCAATTTATTGAAAGAAACGTTTGGTGAGCGCATTATCTCGCGTCGTGAGCCTAAGGCGTGGCTTTTAAAACCGTGCGATTTAACACCGCTTGTCTACACAGATAAAACCGACGATTGACGCCTTGGAACAGAATATTCGGCGCGTTATTGCTGACATACGGCCCCAATTGCTGCAAAAAGTAGTCGAAAATTGGGCTTCTCGGCTGGAATTTATTCGAGCCAGCCGCGGCGGCCACTTGCCCGAAAGCATTTTTAAAACATAATGGCAAACTCTAATCTTTATAATAAGGCTTAATCTTGGCCATAATGTTAAATTATATGCATTTTATTTCTTCTTGAAAACCACACGTCTTAAAAAAACCACCCTGTATTACGCCAAAATTGTCGGCGTACATGCGAGTAATTAGTACGACTTTTGAAAGATCGTGTTGGCGTGTTCTTTCAAGTATGATGTTAAAGAAGTCACATGAAACTACATCGCCTTTTCGAAATCCTTTTCGTAGGACATTACGGACCTTGACGGAACAACGTCCATATTCCATCGTCATTTTGCACAGGCGGACGAGTTTGACAGGGATGCCATAACTGCACATTACTCTATACAACTAAAAATGCTGACGTACGTGGCTTTGAAATCGATGAAAAGGCGGTATGGGTATCGTGATTTGAGGTTCTTGAGTTTTTTTCCAAGGTCTGCCGTAAATTGAACATTTGGTCGATGATATGAAAATACCTTTTATGCGATTTTGAGAAGACTTATACCTCTGTAATTGGTGCAGTTCACAGAATCTCCTTTCTTAAGGATCGGGCAAACAATTCTAAGATTCAATGCTTTCTTCTAACGATATCTTGCTTATGTGTTAGTGCAATCTTCAAACCAAGTCACCGCTTGGAACTTTAAAGGCATCGGCAGTTAGGACATCGCATCCGGCGCCTTTATTGGTCTTAAGCGTAAATATAGCTTTAGTCTTAGTTCATCCAGATCAAATGCACAGAATTGTTGTCCTACTTCGCCTAGTTAGAATGGTTCATTTTTCGTCTTCAGTTGGTAATGTTGGCAAGCCGTTCTGGTAATTCTGTGCAGCGACCCTCATCTTCAAACCAGAAGTTTCGTTGTAGCGGCTATGTAAAACACAGCACTTCAATGGTGGCCTCCCTGATGGCATTTTGGCAATGTTGCCATTGGTTCTCAGTACTTGGTTAGCAATCAACAAACAAATTATATTATGCTTTTGAGAAAATCTATATATTTTGCTTTTTAATTATTTTAAATTAACTTTATTTTAGATTGCTTACATATATTAATTTTTTTTTTATTTATTATTAAATGTCCCGCAATTTTATCAGAATTTTTTCATCAACGCAGCTCCGAGTTAATACATAATTTTTTAGCTTGATTAAATGAATGTCTTGAAAATATATTTTTATAATATTTTGTTTCATTCGAATTGTGTTAATTAAATGGTGTTTCTCGCAGGATGACATAGGGTCCGCGGACATTATTTTTGTTTAAAAGTGGAAATAACGTTTGAATTGAAATTTTGGACTTCAAGTCGAATTTAATTTATGGACATTATGTCCATATTGAAATAAGCTGACAAATTAAAAGAAATTAAAGTGTGTATATTGGATTTTAATAATTTTTTTTATTAATTTTAACAATTTGAAATATAAAACATAAGTAAAAGAAAAAGAATCGTAAATTCATAAATATTTTATTAAAATTAATTAATAATACAATAAATTGAGTAAAAAAAACTTGCGATTATATAGGTAGATACTATAATGTAAGTTATGCATTCGTGCAGAAATTTTGAGATAACAATCAAACATGACTTTACGATGATAGAGAAATATATTTGAGTTACTGGTAAAATTCTGTCCGTCTCTCTGTCCGTCTGCCTTCCGGTCTGTCTGCCTGTCTGTCTTCAAATTTTGAACTTAAGGTTATTTTGACATTCTACAGAGGAGTTTTTTTAATTTTTTTTTTAGCTCAAGAATTAACGGTACCTGTCATATAACCGTTATGTAAAAGCTTATATTTCTCGAAAACGGCTACAAGAATTTTTATAAAAAAAAAATCAGTGTACGTATGTAGTATTATGTATTTTGGTGAACGGTTTTTTTTCTTCGACTTTCCGAAAACTGGTAATCCGGTTACAATCAAAATTGATATTTAAGAAGATGTAGGTAGCGTAAGTAATTTTGAATTAATTTTTTTTCGAAAACTTTTATTTTGTATTTTTAATATTTTTAATTTTTTTTTTAAATCAATATTTTAAAAATGAGTAAGTGATTTTTTTTTTATTTTTTTTAAATGGTCTTTATTTTTGTGCTTAAGTTTGTATTCTTGAATTATTTTTTTAAATTTTTTTAGAAAAAGTTGTTAAAAAAACGTTTTATTCAAAAACCGGTCTTTTAATTTTGAAAAAAATTACACTTTTTTATATTTCCTAAAGAAATAAAATGGCGTTTAAATAATTTCACCCAGTACAATTTAACGTACTTTATTCAAACAATCAAAAGTCACAAAAATCGAATGAATGCTTTGCTGTTCACTTTAATTTTCTTAAATTTTATTCTACAATAAGACCGCACATATGAGCAAGTACGTACGATCCAGTCGTGTCATTTATTTTATATAATATTATGTTCTTCATTTGTTCATTATGTTCGTTTTTTGTTTTTTAATTATAAATATCCTTTTGTTAAGTGATCAAATTATGCATACTTGATTTTTACTTGCGATTACAATTAGGTATTATAATACAAGTTATGGATTCGTGCAAACAATTTTTTTTTTTAACAATCAAACATGATTGATTGAAATCAAATCGAAAAAAGTGGGTCCGGAAATTCTGTCCGTCTGTGTCTAAAGCTTAAACGGATGGGCCGATTTGCTTCAAACTTGGTATTTAGTATTTATTTGGTAAGATCTCAGCGGGAAAATTAACGGGAACTGCCATAGAATTTTTAACAAAAAGTTTGATTTTCTCGAAAACGGCTCTAACGATTTTGATAAAATTTTCAGGGTGCTACTTTTTTACAACAGTACATCTTTCAATTAGAATGCATTTTTTTCGAAATTTGTTCTATAACGGTACCTCTCATAGAACCGGTTTTTTAAAATGCGGTTTGACATTTAGTTTTCAAATTTTATTGCATACTTAGTTTTTCTGAGAAAACTCTTGAACTAATTAAAAAAATTAAAGAATTCTTTTTTTTATTTTAATATATATGTACATACATGTGCAGCAACTAAGCCATTTTTTAGCATAAGAACAAGTACGTGCGACCCAGTCATGCAATTTATTTCCATGAATTTCGTATTAAAAATGTTAAAATTTTAGTTTTCACACTATTTTTTATAACATCTAAAATAAAGTTTATAATTCATTTTAAAAGACAATAGCCCAAAATTATAGTCATATAACTCTACACTAAAACATAGTTAGTGTGAGACTAGATTGAAATTTGTATGAAAATATGACCTAGTTTCACACTAAGTTTTTGATAATGTCGACTTTAACTGTCTATAATTTTGCGCCAATATGTCTTTTTGTATATGAGCAATTAAAGAATAAAATACAATAAATAAATAAACCTATTAAATATACCGTAAAAATCGTGCCGAGATTGTAGGTAAGTGTAGTAAGAATTTAACCATTTCCTATTGTTATTTTTACGATTTTTACCTGCACCGGGTTTTACTTAAACCAATTCCTTTTTTTTCTATAAATTATAAACCAACAATTTTTATTTCTTGTGGTCAATTGTTTTATTGCCTTTTTTTATGGTCTTTGGAATCATTTTACAGGCTTCCATATAATGTGTATGATTTTAATTTTTATGATTTGTTGAACCTCAAAAAGAAAATGAAAAATAGATTTTAAATGGCTTTTTATGTGTCTTAAAAATATTTGAATGGGCTATCCATTCAAATATTTTTAAGACACATAAAAAGGTCCATAAAAACTTAAAAGGCACTGAACAAAAATTATGCGAATTATATGTTTGTAAGAAGACTTTAGTTATAAAAGTAGTTTTACACATAAAAGAAGGTTCTTGCGTTTCATTTCTGTATTTCAAATAACTTGCACGACTGGATCGCACGTACTTGCTCTTATGTATGTGCGGTCACAGCGTGGAAAAAAATTTTATAAATATAAGAAGAACTTCAAAGTTCTTTTTCGATTTTTGTGATTTTTGATTGTATGAAAAAAGTACGTAAAAGATTTTTCAGCGGAAAAATTTAAACGTCATTTTATTTATATCAAAAATGTGAAACAGTGTGAACAGTTCTTAAATAAAATTGTTTTTATATAACAACTTCTGTTAAAAATAAAAAAATGTAAACACAAAAATAACATTCACTTAAAAACAAAATTAAAAAAATCTTAACACGTTCTCTATATATCGAATTTTTTTTGAATATTAATTTGGTAATAATCGGTCAACCAGTTCACGAGAAAGTCGAATACAAAGAAAAGGTCGTATGGAAGGCACCGTTTTTAGCCTACCATCTTAAATTTTTGTTCATATAATTCTTAACTAAAAAAGTTAACTGATTTTTGTTCATAAAAATTCTTTGAGCCGTTTTCGAGAAAAATAAGCTTTTACATAACGGTTATATGACAGGTGCCGCCAATATTTCAGCTAAAAAAAATTGAAAAAGCGCTCTGTGGAATGTCAAAACAGCCTTATGAATTTTGCCAGTAACTCAAATATGATTGATTGTTATCTCAACATTTTTAATCTGCAGGAATGCATAACTTGCATTATAGTACCTATAATCGCAAGTAATATAAAAGGCACGACTGGGTGGCACGTACTTGCTCTTATGTGCTAATCCTTTTTAAGTGCAGGCGTCTTTTTGACAAAGATTTTATTTTAATATTTTTTGTATGACGTGCAACTTCCTTAGAATCGTTTTGGGGTGAAGCTCGAACGAACATGCGTCACGATAAAGGGATAAACACATAAATATATAGGACTGTTAGCTTTTGCAGTTTTTTAGTGTATTATCTTTCCACTTGTTGTTTACTGTTTATAATATAATTTGCTAATAGAAATATATAAAGGACTTTTTTCAGTTTAATTTTCATTTTGGTATGGACAAATTTGAACAACTGGCATAAAGATTCGTCGGAAACAGCAGTATGGCAATAATGCTAGGTAAAGGGACCTTTATACGTCCCAATATGGGACCAATGGAATTTATAAAGGATTTAGGTACCTGTAATAAGGTTGGAAGGAAGGTAGGTACTAAAATTAAGATACGTGTTCCAACTACTGTTAAGCCAGTAGGTATAGAGACAATATTAAAAGTTAACACAGTGGTTTTGTTTATTTATAGGAAGGTGTAAACTTTTGTTTTCTCGATTAAAATTTTTGCATTCAGTAGTAATCGAATAGTTTTTTTTATTTGTTAGTTGTTTTTGTGTGTTTATCAAAGGCTTCCTTATTTATTCTGTGTTTTTATGATGATGAAAAATACTTTAAAATACGTAAGTATGTATGTAATGTAGGTTGTCACTTTCTTTTATTTGACTAATGGCTTGGCTAGGGCTTAGCCGAGCAATATGAAATAAAATGTTGGGGAAAAAAAATTATGAATTCAAAAAAACACTACTCATAACGTTTTTTGGAAAAAATGTTGTAAGCCATCTTATTTCTTTTGCTGTTTTCTATTTTATGAATTTTTCATTTCAAAATCGTTCGACCAAAAAAATGTTTTTTTTGAAAAACTTTTCGAAAACATATTTTAAAATTTTTTAAGTATGTCAATTTTAAGAAATCTATAGTTTATACTAGGAGAAAAATTTAAATCTATAGATCCGTTTTCAAAATATTCAAAAAACAAAATATTTTTTTAAAAAAATTATTAAAATTTAAAAAAAAATGTTTTTGAAAATTTTGATAAGCAATATTATTTAAATCATAAAACACTACATATTTTGAAAATTTCATCAAAATCCGTCAATTAGTTAACGAGAAAGTCTGATTTTAAAAAACCGGTCATATGGGAGGTACCGTTATAAAACTTTTTCTGAAAAATCCATTAAAATTAAAAGATAGATTTTGCACAGAAAACATCATTTTGAAAGTTTAATCAAAATCGTAGGAGCCGTTTTCGAAAAAAATAAGTTTTTTAATAAAAGTTATATGGCAGGTACCGTTAGTTTTGGAGCTAGAATGCCAATTCCAAAAACTGTCGGGTAGAGCACTCTAAAAATACTATATACCAAGTTTGAATCAAATCGGCCCAACCGTTTAGGCTGTAGATATCGATACGGACAGTCAGACAGACAGACAGACAGACAGACAGACAGACAGACGGACGGAATTTCCGGACCCACTTTTTTTGACTTCTTTATCATCGTAATATCATGTTTGATTGTTAGAATTTTTTTTTTTTTTTTACGAATGCATAACTTGCCTTATAGTCCCTATAATCGCAAGTAAAAGGAGGTTATAACCGAGCCAGACATAGGATTTTAAATTCGTGTGTTGCGACTAAAGAAAGAATGTCTCAAGTGTTGTCAGATTGTATAGCTTTATAGATTGTTTAGCAAGATCAGATATGAGGTGCAACATTTCTTGCAAACCTATACAAAAAAAAGCTATCGAGCTGTATATAGCAAAGATCGTTAACAATGAAGTAGCAGCACGTTAGCTGTCATTTCTGTTTTTACTATTTTTCGTATTTCTATCGGTTTTTATCATATTATTGAATTTGAATTCGTTCAGGTGTTTGAAATTGCAAATTTGTTCAAGGCGTCATCGTGTGTTACAAATAGTGACAGGGCTATGAAGAGGGGGGGGGGGGGGGGGGGAGCGGGTGGATTACCCCTGGGCTTTTAGAAGGCCCGAAGTTCTTCGAAGGGTCTCGTCAATTACAATGAATACTTTCATTTTTTCCAGGAAAACTGAATTTGACCACTGAAACTCACAGAGATCTCAATGGATGCATCAATTACATGTCCAAATTTAAATGTGTTTTAATGGCGTCTATATGATTCAAAACTTAGAATTAGAACAAGAATGACTGACGTTATTCACGTAAAAAGATTTTATATGATAATTCGGCAGCCGATTCATCTCACTCGGATCTTAAGAATCCATTGCGGTGCCCAGAATGTTTTTAAATCGCTTTTTTGAGACGTCGCTCCGTATTCGTATTCTCCGAAGACTGTTTTTCTGGTCTGGGCTAGGCTGGGGCATTCACAAGGAAATCGGTGTGAGCCTTCTTCTGCATCAACGTTTTGACACCCTTAATGCATAAGTCTTGATGTGCTAATGCCCATTGGGGCGCCTGCAGAAAAAGTACCAAGTGGGGTTAGCTAAATTTATTTGTTTTATGGTGACCGTCTCTTATGTCATTATAATATCTCCGGATAATGGCTATTTTCTTTTCAGGAACTTTTGTCTCTTAATGATGGTGGGCCTAGAGTTTTGAATTAGGAACTGCTTTTAAACCTTGACAGTGCAGCCAGTTCAGCAGCGGCGGCACCATTCTGTGCGACAAGATAAGACTTAAACGAATTGTTATTTTTAAATGCCCTAATTAAATACAAAATAAAATATTAATGTCTAGAACTCGTAGGCCGAAAGCAAATAAAACATTGTTTTTGAGAAAATACGAATCAATTTTTCTAACCATAGGTAGTAAGTTAGATGTAGATGGTTAAAAAGTTTTTTTTTTTAATTTTTTGTCTACAATACATTACATTTTTAATCTACTCCGTAGATAAGTCTACGAAATGGACAACCTACGAGCACTGGCTACAGAGGCCATCGGCTCAGACGATTCCATGACAACAAGACGACATTGATACGACAGAACAGAAGATAGATAGAGAAAGGGAAACTGAAAACACATATAACACATATAATACATGTTAACAGCACGAAGTTGGTTTTTCGGACGGGTCCACTATCTTTCCACTAACTACGCGCTAGGATGCTTGATTACGCTGATCCCGATTCATCTCACTCGGATCTTAAGAATCCATTGCGGTGCCCAGAATGTTTTTAAATCGCTTTTTTGAGACGTCGCTCCGTATTCGTATTCTCCGAAGACTGTTTTTCTGGTCTGGGCTAGGCTGGGGCATTCACAAGGAAATCGGTGTGAGCCTTCTTCTGCATCAACGTTTTGACACCCTTAATGCATAAGTCTTGATGTGCTAATGCCCATTGGGGCGCCTGCAGAAAAAGTACCAAGTGGGGTTAGCTAAATTTATTTGTTTTATGGTGACCGTCTCTTATGTCATTATAATATCTCCGGATAATGGCTATTTTCTTTTCAGGAACTTTTGTCTCTTAATGATGGTGGGCCTAGAGTTTTGAATTAGGAACTGCTTTTAAACCTTGACAGTGCAGCCAGTTCAGCAGCGGCGGCACCATTCTGTGCGACAAGATAAGACTTAAACGAATTGTTATTTTTAAATGCCCTAATTAAATACAAAATAAAATATTAATGTCTAGAACTCGTAGGCCGAAAGCAAATAAAACATTGTTTTTGAGAAAATACGAATCAATTTTTCTAACCATAGGTAGTAAGTTAGATGTAGATGGTTAAAAAGTTTTTTTTTTTAATTTTTTGTCTACAATACATTACATTTTTAATCTACTCCGTAGATAAGTCTACGAAATGGACAACCTACGAGCACTGGCTACAGAGGCCATCGGCTCAGACGATTCCATGACAACAAGACGACATTGATACGACAGAACAGAAGATAGATAGAGAAAGGGAAACTGAAAACACATATAACACATATAATACATGTTAACAGCACGAAGTTGGTTTTTCGGACGGGTCCACTATCTTTCCACTAACTACGCGCTAGGATGCTTGATTACGCTGATCCCACGGGAAGCGATGCTTTATCGGAGCCAAGCTTAAAATTTAGTTACATACAATTTAAGTTGGCAACACTATTTTAACCGGCGGCCATTTTGTCAGCTGTCAAGTGATTTATTTCTAGTTTGGTTTGACATTTCAACATGAATAGACTGACGCCTGAAGAAATCATTTTGAAAATCATGGTTCTGTTCGAAATACGTTTCGCACACTACGTCCATTTTACGGTCAGCATAATCGTCCATCAGAGCAATTAATTCCCTTAACTATGGAACGTTTTCGCACCACGTTTATCCTAAATGATAATACGCATCCACAGAAACGTCGCAGAAAAGAAGTCATTGTTGATGTAGAGAGTAGTGTGCCATCGTGCGCAGGAATTGGTTATGTGTCCATCCACATTATGGAAGATTTTGCGGAAAGATTTTGGTTTGCGTGCTTACAAAACCAACTCGTGCAAGAATTGAAGCCACAGGATCACCAAAACAAGATTGCCGTTGATCCCTATTTTCATAAGCGAATTTCGTTTAGCGATGAAGCTCACTTTTGGTTGAATGGATACGTCAATAAACAAAACTGCCATATTTGAAATGATAATAATACGCAAGTGTATGTTGAGACACCGTTACATCCACAAAAACTGACTGTTTGGTGTGCTTTATAAATTAAAATTGATGGAATAAATGGTCCGTACTTCTTTAAAAACGATGCTGACCAGAACGTTACAGAGAATGGTGACCGCTATAGAGCCATGATTGCTTACTTTTTCGTTCATTTATTGAACAACCATGATTTGCAGGAGCTGGTGGTTTCTAAAAGACGGCGCAACATGTCACACAACTCGCGCCACAATTGATTTATTGAAGGAAACGTTTGGTAACCGAATTGTTTCACGTAACAGATCCATTAATTGGCCTCCAAATTCGTTCGATTTAACGCCGCCTGACTATTTTCTCCGGGGATATGTAAAATCCCTAGTCTACTCCAATAAGCCCGAAACGATTGACCACGGAGAATTCGCCGCGTTATTGCCGATATACACCCTTTATAATTACACTGACATAAATGATAAATGATAAATTGAAATTTAGAAGAAATACGGACAAAATCTCAAGATTTCAGTTTTCAGATTTTTCAAAGGGGTTATTATATAAAAGACATCATTTTTGATATAAGTATATCTCTCTCTCTCTCTCCCTCTCTAGTTTCATTATAAATTTAACCAACAGTGGTGCGATAAAGTGGCTAAAATCATTTCTCTTTATGCCTTTACCCATTTACATTATTTCTCTTGCCGCACGGCACGAATGGAGAATACCATCTGCCTTTATTAATGTATTCAGTTCATGAAAACTTTTATGTATTAGTACCACGTGTATTAGGCCAAAGCACCAACATGATTCATTTTTACCGTATCAAAAATCTTTTCTGCGCGTGCTCACTAAAAGTATCTATAACACTCATATCTACATTCCTATGAAGGTATGTTTGTTTAATGCTTTAAGAGATTGCCGGCGGTAAGTAGGTATTTAATTATTTTTTTTTTAATAAAATGATAAGTAGGTAATAAGTTTTCGCGCGTAAAACGGAACCTTACAAAAATGTTTCTGTTTTGTCTGCAAACGGCAATTATATAAACCTTTCACATTACCGACGGCAAAACAATGAATTATTCAATTCACCGTCGCCGTCGGCATGAATATTTTTTTTTCATGAGAATTTTTAAAGATACAAACATATAAAAAAGTTTAATCAGCCATAATTAATAAAGTATTTTACTGAATTTCTGATTTGGAAAGGAAATAAATAAATTAAATTAAATTTTCTATATTACCTTACAAAACTACTAAAGTTGAATTAAAGAAGTTAAGATAGCATAAAGTTTTTTCTTCTTATTTTTAACAAATGTTAAGTTTATAACATATAAAGTTGATATTTATGAAGATATGACTTTTTTTCAGGCGTTTTAATAAAATTAATACATATTATACAAACAAGTCAAACTCCCGACGGCATATTAACCGACGGCGGCCCTAGAATGCATGGGTATAGGTACATCCTGGATGACATCCAAATACATACCCATGATTCTTTCTTATGTTTCCTATGCTTACCCATTTTGGTAGGTAGGTATACCAAAAGGATGCCTTGTTTTATCATTGTCCTATTTGACAAGAATGAAATAAATTAACATTTCACGCTTCGGGTTCAAGGTAAAAGAAATGCTAGTAGGTAGGCAGTAACCTTCGATATTTATTATTTAAGATACTTGAAAAAAGGAATGGTGAAAACCTTTGTTAAAGCAAAACCGGGCAGAGGAGTCAATCTTAAGTGAGAAAGGAATGGTGTGTGTTTTTGGTCGCCATTTTCAAATTAGCCGCTTCATAAAAATTTTGTGTTGCATAAGAAACTAACAAAATTATTTCACTTTTAAAAAATTGTTGTTAAAAAAAACAACCTATTTTGTTGCTAATGAATTAATTTCACCAAATTGAAGAATTAATATGCACATCCAATCAGCAGGAATGTTGTTTATCGATTTTCAATTAATGCCAGGATTTGCCTGTAACAAGCTGGCAGGTCTAGGCCGCTCTTTGCCATCATGGCGCCTGGACCCTGTTTCTTTAAAATTCCAAAGACTTCGCAATTGAAAGTATAAATTATTAATAACAAAAAAAAAAAGGATTTAAGTAGCTTGGAAACTTGTGGCGTATTCCGGCGGTAATGAGAAATCCATAATGAAAGAAATTTTTCAAAGTCACAGCTTTCAGTTTATCATAACATTTTAACAGGCCCCTTTGCCCCACCTCGGATTAAGGGTCTACCTACAAAATATTTTACGAACATCATAATCCTCAACTAAGATAGTTAAACAGACTTGAAATTTTATATTTCGTTGCCACATTTTGATTGAAAGAGGAGAAAGTACCGAAGATTCGTCGTGCAACGTCATCTTGCATTAAGCTAAAAAAATATTTAGTTAAAAAAATATAACAAATATGATTTTTTTTAAATTGACATGAAATTTACTTTATTCGAAAGATAATCTAATTTAAATATTACTTCTGGCATATGACCGCCACGGCTAGTTTAATCTGGAGGTCAAATTTTCGGTGACTTCTTCCAACATTTGTGGCCGTATATGTATATCGGCAATAACGCGGCGAATGTTGTCCTCCACGTGGTCAATCGTTTCGGGCATATTGGAGTAGACTAACGTCTTCACATATCCCCACAGAAAATAGTTAAGCGGCGTTAAATCGCACGATCTTGGAGGCCAATTCAGGTCCGTAAGGTGAACCAATGCTGTTACCAAACGTTTCTTTCAATAAATCAATTGTGGTACGAGCTGTGTGACATGTTATGCCGTCTTGTTGAAACCACCAGCTCCTGCAAATCGTGGATTTTTAATTGATGAACGAAAAAATCAGTAATCATGGCTCTGTAGCGGTCACCATTCACTGTAACGTTCTATCCAGCATCGTTTTTAAAGAAGTACGGACCAATTATTACACCAAACCATGCATAAGGCACAACAAACGGTCGGTGGATGTTACGGTGTCTCAACATACACTTGCGTATTATTATCACTTCAAATATGGCAGTTTTGTTTATTGACGTATTCATTCAACCAAAACTGAGCTTCATCGCTAAACGAAATTCGCTTATAAAAATAGGGATCAACGGCAATCTTGTTTTGGGCCCATTCACCAGCAGCAATGACTTCTTCTGTACGCATTGTACATCATCTCTGTGGATGCGCATTATCATTTAGAATAAACGTGGCGCGAAAACGTTCCATATTTAATCGAATTAATTGCTTTGGTGGACGATTATCGTAAAATGGACGTAGTGCGCGATACGTATTTCGAACAGAACCATAATTTCCAAAATAAATTTGCACAATTTAGAAGCGTTGTTCAGGCGTTTCGTCAGTCTATTCATGTTGAAATGCCAAACCAAACTAAAACTAAAAATAAATCACTTGACAGCTGACAAGATGGCCGCCAGTGGCCATAGTGTTGTAAGTTGGCAAGCTTTGTATATACACTGCATATAGTACTATCATGGTTCATGGAGCATCATTTTTTAATTCCGAATCAAGTCGCAATGAGGCGCACTGAAATCGCCAATTAGTTTGGATATAGGATAAGTAAACAACAAAATTGTATTAAATACTGGTAAAATATCGGTAAATGTTCTTGTCTCCACTATTTACAGTTAGTTCCGAATCAACCAAGAAGATGGCCAGACGACCTTTGATACTTCATTGTAACTAAAAAGGGACAAAAGGGACTGTGTGAAATTGGTAACTTCTGCGCAACTGCACAGCAAAAGTAAATGTTTGCGCATATAACTAAAAATGAAACATTTCAGTTACTTTCATCATTTGTAACTTCTGAGTGACTCAAGATTAACTTTATGCTGACATGTTTCGGAAAACTTTAATGTAACTCCACAGTAATAACTTTTTTTTCTTCTGCCAAGCTGTGTTGTGTCTCGAAATAAAATGTGTTGCAATTTAGTTTCACATTAGTTGGCACGATATCCAATGTTATATTTTTGTTACATAACAGTCACAGAAAGGTTTCCATTGCTTAACGAATGACAAGGAAAACCTTACACAGTATCTAACTATCTCAGGTAAAATTTTTGTTACAAAACAGTCACATGAAGGTGCATAGCTATAATATTGGTTTCAGTAAAGTTTTTTGAAACTCCTCATTAATTCAAAAATTCTGAGTTACGATTTCTCAAGCAAGAATGAGTTTCTTTAGGGTTCCATTAAAGTTTTCTGTAGCAAAAGTGTATTTTTGAGACTATATGAAAAAAAAACAGTAAATGTGTTCCAATTCAGTTCTACAATGGTTGGCATGAAATCTAAGGTAAATATTTGGTTACAAAATAGTCATAGAGAGGTTTTATGGTTAGTGTGGTTGAGCGATGATAAGGATTTAGTTTTGGGCCATATTGTTTAACAAAAAAAGAAAAAATATATGTTTTTCCTAAAATAAATCTATGAAAACATTAAAATCATGCATTTAAATGAAGATTGCGTACAAGATATGCATCAAGGGCCTCGAAACTTTTCGTATTTAAAATCTTTGAAAAAAATTACAAAACTTTCCAGTTTAGTATTATTTTGGGAGCGCTTGAGTTATTGGTGGGGTAAATGTAATATTTCGTGGTACAACTGCGAGCGTTTTGAAAATTCAGCTAAAGCAAAGCCAAAATTCAGATAAATCAGATTTATAAGTTTATCATAATAAGAATAATTGGTACTTAAAAACATATATGTAGGTAGATTTAAGTTTTTGATTTAATACTTAACATTATAATACTTATACAAATTTGGATTTCTTGTTTTATTTTAGTTACAATTAAATATTTTGAAATTAAAAAGTAACAGAGACAACATATACTTTACTATAAAGCTAGTATTTAGACGGTCCTTGTAATGTGTCATTGCCGTGACATCATGACGTCACTATGACGTAGTTTTCTATTCTAAAAGTGTCACGTCGTGTGATCATCATTGTTTTGCATGTCATTACCGTGACAAAAACATTGACAGGCACCGTGACACGTCACTTTCACTGCATTGAAATATTACCGTGACCGTTGTATAGCCCTGTCACTGTTGATGGGACACCGTCACATGTAGCCTGTCGCTGCAAGGACTGTGTCCCAACCGTGAGACGGCAGGAATTTCTGCCATGTCATTTTTTGTCACCGTTGGGCGTTCAATGTTGAACACAATTTTATTCATTAGCTTTAGTGGTGCTTTCGGATTTGCAATTTCGTATACGAGTTGACGGCGATATGATGGAAAAAACATTTTATTTCAAAGAAATTTGCAATATTCTAAAAAAAAAAAAGAAAAAAAATTTGCATTTTCAATTTAAAAAAATATTTTAAGCTAGTTCCTACGCCAAACGTGTAACGTCAAAGTTTAAAGGCCTCGTTAAACAGAGCACATTTTTACCCCGCGTTTCAGCGCCACATTATAGTATACAGCAATACATACACAACATCATCAACATCGATATCAACATCATCGCCAATGTCATACCACAGTGGCAGCGCAAGTGCTGTGAAATCTAAGTGCAAGGGCATCGGACAGATGTCAAGCTTTTGGGGTTTGGTGGCAGGGCATCTTCGCTCACTCCCAACCAATGAATCATTAATGCTCGCGAGTCGAGAGCACTGTAATGAACTGTATTTATGACTTTTTACGCTCTCGAGCCAGTAATGATTAATTGGCTTATGGAATGGGCGAAGTAGAAGAAGAAGACCAAGCCATGCTTGAAAAAAACCCTCCAGGAAGATGAAGACTGCCACTGTGATTGTGACGTAGAAATATATAAATGTTGAAGATGATTTTTAATAAAAAAAAAAACAAAAATAAGTTGTTTACTTTTTATATATATATTTTATATTTTATATGAACGAAGTTTTATATAAAATTATATTGCCAAGGAAGTTCACCTTCGCCAGTAAAATAATACATGGGTCTCAAGTTGGCACAATTGGATACAGCGTCGATGTTGTTACTTCAGACCGCCATTCTTCTGGACTCGTCACGTTACCTTGTTCGTCAATTTGGTCGAACGAATTGGACGGTGCGTAGACTCCTTTATTTGTCATTATTAGAAAATTGTGTAGCATCGAGTACTACTTTTATTTGATTTTACAAGCACCAGGTGAATTGGCTTACGAAGAACTCGAAAGCGTGCCGACATAATGACAAACACGTTTTCAATGATTCGACCTGCTCGGTTTAGCCGATAGTTGAAAACACGCTCCGGCAACGTAAGATTACATTGAGTGTACGGATTCATAATGCGAACGCGTCGTCTAAGACATTAACATACGGAACTGCTTTTTCTCTGCTAGGCAGAGGTTTTGCCCGAAAGTAAAGGGGTTAAACGTTAAACACTCCGTCCACTGCATCGGCACAATTCGGGAATTGCCACTCATGCCGTTTAGCCACTGCTTCCCATTTACTTTCATTCTTAGGAATCTATCATCAAAAAGAAAATTTTAATATTTATTTTGAATTAAAAAATTAACAAATTCTTACCTGGATAAAATCCGTTACCAGCACCTTGAATATTGCGTCAAGAACTTCCGGAATGAATGATGCATGATATCATTGGCTGCGAAATCCGAAAAAGATATTGCATTGACTTGAAACAATCACCACTGGCCAGGTAACGCAGCGTTAGAACTAGTCGCACCTCAGCAGAGATGCTGGTTCGCATAATTGTATTTTTCTGTTTTTTTTTTTATTAAAGGAGCCACTACAAGAAGTCAAATTAAGTAGCTGAGATTCTCAAAAAAATTGCGATAGAGCCCTGGCTCCTCAGCTCATAATTCTCGCATTAGTTTTGGGCAGAAAACTTCATTTTCACGTTGCAACAACCAATTTTTGGACCACAATGAACGAATTCTTTGCCGTGGCCTTTGGTTGTTGTCGGAGTTATCGTCACTGCTGGTTTCCAAAATGTAGGTCGCAAGAATCGCCACCTCTAGGTACTATATTTTGTGACATACTTACTGTGACTTTTCACTTTTGCCTCCTTTAATCACTGTAATTGGATATGTATTATTTATTCTTTTTTTATTTTATTAATTTAAGTAATTGAAACACCAGAAACGCACGTCCATAATTATTTAACCAAAACAAACGCGACACAATGACTCATTTGAGTGACGCCGTGTGATCGTCACTGATAAAAATGATTAATTTCATTGCAGTTTAAGCTCCCCGCCAAAAATCAGTTATTTGATAGTTGTCACGTCGTCTGATCGTCATTGTTTTGCATGTTATTGCCTTGACACCGAGACAAGGCAATAACCGGATCACCGTGACACACGTTCATTGTATATTGGGACAACAATGACAGACATGTGTCATTCGTGTGTGACGTCACGGTGTCACTGCAATGACAAATTACAAGGACCGTCTAATACTAGCTTAACTCTTTGATAAGTTATTCTTCTTTTCCAGCAATTTCAACGAGCAGGAAAATGAAGCAAGAGTCACCCACTTTTGAGGGTGCCGAAAGTTTGTGATTTTAATCAGTGTTAACCACAGCAATATTTTATCATGATTCGGGTTGAACAGAAAAATAAGCTAAAGTTCTGCATTTTTTGCCATTTTTAGCGAAGTTGTAAAACCACCACCTACCCCCCTCATCTTTCGGCACAGCATCCTCGAGGTCCAAAGCATGAGACAATATTAGTTACTCATTCCTATGAACAACATCCAAAAATTCATTAAGTTCCGACCTTTTTCCATCGACTGGACTATAAAGAAAACATCACATCTTAGAATCAACATCAAGGTTAGCTTGGTGACACTTTACACCTGCACACTTCTTGGTAAATGTATAATGCAAGTCTTTCTGTTTTTACGACCACCAGTGTCATTGAAAGAATTGTGGTGGCACGTGTCAACAAAGGAGGGGTAGGAACCAGATACATAATTAACTCCCTATATAAGCAAACCATTTATATGCCATTAGACATGGAAAAATCCAAAAACCAGGAAACATACCGAAGATTTATGGAAGTACCGGCTGAACCCTGAACGTGGAACAGCACAGTAAAGAAGTGAAATAAAGAAGTTTCGCTAGCAGTTCAACCGATCTTAATTAAATTACACCTGCAAAAAGACATGGATATGGATTTAGTATTTTTACAAAAGAAACATTCCAGTACTGCCATAAGAATACTGGATAAGAATTTATTAAATGGTCTGAGGAAGCACCATTTTGGAGGCATCGCATGTCAGCGATATGGGAAGGCTTCTTGTGGCTCAAATTCACTGTCCGCAAGCATGTCATTCATTATTGTTTTATTTAGAGGTGTAAAAATCTCGACAGTTATTCGACTTATAACGAGTTTGATGAGCTGTCTGATTCCATCTCGGGAATTGTTTCCCTTTGTCCTCACACTGAAAACGTTATTGCGGGCGATTTCAATGTACACAATTCCAATTGGCTCCGCTATTTTGGTCAGACAACACCCGAAGGAAGGTATGTCGAGCTCTTTGCCGAGTTACATCACCTTACCCAACTAATCAATGTGCCATCGCGTATACCGGATGTTGCTGGGCAAGCTATCCATACTCTTGATTTGTTTCTTCCTTTTCACCCTGATAAGTATACCATTAGTGTAACTTGTCCATTTGGCACTTCGGACCATTGTGTCATTTCAGCTAATTTCTCGTCCTTCACCCATCCAGTTAAAGAAAACACTTCTCACCAGAAAGCCAACTGAGACGGCCTGAATTTTTTTTTTCTGCTGAAAATTATCACAAATTTGTAAAAAGCATCAAGCCTAATGCAAAGTCCTGGTTTAACTCGAGTGTAAAGAAGCTATATTAGGCTCAAAGAAGTAAGTTTCCGAACTTAAAAAGCCAATTCTACAGAGGAAAATCGGAAAAAAGCACAAATAAGCAAGGAACTCATGCAACTCGGTTATTAAAAGAACCAAATTTTTTCATGACCAAAAATTACGGCAACAAATTCTGCAGTGTCCCAAAAGCAGTAAAAATATTTGGTCATTTGTAAAAAATATTAAAAACTCCTCAACATTTTTGGTTTCAACGCTCATCGATAATAACAAACCAATTGTTTACTCTGCATTTAAGGCAAAATTGCTCGCCGCCCATTTCGCTGCCAGCTCCACGCTGCCCCTCCTGTACGTGAGTATGTAATTTTTCCCATGGGACAGATTTTCGTCCGCACTCGTACAGTAGCAAGGGTTCTCAAAGATCTCGATATACATGAATCCGCTGGGCTGGGTGGTATACTCCCGATTCCATCGCTCCTACTCTTCTGGAATCATTCCTAGAGGATGGAAAACAGCAAATGTCCAGCCTGTCCCTAAGATAGGTGACCCATCCTCCCCATCCTCCTACCGACCCATAGCACTAACATCCCTTCTTTCCAAGGTCATGGAAACGCTGATTAAGCGTCAGCTTAAGGAATACCTCGAAGACCGAAAGCTTCGACCGTCAGTATGGATCTGATGGCACACCTCACTGAATAGTGGAAAAAATCTTTACGTAATTTCCAAGGCATTTGATAGAGTTTGGCTACTCTCTTATCGAAAATACGTGTTTCTGGGATCGATGATACCCTTGTTCATTGGATTAGAAACTATCTTCTGGACCGTTCAATATAAGTCGTATTGGACAGATTCAATTCTGATTCCCACAAAGTAAATGCTGGTGTGCCCCAGGGCACCGTTCTGTCTCCGACTTTTTTCCTCATATTTATAAATGATCTTCTGTCTGTTACTTCTAATCCACTGAACTGTTTTGCTGACGACTTGCCCCTTAGCTTTTCATATTCATTCGACCGTACCGTATGTCAACTCCGATTTATACAGCATTGTCAAATGGGGTAATAAGAATCGTATGTAGTGTTTAATGCTTCGAAAACTCAATGCTGTCTTCTGTCGTTAAGGCTAAACATACCCCCAATGCAATTGTCCGTGAATGGCACTTGCATTGAAGAAACCGAAAAGCTCTCAGTACTCGGTATGTGTGTCAACGACGACCTCCGTTGGAACGACATTTATATTTGAGCTAAAAATGCTGCTAAGTGCTTAGGTTTTCTGTACCGGTGTAAGAAGTATTTTGCCCCTTCTGATACTCGAGTATAACTCCCACCTCTGAGCAAAAAAATTGTCAAAAAAAAAAATCATTCCCGCAAAAATGAAATTTCTAGTAGGTAATGCAAATTCTGATAGTAATAAACATAATTAGAATAGTCTTCCACCTATAGCCTACAACAAAGGCCTTTTTCCAAGTTCATAAAGTTGGGCGCAGGTCATTTTGCATATTTAGTCCAATAAAAAAAAGCATTAATAGTTCGGATAGTTTTGAATTTTTGGTATGATGTTTAAGGTGTCCAGCAATATCACCTTTTGTACAGCGAAATTAAAATTTAAGTTAACGGTTATATCTAAGTTTACTGTATATATTTATCAATATTGGCTCTTATCTATAGAATTAGGGTACCGATGGTAGTTTTGTTGGTAGTTTGCTTCCCAATAATATCCATCCTGCCAGAAATCAATTATTTCTGGTCTTTGTTTTTCCCTCCTATTTTCAAATTCACCCCTTAACGTACACCCTTCCTTTATTAGTTTAGGCAAAATAATAAAAAACAAACCCCGGTAATTGGGGTGAAGTGCATAGTGGTGGGTCGTTTTAAAAGGACCTTCCAACGGTTGTGCACGCTTATTTCGAAGATAGTATGTCATTGAAAAAAAAATGGGCACGACTGGGTACCAATATTTGCTTTTATGTGCCTATTTACATTGGAAAGCAAGATCTTTGACAGAAACAAGTAACATTTACGTTGAAAGTAACACGGTTTGAACTCATAAAAAGTATCAAAACCACAATATTTAACGGTTTTAAGTAAAATTTAAGTACGTAATCATACGTCTTAAATAACAAAGAATTTATGAAAAATGTATTTCGAAAATTGTATGACCGGTTTTGATAAAATCCTGTTTTTTATTTTTGGTTTTTTGAAAAAAAAAATATTTTTAAAATTTTGGGTTACAGTTTTTTTAAAGTTTATTAATATATATGTGATTATAAAATTATTTTCTTTGATTAGTTCTAAAAATATTGCTTTTTCAAACAAAATTTCAAACCTTAATTTTTATTAGAAACAAAAGTTATTAAAAATGTTGATATGCAGAATTAATAAAGCTACCTAGATCTTCTTAAATATAAAATTTGACAGGAATCCAAAGACCCGTTACCGATAAAGCCAAAAAATAAAAAAAACCGAGATATGAAAGATACCGTTAATAGACTTTTCCCATAAATTTGGTTATAATCAAATGATAGCCAATACCGACAAAAAAAAAATCTCAAACATTTTCATCAAAACAGTTGAAGCCGTTTTCGAAAAAAATAAACTTTTCTTAAGCGGTTATATGGCAGGTACCGTTATTCTTAGGCCTAAAAATAAAATTTTAATTTTCCCTCTGGGGAATGCCAAAATAATCACACACACCAAGTTTGAAGATAATCGCTTAAGCCGTTTAGGCTGCAGCTCGTTATACATACTGACAGACAGACAGACAGACATTTTATCTCGATCACTTTTTTAGACTTCTCTATGATCGTAATGTCATGTTTCATTGTTATCTTGATTTTTTTTTTATTCACGAATCTTAAACTTGCCTTATAGTCCCTATAATCGCAAGTAAAAAAATCTGAATGAAAAAAAAGCTAACAAAATTTTCCAAAATTTCCAATGGCATACAAAATTGAAAATAAAATACGTTTTTGAAATATCCTAATGTAGCAATTAATCATCAACTAGTCAAAAGATACAGCATATGAAGTGATGTTTAATTTGTAATTTTCTGTATTGAGGTCAACGGCCTTGGCTTTGATATGAAAAGGGTTCGCTTCCCGATAGATCAGCGAAATCAAGCATCATTGCGCTTGGTTATCTATTAGTCACATGGGGAGGGGTTCTTTCCTTCTCCCGTCTTGTTTGTCTCTGTCTTATCGTCTTGTGCTGTAAGAGGTGAGAGCTGATGGCCTCAGTTCAGCATAACAAACAAATTTTCAGTCAGACATCATTTTACATATAAGCCTCTCCCAAAGGACCCGAACATTTTTTCAGGATAAAAAAGTAGCCTATGTCTCAGTCCACCACATTATCCATCTACGTGCCAAATTTCATCTCAATCCGTTAAGCCGTTAAGGCGTGATTAGGGAACAAACATCAAAACATCCAAACATACAAACATTCACATTTATAATATATATTTCTTGTAAAAAGCTGTTGTTTTGATATTAAATCATCATCATTTTTATTTATGTTTATTTATAGTTTAAAAAAATAAGATAACAATGAAACATTTCATTATGATCTATGATCAAATGTTGATCACTTGAGTTAGCGGTAAAAAAAAGCTGGCTGCCTTTCTGTTTGTACGGATGTTTTTTGGTCTACAGGCTGAGCGAATCGTCTTTAAATTATAGGTTATTTTGACATTCTATGTATACCTATACTTTATACGAGTTGATCAAAAGCAAAACGATATTCACTTTTTAAAAAATGAGTTAGGTATGAAGTTTTCTTTATATCATTCGGGCTCAAATTTGAATCCGAAATCACATGATTAGTGAAGAGTAGTTATTTTCAAAACCTATTTTATCCACTTTAGTTTTGGCTTCAAAATCCATTATATTCATATAAGTGTTTTGCTCGCGATTATAAAAACTATAATGCGAGTTATGCATTCGTGCAAAAAAAAATTTGAGAAAACAATCAAACATGACATTACGATGATAGAGAAACATATTTGAGTTACTGGCAAAATTCTGTCCGTCTTTATGTCTGTTTTAGCCTAAACGTCTTCAAATTTAGAACTTAAAGTTATTTTGACATTATACAGAGGAGATTTTTCAATTTTTTTTAGCTCACAAATTAACGGTACCTGCCATATAACCGTTATGTAAAAGCTTATTTTTCTCATTTTCTCAAAAAAGGCTCAAAGAGTTTTTTTTGAAAAAAAAAATCATTGTACTACTGTGGTAAGCTTTATATTTTGGTGAACAAAAATTTAATACGGTGGGCTAAAAACGGTAGCTCCAATAGGACCGGTTTTTTTCGTCGACTTTCTCGAAAACTGGTAATCCTATTGCTTTCAAAATTGTATTCAAGAAGATGTAGGTAGCCTAAGTAATTTTGCATTCATTTTTTTCGAAAACTTTTTTTTTGTATCTTTAATAATTTGTATTAAATTTTTTTTAGAAAAATCAATATTTTGAAAACGGGTAGGTAAATTTTTTTTTAATTTTGTTTTTAAATGTACGTTATTTTTGTGCTTAAGTTTGTATTCTTGAATTTTCTTTTTTTATTTTTTAAAAAAGTTGTTAAAAAACCGTTTTATTTAAAACGATTTTGAAAAAAATTCACACTTTTTTTAAATTTTCTAAAAAAATAAAATGGCGTTTAAATTATTCCACGCAATACAATTTAACGTACTTTATTCGAACAATCAAAAGTCGCAAAAATCGAATAAATGCTTTGATGTTCACTTTAATTTTATTCTACAATGTGACCGCACATATGAGAACATATGAGTACAAGTCCTGCAATTTATTACTTGCGATTTATAGGGACTATAAGGCAAGTTATGCATTCGTAAAAAAAAATTCTAAGAATCAAACATGACATTACGATAATAGGGAAGTCGAAAAAAGTGGGTCAGAAAATTCTGTCCGTCTGTCTGTCTCTCTGTCTGTCTGTCTGTCTGTCCGTATCGATTCCCATAGCCTAAACGGTTGGGCCGGTTTGATTTAAACTTGGTAAATAGTATTTTTAGAAAACTTTACTCGATTGTTTTTCGAATTGGCATTTTAGCTCCAAAACTAACGTTACCTGCCATAAAAACTTTTAATGAAAAACTTATTTTTCTCGAAAATGGCGAATATGATTTTGATAAAACTTTCTGAATGGTTTTATAACGGTACCTCCAATATGATCGGTTTTTTTAAATCAGACTTTCTCGTTAATTAATTGACGGATTTGGATGAAATTTTCAAAATATGTAGTGTTTTATAATTTAAATAATAATTGCTTATTAAAATTTTCAAAAACATTTTTTTTTAGTTTTTAATAATTTTTTAAAAAACTTGTTTTGTTTTTTGAATATTTTGAAAACGAATCTACAGATTTTTTTTTAATTTTTCTTCTAGTATAAACTATAGATTTCTTAAAATTGACATACTCAAAAAAAAATTAAAATGTGTTTTCGAAAAGTTATTCAAAAAAAACATTTTTTTTGAAAAAAACTGGTCGAACGATTTTGAAATGAAAAATTCATAAAATAGAAAACGGCGTAAGAAATAAGATGGCTTACAACATTTTTTCCAAAAAACGTTATGAATAGTTTTTTTTTGATTTTATAAAAATTTTATTGGTTTATTTTCCCAAAAAAATGTATTACTTGCAATTTATAGGGACTATAAGGCAAGTTATGCATTCGTTAAAAAAAAATCTAACAATCAAACATGACATTACGATGATAGAGAAGTAAAAAAAAAGTGGGTCCGGAAATTCCGTCCGTCTGTCTGTCCGTATCGATTCCTACAGCCTAAACGGTTGGGCCGATTAGATTCAAACTTGGTATATAGTGTTTTTAGAGTACACTCCCCGACTGTTTTTTCAAATTGGCATTCTAGCTCCAAAACTAACGGTACCTGCCATATAACTTTTAATGAAAAACTTATTTTTCTCGAAAACGGCTGCTACGGTTTTGATAAAACTTTCTGTATGTTTTTTTCTACGCAAAATCTATCTTTTAGTTTTAATGGATTTTTCAGAAAAAGTTTTATAACGGTACCTGCCATATGACCGGTTTTTTAAAATCAGACGGATTTTGATGAAATTTTCAAAATGTATAGTGTTTTATAATTTAAAAAATATTGCTTATTAAAATTTTCAAAAACATTTTTTTTTTATTTTGAATATTTTTTTTAAAAAAATATTTTGTTTTTTGAATATTTTGAAAACGGATCTATAGATTTTTTTTTAAATTTTCTCCTAGTAAAAACTATAGATTTCTTTAAATTGACATACTAAAAAAAGTTGTAAAGTATGTTTTCGAAAAGTTTTTCAAAAAAAACATTTTTTTGAAAAAACTGGTCGAACGATTTTGAAATGAAAAATTCATAAAATAGAAAACAGCAAAAGAAATAAGATGGCTTACAATATTTTTGCCATAAAACGTTTATAAAAAATTCATAAAAATTTTATTTGTTTAATATTCTCCCCAAAATTTTATTTCATATTGCTCGGCTAAGCCCTAGCCATTAGTCAAATAAAAGAAGGTGAAAACTTACACACATACCTACATATTTTAAAGCATTTTATCATCATAAAAGCACACAGAATAAATAAGGAAACCTATGATAAACACTAAAAAAACAAAACAAAAAAACAACTAACAAATAAAAAAACTATTCGATTACTTAAATGTGTTAACTTTTAATATTGTCTCTATATACCCACTCGCTTAAAAGTAGTTGAAATGTGTATCTTAATTTTAGTACCTACCTTCCTTCCAACCTTATTATAGGTAGATACCTGATATCTTTAATAAATTCCATTAATACCTACCCATACCAAACGTTTATCGATCCATCAAAAATAATTAAGCTATTTTAATTAATTTGATTTCAAAAAGTAAATTATTGTTATTGAGACTTATATAGGTCCATATACCTAGCAAATTTGCCCTACTGCTGATTCCCACGAATCTTTATGCCAGTTGTTCAAATTTTTCCATACCAAACGGTATGGAACGTAGCCGATCATAATTATGTTTTTCAATTGGTCCTTTTTTTAAATTTTGTTTTATTTATTTTTATTTTTATAATTTTTCATTTATTTAATTTCTATTTTAAATTTTTTATTTTTTTAATTTTTGATTTGCAATTTATTTTATTTCTTATTTTGTAAAGCCTTTTTGATTTCCTATTTTGATTTCTTCTCAAATTTTAAAACGTACAAAATCTGTTTGCTGCTTGAAGGAGGAGTTTGTTAGAGGTAATCGCTTTGAATTGTTTTAGTTGCTGTTCTTGTTAGAAGTTAGTAGAGGGGTTCATTGTTGAAACATGGTAAGTGACATTTCAGTTAATTCGGTTATAAGGGTACTATCTGGAGCTCGTGAAGGTTTTAAGTTATACAACACAACAAATGCTCGCAGCCTTAATATGGTTAAGCTAGATTTTTTGAAATATGTGTTCGACTCATCTGGGTTGGATGTCAATTGCGTTACTGAGATATGGTTTAAACCAGATATTCCATGTAGCACACGTGACATCAAGAAATATACCTTGGTTCGAAATGATAGAATAACTAATACCGTAGGAGGTGGTGTTTCAGTATACTGCAATGCATCTCTAAAGTGTAGGGTTTTAGGAAAGTCGGAGAATTGTGGAGTTGAGTTCCTAATATTAGAGTTAACGGATGGTAATATATAAAGGCTATTTTAGGGGTTGTTTACAACCCTAGCAGAAGCTTTTCTCCCGAACGGTTTTTTTCTGCCCTTCAACAGTTCTCTGCCTATTACGAGCATATTATTGTTTGTGGCGATTTTAATGCAGACTTTCTGCTTTTTCATTGTAGGGCCGCACAACTAAGGCTTAATTCTTACTGCAGAAGAAGTTGAACAGGAGTTGGTTGAGTTGAATTCAGACAAAAAGCAAGGCATGGATGCATTTCCTCCTGTTATCTTTAAAAATTGTGCTCAGGCTATTGCCTTTTTACTATCTATTATATTTAACCGTTCTCTTGAGTTAGGAGTATTTCTCGATGATTGGAAATACTCTTTTTTAATTCCCATTAAGTCTGGTTCAAAAAATGATGTAACCAATTATTCACTCAAATTTTTTGAAATGGATTAAGTCGTATCTTTGTGGACGTACACAATTTCTCCGCCTAGACAATAAATTGTCTGGTGCTATCGAGGTTACTTCGGGTGTTCCCCAAGGAATTGAATGTTATTTGTCAATGATATTCCTGATGTTTTCATATATTCCAATTGTCTGATGTATGCTGATGACTTAAAACTGTTTTGTGTTGTGAAAGATATATCTGACTGTTTAAAATTACAAAAGGATCTGTTCAATCTTTCTGTGTGGTGTGAAAAGAACAATTTACATTTGAACGTCTCTAAGTGTCAAAGCTTAACGTTTTGTCGTCGCTTGTCACCATTAAACTTTCAATATAATATAAATGATATACCTCTTGCTAAAATTTCTGAAAAAAAAGATTTAGGTGTCATATTTGATGCAAAGTTTAGTTTTAATAGCCATGTAGACTATATTGTAGCTAAATCCAGTTCTATGTTAGGTTTTATAACTAGAAACTCAAAAGAACTTAAAGATCCTTTTACAATTAAATGTTTGTACCTCTCTTATGTAAGATCAGCCCTGGAATATTGCTCTGTTATTTGGAACCCTTTTTATTCCATTCATTCTAAAAGTATAGAAAATGTTCAAAAACGTCTTACCAGATACTTATTTCATCTACTACGATGGAATATCCCCCGTCTTTCTTATGATACTCGTTGTTTGCTCTTTGGCTTACTAAGTCTGGAAATGCGTCGAAAATATTTTGATATCATGTTTATTAGAGATATTTTGAACTATAAAATCAATTGCCCTGTTTTACTAGATTTGATTGGCTTTAATTGCCCGGCACATACCTTGAGAACTTATAACACCTTTTACGTTCCCCGCCACAGGGTTAATTATGGTCTAAATGAACCGATCTCACGTTGCTTAAGGCAGGCCAACTCAGTATCTACTAACAATCTTCCAATTTATAAATAGAGATACTTTCAAAAACTTATTTATTTGCTGAATTAAAATTCGGAAAATGATTATTGTAATATATTATTTGTTATTAAGCTTTAATTTGTAGGTATAGTAGTCTGTAAGGAGTTTCAAACTCAAATTGACGAATAAATATTAAATAAATAAATAAATAACGGCACACGGTCTTTCTGTTTTAAACCATTATGCCACCCGTTTTGCTCCTAATTCTTCTCCAAGTCTTCTTGGCCTTATAATTGTTTCTGATGTATCGCATGTTATCTTACAGGATCAATTGTCTCTTGATGGTATATCTGACCATGATTTGATTTTTTGTACCTACAACATTGATTTTTCCCGTGACTCCGTTCCATTGACTTTTCAGTTCAGAGATCTTAAACCTATTAATAACCCTGCACTACATACAGAAGCCGCCAATTTTCCCTGGCATCTCTGTCATCAATTCTCAGATCCAAATGAAAAAGTTTTTTTTTTTTCAATCATTGGTTCTTGAATTATTCGACAAACATGTTCCGCTAAAAACGGTCACAGCAAAAACTGTCCTTGGTTTACTTCTGATGTGCACAGAGCTATCAAAAATCGAAGAAAATGTTACTCTTAAGTGGAAGTTAAACCCTACAACTGCTAATTGGGATCTTTTCTGCCGTTCTCGAAACGATGCAACGTTTCTGACTCGGAGAGCCAATAAAAGTTTTTCATCTCGAAGTTGGATGCAAATCAGTCGTCCCGAAAGCTTTGGAGTAATCTACGAACTATTGGAATTGGTAAAAAGGAGATTATTCCCAGTTTTCCTGATCTTAATGACCATAATGAGACTTTTATTTTAAAAGACGATCAACAACTCAATTTTGTGCCTAGTAGTGAAATCATAAGTGAACCTTCAGCAGTGTTCGAGTTTGAAGTTATATCTGAATATGATGTCCTTGAAAGCATTCATTCCATCAAGTCTGATGTATTTGGTGAAGATGGTGTACCAATTAGCTTTATAATAATGATTTTACCACATGTTTGCAGTGTTTTAACGCACTTGATTAATTTTTGCATTACTTTCTCATCATTTCCTCAAAATTGGAAAAAAACTAAGGTCATTCCTGTTGCCAAAAAGTCGAATGCCAGCGCTAGCTCGGAATTTTGTCCCTTAAGTATTCTTCCTTGTTTGTCAAAGGTCTTTGAGAAAATTCTAGTCTCACAGATAACAAATCATCTTAGTAGATTTAATTTGTTGTCACCATAGCTGTCAAACTGCTATGATTAAGGTCCTTGATGACATTAGGATTGAATATGACCATGATATACTGTGCAAAAAGCTGAAGTATTGCTTTGGGTTCCATGATAGAACAGTACGTCTCATAAAAGATTATCTTTGTAACCGTAGTCAAAGAGTAAATATTGGTCATTTACAATCTGAGCCTTTGAACTTGCATATGGGTCTCACGCAAGGTTCAATTTTAGACCCTATATTGTTTTGCATTTATATAAATGACCTTCCAAAAGCATGTTCCAATGTGCTGCTGCATCTTTACGCAGATGATGTACAAATGTACATTTCCCGTCCGGTCGGCTTGTAAGAAGATATGGTATGTAGATTAAATGAGGATCTCGCCGCTATATCTAATTGGTCACTCCAAAATGGTCTTACCCTTAATTCAACAAAATCTCAACTTATAGCGATATCCAAAAAACAGGTTGATACATAACTTCTGCCCCCAAATTTTTCTACAACAATCACAGCTCGTCTATTTTGACAGTATAACCATTCTTGGTATTAAGGTTAATAAATCGCTTTCACCTGAAAACCACACTAATTATGTAATTAGTAGAATTTATAGTGGACTCCGTAAACTCTGGCTATTTTCTGCTATAACACCAGAAAATACTCAGCTTAGACTTATAAAAACCCTACTCCTGCCTTTGATTACCTATGGCTATACCGTGTATTGCAAACCTGATTCCCATTGCCAACACAAACTCCTTGTCGCTTTTAACGACATGCTTAGATATATATATGGACTTCGGAGACACGAACACATATCGTATTATCATCGGCTTGTCCTTGGGTGTTCGTGTTCCCTCAGGCAATATCTTGATGCTAGATACTATATATTTTTGCACAAAAATTATTCAAAGTAAAACACATTTATGAAAAACTTACATTCGCTCAATCCCTTAGAACCTTAAAGCTTTTGATACCATCATTTATCTATCTTAACTCTTCACGACTTTTCATGATTCATACAATCAAGCTATGGAACTCTCTCCCTGTGACTATTAAACGAATTATAAGTATTTCAAATTTTAGAAATGCAATTACTTCTGAATTTAGTTAGAACTCCTCGCAGCATTGTTAATTATAAACTATCACTAAAAATTAAAGGAAATTAAACTGGTTCTTCTTTGTAAATAAATCTTAAAAATAATGAGAAAAAATGTAGATTAAATTTATTATTACCCATATGTTTTTTATTATTTATTTTTACTAGTTAAACTGTTTATCTAAAATTTTAGTTTTTGCTTAATAATTGGCTTATTACTACCCAAATTTAAGTATCTACTATAAAAGACTAAGTCTTACTGTACATTTCTATTTGATAATACTAAATTGAAATAAAAAATGAAAATTGAACTGAAAAAAGTCCTTTATATCACTAAAAAACTGCAAAAGCTAACATTTTTATATGTGTTTATCCCTTTGTCTTGGCGCTTGTTCGTTCGAACTTCAAACCACAACGATTCTAAAGAAGTTGCACGTCAAAAAAAAAAACATTAAAATTAAATCTTTGCCAAAAAGACGCCTGCACTTAAAAAGGATTAGCACATATGAGCAAGTTCGTGCGACCCAGTCGTGCCTTTTATCATTATTTATTTTAGAATTAAAATTGATGTTCTTAGAATTATTACGCAGTCGTATTTCTGTGTCAATTCTTTTGTTTCGCGAAATTGTCACAAAAGGTTTGTAGCCTTAAAGTTGACAAACATATTAAATACAAAAAAAATTAAAAAAGAAATCGTTTGTGGAACACGCCTATGTATCTTTGTTTATTTTATATATCATATGTTGGTACTTATATCATTTGATAAATATAGTCTTATCGTTATAATAAAAGACTGACTCAAAATAATTTAGATTTTCTCATACAATGCTATAATTTTATGACGACACTACCTACGTTGTTTTCGGCAAACACTTCGCTTGAAAATTCCCGAACGGCATCGCTGGCCGCCAACAATTTGTAGATCAAAGGATACTTCAACATCAACCGACAAAACACATTTACACAAACACAATTACACAAACGCTCATGTGTTCAATAAAAAGTCATGGTCAAAACAAATGTGCAGATAATTCCGTACAGGAAAAAATATTACACAGACTCCTATGGGATATGTAAACCCAAAATTCTGCAGGGTTGCAGAATCTGCACGATGTATTTCTAAATTTCAGGTCTTATTTCATTGCTGCCACAACAACAAACTAAAAAAAATTAAATAAAAGGTGTCTGGCATTACTGATATATAGATACCACACTTGTCAATAAGCGTTACCCCTGTGACACTTTTACCACCACTTTTATGAATACACTTCGTCATAGTTTTTTATGGTTATTATGTTTTTCGTTTACTTACATGAATACTTAATTGCTTAAAAAAAGTTCAGCCAACAAGACTTAAATTAAATTGATAAAATCAATAAAATATCTTAAATTCATCAATAAAACAAGACTACTTACTTTATTGACTATCAATTTAATTACATGAATACTATACAAAACAAATTTATTTTTTGTCGGATTTGTTGGAATTTTTATTCTATAAATTCAATATTCACATAAATTTGATTTTATTTACATTATTTTAAAGGGGCATTTTTTTCTTGAGTGTCACTTTTTTGCAACTTTACAAAAATGTCCAGTGGTAACGGTGTATTTTGACATTAATACAGCAATACATAAATGACAAAAAATATGCTCATCTGTTTTAGGTGTGAAGGGGCATTATAAGAGGGAGAATTATTAGCGACTCTGTGCTGGCGAAGTGGGTACGTGGATTATCAGCACCTATACTGCCATTTTTGTTCTTTGCTGGGGGAGTTTCTTGGAATTCAGTTCTTGGGCGGAGAGCAACACATGGATTTCCGATAGTCACGAAGACAAAGAGATACCATGATAGACAACTTGTTGCTCAAAGGTTTGGCCAACATGCTCCTTTTTCTGAAAGCAATTCCCTGATGTCCCTTTAAACTGAAGCAGTTGAGAACAGCAATATTAATACAGATACGTACGTATACGATAAGATATTTTGGGTTCTGGTTGACCCCTTGATGATTTGTCAAGATGTGTAATCAGCGAGACGGGAGATGAGGATCTTGCGAACCTCCTGAAATATGAGCTGTTCATTGTTCGAGGAAAACGCAGAAATCTGCTCAATACAAGGAATTTCCCGTTGACAACAGCCAACATTTGTGAATGTCAAAAGCAGTTTTAATGCCGTGGAGGGTGGTTTTATTCTCCATTGCGCCAAGTGGACTAGTGGAAGCATCTTTTCAGCAAATCCCAATTTTCAGTCACTATGGTCACTATTGCAGCATAAACTGTGCGCTCATTTTGCTGGGTACGAGAACATCAATTATATACAAAATGATCTGAGCAGAACAGGATCTACGAAGACATTTGAATTTGCCTTTAAACTCGAGACATGTTAATAAGGCTGGTTTTGTTTTGTATTACAGATCATTCGTATGCTAGCCTTAGCACTGTCAACCATAGGCATTATAACAGCCACAGCTCAGGAGACCCTGGAGTGGAACATTATAAGATGCGCTGTAGAAAATTTTCTTGCCACCAAACAGATGTCGAACTCGTTGTCCTACTCCTCGTTCTTGTTTTATCTGAAACTAACATACTTATTTGTTCTAAAGCCTGGAAGAGGACGAAATGAAGACACCATTTTTTCATCTAGGCAACTCAGCTTCAACAACTTCAAAGCAGCCAATTGATTTTCTTCCTTCAAAGCTTCACCTGGTGTGATGGCGACGTATTCTTGGGAATTGGTGAGTTGAAGATACATAAATTGGTAATTGTATAGGTACATAGGTATTCTTGAAGAAAATTATCGTCGATACGAGTCGTATTGGATGGGTTCAAATCTGATATCTTCAAAATAAATGCTGGTGTGCCACAGGGCTCCGTTCTGTCTCTGACTCTCTTTTTCATTTTTATAAATGATCTCCTGTCTGAAACTTCCAATCCACTAAACTGCTTCGCAGCTTTTCATATTCATTTTTGAAGTCACAACCGCGGCCTTTGGATGTGGATCTTCAACGGCAACGTATGATAAGCTCATTAAATTCTAATCCTAACAGCATCATCAAGTGGGGAATAAGAAATCGTGTAGAATTTAATGCGTTCAAAACACAATTCTGTCTTCTGTCTCTAAAGCGTAATACACCCTCCTTGCCATTATCCATGAGTGGTACTTACATTTTGGAAGCTGATCAACTTGAAATTCTCGGTATGAGCATCACCAGTCACCTCTTGTGGAATGATCATATTTATGATGTTGCCAAAAATCCCGCAAGATGTTTGGGCTTCCTAAAGAAATAACCAGTTGCATTACTCCCCTTAAACAGTTTCACCGTAATACTCGCGCTTCCAGGAATGCCCACCAATTTACCCTTGAGCCCAATATAGGTCGTACAGTCAAGTACAGAGATTCGTTCTTCAGCCGTACAACTCGAATGTGGAATCTTTTGCCTAACTTTGTTTTCCCTTCCCATTATGATGTTCAGAAGTTTAAAACCAATGTGTCCATCGACATCAAAAGGGTAGCCCAAATCCCTTCAACGTGTGCAAACTATAAAAAAAAAAACATTTACGTAGAAAAATAACACGGTCTGAACTTATAAAAAAGTGTCAAAACCACAACACTTAAAGGTTTTTGATAAAAATGAAGTACGCCATCACAGGTTTTAAGTTAGGAATTTATGAAAAAAGTATTTCGAAAATTGTAGGACGGATTTTGATAAAATCCTGTTTTTTATATTAAGTTTAAAAAAAAAAAAAACTTTTTTTTAATTTTGGTATGCAGTTTATTAGTGTTTATTAATATCATAAAATTAAAAATATTTTCGAATTAAAAAAAAAAATCAAAAAATTAATAATAAATAGACAAAAAAAAATATTCGAAATTTTGGTATGCAGAATTAATTTGGCTGCCTAAATCTATTCAAATATAATTTCTTTATGGGAATCTATTTTTTATATAATTAACCCGCGCACAAAGGACTATTTGTTTCCCTTTTAATGTGTGTCAGTACACTCCGCGAGCATTACGATAATAGGGAGGGGAAGGAAAGAAGGTGTCGATTAACATTGGTTTTGAATGTTTGCAAATCACAATGGAAATGGAAAATATCGCCGGGTATTTCCAAATTCGTGTTGTTTGCCTAAAAAATGAATCCCTATATTTGACGGTACGTCCGAAATTGGGCTCAAGGGTGAACTTATGAGCATACCTTGCGAGACGGGTAAAGCGGGAGAAACTTTTAAGGGGAGGAATGCATTCATGGACAATGGAATTGGGGGTAAGTTAAGCTTTAACGACCAGATGACAGCATTGAGTTTTAGAAGCATTAAGCTGACGGTTAATCAGCGTTTTCATGACCTTAGAAAGAAGGGATGTTAGTGATATGGGTTGGTAGGAGGGGGGGAGGATGGGTCACCTTTCTTAGGGACAAGCTGGACAAATGCTGTTTCCCATCTTCTAGGAAACATTCCAGAAGAGTAGGAGCGATGGAATAGCTTACGCGGTAACTTTGCCAGTGTGTAAAACACTTCTTCAGAAGGAAGAAGGAATGATATTGCTTGCCAGAGCCTTCCTTAATATGGGCAATGTTCCAACACGGAATTTAACTTCTTATGGCTCAAATTCACTGTCCGCAAGCATGTCATTCATTATTGTTTTATATACATGAGTCCAAATCTCGACAGTAATTCGACTTGTAACGACCCATAGCACTGATATCCCTTCTTTCTAAGGTCATGGAAACACTGATTAACCGTCAGCTTAAGGAATATCTCGAAGATAGAAAGCTTCTCCCTGACCGTCAGTATGGCTTCTGCAGCAACCGTTCCACTGGTGATCTGATGGCATATCTCACCGAACAGTGGAACAAATCTTTACTTAGCTTTGGTGAAAGTAAGATTATTGCGCTTGATATCTCCAAGGCATTTGATAGAGTTTGGCATGAAGCTCTCTTATCGAAAATGCGTTCTTTTGGGATCGATAATACTCTTGTTCGTTGGATTAGAAGCTATCTTCTATACCGTTCAATTTAAGATGTATTGGACGGATTCAAGTCTGATTCCCACAAAATAAATGCTGGTGTGCCCAGGGCTCTGTTCTGTCTCTGACTCTTTTCCTCATTTTTATAAATGATCTTCTGTCTGTTACTTCTAATCCACTTAACTGTTTTGCTGACGACTCTACCCTCAGCTTTTAATATTCGTTCGCTAATTCACGTCCTTCGCCTTCGGACGTACAATTACAACGGTACCGTATGTCAAGCTCATTAAACTCCGATTAATACAGCATTGTTAAATAGGGTTACAGGAATCGTGTGGAGTTTAATGCTTCGAAAACTCAATGCTGTCTTCTGTCGTTAAAGCTAAAAATACCCCCAATGCCATTGTCCATGAATGGCACTTACATCGAAGAAACCGAAAAGCTCTCAGTACTCGGTATGTGTGTCAACGACGACCTCCGTTGGAACGACCATATATTTGAAATCGCTAAGAATACTGGTAGGTCCTTAGGTTTTCTGTATCGGTGTAAGAAGTATTTTTCCCCATCTGATCTGGGTACAATCTATAAAGCGTTTATACTTAAACTCGAGTATAACTCCCACCTCTGGGGAGGTGCTTCGCAAACATCGCTTCACCTGCTTGATAGAATACAAAATCGAGCGTTAAGATTGATAGGAAATAGAACTGCCGCTGAAACAATAGCCCCTCTCGAACAACGACGGCAATGTTTCATGTCTTTCCTTATTTTATCGTTTCTTTTATAAAAATATGTTCACTCGAAGTAGCCAGCTGCATTCCTCCCCTTAAAAGTTTCTCCCGTAATACTCGAAGGAATGCCCATCAGTTCACCCTTGAGCCCAATTTCGGACGTACCGTGAAATATATTTGGAATAGTTTACCCGGCGAGATTTTCCCTTGCCATTTTGATCTACAAACATTCTAAACCAATGTTAATCGACACCTCCTATCTCTCCCCTCCCTATCTACCTAATGCCCGCGCAGTGTGTTCTACATTAAGAGGGAAACAAATAATCCCTTGTGCGCGCGTTAATTATTAAAAAAAAAATTGGGGGTATACCATCCGGGTCAGCGGATTTGTGTGTATCGAGATCTTTGAGAACTCTTGCTACTGTACGAGTGCGAAAAGTACATTAGGGACAACGTTGCTGTGAGGCAGCGTGGAGCTGGCAACGAAATGGGCGGCTAGCAAGTTTGCCTTCTCTGAAGAGTTACTGTCGATGAGCGTTGGAACCGAAGATGATGAGGACTTTTTAATATTTTTTACAAATAACTAAACATTTGTACTGCCTTTGGGACAGTGCAGAATTTTTTGTCGTTATCGCGACAACAAAGCGCAAATTGTTATTTTTTTTTTGGCGAGCTTAAGATCGACACTAATGAGACGTAAAGACCAAAGTCGAGAATTAAAAACCCGTTATATGAAAGGTACCGTTAATAGACTTTTGGGAAAAATTTGGTTTTTATAAAATGATAGCCCATATACGTCCAAGAACAATCTCAAAAATTTTCATCAAAATCGTTGGAGCTGTTTTTGAGAAAAAATAAGCTTTTCCTTAACGGTTATATGGTAGGTAGGTACCGTTATTTTTATCCCTAAAAACAAAATTTCAAAATTCGAAAACACCATGTAGCGATGGGAAACCGCTTCAGGCGATTTGGAAGGCTTTACAGTTTCCTGGGGTTTCTATGTGTCCCGGCACAAAAGAGGTGAATGTTGAATTATTTTGCCCAACTTCATGAGAGCTCTTCTAAACAGAGCCGAGTGATTTGAGTGCAGCTTGGGTCTCTGTAGAAGATGCCTGACGATCCAAATTTTTTTGAGCCAAGATAGGACCTTTTGAATTGCCAGAGTTTTGGCACGCTACTATGGTCTTGGAGACTAAAGGATAGTACAAAATATTAGTTTTTCTGAGTATATACGCCGCCTGCCACCCTGTCCTCTGATTTTGAACCATCAGTATAGAAATGCTTACTTACAATTTCATCATTGTCCCAATTGAATCTTGTTGGAGTGGAGATGTCAACTATTTTTCCGAAAATCAATTGCGGGGTGCGTAGCGTTGGTGTAGTCATAATGACTTGAAATTGATCTGAATGAGCCCCAGAATGTTTGTATGACCAATTATTCGATTGAGAGACGTATGGCTGTGCTCGCCGCCATGTGTTCGCTATAGATATCTAGGCATCTAGGAGTGTTAGGTTAAGAATTATATCTAAAGCAGTGGAAGGGGTCGAACGGAGAGCACCATAATTTACATACAGGGCAATATGGAATTTACTTTGCTTATTAATATTAGTTGTTTTGTCCATAACAGTTTCTGGCCTAGCAGCGGAACAAAGCTGCAGACGATGACTTGGTTACAATTTCAGCTTGTATGGAATCTCAGAATTATTTTTTTCGAACCTTAACAAAGGAGACTAACTACAGAGATATCAGTCTTCTCATCTCAATATCGCTTGCAAAATCTTTTCTGTTGTACCGTGGAAGCACCTACCAGCCATACGTCAACAACATGATGGGTGCGGCAAACCCCTAGGACTTTGTATCGGTACCCAAGATTTTTTATCGATGATCGGATGAACAATCTAATCGGATGATGAGACGTAAGGGGGGAAAATTGGAATAGTAGTAAATGAGGGTAAAACTAAGTATACCTATAATGCTGTCATTAAGAAGAGAACACAACATCGAAGTCTTGGCCAAAATATCACGGCAGACAACCACAACTTTGAACTTTACAGTAGTTTTGAAACTTATCTAACTGGGCTTTGCTATTATATATATATATATTATTGAAAGCAATACCAGCGCTGAGATCAGTGGTATAGCTACGTGGATAAGGGCCCGGTGCATCGAGCCGGCCCCCTTTTTTCATGTAGCGATAGGGACAACATAAGAATATACTGAATTAAATTTTATTCCTAGTCTAATGAGGTGAAAATCCCTCTTTGTTCAGTAATAGAAAATGAGAATGAAAGTTTTAAATTATATTATACAGATGAGATCATTGCATGAAAAAAGAAAGATTTTATTTAAATTAACTAAATCTTTGTAAATTGGCCTAAGAAAAAATGTGCTTACCACATCACGTAAAATAATAGAACGTATGTACGGATGTTACGTATATTTGTTTTTGCTTTTTTTACTTGTGATTTAGGTACTAAAATGGGTGTTTTTCATTTTTGCTCTAGGTCGAAAAATAACGGTACCTGCCATACAATTTTTAACAAAGAGTTTGATTTTCTCAAAAACGGTTTTAACGATTTTGATAAAACTTTCAGGGTGCTATTTTTTTACAACGGTACATATTTCAAGTAGAATGATTCTTTTGAAATTTATTCTTAACCGGTATCTTGGTTTGCAGGCTTACAAAATTCAACGTGTGCAAGAATTGAATCCGAACGACCATCAAGCGCGTCACACGTTCGGTGAATGGGCCCAAAACGAGATGGCCACCGATCCCGATTTTCACAAAACTGGAATTTATTCGAGCCAGCCTCGGCGGCCACTTCCCCTTAATCATTTTTAAAACATAATGCAAACCCTTATCTTTATAATCGAGCTTCTTGCCCATAACATTAAACTATATGCGTTTTATTTCTTCTTGAAAACCACACGTCTAAAAAACACACTTTATATACATACATACATATGCAGCCACTAAGCAATAATTATCTTACATATAAACAAGTTCGTGCGACCCAGTCGTGCATTTTTTTTAAATTTATTCGACGATGTGACCGCACATATGAGCAAGTACTTGCGATCCAGTCGTGCAATTTATTAAATATGTACATGCCATACATTCTGTATTTTATTCTGTATTTTTATAAACCTTCCCGAAGGAAACTTTAACCGTTTACATTGGGTTGTTGTTGCGTACTTCTGCTCTAAAACAGATGAACTGTAACTTTTAATTTTAAGTTACATTAACACTGTGTCTCCAAATGCTTTATTTTGATATTCCGAGTATGCAGGTATTATGCATACAAATCGCCATCCTGACGTCACTATCGTCTTTTATTTCTTTAGTGAAGACTTTATCTTAACATTGAAGATTAAACAAAAAGTACACATGTCACGTAATTAGTTACAGTTAGATAAATGTCGTTGTCGATCTTGCCCCATAGCGTTCCCTTCTGTCTGGATAGTTCTTCGAGGGCCGGAAGTTCTTTGAAAGGACACGAAAATTAATATACATACTAACATTTTTCTTAAAAAAACGGGGGCCCCTACATGGTTTTCAACGGATCCGAAAATTCTCTCGGTGGCACTCAGTGAATGGATAATGTTGCCGTCAACTTAGGCAGGATTAGGAATTGAATTGAAGAAAATCGAAAAAAAGCACAAACAAGCAAGGAACGCATGCTACTGCGTTATTGAAAGAACCAAATTTTTGCATGGCCGAAAATTTCGGTAAAAAATTCTGCAAGGCAGTAAAAATGTTTGGTCTTTTATAAAAAATATTAAAAACTCCTTAACATCTTCGATTCCAATGCTCATCGACAATAACAAACTAATTGTCTTCAGAGAAGCCAAACTTGCTCGCCACCCATTTCGCTGCCAGCTCCACGCTGCCTCACAGCAACGTTGCTCCTCCTGTACTTGAGAATGTAAATTTTTCCATGGGACAGATTTTTTTCCGCACTCGAACAGTAGCAAGAGTTCTCAAAGATCTCGATATACACACATCCGCTGGGCCGGATGGTATACCCCCGATTCTTCTGATGAGGTGTTCTTCCATACTGGCAAAGCCACTGCGTAAGCTTTTCCATCGCTCCTACTCTTCTGGAATCTTTCCTAGAAGATGGAAAACAGCATTTATCCAGCCTGTCCGTAAGAAATGTGACCCATCCTCCTCCTCCTCCTACCGACCCATAGCACTGACATCCCTTCTTTCTAAGGTCATGGAAACACTAATTAACGGTCAGCTTAAGGAATATCTCGAAGATCGAAAGCTTCTCCATGACCGTCAGTATGGCTTCCGCAGCAACCGTGCCACTGGTGATCTGATGGCATATCTTACTGAAAATTGGAACAAATCTTTACATCGCTTTGGTAAAAGTAAGATTATTGCTCTTGATATCTCCAAGGCATTTGATGGAGTTTGGAATGAAGCTCTCTTACCGAAAATGCGTGCTTTTGGGATCGATGATACTCTTGTTAGTTGGATTAGAAGCTATCTTCCGGACCGTTCAATACAAGTTGTATCGGACGGATTCAAGTCTGATTGCCCCAGGGCTCCGTTCTGTCTCCAACTCTTTTCCTCATTTTTATAAATGATCTTCTGTCTGTTACTTCTAATCCACTTAACTGTTTTGCTAACGACTTAATAGGAATCGTGTGGAGTTTAATGCTTCGAAAACTCAATGCTGTCTTCTGTCGTTAAAGCTAAACATACCCAATGCCATTGTCCATGAATGGCACTTACATTGAAGAAACCGAAAAGCTCGAAAAGCAGTACTCGGTATGTGTGTCAACGACGACCTCCGTTGGAACGACCATATATTTGAAATCGCTAAGAATGCTGCTAGGTACTTAGGTTTTCTGTATCGGTGTAAGAAGTATTTTCCCCATCTGATCCGGCTACAATTTATAAAGCGTTTATTCGCCGTAAACTCGATTATAACTCCAACCTCTGGGCAGGTACTTCGCAAACATCGCTTCACCTGATTCATAGAATACAAAATCGAGCGTGAAGATTGATAGGAAATAGAACTGCCGCTAAAGCAATTGCCTCTCTTGAACACCGACGCAATGTTTCATATCTTTCCTTATTGTATCGTTTCTTTTATACAAAATGTTCACTCGAAGTAGCCATCTGCATTCCTCCCCTTTAAAGTTTCTCCCGCAATACCCTTCTCACAAGGGATGCTCATCAGTTCACCCTTGAGTCCAATTTCAGACGTACCGTGAAATATAGGGATTCTTTTTTAGCCGAACAACACGAATTTGGAATAGTTTACCCGGCGAGATTTTCCCTTGCCATTCACAAGCATTCAAAAGCAATGTTTATCGACACCTTCTATCCTTCCCATCACTATCTTTCTAATGCCGTGCAGTGTGCACTTTAGTGTCTACACTAAAAGGGAAACAAATAGTCCCTTGTGTGCGCGTTAATTATAAAAAAAACTTTTTTTTAACTGTTTGGTGTTAAAGTCATCTTACTCTTTACACGGAGTCCTGGAGGCAAACTAAATATAAGCATTTATACTGTATACGCCTCCATTTAGACAAAAAAGATGATTTTCTAAAAAAAACACTTGAATTGCAAAAAATGGGTATGGTTCATTTGGCCAAAAACTTTTAAAAAAAATTCATTCGCCAATCCTTGTTTTGCTATGTTTTTTTTTAGAAAATGTGTTGTCTCGCTAATTAACCATTTGCTAAAGTCTCTTTTTGCATTTTTATTCATCCGGAAATATACATATTTAGATAAATAGTGCATTTTCCTTTTTTTAAAGCCAGATTGCTTGTATTCTTTAATTTTTAAATTAATTTAAATTTTTGAAAAAAAAAAATTATTCCAAACGATTCGATTTTTTTTCCTTTTAATTGTTTATTGAACAATTGTATAATTTTTCCAAAAAACTATTGATTTAATTAACCTGATACAGAAATTAAAATTACAAAAGTGCGAATTTCTATCTTTCAGAAATAAAAAGTATAAGTAAGTAAGTAAGTAAGTAATTAATTTTATTGCTTATTTCGTAGATACATTTACATTGCCGTCAGCTCGGTTAGCCAGTTAACGTTTTTTTTTAATATACATAGTAACAATAAATTCTTTTACTCAAATTCAGTAATTTATGTTCTTTCAAAAAAAGGTAGAGTTTGAACGGCATCAAACAGGTGATGCACAGTTGCTGCAACTATCTCGTACGCATCAATTGTTTTTATTTTACCTCCCCGCGGTAACCACCGGGTACTTGTCTGTCCATCCGGACATTCCTGCTAAACTTATAAGCGCGAGTGTTGAACACAACAAAAATAGCAACACAATAATAATCTGCTTTAATGACTGTTCTGATCGATTCACAAAAGTATTGCACGAGCCCCTCAGAAAAAGGACGTACGGCGGATGAGCCCAACCAATTGGACCAACGGTGGCGTCAACAGTCAACGAAGCATATGCCCTAATGAGCTACTTCGACGTATTTGGAGATAAGGTCATTGGGACAATTCAATGCAAATCCGAATTCTCCGGTTCCTTTTGTCCAAGGAATCCAACAAAGGACATGGCCCTCCAGGTTGGGGGTTGTGCGTGGGGTTAGCACATAACGTCACCATTGCAAGCACACCGTTTCATCATATCGATATACTCAAAGGGACTTGGCGACACCCAGATCAAAGAACCGTCAACCAGATTGATCACGTTGCGATCGATGCAAGACACGCCTTCAGTATCTTGGATGTTCGCAACTTCCGAGCAGCTAACAACGATTCGGATCACTACCTTGTTGCAGCAAAGGTAAGAATGCGAATGACCCGAACACCACAACAACGGAGTAATACTGTGAGGAAGTATGACGTCGGAAAGCTGCAATCGCAAGAAACCGCCAGAACCTATGCCGATCGAATATCCCGTAACCTCTCAAGAAATCCAGTACCACCAGCATCAAGTGCCGAATACCAGTGGCAACACTGCCAACAAGCCATCAGAGATGCCGCAACTGATGTGCTAGGTTTCACCAGACCACCACCACGAAACCTCTGGTTCGATGACGAATGCAGGCGGGCCCATGCAGTCAAACAAGAGGCATATAAACCGGCGCTGCAAAGAAAGACGAGAGCTGCTCGCGAGTATACACCAACATCATCTCTAAAGTTTGCTCAGAAGAAAGTATGCTTGATGAATGGAACATCAGCATCGTTTGTCCGATCCACAAGAAAGGATACCCTCTAAACTGCGCCAACTATAGAGGAATAGGTCTCCTGAATATCGCCTACAATATCCTCTCTGCCGTACTATGTGAACGCCTGAAACCTTTCGTCAGCAACCTGATTGACCCCTATCAGTGTGGTTTCAGACCAGGAAAGTCCACAGTCTATCAAATGTTTACGCTACGGCAGATCCTGGAAACATTTATAGAGACGAGTTATACAGAGCCATGTCAGGTTTTTGCTCCTATGTGCTAATCCTTTTTAAGTGCAGGCGCCATTTTGACAAAGATTTAATTTTAATGTTTTTTTGACGTGCAACTTCTTTAGAATCGTTGGGGTTTGAAGCTCGAACGAACAAGCGTCACGAAAAAGGGATAAACACATATCCAGTTTTTTTATTGTATTATCTTTCCACTTGTTGTTTACTGTTTATAATATAATTTGCTAATAGAAAGATATAAAGGACTTTTTTCAGTTCAATTTTCATTTTGGTATGGAAAAATTTGAACACCTGGCATAAAGATTCGTGGGAATCAGCAGTAGGGCAATAATGGTAGGTATAAGTCCCAATAACAATAATTTACTTTTTGAAATCAAATTAATTAAAATAGCTTAATTATGTTTGATGGATCGATAAACGTATGGTGTGGGTAGGTATTAATGGAATTTATTAAAGATATTAGGTTTTTATAATAAGGTTGGGAGGAATTCAGGTCCTAAAATTAAGATACACATTCAAAATACTGTTAAGCGAGTGGGTATAGAGACAACATTAAAAGTTAACAACAGTGGTTTTGTTTATTTATAGGAAGGAGTAAACTTTGTTTTCTTGATTGAAATTTTTGCATTCAGTAGTAATCGAATAGTTTTTTATTTATTAGTTGTTTTTGTGTGTTTATCATAGGCTTCCTTATTTATTCTGTGTGCTTTTATGATGATGAAATGCTTTAAAATACGTAGGTATGTATGTAGGTTGTCACCTTCTTTTATTTGACTAATGGCTAGGGCTTAGCCGAGCAATATGAAATAAAATTTTGGGGAAAATATTAAACAAATAAAATTTTTATGAAATCAAAAAAACACTATTCATAACGTTTTTTGGAAAAAATGTTGTGAGCCATCTTATTTCTTTTGCTGTTTTCTATTTTATGAATAAATGTTTTTTTTTGAAAAACTTTTCGGAAACATATTTTAAAACTTTGTTGAGTATGTCAATTTAAAGAAATCTATAGTTTATAATAGGAGAAAAATTTAAAAAAAAAATCTATAGATCCGTTTTCAAAATATTCAAAAAAACAAAATAATTTTTTTAAAAAAATTATTAAAAATCAAAAAAAAATATTTTTGAAAATTTTAATAAGCAATATTTTTTAAATCATAAAACACTATATATTTTGAAAATTTCATCAAAATCCGTCAATTAGTTAACAAGAAAGTCTGATTTAAAAAAACGGTCATATGGGAGGTACCGTTATAAAACTTTTTTCTGAAAAATCCATTAAAACTAAAAGATAGATTTTGCATATTACATTCAGAAAGTTTTATAGTTTTTCATTAAAAGTTATATGGCAGGTACCGTTAGTTTTGGAGCTAGAATGCCAATTCAGGTAGAGTACCCTAAAAATACTATATAGCAAGTTTGAATCAAATCGGCCCAACCGTTTAGGCTGTAGGAATGGATACGGACAGACAGACGGACGGAATTTCACGGACCCACTTTTTTTGACTTCTCTATCATCGTAATGTCATGTTTGATTGTTAGATTTTTTTTACGAATGCATAACTTGCCTTAAATAAATATGTAAATATAAAAATAAACAAAAAAATAAATTAATAAATAATTAAATAAACAAATAACAATAATGAACAAATAAATAAATACGAAAATAATTTAATGAATAAATAATAAATATATCACAGAACAAAAATATATGTACATTATTAGGAATGATTTTATAAAGCCAAACTTGATATGAGGTTATTTTCAGATGATTTAAATGATAAGTTGTAGCGATCAAACAGATTTAGGACTCTATCTGAAATTCTTTCAATGTTTTTTACTTACTTACTTACTTAGGGGGCGCTACAGTTCGGGACGAACCTGGGCCTCATCCAACATGCCTCTCCAGCCAGCTCGGTCTTTGGCTAGTTGCCTCCAGTTTCCCACTCCAAATTGGTTGAGGTCGTCCTCCACTTGAGCGCGCCACCTAAGGCGAGGTCTTCCTTGACTGCGTCTACCCTCTGGGATGGAATCGAAGATTCTGCAAGCCGCAGCATTGTTGTCCATTCGCTTTACATGACCTAGCCATCTTAAACGTGATATGCGTATTTTTTTGACCAGGTCAATGTCGCTGTACAGCTCTTATAGATTTTGGTTTAACCTTCTGATCCAATGCCGTTAACGCAGATAGGGCCAAAAATCCTCCGAAGAATCTTATGCTCAAAACGACTAAGGATATCTTTATCCGCTTTAGATAGAGTCCATACCTCGGCGCCATAGAGCAGGACTGGGATGATTAGGGTCTTATACAGAGTCTCCTTTGTCTTTCGAGAGATGGCTTTGCTACTCAATTGCCTTCCTAGCCCATATAAACAGCGATTGGCAAGAGTAATTCTTCGCTTTATTTCTGGCGAGATGTTGTTGTCAGATGTTATAGCGGATCGATAAAGAGGTGGTGGGTATCGATTTGGAATTCTTGGGTAGTTTCCAGGATCTGCCGTAGCGTGAACATTTGATCGATTGTGGACTTTCCTGGTCTGAGACCACGCACTGATAGGGGTCAATGAGGTTGCTGACGAAAGTTTCAGACGTTCACATAGTACGGCAGAGAGGATCTTGTAGGCGATATTCAGGAGACTTATTCCTCTACAGTTGGTGCAGTTTAGAGGGTCTCCTTTCTTGTGGATCGGACAAACGATGCTGAGGTTCCATTCATCAAGCATACTTTCTTCTGACCAAACTTTAGAGATGAGTTGGTATATGCACTCCACCAGGTCATCTCCGGCCGCTTTAAAACGTTCGTCGGGTAGTTCGTCGGGTCCAGCAGCTTTGTTGTTTTTTTTTTTTCAATGTTTGTTATGGCATTATTTTACAGAAGAAATGTATAATTCATCACATCGAGTGTAGCTTCGGCTGTGTGGCACGTAGCGCCGTCCTGTTGAAACCAAATGTTGCCAATATCCTCCTCTTCAATTTTTGTGAACAAAAATTCGTTCAACATGGCCCGATAACAATCGCCATTGACTGTAACGGCCACTCCTTGCTCATTTTCAAAAAATGGCCCAATTATGCCTCTGGACCAAAATCCACACCAAACAGTGACTCGTTTTGGGTGTATCGGCTTTTCAATGTATGCGTGCGGGTTTTTTGTGCCCCAAATGCGACAATTTTGCTTGTTTACATACCCGCCATGATCAAAATGAGCTTCATCTGAAAAGATGATTTTTTTTTGGCAAAATCGGCATCTTATCTAATTCGATCACAGGCAGTAATGTCGCAATATTTCCCAGTGTATACACAACCATATTCGTTTAGCGGAAGGATAAAACTAATTATCTGTCAAATTAGACATGAGCTAAGTGTTACCATTCACGAAATAAGCACTAGCTGAAAAAAAACCTTAGATGGCGGACCCTTTATAATTAATTTATTTTCATCACTCAGCTTTGAATTTCTATTAATAAAAGGATAGAGAATTTGTATTGTTAAATTGACTTTGTTGCACTGGATTTCCATTTTGCCGGAGTTTCATTAATTATTAACCTTCGGCTGGGTAGAAAGTAAGCTTTTATTTGCCTTGTGAAAAAGACGGCTTGGGTCTTTCCAGCATTCATTTTGATTTTTCATTTATTGAAATACATTTGAACATCATGCAAGGCAGATTGCAAATTAGTTTCAATAACAAAACTATTGAATCCGCTGAATAAATGCAAGTATTATCTGCAATGCGGCAATTTCACAGCCACTGAACTAAGGAAAATCACATGTGTATATGTTATACAAAAATGGCCCCAAAAACAGTTCCTTGAAGAACACCTGCCAAGATTTCTTTTGAGTCCGAACATGAAGTATGACGGAAACTTTAAACGTTCGTCCAGTTAAAAAGGAATAAATTATTTTAATTATGTACAGGAGAAAATTCAAAATGTTTAATTAATGAATCAGAGCTTTATGCCACACTGTAGCAAAAGCCTTCTCGACATCAAATAACACTAATCCTGTGCTTCGCCCTGTTGGTAAATTATTTTTAGTGTCCATAGTTATTCGATGAATCTGGTGAACAGTACTGTGATGGCATCTAAATCCAAATTGGTTCACGATACTATTCTTTATAATTTGTTCAAAACTTTTGCTAATTGAACTTAATAAGCTGATTGACCTATAGCTAGAGACGGAGTGGATGAAATCTTTTCTGATTTCAAAATTGGTAAAACTTTAGCACTTTCCCATTCTTTAGGAAAATAACCTAAATTTAAGCATCCATTAAAGATATCTAAAAGATACTCGATACAAAGTTGGGAGTTTTTTTTAGATACACATTTTTTATACCATCAAAACCTTGAGCTTTTGATATTTTTAAGTCTAGGAGAATATATCTAAGATCATCTTAGAGTTACTAAATTTGCTCGAAGGTCAATTATCGAAGAATTTATTGAATCGCAAGTCTGTTGCACAGTAAGTCCAATATCAGCATGCCCACCTTCATTGTTTGTTATTGAATGATTTGCAGAGAACTCCCTAGCCAAAGCATCTACCTTTTTGGAATTTGATACTAAAATTGTATCTCCCATTTTGAAGGCAGGAATATTGGAATTTTTTTTCTTTTTTTCAGTCTTTTCTTTACATGAAGGCTTTTACTAATAGTTTCCCTTCAAATTAATTAAATTCTCATTGCCTATATATTCTGCAAATTCATTTCAATATTTTTTCCAGTAGTAGAGTGTGGATACGGAGAGTGGATACGGAGGCCAGACAAGTGGACCTAGCCCTTATACAAGAACTCTGATGGAAAGCAGGTGGCAAAATTAAGGTCTTAAATTCAAAGGAACTTACGCTATATAAGACCACACATGTAGGCAAAAACAGTAATTTTAGAACTTGTATAAAGCTAGAAAACAGTTAAATCTTTTTCTTCCAAATACAGTGACTTTGACCAAACAACGGTCAAATTAGAAAGGCATGGACTCCCACCGTTAGTTCTCGCATCAGAATTAAGACACTCAGAACAAACGCGAAAATGCATGAACCTGAGTGTATATACAAGACCACAAATGATTTGCATTCTCAGGGAAGCATTTGAGAAAGCATGCTCTCTTAAGATGGGCAAAATGAGAAAAAAGACACCACCATGGTGGAGAGCTAGGAAACATCAGAAAAGAAACAAGAAAACTTTTCAACGTTGCCAAACGCACGGGAACAAACAAAACTTATAAATCTAGTCAAAGAAAATTCAAAGCTGAGACACAGCGCGCCAAGCGAACTTCGTGGAAAATTTTCTGCAGCGAAGTAGAAAATACCGGTGGATCAGCTAGACTCAGAAAGATCCTTGCCAATAAACCTATTGCTCTAGGATCTCTCAAGGATCCCAAGAACACTGGACATAGTCTTGTACTGAGACACTGGAGCTCCTAGTCAAAACTCATTCCCTGGATGTAGCTACGATGAGAGTAACAATCCAGAAAATGAGTATCGTGAACGAGTAGCACCACCTTCTCTCCATATAAATTCCCGGGGATAGATGGCATCTTTCCCATGATGATACAAAAAAGTGAACAAACAATAATACCACACCTAAAAAACATATTCTGGACAACCCAGCCATACTAACGCTAAAGACTTAAGACCAATTAGTCTAACATGATTCATCTTAAAGTCTTTTGAAAGACTAACAGGCATTAATATTCGCAACACAATGAGTTCGGAAGTTATATCTCCAGCCCAGCATGCTTATATATACCAAAGGTAAAAGTGTGTACACAGCACTTCACGTGTTTGTAAGTGCTGTGGAAAACACACTGAAACACAAGGAGTATATCCTTGTTTTTCGTTCCTTAATGTGAACGGGAGGAGCTTTGATTAAAGTATCAACATCGAGAGGCACTCCACAAGATTGTGTTCTGTCTCCCCTCCACTGGGTACTTGTGGTCAACGAGAGTCTTATAAGACTTTAAAATAGTGAAGTCAAAGTAGTAGCTTATGCAGATGATTTAGCTCTGCTAGCGACTGGAAAATTTCTCTCCACTATTAGTGAACAGATAGAAGAAGCCTTATCCTTGGTAAATACCTGGTCAAGGAAATGTGGGCTAGTGGCCAATCCGCAAAAAAACAGAACTGGTTCTCTTTACCCACAAAAGAAAAATACCAGTTTTTAATCTTCCTTCAATAGAAGGGGTTCCATTGATCCTGTCAAATCAGGCCAAATACCTTGGTGTGATTCTGGACAGAAAACTGAATTGGAATCTCTATATCAAAGAAAGAGCCAAGAAGGTAATGATAGCATTCTATGCCTTTAACAAAATATTTGGAAAGACCTGGGGACCTAGTCCCAAGATTACAATGTGGATGTATACGGCAATAGTAAGTCCAATACTGACATTTGGTAATCTGGTCTGGGGGAAGAATGGCTTGTGTAGGCACCACCGGGGCTATGAGAACTACCCCTACTGCAGGGCTGGAAGCTGTTCTCAATCTAAAACCCTTAGACCTCTTTGTGCAAGAATCTGCAGCAAACAGCGCCCTCCGGTTAAGCCAAACTCAAAACTGGAGATCGAGTCTGACAGGCCATGCACAGATTCTACAGACATATACGGACTACAATGTATGCACAGACTACACAACACCCCGTTCAGATTTCGAAAGACCATTCACAACTTCTTTTCCTAATAGAGAAGACACCATACAAATCAGCCATTGAAATCTTTACAGATGGCTCTAAAATGGAAATTGGTGTTGGTGCAGGTTTCTACTCAGAATCATTCGAACTGGCCGGATCGATTAGGCTCCCCGATTACAGCAGCAGGCAGCTGCTTAAGAGACTGCAATGAAGGCAATACCACATGCTGATATTACCTTTTTCATTGACAGCCAAAATCAAAGCTTGTAGCTTGCTGTCGCGAAGAGCTAAAAGTTCTTGGAGCGCAGCATAATATAAGACTCTGTTGGGTTCCTGGCCACAGTGGTGTGTGAGAAAACAAAAGAGCTGATGAGCTGGCAAGAAAGGGATCATTTCTAGAACTTAACCGAGCCGACACAACGGTAAAGATCCCAACCTGTAACATTAAACAGATTCTACAGACATATACGGACTACAATGTATGCACAGACTACACAACACCCCGTTCAGATTTCGAAAGACCATTCACAACTTCTTTTCCTAATAGAGAAGACACCATACAAATCAGCCATTGAAATCTTTACAGATGGCTCTAAAATGGAAATTGGTGTTGGTGCAGGTTTCTACTCAGAAACATTCGAACTGGCCGGATCGATTAGGCTCCCCGATTACAGCAGCAGGCAGCTGCTTAAGAGACTGCAATGAAGGCAATACCACATGCTGATATTACCTTTTTCATTGACAGCCAAAATCAAAGCTTGTAGCTTGCTGTCGCGAAGAGCTAAAAGTTCTTGGAGCGCAGCATAATATAAGACTCTGTTGGGTTCCTGGCCACAGTGGTGTGTGAGAAAACAAAAGAGCTGATGAGCTGGCAAGAAAGGGATCATCTCTAGAACTTAACCGAGCCGACACAACGGTAAAGATCCCAACAGACGATAGGGAATAAGGTACTCGCCGCAGCTAACGAGAGATGGAACTCGCTCGACTCCTGTGTCGTAACCAGGAAACTATGGCCCTACTTTAATAAACAAAGAACAGAAAATATTCTACAGCTCAACAAGAAGTCGCGCTACGATCCCTTGTGAGCACACTGACCGGGCATAACATGCTGGGTTACCACAAAAATAAATTGAAGCTCAGCACGGACGGCTTGTGCAGAGGTTGTGGCGACATAGATGTGTAGCAGTACCACGGAAAAAGGTGGCTCTAAAAGAAAATCGATCCCCCGTGGACCCAGACCCTTTGGTATAGCAGTTCGACACTATTAGCACTAAGCAACGCGGCACTACTGTGAAGGTTCTTATCAAATGCAATTTTTAGCTCTCCCCAGAATTCGTAGGGCCGACCTCTCTTATAATTGCTTAGAATTAAACATTAAAGAATGTTCAAGATTGTTTTTTTTTAATTTTTTGAGAAATGTCAAAATTAAGAAAAAGGAATACAGATAAAATGTTGACTTTTTCTCTAAATTACACACCGAAGAACAACCCTATTCGGAAGACTATTTACTGAAAAAGCCAACATTTTATTTGTATTAATTTTTTTTTTTTTTTTTGCCATTCTCTAATTTTCTGAAACATATTCATCTCTGTTCTCCCCCTACCACAAATCATATCAAGTCAAATTAAAAGATTTTAATCTGAGTCGCAGTTCCGACATTCGAAGAAGAGCTATTTTGATTTGTCTCCCACACACCTAGACCTAGTGTGCACCCACATTTTGCAGGATGTGCATTGGATCCACTGCTCATTTCTAATGGATTCAGAGAACTTGCCAAGACAATATGTACAAAGAGAATCTTCATCTTCGCCGGAACTTTCATCAAACGAATCCTTGAGCTTTGGTGTTCGTTTTATTTTAGGCTTTAAGAGTCAATTTTTCTTTATCTGTTGTGATGTGGTTTTGTTGTTCGATTTCTTTTTTTCTTCTTCTTCTAAAGCGTTTTTTTTTCAGGGGTATCTGTGGTGATGACTTCCTGCCACCTCGTGCTGGAATTGCTGTAAGTTTTGATTTTGGATACGGCATTACAACTTCGGGAGAAAAGGTAATTGTGTCAATTATAACAGCAGCTGACTATGAAGTTGAAGGAATGTTGACGTCAGATATATTTGGAAATGTTGATGTTTTTAGAACTGGGACTTCATCTGGGACTTCAGTTGCAGACAGTCTATCAGTGACAATGCTGATGGGAGTAAACTCATCCTGTTCCTGATACTCTGAAGCCTGATAAAATATTCGTGGCTGTTGCTATTTTTGCAAGTTCGGGTATATCATAAATTTCTTTTCGATTTCAGGAAAAAATATAATTTTGGGAGTCAGGATCTTTAATATAGTGTCATTGTTTAATGTTTACCTGCATTCGATTTCATCAAGTTTGCACAAACTTGATTGAAATAGATTTTCAGTGGTCCAAAGACACCGCGATCTATAATGGCTGCAACTTGTGGGAGTAGTGAGGTGGAAATGTGAGGAGAACCCATTTTCCCATTTTCTCTACAAAAATTAACAACTGACAAAGAAAGAAGGGATTGGTGGTTATCAAGAAGCACCAATTTACGATTGCTCTTGGTGGCATTGGTGTGCTCAACAAAATGTTCCATCCATGTTGCACCCATCCTGATTTATTGGCAGCTCCAATACTCCCGATAGGTCCTCCTATAAGGAAAGCCGAAAATATGAACATAGGTGGGATCGTATTGCCTATTTCGTTGACTGCAAGGCACATGCGGTAACCAGAGTTCCCCGCTCTGCTGATGAAATAGTTCCAATTTGTTTTTTGCCTTTTTTTGCGATGGTTTGTAGGCTTATGGACCGTCGTTAATACCATTTCATCTATATTATAAACGTCATGTGGCTCAAACTTAAAACGATTGATAACATCAACCAAGTTGTTTAAGAACTTTGACACATTTGGTTTGTTAAAATTCATTGCTCTTGCTAAGCTTGTTTCGAATTGAAAGAGATTCGTTGCGCTTCATGAAAGACCTGAGCCATTCCTTGCCAGCTAAGCGATTTACCTTCCAGAATGAGGGCATTTCGAGCTTATAGAAGTCAGCTATTTTGTATGCAAGTTCTCGAACGCATTTAGTTGTTAGGCCGTAGTATAAATCAGCACAGCGATTTATATACTCATCCAACTTCACCTTTGATTTTTTTTATGAAAATAAGAAAAGAAGAGGTAGTTGTATTGTTTTTATACACAATGAATCTGAGAACATACTTCGTACTCATCTGAGAAAACTCGTATGGGCGCTCGGTATCCCACTGCTGGATAAACAGCTTTGCCAGGGAACTCTCTTAGCAATTTTGTTTTACGTACAAAACGATCTAATGTCACATGGCACACGTTGTGAGCCCTTGCGATGCTTCGAAGAGATCTTCCACCTTTGAAGACTTCCTCTGCTGCCTACACGTAATGCTCTTTTGAAATCATACGAGAGGTCTTCCTGATACGTTGTCGTGGCATTCTTAAATAGGTGGTACACTTAAGCTCTTGTACAATCTTTTTTTTTAAGGTTAAATAAGAACTGTCATGCTTGCAATTTTTGTCTGGACGGTTGTAAGGGTTGTAACATTTTGTTTTTTTTTTTGTTTTATAATAAACAATAAATTAAAAAAAAAACTGTTGAGCGTATCGCAAAATGATTTATTCCATAGGAATCAGCACAAAAAACACATCATTAATTCATGGCTGTGCCGTCTGCCTGATTGACAACATATAAACATTAAGTATGAACATGGATTGTGATAAAGTTTTTGTTTCAAATATATTTTTTTTTTTTATAGTATACAGCCATTATTTTTTTTCCGTCAAAAGTTTTCCGATATAATTACTTGCGATTATAGGGACTATAAGGCAAGTTATGCATTCGTAAAAAAAAAAAAATTCTAACAATCAAACATGATATTACGATGATAGAGAAGTCAAAAAAAGTGGGTCCGGAAATTCCGTCCGTCTGTCTGTCTGTCTGTTTGTCTGTCTGTCTGTCTGTCTGTTTGTCTGTCTGTCTGTCTGTCCGTATCGATATCTACAGCCTAAACGGTTGGGCCGATTTGATTCAAACTTGGTATATAGTATTTTTAGAGTGCTCTACCCGACAGTTTTTGGAATTGGCATTCTAGCTCCAAAACTAACGGTACCTGCCATATAAATTTTCTTAAAAAACTTATTTTTCTCGAAAACGGCTCCTACGATTTTGATTAAACTTTCAGAATGATGTTTTCTGTGCAAAATCTATCTTTTAATTTTAATGGATTTTTCAGAAAAAGTTTTATAACGGTACCTCCCATATGACCGGTTTTTTTAAATCAGACTTTCTCGCTAACTAAGTGACGGATTTTGATGAAATTTTCAAAATATGTAGTGTTTTATGATTTAAATAATATTGCTTATCAAAATTTTCAAAAACATTTTTTTTTAAATTTTAATAATTTTTTTAAAAAAATATTTTGTTTTTTGAATATTTTGAAAACGGATCTATAGATTTTTTTTTAAATTTTTCTCCTAGTATAAACTATAGATTTCTTAAAATTGACATACTAAAAAAAAATTTAAAATATGTTTTCGAAAAGTTTTAAAAAAAAAAACATTTTTTTGAAAAAACTGGTCGAACGATTTTGAAATGAAAAATTCATAAAATAGAAAACAGCAACAGAAATAAGATGGCTTACAACATTTTTTCCAAAAAACGTTATGAGTAGTGTTTTTTTGAATTCATAAATTTTTTTCCCCAACATTTTATTTCATATTGCTCGGCTAAGCCCTAGCCAAGCCATTAGTCAAATAAAAGAAAGTGAGAACCTACATTACATACATATTTACGTATTTTAAAGTATTTTTCATCATCATAAAAGCACAGAATAAATAAGGAAGCCTTTGATAAACACACAAAAACAACTAACAAATAAAAAAAACTATTCGATTACTACTGAATGCAAAAATTTCAATCGAGAAAACAAAAGTTTACACCTTCCTATAAATAAACAAAACCACTGTGTTAACTTTTAATATTGTCTCTATACCTACTGGCTTAACAGTAGTTGGAACACGTATCTTAATTTTAGTACCTACCTTCCTCCCATATTGGGACGTATAAAGGTCCCTTTACCTAGCATTATTGCCATACTGCTGATTCCGACGAATCTTTATGCCAGTTGTTCAAATTTTTCCATACCAAAATGAAAATTTAACTGAAAAAAGTCCTTTGTATCTTTCTATTAGCAAATTATATTATAAACAGTAAGCAGCAAGTGGAAAGATAATACTACACTAAAAAACTGCAAAAGCTAACAATCCTATATATTTATGTTTTTATCCCTTTGTCGTGACGCATGTTCGTTCGAGCTTCACCCCAAAACGATTCTAAGGAAGTTGCACGTCATACAAAAAATATTAAAATAAAATCTTTGTCAAAAAGATGGATTAGCACATAAGAGCAAGTACGTGCGACCCAGTCGTGCCTTTTATTTTTTCTCGATATGATAGAGCTATCTTGCAGAAATTGTTTGACATTTAATTCGTTGAGTAGTTGTCGTACTTCCTCGTTAGACATAAAAACCTTCCCCAGTATATTTCTTCTCGTCTCTTGCAGTATAGGACACCTTCCAATGAAGTGATACACATCTTCACGTTCTTCCAAATTACACATGCTGCATAGGATGGGTAGATCAGGTCCTCACGATGAGGTATGTAATTTAGCCTTAATAATTCTCCTCTCAATCGGAACATCATAGAAATCTCTTCTACCTTATAAAACACTACAATGAGGTGGCTTTATTTAAATAAATAGTAAAGTTTATTTAATAAAAAAGGGAAAAATCACAAAAAAAAATGATTCTGCAGTTAAATTTGACGTTTTGAACTGTATGTGACACTGTGATGGTCTCTGACACTTGGTTTTTTTTTGACGCATTCAGCACGTAATTGCAAAGAATTCTGTATAAAAAAATTAACGTATACAGGATTCGTTTTTCGTAAAAGTTGAATGTTACAACCGTTGTACCCACTCTCCCCTAATATTTAATTTGGCGACATACATATCTCATTAATTAAGAGCTAAGAAGAGAAAATATGCTGTTTATGCTGGCTAGTGTAAGACTGAAAATCACAGGCAATCTGGTTTTCTTGGAGTAAAAAATCAGATTTTGTTCGCACAAACAATGTTACAGCTAAACCAAACTGATATTGCTTTGTCTGAAAAGTTATATACATATCTAGGTCTAACACTTGATAAGAAATTAAATGTTGATACAAGATTTTCCAAACACGACTAACAACACATCATATACGAGTTTTATATATACCCTTTCGCCAATTCTTAGCATGCGTAATACATAACATTTTTTTATCTTCAAAACTATTTTCAATTTTTACACACTTATGGTATTCGAGTGTGGTTTGAGTTTGACCCATTTAACAACAGATTCAAGGAGCTCAAAATAAAATATTAAAATTAATGCTTAATTAGTCATGGCAGTTTTCTAAGTATGTAAAGCTTCATAATAAAGCTTAAGCTTTTTAATGATTTAAATCGTAATCACAAAATTTGATTCAGATTAATTAATCATAATCAAATTCAAAATTATTAAATCATAATCATTAATCGTTAATTTGCTTATTTGATTAAGTATTAACTTTGTCCAAATAAAATGTACCTACGATAAAACAACTTTATTTTGCCGAAGGAAGCCAAGAACGTGAACAAAGTTATCCTATTATTGGCAAAGTGTTTATAAAATACAACACACCAATTGCGTCCTTTGGCTCAGTAGAATATATGTTTTCCTATACAACTATACGCTAAATCAGCCTATAGGTCACACAATTTATACGACGACTTATTTGAAAAAAAGAGTAGTCATGAAATGTAACTTGAACATCAAGAAATCAGAAATATAAAGATCAAGGTGTATTTAACGTAAGAACTTATTTTTGTAAGTTTTTGAATAAGTAATAAAAATGTTTTGAACAATCTATTGCCATTATTCTCCATTATTTTTACTTGCGATTATAGCGACTATAAGGCAAGTTTAAGATTCGAGAATACCTATTAAAAATATAACAATCAAACATGACATAAAGTTCATAGAGAAGTCTTAAAAAAAATGTCTGTCTGTCAGTCAGTCTGTCAGTCTGTCAGTCTGTCAGTCAGTCTCTCAGTCTTTCAGTCAGTCTGTCTGTCAGTCTGTAGGTATATGTATAACGATCTGCAGCCTAAACAGCTGGAGCGGTTGCCTTCAAATTTCATGTGTTTTTTTTGGCATTCCTCAGAGGGGAAATTGAAATTTTATTTTTACGACTTAAAATAACGGTATCTGCCATATAACCGTAAATGAAAAGCTTATTTTTTCTCGAAAACGGCTCCAACGGCATTGGCATTCATTTCATCAAAACCAAATTTACGGGAAAAGTCTATTAACGGTACCTTTCATATAACAGTTTTTCTTTAATTTTCGGATTTTTCAATAACGGTTCCCTGGATTTTCATAAAAATATTATATTTGAAAAGATCTAAGTAGTCAAATTAATTCTGCTTTCCAAAATTTTCAATAACTTTTTTTTTAAACTAATTTTTGAATTTTTTCTCTTGAAAATTCAATATTTTTAAAACTAATCAAAAAATTGTATTTTAAATTCTGCATACGAAAATCTCAAAAATATTTTTTTTCTCAAAAAAACTTAAAAATAAAAAACAGGATTTTATCAAAATCGGTCCTACAATTTAGACCTGGGTGATCCTCTTGCGTTTTCCTAATCAAAAAGTGCCCCCCAGAGGGGATGTAGGGGGGGAGGGTCAAGCTTTCCCATACATACCAACAATTTGTTGTTGGTTATAGTGAATTAAAAGAAAGCTTTGCATAATACTAAACCTCGCACCAACTTCAGATTCTATTGTTGGCCCCCCAAGCAGGATGGGCAGTATACCCCCTTACCTATCTAAATTGTTGTTTGTAAGTATTCTCAATTAATAAATAAATTGGGTAATTTCGTATACCTATTTCGAATCCAATAATGACCTGAAGAGGTGGAGTTGGCTCCCTAGCCTACATATTTGTCAATCCCATGAGAAATTCCAATTCCAAAAAAATTAAACAAAAAAAATTCATAAAAAGAAAAAAAATCATAGGTAGGTAAGGTGTACCTCGCAAAAATTGTGTATTTATGTTTTTAGGCTATTTAAGCACAAATGAAAAAAAATCTAGCTCAATGTGCACAATGGAAAGCTGGCACTTAATCTGATTAAAATAAGCCAAACTAATTAATTGATTAAAAATCTTTTACGAACAAACTATAATAAAATCAAGAAATAGGTATCATTGCAAAATTAGATTGAGATTTGTAATTTCCTTTCTTATCGCTTAAGTCCCATGTTGTTTGTTAATTGTCGCTCTTTGGCATGCATCAATAAAAGATAAGAAATGTAGGTAGGAAGTTTCTTGGTCTCCTAGTTACTCAATTAAACAAGTCAAAGGACATTACATTTCTGTGTATTAAAAGGCATGTTTTTGGGAGGGTCATTGCACCAACAACCCCTTCAAAAAGTTTTCAAAACATTCAACATTTTAATGCCTGCCAAAACAGTACCAATAGTTTTAAATAAAACAAAATTTCAATCCGTCATTTTATCAAACCAATCAAAACTATTAACAAAATGGCGAATGTTTAAAAATGATGTTACACAACAGCTTAACAATCTATAATCGCCATTTTAAACAAGAATAAACTACTGCTAAGAAGAATTAAGATAAAATCATAAAAAAGAAAGAAAAACAATATAATTGACAATTGGCGGGATAAGGAAACACTTGGATGGTATGTGTGTTGGCATTTCACAAAGGCCACTCAATTACCACTCCTCTTCGTTTTTTCTCCTTTTTTTGTATTCTTTTTTGGGCAACCACCATTGTGGAGGGGATAACATTTATCATACGCAATTCCGACCCTTATATGGGCGTGTACTACATTACCAACCATCCTATTATAATTGTAATCCAGAAAAAGACAACAATACTGCATGCAGCTGCGTCGACTCTAGCACTCTTGGTCACCGTCATAAAAACATGTTGAGTATCTGCTAGTTTGCTTGCTCCCTCCGCGCATTAAAGTAACATGCAGCTAACTTGGTAGCAGTGTCGGTTGTTAACGGAGGCCGGACGTGTGAAAGTGAAAAAAAAAAGAAATCAACCAAAAATAGAGCAAATTGCATATTTTTTTTAATATTTCGTTAACCGTTGCTTTGTCGATAGAAATAACAATCTTTCAAGTTTTAAACAATTTTTTGTTTGGAAAACCTTTAAATTAACTTTCGCTTTATACTAATTATTGTTGAATTTTGTGAAAATGAGATTATTTGATTAAAATATCTATCGAAACTGAAATTTTAAATGAAATTGTCAAAGCTGTAATAAAAGTGCGTGTATCGTCACTTTCTAATTGCATTATTAGCACATTAATGGACGGGCGTTAATACAATAACCATGACGTTGCGGTGGTAATTTATTTCCAATTTCGAAACTTCGTTCTATATAGGGTTACTACGAGTATCACGTTCGACCCTTCGTATCGGGCAATTTCTTGGATTTAATCAACGCATACACATGTACACCTACATACATACATAGGAATAGCTGATTTTGCTGTGGGGCCGTAATATAAGAGGTACGCTTTATGCAGTTTTGTTTTTCTTTTGGTTTTCTCTTTTATCATCATTAATTTTTGAACGTCTACGCACACTGGGATTCGGAGGACAAAAAAAAGTAATTTTTTTTTATTGCAAGAATGGTTGATTGAGAGTTTGTGTGTAGCATCTGCGGAAGTTATCAAGAAGGCGCACAAGGCACAACTGTATTGCTCCGTCTGCCTGCCAGACGTACATGTCCGTAGCTAAGAGGGTTTGACTTCCCCCATTAAATTTAATAAGTGCGTGCGGTCAGTTTCACAGTGGAGGTTTAAACTTTTAAATTGAAGCTTTAGCGAAGCGGTTTTTTTTTTATTTAATTCAGTCGTGGAAACAATGTTCGTATAAGAGTTGACGTCATTTAATTTTGAGATTTTTTGTACTTATATAATTTATCTGTGGAATTTTATCGCGGGAAAATGAAGCCGCGAAAATTCCACATGCATTTAGTTGACTCAATCATCGAAGAATAAAAAACCGTAAGGGCTGTCGTTGTTTTCTGAGGTTAACTTGGTGAATTACACTAGTGGAAACTTAGGGCGAAGCATAGTAGATGTTGTCCCATTTGAAGGAAGAATATTATATCCCGAAAAAACAAATGTTTCCTTATTTGTAGTGGTTTTTAATTACGAATTAAAAAAATCTTTATAAAACTGAAATTGTTAGTTATATTTCGGTTAAAATTATTTCGTTTCCCTTCAAATTAGGTACAAAAATAATTTAAAATGGGTGCAATACATTGAGAAAACTCAATCAAATTTAAAATAATTGTAGTAAAATACTACAACGCAACGGTGGCAAGTCCAACAAGGAAATTTAGGAGTTCATTCGACGATCTATTAAATATTAAAGTGGTTCAAGTTCAATACAAAAAATCGAATTGAAAATAAGCAAAAAACACATCCCGAGAAGTTTTCAGCGAAATTTGCAAAGAGGTACAGATTAAAGGATTTTGACTTTTGATATAAGTTATATGGATAAGGTTGGTTCTGTTATAGTTTAGGGATGTTTCTCAGCTGCTGATTGACTATAGAAAATGTATAATTTTTTAAAACAATACCTTAATTAGAGTGTAGAAAAATTGGCTTTACTAGGCGAATTTGATTCGTATCAGTATAATGATCCAAAGCATAAAGCGTATATCCTTAGCCTTAGTATTCTATTCTTACAAATTTCATTCGTTTAACTCAAATTGTAATTACAACACTGAACATTTAAATTATTTTCTTAAAATCCCATTACACTCATTTTATTATCAACAAATAAGTAATTTCTCATTATATAACAAATAATTTGCCTAAATAACAAAACAGTATAATAGGCATACACCGATCAGAGGATGATGCCCTTGTCATCCGAGAGTTTGGGCTTACTATCTGATATTCGGGTTTTTCCAATAGCAATTGTCAGCTCGTATCTTTTAACTCGGTCATTTCAACAGGTACTGTGGTCTTCGGACAGATTACCCGTGGGTGAACGAATTCAAAGATGAACACACTTTTGCTGGCCATACATTCATATTTAGCATAAATGGCGGAATTACTTAGCCTACGTTAAAAACTACATGTAATAGATGGAATAAACTACACGTCCAATTTTCTACAGTTTGTTTCTTTTACTACATGCAAGTAAAATCATAAAAAAACGTTTATTTAATTAAAAATTATCAAAACAAAATTTCATATATTGAAAAAACTTCGTTTATGTATTTATAACAACTATTTTTTTGTATCTTGCTTCTCTTACTTCCAAACCCGCCAAAAAGATGAAGCGAAAGTCAAAGTTTTCTTATTTTACTTTCTATAGGAATAAAATAACTGTCAGTCGTATCTAATTGACGTATAAATGACAGCTGGCAGTTGATTTGACATTTTAATGTACATCTGCTACAATTTGTTTAATTTACTAGGTACATAAACTAATTTAAGCATATCTAATTAATGTAGTTTAATATTTTGACTAAACGTTGTTTTGTGTCCTTTTTTTGCAAATTATCGTTCAAGAGTTTTTAATACTTTTTGTTCTTAAAAAAATTTAATTTATTTGAATTAAACTTCTGGCGTTTCCTTGCCCTTCAAAAGAGTGCGAAGAAGTGGGAACTGTTGGAGAAACTCAATCTGCATCTAAGCTCTAATATAACCGACCGAGCTGTTCAAAATGAAAAGTTGAAAGAATAAACTCCATTTTTGGCTTAAAATAATTTTAAACTGAATAAAACTACTGAACCGGATACTTAACTGATAATAGAGTTTATACTCTCACTGTGAAACTTGTCATTATCTTTTTTATATATATTTTAGGTTTTCTTTAATCTTACTTAAATTAATCATAATATAACTTGTATAGAGAATGGGAAATTCATTTGATAAAAATTATAATTAAAGTTATGTTTTTTGTAAGTAAGTAACTAAAATATTTTTTAAATTTAAAGAAAATGATTGTGAACAAACGTTCTTATCCATATTATTTGTTATTGCCCTAACTAGTAACGATAGCTATCTTATTCGTAAAAGTTTTTAATATTATTGCATCCAACTTTTAAACTATTAATTAAATAAAAAATAGTACCATCTTTAAGAAAATCACCTACTTTTAAGAAACAACACAAATTTATGAACCTATATGTGATTTAAAAAAAATAATAGTTTAAACTGAAAGACTAAAAAGTAAGAATGTCTTCTTACAGCAGTTATTACCTGCTAATATGATTTTACATTTTACATATTGATTTTCTTTATTTATAATCTTGTGGCGTGTAAGATACCCTTAACTCATAACAATTATTAATATATGTGTGTAGCTTATACATATTATCTCACATCAATTGCAACTAGAGAATTGTGCCTTCCTTAAAAAAAAAAAAAAATCAATTTCATTTCCCAAATGTTTATGTCACCTCGCAAAATATTTATGCCTACGTTCCTGAACACAAATATTTTTTTGAATGTGTACTTTTGTATGTACAGAGAATTTATATCTGGATCTGATGCTGCGTTGCCGGTTTTCTTATTTCTCTTTTGACATTCATTCTTTTATTATTGTTATGATTGCCCAGTCTACCAACAGGCACGAGGGGAACGATAAAGATGAGTGCGTTCAACCTTGCCATAGGTATACACAAAAACCAAAACTATGCAGGTTTATTTTATTTTTTTTTTCTTACGAACAACATGCCCTTTGTTCCTTAGGCCAATTCGTATGTGTGTGTGAGTGGTTTTCTGGATTAAAAAAAGATATAAGTGAGGAAATAAATCCCAGTAAGAAAAAACACGAGGGAAGTTCAAATGGGGAATGGGAATAAGTGAAATGGGTAACTTGTGAATGTGCCTCCATATTTATGTACATAGGTACGGCATCATTTTTTTTTTATTAACAGAGGAGAGAGTTCACACTGTCACAGCTGTTTTTCGGTTTGCCGTATTAGCTACCCAAATACTGTCTGATGTCTGATGTGAATTTCAAAATAGCGATAAGAAGGTAGATGCATACATAGATACTTTTTTTTTCCTATAGGTAGGCATAGTTAGCATAATTATTATGTTAAACTTGTATATTGTTGGGTTGAGAAATGTGTAATGTAATGTGGTTGCAAGGTCAGGCAGGTAGCAGAGGCACCTACGGATGTGTATGTACAAACATACATACTTATTTAGGTACCTGTCCATAGTACCTATCTATAAACCTTAAGTTTTTAATGCAATGTTTCAACCAGACAACAAAGTGTTTCGGTAAAATTTTTAATTTATGTATACTATATATATATATATGTTTATATTGAGCAGAGCTGGGTGCACTCAAACTCAAAGTGCCTTAAATTTATTTATGACATTACGTACAATACATAACTTCAATGTCAATTTGAATGAACTGACAGTACTTGCTTTAAGGGGTAATCGCCTTTGTGGTGCAAGATTAGGTTAGTGTCTCGAAATGCTATGGAAAAGAGTCAGTATTCGTATCCCCGTCAGAGCCAGGAAGATAATTTTTTTTTTCGTTAATTCGAATTCGGTGGTAAACTGTAGGTTCCATCTGCTCTTGCAGATTCTGAACACCAAACAGCACAGGTACAGGTTGAGAGTATGATCCCAGTAGCTAGTGGTATAAAATATCGCCCAATATCAATATTCTACTATTCAAAGTGGCTGAGAGCATATTAAACGTTTCTTCAAACCTAATGGTCTGGATATTAATTTCAACATAGAAGCAAACCAACGTTTTTGTATGTGCGGTTGAGCGAGTAAGGAGAGCCTTAGATAAGACAAAGTCACGATAATGATTATTTTTTTACTATTCCAAAGCATTCTACACAATTGACCACAAACAACCAGTGCTGCCACACCCTACTCCTTTAGCAGTAGATCTACTACGCTTAGTCCCATACGACAATCTACTCCGCCACATAACAAAAAATGTGCTCCTCTTGGACAATATTTAAAATTATCCCAAAATTAAATCTAAATGCGTCTATCCAGAATTTTAAATGTGCAACCATGTTTAATCTAAATGTATCCACCCAGTATTTCAAATTAGCGAGTTGCGTCTCAAAAATATCAAACTAAATCTATGTTGTTTTGATTTAAAAACCCGCTTGGTGAACTAGTATTGGCAGAACTTTCAAATTATTTTTGAAGTTATTGTTAAGTCACCAAATTCTTCTGTTTTTATTCGTTAATAAAATGGATTGAATTTTATTAATCATATCTTTTCTTAAAACATAAATAAATCTTCTATACGCATTGTTGTCACCAAATTCCTCATTAACGGCTGTACCGATTAGCATAAAATTTTGTGTATTTCCATGGTTTCCTGGTTGGTTTGAAAACCCTATTGGATAGGTAGGTCGCTTGCTACTATAAGGTTTAGAAAAGAAAAATCAGAAAATTCTGCGCAGGTAGCGCTATTTTTTATTTCAATTGAAATTCTTATTTATGTATTGATTTTGAAGGAATTTTCACAGGCAGATAGCTGATGTTGTAGGAAGAAACTTAGGCTATGTTAATTACCCCTAAGTGAATCCTGATTGCTTTTTTCGAAAATTCATATATATGGTTCAATTTGATTAAAAATCACACCATATAGGCGGAGCTGTGGTGGAAAACGAAATAAACGAAAATGTAGTTCCTATACTTATTTTATATATATTTTGGTCGGATCACCTGCCAAAAACAAGTTGTCTGCGAAAGCTTATCCTTCTTAACTAAGAATATTATTTGCAACCAGCAGCACAGATTTATGCAAAAAAGATCCACTAAAACAAACCTATTATCTTTTCATCATAAATGCTCTAGTGCACTTGAAAATGGTTTTGAATTAGACTGCATTTACACGGATTTTTCTAAAGCCTTCGACCAACTCTCTCATAATGTTATTTTGTTTAAATTAGAAATGTTTGGCTTTCCACCTTTGTTTATAGCCTGGATAAGATGCTATCTAACAAATAGATCTTACCAAGTCAAATTTCGTAACGTATTGTCCAACCCTTTTAATGCATTACCTGGAGTTCCACAAGGAAGTCACCTTGGACCTTTACTCTTCATAATTGCTATAAATGACGTATCTTCTTACATTTCTAATAGTGAAATTCTTGTTTTTGCCGATGATATGAAAATATTTAAAACAATTAAAAATTCTTCAGACCGTATGATCTTACAAGAAGATATAGACAGTTTTGTCTTATGGTGTTCTAAGAATGGTCTTAGTCTAAATGCTTCTAAGTGTCAAAGTATGACCTTTTCGCGTAAGAGAACACCTAGTATTATCACTTATACAATGTCTCAACAAACTCTTTGTCAGGTTTCTACATTTCGTGACCTAGGTGTTTTATTTAGTTCTAACCTTGAATTTGATGAGCACCTCAACCCTATTATAAGTAAAGCAAATTCCGTGCTTGTATTTATTAAGAGGTGGGCTAAGGAATTCAATGATCCCTACGTAACACTATCTTTATACAAATCCCCATCTCCAGTATGCTTCTCAAATTTGGTCACCTTTATATGAAGTCCATAAATCTCGAATTGAGGCTATTCAGTATAGATTTATTCGCTTTGCTTTTAAAGGCCTTCCATGGGAAGATCCATTTAATCTGCCCCCTTATGAGAATCGAATTCGGCTTCTGAATCTCCAATCCCTTTCTGACAGACGGGTCAGTAATGATCTTGTGTTTTTTCATCAATTGCTTTCTGGTCAAATTGATGCTCCTGAATTACTTTCCTTGGTAGGTTTTAACTATCGGGGAGGCTCTTACTGATTACGTAATAAAGAACTCTTGTATTGCCCCTACCATAGAACTAACTATGGCATGCATGAGCCATTAACTCGCATGAAAAGGTTGTACAATACCAATCACCTTCAAATTGATTTTAATTTGAACAAAAAGCAGTTGAAACAAAACTTAATAACCAGTGTTCCACGAGCATGACTTCTATTTGTTATATGTTTTTATTTATCTTTAATTACTATTTATTGTAAACTTGTTTGTGAACCGTCATTCTTTAATTTTGTAAAAAAAATTATTTAGTTTTTTGTTTAAATATTGTTCATTATTTTTTTTTTGTAGTTAATACATGAATTGTTAATTTTTTTTTTGTGTTTATCTTCAGTCCTACGTTCTTTTTGTGTTGGTGTTGGGTAGTTACTAACTGCTAACACCTGCATTCATGATGAAGAGCGTAAATAAGTTGCGTACATATGAGTTTGCTCTAAACTTAGTACCACTTGACCTCTGAAATGCAAAAAAAAATACTGCTGTTTCTGAAATCGGCTTTAAAATTGTTTTGCCAAAACTTAAATCGGAGGAAACTGAAAAGACATTTTATTAACAAAAACTAATCTACAAAATCTTAAAATACAAAGTGAGATGATTCAAATAAGTGATCTCGTTAATATCATCAAGAAGTAAGCAGCACAGGAATGTAGTAACATAAAATCATATAACCTAAAAAACGAGTGGTGTAATTCCCAATGCGAAGTAGGAAGAAAAAAGCTTACAAAACTATTAAGCACATACCGAAAAACAAGAAAATGATGATGATAAACAAAGATATTTGAGGGCACAAAAAGATTAGTTGTTTGCAAAAATAGTAAAATACTATACTACCAATAAGTAGATTTTAGAATTAACACCGTTAGTGACAGTAAGGATTGGTGGACCCTAGTAAAGGAAATAAGAAACAAAGGAGAACAGGTATACAACGATATAAGTGCTATGGAGTTCAAAACTTATTACAAAAATCTTTTAAATCTCAATCAAGTAGCCACTAACATTTTATTAGTGCCTAACTCTGTGGAGGACCCGAATTTGGACAGACCGTTTTCTCTACACCATTTCGATATTGAGTTCAGAAAATACAGTCAAATAGAATTCAGAAAATCAAAAATTGAATTTGAAAATTGCCAAATGGAATTAGGAACAGTTAATTGAAATTCAGAAGATTCAAAAAAGAATTCAGAAGAGCAAAATTAAATTAAGAAATTTAAAAACCTTATTCAGAATAACGTATAAATAGAATTCAGAACAACCAAATTGAATTCAGAAAATGTTTAATAAAATTCAGAACAGCTAAATAGATTTCAGAAAAGGAAAAATTTAATTCAGAAACATACAAATAGAAATCAGAAAGAATAAAATAAAAATCAGAATTCATAAGAAAATGTTAAGGGCCCTATAATCCTGCAGGCATATCGATTAAACCAATAGCATCAGTATGGAAAGTTGCGCTATGTTGTATGGCTCTCGCACAATCACCACCCGTAATCGTGGCTTTTGCTTCGTCGATGATTCGCTCCAGATACTGGAGTCTCTGCTCCGTTACTCCAGGGCCTTGGACGTTCGGGATGCCTATGTGTGTCTTTGCGTACTGCTTAACTTTGGACCATACCGTCTCGATGGGATTCAGCATCAGAGAATATGGTGCAAGGCGAAGCACTTTAGCTCTTCCAACTGAATGTGTAGCGACGGGAGCCTCGATATTCGAATGACAAGGGGCATTATCGCATATAATAACCAAATCGCCCAGGTTTTTGCCTTGCTCTTGCCATTTCTGGAGCAGCGTGTTGGTCCATACGCTGCAGGCACTAACGTTGAATGATCCACGTTTGGCGATCCATTGTAATTAAGCCAGACGCACTGATCGCCCCAATGAGGTGAACGTTCGGTCCTCTACACGCCGGCAACCGCTGCACCGCTCGCTGGCCCAATCTTGCGCGACCTCTGGTGTTGCGAAAGATCATCAATCTAAACAACCTGCTTCCCTTCCCGTGGACAGGAAAGGTTAGTGCTTGTGGTGATGGGTGTTAAGCAGTTCTCGTGGAACATATGCATGCACGGGATAATCCGTCCTACATTTTTAGTTCGCATTGAAGCGCGGCAAATAGCGCAGTTGTCGTTAAATTCCATTTTGATTTGGTTAGGAATAATGAAAATCTCAACAAATTTTCAAAGAAAAAGATACATTGCGTTAATTTTTATGTTTTGATAGCAAGTTTTTTTTTCTCCATGAAAGTTCAAATCTGAATTCCACATTACTCTTTCTCAAATTCATTTGACCTTTCTGAACTTCTTTTAACCATATCCTGAATTCAATTTTTTTTCCTAATTGCATTTGATTATTCTGAAATTCATTTGCCTGATTCCGAATTCTATTTTCCCATTCTTATTTAAAAATAACATTTTCTGAATTCATTTTGACTATTCGGAAATTCATACTTCGGTTTCTGAAAGCAAATTCTCTTTTTATGAATTCAATCTGAAAATGGTGTAGATGAGCTTAAGCATATGCTCAATAAAGTAAAACTGAACAAAGCACCTGGAGAAGATAGAATAACGTATGAATTTATTTGCAAATGCAAGCGATGAATTTCTTGAGGATCTCGCAAAAATATATAGCAGTATGGAAGAATCTTTTACGAAGTCGATAATTTACCCGATTTTTAAAAAAAGTGATTGTAGTGATCCCAGCAACTATAGAAGCATTCCCATGATGGGGTACTAAATGAGAGGTTATACAGCTGGGTTGAAGAACTAATATCCTTACCGAGTACCAGGCTGGATTCAGAAAACAATACTCTACAATGGACAACATTTATTACTTGGCTTCAATAGTTCACATCAAGTACGTAGAAAAAAGGAAAGTGTACGCATTCTTTGTAGATTTCAAGGCAGCTTTTGACAAAATCTCGAGGCAATTATTGATGTTCAAGCTACGTGAAATGGGAGTTTCCACAAAATTTGTAAATCTGCTGGAGAGTATATATTCTAACACACAATCTGCAGTGTGGACAGGAAAGGATATGTCAGAACATTTTTAAACACATTTTGGGGTGAAGCAGGGGTGCTTGTTATCGCCAATTCTTTTTACACACATACGATACGAATTTTGCTGTAATGCTGACGACATGGTAATCTTAGCAGACGATATTGAATTTGTGCCACAGATGATAGTTCATTTTGAAGAGAACTGCGATAATTGGAGTCTGGAAGTTAACCTTTTAAAATGAAATAATGGTTTTCCGAAAAAGTGGTCGGTTATCAAATCGAGAAAAGTGGATCTTCAAAAGAGAGAAAATTCGTATTGTGACGCACCAAACTTACCTTGGTGTTCTACTGACTCCAAAAAATGAGTTTTGCAAAACATGTACAGAAAAGAAACATAGCAGCAAAGAGTAGTATGGAATTGTTTTCTTAACAAAAGCAATATAACCCTTAGCGCAAAGTGGAAACTCTTTTTGGCAGTATGCAGAGCTATTCAAACATATAGCGCTCAAGTCTGGGGATTTGGAATGTTTCAAGAGGTCGATAAGCTACAACTATATTTTCTTAAAAAAATTAAAATTGCCGTCAAACACTCCTAGCTATGCCTTATCACTTGAGACTGGAGAAGATGGACATTTTTTCACACTGGATCTACAACTTAGATATGTCAAAAAAAAAAAGCAAAACAACTTGGATTTTTAAGGCTAGATGCGGTCTGATTTACCTCAATGGAAACAGATTTTGAGGACAGGAGTTATCTTTATGCATATGATGGAAAAAGAAAACATTCAACATTTCCTCGGAAAATGCCCCGTCCTTAGGGAATTCAGATTACGACACTTTGAAAAGACAGTGTTGACAAATAGAATCAAACTTGCTTTTTATGCTGCTTATGTAAATAAAGTAAAATATAAAGTAATTACTTCAAATAAAAAATACTTCAAATTATATATTTATTTACTTTTTATTTACTTTGAATTGAATTATAAAAAAAAAATTAAAATATGATGTAAGAACAGAAAAAATGAAAAATTGAAAATCATCTACTACTCTTTTAATTATATTATGTTATTTAACACGATAACGTTGATGGTGTTAAGTTACTGTAAGAGCCGATATGTGGCACTGTTGTCGGGATCCAGAATATGTATGTCAAAACCGAACAATGCCGAGCGGGTCAGCTAGTACTTATTTATATATACATATATATTTCGTATTTCTATTGAAAAATCTAACTGCGATATATTGCAATCTACTGCGTTTTTTGTCATGTTTACTAAGCTTAATCTTCTATAGGGTGACAGCACTGACCACCACATACAGTCCTAAACAATTGAATAGCTCACTTATTATTATATTTTAAGCTAACTGTTTTGAGAGCTCTTTGATGTGGAAATAAGATCAGGAAATATATGTATTGGGTAACAAGGTAAGAGCGACAGTTGCTGAGATTAGGAGAGTAACATTTTTTGAGTTAACGGGACTTTTTGAGCTAGTTTTGTATGCGTTCATTGAAATTTGCAATATTTCTTGTAACATTGGATTGGAATAGCCTCAACTAGCTTTCTTACTCATTGCAAGTGAAAGTTTAGCAGTGCGATCATCGAAAGGGGAGCCAAATTGATAATCAGTTTATTGCTTGTGTTTAATAATTTAAATAGAAGAAAAAATCTTCAAATGAAAAAGAAATTTGCGTAAACAGAGACTTACGATGAACAAAATGTTTCTAATCACGCTATATAGCTAGAAAACTTAAACGAAGCCCAAAAAAATGGTTAACAGTTATTTAAGAAATCCATTATTTTACGGAAAAAATACAAAAGCCGTACTTTTACTGTAGTTTCAAGCCGAGAAAAAACGGAAAATTATAGGAATAGCAAGCTTCCAATTCAACCCAACACCATTGTATATAAACTGCTATAGTACTATCATGACGACGTATGGACCGTGGCGCCCCAAGCGCCTGGTGAAGCAACTAACTGGGTAAGTTGAGAGAGATGAATAAAGAGAATTTAAAGAGAAGCTGTGTGAATGGTACTGAACTGTCTGTATTTATATGAAATGCATTGTATATAAACAATACCCAACACCTTTAGCGTTTAAAACTAAAGAAAAAAATACTACTTAACAAAGATCGAAAACAACATCGGCTCAGTTTTGCAAGATCGATTATGTCTTCAACACTGATGGCGGCAGTCACTCAAACGATTAGCGGAATTTGATATTTTCTGATGAAAGAAAGTTTAACATTGATAAACTATTACTTCCAAGATTTAAGAAAAGAAGAATCAATTTTGGACCGTCACCACAACCGCAAGGGAGGCGTTAAGGTATGGGGTTCCACATCATACAATCGATACTGAAAATGTCTCTACCTCAATTTCAGGATATTTTCGGACCGTTGCCGATTATTTTCCAGCAGGACAATGGCTGTGATAATTTAAATTTTTATTTCAAAGCCAAAATATAAAACAACTTTCCTGGCCACCCTACTTCCCAGATTTAAACATTGTTGAAAATATGTGGAGTTGGTTGACATGAAAGCTGTATAAATGTAGGAAGCAGTACACCAATATAGAAGAGGTTATTGAAGGTATCAAAGTGGCCTGGGTCAGTGTTTCCCTTGGTCACTTAGTAGAATTAATTATAATACAGCATTTTTAACGTAATTTAAAATAAAGAAGGTTTTACAAAGTACTTGCAAGCTATAGTTAATAAATAAAATTCGTTTTTATTTTAACTAAAATAAACATAGTGATTCTATTCTAATCTTAAAAAAATCCATTTTAGTAAATCCAAACGAAATAGTCTCAGAAAATTCCGTTAGCTCTTCGAAACTATTTGAAGTTTCTCTTAGAATGAAGAATTCATTCCTACCTTTCAACCCAATATACAATTCCATATGTACAAATGGAAAAGGTACACAAAAACAATTAATTTACAAATAAATTATGTGTGAGGCTATTCAAATGTTAGGGACTGTATATTGTGACAAAAATAATATAATAGGCAGCATGGTATCTCGAACTCATGTTTTCGAATTGTTTTCATTTTTGCGTGGTGTTCTTCAAGGATCTATTTAAGGACCACTTTTCTTCTCAGCTTATAAATATATATACCTATAAATGGTTATTATATTCCTAGTCTCATACACTTCCCTAAACATGCTGCACATTCACACAGTATTCTTGAATAATATTCTCTGGAACACAGGAGTTTGTTTAATCTTTACTCGTTTTTTAATATTTTATTGTTATATTTATATAAAATATTGACTTTTTAGAATGCAACTGTATCTATGCTGCAGACTGAGAACTAGGTACATACCTAGTTATTCTCAGAAAAAAAAAACTGTTTGAAAATTCCTGAGTAGGTACTTATCGAAATCATGATGTATGAGTTGGATAAGCATACCTTATCTACTGCACCATTGCCGACCGCTTTCTCACTTGCAATCACATAAACGGTGTGATAAGAACAAATGCCGATTATTTGGTTTTTATTTAGCTTTTTTAAAAGTTAAATAAAAATTATTCAAGAATGCAAACTTAAACACAAAAATTACTTACATTTAAGAAAAAGATAAAAAAAAAAACCCATCGTCTTCAAAATTTTTAACCGGTTTTTTTTTAAATTAGACATTCTCCTTAACTATTTGAGGAATTTTGATGAAATTTTTTTTATTTGTTCAAATAATATTTACTTATTAAAATTTTCAAAAACAATTTTTTTAAAAAACTTTGTTTAAAAATGAATTGATAGATTAAAAAAAAATTACTAGTATAAACCATAGTTTTCTTCAAATTGACATACTCAAAAAAAATTAAAATATGTTTTGGAAAAGTTTTTTTAAGAAAAAGCAACGATTTTGAAATGAAAAAACTCGTAAAATAGAATACAGCAAAAGAAATCAGATGGCTTACAATCTTGTTACCAAAAAACGTTCTGAATTGTGGTTTTTTGATTTCATATAAATTGTTTTGTTTAATGTTTTCCCCAAACTGTTGTTTTATATTGCTCGGTTGAGCCCTAGCATATATATTAAATTCGATTCAACGATGTAACATATGAGCAAGTACGTGCGATCCAGTCGTGCAATTTATTTTCCTTGTTTTGATCAAGTTCATTATCCAGTTTTTTACTTGCGATTATGAAATGTTAAAAAGTGTGATTTTTTTTCAAAATCATAGAAGCCGTTTTTAAATAAAACGTTTTTTTTTTAAATAAAAAAAAAATAATTCAAGAATACAAACTTAAGCACAAAAATAACGTACATTTAAAAACAAAATTAAAAAAAATTAAAAAAAAATATTTTAATTATTAAAATTAAATAAAAAAATCGAGAAAAATAAGCTTTTACAAAACGGTTATATGACCGGTACCGTTAATTTTTGAGCTAAAAAAAATTGTAGAATGTCAAAATAACCTTAAGTTCCAAATTTAAAGACGATTGGCAGTCCAAAATACATCCTTACAGACAGACAGACAGACGGACAGAATTTTGCCAGTAACTCAAAACTGTTTCTTTATAATCGTTATCATCTCTATGATTGTTATCTCAAAATTTTTAATATGCACGAATGCATTACTTGTACTATAGTACCTATAATCGCAAGTTAAAATTGAGATATCAATGAAACATTACTTTACGTTCATAGAGAAGTCTAAAAAAGTGATCGACAAAAACTCCGTCTGTCAGTATGTATAACGAGCTGCAACCTAAACGGCTTAAGCAATTATCTTCAAAATTTGGTGTGTGTGATTCGTTTGGATTTCCCCTAGAGGGGAAATTGAAATTTTATTTTAGGGCTGAAAATAACGGTACGTACCTGCCATATGACCTCTAAGAAAAAGGTTATTTTTTCTCGAAAACGGTTCGAACGATTTTGATGAAATTTTTTGAGAATTTGTTTGTATGTATTAGCTACCATCTTATAGATACCAAATATACCGCAAAAACTATCAATGGTATTAACGGTTTTTTAAATTTTCGACTTTCTCGGTAACGGTTCAATGGATTTCAACAAAATTGTATATTCGAAAAGATCTATGTAGCCAAATTATTTCTGCGTACCAAAATTTTGAATAATTATTTTTTTGTATTTATGAATAATTTTTGATTTTTTTTTTTGAAAATTCGATATTTTTAAAACTTGTCAAAAAAAAATATTTAAAATTTTAAAATCTGATGTAATAAAGTCTAAATGAAAATTTCAAAAAACATTTTTTTTTTCAAAAAACTAAAAAATAAAAACAGGATATTATCAAAACCGGTTCTACAATTTTCGAAATACTTTTTTCTTATTTAAGACTTGTAACGGATACTTGATTTTTGCTAAAAACCGTTAAGTATTGTGGTTTTAATAGTTTTTATAAGTTCAAAATGTGTTACTTTCAACGTAATTGTTATTTGTTTTTGTCAAAGATCTTGCCTTCCAATGTAATTAGGCACATAAGAGCAAGTACGTGCGACCCAGTCGTGGCCTTTTTTTGTTTGTGCTTTGATCTATTGAAATATTCTATTGCGTCCATGCACACGAAAATCAGATAGATAAGCATAAGTAAGTGATTTTGGGGCTTCAGCTGTTTGTTTCTGTTTAAATAAAATAAGAACAACAAATATCTGGATACTCTGAAACGATTTCAACCTTTTAGAGTTGAAGGTTAATTTTTTAAATATTAAGGTTATTAACTGATATAAACACTATCCTATCTCTCAAGTTGGATCAAATAGCACACAATTTACAAAATTTTATTAATATCGGTTAAGTAAGTTTTGTAGTTCATCGGGGTTTTTATATAGGATTTGTAAATTTACTTCCAGAAAAATTCTATTTCATATAATGTAAATATGTTAGAAAACACTATCTAAAAATATCCCAAGTTTTTTGAGTTTTTGTATAAAGCACTCTATGGATTATTGTCAAGAGCCATTTTCATAATTCTTCAATCAAAACATTTACTGATGGATCGAGAACGTCTGAAAGGAAAAGTGCCTGCCGTGAGTTCAAAATTCAATTACCCATCTAAACTCGGCCTTTCTGAAAATCGATATCAGAGCCTTGGGCATATCAATGCGACCAAGTCCGGCACCGACTATATCTGCATATATTACCTATACACATGCAATAACGTATCTACCTACCTACTTTGTAAAATCTACTCACAAAGCCAAGATGACACAATGTGACCCAAAAAAAAAAACAAAACAATAATAATAGATTAGGTTCCTATGCAGTTTTTTTTGTGTATGATGCGACGACCAACGATGATTGAGATATGCACTATAAAGACAAAGAATTTAGTAAGATTTGGTTTCGGAATGAATTTTGCAGTGTTGCCAAATACCGACGGTACATTTACCAATTTACGAAAATATCAAATGACAAAGACTATTGGTTTTGGAACGTACCTACATATGTAGATGGTGATTCGGTTACATGCCTAGATATGGAAATGATAATGAAAGTTGCTTCAATTGTATGCAGAAAAAATGGCAAAGGAGACCATCAAAAAGGACAAAAGGGTTAACATTGTTCCGTACACCTTCAAACTGGACAAACAACGATGGTTGTTAAAATGTGTGTTTAGTGCAAATTTAAGTTGAGCCAGAAAATGGTTGATCTGTGCCACGATGTAGTTCTTATTATTGCATTTTTTTTTTACTTGAAATGAATGATGAAAAATACAGGGTGAATCGAATAATATGTGACAAAAAGCAAGAGGGTATAGGTTCAATCGATGCAAGAAAAATCGTATTAGAAAGGGTCAATCGTTTAGCCGGGAGGGGCAATTTTCTAAAACAAATTACTTAAAACGTGTTCACGATCAGCCCAAAGACTGAAGTGGCTGAAACATATCCATCCTAATAGGAGGTCTCCCAGCCGTAATTTTTTTTCAAGAATCCACCGACGACTCCTTCGAGATCACGGAGTGCTAGAGATTAGAAGTAGAGCAAGATCATCTTCTGATGAAAAGGTTTTGAATTTGGTCCAACGTATTCCCTTTAGAGCTTAGAACAAGGTGGGTGGCTACTATGCTTCAAGTACCCCAAAGTAGAGTAGGTATAAGGAGAGTAGGTACTTTATATATGCCAAAGTTAACCCCAAACGATAAGCTATCGAGATCATTATTGATCATTATTGCTTAAAGATGAACCTGAACGGAACTAATTAGTTAGCCAGGATGTTTTGGTTGAATGAAGGACAGTTTACCAGAGACAAATTAATTATCTTCCACAATTTGCATCACTGGAGTAGCAATAATCAAACACAGCATAAAACAAAATAATCGTCGGCGGTGGCGTCAGCAGTAATGGAAAAATTGACAGGTCAATGTTCACGTGTTAACAAAGAAAAAAAAAATGGTCACGAATGGGTCGCATGTACTTGCTTTTATGTGCAACAGTGGTATTGGGGCTTGAGATTTTTGAAAAAAGGAGGTAAAAAATCATTTGAAATTTTGTTAATCACTTCAAAATCACTAGTTAAAACGTTTTTTGAAAAAAATGAAGTAAGCCACTTAATTTCTTTTACAGTTTTGAATTTTAAGGAAACATTTTTTCAAAATCGTTATAGTAGTTATTATCAGAAAACAGAAAATTTTAAAATACCGTCTTTGAAAAAAAAAAACAAAAATTAAAAAAAAATTCTTTCATTTTTCTAATTAGTTAAAGAGTTTTCTCGTAAAAACTAAGTATGCAATAAAATTTTAAAACAAAATGTCTATCGAGGAAAAAAAATATTGAAAATCGTTCGACCAGTTTTTTTCAAAAAAGTGTTTTTTTTTTTGAAAAACTTTTCGAAAAAATATTTGAATTTATTATTAGTATGTTATTATAAGGAAATCTGTAGTTTTCATTTGGAAAAACTGTTTAAAAAAAATCCCATCAACCCGTTTTCAAAATATTTCGAAAATTATTTAAAAATATTTAGAAAATTAAAAAAATTGAAAAAAAAGTTTTTGAAAATTTTGAAATTAAATATTAATTGAATTATAAATGACTTCCTGTGTGAAAGATTTTATTGAAATCCGAATAAGGCTTTACGATAAAACCGAATTTAAAAAAAAACCTGTTGTATGAGAGGTACAGTTATAGAACAAATTTCGAAAAAAAAAATATTCTAACTGAAAGAGTTGTAAACAAATAGCACCCTGAAAGTTTTACTAAAATCTTTGGAGCCGTTTTCGAGAAAATCAATCTTTTTGTTAAGAATTGCATGACACGTTCCGTTATTCTTCGACCTAAAGCAAAAATGAAAAACACCCCCGAGCCGAGAAACTACCAAATAAATACTAAATACGAAGTTTAAAGCAAATCGGCCCATCCGTTTAGGCTGTTGAGGTGCGAACAGACAGACAGACGGATGGAATTTCCGGACCCACTTTTTTCGACTTATCTATCATCGTAATGTCATTGTTAGAAAAAACATTTTTTTACACGAATCCATAACTTGTATTATAGTACCTATGTATAATATAATATAAAGCAGATCTTAAAATTTAAAATATTTTTTTACCAGTTTAAAAAATATTGAATTTCAAAAATTTATTAAAAATAGAAAAAAATAATTACATAGGTTATTCAAAATCTTGGAATGCAGAATTAATTTGGCTACATAGATGTTTTCAAATATAAAATTTAAGCTGTTTTCAAAAAAACAAGCTTACCCTTAACGGTTATATGGCAGGTACCGTTATTTTTAGGCTCAAAAATGAAATTTTAAATTCCCCTCTGAGGAATGTCACATACGAAATTTGAAAGTTATCGCCTCATCCGTTTAGCCTGCATCTCGTTATACCCAGACACACAGAGGGACAGACAAACGTTTTCTCGTCAATAACTTTTTAAGCCGTCTCTGTGAGCGTAATGTCATATTTGATTGTTATCTCAGTTTTTTTTATTCACAAATCCTAAACTTGCCTCATAGTTCCTACCTATAATATACAAAATACAAAATCAGTATCTACATACATATATATGTACTTAACCCTTCGTAGCCCAAGATCATAAAACAACAATATTTTTTTTTAGAAAGGTTCAGTTTTGGAATATAAAAAAACACGTATTTCTCAGAAATTAAAAAAAATATTTTTCAACGATTTATTTCACATTTAAAGGATTGTTATATTACTGTAACATTGAGATTAATGCAAACAAAAAATACTTATGCGGTATAAAATGTTCTAAAACAATAAAATATGCTCAATTCATCCCAGATCGGCTAGTGGCCCATTTGATCTTGCCGTACTGTCATTGGAGGTACATGCTGTGCGAAGCCCTTCATTTTTTTTGCTTGAATTTCATTTTCAATGGATATTCGACTTTTTATGTTAGGCTTCAGTCCAGGCTTGCATAAGGTCTCACCTACCTCAAGTCGAAAATCAACTGAAGGCATTTGTTTGTCGGTGAGATTTTTTGCCTTCCTGACTTTTTGGTATGCCGTAGTGAGGTCTAATAGATGATAGATTATTCGCACTTGCCATATTATTATCATATTGTATCATAATTTTATATCTCCCCATAATACTATCTATCAAATCTAGGCCGGCCGCCCATGTGCCAATTGTATTCTCCAACAATATAAGGGCGATCAATGTTTATGTGCCTGCTATTGGACTTATCGTAGCGTCTGACTTGGGTCTTAGGCAATTCACCAGCAAAAGATGATAAAAGAGTTACAACTTTGTTGTCCTTCCATATGACATTTGACACATCGATACCATCCATGTCTGCCACATATTCAACCGAAAATCCACGTTTTTTTCAATACTTCAATGTCAGTGGGAAATTTGGCCAAATACTCCCGTAAAGGCAGAGAAGTGAAGTAAGTAGTTATCGAAGTATAGTTGAAAATTCTGATGCCTTGGTACTTTTTTTTTTTTTTTTTTTTTTTTTTTAACTATGTGTCTATAAGGCACAATGCCTTTTAGAATGCAACCAAATGTTGCACGACACTAGTTAGAAGAATTAGAGAGATAGGAAAGATTTTTTTTTGGCGCTACAGCCTAAACGCCTTAAACGATTATCTTCAAATTTGGTGTGTGTGATTCTTTAGGAGAGGAAATTGAAATTTTATTTTTAGGATTAAAAAATAATGGTACCTGCCATATGGAAAAGCTTATTTTTCTTGAAAACGGCTCCAACGATTTTGATGAAATTTTTTGAGAATATTTTTGTTGGTATTGGCCTCTATTTGATCAGAACCAAATTTACGGGAAAAGCATAGTAACGGTATTTTCCGTATAACGATTTTTTCAATTTTTGCCTTTCCGTTACCGAGGATTTTATTTCAAAATTAATCAAATCAAATTAATTCTGCATATCAACATTTTGAATAATTTTTTTTCTAATTAAAATTATTTTAAATTTTATAATCACATGTATGTTATAGTACTGTAGTACTTAATAACCTGATAGATTAAATTAAATTAAGAAATCATTCAATTTCTGTATGAAATATGTCATTGAGAAAAGTATAAAAAAGAGAATCTGTGCTTCTGGAGTTCATTCTAATATGGACTGTGAAGGAAGTTAGCCTATAGTAAAAGGCACAGAATCTTGAATATTTACTCTTTCATGTATATTAATAAATTTTAAAAAACTGCAAACCAAAATAAAATAAAAAAAAATTAAAAAAACTAAAAATAAAAAAACGAGATTTCGACTAAATCCGCCCTAAAATTTTCGAAATACTTTTTTCAGAAATTCGTTATTATACAAGACGCGTGATGGCATACTCCATTTTTACTAAAATCCGTTAAAGGGTTGTGGTTTTGACAGTAATTTATAAGTTCAGAACGTGTTCACTTAGTTTTTTGTTTATATAACTTTTATTTTATTTGTTCTGTTGTTTTCTTAAAAAATAACCCTAAAACTTTTTTTATACTTTTTTTTAAGTAATTCAATTTTATAATCTCTTCAAGAAAAACTAAGATAAGCGGCAGACGGCTTAGTAGCCATGCTATAAAATCTTTATCTAAATTATAATTATTTATTTATTCTGTGTACAATCAATAAAAATGTGTTTTATATTCCCAGGCAGAGGACAAATTGTGGGCTTATTGCGCCTATAGCACGTCCTCTGCCTTTGTAAGAAATAAATATCTAGATATCTGAATATTTTCTTAAGATTATCCTTATAAGGCTCATAATAACCTAAATCATACATAACATTCGAAACTCAAAATATGTTTACCTAATTACTTTGGTCGTGGGTAGGTGGATGGATCTACATATGTATGTTGGCCTCTATCTCCGTTTTAATTAGAAGGGTTGATGCAAACGTTGCTCAAACGAAATTTAGTATTTTTGTTCTGGCATGGAATAATATTTATATTTACGTTTCTTTTTTTTTTTTGTATTATGTTTACTTTTGTTTCACATATAAGATAAGAATACTTATTAAACAAAAAGATGACAAAGCATTAATTTTTTTTCTGATGCAAAAATAGAGTTTAGGTAAAGCATTTTAAATTAGTCAAATGATTAATACATCATTATATTAATTATAAATCAATTTTTTAATTCAATTCAATTTTATTCAGTAGCAGATATCAAAATAACAATTAAACACATTTTTTAGAGATTTAGGATATACATAAAAATCCTTTACAACTATAACCTATTTAATATGTATAACAATATATTTGTTTGATGATAAACAAAATTTTTAATCAAGTGAAAACTACAAACAAAAACCCTTATACAAAACTTAAACCTAATATTGCAACACTCCAATATCAAACATTATCAGATAAGTTACAATTTTCGTAAAATTTTTGTTTTCAAATATTTATGAAAGTGTCCAAAAAGTTGATATTGGCCAATTCATGAAGCCTCTGGGTTGAGTAATAACGTGGTAAGTTAAGCATAATTTTAGTTCTTTGGAGTTTGAGTTTATGTGTTTAGCACAATCAAATTTTGAATCTAATAACGGGTGGCGCACCAATTGTGCTACAATAAGAAATTTAAATAACTTTTTTTAATCGATGTATTTCATTTATTTTTTTTTATTGGTTAGAAAATTAAATTTTATTTTAAATAGTTAGTTGTTTTTAAAGATTATAGACCGCAAATGACCTCCACGCTATCCCACGCATATGCGGCACCTGGTCAAAAAATTATTCATTGCGGCCTGAAGAGTTGAAGTTGGGATCGCCTCAATTATTGTCGTTATGGACTGCTTTAATTCAGTTAAATTCCTGGGCTTCGTTTTATACACCTCTTGCTTGACATAACCCCATAAAAAGAAGTCTGGTGCAGTCAGGTCAGGTGACCTTGGGGGCCAGCGAAGAGTGGAGTTCCTAGAAATTAATTTGTTTGCGAATTTTTTGTTTAGCTCCGCCATAACTGGTCTGGCTATATGTGCAGTTGCTCCATCTTGCTGAAACCAAACGCTGTTGAATGGTATACGTCTTCGGCGCAGTTCTGGGTAAAAAAACTCCTTCAACATCTTTAAAGAACGGTCCCCATTGACAGTAACGGTTACACCGTTTTCTTCAATGAAGTACGGCCCGACAATACACCTTAATGAAACTGCGCACCACACAGTGACTCGTTCTGGGTGCAGTTCCGTCTCATGGAGCATTTCTGGATTAGACTCATTCCATATACGGCAATTTTGCTTGTTTACATTGCCGTTAAGATCAAAATGGGCCTCATCAAACATGAACAAACAATTGATCAATGTGTTGTCTTCTTCGGCCATTGATATCATTTTTTGGCACAATTCCAGGCGAACAGGCAAATCCTGAGGGTTTAACTTGCTAGTAATTTGGACTTTGTACGGAAACAAGTTTAAATCGTCATGAAGTATCCGTTGTAATGACCGTCTACTAATTCCAATATGCCCCGATAAGTTTCGAGTCGAAACGCTCGGATTGGCCTGTATTGCAGATGCTACTGCTGCGATTGTATTCTGAACCCGAACATTGGCATCTCGATGGTACGGCCTTCGTGCGATGCTTCCAGATTCGGCAAACATGTTTACAAACCTCATAATGGTCCATGTACTCGGGGGATTACCGCCAAACTGCAAAGCATGGTACCGTTGTTACAATGCTCGGACCAATCAATTTTTACAGAACCCAACTGAAGTTGAACATTTCCCGGTAAAAAAACATCCTTTTTAGCGTTGGGTGAACCAAATTGCTTGTGTTTTATCAGGATTGATTTTAATTTTCCATTAAAAAAAATAATATTCTAATAGAATTAGAGAAAATTGCAATTTTTGGTGAACATCTAAATATGTAACACCTGAAGAGAAAATAGCCGTATCGTCTGCTAACATAGCGAGTTTGACATCTTCACCAAGAAAAGGCAAGTCGGAAACAAAGATGTTAAAAAGGATGCATAAAAAAAGCTTTGAATAATTTTGACTATTGGCATTAAAAAATTTAACTTAAAAAGCTTATGTATTAAACCGTTGTGCCACACTGTATCAAATGCTTTCTTAATGTCTAACAGTATCAAACCTGTCGATTCCTTTGACGTTAATTTTTCAGTGACGTGTTTTTTAATCCTTACAATTTGTTGGTTTGTGTTGTGGTTGCATCTAATTGAATTGAAAGTCAGGCAAAATATTAAATTCAGTAAGATGATTATCGAGTTTTTCTTGTATTATTTTTTCTAACAACTTACTAAGGCAGCTCAGTAGGCTGATAGGTATGTTGCTACTAACTTCGTCTTTAGGCTTGCCGGGCCTAGCAATTGGGACAATCATTGCTCTTTTCCAGCATTCAGGAAAGTAACATATTTTTAGACACCCATTAAATATAGAAGTTAAGTATTTTATTCCGAAGAGTGGAGGAGCCTTAAGAATTTTGTTATTTATGCCGTCCAACCCAGCTGATTTCTTATTTTTTAACGATTTAATAAGATCACAAACCTTACTAGGACTAACCAAATAGTTTTCAGGAAATACCATGTTTGATTGGGACATGTTAATTAAAGAAATAGAAACTATTGCTAAAGTATTATTATCACTAAGATTAGCTGCAATATAGTGATTTTTTGAGAAAGTTGTTGCCACCTCTTTTTGCAAAACCCATGAATTTGAGGAAGCGAATTTTTGGAACACGTTTATTTTCTCCGATGGGAACAGATTTAACATCCACGACTCAGACGTACGTAATAAAGTGTGGAGAAAAAAAAACACAGAACTTCATCGAAATTGACAGGAATTGTAAAACACGAAGGTGGACAGCTTATAGTGTGGCGTGTATGGCAGCATGGTTTCGCCAATTGGTCATTTGTCTTTCAGCAAGACAAAGAACATGGTGTCTTTATATTTTTTTTTTCATTTTATAAGACTTAAAATACCTTAATCGAACTTAAAACTTAAAACTAACTTGTACCTTAATTAAACCTAATTAATACTTAAACAGCCAAAGTAGACATTTTATAATTACAATATATGTCCTTTATTTGTTGGTGCTACCATGACTGCTGTTTATTACATCTAAACCTAAACCTATGTAAGCCGACCAAGGCAACAATCTAAACGGCTGCAATATGTTTGTTATTTGTTAAAGCCACCAAAACTTGTAAGTTAGTAGCTATCTTTAAGGTGCCGATTAGACACAGCCCTGCTGAGCCGAACCTTAGTTCCGCTTCCTGTGGCAACGTATCGGTTGTAAAGGAGCCGCCTATCCATAGCTTTACGGATGACGTGGTAGATTATCGGTATGGCCAATCCATCCTGTATCAACCCCCGACTGTCTAAAATGAGAAATGCTTCGGCGGGACGAAACCACTTAGACGCACACCCGAAAAATATTCATCTTAGGGGTAGTAAGCCCCGAATCAGCTTAATTAAAAAGTTATCTATCCTGTTTATATTGGCCCTGTTGTATAGAACCTGGTTGGTATAGTAATGTTTGTACTACGACTCTGGTGTTCTGTGTAGTCAAAGACAAATATGAAGTACGGGCCTGGCTTGCGCCAGTTTTTTCTCGTATCCATAGAAGCCCTAGACAAAGGGGTTCTAAACAGGATAGTTTCACATTTTTTGAAAACTTTCTTGAATACCTTGCTGATACTTGGAAGAAAACTTATTGATTGGAGATTTGCCTGATTGGAATTATTCTTTCCCTTTTTCGGGAGAGTATGTACAACAGCTGTCTTCAAACTCACTGGATAATATCCATTTTTCAATGCGTTGTTAAACAGTGTTGTTGTCAATTACATCCTCAAGGAGATGTAGTAGTTCAATGCTGGGTATACCATTGACTCCTGCTAACTTCTTTTTCTTTAATGATACAAAGATGATTTGGAGTTCCACCTTCGAAATGGGCAAGGAACCGGGTCCGCTCGGCGATGGTAAAACCAAGATTCTCAGATTGCCATTGGATGATACTGTTTCGTAGGTGACAGTGATATTCAGTGCAGCACTGTTATCCACTTCGTGACTTGGACGAATGCAAAACAGACCCTACCGTTTCTAACTTCTCTTTAGGATCTTCGATCATAAAGAAGTCGTTATGCAAGACGACGTTCCGTAAATCTATTCCTGCTGTCAAAAATACGTTTTCGTTTTCTATCTTTCTCTGGAGTTTAAGACACGGAAGGTCATTTTGAACGTTCCTCCTAAATATCTTAATTATTTGGGGCATAGGCGCCCGCAGGGTAGGGCAAGGGGGGCAAGTTCCCCCCCCTTCTGGCTCACGGACGGACTATGAATAACCATAACTTTCCGAAATGCGCACACTTTCGCGCCTATTCCCAGTTTTAGATTGTGGGAAAAGTTTAATAAAAAAATAAAAATCTGCCCCCCCCCTCTAGGAAATTTCCTGCGGGCGCCTATGATTTGGGGGAACATACTCGGGTCGCTAGAATTAACGGCATCATTCTCGTCAGCAGGCCACTTTTATGTCTGTGAAGTGAGTCTATTGTTGTGTTTCGGTACATAGCAGTAAGTATCGTGGAATTGTTCTGTCCATTGATTTTTTTAAATCTATAAGCTGTGCAAATTAAACGTTATTAATTCAAGGTTTATTTGAACTGCTTACTTACTTTTGTGGCATAAATTTGTTTGTAATTTAAGCGGATATTTTTTAAGTTTGTTTAATTTTTTTATTAAAAATTTTACTTTTTTGGTTTGAAATACACACTACATGCAAAAAAAAAATTATTTTATTTTTTTTTAATGTTGCCTTCAATTATTTAAAGAAATAATCATTAAATTTATAAATGCTTACTTACTTTTTTGTATAGGCATTCGAACTTACTAACTTCTGTGAGTGTATATGTATTTACCTATCAACCCCAAACTTGTAAATTTGTATATATGTATAGTAGTGGACACGAATTTAGCACACTATAAGTAGAAGTAGCATATTTTCAAAATACTTTGTCTATTTTTTTTTTCAAACGACAGTAAATATGCATGTAGTCATTGACAACGGTACTTACGAAAAAATACCATTGCTTTTCATATTTAATTCCTTTTCGTTTCGAAAAAAACATCACCTGAATGAAATTACAACTGTTTTTTGTTGGACAATAGTTTAGCAAATGTTTAGTTCTCTGTGATATTTTGGAGTAACGAAATATTATTTAATGTAAATCTTAAATAAACATGGCGAAAGGACAATGATGATCGGAGGACAAAAGAAGTCTCATCTTGCAGTTGAGAAAGGTAGAGGTCAGAAGTTTCTGAGCTGTTAGAAAGTTGGTAGGTATATAACGCACTACGACATTTTGAAAACTTTGGAGTCACTACAAATGTGTTAAGATTGATAGTAGCCAGTTGCATTCCTCCCCTTAAAAGTTTCTCCCGTAATACTCGTCTCGCAAGGAATGCTCTTCAGTTCACCCTTGAGCCCTATTTCGGACGTACCGTGATATAAATTCTTGTGGACCATATGATACCATTTGCCGAAGAGAATTTGCCAGTCTCATGGCGTTTCATGCATGACAATGACCCTAAGCACACTTCAAAGCTAGTGAAAAGTTGTTTAGAGGTGCAACAAATCAATGTTTTGAAATGGCCAGAGCAATCCCCCGATCTTAATTCAATCGATAATCTTTGGAACGATTTGGAAAATCACATTGGACGAACAAAAAAACAAAAAAAAATAATCTGATTTGTGGCTTGAAATGCAGAATCCTATGTATGCAATTCCAAAGCGGTGATGTGAGGCTTTAGTGGAAAGTTTACCGAAAAGAATCTCTGCTGTCATAAAGAGTAAAGGATTTCCCACAAAGTATTGAAATATTTTGTAGTTTTGATAATGGAAAGTAGCATAAATCTTGCGTTTTATCCAAAACTTGTAAATGTGCTAAATTTGTGTTCAAGCCAAAAATTGACTTTTCATATTTTTTTTTATTTCTCTTACAGGTAGCTATTACGTAAGATATTGTTTGTTTGGTGAAAATATACTTCTATGTATATATAATGTAAATAAAACATACATATAACCATATCAAACATATAAACATATCAAATTTAATATGACAAGTCAAAAAAAAGTATAGGTATAGATTTTATTTTCTTCAAAGAGCGTGCTAAATTCTTGTCCACCACTGTATTTACACGCGTTGATAGATAAGTCTACATTTTTTCTGAATAATTTTAAAAAATATGTACACACCTATGTATATGTTCATAGGTCGATACTAAGGAACATAAATAGTGTTTTTGGAATTGAAATAGGTAATGTTATTTACTTTTCTTAAAATACCTATGATTTACCTGACTAGGAACCAACATAATAAACGTAGCTGCAATTCACTGCTCTTCTTGTTCTTAGTACCCACTATAGATACTATACCTCTACAACCTACCTATGTACATTTACATACCCAAAGTCCTAAAGCATCCATCATTTTTGTCATGCTAAACAAAAACCATGTCTTGAGGGCTGACGATAACGACCGACATTGAAATTGATAACACCTACGCCTACACCTACACTAGCACCAGTCCAAGGAGACTACAAGTGCAAGGTTGCCAAACTTCTCCTTCTGCCATAACATAAAACGAAAAAAAAAATTATATTGAAATCCATCGGAAATTGGTAGACTTGGTCGGCTTGTGCGCACAAACTCACAATGAACAAACAGAAAAAAATTCTGGTTTGTTTTCAATGTTAATTTTCCCTCCTCTTTCGTCTTCTTTTTATTTTATGTTTTGTTTGGTTCGTCTATGCTCTTCAAACGATTTCCAACTTAAAATAAAATGCCGAAACTACAAAGGAACGGAAAATGTATATCTACATTGTGTTTACCTACCCGAAAAAAAATAATGAATACGTAGGTATAGTGTGTGTGTGAAAAAACGACTGCACTTTACCATTACCAGACAGGCAACGGGATTTTTAATGTGGAAAGTGACATGGCCGTATCGATCTTTGATAGCGCCTGCCTTTAGTTTTTTTTTCGATTTTTCTTACACTGTAGAAAAAACTACAAAATAAAATAAATAAGCAAGGCAAAAACTTCAGAATACATTTAACTTCTAATAAGTTATATTGAATTAAAATATTGGCAATGTAATGTATCCCTATTTTTTTATCTTAAAAGTCAACTTAAACAGGGGTGCCAGCTCGTAACTTGATTCAATCGTAGATTGTTGAGTTGGCAGCACGTTACTTGAAACGAATTTCATTGTGAATTGCACCAAGTTCATTGTGAACTATAAAGTAAAATGTCAAATGGCTATTTTTAGAGTACAAAAAAACAATTTCTAATGAAATTAATTTGATTTAAAATTCATTTACTTATTTTGAAATTCGCATTCAAAATATCGTATTTTTTTGTTCGGAAAGTGAAGATGAACAAGCTTTTTTTTTATAATTAACGCGCGCATAAGGGACTATTTTTTTCCCTTTTAATGTAGAGCACACTACGCGAGCATATTTCACCGTGCGTCCGAAATTGGGCTCAAGGGTGAACTGATGAGCATTCTTTGCGAGACGAGTATTACGGGAGAAACTTTTAAGGGGAGGAATGCAGCTGGCTACTTCGAGTGAACATTTTTTATAAAAAAAAACGATAAAATATATGGAAAATGGAATTGGGGGTATGTTTAGCTTTAACGACAGAAGACAGAATTGAGTGTTCGAAGCGTTAAACTCCACACGATGCCTATTACCCCATTTGACAATGCTGTATAAATCGGAGTTTAATGTGCTTGACATACGGTACCGTTGCGATTGTACGTCCGAAGGCGAAGGGCGTGAATCGTGTACGAATATGAAAAGCCTCAGAGTAGAGTCGTCATCAAAACAGTTTAATATATTAGAAGTAACAGACAGAAGATCATTTATAATAATGAGGAAAAGAATCGGAAACAGAATGAATCCCTGGCGCACACCACCATTTATTTTGTGGGAATCAGACTTGAGTCCGTCCAATAGATTTTATTTTGAACGGTCCAGAAGATTGCTTCTGATCCAACGAACAAGAGTATCATCGATTACAAACGTACACATTTTCGATAAGAGAGCTTCATGCCAAACTTTATTAAATGCCTTGGAGATATTAAGAGCAATAAGCTTACTTTCACCAAAGCGATGTATAGATTTGTTTCACTGTTCGGTGAGATGTGCCATCAGATCACCAGTGGAAAAATTGCTGCGAAAGCCATACTAACGGTCATGGAGAAGCTTTCGATCTTCGAGATATTCCTTAAGCTGACAATTAATCAGCGTTTCCATGACTTTAGAAAGAAGGGATGTTAGGGCTATGGGTCGGTAAGAGAAGGGGGAGGATGCGTCACCTTTCTTAGAGACAGGCTGGAAAAATGCTGTTTTCCATCTTCTAGGAAAGATTCCAGAAGAGTAGGAGCGATGGAAAAACCTACGCGGTAGCTTTGCCAGTTTGGAAAAGCACCTCTTCAGAAAAATCGGGGATATACCATCCGGGCCAGCGGATTTGTGTATATCGAGATCTTTGAGAACGAGTGTCCCATTTCAGTGTCCCATTGAAAAATTTACATTCTCAAGTACAGGAAGGGCAACGTTGCTGTAAGGCAGCGTATAGCTGGCAGCCAAATGGGCGGCGAGCAACATTGCCTTCTCTGCGGAGTAGACAATAGGTTTGTCGTTAGTGATGAGCGTTGAAACCGAAGATGTTGAGGAGTTTTTAATATTTTTTACAAATGAACAAACATTTTTACAGCCTTTGGGACATTGCAGATTTTTTTGTCGTAATTTTTGGTCATGCACACATTTGGTTCGTTCAATAATGGAGTTGCAAGAGTTCTTTACATGTTTATTCTGTATCCGATTTTCCTGAGTAGGGTTGGCTTTGTAAGATTGGAAACTTACTTCGATGGTTTTAGTTCTCCTTTGAAAATTGTTTAAAGTCATAAGTGGATTATATTGATTAATAGCGAAATAAGAACGACTTTTCTTATTTTTCTGATCATGCCGATTAACGTGATTTATATATATAATGACCACTTTTTTGAAATTAGAACAAATTTCATTCATTTGATGAAGTTTCCGTGCCTATATATAAGTTGGTATATATATTCCTGTTCAGCATGACGAATTGCTCGACATTTTTTCAAATTCAAGGTCATCACAGGTAAGTACCCTAAATTGTACCATTACCACATCTTTTATTAGATGTAAAAACCAGAAGATATTTTATAACTTTTAATTTGAAGAAGTAACGAAGTACTTTTTTGCGGTTGTCAACTTTAACCTCACCATCGATACTTCTCGGCCATTTGAATGACTTTTGTTTATTATTTATTAAATTCGTTGATTTCATTGTATTTTTTTGTCTCTCAAAAAGGGCCCTTATGTTAGACACACTTCGCGCATAGGATGACACGGCCGTTGGTAATGACCTGCGCGTTAACGACAAACAATGATGAAACAAAGTATCATCTTTCTATTTTAGTTTTGTTATTTTTCATTCATTCTGCCAGCTGATAAGAAGGAAGGAAGATAAGACGAATAAAAAAATATTCACTACTTAAATTGAATAAGTACCTACTAAAAAGAAAAGTGTACCTACTCTCACTTTTGAGTTTAGATATAAATTTAGATACACATTTTTTCTATGCTTAGTTACCTACCATATTGTTTTTTTTGTTTCAAAAACCTAAGGAATAATAAATAATAGATCACAATACGCAAATGACCGGACCAGAAAAAATTAAATTCACGCGCGTAACAAAAATTCGTGTAGACTGTAAGAGAACGCAACGGCAATCTAACACTTGTTAATTAAGAATTTATACTGTCTTCGCATAACGAAAAGCGAATACGAAGCAAATGATATAGTAAAGACAACAGACAAGTGAAAAAAAAATTATTCCATTAGCGCGCAACGTGGTTCTCAGAGTTATTTAACATTGAGTGAATACACTCGTGTTTTTTTCTGTTCTTGGCATTTCTCTTACCCATGCCATTGTTTTGTTAAGGTATGGGATTACTAAAACGAAAATGGCAATGAAATCCTGTCCAGGTAGAAGAAATCCGGACAAATTGTTGTCTGTTTGTATGAGATGTATGGTGTTGCCATGTCTAATTGTTTAATAATTTTACGTTGCTGAAGTAAATTGATACAAGAGAAGTTTATAGAAACCTTCATACCTATAGGTAACATACCATTCTTAAAAAATTTTTTGTTGTTTTATTATTAAAATTACCTATGTAATACATATAATAATAATTTTTGTTTTTATTGTTAGGTTATGAGCTTAAAGTTTTTCACAAATCCACACTCATTTCGATGTTTTAGGGTTAATTCGTTGTTTTGTTGTTTTCAACTGCTTATGCGTAACGCATATTGGCCTTAAGCTACATTTATGGTCTTAAGAGGTATGACACTAAGTACTAGGTATTTCCATTTTAAAAACTTTCTTGACTCATGCAGTGGAGCAGTAGATATGGTGTTTGCTTGCTAACCCAAGATCGTTGCAATTTTTTTAAACTCCTAGTGTAAGCTGGACCCCTCACCCCTCTGTGGGTTTTATGTGAAAAGAAGTCACCCACTTATTTCTCGATCTTTCTTTCCTCTCTTTCTAGTTCCTCTAACAAGTGTCTTGCAACGTCCAGTGGCATTCTAAAAAAGCAATATCCTTTACAGAAATCTAGTTAAAAAATATTGTCAAATATTATAGGTATCCGTGTTAAGGCTTGCACTTGTTAAAAAAATATTTTAACTGAACATGTTAAGCAAATCTGAAAATAAATAAACTAAACAACATGTTTTGCGCAAGTGTAAAACTACTTCCAATTAAAATTTTAAATTAACATAAAACTCCTGCACCAACAATTTAAATTTGTTTTTACTCTTAGAATTAACAAAATAAAACGATTAAGTTTTAACTGGTGCATATTTCTTTTGTAATAGAAGCACGCAAAGTATAATATTTTATTTGTAAATAAAAATGTGATTTTTTGTAAAGAATCCTCAATAAATATTTTACTTGGGCGGCGTGTGTGTATGTATAGAATCCGAGAAAATAGCATTGATATTTTTTGTGCATAATTTTGTCATAAGCAGATGACGTCTATATACAGTTGCGGTCAAAATAATAGTAGTATACCTTCTTAAAAAATTAAGGTCTCTTATTGTCGTAATTTGATACTTTTTTCGTTTAATTTTTTTACCAGTTTAACCTTTTGTGAAAGAGCTATTAAAATTGTACCGTTATGATTTCATGATAGCTATGTTGGTTTTTGTTTTCTGGTAAGTTTTACAACCGTTTTGAACTAGTCAAAATAATATTAGTGTTTACTTAAAGCAAAATTTAAGTAATATATTTGCAACAAAAGGCTTTTTTACCTAATGTAAATATATTTTTATTTTCAAATAATTATATTTAATTTTTGATAAAACCTTTATTTATTTTTTTTCAATTACCGTTTTCGTCAAAAAAAATGTTACCAAAAGACGAGAGTTTGTAAAAATAAGCATATGAAAAAGTCTAATGATAGATGGAGAGTCAGAAGAATCTTAAAATGTGTTAAAAGGTGGCAAAGGCTAAAGATAATAATTCCGGCAGTTACGAAACTTCAATAAACTTCAATACAATTTTTTATTCATTTTTTCATTTTTCATCCTCTAGACATACCTGTGTTTTGTTTTCTAATCTATTCGCTCGTTTTCTGTTTATTCTTAATTTGCTGCCGCCATGTTTTCCCCTGTGTTTATAAAATTCCCCTTGATTCGCCCTGACACACTGACCCAAAAATACGTTCAAGAAAACAAAAAAAAAGAATAAGAAAAACATGTTTGTAGCCTGCCAAAAAGAAATAGCAACAACATTTTTCTAGGCAGGTAAGTTAGACAAAGACAACATAAATTGTCATTTCTACTTATTATTTGAAATTAAAACCACACCTCTTTGGCGGGGTAAAATCGACAGACATTTTTCAGCTCAAATGCCAAACCCCATTTTTTTTTTGTTGAAATCTTTTGTTTAGGGCGTGGCTCGTTTTTATTGCCAGTTTTGTTTCTCACTTTGGAAGAGGGGATGCATGAGCATGTAATACTTCCTAGTCACAAAATAGCAAGATTTTTTTTTTAATGTGGAGGGGATTATTGCCGACGCTTGGATACTTGTTAAATGAAAAAAAATTCATGAGGTGCAAAAGAGAAAACAAAATAAGATCATCCATATTTTTTTTCTATTCATGCCCACAAACCATTTGATCAAAATTAAAAATGTACGTACGGATGTCATTTCTCAAGCATTTGTATTATACTGCGCAGGCAGAATCAGAAATAGTTTCCCTTCCTTTCTTTAAGTTTCCCTCCAATGTTTGAAAACGAGTTTTGTTATTTTTTTTTGTTGGTTTGTGCAATGCGTTTGTGTGCGTTCTCTGCTTGGTTTAGTATTATTGAATAAACAATGTGCGTGTGAGACTGTACACTGCCTCCTGAGGCTTTCATGACGCATTTTGCTTGTTTAAAATGAAATTCAAGATGAATTCCAAATTCAATTGACATTTTAAGAAATGAAGAGCTTCGTTTAACACAACAGAATTTATTGCCAAGCATTTGTTTATGAGGGTTGAGTCGATATGGTGGGGGAATAATGATTGGGAATAAAAAAAGAACACGACTGTAGAATAGGTACGTATTTATATATGTATGTTGGTATCTCTATTTTAATTTGCGACCACACCCTGAGTTATGAAACGATGCGCCGAAGCCAAAGTTTGATGTTTTCTCTACATATTCATTAAAATTTAAATTGTTCTTGCAATTTGTATATTGATGGGGTGTCATCCAAGATTCCTACTTGGACTTGCCCTTAGGAAGGTGCTTGGCTATGATAGGTACTTAGGATAGCATCTACAAACTGTCATATGGGTATGATGTAGACATTTTTGTATAGGTACCTATCCCCATTCGTGGTACCGCAAGAATTTGATGCTTGATAGATAGATAGATTCGTTAGAAGATATGTGTGTCTGTGACTATATGGTAGGTATGTCAAACCTAGCTCCTAGCCAGACACCCGTCTAGCCTCAAAACGTAGAGGCAAGTAAGTAACATTATACACCGGGATCGGAAACCTTATCTAATATCCTAAAAAAAAGAGTCGGTGCGAAGTTCATGTGGTTCTTCGTCATGTTATTTCGTTTTTATATTTGGTTCGCTGTGATAGGTTTTTCGTTATGTTGAGCCAGTACCTAATCTTTGTTATTTTGAATTCTGGCACCTACATATATACCTATAATTACCTATGCGGGGTTTTTTGATATGTCGAGTTCTTCAATTAGTTGGAGTCCTTGTAGGTACCTAGGTATTTAATTCTATTGGATATCACTTTCGCCAATTAAAAAGTTTATTCAGGTCGCCTCAGGTCTGTATTAAAGCCAAAGACGACCTTTTAATTAAACTCCCCCATATCTGGGCAGATATCTGATATCAACAATATGCAGAGTTAGATTAACTTTTCTTCTTTAACCTGGGACCGTAACTCTCCCTCTTCTCAACTTTGCCCTAAGTCTACACTATTGGTTTCTTCGAGTTACGTTAACCTATTTGATGAAACTTGACAGTTTATTGTCCGAAATTCACAGCTGGTGTAAAAAAAGTTGGCAAGTGTTTAGTCACCACCGAATTATGGCAGGTGGTTATGGGCTCCCACCCCTCGAAAGTTACCCTAACAAAAAGATATCAGATCATACAATAAACATCAAATTGTACCCCCCCCCCCCCTCCATTAACAACACATTTTTACTACCCATCCATCAGAAGTAAAATTAAAAAAAAAAAGAAACAAGTAAAATGTCTTCCATAGTAGGAAATTGACTAATAAGAGGTTATTTCCGCTATTCATCAATTCCATGCATCTACATCTGGAAGAATATCCCTCAAATGATTGCCGTGCTGCACGCTATACCAACAACAACAACATAAACTGCACAATCACACTCATATTTTCATTTTATTTGACGCCTTTCCGACAAAGATCTTCATTTTATCCCCTTAATTCACAACATAATTTGTATTCCCCTTGTGTGTGAACACACTTCATTTTTCTTTTTCATCAAACTGTTGGTCGTATTTTTCTTTTCTTTTGTTTCCTTTGTTTTTGTGTCGCATTCCAACCGTAGTCAAGCAGAGGTAATTTATTATATTTATTTCGTTTGCCTTCATTGTTGTTTCATAAATTAAAAAAAAAAAAGTTGAGAGGGCAACTACAGATTAAAAAAATATTCAACTACTGACAAGGAAAGCACTCTCCTTAGAGACGCATGCGTCAAAAAGAGAGAGAACGAATAAGAGATTGTCTCGTCAATGATACCAATACTTTGAAAACCTACCCACTGCAAATAGAACAGCAAGAAAAACGACGAAAAAAAAAGAAACAAAACACAACATGGCGGGGATAATAATGTCTACCCATGTAAAATTGTTTTTGTATGGTTAACAAGGGGACTTTTAATAGAGGGTCAAACGAACACTGTATGTGTATGTGTGCGATTTCATGCAAAGATAATCCCCCAGGGCTTGGGTTTCGGTTTCAAATTCGACGCTTTGCCTGCCAGATGTGTTTTTTTGTTTGTTTGGTTGGGTTTCCCATTAAAAGTTCGTGGAAAAAACATGGCTATTCGAACAGTAATTTAATGGTATACTAGATTCTGTTTGCCAAAGTGGGACAGCGAAGCATAGTTTATAGAGGTGTACTTCTTACTCCCGAGCAGATATATAGGTCTAGGTGGTTTGAATTTTGTACACCACTGTTGTTCGACGGCTGTAAAACAAGTTTTTACACACTTCGGATCGAAATTGAATCGTTTCTCTGCTGATGCGATTCCTTTTTGTTGTCTCCTTCAGTCTGACAAAAATTGTAGAAGAAATTGGTCGTGCCGAGAAAACAAAAGGATATATGAGTTCGGTCAAATTGTGCTATATATTTGTATGTGTGTGTGTGCGCGCCTTAGAAAAAAAAGGAATTCGGTCCACTGACAGAGTGCATCTTCTCCCCAAATATCCCCTTGTCGTTTGTCGAAAAATCTTGTGAAATTTTCAATGTTAGTGCAAATCTTTCGCGAAAATGGACGAGCAGTGAACCAACAAAATGACTTAAATATAAAAACTTAGTTTCAAAGGTGCCATAGTTGTTTTAAAGATAATTACATTTGTCCCTTTTGTTTTGCGAGTTGTATCAAGAAAAAAAATATCCAAAGGATTATAATATCCAACAAAAAAAAAAAAAAACCTCCCACTCCCTATACACTTTTTTTTTAATGATTTATGATTACAGTTTAATGTGTCGTGGTCGTTGTTGTTTTCTTCGTTATTTTATTTTGCACTGCATTCTTGTGTTAATGTATAATTTTAGTTTGTTAATTATTTTCTTTAATGATGGATCGTCGTGCCTATAAATTCATTTCGAAAAGGTATTTCTTTTTTTTTAAGTTTATTTTCAGTTGCGTCTCTCTTCTTTGCTTTTAGTCTTCATATTTTTTTCCGTCTCCTTTTGTTTCACGGTTTACAATACAGAATACACTAATTCTAATGTTTGCATGTAGATGTTTTTTTTAAATGTACTTTGGAGCCACACTAGTGTTTTGTTTTATTTGGTGGCGGATTGAACGTGTTTTCTTGAAATCCAAATACCGGTTATTGTAGAAAAGGAAGAAGCAGAATAGAAGGCGATTAAAATAATTATTACAAAGGGGGAGAAACTCTGAAATCAACTCAAATAATATGTTAAGGAGGGAAAGGCAAAAGGCTATACAAAAAACCGAACCGCTGGTCCGGAGAGAAACAAAAGGGAGACATAAAAATGTTTTGTTTGCCCTGGGATTTCCCTCTCTGTTTCTCTGCCATGCATGACATTTGTTCTTTTCTGTCTGGTGTATAAGTCATTGTACGTACACAAAAAATACAGTCCCAAATCCCAATCGGCCGTTTCGTTTTCATCTTGATCTTCATTTTTCAATTTTTTTTTTAGTGAGTTGAGGGAAAATAATCAATATCTTGCATCTCGTTTACGGCCATGCCGATTAATAATGTTTGGTGAAATGGCGCAATTTGAATGCGCGCTGTCGAGCTGTTGTCCCTGTCAACCCCCGCTGAGTGCGACATTTTCGATTTCAAACTTTTTCTCTGGTCTTTGTTGCTTCTGCTGTGAAGAAAAAGCCATCATTGGGAATCCAGCTTAAACAATATGGATACTTTTCGCCTTTGAATTCATCTTTGTTTTTTGGTTGCTGCTGTCATTGCTGACGAAGGGGAGACAACGTTAAAGAAACTCGCCGCCATATTTTAAATTAATACCCGTGGTTGTTGGAGTTGGGACTTGGATCGGTTGCGGTTCTACTCGGTTGTTTCGGATCGGAAAATAGACGTGGGAAATACTTATTATGCCAAGTGTCTAATCAACGGTTTTGGTTTGGTTGGTTTCTTTGATTTAGCTCTGATCTCTCGCTCTAATAAAAGAGAAACCATACAAATAGTTTTTTTTCTATAGTTTTCTAATTTAAGTGCGTGTGTTAATGTTAACGTTCTCTCATTATCATAATATTCTGTGAACGCGGTGCAGTTTTGGTTTTTTTGTTTTATGGAAATCATTTTGATTAGTGCTTTATCAAAACGAAAAAAAAATGTAAATTTTAGGGTGGGTGTGTATGTGTTTTATGTTTGCACGATGTGGGGATAGTTTTTTTTTTTAATTTGTTAATAATGTTTCTTTTGAAGGTACTTTGCAGGTATTGTTTAGATTGTAGATATATATTTTAAGTTTCTTTGATTATTTTATGGTGGGGTTGGGGTGCTTAATGAAAAAAATGGCTGTTTTACTTGCGGTTTAATAATGGGGGAGTGAGTGGGCAAGTTTATTGTGTACGTAAACATGTACATAGATAGATAGATAAATGTTTGTTACATTCTTCTCGATGCTATTTGTGTCCTAATTTGTCTACTAAAAAGAACGGAGAAGAGCTTTGCAGACTTGCCGTGTTATTTGCTGGATTTTATATAAATATCTAAAATTTAGAGTATTTTCAAATATAAAGGCGAATGTGTTTTTCTGTAGAATCACTTGGAAGAAGAGGATCCTGTATCTCAATTTTAACTGTCAAGGTATATGCACCAACTGTTTTTCTGTCGAAAGAGTAAATTTCTTTTGCAATACTGATGCCAGAGTATGAGCAAACCAGAGTTAAGTTCTGATCAAAGAATGCTCAGATCTTTCTCATAATTATGAAATGTCAAATACCTATCAGATTTCAGATCTGTCGAAAGTTAGAATTTCTTTATCACCGAAAGTTAAATATGTTCAATAAAAACATGGATAAAACTATCTGACGATTGAAGCAGATGTTTTGAAATCACTTTCTGAAAGTTCTCCGGCATTTTACCTTCTTTGCCAGAGTGATCAATCTTTCATTTTAATGATGGACGAAGATTATATTTCTTTTGATTTCCTGTCTGTCAGATGTTTTGTTCAACATTTTCCTCTGTGTTGTTATTCTGAGCTCACAGAGCATGCTCTGAACATGCTCAGAAAACAAATTAACACCAATTAATTTGAAGCTTTGAACGCTCAGAGCTAAAGGGTAGTTTGAATTGTTCATGACAATCATTTTAAACTCTTCAATCAATGTCATTACGGATACGCCCGCATAGAAGAGTAAGTTAGATAAGTTAAGAGATTAGATATATTTTAAGATTTTCTGTCTCGCAATAAGTTAGATGTATCTAAGAAAGTAAATTTCTCACCTTGATTTTACATTACTTGATGGTCCTGTTTAGAACAGTTGAAAATTGTTTTCGGCGCCCACTTGGGAATGTCCACATGTCGTTTCTTTTTTTTTTTTTTGTGATGATGTTTGGGGTTAATTCTGCCATTACCTACTCAATACCTACTAAATATTGAACTACAATTTTGTTGTTGTTTTATTTATTATTTCTACCCGTTTAAATACAAGTAGGTACTTAGGTACCTAGGTAGTAATGCAAAAAATGTATTTTGATACTTATGAACAGCTGACACTCATATAAAAAAAAATGATCTAGGTAACAAAAATCTTATTCAATTCAGGCTACCAAGGTATGTTATAGGACATACGCTGAGGGAAAAAAATCAATCAGTTTCCTTGGTGTGATCCCTTCGGAAATCAGATATATTTTATCGAGATTAAGGTTCAGCGATTTTCACATCCACACTCTGGTCATACCTATTTGATAGCAAAAGAGCTACTTTCGGTGTCAGTTTCAAAATTAGTTTTGGCGCGTTCTTTGATTTTGTTTTTATCAATAATTAGTAGATACCTACCTAATATTTAATTGAATTTTAAATTTATATTTAAGCGCCAATTCAATTTAACAAAAATGTAGTCAAATAGAACATACCTATATCGGATTTTCCAATAGGGACTTGACAACTTTGAATTTAATTTGTGAACGCACCCTTTCACTAATCATCGAACTGTCATTGTCAATTTATTCGGTAACCTCATTTAACATTTTTATCATGGTAAAGTACACGTCTGCAAATTATAAAAAAATTATATCGTAATTCGTAGTCGTTGAATTTCATCGCAAAATCATCTTCAGTAACGAGGCTCATTTTTGGCTCAATAAATAAATAAATTTACTGGCGCGACAACTCCTTAAGGAGCCAAAGCCTAGTGACTTATATTCTCAACGATTCCTGTGTGTATGTTGTTAATCTGCAAGAATGGAAGGGACCTACAGTTTACCGCCGAGTCCGAACGGCTACATGAGATGCACTTTTTCGAGACAAATTTTACTCTTGGAGGTTTTGTCAGTTCCTCGCAAGAGGTAGTACCCCGGAAAAGAAGATGGCTATGAGTATGATTCGAACCCAGGCTCATTCGCTTAGCAGTCCGACACACTAACCACTAAGCCACGGAGCACTAGCTCAATGGATTCGTCAATAAGCAAAATATGCGTTATTGGTCGGGTGAACATCCACATTTGCTTCATGACTCACCACTTAAAAAATATTTTGTTGGTGCGTTTTGCATACCGGCGGCGTTATTGGGCCATATTTTTTCGTTGACAATAACGATCATCACGTAACTGTGAATGGCCAGCGTTATTGCGCCATGATAACCGATTATTTTTGGCCCGAATTGGAAGATATGGACTTGGACGAAATGTGGTTTCAACAGGATTGTGCCACAAGTCACACAGGACACCTTACAATCAATTTATTGAAGAGTAAGTTTGATAAGCGTGTTATCTCAAGAAATAAACTAGTCTTTAACGTCTCTAGACTATTTTCTTTGGGTCTACGTTAAGTCATTGGTTTATGTCAAGAAACCGACTACGTTGTAAGAGCTCAGAGTAACCAAAAATTGGGTTTAACGAATCGACCGCTGCAAACGTACCCGCGGTGTCCATATTAACGAAGTCGAGTTCCATTCATAAATGTTTTGATTGTACTTCAAGCCGATAATAAAGTTTTGAAATATCTCAAATGGTTTGAGTTTTATTAAAAAAAATATTTTCAATTCCTTATTGGAAAACCATTTATATTAAATAGGTAAGCAAATCTTTTCGGCGTTGCTCGAAGATAATATATATTTTCTGAACCCAAAAACAGTGCTACCTATCGCACCCAAGTATGTATACCTAGAAAGTAGCAGATAACCATGTTGATGTAAATAAGAATTTTCAAAAAAAAACTCCAAATTGGGTTAATTAAAGTAGCCAGGGTTACTTCTTTGAACATTAGCTATCCGCCTGTAAAAATCCCGTCAAAATCGGTAAAAAACATACGATATTTCGAAAAAACCCACACCAGTGCCACCTAGTGGGTAATTAAAATAGCCTTAGTTACTCCTTAAAACATCAAGATCTAGCTGGGTGGAGAGACATGTTGGTTGAGTGTATTCGAGAGAAAAGTTACGCGCGATATATGGTCCTGTTTACGATCAAATTAAGAACGATTTGGCGAAGAAGGTGCAATAACGAATTACGAAATTACGAAAAAACGAGCCTGGTCAAAAAAATCCGTATCCAACGGCTCTATCTATGATGGCTCTGGCATATAGAGCGGATAAAACGTAAGGTTTTCGACGCCGTACCTGAGGGAGTCAGAAGCAAGCTCATCTCCGATAGAGCGACCAGGTAGAAGGTGTGCTTGGTGTGCAGAATTGGAGATGGCAGGCTAAAGATCGAGCAAGCTGGAGTGGCATAATCAACCAGGCCTTAGAGCACCACGCTATGTAGAGCCAGGAAATAAAGAAAATACATAGATCTAAAATGAAAAAAATATGCTCTCTTTAAAAGAGATTGATGTTCTGGAAACTCAATAGTCAATAGCATACCAATAACATGTATTTTTGACATAGACAATAAGCGTTCATCAGATGGCCAAAACAGCTGAATTTCACAATGTGAATATTCTGAAGAATACAAAAAAAAAAAAAAACACACTGGAAGCCTTATAACGGGTCCGCTAAATAACTTTTTTTTGAAAATGCTTCATCCACATCGAGTGTAGCTTCGGCTATGTGGCACGTAGCGCCGTCCTGTTGAAACCAAATGTTGCCAATATCCTCCTCTTCAATTTTTGTGAACAAAAATTCGTTCAACATGGCTCGATAACGATCGCCATTGACTGTAACGGCCACTCCTTGCTCGAAAAATGGCCCAATTATGCCTCTGGACCAAAATCCGCACCAAGCAGTGACTCGTTTTGGGTGTATCGGCTTTTCAATGTATGCGTGCGGGTTTTCTGTGCCCTAAATGCGACAATTTTGCTTGTTTACATACCCGCCAAGATCAAAATGAGCTTCATCTGAAAAGATGATTTTTTTGGCAAAATCGGCATCTTCTCTAAGTCGATCGCAGGCAGTAATGTCGCAATATTACCCAGCGTATACACAACCATATTCGTTCAGCGGAAGGATAAAACTAATTATCTGTCAAATCAGACATGAGCTAAGTGTTACCATTCACGAAATAAGCACTAGTTGAAAACGTTAGATGGCGGACCCGTTACTTAATATTATAAGTGTCTATCGTGATGTTTTATCAAAGACGGCAGCGATGTTTTCGGTAGATCTATCGTTTTGTTGACGAAAGGGTGTTGGTTGATTGTTTACTGAACCAGTGGACTAATATTTATCCACCACACTGCAAATAGTCCTCTCGGTAGAACGACCATGTTGTTTAAGACAATGCTGAGTTTAAACCTGTTACCTAGTTGCATCACTTTTGCAAAATATTTTGCAGCTACAAGTAACTTTTTAGTCTGCATTGAACTTGTTTTAAATTTAGTAAAGTATTTTAAGCCCTGTCGCGTTTATTTCAGTATTAAAACATAAAAGTCCTATTAAATAGGTACCCACTATTCCTAGAACATGTTCGGATTGGAAAGTTGTTCAAAATAATACTTTTTTACTGATTACTATTCCTTTTGAATTTGTTGGGTTTAAAAACAGGTTTTTCCTTACCAGAAATACTTACAAGGTTAATGGGGTTACACTTCATACCTAATAAAAACTCAACCAATCTTTTTTTTTTTACTTCATTTTTAAAATTTAGGTACCCCTACCTACCTACTAATCATTTCAATAATTTTAGTTTAATTTTTTTTTTCATTTCTATTTTAAAACTATCCTAAATGTTAATGTTTGGCCATTTGTTCCGCAATCACACCTCAACGACTTATCGGATTTGGATGAAATTTGATAAGTAGGTAGATGAGGTGCAGGATTGAAATATAAGATACTAATTAACCCGGAAAAAAGTGCCCAAATGCTGAGGGAGAGGCCTTAATCTGAAATGACGAGTTGCTCGAGGATGGGAGGAAGAAACGTCATAGCAACGCACGAATATCTATCTGCTATTTATTTCGGTATTTGTTTGGAAAATTCAATGTAATTTGTCTGTCAGTATGTATAACTACAGACTAAACGGCTTAAGCGATTATCTTCAAATTTGATGTGTGTGATTATTTTGGCATTCCCCAGAGGGGAAATTGAAATTTTATTTTAAGGCCTAAAAATAACGGTACATGCCATATGACCGTTTAGGAAAAGCTTATTTTCTCGAAAACGGCTCCAACGATTTTGATGAAAATTTTTGAGAATTTTTTGTTGGCATTGGCTATCATTTGATTAGAACCAAATTTACGGGAAAAGTTTATTAACGATGCCTTTCATATAACGGTTTTTTAATTTTGGGTTTTTTCGAAAACTTTTTCGGCTCTTTATATTTCTGACAAATTTTATATTTGAGAAGGTCTAGGTAGTTTTATTAATTCTGTGTATCAACATTTTTAATAACTTTTTTTAAATTAATTTTTGAATTTTGTTTTTTTTTTTTCAAAAATCAATGCCTATTTTTAAAACTAATAAAAAAAAAATATTTTAAATTTTATAATCACATGTCTATTATAATAGGCTCTAAAAAACTACATACCTACCAAAAATTCAAAAAAAAAATTTCAAAAAAACTAAAAATAAAAAACGGTTTTATCAAAATCCGTCCTACAATTTTCAAAATACTTTTTCCAAAATTCTTTGTTATTTAAGGCGTGTGGTGGCGTACTTTATTCTTACTAAAAACCGTTAAGTATTGTGGTTTTGATAGTTTTTATAAGTTCAAACTGTGTTACTTTCAACGTAAGATCTTGCCTTCCAGTGTAATTAGGCACATAAGGCCAAGTACGTGCGACTCAGTCGTTTCCATTTTTAAATTATTGATTTCAATAAATAATTATATGTGGCGCACAAATGGTAGAATTCAATGTAGTTTTAATTTTTTTCGATGACTAGCTTACCCACCCAGCGTTGCTCGGGTATACCATATAGTTTTGAAAAAACAACGAACCCGGCGTGGCGCCACTATCTGCTTTGTTACACCTTACAACATCACCTACCTATATGCCTGTCAAAATCGTGACATAAATAACAATTTAAATGAAAACGCCTCCAGCGCCACCATTAATTAAAATGCTTTACTTAATCCTTACAATATTAGCTTTCTGCCGATGAAAATCCCCTCAAAATCGGCCCATAAACAAGAATTTTCAAAAAAAAAAAAAACCCAGCGCCACCTCGTGGGTAGTTTAAATAGCCCAAGTTATACTCCCTAGTACATCAGAAATTTACTATCAAAATAATGGTTCGGTTCGCGCGACGCTTCGCGCAGCAGATTAGGCAATTTAAGCAACAATGGATCGGTTTCGTACTACGTTTATTCAAGTGGATAATGCGCATCCTCAGAGACGCCGTAAAGTGCGCACCGAAGACGCTATTGCTGCTGTGCAGCAGAGTATCGAAGAAGACCCGAATGAGTCCATCCGCCATCGCGCGCAACAATTGGAGCTCTGCCCATCCACTTTATGGAAGATTTTGGGGATCGATCTTGGTTTTGCGGGCTTACAAAATCCAACTCGTGCAAGAATTGAAGCCGAACGGCTATTAAGACCGAAACGAGATGGCCACCGATCCCGATTTTCACAAGAAAATTTTATTAAGCGATGAAGCTCACTTTTGGTTGAATGGGTACGTTAATAAGAAAAATTGTCGTATTTGGAGTAATCATAATCCACAAGCCATTGTTGAGACGCCGTTACATCCTCAAAAAGTCACTGTTTGGTGTTCTCTATGGGCAGAGAGAATCATTAGTCCATATTTCTCCAAAAATGAAACCGGCCATAATGTTACAGTCAATGGCGAACGCTATGGTTAATGACTTTCGTGTCTGAATTGGAGGATGTTGATGTGGACAACCTTTGGTTCCAACAAGACGGCACTACATGTCATACAGTCAACGAAACGAATCAATTTATTGAATGTAACTTTTGGTGAGCTTTTGAAACTTTTATCTCGCGTCGTGGGCCTGTGGCGTGGCCTCCAAACGGGGTTATGTGAAGTCGCTTGTCTAGGTAGATAAACCCGAGACGATTGACGGCTTGGAAGAGAGTATTCGGCGCGTTATTGATGACATACGGGCCCAAAAGTGGTCGAAAATTGAGCCTCTCGGCTGGAATTTATTCCAGCCAGCCGCGTTGGCCATTTGCCCGAAATCATTTTTAAAACATAATGGCAAACCCTTATCTTTATAATAAAGCTAAATTCTTGGCCATAACATTAAATTATACGCGCTTTATTTCTTCTTGAAAACCACGTCTAAAAAAAATACACTTTACGTGCGACCCAGTCGTGCCCATTTTATTTATTTCGACGACTACTGTTATGATCTTGTCTGGGACCAACCACGATTATCCCATTTCTCTGCTTCGATCTGGTACTAAATGACCATCTGCATATTGATAAACTCTAAGAAACTGCTTACCATAATCTTCAAAAATATAGGTATTTTGTTTAAAAAAAAAATAAAATAAAAATAAACATAATCTTACTAGCTTCTACCGCGAATTCGTCTGCATGGACTTCCAAGAATTTAACCGCAATACTAGCACTGTTAGGAATGCCCATCAGTTTACTCTTAAGTCCAATTTCGTTCGTACCGTTAATTATAGAGATTCTTTCTTTAGTAGCACCACACGAATGTTGAATCCTTTACCTGGCTCTGTTTTTTCTTCCAATTTGATATGCAGAAATTCAAAACTAATGTGCTGTGCGGTTTCTGTTATCTCATTCTCTCATCTTTCTTTATTTCCCCAAAGATCGTACGGTGTTCAATTATTTTAAGGGCATACAAACCCTTTCGCACGTGCAATATCTTCTTTTTAACTTTCCTGAATGTATTGGGTTAAATAATGACAATGATATTATATTCTAACACCTTGAGTATCTGCCGTTAAAAAAAATAACAAAATAACGTCTTACGCCATTGTAATACACGTTTTTCCATATATGTATATATATATTTTGTTTATATGTAGCTTCGATTAAATAACACCTCCATTGTACTGTGTTCAGCATTAACTCAGTTGATTTGTCCTGAACTCGTAGAACGCGCTTTATTTATGCACAAGTTATTCTGACATTTTTAAAAGCAATTAAATAATTAAACTAAGATTTAATCAGTCTTGATTAGTTATTAAACAATTTATTGGAAAATATGGTAAGGTTAAGTCTCAGAGCTGTGTGCTTTCTGTTAATGATACGCCGCAGCGCCGAGGCCCGGCCGCTGACACTCTACTGTCTCCAAAGAAGTTCTTTCATGAAAACCTCAAGAAAGGTGTTATTGCAGCAAAGAAACTTACCTTTGACGCTACGTATAGTCGGTGTGCGCAACCTGAGTTTCGAGTTGGGATTAATACCCTAACTTGTCTTATTAGCACATCTTAACAACTAAAAGTCAAGAAAACAATCGTAAGAAAAGATATTTATCCCTTAAATCGATTGAAATAATCAAGAGCTGAATTTTGTTTAGGTTTCCTTTATGTAAGGTTTCGCTTTAAATAAAATGCAGCTAACAAATGAATTAAGCAACTAATTTATAATTTTGTTTACTAACTTAACATTTTGCATAACTTTCCATCGCTCTCAAAAAAAAAAAAAAAAATCTTTACACCTGCATTGTTTACAATTTTTCTCTCTCATATTTTTCAGAACGGATATTGAGACAGAACCGACCACAACCAACGCATATTTACCCTCACAGCCGCTAAAAGACAACTCAAATATACGAATCATAAAAATCGTAAATTCTGAGACAACTCATTCATCCACAGGTAAGTCAAAATGAAAAATATCTGAACAAATAAAATGATTAATAACATCTTTTCATTAAAGAAAACTCATTAGGGGAAATAAAAACCCAACAGCAGGATCAACAGCAGCAACAAACCCAACAACAAACCCAATCATCACCACTACAACAAAAAACTCCAGAAAGACCTCTAAAGTGTCTTGAAACATTGGCTCAAAAAGCTGGAATAACATTTGACGAAAAATACGATTTAGCTCCGACACCATCATCCCATCAACAACAACAACAACATCATCATCAACAAACCATTATAACAATGGAGAAGTCTCAGAGTCCAGCCCAAGTCTCGGGGCAATCTACTGTACCACTTCAAATATCTCCCGAGCAATTGCAACAACTACAACAGCTTCAATTACAACATGCCTCCTCGTTTATTCAAGTAAAACAGGAGTTTCCCACCCATAATAATGCCGATCTAAAGCATCAAATGATGGAGCAGGCCAGCCAAGGCCAAATGCAGCAAATGCAAGTGATAGAGGGTTCGCCGAGTAGTCCTCATCAGCCTCCATCTTCGATGGCAAATCAGCAACACTCAACAACAATAAGTACAATGTCACCAATGCAATTGTCAGCGGGACAAGTGTCCGATTGGGGACATGGACGTGTTCAGCTTATGCAGCCATCGCTATCGAATTCTGGTTTTCTCCAGCAGCTGTATCCTCCACAGGTGCTGATGTCAGGGAGCTTAATACATTCCGGCTTGGGGCAACAGCCTATACAGCTGATTGCGGCAAGCAAACCTTTTCAGGGTGGAGGCCCTCAGATGATAACTGCCACGGCTCAGAATAAGCAAATGCTCGGTGGCAATGGTGGTTTCAGTGGGACCTATACAATGCCGGCCAGCCAATCCCCACAAACATTACTTTTCAGTCCGGTAAATGTCATTAGTTCACAGCCGCAACAGCAGCAACAGAACATAATACAGACTATGACGACACAGGGAAATAAGCAACAACAGCAAGATGGCCAGAAGAATCTTCAACAAAAGGTTGTTCAGAAAGTCACGACAAGTAGTGGTGTGCAAGGTGGCCAGGGGATGGCTGGACAGGGTAATGGCAATCAGCAATCATCACAGCAATGTGTTCAAGTATCTCAGCCAATGTCGACAACGCAGATTATTGGGCCATTGCATCATGCTGGAGGTCAACAAATGCAAATATCGGCTCCATGGATGCAAAGTATGCCGCCCTATGCTTGGGCCAATGGCTTACAACAGCAAGCTCTGTTGACACAAAATCCAATAATAATTCGGGGAACCCAGCCGGATGGAACGCAGGGAATGTTCATTCAGCAACCCGCAACGCACCAGACAATACAAACACAACAGCCAAATCGTAAGTAAATTTTGTTTACCTTTTATTTATTACCAATTATTCGAGAACAGGGAAGAACTGGCAAGTTATTTAGTTTGTTTAATGAAGACTCGAGTAGAGTAGAGTAACGTAAGGCAGCGTATAGCAGAGCAAAACAGCTATTAAATGTCACAACAAGTAGAGCATAGATGTCATTCATAATGTGACAGAGAAAAAATACCCCATTAGACCTATGTTCAATACGATGCATTTTTTTAAATTACTCTTTCTTTTGGCTAATTTAAGCTTTTTAAATGTACATATTGCAATATTTAATCCAAACAAACGCACTCAATAAAAAAAATTATCACGTAGGTATACATTGACAACATCTGACTTTGACACTTCCACTCCAACTTGCTGTTCTTACTCTACCTCAAAATCAAATGTAGAAAATCTTGCTCTAAGTTGCTCTAGAAAAACTAAATGAACAGCAACATTTTGCTGTTTTCTACCTGGAGTGGTTTAGAGCAGCTAGAGCAGACTGATTGATAGGCGCTGTGAATTTATCTCACAACTCAAACCTCTATAAATTAATCTTACAGAAACTCTTACACTGCAATGCAACGTTACCCAAACTCAAAACAAACCCAAACAACCGCAACAAGCAACACAAAGCCAACAACAACAACAACAACAACAACAGCAGCAACAACATCAGCAACAAGTACAAAGAGGACAACAAATACTTCCACAAAACGGTCCTCAAATACGGCCAGCAAGTTCGGTGTCCACGCAAACAGCACAAAATCAAAACCTTATTAAACAAAAAATTCGCAACAAACAGCAGCCAGTTCGACCAGCATTGCCGGCAATGAAAACGGAAGTTGGAAGCCAAAATAAAACTACAGGCATACATCAGTTGGCACCTCAGCAGACGATGCATCAAGTAGTTACTTCAGCGGGAAACAAGTAAGTTTTATTTTGTGCATTGTGTTAATACAAAAATAACAAATAAAATTTATTCCAGAATGGTTGTAATGAGTGGTACACCGATAACATTACAAAATGGACAGACTTTGGCACAAGCTGCACAACAACAAGTTGCTCAGCAACAAGTTGATAAGCAGCAGCAACTGCAGTTGCAACAAATAAAGCAACAGCAACAACAGCAGGCTTTGCTTCAACAGCAGCTGATGATGCAACAAAATTCTAATCAACAATTGCTTCAACAACAAATCGCCCAACAAATACAACTTCAACAGCAGCAGCAACAAGTGCAACCGGGGCAGCAGCAAATCCAGCTGCAAGTTTCGCAGCCATATATAACTCAGCAGCAACAGCAACAACAAATTCAGAATCATTTAATACAGCAACAGCATCAGCAACAGTTGCAACAACAACAGCAGCAACATCAACAACAACAACACCAACAACAGCAGCAACAACGAGAGCAGCATTCAACGGGTATAATTCATCAGATTGTAGTTCAACAGTCACCAAATGCGCAGCAACAACAACAACAACAACAACAGCAGCAAGTACAAGTGGCCCATCAACAACAACAACAGCAACAACAACAACAACAACAACAACAACAACAACAACAACAACAACAACAACAACAACAACAACAACAACAACAACAACAACAACAGCAGCAACAACAAGTACAAGCTGCTCACCAACAACAACAACAACAGCAAGTACAAGCCGCTCAACAAGCAACACAACAACAAGTGCAAGCTGCTCACCAGCATCAGCAATCTCAGGCGGCTGCTCTGCAACAGCAGGTTCAGCAGCAACAACAACAACAGGCTCAGCAGCAACAACAACAAGTGCAACAGCAACAAGCGCAACAACAACAAGCTCAACAGCAGCATCATTCAAATATTCAGCAGCAAATTACAGCGGTGCCTTTTTCAGTATCGTCCTCGACCACAAACAATGTTCAGCACGTGACGTACCAATCGAAGACTTCAAACATGCCATCAACATCGATTGTCACAATATCCACACAAGCCGGACCCGTAGTTTCTAGTACAGTAGGCCTGGCTCAGACATCCCCAATATCTGTGAATGCAATGTCAACGTCGCTCCAGTCAGGCTTGGTAGTTACTAGTATTCCATCGTCATCACCATCGCAACAAAATATTCCCACTTCGCCATCACATAATCCAATTCTTGCAATGGCCTCCATGAATCCGAATCTAATGCCATCTACAGCTGCGGTAGCTACTGGCCTCTTATCTCCAATACCACCTAGCACACCAACTAAACAATCATCTCCAACTGTTGAGGCAAAGACACCACAACATCAGGCCACTGGTGGAAGCGCGCCGTCCACACCCATTTCATTACAGTCAGCTGCCACGCATACAGATGCTGCTACACAATTGGGTACACCACAAAGCAGTGCAAGTGCAATCGAGAGTAAAGATGTTGTTAAAGAAGAAAATCTGAAAACTCCTGAAATTGCCGAAGAAATAACTGCACCTCCAGAGTCAATTAATGGAGAACCGACACCGATGGACACAACACCATCGATACAGCCAGGAGACACTACACCAACTAAAACGGGTAAGTTGAATTTGTTCGGATATATTTTCTGATCCCGTACATTTTGGATTTTCGTTTGAATCTTTTCCATCGTTCACGGTATACATCAAGACCAAATCTTGAAAACTAAGAAACATTTTTCTTAGTTGATGTTGATAATCTATCTAATCTCGTTTTTTCCATGCTCTCAGGGAGACCTCAAAGATGATGCATGAATCACGACGATTAAGGCATACCTGGGTTCGGGATGTCGTTCCTGGAAGGTCGTCCTTTTCATGAGAGGCTTGGGAAGTTGGCGGTTTTAGAGATGACTTTTAATACTGACCTTATAGGAAACTGGTCTAACGGTTTGATTTCGTAGAGTCGTTTGTTGCTGTTAATGACGATTGAAGAAATGCCCAGTGCATACCCTTAGAATCTTCCTTTCGAAGAGTTAGAGCTGGTTTATCGCTGCCTTGGAAATGTTGTACCACACAGGAATACTGTAACTGATAATTGGAATCAGTAACTGCTTGTGTGCGAGCAGTTCTGTTACCTAAACAATTTCTTTTCCTCAGTAATAGTCGTAAACAATGGAACGCATAGTTGGCTTTCTTAGGCACTTCCCTGCAGTGCGGGTTGAATTTAAATAGATTGTTGAAGTTCACCCCAAGGTACTTCCTTTGGACTGCTATTGTTGATCCATCGCGTAGGTCTTTTGAAGCACACTAGTTCCGATTTGGCTGTGTTGATCCGAATTCCTCACGTCATGTGGAAATGTGGTTTTCGACTTTTTCGGGCTGCAATGATTGGAGATATTGAGAAGGCGTAGGTAAGTGAGTCGATATTGAGATGGCGTAGGTGAGTGAGTCATCGGCGAAGAGAAGGTTTTCGCAGTCAGTTGGCATGGGTTGATCGGATGTCATGAAGTTAAAAAGGAAAGGTCCCAATTTTCCAGGTTTTAATTTTTGGTGGAGTTGGTTGTTTTTTAAAAGATAATTACAATATTATAGAAGTCTTTGTGCGTTAATTTGACCAGTGCTGATATTTTAAAGGTTTCCGTTAAAATTGATCATGGATGTGTATATGTTTGTATTTATGTACATATATGTATGTTTATGTTTTTATGTGTATACAGACTGCATGTGTTTAGTGTTTTGAATTTTATAAATAAATTTTCTGGCCTTTTTTAGCTAAGGAAAAATCAAATAACTTAATTTTTGTAGGTGAGTTTAATATGAATATTTTAGATGATATTGATGTTACCTGGCATTGCTAGTATATCACGGTCTTACGTGCTTTATTAATGAGCCAACTAGACCGACCTCCGCAAGCTGTCTAGATCATATTTATGGACGTATGAGTAAATGTTGAACTCAAAGAATGTTTAAAATTTGTCGTTGACTTAAAAACTACCGATCATCGTATGACAGGACTTTTATTTGCCATCTCCAAAACTAAATCCTGTAAACATCATGATTATTTTCATAAGAACACCAAAATGTACTGTAAAAATTAAAAAAAAATTATTTGTATCTCGAGTTTTGGGAGGAAGTTTTTGCTACTAGCGATTCATCTATTGCATACTCAATCATTGAAGAAACAAGAAACATATTTTATACTCTTCCTCTTTCTCTCAAAAAAAATGTTAAACGTCTAAAACCTTGGATATCTACATCAATTCTGAAATAGGTTACAATTAAAAATAAACTTAGAAATTTGAAGAGAAAGTATAAAAAACTGTGTGCCGATTTAAAAAAAGCGATTCCTATTTGCCGAGACAACTATTATCGTACTCAATTCAGCTGTGCTCAGGGTAATCTAAAAAACGAATGACGTATTGTAAACCTTCTGCTTCAAACCAACCTACTATTTTGCATGTGGATAACTTTGTGGTCTGTGATAAAATTGGTATTGCTGATGCTTTTAATGGTTATTTTAGTAATGCTGGTGGTAATGTTCAATCCACGTGTCGTAGTTATTTTTCCATATGTGAACGTGCCGAGTATGTACAAAGTAGTAGTTTTGTTTTTCAACCTTTAACTTCCTTAGATATATTGAAAGTTATTGGCAACTTATCCGATTCATGTTCGTGTGGAGCTGATGGTATTTCTAGTTTTGTACTCAAACAAATTGCTGTTTCTTAGTCGATGTCCTAGCACATATTTATAATTTTTGCAATGCCATTCCTTTATTTAAAAGAGGTTCCCCTACGGAAATTAGTAACTGTAGGCCCATCTCACTTCTTTCTCTTTTCAGCAAAATTTTTGAAATAAAACCAAGTTTTTCAATTCACCTCAATTTGTATTTTTCACAGGGAAATGAACGGAAGATGCTCTCTTACAATTTTGTTCTTTAACAATGTCACATCTCGATGGGAAAAAACGTCTTGCATCACCAAAGCCTTCGATATGGTCAACCACATTTTGTTAAGAAAGCTAGAAAAAGCTGGATTTCACAAGGCTCTGTCTTGGGTCCAATTTTTTTTAGTATATATTAGTTGTGTTCGTCTACTCCCTAAAACAGACTTTTTTGCACAATTTTACACAAATGTTGTTCGCTTCCTTACATTTTCGAGAGTTTTCGGGAGAAGAGACATGTTGCGAGAGAGAAAAACATTTCCCCTTAATTCCCTATTTTAAACCAAAAAAATTCTTGGGGGAGAAAATGTGAATTCTGTCAAACTCAAAAGCAAATTTGACGTTTTGTAAAAGATTCGTATTTGAAGAATTTTAAATTAAAAAAAAATTGTAAAGTTAAATCCAAAGTAAATAATAAAATGACCTTACAATGGCCTAATAAAATGGTTTCCATCACAACTTTTATTTCATCTGCACTTATTTGATCTATTTCGTTTAGTTAAATTTAAATTTTTTTGACGTTTAAAAAGTTTTCCTATTTTCCTCCACAAAGCGTTCTTTTACTTTTGAGCGAATTTATTATTTTCTGAGAGATTTCATCCCCACTCTTCAAAGTTTGACAGTTTTCCTAAAACAACCGAAAAAGTAGACGAACACAACTATTATGTCTATTCCCAATCTGCGAATTCGTACGAATTTTCAGGAATTTCTGCTAATTCCTGTTCCCGTATTCGTAGAAGAGAGAGCTCGTGAGAGAGAAAATAATTTCCCCACTCTGCGAATTTCTGCTCAAGAAATTTTTGAAGACAGACAAAAGTAGCAGCCAAACGTCAGTTTGACAATTGGAAAAAGACAATAAATACATCAAATTTACGACACGTTTGATAAATATTGCAGAGTTATTTTTAAAAGTTTATAAAAATAAATAAAAAAATCGGTGGTTTTATGAACTTTTCCATGAATATTGTTGACGAAGTCCAGGTACCTGATTTAGTTCAAGGTTCAGGCAATTGTTACAGAGCAGTGTGAGTTGAGTCCTCTGATGCCAGCTGTTTGCAAGAAGTAGAGAAGAATTGTTGCTGGAAGCGTGGAAGCACCTTCAAAACTACTAATTGTTTTGTTGATGGAGCTGATGCAACAAATAGGCAAAACATTTTCCTTGAAATAATAAACAAAACATTTTAAAAATCTTTTCGCAATAATCGAACAGAATGACTATCTAAATAAATAAATTTATTGGCGCGACAGCTCCTTAAGGAGCCAAGGCCTAGTGACATACTCTCAACCATTCCTGTGTGTGTGTTGGTAATCTGCAAAAATGGAAGGGACCTTCAATTTACCGCCGAGTCCGAACGGCTAGATGAGATGCACTTTTTCGAGACAAATTTTACTCTTGGAGGTTTTGTCAGTTCCTCGCAAGAGGCAGTACCCCAGAAAAAAAGGTGGCTATGATCTGGATTTGAACCTAGGCTTATTCGCTTAGCAGTCCGACACACTAACCACTAAGCCACGGGGCACTACGAATGACTATCGATAGTTTAAATAATTAAAACTTACCTTCACATTGCTGCCCTATGCTCCAGAAGGAGTTGAAGCGCTGCATTGCAGCCGGATAACATATATATTCACATCTCGAGCTTGAGCTTATTCAAGAGATGGAAACCTGTTGGAAAAGCTCATACTATATGCTTAACCGCTTATCAGATTTTCGATGTGAGCTTGTTAAAGCTATGAGAGTGTCCAAAAGATCTTGCTGCACTAACAGCCAAACATTTTCAGGCAATAGATGAAATCTCGCAGCTTCCTGAGTGCTTTGAAATTTTGAGCACAACAATATCCATCGAAAAATACGTAAGAATTTCCTCTTAAACCTTAAACGACGAATTTCCGCAGTTGATAGCGTTATATGTGAAAGTTGTCTTGTAACTGTTGAAGGCAGGGATGTACTTAAAAAGTTAACTGATACTGTTAATAAGCTAATAAAACCTATTACGCCACTCGTGCTCTCTCTAATCTTTTCGATTATAACTTTTTTTCCAATTTTATTGAAAGACATTAAGGGTAATTCATAAAACGTAGTAACCTTAACTTTTGTTGTAAGGATAGGCGGTCATAAATCTATAAAATCAGAACAAGCCTATCGAATTTGATGACATTGTAATCCAGAGAGTTGAAAACTATAAATAATTTAAATTGTATATTAATTTCTTTAATGATAGAAGGACATTTAATAGTAAGTTTTAAATGCTTTATAATTTGCCTTTGCAAAATTCATCGATAATATCGGTACTATCGATTTTTTTTTAAACTATCGATAATATCGGAAATAAATACTATCGATGCTTAAGCAAAACTAGGAAAGAATACTGCAATTTTGTTGGTTTAAGGCGTTCCCGTACTTTTTTCGTAGAAATCTCTCAAAGAGAGAAAATATCCCCTCTACTCAAAAATCTGACGGCTGCGAATTTTCTGCGAATAATTATCGGAAACACAACTATTAATTCGCTCATTGCTCTTAGTTTCAAAGGATCACCAACTGCTTTTGCCGATGACATTGGTTTCTCCTATGGTACAAATAGTCCCTTAGACCTAATGTCTTATATTAATTTGGATCTTGACTTATTTCGACTGCTTCTTTGAATACAGTCAAAAACCAAGATGACGTTTTACAAGCTTATCTTCATTTAGTTATTTGGATGCAAATGTTTATTTCCACGAACCTGAGTCTAATAGATTCAAATTGCTCTCATGCCAATGTTTGCCTGGTATCTCCTCTCCTTTTTTTGTGACTAATCTTGTTGTAATAAATGTTTCCTAGTTGAGAAAGTCAATGAGTTTAAATATTTGGGACTGATATTAGATTCTAAGATGAGTTTTAAAAAATCACACTGACTCCTTGAAAAAGTATTTCCGTTGTACTCTGCGTCATTTTTGTTTTTTTACGTAACGTATGCTCAACTAAGTTATTAAAATAAATTTACTTTCGTATTGTTCAATCTAAGTACGGAATTGCTTGCTATGGTCGGTGTGTATAATAACAAAATTCAACCTTTATTGATTTGGCAGAAATATGTTGTTAGAAAAATTTGACGTAAGCCTCGTAGACACTCGTTTTCGTTTGTTTTGTAAGTTAAAAATCCTCCGTGTTCGTCACCTGTATTATTTCAAGGTGCTTAATTTTTTTTTAATTAAGTCGGCAATCCTAATTTTCGCTTAATTTCCAGTTACAACCTTCGTGGAAATCTTTCAAACATTCTATCTGTACCTCTTTTCCGTACCACTGCGTATCGTATTTTTTTTCTATTGTGTCTTATCGGCTATTTAATAAGCTACCTCAATTTGTTAGGACAATAACCGTACTTGAAACTTTCTTAAAATGTGTAAAAATGTGGTTTCTTTTCTTAAATTATGTAGCCCTTGAATCTTATATTTTTTAATATTTTGGTTTAATCTTTAACATTTTTGATTTTTTGTATTTGCTCGTATCGCGTTTACTTACTTACTTAGGTGGCGCTACAGTTCGGGACGAACCCGTTAACGCAGATAGGGCCAAAAATCTTCCGAAGAATCTTACGCTCGAAACGACTAAGGATATCTTCATCCGCTTTAGATAGAGTCCATGCCTCGGCGCCATAGAGCAGGACTGGGATGATTAGGGTCTTATAAAGAGTCTCCTTTGTCTTTCGAGAGAGGGCTTTGCTACTCAATTGCCTTCCTAGCCCATAGAAACAGCGATTGGCAAGAGTAATTCTTCGCTTTATTTCTGGCGAGATGTTGTTGTCAGATGTTATAGCGGATCGATAAAGAGGTGGTGGGTATCGATTTGGAATTCTTGGGTAGTTTCCAGGATCTGCCGTAGCGTGAACATTTGATCGATTGTGGACTTTCCTGGTCTGAGACCACGCACTGATAGGGGTCAATGAGGTTGCTGACGAAAGTTTCAGACGTTCACATAGTACGGCAGAGAGGATCTTGTAGGCGATATTCAGGAGACTTATTCCTCTACAGTTGGTGCAGTTTAGAGGGTCTCCTTTCTTGTGAATCGGGCAAACGATGCTGAGGTTCCATTCATCAGGCATACTTTCTTCTGACCAAACTTTAGAGATGAGTTGGTGTATGCACTCCACCAGGTCATCTCCGGCCGCTTTAAAAAGTTCGGCGGGTAATCCGTCGGGTCCAGCAGCTTTGTTGTTTTTTAGTTTAGATATTGCTATCCTTACTTCATTTTGGTCAGGTGGACGGAAGTTTTGTCTGTCATCATCCATGTTGAATGGTTCATTCTGCCTGACAGCGGGATTTTGGCCTTCATCGCCGTTTAACAGTCTGCAGAAATGGTCCTTCCATGTACTCAGCACCGACTGTGACTCTACTACGAGGTTTCCATTCCTATCTCTACAGGCTTCTGTGCGGGATTTTTTTCCTTGGCATGTTCTTTTTACCTGTTGGTAAAACTTCCGCACGTTGTTCCTGGAGTAGCATCTCTCAATATCTTCGATCGCGCGCTTCTCTGCTCTCTCGTTTTCTTTTGGAGAAGCCGGTGTTCTTCGCGTCTGTACTGCTCGTAGAGCTCGCGAGCAGATCTCGTCTTTCTTTGCAGCGCCGCTTTATATGCCTCTTGTTTGGCTTCATGGGCCTGCCCACATTCTTCATCGAACCAGAGGTTTCGTGGTGGTGGTCTGGTGAAACCTAGCACATCAGTTGCGGCATCTCTGATGGCTTGTTGGCAGTGTTGTCACTGGTCTTCGGCACTTGATGCTGGCGGTACTGGATTTCTTGAGAGGTTACGGGATATTCGATCGGCATAGGTTCTGGCGGTTTCTTGAGATTGCAGCTTTCCGACGTCATACTTCCTCACAGTATTACTCCGTTGTTGTGGTGTTCGGGTTATTCGCATTCTTACCTTTGCTGCAACAAGGTAGTGATCCGAATCGTTGTTAGCTGCTCGGAAGTTGCGAACATCCAAGATACTGAAGGCGTGTCTTGCATCGATTGCAACGTGATCAATCTGGTTGACGGTTCTTTGATCTGGGTGTCGCCAAGTCCCTTTGTGTATATCGAGATGAGGGAACCGTGTGCTTGCAATGGTGACGTTATGTGCCGCTGCGAAGTCAATTAGCCTAAGTCCGTTTTCAGACGTTGTGTCGTGTAGGCTATGTTTTCCGACAGTCCTACCAAAGATTTCCTCTTTACCTATTTTGGCATTAAAATCGCCTAGTACGATCTTAACGTCGTATTTAGGGCATTGCTCATAGGTTTTTTCGAGGAGCTCATAGAAGTCATCCTTGGTGGCGTCATCTTTGTCCTCTGTGGGGGCATGAGCGCATATTAGGCTAATGTTGGCGAATTTAGCCTTGATACGGATTGTCACAAGTCGCTCACTTACGTGTCGAAAGCCCAAGACTTCTTGCCTAAGTCTACCGCTTATGACGAATCCGCACCCAAATAAACGCTGTGGTCTTCTTGCGCAATCACCGTAGTACACGTCACAGTTTTTCATCCTCCTTTTGCCCGGCCCATTCCATCGCACTTCCTGGATGGCAGTAATTCCTGCTCTGTAGCAGTCTAGGGCCTCCGCTAGTTGTTTGGATGCACGTGGTCTGTTAAGAGTTCTAACATTCCACGTGCAGATCCGAAGGTCGTTGTCCTTGATTCGTTTTTCCGGGTCGTCAACAGTAAATCCGTCCTTTTCCGAGGCTATTGGTCGCTTCGCAACTTTTTCTTTTTTCCGTGGCAGGGTTGTTAACCCCACGCACAACCCCCAACCTGGAGGGCCAGGTCCTTTGTTGGATTCCTTGGACAAAAGGAACCGGAGAATCCGGAGTCAGTAACCCACTTCGGGGATATGAGCGCTGCCGTTGGCCCATTAAGGGTTCATCCGCCACCATCTCTATTTCAATGCCCTGACTTGCATCCTAATGACCTTATCTCCAAATACGTCGAAGTAGCTCATTAGGGCGTCTGCTTCGTTGACTGTTGACGCCACCGTTGGTCCAATTGGTTGGGCTCATCCGCCGTACGTCCTCTTTCTGAGGGGCTCGTGCAAGACTTCTGCGAATCGATCAGAACAGTCATTAAAGCAGAGCATTATAGTGTTGCTATTTTTTCTGTGTTCAACACTCGCGCTTATAAGTTTAGCAGGAATGTCCGGATGGACAGACCAGTACCCGGTGGTTACCGCGGGGAGGTAAAATAAGCACAATTGATGTGTACGATATAGTTGCAGCGACTGTGCATCACCAGTTTGATGCCTTTCAGTGCCTACCCTATTCATACAGCACCCAACCACCATCGCGTTTATTTTATTTTATTAAGAATTTTGTATTATTTAGACTTAAATTTTAAATGCTATTTTTAAATTCTTTGAGGTTCGGTCAACCCACCCAATAATTTATTTAATATTGTAAATTTATAGTCAATTGTTGTGGCATTCAACACCAACCTTAAAATAATGAATGTCACCAACTTTTCTTGTATTTTTCTTTGAAATATGTGTGTATATTATATCTGATTATTCAAAAATTGTTACTGAATTTATAAGAAATAAATACATAAATATAAATTTTGAACCTTGTGCAACTCCGGCTTTGATGTGTTTGATGATGATTTACAACTTCCTATTTGCCTCCTTCAATGCTATGTTTCTTAAGCCGTCTGAGAATGACTGCTTCCAGAATCTTACTGATGTTATTTAGGAGGTCCTGTAGTTGGAAATTAGTTTTTAGCGTCTTTCTTAGTTATTGCAACAATTTTGGCCATTTTCCGCTTTTGGGGCTTAAACGATTTTGATATAATCTTCTGTACCCCAACACTGAAAATCTCATCTCAAAAACAACCTTTTGTGTTTTATTTATAATCTTAAATTGTCTGTAAATTTTAAGTAATATCCTAACATAAATCTGACAATTATTCTAGGCGGTAAGTCTCCAACAACCAACGAAAAGAAACAAGACTCCGAACAAGTGAAATCTCAGCCAACAACGCCAGAGGACACGGTTTCAACAAAATCAACTCCAGTTAACACACCGAAAGCTGCTGCTGGAGCAACAACAGTAAAAGCTGATAAAGACTTGCCTAAAGCCATGATTAAGCCGAATGTTCTTACGCACGTTATCGAAGGCTTTATAATCCAAGAAGCCAACGAACCATTTGCAGTGACAAGACAGCGATACTCAGAAAAGGATCAATGTGATGAACCTCCAAGTAAGTTTTTGTTTTTAAATTTTTTGTTAACCACTAAATAAATATTAAATTAATTGCTTTTTAAATATTTTTATTCTTTTTAATTCAAATTGATTTTTTTGTATTACTGTTTTCCACAGAAAAGAAACAAGCATTGGAAGAATCTACTCAATCTCCCAACAGTCTTCCAGCAGACATGATCGAATGCGAAACCTGCGGTAAAGCTGAACACAAATCCAAGCTGAAGAAGAAACGTTTCTGTTCACCAAATTGTGCGCGTCTAAGTAAATCTTCACTAAGCGAACAAAATTCCGATGTGCCATTAATGCCAGCATTGGCCAGTCCGAACGCTGCCGAAGTGAATAGCACAGCTAAACCAGGAATGGAATGCGCACCCTGCATTGATAAACCTCAACCAATGGATACGATGAGTTTTCCAACAACAAATAATCCAGTTAACCATGCAATTCCTGCTCTAGAAGTAGTACCCATGGAGGAACCACCACAAATGGTCAATTGGACAGTATCAGATGTTTGTGAGTTCATAAAAAGTCTGCCAGGATGCATAGACTATGTGGACGACTTTGAACAACAGGAAATCGACGGCCAAGCTCTACTGCTACTTAAAGAAAACCATTTGGTGAATGCCATGGGCATGAAACTCGGGCCAGCACTGAAAATTGTCGCCAAAGTTGAGTCCATGAAGGAAACCAATAGTGCTGAGAAGGAACAGCAATAATTTCTCTGCCGTCCTATTTGGATATTTGTGTAAATAAGAAGTTTTGTACAGTTTTAATATTATTATTTTAATTTATTATATTATCTAATCATAACCGGGATGTAAATAATAATACTTGCTCAAGAAATTGTATTTTCGATTCTGAATACTTTTTTTCCATATAACGCTGTGATTGATTCAGCGATTGTTCTTTTCGTAAGCAAATAAATACTTTTAAATTAGTTTTATAAATGCAATGCATTTAAAATGAAAATTATTTTTAAATGTTCTATGGTATAATTTCGTAGTTTTTGTAAGACATGTAAATTGGCGAAATTAAAAAAGGAAGCAATGACGCAGTTCAATAATTTTATTTAAATATTAAATGATAGTTATAAGAAAGAATTTGAATAAAAAAGAAATTAAGCAACGTAATCTTAACAATAATGTCTTGTTTTTCTTTTTGTTTGTTGTTGATTATAAAACTCCATGTGGGTGTTGGTCGTCACTTATCAAAATTGTTGAATTTAAATGAAAAATGGATTTGTCCCGTTCTTCTTAATCCATGAAGCAGATGTGTCAATCTATTAAATTGGTTGCGAGTTGCGACCTTACTTACTTGCTTAGGGGACGCTACAGTTCGGGACGAACCTGGGCTCCAACCAACATGCCTCTCCAGCCAACTCGGTCTTTGGTTAGCTGCCTCCAGTTTCGCACTCCAAGTTGGTTGAGGTCGTCCTCCACTTGAGCACGCCACCTAAGGCGAGGTCTTCCTTAACTGCGTCTACCCTCTGGGATGGAAACGAAGATCCTGCGAGCCGGAGCATTGTTGTCCATTCGCTCTACATGACCTAGCCATCATAAACGTGATATGCGTATTTTTTTGACCAGGTCAATGTCGCTGTCCAGCTCGTATAGTTCTTGGTTGAAATTTCTTCTCCAAAGCACGTTAACGCAGATAGGGCCAAAAATCCTCCGAAGAATCTTACGCTCGTAAGGACATAGGATATCTTAATCCGCTTTAGATAAAGTCCATGTCTCGTCACCATAGAGCAGAACTGGGATGATTAGGGTCTTATACAGAGTCTCCTGTCTTTCGAGAGAGGGCTTTACTACTCAATTGCCTTCCTAGCCCATAGAAACAGCGATTGTCAAGAATAATTCTTCGCTTTATTTTTGACGAAATGTTGTCAGATGTTATAGCGGATCCGAGGTACACAAAGTCCCTAACTACCTCAAAGTTGTTCCTGTCTATTGTGATGTTTTGTCCAACTCGCCGGTGTTGTGTGTCCCTTTTTGTGGACAGCAGGTACTTCGTAGTGCCCCGTGGCTTAGTGGTTAGTGTGTCGGACTGCTAAGCGAATGAGCCTGGGTTCAAATCCAGCTCATAGCCACCTTTTTTCAGGGGTACTGCCTCTTGCGAAAAACTGGCAAAACCTCCAAGTGTAAAATTTGTCTCGAAAAAGTGCATCTCATGTAGCCGTTCGGGCTCGGCGGTAAACTGTCCCTTCCATTCTTCCAAATTAACAACACACAGGAATGGTTGAGAGTATAAGTCACTAGGCCTTGGCACCTTAAGGATTTGTCGCGCCAATAAATTTATTTTATTTATTTTATTAGGTATTTCGTTTTGGCCTCATTGACTGCTAGTCCCATCTTAGCCGCTTCAGCTTCAATGCTAGCAAATGTTCCAGTGACAGCTCGCCGAGTTCTGCCAATGTCTATGTCGTCAGCGTATGCTAACAATTGCACAGACTTGAACAAAATTGTCCCACTACAATTGACTTGCGAGTTTCTTATAATATTTTCAAGTATTAAGTTGAAGAAATCACACGATAGCGCATCACCTTGTCGGAATTATTTTTTGACGTCAAAAGCTTCTGTGAGGTCAGTACCAACCTTGAACGAGTAGCGAGAGTTCTCCATCGTCATCCTGCACAGTCGGACGAGTTTTGTGGGGATGCTAAAACCTGACATGGCTTTGTATAGCTCGTCTCTATAAATGCTATCGTACGCGGCCTTAAAATAGGTAGAGGTGGTGGGCATCGATTTGGAATTCTTGGGTAGTTTCCAGGATCTGCTGTAGCGTGAACATTTGATCGGCTGTGGATTTTCCTGGTCTGAAACCACACTGATAGGGGCCAATCAGGTTGCTGACGAAAGGTTTCAGGTCTCTTTCTCTTGTGGATCGGGCAAACGATGCTGAAGTTCCATTCATCAGGCATACTTTCTTCTGACCAAACTTTAGAGTTGGTGTATGCACTCCACCAGGTCATCTCCAGCCGCTTTAAAAAATTCGGCGGGTAGTCCGTCGGGTCCGTCTTTGTTGTTTTTTAGTTTAGTGGACGGAAGTTTTGTCTGTCCATGTACTCAGCACCGACTGTGACTACTACGAGGTTTTCATTCCTATCTCTACAGGCTTATGTGCGGTTTTTTTCCTTGGTACATTCTTTTTACCTGTTGGTAAAACTTCCGCACGTTGTTCCTGGAGTAGCATCTCTCAATATCTTCGATCGCGCGCTTCTCTGCTCTCTCGTTTTCTTTTGGAGAAGCCGGTGTTCTTCGCGTCTGTACTGCTCGTAGAGCTCGCGAGCAGATCTCGTCTTTCTTTGCAGCGCCGCTTTATATGCCTCTTGTTTGGCTTCATGGCCTGCCCACATTCTTCATCGAACCAGAGGTTTCGTGGTGGTGGTCTGGTGAAACCTAGCACATCAGTTGCGGCATCTCTGATGGCTTGTTGGCAGTGTTGTCACTGGTCTTCGGCACTTGATGCTGGCGGTACTGGATTTCTTGAGAGGTTACGGGATATTCGATCGGCATAGGTTCTGGCGGTTTCTTGAGATTGCAGCTTTCCGACGTCATACTTCCTCACAGTATTACTCCGTTGTTGTGGTGTTCGGGTTATTCGCATTCTTACCTTTGCTGCAACAAGGTAGTGATCCGAATCGTTGTTAGCTGCTCGGAAGTTGCGAACATCCAAGATACTGAAGGCGTGTCTTGCATCGATTGCAACGTGATCAATCTGGTTGACGGTTCTTTGATCTGGGTGTCGCCAAGTCCCTTTGTGTATATCGAGATGAGGGAACCGTGTGCTTGCAATGGTGACGTTATGTCCCGCTGCGAAGTCAATTAGCCTAAGTCCGTTTTCAGACGTTGTGTCGTGTAAGCTATGTTTACACAGTCCTACCAAAGATTTCGTCTTTACCTATTTTGGCGTTAAAATCGCCTAGTACGATCTTAACGTCGTATTAAGGGCATTGCTCATAGGTTTTGTGGAGGAGCTCGCAAAAGTCATCCTTGGTGGCGTCACCTTTGTCCTCGGTGGGGGCATGAGCGCATATTAGGCTAATGTTGGTGAATTTAGCCTTGATACGGATTGTCACAAGTCGCTCACTTACGTGTCGAAAGCCCAAGACTTCTTGCCTAAGTCTACCGCTTATGACGAATCCGCACCCAAATAAAAGCTGTGGTCTTCTTGCACAATCACCGTAATACACGTCACAGTTTTTTGATCCTCCTTTTGCCCAGCCCATCCCATCGCACAGTGTAGGGCCTCCGCTAGTTGTTTGGCTGCACGTGATCTGTTAAAAGTTCTAACATTCAACGTGCAGATCCTAAGGTCGTTGTCCTTAATTCGTTTCTCCGGGTCGTCAAGAGTTAATCCGTCCTTTTCCGAGGCTATTGATGCGTACGAGATAATTGCAGCAATTGTGCTTCACCTATTTGATGCCGTTCCAGTGCCTACCCTATGGAGGGAAAAACCGCCATAATTACTGGATCAAAAGAGGTTTTACGCCTGTTAAACAAGAAAGTTTAATTTAATATTATTTATTTAACAATTTTTTGAAATTTTACGTTTTATGTGAAGGTAGAACACGTAACAAATGTAGGTAGTAAATGAAACAAATCAGACTTGTATTTTATCCGATTAACTACGCGTAGTTTATGGAGTACATTACCTGACGTAATCTACTCTGCCATCTCTGCCCGTACAGTACATAAAGTTAACAAACTCATTAAATTTTTGAATACACTCGTACATCCAGTGAATAACCTCGTACAACTAGTTGATATAGTTTTATGATTTTTGCAAACAAAACAGTTGCTCTAGTTCGGTGTGGTTACACAACAAGTTGATGCACGGGATGATACCAGGGCTGCCAATCTACTTCATATGTAGTATATCTACTTCATTTATTTATTTTTATGCATCTGCTACGTAGCAACTTATTTCTGCTTGGTTTAACTTGTTTTTTTTTTATAAAACTATACAAAATTAATTTAAAATGTGTTGCATTGATTTATTTTTGCAAATTGAAAAACTCACTTTTTGTCTCTGGATGTTTGTTCCAGCTAATCTCAGAAATCACTAGATTCACTATTAGCAGATAGCTGGCGTTATAAAGAGTAACTTAGGCTAATTACCCCTTAGTTGGCGATGGGGTGTTTTGCGAAACTTCTCATTTTTAGAACGATTTGGAAAGTCGTATACTTATCTTTATAATTTCCATTTCAACAAAATATTTGTTGTATTAACATGTTTAGCTTGGTATATTTAAGATGAACTTGGATGTGATAGGAAGCATAATTATAGCGATCAAGAAAACGATGTTAAACCTGAGCAACACCGGGTATGTCAGCTAGTATTAAATAAGATGAAATTAAATTACTTTTTTGTTTTTATTTTCGTTCTCACATATTTTGCAAATCTATTTCAAGTTTTTGGGCCATCTGCTTAATTTTCTGGACTTACATAGCATTCCCATCCCTGGTTGATACCCTCGTAAACTAGACCAATAAGAATCGTTGAGCAAAGAATTTGGCATACTATGGAACATTTTTATTCAGTTTGTATTAGGCTTTTCCTTTTTCCTACATCATATATTTTGGTATTATTATTATAAAGTTATGATTTCCATTGAAATGAAAAGAAGATTGGCTGCCGCTTTAATAATTTTAGTTGACAGTGAACGCCGAAGGCAGACTTTGTTTTTTGTACATTGCACAGTACCAAGAGTTCTCAAAGATCTCGAAACCTATACACAAATCCGCTGGCCCGGATGGTATATCTTTAATCTTTACATCTCTTTGCCGAAAGTTAGATTATTGCGCTTGATATTTCCAAGGCATTTGATAGAGTTTGGCATGAAGTTCTCTGACTGATCGAAAATGCGTTGCTTTTGGGATCGATGATACTCTTGTTCGTTGGATAAGAAGCTATCTTCTAGATCGTTCTATACAAGTTGTATTGGACGGTTTCAAGTCTGATTCCCACAAAATAAATGCTGGTGTGCCTTAGGGCTCCGTTTTGTCTCCGACTCTTATCCTCCTTTTTTGTAAATGATCTGCTGTCTGTTACTTCCAATCCACTTAACTGTTTTGCTGACGACTCTAACCTTAGCTCCAATTCGAAAGTTTCAATTGTTCGAAAATGGAGAGACAATTGGTACTCAGGAATACGAGATTCCGAAATAAATATCCGAATTTTATTTTCTTATATACATTTGTTCAAAAATGGGAAATTTCGAACTTTGAAACTTTATATTTGTTGCCAATGGCTTTCGAAACTCGGATATTTCATTCGATAACGATAGCTAATTATTTTGCGAACAAGTTATATTAAACGGCTAAATGAAAGTATTTATTAGATAATAACATAAAATGTATTATTTTCACAAAATTAATTTCAAACAAATTCAAGAAAGCGCCTTGAATATTATTATAATGATATTTTAAGAGATTACTAACATGATTAATTTCAAAGGAAACCTCAAAGATAAATACGAACTCAAAACAGCATAAATATGAAATTCCGTAGACTGCATGTGCTTACATCCATTTGCCGCATTCACAATTTTACCGGATTTGTGATTTCAGATACGCAAAATCGATTTTTTAGCTAAAAAACCCAACCACAGAGGTTAACTTTCAAAATTCAAAGCAAAAGAGACAGTTGTTCATCACATTTTCTTCCAGACAGAAAAGTATTCAACAAATTTTATAATACCTCTATATTTCCTATATCTACAATCTGTAGGTTTTTAAACATGCTAATTACAACAACAGTAATGAGTCCAATCCAAAGGATACAAATGTGAACGCGGCTGTTTGTGTCATTTTCGACAGAACAAAATACGATACTCGAAACATTGAGGTAATGTTTACTATATTTGCTGATAAAATTTGTTACTCCAATTAATTTTTAATATAATTTCGGGTGGAGTACGATTACTTTGCTTTGCGCTTCAAAATAATAACGGATTCAAACTACTTTTCACAACGTTTTTTGGAAAAAATGTTGTAAGCCATCTGATTTCTTTTGATGTTTACTATTATTTTATGAATTTTTTCATTTCAAAATCGTTCAACGAGTTTTTTTCAAAAAAATTCGAAAAAATATTTTACAAATCCATTGAGTATATTAATTTGAAAAAAAAATTATAGTTTATATTCGGAAAAAAATGAAAAAAGAATCTATATTCACTTTCAAAATATCTATTCAAAAAACAATTTTTTTTTAATTATTAAAAACTCAAAAATATTGTTTTTGAAAATTCTAATAAGCAATATTATTTGAATCATAAAACATTACCTATTTTGAAAATTTAATCAAAATCCATCAAAAATAGTTGGCGAAATTCTGATTTAAAAAAAAACGTGAAATAAGATACAATATCTACGTAAACACCTGTCTGCAGATGTAAACAAAAAACTATGGATATGTTTTCTATCTATTTTGTGAGAACGGATAGAAATAGAAGATGGACAATTGATTGCCATACGGGCTCGTTTTATGGCATTTTTCATCACTTCAGCGAGAACTTCGAGCGACAGATTTTCGCACTCGTGTCGAATGTTGTCCTTGAGGGCTTCTAGCGTCTCGGGCTTGTTCACGTAAACACAGGACTTTAAAAAACCACACAAAAAAGTCTGGAACGGTTAAATCGGGCGATCTTGCGGACCAGTGCAAAATGCTAAAACGAGAGCTGAGGCGACCCGGGAACGCCGCCGCCTTCAGAATATTGGTTGTGGCTCGCGCAGTGTGTGCCGTAGCTCCGTCCTGTTGGAACCACATGTCTTTCAGTCCTAATTCGTCTAATTGCTCAGTTAACATGGCCCTATAGCGCGCATCGTCCACTGTTGTCGTTTGATCAGCTGCGTTCTCAAAAAAAAATTGCCCAATGACTCCTCCAGCGTGAACAGCGCACAATGCAGTAACTTTGAGCGGGTGTAATGGCTCCTCGTGCATTACTCGTGGATTTTCACGTACCCGCTGAGGTGGAAATGAGCCCAATCGCTCATGATTTTGGTCGAAAAATCGTCCACTTCGTCCTCGAGATTGAGGATGACTTGGTTTACACGCGGTCGACAGGCAGCACGGGACGACCGGCTGATGGTTACTCGCAATTAGCCATCAACCGGTCGTCCCTAAGGCGAATTTTGGTCGATGTTTCTGGCGACAGCTCGACATCCTCGTCAACAGCGGCGGTATATTCTCGGCACAACGGCCGCTCTTAGCAACGTCTCACGTGGTCCCATACTCTTCAAGTTTGGTGGCCAAACGGCGCAGTGTTTGCGCAGGCGGTGTCGGACGGCCTTGGAATCGGCGTGTATCGCTCCATGGCTTGTTCACTTGTATTCTACATCTGTCTAGTCCACAAGTCTCAAAACAGGTTTGACATTGGCGGCCATTTGCAAAAATAAGAGCATCTTCCAATAGGGTGATCTCTTATGGATCACCTTGTATGTAGGTAATAGGTAAGTTTTTTTAACATCACCCCACCCTGAACGGTTAAGCAATTGTTTTTTTAAATTTACGGCAACGGCAACTCCCGTAGGAGTTATTAATTTACCTTTTTTCTCAAACCATCAAAATCAAAACTCATAAAAATCCAATAAAAACATTGAAACTCCCTTTAGCACATTTCAAATTAAATTCCACGATGTCACTGCTAAGAGCAATTACGTGCGTTTCAGGCGTGCAATTTATATATCATGGCTTATGGGGTTGACAAATAATTTCGACGCACTTACATTACAAAATCAATCTGGCACATTATTCAATAGAGTAAAATATTAAGATACCCTTTGATGAATGAAGGGTTAAGGGCTTTTGTTTGTCTTTTTACATTTTCATGGTTTTATAAATATGTGGTTTATATCCACGTAGCTAAGGGTGATATTTTTTTTTTATATTATGTCGTCAGAAAACGGCTGACTCACTTAAGCCACAGTAAGGCTTCCACATAGGATTTTAAGGAGTCTCAGCAGATAGAGCTTTGATACAGCGATGAAGATAATTTGAAGATATCTATATGTTTGCCAGATCACTTGGGATCACCGAAGATCAGAGAAGGTTTTTTCTTCATTTCGTCCATGCACCGAGTCTTGTGGCATGTTTGCCTTATAAACTGTAACGTTGTAGTTCCAACTTTGGGTATAGTTTTCTGCAGCTAGAATGTTAGTTCAACAAGAACCTATAGTGATTTAAGTCCGGAGGTTAGTTTGGCTATCTGATGAAGACCCTGATATAAATGTGATGATCACCATTTTCCTTGAGCTAAGGCAGGACCTGTTTTTATTGCCAGGATTTCCGCTTTGGAACACAATACAAAAGCTTTGGAGTCGGAAGGAGATATTAAGATCAAGTTTGTCTGAGTAAAAATCGCCTCGCGCCCACCCACTCCTATTTGGTTTTTGAGTAGAAAAACCAAAAACCAAAAAAACATCGGCTATCTGCCTGCAAAAGTCCTTTCAAATTGGGTCAACACATTAAATATATATACACGAATTTCTGCAAAATACTACCCCAGCGCTACCTTACTTACTTAGGTGGCGCTACAGCTCGGGACGAACCTGGGCCTCAACCAACATGCCTCTCCAGCCAACTCGGTCTTTGGCTAGCTGCCTCCAGTTTTGCACTCCAAGTTGGTTGAGGTCGTCCTCCACTTGAGCGCGCCACCTAAGGCGAGGTCTTCCTTGACTGCGTCTACCCTCTGGGATGGAATCGAAGATCCTGCGAGCCGGAGCATTGTTGTCCATTCGCTCTACATGACCTAGCCATCTTAAACGTGATATGCGTATTTTTTTGACCAGGTCAATGTCGCTGTACAGCTCGTATAGTTCTTGGTTGAAATTTCTTCTCCAAATCCCGTTAACGCAGATAGGGCCAAAAATCTTCCGAAGAATCTTACGCTCGAAACGACTAAGGATATCTTCATCCGCTTTAGATAGAGTCCATGCCTCGGCGCCATAGAGTAGGACTGGGATGATTAGGGTCTTATAAAGAGTCTCCTTTGTCTTTCGAGAGAGGGCTTTGCTACTCAATTGCCTTCCTAGCCCATAGAAACAGCGATTGGCAAGAGTAATTCTTCGCTTTATTTCTGACGAGATGTTGTGGTCAGATGTTATAGCGGATCCGAGGTACACAAAGTACCTAACTACCTCAAAGTTGTTCCTGTCTATTGTGATGTTTTGTCCAACTCGCCGGTGTTGTGTGTCCCTTTTTGTGGACAGCAGGTACTTCGTAGTGCCCCGTGGCTTAGTGGTTAGTGTGTCGGACTGCTAAGCGAATGAGCCTGGGTTCAAATCCAGCTCATAGCCACCTTTTTTCAGGGGTACTGCCTCTTGCGAAAAACTGGCAAAACCTCCAAGAGTACAATTTGTCTCGAAAAAGTGCATCTCATGTAGCCGTTCGGGCTCGGCCGTAAACTGTCCCTTCCATTCTTCCAAATTAAAAACACACACAGGAATGGTTGAGAGTATAAGTCACTAGGCCTTGGCACCTTAAGGATTTGTCGCGCCAATAAATTTATTTTATTTATTTTATTAGGTATTTCGTTTTGGCCTCATTGACTGCTAGTCCCATCTTAGCCGCTTCAGCTTCAATGCTAGCAAACGTTCCAGTGACAGTTCGCCAAATTCTGCCAATGATGTCTATGTCGTCAGCGTATGCTAGCAATTGCACAGACTTGAAAAAAATTGTCCCACTACAATTGACTTGCGAGTTTCTTATAATTTTTTCAAGTATTAAGTTGAAGAAATCGCACGATAGCGCATCACCTTGTCGGAATCCTTTTTTGACGTCAAAAGCTTCTGTGAGGTCAGAACCAACCTTGACGGAGCAGCGAGAGTTCTCCATCGTCATCCTGCACAGTCGGACGAGTTTTGTGGGAATGCCAAAACCTGACATGGCTCTGTATAGCTCGTCTCTATAAATGCTATCGTACGCGGCCTTAAAATCGATAAAGAGGTGGTGGGTATCGATTTGGAATTCTTGGGTGGTTTCCAGGATCTGCCGTACCGTGAACATTTGATCGATTGTGGACTTTCCTGGTCTGAAACCACACTGATAGGGGCCAATCAGGTTGCTGACGAAAGGTTTCAGGCGTTCACATAGTACGGCAGAGAGGATCTTGTAGGCGATATTCAGGAGACTTATTCCTCTATAGTTGGCGCAGTTTAGAGGGTCTCCTTTCTTGTGAATCGGGCAAACGATGCTGAGGTTCCATTCATCAGGCATACTTTCTTCTGACCAAACTTTAGAGATGAGTTGGTGTATGCACTCCACCAGGTCATCTCCGGCCGCTTTAAAAAGTTCGGCGGGTAATCCGTCGGGTCCAGCAGCTTTGTTGTTTTTGAGTTTAGATATTGCTATCCTTACTTCATTTTGGTCAGGTGGACGGAAGTTTTGTCTGTCATCATCCATGTTGAATGGTTCATTCTGCCTGACAGCGGGATTTTGGCCTTCATCGCCGTTTAACAGTCTGCAGAAATGGTCCTTCCATGTACTCAGCACCGACTGTGACTCAACTACGAGGTTTCCATTCCTATCTCTACAGGCTTCTGTGCGGGATTTTTGTCCTTGGCATGTTCTTTTTACCTGTTGGTAAAACTTCCGCACGTTGTTCCTGGAGTAGCATCTCTCAATATCTTCGATCGCGCGCTTCTCATGCTCTCTTTTTTTCTTTTGGAGAAGCCGGTGTTCTTCCCGTCTTTTCTGCTCGTAAAGCTCGCGAGCAGCTCTCGTCTTTCTTTGCAGCGTCGCTTTATATGCCTCTTGTTTGACTGCATGGGCCTGCCTGCATTCGTCATCAAACCAGAGGTTTCGTGGTGGTGATCTAGTGAAACCTAGCACATCAGTTGCGGCATCTCTGATGGCTTGTTGGCAGTGTTGCCACTGATCTTCGGCACTTGATGCTGGCGGTACTGGATTTCTTGAGAGGTTACGGGATATTCGATCGGCATAGGTTCTGGCGGTTTCTTGAGATTGCAGCTTTCCGACGTCATACTTCCTCACAGTATTACTCCGTTGTTGTGGTGTTCGGGTTATTCGCATTCTTACCTTTGCTGCAACAAGGTAGTGATCCGAATCGTTGTTAGCTGCTCGGAAGTTGCGAACATCCAAGATACTGAAGGCGTGTCTTGCATCGATTGCAACGTGATCAATCTGGTTGACGGTTCTTTGATCTGGGTGTCGCCAAGTCCCTTTGTGTATATCGAGATGAGGAAACCGTGTGCTTGCAATGGTGACGTTATGTGCCGCTGCGAAGTCAATTAGCCTAAGTCCGTTTTCAGACGTTGTGTCGTGTAGGCTATGTTTTCCGACAGTCCTACCAAAGATTTCGTCTTTACCTATTTTGGCATTAAAATCGCCTAGTACGATCTTAACGTCGTATTTAGGGCATTGCTCATAGGTTTTTTCGAGGAGCTCATAGAAGTCATCCTTGGTGGCGTCATCTTTGTCCTCTGTGGGGGCATGAGCGCATATTAGGCTAATGTTGGCGAATTTAGCCTTGATACGGATTGTCACAAGTCGCTCACTTACGTGTCGAAAGCCCAAGACTTCTTGCCTAAGTCTACCGCTTATGACGAATCCGCACCCAAATAAACGCTGTGGTCTTCTTGCGCAATCACCGTAGTACACGTCACAGTTTTTCATCCTCCTTTTGCCAGGCCCATTCCATCGCACTTCCTGGATGGCAGTAATTCCTGCTCTGTAGCAGTCTAGGGCCTCCGCTAGTTGTTTGGATGCACGTGGTCTGTTAAGAGTTCTAACATTCCACGTGCAGATCCGAAGGTCGTTGTCCTTGATTCGTTTTTCCGGGTCGTCAACAGTAAATCCGTCCTTTTCCGAGGCTATTGGTCGCTTCGCAACTTTTTCTTTTTTCCGTGGCAGGGTTGTTAACCCCACGCACAAACCCAACCTGGAGGGCCAGGTCCTTTGTTGGATTCCTTGGACAAAAGGAACCGAAGAATCCGGAGTCAGTAACCCACTTCGGGGATATGAGCGCTGCCGTTGGCCCATTAAGGGTTCATCCGCCACCATCTCTATTTCAATGCCCTGACTTGCATTGAATTGTCCTAATGACCTTATCTCCAAATACGTCGAAGTAGCTCATTAGGGCGTCTGCTTCGTTGACTGTTGACGCCACCGTTGGTCCAATTGGTTGGGCTCATCCGCCGTACGTCCTCTTTCTGAGGGGCTCGTGCAAGACTTCTGCGAATCGATCAGAACAGTCATTAAAGCAGAGCATTATAGTGTAACTATTTTTTCTGTGTTCAACACTCGCGCTTATAAGTTTAACAGGAATGTCCGGGTGGACAGACCAGTACCCGGTGGTTACCGCGAGGAGGTAAAATAAGCACAATTGATGTGTACGATATAGTTGCAGCGACTGTGCATCACCAGTTTGATGGCTTTCAGTGCCTACCCTATTCATACAGCACCCAACCACCCCAGCGCTACCACTTCCGGGAAAAAAAGTTGAAGAAAAAAGGTAAGTAGATTGAAAAAAATCGAAGCAGATTTCACAATTAAGATTTTTTTAAATAAATCCTTTTTTAGATTTTATATTTGTGTTTATAATTCTTTCAATATATTGAAATTGAACCACTGGATCCCACGTACTTGCTCTTATGTGCGGTCAAAGGGTCGAATAAAATTTGATAAATATAAGAAGATCTTCCAAGTTCTTAAGTGATTTTTGTGACTTGATTGTTTGAAAAAAGTACGTAAAAGAGTTTTCAGCGGAAAAACTTAAACTCCATTTTATTTCTACAAAAAATGTGAAACAGTGTAATTTTTTTTTCAAAATCGTAGGAACGTTTTTATATAAAAGGATTTTATTTTAATAATTTTTTTCAGAAATTAAAAAAAAATATTTAAGAATGCAAAACTTAGCAAAAAAAAATAATCTACATTTAAAAACAAAATTAAAAAAAATCCATCACCCGTTTTCAAAATATTGATTTTTGAAAAACAAAATTATTAAAAATACAAAAAAATATGTTTTCGAAAATATTTTAAAATAAAATTACTAAGGCTACCCACATCTCCCTGGATATCAATTTTGATCAAAATCGAATGACCAGTTTTTGATAAAGTCGAATGTCTGATTGTTAGAATTTTTATTTTACGAATGCATGACTTGCCTTATAGTCCCTATAATCGGAAAAAATCACTTACGCGTTTTCAAAATATCGATTCAAAAACAATTTTTTTTAATTACTTAAAATACAAAAAAAAAGTTTTCGAAAATATTTTATTCTGTTTTTAAAATCAAAATAACAGCTTTTATACAAGATGCGAAATTATAATAACTATAAAAAACACATTTTTTTAATTTTTTGTCTGTCTGTCTGTCTTTATGTCTGTTTTTTCCGGCTTATCTCGGGAACGGTTGCACTGATTTTGACGGGACTTTCACTGGCAGGTTCCTGATGTTCTAGGAAGTAACTCAGGCCCACTAGGTGGCGCTGGGTTCCTTTTTTTTGGCAAATTCTTATTTATGGACTGGGATTTTCACAGGCAGAAAGCTGACATTGTAAGGAGTAAGTAAGGCTGTTTTAATTACCACTAAGTGGCGCTGGAGGCGTTTCTTTTTAGTTCTTATTTATGCCCCAATTTTGACGGGACCTTCACAGGCAGATAGCTAACATTGTGAGGTGTAACTAAGGCTATTTTAATCACCCGTTGGTGCAACTAGGCAGATAGCTTATTTTGTAAGAAGTAACTAACAACTAAGGCTATTTTGATTACTAGATGACGGCACGCGCCGGGGTGGTTTTTTTCGAAAATGTATGGTATACCCGAGCAACGCCGGGTAGATAAGCTAGTCAAAAATAAAAAAAAAAGATTTCAGTTTTTGAAAGGGCTTGAGGTATGCACTATTTACTTTCCATTTATACTAACTTATGTTTTTGAAAATAAGTTAACATTTTTTGGACAAATATTTCGTGTTTTGAAAGATTTTCTTGTTTTATGAGTTCTTTGCAGACTATAATAGTTTCCACAGTTCCGCAGCAAAGGAGTGAGTTGTTGATTTTGTATTTGATACAGTTTATTTGAGAGAACTTCTGATCTGCTGCGGCGGCCTTAGATAAAATCATATTTAACTTGAATGAATTCGTTCCTAGATGAGTCAGCAGTTTATTGGCGAATATACTTATCTATCAATGCTACAAACGAATAGAACTGATATTTGATCTGCCATTGGATTCAAGCGCAGTACATACAAAACGGATCAGCATTTATACTTCTGGGACCGGATAGACGTGCAACGCATAAAGTAGCGGATCAGCATTTATTCATGGGAACGAAGTAACGGAGTATTTGGCAGTCATAAGTTAGACCTGAAAGCATACGGACGAAGTTATATCAAAGACGGATTAATATCTAAATATAATAAATTCATTAAATTTCAAATTCATTAATAGTTAACCGAATTGTAAGTCAAACTGTTGGGCCAGCTTTCGGGCTCGCGTTCAAGTCTTTTTTACCGTGAAACTTCCAAGAACCTTAACTTACCGTATATATTTTCATAAGCATCTTGTTAAAAGATGTACAAAGATTTTTGTATTAAAAACAGACACTGCAATGTTATTCATTTTTTGTTTTAGACTATAAATATTATTGTGTGATCGATAAATAAAAATTAAAAAAATAAACCGACCCTAGTGCCACCTATGGGCAAAGAAAAATATCCTAATTCCCGGGAAAATTGGCGCATAAATCAGAATGTTCCTACTTTTATTTTTCTAAACCTACGCGTAGCTATTACGAATACATTCGTGTGGTGAGGGAATTCGTTTATGGGAGGAATGCTACTGGCTATTTCACTGTAGCACTGTTAGTACAAATAACAACAAAACAATTTAAGACACGTTACTGGGCGTTGCTGTTGGCTTAAAGATATACATGGGTAATCGATTGATGGGTTCACTCGTAAGTCAGAGCAACGCCGACGAGGCAGAGCTAGTACTTGTAACATATTAAACAAGATTATTAAAATAGTTTTTAATTCGAATCTGAAAACTGCTTTATATATACATAATTATGATTAAAGCTTAGTTAAGAAAACATAATTTTATTGAAACAGAAACAATTTTTTTTTTACTTTTCGAAGGAAATCGTAACTGAGTTAGACCTACCCACAGGTATGCCTGTCAAAATGATAACCTTCATCTTTCATCCATTTAAATTAAAATGTTGCCAATATGGTAATATATGTATTTGGAAATAACCATTTCACAATACATTTTATTTAAATGGTTATATAACCAGTTTTGGATAAGATGAAGTTTTGTATATAAGGGAATGAAAACTTAAATATTTACTGTTGTTTACATAGAAATAGAAACACTTTTTTAACCCCTTTCTTAAGGGTTGAATTGCATTTTGTTATTTTATTACCAATTACCTTAACACAGGGAATTCCTCCATTAGAAAAGAAACCCTTCCCTTATGTTAATCAGTTCAACTATTGTTATGGTAAACAAGGTTCAAAAAGCGACTTAAAATGGGGTCGATATAATGTACATATGGTTGAACTCTAAAATAAAAAAGGGCAATAGTTTCTGCTGTTTAAGGGATGAGCCTTATGTTTTATATATAATGGAGTGGTCATCAACCTTCTAATCAGTTTTTTACACAATAGTATCTTTCAATGAAAGAGATAAATGAGTTAAGGTTAGATTGATGGGTTGACAGTTGATCTGGCTACCGTAGATCAATGTTGAGACACATTTTGATGTCTTCTGGGACGTATGACCCATATAGTAAAGACCTGCAATTAAAAGGAAGAAAGAATTCAACTACATACTGACCGCATAACGTGAGAGTTCTTGCCGATCTTCAAAAATTGTCTTTTGAAGATTCTATTTCTTAGGTGATATAGTTCTGGGCAGTTGATGAATTATCATCAACATCATTATCAGAGCAACTACCGGGCAGCATTTAAGACAAGAGGAAATGAGGCCCAGCAGAAATATTCTACACCGTCCATTCAGGGCTTGGTAAACTGACATCAACTATTAGACATCATTTTCCTTTTGTTAGCTGTCTAAAGATTATTTAGATCTGATGCTTGTCTATTGAAAACCTTTTCGAAGTCAATTATTGGAAGACACAGAGCCTTTAATGAATCATGATATTTAATAATTTATATTCATTACACTTTGGCAATTTGGCATCCTTGGATGCATCAGCAAACCATCCGGGTTTTCCACCTAGTTCAGGTTCTTACCTTTTTTTTTTTTGAAATTTTTGATCTCATTGTTGACGTCTTCAACTGTGATATGGACAAAATTTATCTACAGATCATCACAATACTATCGCCTTGAAGGCGTAGTAATAATTTTGTTTTTATACATACAGAGATGCCCTTGAGCGTTGTTTAGAAACATTGGTTAAGATAGATCTACATAATATTGTGGGTTCTTGTGGCTATAAGAAACCTAAGCATCTAGCAGCGAAGATCAGATCGTCATTGATCGACATACCAAGCACTGGTAGCTCAGAGTTTAGCGGGCCAGTCGAAAGGTAATGTTCTTCGTATTTAGCGTAAAAGGTGCGTCTTGTCAGGCCTCTTAAATGGTTTTATGGCGATGTCCTCTTAAAAGTGTTTTAAACTTGACAGTTCCTATACACAAGTTTTTGTGTAAATCACTTTTTCGTATGTACCAGTTATAACGTTCTTTCTAAGGTCTTGGAAACACTGATTAACCGCGAGCTTAAGAAATATCTCGAAGATCGAAAGCTTCTTCATGACCATCAGTATGGCTTCCGCAGCAACCGTTACACTTGTGGTCTGATGGCATATCTTACCGAACAGTGGAAAACATTTTTACTTCACTTTGGTGAAAGTAAGATTATTGCTCTTGATATTTCCAAGGCATGAAGCTCTTTTATTGAAAATGCGTGCTTTTGGGATCGATGATACCCTTGTTCGTTGGATTAGAAGCTATATCTTCTGGACCGTTCAACACAAGTTGTATTGTACGGGTTCAAGTCTGATTCCCACAAAATAAATGATGGTGTGCCCCAGGGCTCTGTTTTATCTCCGACTCTTTTCCTCAATTTCATTAATGATCTTCTGTCTATTACTTCTAATCCACTTAACTGTTTTGCTTACGACTCTACCCTCAGCTTTTCATAAAAATGTTCACTCGAAGTAGCCAGCTTCATTCTCCCCTTAAAAGTTTCTCCCGTAATACTCGTTTCGCAAGGAATGCTCATCAGTTCACCCTTGAGCCCAATTTCGGACGTATCGTGAAATATAGGGATTCTTTTTTAGCCGAACAACACACATTTGGAATAGGGCATCTGAATTTGTCTTATTGTGCTGAATGTTTAGATTGATTTTTTTGTAAACAGGCTGTCTTATGGGCATAACACCTAAGACAGTTTGATTATTACAGAAGTTAATTTGGATTTTCACTGCGCAGTTCGATTTAATCAGAGTTGTGTTTTGTATGTAAGTATTTTTAAATGGTAAGTGATTTTTGTGTCGTGTAATCAAATGTTCGTGGTTTAAGAAAGAATTTCTTTCACGTGTACGTCTACACTGTTCAACACAGGCCAGCTGTTTTGGCATTAAGTGAAACTCAGGTTGGAGTAAATACTGATTTATCAGAATTTGCTCTACATGGGTATAGCTTGGTGCCATTACTCTTTTCCCATCATGGTCTCGTGGTCTTTGTTAGGAATGATATTGCTTGCCAGAGCCTTCCCCACGGACTTTAACTTCTTATGGCTCAAATTCACTGTCCGCAAGCATGTCATTCATTATTGTTTTATTTACAGGAGTCCAAATCTTGACAGTAATTCGACTTGTAACGAGTTTGATGCACTGTCTGATTCCATCTCGAAAATTTTTTCCCTTTGTCCTCGCACTGAAATCGTTATTGCGGGCGATTTCAATGTACACAATTCCAACTGGCTCCGCTATTCTGGTCAGACAACATCCGAAGGAAGGTATGTCGAGCTCTTTGCCGGGTTACATCACCTTACCCAACTGATGTGCCAACGCGTATACCGGATGTTGCTGGGCAAGCCGCCCATACTCTTGACTTGTTTCTTACTTCTCACCCTGATAAATATACCATTAGTGTAACTTCTCCATTTGGCTCTTCGGACCATTGTATCATTTCAGCTAATTTCTCATCCCCCACCCATCCAGTTAAAGAGAAACTTCCTACCAGGACCGTTTGGCAATACGAGAGAGCCAACTGGGACGGCCTGAATATCTTTTTTCCGAAACTTTAACTGGTCACTATGCTTCCTCGATAGTGACATTGATGCCAGTGCTGAAATGATCACAAATGTGATTCATCTAGGGATGCAGGCTTTTATTCCTAACAGAGTAAAAAGCATCAAACCTAAAGAAAAGTCTTGGTTTAATTCTGAGAGTAAAGAAGCTATCAGGCTCAAAGAAGTAAGTTTCCGATCTTACAACCAACCCTACAGAGGAAAATCGGAAAAAGCACAAACAAGCAAGGAACTCATGCAACTCCGTTATAGAAAGAACCAAATTTTTGCATGACCAAAAATTACGGCAAAAAATTCTGCAGTGTCCCAAAGGCAGTACAAATTTTTGGTCATTTGTAAAAAATATAAAAAACTCCTCGACATCTTCGGTTCCAACGCTCATCGACAATAACAAACCAATTGTTTACTCTTCAGAGAAGGCAAACTTGCTCGCCGCCCATTTCGCTGCCAGCTCCACGCTGCCTCAAAGCAACGTTGCCCCTCCTGTACTTGAGAATGTAAATTTTTCCTTGGGACAAATTTTTTTCCGCACTCGTACAGTAGCAAGAGTTCTCAAAGATCTCGATATACAAAAATCGGATGGTATACCCCCGATTCTTCTGAAGAGGTGTTCTTCCACACTGGCAAAGCCACTGCGTAAGCTTTTCCATAGCTCCTACTCTTCTGGAATCTTTCCTAGAAGATGGAAAACAGCATTTGTCCAGCCTGTCCCTAAGAAAGGTGACCCATCCTCCCCCTCCTCCTACCGACCCATAGCACTGACATCCCTTCTTACTAAGGTCATGGAAACAGTGATTAACCGTCAGCTTAAGGAATATCTCGAAGATCGAAAGCTTCTCCATGACCGTCAGAACGGATTATCGTTGGATTAGAAGCTATCTTCTGGACCGTTCAATACAAGTTGTATTGGACGGATTCAAGTCTGATTTGCACAAAATAAATGCTGGTGTGCCCCAGGGCTCTGTTCTGTCTCCGAGTCTTTTCTTGATTTTTATAAACGATCTTCTGTCTGTTACTTCTAATCCACTTAACTGTTTTGCTGACGACTCTACCCTCAGCTTTTCATATTCGTTCGATAATTCACGTCCTTCGCCTTCGGACGTACAATTGCAATGGTACCATATGTCAAGCTCATTAATCTCCGATTTATACAGCATTGTCAAATGGGGTAATAGAAATCGTGTGGAGTTTAATGCTTCGAAAACTCAATGCGGTCTTCTGTCGTTAAAGCTAAACATTCCCCCAATGCCATTGTCCATTAATGGCATTTACATCGAAGAAAACGAAAAGCTCTCAGTACTCGGTATGTGTGTCAACGAGGACCTCCGTTGGAACGACCATATATTTGAGATCGCTAAGAATGCTGCAAAGTGCTTAGGTTTTCTGTATCGGTGTAAGAAGTATTTTTTCCCATCTGATCTGGCTACAATTTATAAAGCGTTTATACGCCCTAAACTCGAGTATAACTCCCACCTCTGGGCAGGTGCTTCGCAAACATCGCTTCACCGGCTTGATAGAATATAAAATCGAGCGTTAAGATTGATAAGAACTAGAACTGCCGCTGAAACAATTGCTCCTCTCAAACACCATCACAATGTCACGTCTTTCCATAGTATATTGGTGCTTTTATAAAAAAAATGTTCACTCGAAGTAGCCAGCTGCGTTCTTCCCCTTAAAAGTTTCTCCCGTAATACTCGTCTCGCAAGGATTGCTCATCAGTTCACCCTTGAGCTTAATTTCGGACGTACCGTGAAATATAGGGATTCTTTTTTTAGCCGAACGACACGAATTTGGAATAGTTTACCCGGCGGGATTTTCCCTTGCCATTTTGATCTGCAAACATTCAAAACCAATGTTAATCGGCACCTCCTATCTCTCCCCTCCCTATCTTCGTAATGCCCGCGCAGTGTGTTCTATATTAAAAGGGAAACACATAATCCCTTGTGCGCGCGTTAATTATAAAGAAATCTTCTTTCTACTTTAACAAAACTCCGCCTATTAATTATTTCTTTTTCTCTTCCTGTTCATGTTGATTTTGTGTGGAATTATTTTGGGAATTTGCGCGTGTTCTTTTTTATGTTTGTCTCTAGAACTTGGAAAACGATGAAATTTGATAAATTCATCTCGCCTTCATTTTTGAGTTATGTTAATGTAAATAAAACATCAATTTTTGTGTTTACGTTTCTGGGACGAGTTTATTTGATTTTCTCTAATATGTAGATTTAGATAAACTTTGCTTTTTTATTCAGAATTAAATATGAAAGCTTTCCATTGCTATTCTATGCATTTTTTTTATACAAAAGGATGTCCATTATTTTTAAAGAAATAAAATGTTTCAAGAAAAAAACTATGAAATAAAAAATGCTTAAATTGAATCCTTTATTTTCAAGAAAAAAACTATGAAATAAAAAATGCTTAAATTGAATCCTTTATTATCATTTATATTTACCTTATATTATTTATATTATTAATAAGAAAATAATTGTTTCAAAATCATCAAGCTTTCGAGAATTTAACAAATTTTTATTTGGCAATTTGTGTACTGAAAATGCTTTAACCTTTAATTGTTTAACAATCGACATCATTTGATGTTAGCTAAGAATCAGTAAGTCTGGAATATATCGCAACGTGTTTGTTGTTTATTGACGTAAAACCAAAAAGCCTAAAGAAACTAACAGCCGGCTTAAAAAAATCGAAAATAGGTATACCAAAAATAATAATTATTTGAAAATGCAACGGACACCCATATATATACAATTGACAATTTAATAAGAATTATCTGTAACAATAATAAGTATGCTAACTTTTATTCCAATATAACGATTGAATATAAAGTGAAAAATGCATATATTTTTTTATGTTTAACAATTATTATACATACAGTATCTTTTTTTTAATGTTCTTTTCTTAAAGCAAATCATTTTCACAGCCGTTACATTATTAATATTTTTTTTTTTTAGATTTTTTCTTTAAATTTTAACTAATGATTTTTATTAATTGATTATTTCGATTTATTTTAAATGTAAATAATGTGTAAATATATTTTGTTTGTTTATCTATTTATAATACTCTTTACTGATGCATTCTGGTCCATGAGAATTTTTTTTAATTCAAAATTAATGCAAGATTTAATTTTTATTTAATTAGTTATGTTAGGTATTCAAGATTGTAAAAAGTTATACATACTATTGTTTTGAATTAAAGTAGTTTGAGTTTTTTTTTTTTAATAGAAAATAGATTGCAATTGTTCTGTTCTACCATTTGTCACAAAGAGGTTTACAATTATTAGTTCTTGTGTTTTAGTTATCTATTTTTTTAGTTAAAAAGTGAAAAATTGGATTTTCGTTAACTTTTAAGATTATTTTACATCAAAATAGTTTTTTCTACAGTTGTTGTGTTTATAAACAATTTATTGGAGTATTTTCTTTTGCACAGAAGTTATGCATGCAGAACCATTTAATATAAATGTTTTTATTTTTAAATTTAATTTTGTTAATAAAAAGAGGTTTGTATAGGTATTTATGTTGAAGTGCCTTATGTGGAAACGCATTTTGATTATGGCGAAAGGACATGCAGATAAAGCTATTCTGGGAAGACATACTACAGGTATTAAGCGATTTTGATCCGAATCGCAAGATAGAAAAGAGTTTTTTTTTTTTGTTTTTTAAAGAAGAACTCATATAGTGTTTTAAGAATAAATGTTTTAGAAAACTTTAAAATTAAATAACTCATTAATTTTTAATAAATTGAAATATTGTAGCAAATTATAATAATGATTTGAGTGAAATAAAATAAGTTGTTTTTTTAATTTTTTCTTCGCATTACTAAATATTATTTTTAGTGCGAAAAATATGAATTTATTATTTTATGTGTACTAAGCAAATAAATTTCTTTATGTGCAATGTTTTGCTGAGGGAATTTTTCTTTACAATTATTGAGTTGTTAAAACTGAAAATTCTTAGATAGTAATTTAAGCAGACAAAATAACATTTTCGGAAAATCTGATTTTTTTAAAACTTTCAAGCCGGGAGTTTTTGATCCAAACGATTAATGTAAATAAATGACGTAAATTGACAAATATTATTGCCTTTTGGAAGAGTTTATCTCGGTAATCGATGCTTTAAAGGACTTAAATGTTCTAACTTAATTCTCATAAATTCGTGATTTTTAGACGGAAATTTAAAGCTTGTGAAAAGTTTTAAAAAAGTAAAAATATAAAACGGAAGTCTTAGCTCTTAGCAGAATTGGAAATTAGGATCAAACTGGTCGATTTTCGATTTCGATTAAAAAAAACATTTCAAACTAATTTTCAGAAAATTAAAATATATATTTTATTCATCAATTTCAATACCTATTGCTTCGAAATTTTTAACGCCGGTCATTAAGAAACTTTTGTTTCTTCAGATATTTTTTTGAGTTTATAATTTATCAGAACCATGAGAAATTCCTCAAATCTTTGATATATGACCGACATTTCCTACTATTTACCTTTGAGAAATTGTTATATTTTTGCCATAATTTTTCTCATAATTTTTGATCATGTAAAACATTGGTCCGTGGATAATAGCGCTGCTGAACATTTTGGCTTGTTTGAACTTTTAACAAATGTTGAGCTTATCGTTATCTCAAGATATGGAAAACTTCTTTCGTAACTCCAATTTAACAGAAGGGACTTAAGAGTGATGTTAAAAACTATCCTGCCAAGCTTTCCCACATCCATAAGATCGTCGAAAGCATTCTGTACGAAATTTTAAATTTCCGCTGTAAGTTTCAATTTACTTCTAGTCTAGACAACATGGATTTCTTAAATGCTGGTCTGACTGCTGACTTTGTTTAATTTGTATCCCATACGCTCTCAGCCCAAGAGCACTTTATTGACTTTAGAAAGGCATTTGATAAAATTTCTCACTTTTCAAACTGTCATTTCTCGGCTTTTAACTAAACCTTATTAAATGGATTTCTCTTATCTAGGAAACCGATACTACAATTTTCGTTTGAAATTTATCGCTCCAATCCATTTTTAGCTACCTTGAGGGTCCCCCAAGGCAGTCACTTAGGTCTTCTCCTTTTATCCTTATTTTTGACGGTATTTAAACGGAAATCAAACATTGTCATATCTCACTCTACCCTGGATAATACCAAGCTCTTCATGATTTCTTATGTGGATTCTATTCGCGAACTTGGCATTGTTGGCATATTATGTGACTGAGAGCTCAACTTTTTGGCAGATATAGATAACATCATCTTTAAATCCAACTCAGGACTTGGCTTTGTAAAACGCTGGTCCAAAGAATTCTCTGACCCGTACATCACCGGACTAACGTATGCCCACAACTTGAATACGCCGGTGAAGTATGGTCCCCATATCAGCAGATTCACATCTCGAGGATCGAGAGCATTCAACGTCGTTTTTTTAGAACTGCCCTTCGCGGTCTGTCCTGGAATGATCCATTTATCTTGCCCACCTATCAAAATTGCCTTAAACTTATAAACTTGAATACTCTGAAAGAACGCAGAGAAATTGCAGTTATTATCTTTATTCATCGACTTCTCTCAAATTTCGTCGACTGTGAAACTCTGTACAACTTTATCTTCTTCAGCACAAAGTCCCGTAATCTAAAAAATCCTAACCTGTTCTATCTGCCTACACCGTACCTTTTATGGCTCCAATGAACATATTACTCGAAAGCTGCAGAGTTTCGATTAGAATGAAAACTGTTAAAACATTAACCCCAGCATACTCTGCCTAAAACCCCTTCTCCGAAATCATCCTCCCGATTTCTCTGATTTAGGTTAAGTTAGCCGTAAGTTTCATGGTTTTAAGGTTGTAGTATGAAGCTTGTTTTAAGCTAAATAAATGTGGGTGTTACCCAAAATAGTAAAAATTGATCTCATTTATCAGTTCATTCTCTAATCGAGAAGATCGGCTTGATAAACAAACACCAAATAGCAAAATTCACTCAGAAGAACTCGAACAAACAGCCTCCCCGATTGATCCTCTGATGACGATGACCAGCATCGTGCCGGAAAAACTTTACCAACTTCTGTGTTCTTAAAATGCCTGCTTGGTCAAAAAGTATCTACTTGCCCTTGTTACCTCACATACAACTGTCATTGTTCTCACGAACACTATCTTGAATTTAATACCAACTTAGTTCATATGGCAGAAAGAAGATACCCTGAGAACGAAGGTTAGAAAGTAGAAATATGCCACGCTCCAAAATTATCGCTAAGGAGCAAGAAGTCCTTGATCTAACAAATGCGCCAAATCTCCTCTTAGTTGGCTTGTAGTGGGAAGTCAAAACAAAGGTAAGACCAGGAGTCACCCTAAAGTTTTTTGATCTAAGTTGGTGTGCACCAGGGAAGCTTCTTGAGTCCTTTATATCGGTTTATAAAACCGATTTCGAATCAGTCATTTCTTCCTGACAATGAAACCGTTATAAATGAATACCCTTCATTTAGGGATGTTGAGTGGGGAGGGGTAACGGGTGTATTACCCCCACTCCCGTAGTTGTTTGAGGGCCCGAAGTTCTTCGAAGGGACACGCAAATTACTACAAATACTCTAATTTTACTGGGAAAACTGCATTTTTGTTTAAAGGGGGAGGGGGACATACATTTTTTCGTGGGCTCTGTCTTCATTCTTTCAACGAGCACTTCTTGTACCAGTGGATATTTTGAAGAGAATTTAGAACCTCATCAGCCGGAAAAAGACTGAATATCTTATTTGCACACTTTTTGATCCAAATAGGCTTATTTCGGATATTTATTTGAACGGAAACGTTTTTCTCCCCGAGTTACCCACATTTGAGTTTTGTAACCAAAAAGAGACTAAACTTGTTACATACGCGACTTTTCAGTTTTTCTGAAACACCTTAGTTGCATAGTTGTTACTGAAAAGTTTCATTACTTTAACAACAAAACTGACTCCATATGAGTTGCATTTGTTTGCCTAAAAGTTTCTGAGCAGTTACATACGAATTTCAATACAGCCCAACTAAATACTGGTTGGGCAATGTAACTGAAATTGATACAGTTCAGTAACTTTCATCAGTTGTAACTTCTGAGTGACTTAAGAATAACATTATGCTGGCATGTTTCGGACAACTGGAACGTTACTCGTATGAAACTAAAAGAAACTTACACCGTCGATACTTCATTGTTACTAAAAAGAAACAGAAGGGACAGAGTGTAATCGATAACCTTAATGCAACTGCAAAGTGACAATAATATTGCGCGAGTAACTTAAACTGAAACATTTCAGTAACTTTCCTTCTGAGTAATTCAAAAGTAACCTGATGCTGACATGTTTCAGAAAACTCTAATGAAACTCCACAGTAATTACTTGTTTTCTTCTGCCAGAATACAGTTTCTGTCTTCGATGTATTGTGTCGCAATTTAGTTTCACAGTGGTTGGCACGATATCTTAAGTTACATTTTTGTTTCAAGCCAGTCACACGAAGGTGAATAGTTATAATATTTGTTTTATACAAGTTTTTTGATATTTCCCAGTAAATCAAAAATTATGACTTGTGACTTTTCTAAACAGAATGAGTTTCTTAAGGGTTTCATTAAAGTTTTCTGTATGCAAAAGTATGTTTTTGAGACTATATGAATAAATAGAAAACGTGTTCCAATTCAGTTCCCCACTGGTTGGCACAAAATCTGAAGTACAATTTGATTACAATACAGTTGAAGATGGGTTTCATCTTTTAAGTTGTTGAACTATGATAAGGATTTAGTTTCGGCCATTTTATTTGACAAAAAATTTCTCAAAATAAATCAATTTAAACTATAAAATTATGCATTTACATGAAGACTGCATGCAAGATTTGGATCAAGAATCTCGAAATTCGAAGATTTGTCGTATTCAAAAACTTTGAATCAAAATAAAAAATTTGCAAAATTTTTCAATTACATACATAAGTATTATTTTGTGAGCGCGTGAGTTATTCCAGGGGTAAAATGTAATAATTTGTGGTACAACTACAAGCGTTTTGAAAATTCACCTAAAACAAAGCCGAAAATCAGATTATCAGATTTATAAGTTTACTAGCTTACCCACCCGGCGTTGCTCGGGTATACGATACCACACATTTTCAAAAAAACGAACCCGGCCCGACCTAGTAATCAATATAGCCTTATTTACTTCTTACAAAATAAGCTATCTGCTTAGCCCTGTTTCACATGATTAAGGACACGCTTTCACAAAAGACGGGTTTTATTCGTCTGCCGTCTGTTGTTGTGCTAAAAATTGTTGTTGTTAAAAATTTAAATATAACCAAACGTAGACGATTCACGGCAAAAAAACCATGGTGTGTGAAATCAATATCCGTACGTAAAAAAATCGTACGGTTTTTCTTCTTACAGACGAGACGGTCGTGTGTGAAACAAGGCTTAGGGTATTTATGCAACGTCGTAAACTTCATGACGTGGTAAAATCGTAAAGTTTACGATGCTGGTTTCATTAATGTCCATTTTTGTAAATGTTGTAAACTTTGTAACACAAACAGCTGTTTGTTAAATGCCTAGAATAAGTAATAAAACAACTTTGTGGAATTCTATGAAAAAAAATAGTTTTAAATGATGTTTTTATGTTGGAATTTGGAAACAAAAGATTATTTGTACATTTGTCAATTCATATTCCTAACCTAAATTTAAAAAAATTGATAAAATTGACAAACTTGAACAAAGTGGATTAGATCATAGAGGACTTGGTTTATACAATGATGGTAGCTGAAAGTTCTCGATATACTGAACTGATAGATTTGTCCATTATTCGGTTATGAAACAACAAAAGTTTGTTGTTGCAAACATTTTTCGACGTTTACAACGTCGTTGGGTCAAGTGCAAAGAGTTTAAAAATCATGAATCCATGATAGGAAGTGAAGTGATCTTGTGTGGTTGAAGTACAGAACGGTTCGCAATATTGGACAATATAAAGGGTGTTTTTTTAGACATGTGGCAATACTTCTTTTCGGAGTTGGTCTTTTTGACAGCTGTTACTTGATTTATGTTCAGTTTGGTTTGGCATTTCAAAATTAATAGACTGATAACAATCGTGGTCGAAAATTGGGCATTTCGGCTGGAATTTATTTGAGCCAGCCGCGGCGACTACTTGCCAAAAATCATTCCTCAAACATAATGGCAAACCTTTGTCTTTATAATAAAGCTAAGTACTTGGCCAAAACATTAAAATATATGCGTTTTATTATTTCTTGAAAACCACACGTCTAAAAAAAACACCTTCTACAAGACGTATTCACAGTAGCAGATGAAGATGATGATGCCTCACATGACAGCAGGTGTGAATTATGCTTATGCAATAAGCAGCATAAAAAACAATGAAGCCTCCCACAACTTAATTCAAACCTATCGCGGAAGAAAGACAGGTGGAAGATCTTATGGATCAAAGAAATATTATAACGTCAGATTTAGCATTAAGTTTGTCGTAGAACAAATTAAAACTTGCAGTAGTTTTCCCAACTCAACACAGATGGAGCTGTAAAAGTGAAGCAATCAGGTCGCCACAGTAAGTGGCGATTATAACAATCGTCGGTTGAAGACGAAAAATAGTAGAAGATTTGTTTCAAGATCAACCAAAGAAGATTCGTATGCAGAAAACAACCAACGGATTTGAAGTGCACATAAGTTGAACTCATTCCATGATTTCATACTCCAATCCTTGCACATTGCCTAAATGAGAGACTATTTTGATATTATAATTTGCAATTCCTTAGAAGGATGATTAGTGCGAAAGCTGGATCAAAACTAAAATGAAGAACCTTGTAATAATGATGACAGAGTTTCACTTTTTAAGTCAATTGAACTTGGGGAGACTTCTAGAACATGTGGTTGTCAATTACAAATCAAGATGAATCAATTTTAGATGTTAAATTTGGTCATTAAAAAAAATATTTAACAAAATAATGACTTAAATAGTTATTTGAATTTCGAATTTTGTTTAAACAATGAATATTCTAATTAACATCTAAACTATTTCCTAAACTAAATTAGATTTTAGGTATGTTTTTATACTATTTTTTTTGTTAATTTTAATTATAAAATTGTATCTAATTATTAGAAACCTATAAAGATTTTATAGAAAAATTTTGCAATTTATTGTATTAGGGAATGACAAAATGTATATTTTTATTTTTTTTGTTGCTTTAATCTTATTTAATTTAATAGCCTTCGTGGATAGATTCGCAGTAGATATTACAAATGTATTTGGACGTATGCGGCACCAATTAACTCTTTAGATTTTAAAATTTTGTTTATCTACTAAAAAATATAAAAAAACTTATGCTTTAGAGGTTAGGTTATGGCATGTTCGATAGTCCACCATATTAAAGATACTTTTTTATTTACACAAACATTTTTGAGCAGATTTTAAAAGCAATAATTTGATTTTTTTCTTATTTGTTTTTTTTTTTGTGTAATTGAAAATAAATATTTTGTAAATTGTAAACATTTTAACAAACAATAGAATATTCTTAATTTTTTTTTTGTTCTAGATATGTAGGGTTTGCATGTAATGATATTCTATTTTTTTTTCCAAAGTATCTATGTTGTATTTTTAAGCTTTAAAGTTATACTCTTGATTTTCTTAATTTATTTTAATTAAAACTATATATAGTGCCTTAACAGAAATAGCAAAAAAAATCTGAACATTTCCATGCCAGCAAACTAGTAATTTCCACTACTGTTATGCAGGACTATCACAATTAATTCATTGATTTATTCGTACTCCTTACCGCACCATTTATTATTTTTTGATTGCATGTCATGGTAACCTTGTTTGTTTTTTTTTATATATATATTTTTCTGCCATTAGGTTCATATGCGTGATAATATATTTTTTTATTTCAAATAAAAAATAATATTGTGTCATAATTTTTTCTGTTAATTATATCAATTTTTTTTCTGTTTAATTTATTTTTGTTTGTGTTTATATTAAGGGATTTTGTATAGTAAGAATATTTTTTTTTTAATCTTATTATTTATGTACAAAATGTGCTTAATATATACGAAATTCATTATGATGGTGTGTGTAGTGTATGTGGAGCACATCAGTTCATTTATGTGGTTGGCTGAAGTTATAACGTTAAGAATGTGTTACCCAGCATTGTTATCATAATGGTGGACATCGTTAGCGGGGAAATGGCGGGTGCAGTGCTATTTCCGGCTAGAATTTGAGCTCGTTTTCGCATTCGCTCCTGCAAGAGAAGAATTTTATAATTTGTTTTAGAAATTTCAGTTCAATTGAATTTTATTATATTTTTATTTTGGGTTCCAACTTCATTTGCCTCAATAGTTTAAGCAAAAAACTTAGTAATTTATAGTTATTTGAATAAAGCCAACAAACAAAGCGAAGGGTAGACCTGTGTCTCCAAGGGGATTCCAGCATCATATAGGTTTTTTTTTTCAAAACCCCTTCTGTCTAGACTAGGATCTCACCCCCACGTGGTTAACATCGGGTGCTTAGAAACGGTAACGGAAGAATTCTCGAGATGGAATCAACGTTGGCATCTATAGTTTTAGTCTGACTAACAACTAAGTTACAGCCTCATCCGGTTTATCCTTGTTCTTTTGGGAAAATAGTCACCTAATTGTTGATGGTGCATAAAAAAAAACAGCGTTTATTTGGATGCGGATTAGTCGTTGGCAAGAGGTCTTGAGTTTAAAATGTGTGAACGAGCACCTCACGCCAATATAAGCTTTCTGTACGCGCCGTTACAAAGCAGAAAGAAAATGATGACACCAATGGTATGTTCTTCGAGCTCTTGGACAAAACATATTTTTTTTTAACATTTTAACCAAAGATTGTTAAGATCTCGATTGGGACCACAAAGCTTCAAAGATTCGCTTTAAGAATCCAACTGTCGTGTTCGCCGGGTTGACTTCGGAAAACATCGGCAGGCCTCCTGCTTTTGGATTATTGATATTTGTCTGAGACCAACTTAAGGATTGTACGTATATATTTGATATTCCGCTATGGAACGTGGTATGCAGCCCTTTGAAATGGGTTCTCATGACTAAAATGGCTTGTTAAATGGCTATGCCACATAAGTAGGTCATGCTGTATTTTTCAAAGATGGTATTCTATATGTGGAATGCAGCCTAAACGGTTGCGCCAATCGTCTTCAAATTTTTTAACTTAAGGTTATTTTGACATTCTATAGGAGAGTTTTTTCAATTTTTTTTTTAGCTCAAAAATTAACGGTACCTGCCATATAACCGTTATGTAAAAGCTTATTTTTCTTGAAAACGGCTTTAAGAATTCTTATAAAAAAAATCGGTGTATTACTGTAGGTATGATTTATATTTTGGTGAAAACTAAATTTAATATGGTGGGCTAAAAACAGTACCTTCCATGGAACCGGTTTTTTTTCTTCGACTTTTTCGAAAACTAGTGATCCGATTACAATCAAAATTTATATTCAGGAAGATGTAGGTAGCCTGAGTAATTTTGCATAAATTTTTTTTCGAAAACTTTTTTTGTATTTTTAAAATTTAAAAAAAAATTTTTTGAAAAAATCAATATTTTAAAAACGGAAAAGTGATTTTTTTTTTAATTTTGTTTTTAAATGTACGTTATTTTTGTCCTTAAGTTTGTATTCTTGAATTATTTTTTTAATTTTTTTAAAAAAAGTTAAAAAAAACCGTTTTTTTTTGATTTTGAAAAAAATCACATTTTTTTACATTTCCTGAAGAAATAAAATGGCGTTTAAATTATTTCACCCAATACAATTTAACGTACTTTATTCGAACAATCAAAAGTCACAAAAATCGAATAAATTCTTTGATGTTCACTTTAATTTTCTTTAATATTATTCTACAATGTGACCACACACATGAGTAAGAACGTGCGATCCAAATCGTGCAATTTATTTTAATGCCAATAAGTCTGGCAGAGTTTTCTTCCAGCTTCATCCACTGAAGTTTTGATAATCCTGACTTACACTTGACGATTGATCTCTTTATCCATTAACTGTCAACCAGATTGTCCCCGCATTGCGATTGAGGAAAGACACTTTTCCAGTTTCATGGATGTTCGAACGTCGGGATATTCATTGATTTGGCCCACTAGCTCGTTGTAGGCATGTTACGCCTGCGGTTATCCCGACAAATACCAAAAAGAAAGAGGTGATATTGTGAGAATGTTTGACGTCGGACTGCTTCAGTCGCAAACGTCAAGGTCCTATTTTGATCAAGTCTTTAATTGCCTCCAAAGGAGTCCCTTTCCGCCAGCATTAAGTATTGAAAACATCAAAACCAATGGAAATATTGCCCAAAATGCCATAATGGATGAGGCCACCTCTTATTAACTGGGCCTTACACGGCCACGACAACGAAATTCCTATTTTGACGCTGGACAGAAGACTCAGAATTGCTCGTAGGTTCTACGAGCAGAAGTGATAAGTGGAACATACCACTGGCTTCTGAGAAGGAAGAAAAGGGAGCATGAGAAGAATGGCGAGATTGAGAAAATGGAGAGCTGTCACTGCAGGAATGTAGTTCAAAAGTAAAAAGTGATTGTCAGTAGTCAGGGACTTTATATTCCAGGGCTCCCCTCTGATCTCAGGGAACAACACCAGCAGTGCTGAGATCAAACGAAGACTCTGCCCAATTGCTGTTTGTTAGGACTAAGAAGGCAATTGAGTAGCAAAGCCCTCTCTTAGGGTACAAAAGTTTCCTTTTACAGTCCAGTCGACAAGTAGTTTTAGGTTGACAAAGGTCGGAACTTAATGAAACCTTGGCATAAATATTCGGGGACGGTTAATTAACATTTTCTTAAGTGTTGGACCTCCTATAACTCCTTTCTAGTGCATTTTAACGCAAAATGACTCGGATCTATGAAGCAACCTAAAATGCTCAAATTTGAGTACTTTCTAAACATTCGAGTTTTTTACTTTTAAAGCGCAATAACTTCGTAACCATTGGATTAAAAGCAAAAGTCCTCATCATGAATCTGGTTGGAAATTCAATTACCTATATATTTGTTACTCCACTTTTTATTTTGTGACCGCTACAACGAAATGAGAGTTAGTTAAGAAAATCTGTAAAAATAACTGAATTCTATGAAGTGCCTCTATAGTCCTGTTGACAGGTAATTTTTAATGGAAACAAATAGGAACTTAATTGAACTTTCCTACATTTTGATTATTCAAACATGTTTATACGTGAATTCGTTCCCGAGATATGGCGCCTTGAAAAAGGATATAATTTTTCAAATTTCGCAAGAAATGCAGAAAAAACACAAAAACATTCATAATTTCACCTTATTTCTTTATATTTAGGCAGAAATAATGAGATATAGGCTTGTATTTTCGGGCACGTGACCCTTGAATCCGCTCCCGGCGACGCAGTTTTTTCTGAGGACATTTATGGTATGGTAACCGGATATTTGAATTCAATATCTATCTGACAGTGGAAAAATCAATCACCTCCTACCTCTAAATAACGAGATATAGGCATGTGAAACTTTGAGTAAAAAAATAATTTTCTTACACGAGGCTTTTGAATCCGCTCTTGGAGGCGCAGTTATTTTTTTAGGAAATTTTTTGTACATGAATCTGGTAGCTGGATACAATACCTTCCTCACAGTGTAAAACATACTCAGCTCAAAATTCAAAATTATGAGATATAGCCATGTGAAAACTTGAGTGAAAAAAATTAGTTTCTGACACGCCGCTTTTGAATCCGCTCCTGGAGGCGCAGTTCTTTTTCTAAGACAAATCTGGTACATGGATCTGGTAGTTGGACATAATACCTTCCTCACTCTAAAACATACTCAGCTCAAAATTCTATATTATGAGATATAGCCATGTGAAAGCTTGAGTGAAAAAATGTATTTAATATAAAAATCTTTTCCATTGTCGGATAGGCACTAAGTCCAGCTACTAGATACATGTACCAGAATTTTCTTTCACGAAATCCAAATATAGAGACTATAAGATAAGATAAGATTCGTGAAAAAATTGAGATAACTCTAAAAAAGTGATCGAGAAAAAAATGTCTGTCTGTCTGTCTGTATGTATAACGAGCTGCAGCCTAAACGACTAAACCGATTATCTCAAATTTGGTGTGTATGATTATTTTGGCATTTCCCAGAGGTAACATTTTATTTGTAGGCTTAAAATAACGGTACCTGCCATATGACCGTTTAGGAATAGCTTATTTTTCTCGAAAACGCCTCCAACGATTTTGATGAACATTTTTGAGAATTTTTATGTTAGTATTGGCTATCATTTGATTAGAACCAATTTTTCGGGAAAAGTCTATTAACGGTACCTTTCATATAACGGTTTTTATTTAATTTTGGGCTTTCTCGGTAACGGCTCTTTGGATTTCTGCCAAATTTTATATTTGAGAAGATCTAGGCAGTTTAATTAATTCCGCGTATCAAAATTTTAAATAACTTTTTTTTCTAATTAAAATTAATTTTTTATTTTTTTTTTATTTTGAAAAATCAATATTTCTAAAACTGATAAAAAAATATTTTAAATTTTATATTCAGATGTATAAAACTCTAAGAACTGCATACATGAATTTCAAAAATATTTTTTTTTTCAAAAAAACTAAAAATAAAAAAACAGGATTTTATCAAAACCGGTCCTACAATTTTCGAAATACTTTTTTCATAAATTCTTTGTTATTTAAGACGTCTGATGGCGTACTTCATATTTACTAAAACCGTTAAGTATTTGGGTTTTAATACTTTTTATAAGTTCAAACTGTGTTATTTTCAACGTAAATGTTATTTGTTTCTGTCAAAGATCTTGCTTCCCAATGTAATTAGGTACATACGAGCAAGTACGTGCAACCCAGTCGGTCCATTTTTTTAAAAAAAGTACTCAAATTTGAGCGTTTTAGGCTGCTTCATAGCTCCGTTGCTGTTGGTTTTACAAAAAATCTGAATAAACCAAACTTGTAGGAAATTTTATTTACTACAAGTTGGCATATAGAGTAATTTTGCGTTAAAATGCACCAGAAAGGAGTTAAAGGGCAAAGAGTCAAAAAAGTGACGATTTTCAGTAATTTTTCGTCGATTGTAAAAGGGGCGGAGGGGCGTGGTTGTGGAATTTTTGTTTTTGTATCTAGAGGGCATCTCAACAACATATCAAAAATCCACAATTTCCCGACCTTTTGTAGGGTAAAACCTCTTTATTTACCGGGCTATAAGGCTTTTTCGAGAGAAGAATTCTCCGGCAAATTTCGATTCCGTATACACGAACATCTATGCATATATTTATTACTTTTGTATTATTTTTAAAATTTATAAAACGAAGCACATTTGCAAATTTACATTTAACCAGCAGCGACGTTAAAACGTTTTAACCAAAACTTCAACGACAAAAGCTAACAAAACTGAAAAAACATTGCATGTACGTTAAGCTTTTTCAATAAACATTTGATTTTCAATAATTGAAAGTCGCATTCTACTAAACAAAAGCAGTTAAAACATGGATAACTCACAGTTTGGGATTATGCCTCAATTCCCTTAAGTAAGTTTATGGTGTTTAAAGCATCTTTAAGATTTTGTTGCCGGAAAGATATTAAAAATAGTTAAATCGGAGACTACTATAACATTTTTTTTTAATATTTAATAAACATTAAGTAACGAAAAGGAAAATCCAGAAATCGCAAACATTTTTCATTAATTTTATAACTTTGGCGAGGGAAACATTTTTTGTTTATTTCCTTATAAGTACAAGAGGTCAAATAATTTCCGCTTAGGCCTTCTTTCCTTCTCAGGGACTGGAGTTTTTGCAACTGTTGCACCTGTCTAGAAAATTTATTAGTTTCCTTAAACTTTCAGCAACCAAAAAAAAAAAAAACAAAAAAAACTAGCTGTGTAGAACTGAATACTTACTTGGTATTTTGTATCCTCCCCTGGTGGATCCAGGCACTCGAACTCGCAGCAGTGAGTGCCAACTCTAAAGTTTTTGCAGAACTAAAAGCGCCGAAAAAAAGAATTATAATTAAAGCAAGAAACTAACTTTGAAGTTGACGAATGTAAAGCATATAAGACTCACATAAGGTGGATCGCAATAAATGGCCTTACACCACAAGGGCTCCGAATGGTAACAAACACATAGACTGCAGACTCCAGGTCCAGGTACGTACAGCATTCCATGGTTGACAGAGTTCCCTTGAAAATCGATGCAGTCCTCCTCCAAGCATCCTGCAAATTGAAACAAATGTTCAATATATGCATATAAACTAAGCTAAAATTAAAGGGAGGGAGGGGGGGGGGTAGGGTAAAGTGAAAGCTGGGAAATTTGGATAGGGCGTTGAGGCAATTTACTATTTTTTTTTTGGCAAACATTCAAAGGAAAATTTTGGCAATTGGCCAACATTTCCCAAAGCATCATTGAAAGGTGTGTAATGCTGATTTTTTTTGTAGATTCAGCTTGTCGAAATATAACTCAACGTTGTTTTGGCATTATATGAATTGGGTCATTCAGCTGCTGCATTAATTTTTTAAACTGCATATTATAAATTTATTGTTAAGGAAGGCAAGCCAGTGAGTAAATGAATGCTCAAATGAATAGCAATTATAGTTGCAAATATTTTTTTTCGAATTTATTTTGACAGCATTGAAAAAAATGGATTTTTAAAAGCTGATGTTACAACTATCCATTTGGAGATGCGATGTAATGGAACAGGCCTGACAAGAGCAGGAAACTGCGATTTTTACTATTTGAATTACTACTTAATGGGAGTGAGACTTCAGCAAAGGGCAAAGGCAAAGCTTTCGGGAAGTCAGCAAGGGAATTACGACTATCCGTATTACGGTAAAATCCATCACTCAAGCCTTATTAGCGCCCATGCCTCTACAAAAGCGGAAGACGACGCTACCAAAAAATGTTTCTACGAGCTCCTTGCCAAAACGTACGAGCAATGCGCCAAGTTTAAATTAACAATCCTATTGTGGAATATTAATGTCTGCGGGAGGGTGGGCATCAGTCGATCAGCAACTGTGGAAGAGTGAAGGCTTTGTTGACGACTTTCACAGTGGAAAAGTTATATTTTCAAGTGTCTAAGTGACTAAATACAGTATTTAAAGTAAATTCTTAGTTTATTTGCCAAAAGGCAAATAATTAAATTTGTTTTTTTTACTTTTTGTAAAGCCAACATAAGTTTGGCAATCATTTGCATTAAAATCAAAAATAAAAAAAAAAAAAAAAGCTTTTTTAAAAGCTAGTCTCGAACTTTGGACAAGCCAGTCCAAAGTTATATTAACCAAAAACCCAAAATCTACCATATAAGCGATTAGCTGAAGTGGTAGAGTGGCCGGACGCGGCGAAGAAGAACCCAGGTTCGAATCCAACCTGGGGGACTTCACCAACACTTTTTGGGAAAAAGTGTTGGAAAACAGACAAAGCCTAGAAGGCGTGAAGGAAATCTCCCAACCAATGGAGGAGGAGATAGATAAGGTGGTGCCATCGGATGATGGGCTACCAAAATCGGCTGATGCACCAATGACGTCAGTCAAGAGGAGGAGACGGCAAAAAGTTCAACCGAACTTAGTCACGAAAAGGCCAACAAGGGCAAATATAGTTCAACAGCAAGTTGGAGAGAAGGAAGAGGCGCGACCAGCTAAAACATCCGCAGCTTCCAAAATACGTCAGCAGCTGGAAAATGCTGGACTAGCGTCGGATATATCAGTGTCGTATGTGTCCGACGAAGGGGAGGGGCACTATACAAGTACCCCAGACGACACACAAGTTGCCGAAGACAACAACACCAAGAACAATCATACAGAAGGAAGGCCTTCCTCATCGGAGTCAGATGATGAGGAAGAAATAATCAGTGACTTTGAGCGCAAGATCCTGGCGGTCAGAGCCAAGCAAGAAAAAAGAAGGAGGGATGAAAGGCTCGCCAAAGAGCAAAAGGAGGCAGCCAAGCTTAAGGCCCTCCAGACGGCTGAGCAGCAGAAACAGCAACAACAACAAGAACAGCAGCAACCACAGCTGCAGAAACAACAGCCACAGCAGCAACGAAAACAACAGTCTGCTATACAGCAACAACAACAACACCAAAAAGAACAGTCACAGCAAATAAAGATGGACCAACCATCGACATCTAAAAAGGCACAACAGCAGCAGCAGAAACAACAGCAGCAGCAAAATCAACAGCAGCAGCAGCAAAGTCAACAACAGCAGAGACAACAGCAGCTGACACAACAGCAGCAGATACAAAAGCAGCAGCAACAGCCAGCGCAGCCAACACAAAAAAAAGGTAAGGTGCCGCCAATTAACACATATAAAATGAACTTAAAAGATATAATAGATATATGTAGAGACGCCATAGGCGACAATTTTTTAATTAAAAGACTTAGTAATGATAGACATGCTATCCACTGCTTCTCAGTGGATCAGCATAAAAAGGTAAAGGAAATTCTCGAGAAAACGGCCACTGAACACTACAGTTTCACGCCAAAAGAGGAAAAAATTCAGACGGTCCTCTTAAAGGGCCTTGATAGCTCCACTGACACGGTGGCGCTTTTAAGCGAACTCCGTCGGGTAGCGACGAACGATCTTGAGTTCGTGGGGGTCAAGCCTTTCACGACTGTTAGAGCCAGACGGGAGCAACGGAAATTACCGTTCTTCCTGGTTCAGCTGTCGCCCAAAAGCAAACTGGATAGTCTACGGAAAATTACCAACGTAGACTACCAGGTTGTAACCTGGGACAAATTAAAGAGACGCGGCGACATGCTTCAATGCATGCGCTGCCAAAGGTTCGGGCATGCCGCGGCGAACTGCGGTATGCAGTCTCGCTGCGTGAAATGCAGTGAGAACCACAACATAGGTGAGTGTAAACTCGGACAGGAAAGGGTCGAAAATAAGACTCTACTTAAATGTGTGCTTTGCGGAGGCGAGGGGCACCCTGCTAGTTATCGGGGCTGTCCTAAGTTTCAGCAGATAAAGCAAACAAAAGCTCCGAAGGTGGTGGAGAGGCGACCTGTTTTTGCTCCTGCACCGACAACCGTTGTGCCACAAATCTCTTACGCCCAAATGGCGGCAGGGAGGGCAACAACAACGGTACAGCCACAACTAAAGGTTGCCAAACAGGCCCCCGTGCCTACGGCACCTGCGGGACAGGCAGATATAATGACTGTGTTGCTGGCCATGCAGGCCCAGTTAACCAGCCTACAACAACAGCTCGGAAAGCAGGAGGAAAGACTAGACCGTGTCTACGCTTACCTTCCCAGCTTAGGGCAATTTAGACCATAATGGGCGCGCTGTACGAGAACCCCTTTAAAATCCTGGCTGTGAATGTAAATTCACTAATCAGGACCGAACGTAGAGCAAATTTGTTTCAATTGTTGCATGATCACAGTCCAGATGTCTTTTTGGCTAGCGAAACCAAGCTAAACCAGAAACACAAACTGACTCATAATAATTACAATATCGTAAGAAGGGACCGGCCCAACTCCACTCGTGGGGGCGGGGTCGCTATCTTTTTACGAAAAGGTATAGATCATAAGGTCATATATAATAGTGAAGTGCGAAGATTCGAGTTGTTAGAAGCTTGCATCATATGCATTCCTCTCCAACATGGGAAGCGAATGTATGTGATCGCAGTGTACGCACAAGAAGCACCTCAACCTGCAAACTTTATTGCAGAGCTCGAAAAACTTTTCGAATGCCTTAGCCTGCACTCGGATGAAAATTACTTTATTATCGCTGGGGATTTCAATGCCAAACACGAAGATTGGGGAAATCAAATCCAAAATCCAAGGGGATACCATCTTTTTGATTGGATGGGTCGACACCATATTGAGTATAAAATCGACCTTCTTGCTACAGATAGACCATCGTTCCCAAGGAGCGGTGCTTTTCTAGATCTACTACTGTTAGACTCAAGACTGACAGTAACTGACTCTGTGGGCCAACAGACAAGAAACTGTTTACAGACGGTAGAATACGACAGTGACCACTGCGGACTTTCCGCCGTCATACAGCTACCAAATGAACTTGTGGTATTGGACGAATTTGTGCCTGCGCGCTCTTACAATTTTAGTAAGGCACGCTGGCCACGTTTCTCCAACATCCTGACAAGAGAACTCCTCTCTAACGACATTGTGCCTCCAAACGACAGGAATCTATCGAACGTAGAGATCGATGGATACCTGCTTCAGATGGATGGTGTCATAAAACAAACGATGGACAGAACGATCCCACGATACAAAGAACATAACGCAACTGAAATGTACAAGAACGCGACAATAGACGCACTACATAGACAAAAAAGTGGCCTCCTGACAAGACTAAAACTCTTGTACAGGCGGTTTACTGACAGAAACGATCTGGAGATTAGGACACTGAAGTCTTCAATCAAAAATATCAACTCGCTCATTAAACAAAACTATCGATTGTCTATTAACTCTTACTGGGATAACAGAATTCGAGCCGTTAATTCTAGCGACCCGAGCATGTTTCCCGAGATTAATAAAATCTTTAGAAAGAACACTCAAAATGATCTTCCGTGTCTTAAACTCCAAAGAACGACAGACAACGAAAACATACTTCTGACCGCAGGAGTAGATCTGGGGGACGCCGTCTTGGACGACGAATTCTTTGTGATCGAAGATCCATTGGAGAAGGTTGAGACAGTGGGTTCTGCTTTTCAGCAAGTGTATAAGGTGAATGAGTCCATTCATCCAAATCACGACCTGGAGAACAGAGCTCTGCTGAATCACTTCTACCTTCGAAATAGCATCACGCAATGGCGATCTGAGAATCTTGGTTTTACCGGATTCAATGAAGACAATCTGGCAAATGCCACCGTCGCCGAGCGAAATGGGCCAAGTTCCCTGCTCATCTCGAAGGTCGAACTACAAATGATCTTCGCATCATTAAAGAAAAAGAAGTCAGCAGGAGTCGATGGTATACCCAATGTTGTACTGCGACATCTCCCTGAGGATGCAATTAACATATACACAACACTGTTCAACAACGCGCTGAATAATGCATATTATCCAGTGAGTTGGAAGACAGCTGTAGTACATCCTCTCCCCAAAAAGGGAAAGGACAATTCCAATCCGGCAAATCTCCGGTCGATAAGTCTTCTTCCGAGTATCAGTAAGGTATTCGAAAAAGTTATCAATAGAGCTCTGTCCAAGTGGGCCGAGGACAAAAATATAATTCCAGACACCCAGTTCGGCTTTAAGGCGGGACATGACACAATTCATGCCGCGTCAAAGCTAGTATCTGCTGTCCAATGGAACAATGCTAAGAATCAATGCACGGGTGCCTGTCTGGTTGATTTGGAAAAGGCCTTCGACACCGTATGGTTAGAGGGTCTGTATCTGAAGCTAACCAGATGGGACATAAGTAAACCACTGCTATATATGCTTTATGACATGCTTAATGGTAGAAAGTTTGTTGTCAAGAGTGGCAATATAACATCTACCACAACGTTTGATATTAAAAACGGTCTGCAACAGGGAGCGGTGAACTCGCCGATTCTCTTTAGTATTTACACCAGCGATCTCATTGGGAGTCTACCTCATGCAATTGCGTATGCCGATGATTTAGTTGCGTACAGAACAGGTCCAAAAGTTGAAGTCATCAGAATTCTCTTGCAACGTGATTTCGATAAAATTCAACAATATTGTAATGATTGGAAGCTCAAAATCAACTTCCAGAAATGTGAAACTATCCTGTTTAGAACCCCTTTGTCTGGGGCCTCTAGGGATACGAGAAAGAACTGGCGCAAGCTAGTGATCGCTGGGCCACATGCACATCCACTGGCGAGTAAAAGTGTAGTAAAGTACCTTGGCATCTGGTTGGATCAGTATCTATATTTCAATCGACATGTAGAGGCTGCTCTGACCAGGGCTAGGGGAGCTTTTGCCCTGACAAGACGGTTGTTTTATAGCAGCCGCCTTGATAGCAGGGTGAAAGTGATTTGCTACATGGCCCTAATCAGGCCGATGATTGCCTATGGATGCCCTGTGTGGTTCAACGTTGCACCATCTCTAATGGAAAAGATTCGGGTGTTCGAGAGACAGTGCCTTCGCGCTTGTCTCGGTCTTTATAGAACACCAGAGTCGGAGTACAAACACTATTATTCCAACGAGGTCCTATACAACGGGGCCAATACAAACAGGATAGATAACTTTTTAATTAAGCTCATTCGCGGGCACATTGCAAGGGCGATGACCTCAACTAATGGACAAATCTTCGGGGCTTACTACCCCCAAGATGAATATTTTGAAAGCACACGTTCGAGTGGTTTTATCCCGCCCGAGGCTTTCCTATACCTTGATAGTCGAGGGCTGATTCAGGATAGATCGGCGATTCCGTTGATCTACCACGTCGGCCGCAGAACAGTCGATAGGCGGCTCCTCTACGACCGAGACATAGTCGCTGGGAGCGAAGCAGAGCGCCTCCGTTTCAGTAGGGCCGTGCCCGATCGGGATCGGAAGGAAGCCCTAGATCAGGTCCACCAATTTTGGTGGCTTAACTAAAATCCGATAATTTTCAGTCGGCAAAGACGAAATATCGCCTATGGCCGACTACATATATCTTTGTAGCTTTTAGGTAGGTAGGGCAGTTGCGGCGGCACCAAAAAAAAAAAAAAAAAAAAAAAAAAAAAAAAAAAAAAAATTATAAAATTTCAAAAAATACAAAAAAAATATAAAAACACAAAAATCAAAAAAAGCTTGCTGTGGCTGTTCTAATTTTAAGTAATTTTAAGTATTTTAGGTTTATTTTAAGTAATTTTAAGTTTATCTTTAGTTTATTTTAAGTTAGTTTTTAAGTAGTTTAAGATAGATTAAGAATACGATAAAGATTACTCAGTTTTTTATTTTTCTGGGTAAAAAATAAAACCCGTAATATATAAGATAATTTTAAGTTATTTTTAGGCCGAAAGGCAATTAAATTAAGTTAAAGATTAATTTAGAGCGCCCGCATAGGGCCAGTAAGTTAATTAAGATGATAGTTTTAGCTAGTTTTAAGATTTTTGTCTAGCATTTAAGTAGATATAAGTAAAAGAAAAATAAAAATCAATTAAAAGTAAAAGTAAAAAGGGAGGGTGGGCATCAGTTGCAAGGAAATCGGAAAGGAAAGCACAGCCTCCACGACACCACCTCGGAAACGGACTCAAGCCCATTGATTTTGTAGCTGGAAAAAACATGGTTTTAAGAATCACGCGAAACAGTTAAAGAAAAAAAACCCCAGGAGAACCGTTTGGCAATACGAGAAAGCCAACTGGGACGGTCTCAATAACTGGTCACTATGCTTCCTCGATAGTGGCATTGATTCCAGCGCATACACGGTCACAAATTGAATTCTTTTAACAATGAGAAATCTTATCTCAAATAAGTCGAAGAGTATCTAACCTAAGAAAAACTAATGGTTGGATTCGAGCTGTAGAGAGGTTTTCAGGTTAAGAAATGTAAGTTTCCGTTGTTATAAAGCCAACATCACTGAGGATAACCGGAAAAAGTTTCGTAAAACCCAAATTTTACAAGAGCACAAAATTCGCCTTAAAATACTGCAATGTCCCAAAGGCAGTAAATTTTTTTTGTCATTTATAAAAAAAGTAAAGAATACTTCGTCATCATCAGTTCCTACGCTCGTCTTCAACGATACTCCTGTTGTCAGTTCTCAAGGAAAAGCAGATCTGCTTGCTGTCCAATTCGTGGCAAACTCAACACTGGTAGAAGGGGTCAGAACTCCTCCTGTACTCGAGAGCGTACATGATTTTATGGGACCAATCTTCTTTCGTACTCGTTCAGTCACAACAGTATTGAAAGATCTCGCTGGCCCGGATTGTATCTCCGTTATTGTTCTTCGTTGGATTAGTAATTACCTTTCGAACCGCTCAATTCAAGTTGTTTCAAATCTGATATTCACAAAATAAATGCTGGTGTGCCCCAGGGCTCTGTTTTGTCTCCCACTCTTTTCCGACATACATATGTATGTCAACGACGTATTAATCCAATCAATTGTTTTGCTGACGACAGTATTCTCAGCTTTTCATATTCGTTTCTAGGTTCACATTCATGTTCTTCGGATGAGGCAGCGTATATAAGCTTATTAAATTCTGATCTTGCCAGCATTGTAGAATGGGGAATAAGAAATCGCGTAGAATTTAGCTCTTCTAAATCTCAAAGTTGTCTTTTGTCGTTAAAGCAAAACATACCTCTAATGCCACTATCCATGAGTGGCACTTGCATTGAAGAAACCGAACACCTCTAAGTTCTCTGTATGTGCATTACAGACCACCTTCTGTGGAATAACCACATATTTGACATCGCAAAGAATGCTGCGAGGTGTTAGGTTTCCTTCGAAGATGTAAGAAGTTCTTCACCCCGTCTGAGCTGGCTACAGTATATAAAGCATATATTCGACCGAAACTCGAGTATAATTCCCATATTTGGATAGGTGCTCCTAAAACCCACTTGAGTTTTCTAGATAGAATTCTCTTTATTTATTTTATCGTTATTTTAACAAGCAATTTAACAACCGTAATACTCGCACTATAAGGAATGCCCATCAGTTTACTCTTGACTATAACTTCGGACGTACTGTTAAGTATAGATATTCTTGTTTTAGTCGCACAACACGAATGTGAAATGCTTTGCCAGGCTCAGTTTTTCCTTCCCATTTTGATATGCCGAACTTTAAAACTAATGTATGCATCGGTATCTCCTCTTTTATCCCTCCTCATTTATCTAATACTCGTGCGTTGGTATGGGGATTATATAACCCCCCTGCTTGGGCTCACTATAGGATTTGGAGTAGGTGCAAGGTTGGGTGAATGCAAAGTTTCTTTTCGATTGAAACGTGCCGCAAACATCGAGTCAGATCACCATCTATTTCTAGCCAAACTTCGTGTATATATTGGATATCCATGGAGGAGTTCCTTTCGTCAACATTGTTGGACCAAACCAATGCGATATAACTATTCTTATTTCTAGGAATACAATAAAACATTAAAAAAACTGGTCCATTTTCCAATTTTGTAACGCCAAGTCATATGAATATAGACTTTGAATTTTATATAAATAAGTATGGGTCAAAGCAAGGGTCATATGTATGTAGTATTTCTATTATGGACCTAAATCAAAATATTATTTAAAAACAATCTTAGACTAAATACCACTCATTATGCCACTTAATCTAATCATTAAGTCGCCATCAAAACCTAAGTGGTTTTCGAAGAGTCAGCTTTTGTTAACATCGCTTCCTCTGAATTGTTTTCAATAGATTTCCGTAAGCGTCTATAAGGCGATAATAATTGAATGATGCTTCAGATTCATATCTGTCGGATCAACAATTAAGATTGATGTCACCTTTTGGCTTCTTGGTCCCCTCTTCGGTAAACGATTATTGATAAAGGCTTTTAAAATTGATATGTTATGCATATACCGACGCAGTTGATTGTGTAGATGAACTTCATGTTAAAATATCTAAAGCTCCGACATTAAAAAAAAAATCCTCTAAAACGGTTACGCAAAAGTGCACTTAGGTTTATCGCAGGCGAATAGATTGTTAAGTGTAGATGCTGATATAAAATTAATTTAAAAAAATAAAAAATATAAAAAGTTAAGGAAAATACAAAGTGCATTGATGTAGTTGAGTTCATCATGCAACAGTTTAAGGAAGTAAGCAAGTTATCTTGGAACTAATGCTCCTTAAGAAATTCATTGTTTTTTTTTTAGCAAGTATTAACACTTAATTCAGTTATTAAGATTGTGTTTAACTGTTTAATGTATATTATTAAAAACCAAATTTAATTTGTTGGTATTCTTGAATAATAATCTGAAAAAAAATTGTACACTATTGCGAACGAGGTTTTGAGTACTTTGGTAAAACCATTAATAATAACTGTTTTCAGATTATTTTTAAATGATGTCTTAATTTGTTCCTATTAACTTGGGAAGAAGAAATCAGATAAGTAGCCACCGCCTCGCTACTCGTTCCACTCTGAGGCTGGGCATGTAACTATAAAGTAACCCTCCAAAGGAAGTCCGCTGGCCCAGATGGTATACCCCCGATTCTTCTGTAGAGGTGTTCTTCCGCCCATCGCTCGTAACCTTCTGGATTCTTTCCCAGAAGATGGAAACAGCATCTGTCCAGCCTGTCATTAAGAAAGGTTACCCATCCTATCCCTCTTCCTAACGACCCATATAGCACTAGGATCCCTTCTTTCTAAGGTCATGGAAACGCTGATCAACCGTCAGCTTAAGGAATATCTCGAAATCGAAAGCTTCTCCATGACCGTCAGTATGGCTTCCGCAGCAACCGTTCCACTGGTGATCTGATGGCATATCTCAGCAGTGGAACAAATCTTTACATCGCTTTGGTGAAAGTAAGATTATTGCTCTTGATATCTCCAAGGCATTTGATAGAGTTTGGCATGAAGCTCTCTTATCGAAAATGCGTGCTTTTGGGATCGATGATACTCTTGTTCGTTGGATTAGAAGCTATCTTCTGGACCGTTCAATACAAGTTGTATTGGACGGATTCAAGTCTGATTCCCACAAAATAAATGCTGGTGTGCCCCAGGGCTCTGTTCTGTCCCCGACTCTTTTTCTCATTTTTATAAATGATCTTCTGTCTGTTACTTGTAATCCACTTAACTGTTTTGCTGACGACCTTACCCTCGGCTTTTCATGTTCGTTCGATAATTCACGTCCTTCGCCTTCGGACGTACAATTGCAACGGAACTGTATGTCAAGTCAAGCTCATTAAACTCCGATTTATACAGCATAGTCAAATGGGGTAATAGGAATCGTGTGGAGTTTAATGCTTCGAAAATTCAATGCTGCTCCAATGCCATTGTCCATAAATGGCACTTACATCGAAGAAAGTGAAAAGCACTTAGTACTTGGTATGTGTGTCAACGACGACCTCCGTCGGAACGACCATATATTTGAGATCGCTAAGAATGCTGCTAAGTGCTAAGGTTTTCTGTATCGGTGTATATAAGAAGTATTTTTCTCCTTCTGATCTGGCTACAATTTATAAAGCTTTTATACGCCCTAAACTCGAGTATAGCTCCCACCTCTGGGCAGGTGCTTCGCAAACATCACTACACCTGCTCGATAGAATACAAAAAAGAGCGTTAAGATTGATAGGAACTAAAACTGCCGCTGAAACAATTGCCCCTCTCAAACACCATCACAATGTCACGTCTTTCCATAATATATCGGTGCTTTTATAAAAAAAATTTTCACTCGAAGTAGCCAGCTGCGTTCTTCCCCTTAAAAGTTTCTCCCGTAATACTCGTCTCGCAAGGATTGCTCATCAGTTCACCCTTGAGTCCAATTTCGGACGTACCGTGAAATATAGGGATTCTTTTTTTAGCCGAACAACACGAGTTTGGAATAGTTTACCCGGCAAGATTTTCCCTTGCCATTTTGATTTGCAAACATTCAAAACCAATATTAAGCGACACCTTCTGTCCTTCCCCTCCTTTTTAACCTAATGCTCGGACCAATTTCATGTGCATGAAACCCCTAAGAAACTTATCTCAAAGACCATCAGGAACCGTGAACAAGCATCCCGTACCTATATACTTTAGTACTATGGACATATTAGAAAGAATCCAAACAGATATTGAAGAAGCATTTTCCTTCTATACGCTGACACGGCTTCAGCCCCCAACTGGCCAAACCTTATACATTAGTTTAATTTAAGTAGAATTGTAAATATATAATTCATGTTCAATAAAAAAATTGCAAAAACTGAAAAAAGGCTAGTTAAGGCTGGGTGTACCTCTTGGACGTTTTAAAACGTAAATATTCCTTCTCTTCGTATCGCACAGAATATGAATGTGCACTTTTTTCCTTGCGTTTATTTCTTTTTGATCCTCAGGAGCGATGACGATGCGACGACCATGAAGAAATGATATGCATGGGCATGGGCACTAACAACAAACCTACCTGCCTCTGGCCTAGCTCTAGAAATAATTAGAAATGAAATGACCTTTTTTTGTTTTTTGTGATGTTCGTCCTTTCTGTGGCTCCCCTAGTCCATAATAGTGTGTCTAGGAATCTGTTATATTTTTTTATTTTCAATTAGCTACATATATAAAAAAACTGGACCTGGAGAGCAAAATTAGTTCAAGTTGATATGATAATTGCATCGTTGGCCGGCCTATATTTTTTTTTATTTTGTCTGTCTAGAAGACCGGCCTAGATCAATTTTAACGTTTGCCAACGTGTTTTTGACGTTGAACGAAGATCTTTTGTAAATTTTCATAAAATTTCTGACAGTTTTTTTTATTTATTTGGGGCCAAATTGTATAATGGAAAATGAATCCATATTCTTAGACTTAAAAGAAATCGAAAAAAGAAGAAGAAAAAAAAGAAAATGGAAATATAACCCTAAACTAAATTGCTGAATAAGACACTATCAATACAAAAAAAATGGGCACGACTGTGTCGCACGTACTTGCTTCTATGTGTTTAACCATATTGGAAGGCAAGATCTTTGATTGAAACAAGTAACATTTACATACAAAAATAACACGTTCTAAACTTTTAAATAGTATCAAAACCACAACCCTTAACGGTTTTTAGTAAATATGGATTATGCCGTGACACGTCTTGTAAATAATGAATTTATGAAAAAAGTATATGGACGGATTTTGATAAATTCTTGTTTTTTTATTTTTACTTTTTTGAATTTTTTTTTTTTAATTTTGGTATTAAATTTTTTAGACTTTATTAATGTACATGTGATTATAAAATTTAAAATGTTTTTTTTATTAGTTTAAAAATATTGATTTAAAAAAAATTAAAAAATAAATTTTAATTAGAACAAAACAGTTATTCAAAATGTTGATATGCAGAATTAATTTGGCTATCTAAATCTTATCAAATGTAAAATTTGACAGAAATACAAAAAAAACTGTTACCGATAAAGCCAAAAAATAAAAAAAAACTTATATGATATGTACCATTAATAGACTTTTTCGGTAATTTTGGTTCTGATTATATAAGAGCTAATACCAACAAAAAATCCTCAAAAAAATTCATCAAGATGGTTGGAGCCGTTTTCGAGAAAAATAAATATACATATAAAATATAAAATAAAATATAATAAAAATAAAAATAAAAATAATAATAACTGCCATATAGAGGTACCGTTATTTTAATGCCTTAAAATTAAATTTAAATTTAACCTCTGGGAAATGCCAAAAGAATCACACACACCAAATTTGAAGATAATCGCTTAAGCCGTTTAGGCTGCAGCTCGTTATACATACTGAAAGACAGAGAGAAATTGTTTGCCACTTGCCACAATGTCCTATACAAAGTTTCTATCGTAAGTAACAACAGCGCAATTATCGTTAACATGGGACAAGGTACACCAAAGTAAGCCTTTTCTTAAATTCCCGATAAATTATATAAAAAAATTGAGAATAGAATATACCCGAGAATTATGTCCTAAAATCTTGAAAACGAATTAAGGGTATAGAAGAGCATAAGTAAGAAAAGTAGACATATAATTATCCAAACCGCTGAAAAAAAAATTGTTGCTATTGTTATTTTTCTTATAATTTTGTGTGGCCATTTTTCGTATTCAATTCGAATCTGTTTTATTTTTGGAGCTTCCTTTCACTTTCAGTTTAAAAATTGGACCGTTTTTATGGGTAATTTTTCATTGGAGCCAAATTTCACGTACCCATTCAGATCATGTTATTCTTCTACGTATATGTTGTATACTCCTTGTATCTGTCAAAGATCTTTGATCTAGTAAACATATATGTACATATGTAAATGTATACCTACATAATGTATATCGCTCATACTAAACACCAGAAAAAATTATTTTACTCCAAACCAAAATAATTATTTTTGCATAGAAATTGAAATGAACGTAAAAAACTTCACAAAAGAAAAAATTCAATTTGCATCATACCTTACTTTCTTGCTTTTTTTCCACATTTTCTTTTTTTTCGCAAATTACACCATTTTTTAAAAAATAATATAAACAAAGCTATTATTGTTACATACATTTTTTAAGTCGATATAGAAAGATAAAATGTTGAACAAAATAAAAAAAAAATAAACCAAAGTTATTAGAACGTTACTTTCTTTATAAAGTCAATCGACATTTTAGCTTTTTTAATCAGCGATTTGAGTGTTAAAAAACAATATTTTTAAAAAAACTATAGTTTTACTCCTGTACTTGAAAACTGAGCTTTCAGATAAAATTAATAATAAAATTGAACTTCGAAAACCGTAGAAAAAATTCACAAAGATTTAAAAAATAACAACCAAAATCAAATTTTTAAGTTTTTTTTGTTTAAAACTGAAAAAATTAATAATATTTTTTTTATAATAGTTTTTGCTGTAAATATTTGAGTTGGTCTTTTTATTTCTTTTTGTTTCGATGAATTATATTGAAAATTAAAGACCTGTTCAAACACGGTAAAACCGAGAAAAATGCGTCTGATTCGATGAATTTTTTTCATAAAAAATTAAGTTTATTTTAAAAAAAATATAGTTTTACTCCCGGTATTGACTCAATTCAATTTTAAAACAAAAATAAAAAAATTAAAATTACTAAGAAAAAAACCCCAAGATTTAAGGTTAGAGAAAAAGAACGATAAATGTATATCTTTTTATGATCTCTAACTTACAATTTTGGAAAATAAGAAATTATTAAAATAAACATTTTGAGTCTTGTATGTGAACTAAATATTAAAATTTATTTCGTTAAAATATCTTTTTAAATAAAAAAGTTATCCGCCAATTTGTTAACAAACATCCATTTTTTTTCGAGGTACACCCAGTCTTAAGTTTAATCGTGTGATTTCTTCATCTTCATCTTCACCTTAATCACAGCTGGGATGATATCAACTCTTAACAGAATATCTGCTCTTTAAATGGCCAAACCTATTTGCATTTAGTCTCTTGTTCCATGCTTTTCTAGTGTCAGAAAATAATTTTTTTTCACTCAAGCCTTCATTACGCTTATATCTCGTTATTTAGACTAGTTGAGTATTTTCTGCTACCTGATCCACGCCTGAAAAATCTGCCAAAAATATAACTGCGTCTCAGGAGCAGGGTCGCGTGTCAGAAAAAATATTTTTCACTCAAGCCTTCACACGGCTATGTTTCTAGGTCTTAGGTAAGTGCTTTATACACTGTTAGATGGGTATTGAGTCCAGCTATCTAATTTATATACCACAAATCTCTTGCAAAAATAACTGCGTCTCTAGGAGCGGAATGAAGGACCACGCGTCAGAAAATATTTTTTTTTCACTCTAGCTTTCCACGCTTATATCTCTTTATTTAGAAGTACTAGGTGATTGGTTCTTGCACTGTTAGATAGGTATTAAATCCAGGTACCTCCATATACAAAAGATCTCCCGTAATTATAATTTTGCCTACATGAACGGGTTGAAGGGTCGCGCATCAGAAAATATTTTTTTTCACTCAAACCTTCACGTGCCGATAACTCGTTATGTAGAGAACCTAGCTGAGTATATTTTGCATTGTCAGGTTGGTATTCAGTCCAGCTACCTGATCCGTTCATTGAAAATCTCCTCAAAATATAACTGTATCTCCAAGATCGGATTAAATGGTCGTATGTCAGAAATAGTGTTGTTGCATGATATAATTATCATATAATTAAAAAAAATCCAATATTAATCACGCGCAAGGTCCTCTTTAAATTGCGTGCGCTCCCTTGGACCGCCTTTCTTTTGAATTTTCCAGACCGCAGCATTTGTTTCCACTATCTATGCACGTGGACTGTTTCGAATAGGTCTATGACGTTGGACAGCCCATTCAGTTCCTCGTTTTATCTCCTTCTCCACTTCCCGTTTTTGCATACAGGTCTAAAAATCAAACCCGATTTTTTTTCTCCAAACAACCTAAGGCGTTCTTATTCACTTTTGACAATATCTATTGTACATGCCATGGTCTCGGATGGTGAGAGCTAAAGGGAATTTTTAGTTAACAGCACAACACTACTCTTGCCAGCCAAACACAGGAAGATTTTCAAAATTTACAAAATGTTGTTTCCGGTGAATTTTTTCTTATTTTCTTTTTTTATACATTGACTTAAAACATTCCCCGTATGATAATTGTCAAAGAATAAGACTTTTAAAAAGGCTTAACATCAATAACATACTCGAAGCTAAAATGCCAAATCGTTAAACGTACTTCAATAAGTTTTCAAATCAATTTTCAACACAAAATCAATAATGCATCCCCAAATTCAACATCAAGAATAAATAATGCTCTGCATAAATTTCTGTTATTATAGTATACAGGGTGTTCCGAAGCTCAATGTCAAGCGGGCACAAGGGAAAGAGGAGGTTATATGCGTACTATGGGAAAAACAATAAGAAAAATATCAATCTTGCTTTAGAAAAATTATGAAAATTGATTCCTAGGTTGATTATTAGGTACGGTTGTCGCAAATTTTCAAATTTTACGGGTTTTATTTTAAAAAAGTTTCGCTGAGTAATGGTTCGAAATAATTATGTAAGATAACTTTAAAACTTCATATTTAAAAATAAATTAACGCACTAACATCTAAAAAATATTTAAAAAAATGGCCCATTTTATCAAGATTCCAAAATGGTACAAGACTTGCTACTTGCTACTTCCATAAAAATATTATCAATTCTGTCATCTAAAATTTTAACTAAAAAAATTGGAAATGATATTTTACTCGGCAAGAGTACGATAACTTTGGCGCCGCAAAATAACAAATGATTCCTATAAAGGGATTAAATGCAAGCATTTTTTACTGAAAGAGGGGAAGTCTGTCTCCCACCGTTTAGGCGGAGGGGGGCGGGCGTCAATTTTCTTATAAATGGCTCTAAATGAAAAAATATATTTAATAACTACGGGAACACTTATATATTAACACATACAATTAAGAGTTATAGTCTAAGTCCGAATAATAAACGATCTGCACCCAGCTGTTTAATGGATGACATTTTTTTTACAAAAATATAAAAAAAATAAAAAATATGATATGTGCATATGTATATTGAAAATAGGTTTCCTGAAAAAATCCGGTCAAAATATGTTCATGTAAAATATTGCCAAGATCACTTCAGACCATTGTCTCATTTCAGCAAATTTCTCGTCCTCCAAATTTAGTTAAAGAAAAATTTCCAACAAGGACCGTTTGGCAATACGAGAAAGCTAACTGTAACGGCCTATATTTTGTTCCGTAACTTTAACTGGTCACTATGCTTACTTAGTGATATTGATGCCACTGCTGAAATGATCACAAATATGATTCTTCTAGGGATCCGTGCTTCTATTCCTAACAGAGTAAAAGCATGAAGCCTAAAGAAAATTCCTGGTTTAACACTGAGTGTAAAGAAGCTATCAGGCTCAAAGAAGTAAGTTCCCGATCTTACAAACCCAACCCTACTGCCTCTTGAGGAAAATCGGACAAAACACAAACAAGCCAGAAACTCATGCAACTTCGTTATTGAAAGAACTAAATTTTTTTGCATGACCAAACATTACGGCAAAAAATTCTGCAATGTGTCAAAGGCAGTACAAATGTTTGTTGATTTGTAAAAAAATATTAAAAACTCCTCAACAACGCCGCAACTCCGTTCCAACGCTTATCGCTAATTCAAACCTATTGTCTACTCTTCAGCTTACTTACAGCATAAGCTTTTTCATTACTCCTACTCTTCTAGAGTTTTTCCTAGAAGATGGAAAACAGCATTTGTCCAGCCTGTCCCTAAGAAAGGCAAGCCATTCTCCCCCTCCTCCTACCGACCCATATCACATACGTCCCTTTTTTCTAAGGTCATGGAAACGCTGATTAACCAGCGAAGGATTATCTCGAAGATCGAAAGCTTCTCCATGACCGTCAGTATGGCTTCCGAAGCAACCCTTCAATTGGTGATCTGATGGCTATACCATTCAATACAAGTTGTATTGGAGGAATTCAAGTCTGATTCCCACAAAATAAAAGCTGGTGTGCCCCAGGGCTCTGTTCTGTCTCCGACTATTTCCTCATTTTTGTAAATGAACTTCTGTCTGTTACTTCTAATCCACTTTTTTTTTTTTGCTGCTGACTCTACCCTCAACTTTTCATATTCGTTCGATAATTCACGTCCTTCGCCTTCGGACGTACAATTGCAACGGTACCGTATGTCAAGCTCATTAAACTCCGATTTATACAGCATTGTCAAATGGGGTAATAGGAATCGTGTGTAGTTTAACGCTTCAAAAACTAAATGCTGTCTTCTGTTGTTATAGCAATCATACTCCCAATTCCATTGTCCATGAATGGCAGTTACATCGAGGAAACCAAAAAGCTCTTAGTACTCGGTATGTGTGTCAATGACCACCTTCTTTGGAACGCCCATATATTTGAGACCGCCAAAAATGCTGCTAAGTGTTTAGGTTTTCTATATAGATGCAAGAAGTTTTTCCCCCTTCTGATCTGGCTACAATTTACAAAGCGTTTATACACCCAAAACTCGACTATAACTCCCACCTCTGGGCAGGTGCTTCGCAAGCATCACTAAATCTACTCGATAAGATACAAAAATAGCGTTAATATTAATAGGAAATAGAACTGCTTCTGAAACAATTGCCTCCTCGATACTCTACGCAATGTTTCATGCCTTTCCTTATTTCATCGTTTCTTTTATAAAAAAAATGTTCACTCAAACTAACGAGCTGCATTCCGCCCCTCATCAGTTTACCCTTGAGCCCAATTTCGGACGTACCGTGAAATCTAGGGATTCTTTTTTTTTAGCCGAACAACACGAATCTGGACTAGTTTACCCGGCGAGATTTTAACTTGCCATTTCGATTTGCAAGCATTAAAATCCAATGTTAATCGACACCTCCTTTCCTTCCCTCACTATCTTCATAATGCTCACGCTGTGTGCTCTACTATATAAAAAGGGAAACAAATAGTCTCTTGTGCGCGCGCTTATTATAAAAAAAAATGGGCACGACTGGGTCGCACGTACTTCCTCTTATGTGCTTGATTACATTGGAAAGCAAGATCTTTAACAGAAACAAATAACATTTACGTTAAAAATAACACAGTTTGAACTTATAAAAAGTATCAAAACCACAATACTTAACGGATTTAAGTGAAATTGAAGTACGCCATCACACGTCTTAAATAACAAAGAATTATGAAAAAATTATTTCGAAAATTGTAGGACCGGTTTTGATAAAATCCTGTTTTTTATTTTTAGTTTTTTGAAAAAAATTTTTTTTTTTGTATTTTTTGTATGCAGTTTTTTAGATTTTATTAATATACATATACATTATAAAATCTCAAATAATTTGTTTTGATTAGTTTTAAAAATATTGATTTTTCAAAAAAAAAAAATAATTTTTATTAGAAAAAAAAGTTATTAAAAATGTTGATATGCAGAATTAATTAAACTACCTAGGTCTTCTTAAATATAAAATTCGACCGAAATCCAAAGAGCCGTTACCGAGAAAGTCCAAAATTACAAAAACCGTTATATGAAAGCTATCGTCAATAGACTTTTCCTCTTATCTCAATTTTATATGGAATTTTTTTGATTTGAAAATTTGTCAAAATTGATTTTCATCATTTTTCTAAATATCGCCCTTACACCAAAGCAAAATGGATTTTTTCTTATTTTTCTCAGTACGGATACTTGACGGTGAGTTTCGGGACACCCTGTATATGCATAAAGCTCTAGCATATTCAAACCTTATGAAATGTAAGGCTTTTACTATGATTATGTAGGTACTAGGACAATTCATCAGTCATCACAATGCAGTTAGACAATCGGATTTTCTTGAATTCCCAAAGCTTGTAAGAACATAATTCTTTTTCAAGACAAAGGGAAGACTTTTTTTTACAAAATGAAATGGTGGCTGTTTGGTCTTTGTGTGATTTCCTTCTCTTGTCTAAATGAAGTTTTAAAGCTTGGGTAGTGATACGAACGAACTAATGAGTGCTTGCAAATAGGATTTGTCAAGATGTTGAGAAAAAAACAATATAACAATATTTCCAACTTCAACAAATAGTCAAAAGCATTAAAAATGTTAAATAAGTTTTTTTGAATAAGTTTTTAAACTAAAAGCAATTGCTTAAAAATCAAAAAAATATTATTCCAGGTGTTGGTACGCAGCATGTGTCTTTTAATTAGTAAGCTTTGAAAAAAAAAACAAACTTTAAAATTGCTTTCTTGAGTTTTAATTTGTTTATACACTAAAACTAAAGGTTTTTGAGCTACCCATTTGAAGTCGGTAAACAGAGCAGGAACCTAGGAACAAAGGAGGAAATTTCAAATGGAATACAGATGTATGTACAATGGCTTAAAGCTTCTGAAATAAAATGTGGGGAAAATATAGAGTTGGCCAAAATATTCCCAATTCGAATTGTACGGCTCAAGAACGAATCTATGTACCAAATAGGGTTCAATGGAGAATTTGCGGTATTCCTGGAGGATTAGAATAATGGTTGAATTTTTTTAAGAGGGGGAATGCAAATGGCTATTTTAGTAGAACATGGAGCACTAACAGTAGAAAATGGAGTGACGAGAAACATTCAACGTTTGTCGACGACCGAGTTACGTGGAGTCTATTGATGTTATAGTTTTAAATGCTTTTGACTCAAGTAAGTTGATGGAGCATCTATCCTGATATGGAAATTTTAATCTAGTCTTAGACATATTTATATACGTTTTATATAGAAATATAGATAGTAGCCAATAGAGGAAAACTATTTAAGAAAGTATAAAATCTACGTGCTAGGTCCTTACCAATACTGGAAATATTATAATAAGGACTTAAACTTATTTTTCGCTCGTATTTACTATCCACAAGCATATCATTCATTGTTGTTATATTTACGGGAGCTCAAATATTAACAGTAAATTGATTTTCAACAAGTTTGATGCGCTGTCAGACTCCATTTTTACTTGCGATTATAGGGACTATAAGGCAAGTTATGCATTCGTGAAAAAAAAATTCTAACAATCAAACATGATATTACGATGATAGAGAAGTCAAAAAAAGTGGGCCCGGAAATTCCGTCCGTCTGTCTGTCTGTCTGTCCGTATCGATATCTACAGCCTAAACGGTTGGGCCGATTTGATACAAACTTGGTATATAGTATTTTTAGAGTGCTCTACCCGACACAGTTTTTGGAATTGGCATTCTAGCTCCAAAACTAACGGTACCTGCCATATAACTTTTATTAAAAAACTTATTTTTCTCGAAAACGGCTCCTACCATTTTGATTAAACTTTCAGAATGATATTTTCTGTACAAAATCTATCTTTTAATTCTAATGGATTTTTCAGAAAAAGTTTTATAACGGTACCTCCTATGACCGGTTTTTTAAAATCAGACTTTCTCGTTAACTAATTGACGGATTTTGATGAAATTTGCAAAATATGTAGTGTTTTATGATTTAAATAATATTGCTTATCAAAATTTTCAAAAACATTTTTTTTTTAATTTTAATAATTTTTTTAAAAAAATATTTTGTTTTTTGAATATTTTGAAAACGGATCTATAGATTTTTTTTTAAATTTTTCTCCTAGTATAAACTATAGATTTCTTAAAATTGACATACTAAAAAAAATTTTAAAATATGTTTTCGAAATGTTTTTCAAAAAAAACATTTTTTTGAAAAAACTGGTCGAACGATTTTGAAATGAAAAATTCATAAAATAGAAAACAGCAAACGAAATAAGATGGCTTACAACATTTTTTCCAAAAAACGTTATGAATAGTGTTTTTTTGATTTCATAAAATTTTTCCCCAATATTTTATTTCATATTGCTCGGCTAAGCCCTAGCCATTAGTCAAATAAAAGAAAGTGACAACCTACATTACATACATACTTACGTATTTTAAAGTATTTTTCATCATCATAAAAGCACAGAATAAATAAGGAAGCCTTTGATAAACACAAAAACAACTAACAAATAAAAAAAACTATTCGATTACTACTGAATGCAAAAATTTCAATCGAGAAAACAAAAGTTTACACCTTCCTATAAATAAACAAAACCACTGTGTTAACTTTTAATATTGTCTCTATACCTACTCGCTTAACAGTAGTTGGAACACGTATCTTAATTTTAGTACCTACCTTCCCTCCAACCTTATTATAGGTACCTAAATTCTTTATAAATTCCATTGGTCCCATATTGGGACGTATAAAGGTCCCTTTACCTAGCATTATTGCCATACTGCTGATTCCGACGAATCTTATGTATATAAGATATATATGCCAGTTGTTCAAATTTTTCCATACCAAAATGAAAATTTAACTGAAAAAAGTCCTTTGTATCTTTCTATTAGCAAATTATATTATAAACAGTAAGCAGCAAGTGGAAAGATAATACTACACTAAAAAACTGCAAAAGCTAACAATCCTATATATTTATGTGTTTATCCCTTTGTCGTGACGCATGTTCGTTCGAGCTTCACCCCAAAACGATTCTAAGGAAGTTGCACGTCATACAAAAAATATTAAAATAAAATCTTTGTCAAAAAGACGCCTGCACTTAAAAAGGATTAGCACATAAGAGCAAGTACGTGCGACCCAGTCGTGCCTTTTATTAAAATTGTTTCCCATTGTCCTCGCCATAAAATTGATGTCGGCGATTTTCAATGTATCTGCATCTGCATAATTTCACCCGGTTCCGCTACGAGAATGCCAACTGGGAGGGTCTGAATAAATTCTTCCATAACTTAAACTGGGCACTGTACATACTTCCTCGATAGTGACATCGATTCTGGTAAAAACTACCAAAGAAAACTCTTCTAGTAACTCAGAGTTGAAAGAAGTTATCAGGCAAAAAGAAATATCTATCTCTTCATAATTTTCGGTTGGAACGTTCATCGCCGATGGCAAACCAATTGTTAACTGTCCACAGAGAAGGCAAACGCTCTCGCTCTCTACCTCTACGTTTCCTCCCCAGAAAAGCCACTGTGTAAGCTTTTCCCATAGCTTCTTTTCTTTTGAATTCTTCCCTTTTTTTCGGTACACGGTACACAGCGATAAATTTCGGTACTGTACCGGTCATTTGGGTACAGGTGGTCACTTTAATAATGCAAGTTATGCATTCGTGCAAAAAAAATTGAGATAGCAATCAAACATGACATTACGATGACAGAGAAAATAAAAAAAGTGATCGACAAAAAATTTCTGTCTGTTTGTCTGTCTGTCTGTCTGTATGTCTGTCTGTTAGTATAACGAGCTGCAGCCTAAACGGCTTAAGGGATTATCTTCAAACTTGGTGTGTGTGATTATTTTGGCATTTCCAGAGGGGAAATTGAAATTTTATTTTTAGGCCTAAAAATAACGGTACCTCCCTGTAGTATGACCGTTTAGGAAAAGCTTATTGTTCTCGAAAACGGCTCCAACGATCTTGATGACAATTTTATGAATTTTTTTTTCTTGGTATTGGCTATCATCTGATTTGAACCAAATTTACGGAAAAAGTCTATTAACGGTACCTTTCATATAACGGTTTTTTTAATTTTTGGCTTTCTCGGTAACGGCTCTTTAGATTTCAGTCAAATTTTATATTTGAGAAAATCTAAATATGTAGTCGAATTAATTCTGCATAACAAAAATTTGAATAATTTTTTTTTTCTATAAAAATTAATTTTTGAATTTTTTTTTTTTGAAAAATCAATATTTTTAAAACTAATCAAAAAAAATTATTTTAAATTTTATATTTATATACATGTGATTATATTAATAAATTCTAAGAAAACTGCATATCAAAATTAAAAATATTTTTTTTTTTCAAAAAACTAAAAATATAAAACAGGATTTTATCAAAACCGATGCTATTCGAATACATTTTCCATAAATTCCTTGTTTTTTAAGACGTTTTATGGCGTTAAGTATTGTTGTTTTTATTACTTTTTATAAGTTCAAATTATGTTATTTTCAACGCAAATGTTACTTGTTTCTGTAAAAGATCTTGCTTTTAATGTAATTAGGCACATAAGAGCAAGTACGTGCGACCCATTCTTCCCCATTTTTTTAAATTATTTGAAAAAAAGTTGTTAAAAAAACGAGCAGTAATCATATATCTCATGAAGAGCTGCCGAAAGCCTGTTCGTGGAAATAGCACGATTTTACAAAATTATCTTTTTACTTGCGATTATAGGTACTATAATGCAAGTTATGGATTCGTGCAAAAAAAAATTTCCAACAATAAAATATGACATTACGATTTACGATGATAGAGAAGCCGAAAAAAGTGGTTCCGGAAATTCCGCCCGTCTGTCAGGCTGTTTACACCTCTACAAACTTAGTATTTAGTATTTAGCTAGTAGTATCTCGGGGTTGTTTTCGTTTTTGCTTTAGGTCGACAAATTACTGTACCTGCCATACAATTTTTAACAAAAAGTTTGATTTTCTCGAAAACGGCTCTAACGCTTTTGATAAAACTTTCGGAGTGTTATCTTTTTACAAGAATATATCTTTCAGTTAGAATTAATTTTTCGAAATTTCTTCTATAGCGGTATCTTTCATAGAACGGTTTTTTTTTCTCAAATGCGGTTTTATCATAAACCATTATCTCGATTTCAATAAAATTTTGCACACAGGAAGTCATGTATAATTTAATTAATATTGCATTTAAAAAAAAAAAAAACTTTTTTCGTTTTTTTAATTTTCTAAAAAAAAATTGGTTTCGGTAGACATTTAGTTTTAAAATTTTATTGCATACTTAGTTTTTCCGAAAAAAAACTCTTAAAATAATAAAAAAAAAAAAGATTTTTTGAAAAAAAAATTATTTTTGTTATTTTAATATACATGTACATACATATGCTGCCACTAAGCAATTATCTAGCATAAGAACAAATTCCTGCGACTCAGTCATGCATTTTATATTTATTTTATTCGACGATGTGACCGCACATATGAGCAAGTACGTGCGATCCAGTCGTGCAATTTATTTCTAGAGTCGCAGGGTCTACGCAAATCAACCACAAAAAATATAATACCCTCAAAATCCGCATAACTCAAGCCACCGCTTAAAGCTTGAGCAAAAGTCTTTCAAAAATCGATCTTTTGGATATGCAGCCTAAAAAAGTCTGAAGCGAAACCACCGCGGCAATTTTAAAGGATTTCATATTCCATACAAAATGGCATTGACTTTTAATTTTATGGAAAAATCCTTGATTTCCCACAAACAACTTGTTTTATTATATTTTAACATTTTTCCGAACCATTTAGGAAAACCCTTACTTACCTTAACAATCGCTAATATACTTGCTGTATTCATAAAAAATAAAATAACAAAACCTTTAATAAGTATTTCACGTGAAGTTCTTTGCAGTTCAACATGCATCGCGTGACGTTAACTTACAACGCGCTCATAAAAAAAATACCCAGATTGACCTTCGATTAGACGCCCGTTTTTATATTCCAACATATTTCTTTATGAGCAGATGTATTTAATGTATATTAAAAAAAAAAAAATAATAATAAAAGTATGTACTGCACACAAGACCTTTGAAGTAAGGACTTTCCTTTGCCTCGTCCTGGCAGGAAACACATAAAATCACACGCCCGCATCAACAAGAGTGAAAGCACTTTATCCGTCCGTCCCACCAGACCGAACTCCAGCTCCAGAAGATGTAAAGAGCATTTTGTGTTTCCGCACTCTTGAAATGAGCGAGCGCAGGTATCTGCGCACTGTGCACCTCAGCTTAAAGCAGTGACCACCGCATCTTTTGAGTGGTTGTTAAAGATACAAGAACGAACCAACGTCACGTGAGTACTTTGCCAACATTTAAAATGAGAACGATTCAAAATGTGCGGTGAAGGTAATCAAGCTCTAGATGCTTTATTATTCCTTTTTTTAGATCTGGAGCAAAAGTGTATCTTATAATGAGGCACGTTGGTATGAGTGCATTTCATCACAATCAAGCAGGATCTATACACAAAGTGACAAAACAAGGTAAACTTTCCACCTATATACATATGTGTAGATAGGGGTGTATAAAATTTGGGATGGTGGTCAATTAGAGTGCAGCACATTATGTATCCAAGGATTGACCCATTTCCGCTCTCAATTTTAAAGCTAACCGCAAAGGAGTTGTTTCATATTAAAAAAAAGGATACCAATTTATTTATTGTTAAAGTTTTGCTGTCGATGGTCTTTATTATTATGTCTGATGTTTATTTGCAACTTGCGCCTTTATTATTTAATGCTCAACCTAAAGGTTATGTACTTTAGCGGAAATAAATAAAAAAAGCAACAATGTTTAACCATGAAAATGTCACTTCTATTTCTAATGTTGCAAGTGAAACTTAACAAATGCCTTTGAAATGAAATTAAGTTTTGTTGTAATTGTTTTGTTTTGAAATGGGGGTTGAAAGAAAGAAATTTGTGCAAGAGGTGTCGCACATCGATTTATGCATTGGAATGGAAAAGATATACAATACATAGATATTCAGACAGTTCCGGGGATTTGTCAAAGGTGCCCCGACTCCTTTAAATTGTTCGCCCAGTAAAAATGTAGACTGATATAATTGTAGATATGCAAATCATCTTTTTATGACTTCCAGTTGAAATGAGTGTCTAGTCATGTCAGCGAGACACAGATAGATGAGATTTTTATGTATGTACAAAGAGGGTTTGAAATACATTTTCTGGATCCCAACAACAGCGCTATCAATCGCATCCAATCCCAAATAGAAACTACCAGGCTACCAGCTAACCATGTTAATAGGTACACATAAAGATTTTTTACTTGCGATTATAAGTACTATAATGCAAGTTATGCATTCGTGCAGATTAAAATTTTGAGATAACAATCAAACATGACATTACGATTATAGATAGCCTAAACGGTTGGGCCAATTGTCTTCAAATTTAAAACTTAAAGTTATTTTGAAATTCTACGGAGGAGTTTTTTCAATTTTTTTTAGCTCAAAAATTAACGGTACCTGTCATATAACCGTTATGTAAAAGTTTATTTTTATCGAAAACGGCTCCAAGAATTCTTAGGAACAAAAAATTAGTGTACTTCTATAGGTAAGCATTATATTTTGGTGGAAAAAAAATTAATACGGGGGGCTAAAAATGGTACCTCTCATAGGACCGGTTTTTTTTCTTCGACTTTCTCGAAAGCTGGTGATCCGATTACTATCAAAATTGATATTCAGGAAGTAGGTAGCCCAAGTAATTTCGCATTAATTTTTTTTAACTTATTTTTTGTATTTTTAATAATTAAACATTTTTTTTTGAAAACTCAATATTTTGAAAACGGGTAGCTGTAGAGTAAACTCTCGGTTGTAAGTCGGTTGAATACTAAATTTATTTAACTATTTATCTTCCTTAAATACAATTTACATGTCTTATCTTATCTCTATTCGTACATATTGTGTTGTTTATTAAATGTAACTTTTATTTATATATAACCGTCAGTGTATGCTGAGGTTGTTCTTCCTTATCTTTATTTCACATACACATTGGGTTATTTATAGATAAGTGTTTGTTCATGTTTGAACAGTAGCTGAATTTTTTTTTTTTAATTTTGCTTTTTAAATGTTTGTTATATTTGTGCTGAAGTTTGTATTTTTAAATTATTTTTTAGAATTTTTTGAAGAAGTTGTTAAGAAAAAACCGTTTTATTTAAAAACCGCTCCTACGATTTTGAAAAAAAAATTCACACTTTTTTACATTTATTAAAGAAATAAAATGGCGTTTAAATTATTTCACTAAATACAATTTAACGTACATTATTCGAACAATCAAAAGTCACAAAAATCGAATAAATGCTTTAATGTTCACTTTAATTTTCTTAAATTTTATACAATAATGTGACCGCACATATGAGCAAGTACGTGCCATCCAGTCGTGCAATTTATTTTTAAATTGGTCAAATCATTTAAATTTAACACTTTTGATATATATAAATTGTTAAGGTACAGGGAGAACCTGGTTCTCTAATATCTCTTGCCCAGTGTCAACTATCGGGTCAAAATGGCTTTTTATTTTTATTTGAATTAAAAAAAGGTGACCCCAACGCCACCTAGGGGTAATGGTTTTAGTTAGTCCTTACAACATCAGCTATGTATGTATGTATGTGTATGTATGTTATGTTGTATTGTTATGACAAATTTTGATGCTTGTATCTGCCTTTCAAAGTCCCATCAAAATTTGTCTAAAAATAAGAATTCTCAAAAAAACGATCTCAGCGCCACGTAGCGGATAATTAAAATGGTCTAAGTTATTCCCTAAAAGACACCAGCTATATCTACCTGTGACAGTGCTGTCAAAATTGGAGCAGCCGTTCCCGAGAAACATTTTCTTTTTATGGATTAACATTTTTTTTTTTTTAATTTTTAATGAAATATGTACGTATGTACATAAATAAATCTTTGAAATAAATTTCAATGGGAATGAAAACCTTAACGAATAACACTTGTTGCTATAAGGTTGTAAAACTGGAAAAAATTATTAAAAAAATTAAGAAAATTGCCAAAAACCTAACATTTTTTTCAATTTACCCGATCGGCACCAAACCTTTACCTTGGACTAAACTTAATCTACCCTGAAAATTTTATAAAAATCCGTTGGAAGTTTAAGAGTCCATGCATACAAACATACGTCCATTTTTATATACAATGTAGGGGGAGTTTAAGTTTTAATAGTTTTTTTTTAATTCAAAATATTTATAGTTTTTTTAGTTTATTATTAATTAAGATTATTTAATTATGATTATTTAATTATAGAAAAGAATATAGAACAAAATATAGGATAGTAGAACTTTAGATTCACTTTACTTTAACTTAACTTCTTAACATGACCTTAACTTGACTTTACTTTTAAGAATGCCGTTCCTTACGTTAAGTTTTGTCTTTATACTGTAGTTTGTACATAAATTTGTATGTTTGAAATGGAATGGTTTAGAAATATAATGTAAGATAGAATAGTGTAAATGTTAAATGTTTGGTTTTGATTTAGGGTTTTTATTTATTTGGGAGATGTAGTCATCCTACATACAATGTATATAGAGATTTAATTACTTAAAGTTAAAAAAATAACATCAACAACACAATTTTATATGGAAATGTTCTTTTGTTCGTTCTTGTTGATTCTCAGAATATCGTGCACCTTTGTTTTGGTTTATTTTTCTTGTTATTTCCTTTCATTTGGGGCTATGCTTATCGTTTTCAATATTTTTTTTTAATTAATTAATTTATTTAACAATGGTGACCAATATGCACTTTGTTATTTATATTTTTACAGTTTTTTGTACAGGTAAGCGCCCGAGTCAATTTGTTAACAAAGGTTATAAAATCCATTTTTGGGGAAAATCTATGCTCAGGTAATTTCGTCGCGAAGCAGTTTTCTTTCATCGATTATACTCTGTACCTAGGAAACATATATATATACATATATACATATATTCGCTTCATTAAAAGCAAAATGTGAGAATTGTATTGGTTGGAGACGCCTTAACAACTCTAACGATTAGCCTTTCTGGTGAAGGTTAATATGAATATGTATATTAAAAATGTATTTGAAATTAATTGAGTCACGCAAGCGATATTAGTACCAGAAACTAGAAATATACAAGTGTTTTATTTAAACATATATTTATATACGCATTATCGACGTAATATGAAAAGGCATACGAAATTTCAAGACCAAGAATGTGTTTTCCTGTAATTTTTCAAAAAACATATAACAAGAAAGTACAAACATAATTAGTAAGGCTATGAAATGAAACAGTAACCAAATAATAAACATAATATTATTGTTCAGGTTTTACTTAAAGTACTCCTTTAGGGGTGTTAATCTGTGTTGAAATATTAGTCGTACGCTACCCTAATATTGCATTTTTGTTTCCCTGGTAATAAGTGTAATTACCAAATCAATAGTTTCAAGATTCAAGATTTCAAGATTTTTTTATTGAACATGAATAATATATACAATTTAACTTAAATTAATTACATAAGTACATACATAGATTATATGTATCTTGAATTTGTTGGATTTTGAATTTGGGCTTCTAGGATTTCCTCCAATTTGTCCGTTGATGCTGGGATTTCACCCACAATGCTATTGACGCAGCTCTCTATTTCCTCCTCCTCGTTGTCCTTTCCTGGTTCTTGTATTGGATGATGTGACATTGCATTTACCACAACGAGATCTTTTCCGGGTGTATAGATTACGTTGAAAGTGAGTCCAATCAACTTCATTCGTAGCCGTTGTATTCTGGGAGTTAGCTCGTCAAGGTTTTTGTTTGAGAAGATTGATATCAAGAGCTTGTGATCGGTTTCTACTGTGAAATGTATTCCGGTGATGTAATCCCTAAACTTTTTAAAAGCCCACTTGATGCCCAGAGCTTCCTTCTCTATCTGCGCGTACTTTTTCTCGTTTTCCGACAACGTACGTGAGGCATACGCTACAGGTTTAATGATACATTCCGAATCAACCTGAAGAAGGACTGCTCCCAATCGATGGAATGACGCATCGGACGACACAATAGTTTTGTGTGTTGGATAATACATTTTTAATATAGGCGCCAATGTGAGTGCTCTTTTTAGTTTTTCAAAAGCCTCCTCTTTAGACCATAAAATCTGTTTGTGTTTTTAAGAGTTCATTTAAAGGATGACGTTTTTGCATGGAGTTTTAATTGCATGTCATATTTACCTTCGAGACATCCAAGTGTCTGAAAAATTTTTGGAAACTCTTTTCCAATGTCTACGCTTGATTTTTGGTCCACTGTCGTTATGCGTTGAATAATATTTAATTTATGGCATGAATAAAGGCTAAGAAGATGTGACTTTAGTATATCGATACTTTTTTAGCTCAAAAATTAACGGTACCTGTCATATAACCCTTATGTAAAAGCTTTTTTTTTCTCGAAAACGACTCCAAGAATTTTTATAAAAAAAAATCAGTGTACTACTGTAGGTATGCATTATATAACTCCCATAGGACCGGTTTTTTTTCTTCGACTTTCTCGAAAACTGGTGATCCGATTACAATCATTTTCATTTTTTCATTTATTTATTATCTTCTTAAGAATTTAACATTATACTTCAAGATTAATCTTATAGTTAAGTATTAAAATTTTATTACAATTGTTGTTCTTCACAATAAGTGACATTTGAAAAGGTGAAATTAATTTAGACAAATGTATACAATATTTACCTGGCAATCAACTCTAAGGTTGCGGCAAGATGGGAGCTGGCAACCACGTTTTTTTTACGTAAAATAGTTGTCAGCAGAAAAATTTAAACGCCATTTTTTTCAAGAATGCAAACTTAAACGCAAAAATTACTTACATTTATATACAAAACTAAGAAAAAATTCAAATACCGTTTTCCAAAATATCGATTTTTCAAAAAAAAAAAGTTATTTTAAAATATTTGTATGCCGAATTGGTTTGGCTATCTACATCTTCCTGAATATCTAATTGGATTGTAATCGGTTAGGCAGTTCTCGAGAAAGTCAAAAAAAAACTGTTATAGAAAAAAAAATCGAAAAATTCATTCTAGACCTAGAGCAAAAATAAAAAACACCCTCCCAAGATACTACCAAATAAATACCAAGTTTTTAGCAAATCGGCCCATCCGGTTAGGCTGTAGAGGTGCGAACAGACAGACAGACCTCTTCTTTTGATTTTTACCCAAAGTTTATAATAACCAAAGGTTCTATATATATTTATAATTATCTTTTGAACCTGAAAGTAGAGAATTGAGAATTATTAATTACCCATCTAAATTCTTTAATTGCTTGAAGAATTGAAAATTCTAAGTTAACATAAAACAAAGAAAAACCAAATTTCGTGAATTGCTACCATCAATTTGATGTTCCAGGTTTCTCAAAGCGCGATCTTATAGTTGCTTTCTATGGCCGCAGCTTTACTTCCAACCCAACAAAGAATACAATTTGTTTCAGAGATTTTAAATCAATTAATATGCCAGCTCTTATTTTTCATGTAAGCAACTCCAATTTGGAAAATATTTTCCACCTCGAATCTGTTGATGAACAAGTGCAATTTTTTAACTCTACGATAAACAATTTATTTGACAATTTTATTCCCACTAAAACAATCAAAGTACGAAGCAATGATTTAAGATGGTTCAGTGTAAAGTTCGAGCAATTAATTGCTAAGAGAAATGCTGCATACAAGCGTTGAACAAGATTCCGAATTCCATCATTATTTGATTTTTATAAGACGTTACGAAATGCTGTTAACACTGAGATAAGAAACTCAAAGAAAAGGTTTTATGCCTCCAAGTTTAGAAACCTTACTTCACAAGAGTTGTGGGGGAATATAAAATCTCTTGGTGTCTCAAAACAATCTGAATGCTCCGATGTAGTCTGCGATAAAAATCGAGCTGAATAACCTATTTGTGAATGTTCCTTCCACCTTAAGCATTTATGATGACTCTAACATCGACACCAACTTAGTTACTGGAAATAACAACGTATAAACGTTCAGCTTCCATAGAGTCAGTGAATTAGAAGGAATTGTATAAGGCTCTGAGTGAGATCCAATCCAATGCTATCGGTTTGGATGCAATTCACCTTAGATTCATCAAACTGCTTCTTCCGTTTCTCTCACCCTACATTTCTCATATCTTCAATTCCATCTTAACTTCCTTCTGCTATCCTAAGCTCTGGAAAGCCTCCAACGTAATCCCAGTTCCTAAAAAGTTCCTCACAAAACAGAAAGAATACCGCCCAATATCCATTTTACCTTTTATTTCTAAAGCGTTTAAACAGATAATGAGCCGGCGGATTTCATCTTTTTTAAGTACTTGTAGAGTGTAGACTACTCTCACCCAACCAATCTGGATTCAGATCTCAACACAGCTCACTGCATTACTGAAAATAGTCGATGACATACGACAAGAATTGGATACAAATCTTGTAACAACCCTTTTACTTCTTGATTTTTCTGAGGCGTTTCAGTTCCGTACAGTTTGTTGTTGGAAAAGTTAAGCAATTTCCCTCATTATGGAATACCTTACTGGTAGAACTCAGGCTGTTGTGGTTAATAATGAAATTTCTGATTTAATCTCAACGCATGCTGGTGTAGCACAAAGATCAATTTTGGGCCGACTCCTCTTCACCCTCTTTAATAATGATCTTCCCCCGAATCCTCAATTTTTTTAAGATCCATATGTATGCGGATGATGTTCAAATTTACCTGAGCTATCAGATTGGCATGGTTGAAGATGCAACTGCTCGAACAAATGAAGATCTGCTGCGTGTGGTTGAATGGTCTGATCGGAATCTTTTGAAACTACACTCAAATAAATGTCAGGCTATCATTATCAATAATGCGCACGAAACATCACATTTTTCAAACATTGAAAAAATGGCTTTGCACTAAATTACGACGAAAAAGTTTAAAACTTAGGAGTTTGGTTTGATCAAACTTTGTCGTGACTTTCTTTGTATTTTGGGAAAAACCTACGCTGCATTGAGGGCTCTAAATATCGCCTGTAGTTGTCTGCCTATAAACACAAAGCTTATATTAGAAAAAAACTCGTGTTCTTCCTATTTTACTATATGGTAGCCTTATCTTCTGCTGTCCAGATAGTAGAAGCAAACGAAAGCTAGAAGTCGCTTTCAACAACATTGCTCGTTTAATTTACGGTTAAAGTAGGTTTGATCATGTCTCAAGGTATGCTCAGAGGCATGCCGAAAATACTGTTGTTTCGGCATGCCTCTGAGAAAATTCCTATTTTTACTTGCGATTATAGGGACTATAGGCGTTTTTCTTTATTCGTTCACAGCGGAGTCTGAGTTGTCAAAAAAGAAGTTGTAGTTCTTTTTTCGCTCAGAGCGTTCAGATCTTTAAAATTGTATTTCTTTTTTCGTTCAGAGAATGATCAAAGCGTGCTCTGAGAAGGCTGTATGCGCTCAGAATAAATTGACTGAGCATTCTGAGAAAATGCTGAACGAAATTAACGTCACTTTAGAGTTGTAGGCTATTTCACTCTATCCCATGCACATTGCCTACATCAGTCTTCGAAAAATAGATGCCAAAACGAAAGAGACAATGTGAACAAGGCATATGAGAATTGTCGATTTGTGACAGCCAAGTGCTAGAACGTACATATTTCAAAATTATATCTGAGCGCTCAGATCACGCTCGGTTCAGAGAATTATCAGAGTATGCTCAGAATCCTTAGACTCTGTTCAGATACCTTTTCTGAGTGAATAAAGAAAAACGCCTTATAAGGCAAGTTTAGGATTCGTGAATATTAAAAAAATTGAGATAACAATCAAACATGACATTACCATCATAGAGAAGTCTAAAAAAGTGATCGTAAAAAAATTTCTGTCAGTATTTTTTTTAACGAGCTGCAGCCTAAACGGCTTAAGCGATTATCTTCAAACGTGTGATTCTTTTTGTATTCCCCAGAGGGGAAATTGAAATTTTATTTTTAGCCCTAAAAATAACGGTACCTGCCATATGACGATTTTAATCAAAATTTTTGGGATTTTTTTTGTTGGTATTGGCTATCATCTGATAAGAACCAAATTTACGGGAAAAGTCTATTAACGGGACCTTTCATATAACGGTTTTTTTTAAATTTTTGGCTTTCTCGGTTACGGCTTTTTGGATTTCTTTCAAATTTTATATCTAAAAAGATCTATGTAGCCGAGTTAATTCTGCATATCAAAATGTTGAATAACTTATTTTTCTAATTAGAATTAATTTTTGAAATTTTTTTTTTCAAAAATCAATATTTTGAAAACTTATCAAATCTAATCAAATTATCTAAAAAACTGCATACCAAAATTAAAAAAATTATTTTTGTTTAAGAAACTAAAACTAAATAAGTTGCACGACTGGATCGCACGTACTTGCTCATATGTCGAATAAAATTTAAATAAAATGCACAACTAGGTCGCATGAACTTGTTCTTATGCTAGATAATTGCTTAGTGGCTGCATATGTATGTATATAAAGGGTGTTTTTTTTAGACGTGTTATTTATTATTATTTATTTGTTTATTATAAAGATAAGGGTTTGCATTATGTTTTAAAAATTATTTCGGGGAACTATTTCGAATAAATTCTAGCCGAGGCCCAATTTTCCCAATTTTGTGAAAATCGGGATCGGTGGCCATTTCGTTTTTAACTCATTCACCGATCGTGTGACGCGCTTGATGAGCGTTCGGCTTCAATTCTTGAACGAGTTGGATTTTGTAAGCCTGCAAACCAAGATCCTTGCGCGCGATGGCGGATGGACTCATTTGGGTCCTCTTTGATACTCTGCTCCACCGAAACGAACCATTATTTTGGTAATAAATTTGCACAATTTGCAAACTTTGTTCAGGAGTAAGTCTATTCATTATGAAATCGCACACCAAACTGAGCATAAATCAAGAGACAGCTGTCAAAAAGACCAACTCCGAAAAGAGTATTGCCAGATTGAAAAACACGTCTATTAAAATAAAAAAATATTTTTTTTTAAATTCTTTATTTTTTTTAATTAGTTTCAGAGTTTTCTTGGAAAAACTGAGTATGCAATAAAATTTGAAAACTAAATGCCTATCGAAGAAAAAAAATTTTGAAAATCGTTCGACCAGTTTTTTTAAAAAGTCGTTTTTTTTTTAAAAACTTTTCGAAAAAAATATTTTAAATTTATTCTAGTATGTCATTATAAGGAAATCTGTAGTTTTCATGTGGAAAAATTATTTAAAAAATTCAATCCACCCTTTTTTCAAAATATTTCGAAAACCAATTTTTTTTTTAATTTAAAAAAATCGAAAAAAAAAGTTTTTTTGAAAATTTTGAAATGCGATATTAATTGAATTATAAATGACTTTCTGTGTGCAAAATTTTATTGAGATCGGGATAATAGTTTACGATAAAACCGCATTTGAAAAAAACGGTTATATGAGAAGTACCGTTATAGAACAAATTTCGAAAAAAAATATTCGAACTAAAAAATGTATTATTGTAAAAAATTAGCACCCCTAAAATTTTATCAAAATCGTTAGAGCTGTTTTCGACAAAATCTTACTTTTTATTCAAAATTGTATGGCATGCACCGTTATTTTTCGACCTAGAGCAAATATGAAAAACACCCCCGAGATACTACCTAATAAATACTAAATATTAAGTTTGAAGCAAATCGTCCCATTCGTTTAGGCTGTAGCGGCGCGAACAGACAGACAGACGGACGGAATTTCCGGACCCACTTTTTTCAACTTCTCTATTATCGTAATGTCATGTCTGATTGTTAGATTTTTTTTTTGCTCGAATCCATAACTTGCATTTTAGTGCCTATATTTCTCTCTTTCCATGTAATAATTATCATTTTTTATTTTTATTTATAATTTTATATTGGTAAATTTCATTATATGTAATTTTAGCTTAATCATTAACCACTATGTAAAAGTATAGCAAAAAACAACTACGTTTGAAGCTTACGCTCAGAGATTTAAGAGAAATAGATTGCTATTTATATATATAGTATAAGCTTGAAGTTTCCCATAGATGTATAAAAAGATTAATTCTCAAAAAAAAGTTCTTTTTCATTTTCCTAAACAATTGTTTTATTTCTGTGACAATTTACCTCCAGTAAGACATTAAAAAAGAAATACATTTGAGTTGATGGAAAGGAGAAAAACACATTACAATACGAACTCTTTGCTCACTATCATTCATACAATGGGGAAGATCTTTATATACGAACAGCACGTTTCTTCATAAATAAAAAAAAACTGCGAATTTTGTCATAACCCGGAACCTATTTTATAGAAATGAATACTTTTTGTTCAACTTAAGTTTAGCAATAGAATTTAAGACTAATTAATTCGATCAAATGTCATCGATGGCCAGTTGTGAAGTTTTCAGTCATGTGAATTCAAATTTTGGAGCGGCATCAATTTGGTTTTTTTTTTAAGTTTTAATTCGGGCATAGCTGCTAGATGCCATGCAAAAAGATTTTTGTTTCAATCAAATCATGCCACATACGGCATGCCCTACAATCTCTATCTTACTACCATTTAAGTTTTAAAAGAAATTCTTTAGTGTTCCCAAAATCTGGTCATTCTCCTGATTAAGTATACCAATTAAACAAACATTGAGTTTTTTCTCGTTGATTCTCATCAATTAGTGTTACTTAATTCATATAAATAGAAACTTAGCAGCGGTGTCGAATTTTTTTTTATAAAAAAGTTGTGATTTCATGAAACGGGAAAACAGCCAACCCGAACAAATTATATGAAATTTGTTTCCGAATTTCTGGATAGGACGGGAAATTAAAAAAAAAATAAGAAATATTATCTGGTTTCGCAAAAGGGACTTGACAACTTTGAATTTAATTTGTGAACGCACCCTTTCACTAATCATCAAACTGTCATTGTCAATTTATTCAATAAACTCAACATTTTCATTGTAAATGTAAACGAGCAACGTTTGAAAATTATTAAAAATTTCTACCGAAATTCGGAGGCAGTGTGACCGCAACTTTAATAGCGTTGAATTGTTGAATTTCATCGCAAACTCATCTTCAGTGACGAAGCTCATTTTTGGCTAAATGGGTTCGTCAATAAGCAGAATGTGCTTCACATTTCACATTTGCTTCATGAATCACCACTTCATCCGCAAAATATAACTGTTTGGTGCGGTTTGCATGGCGTGCCGGCGTCGTTATTAGGCCATATTTTTTCGTCGACGATAATGATCGTCACGTTACTGTGACGAATGGCCAGCATTATCGCGCCATGATTACCGATTATTTTTGGCCAGAATTGGAAGATATGGACTTGGACGATATGTGGTTTCAACAGGATTGTGCCACAAGCCACACAGCTCATCTTACAATCGATTTATTGAAGATTAAGTTTGATAAATGGTTATTTCAAGAAATAATGAGCCAGTCGATTGGCCGCCTCGTTCGTGCAATTTATAGCCTCTAGACTATTTTCTTTGGGGCTTAGTTAAGTCATTGGTTTATGCCAACAAGCCGACAACGTTGGAAGAGCTCAGAGCGAACATTGAACGCGAAATAGAGGTTGGATAGGATGGTGATTCGGCAAGCCGCATCACCTATTTCGGATCTCAAATAGATACAGCTCTAGAGGGGTCAAATAGCATAACCTAGGCAGGCAATTCACGTCAACTCTGCGAAAGATAAGCCTCTATCAAATCGTTCTTCAGAATGTCAATCATTGCGTCCGCTGTGTTTCTGCTGGAACCTCATGTCGCCTGGGTCCATATGATTTTGAACCATAAATAAACTGCACGACTCGATCGCACGTACTTACTCATATGTGCGGTCACATCGACGAATAAAATTTAAAAAAATAAGTAACATTAACGGATAAAAATAACACTATGCGTGAATTGTGTCAAACGTGTCAAAACCACAAAACTTAACGGTTTTTAGTAAAAATCGCCATCACACGTCTTGTATAATAAGGAATTTGCGAAAAAAGTATTTCGAAAATTGTAGAGGTAATTTTGCTAAAATCCTGTTTTTTGTTTTTATTTTTTTTTAATTTTGGTATGCACTTTTTAAAAGTTTATTAATATACATCTGATTATTAAATTTAAAATATTTTTTTCTGATTAGTTTTAAAAAAACATGGATTTTTCAAAAAAGTAATTTTTTAAAAACTATTAACCAAATTACTTTATTAAAAAAAAATAAAATTAAATGCGGATTTCTTTCTTTCAGAAAAGTAGTATAACTCTAAATTATAAGTGTTGCCGTCGTTATTAAATTATTGTTTTTTTCAGTTTAAGTCATTTTTAAGAAAACTGTACCTCACGTTTAAGAGAGGGGTTATAGACCACCCTCTGATAGTAAAAATACTTGTTAAATCTCTATAAGAATCCGTTATTAATTTGCAGCGTTAAAGTTTTCGTACTGTCCCCTTCTCAAATATATAATTTGACAGAAATCCAAAGAGCCGTTACCGAGAAAGCCAACAATTAAAAAAACCGTTACATTAAAGGTACCGCTAATAGACCTTAGACCTTTAAGACTGTAGCTGGTAGCTTGTTATAAACTCTGCCCGACAGACAGACATACATTTTTTCTTAATCACTTTTTAAGGCTTCTCTATAATCGTAATGTCACGTTTGTTGTTGGATTTTTACTTGCGATTTAGGTATGGATTCGTGCAAAAAAAATAATCCAACAATCAAACATGACATTACGATAATAGAGAAGTTGAAAAAAGTGGGTCCGGAAATACCGTCCGTCTGTCTGTCTGTCTGTTCGCGCCTCTACAGCCTAAACGGATGGGCCGATTTGGTTCACACTTGGTATTTAGTATTAATTAGGTAGTATCTCGGAAGGTGTTTTTCATTTTTGATCTAGGTCGAAAAATAACGGTACCTGCCATACAATTTTGAACAAAAAGTTAAATTTTCTCGAAAACGGCTCTACCGATTTTGATAAAATTTTAGGGGTGCTAATTTTTTACAATAATACATTTTTCAGTTCGAATAATTTTTTCGAAATTTGTTTTATAACGGTACCTCTCATATAACCGGTTTTTTCAAATGCGGTTTTATCGTAAACTATTATCCCGATCTCAATAAAATTTTGCACACAGGAAGTCATTTATAATTCAATTAATATCGCATTTCAAAATTTTCAAAAACTTTTTTTTTCGATTTTTTAAATTAAAAAAAAAAATTGGTTTTCGAAATATTTTGAAAATGGGTGGATTGAATTTTTTAAATAATTTTCCCAGATGAAAACTACAGATTTCTTTATAATGACATACTAGAAAAAAATTTAAAATATTTTTTCAAAAAGTTTTTCAAAAACAACGACTTTAAAAAAAAACTGGTCGATCGAATTTCAAAATTTTTTTTCTTCGATAGACATTAAGTTTTCAAATTTTATTGCATACTTAGTTTCTCCAAGAAAACTCTGAACTAATTAAAAAAAATAAAGAATTTTCTAAAAAAAATATTTTTTTTATTTTAATAGACGTGTGGTTTTCAATCTGGCAATACTTTTTTCTGAGTTAGTGTTTTTGACAGCTGTCTCTTGATTTATGCTCAGTTTGGTTTCCGATTTCATAATGAATAGACTTACTCCTGAACAAAGTTTGCAAATTGTGCAAATTTATTACCAAAACAATGGTTCGTTTCGGTGGAGCAGAGTATCGAAGAAGACCTAAATGAGTCCATCCGCCATCGCGCGCGGAAGGATCTTGGTTTGCAGGCTTACAAAATCCAACTCGTTCAAGAATTGAAGCCAAACGCTCATCAAGGGCGTCACACGTTCGGTGAATGGGCCCAAAACGAAATGGCCACCGATCCCGATTTTAATTATGCCTCGGCTGGAATTTATTCAAGCCAGCCACGGTGGCCACTTCCCCGAAATCATTTTGAGAACATAATGCAAACCCTTATCTTTATAATAAAGATTGGCCATAACATTAAACTATATGCGTTTTATTTGTGCTTAAAAACCACATGTCTAAAAAAACACCCTTTATATACATACATACATATGCAGCCACTAAGCAATTATATAGCATAAGAACTAGTTCATGCGACCCAGTAGTGCATTTTATTTAAATTTTATTCGACGATGTGACCGCACATATGAGCAAGTACGTGCGATCCAGTCGTGCAATTTATTTTTTGTTTGCGAATGCATAACTTGGCCCTATAATCGCAAGTAAAAATTAGTTATCATAGTTCTGTAAAAGTACGGATCATAATGACGCCGCCCCCGGCCCAAAATGGAGACTAAACAGTAACGTTTTGAGGATGCATTGTCATCTGGTGAGCTTCGTGTGCGTTTATGGTGTCGTTCAATATATGGCCATTTCTCTTATTAACACAGCCATTCATCCAAGAGTGCTCCTCATCCCTAAAGACGATTCTTCGGTCAATATTGGCGTCCTTTTCTAAACGCTTCGAAGCCCAGTCAGCGAACAAACGACCTTGTCTATAGCAATGAACTTTGAACTCCTTGTTTTATAGCACGACAAAGATTTGACTGCCTCGTGTTCTGCAGTACGTTTTACGAATCGCAGAACTTCCGGCTATAGTTTCTCTTATTCCTGTCCGCAATTCTCTTTAAGGAATTCAAGATTCTAGAACTTGTTTACACAAACCCGGGACATCAAGTAGCCCCAAAAAAAGTCAAGAACGGTCAAATCGGGTGATCTGGCTGCCCAGTGCAAATCGCTAAAGCGAAAGATTTTCAAAAAGCTTTATTAAATGATTTTTGAATACCAAAAAAAAATGTAAAAAATGTAATTTCCATAAAGATATTTCAGCTGTTATTTTGTTTTGACAAATTGCTCCAAAACAACAAAACACAACAAAAAAAAAAACAAAATTTTAATCAATAATAAGTTTCTAATAAAACATAAACATAAACGAAAACAAATAGAAATTATCCTCGGAAGTTCTACCAAGAAATACTAAAATGTTCTGTTCTACTTAAAAAATGTAAGATTTCAAACTTAGTATTTTACAATGTTCTTAACATGTCAGCAGGAAATTAAAACAAAAAAAAAAACACCCGCACTTTGACACCTAAGAGCATACGATGTTCACAAGAAGCTTTGAAAACATAAGTTGTGAATCCGACAATGTTTTACGTTTTACTGCATCTTTAAACTTATTTTGTTAATCTTGACATAAGCAGACATAAAAACGTTCAAGAAAAACAGCGAAATATTCGACCATATATAAAAAAACCTTCAACAAAAGTATATAAGATTTGCCCATTCGCATGCTCACACCAATAAGGATTCTCTAACAAAACAAATAATTGTTTCTAAAAATAGAAAAAGTTAAACAAATTGATTGCAAAAAAGCTGTCTGCATCCTAAAAAAAAGTTAACCTCATTTCGGCACCTTTGGACACATGGACCCGATTAAAAGTCAAAAAATTTACATATTAATTTGAAGAGCCAACTTACCTATATAAGATACATAAAGGCTAAGCACCAAAACAACTGCCAACTTTACTGCCACAGACATCGTGTAATCAACTGAAGTGTCGAATTTGTATCGTTTTGATGAATTTTCTGATGACAGTTGACGAATTTTCAAAATTACTCAACGGTTATCACAGCGCGTTTTAATTAATTAATTAATTAAAATCAATAAAAATCATAAGTAAAATACTATTCAAGAAACTTTAAAAGCACTTGAGTGGCAAGAACAAACGTAGCAATTCCATTGACGAATTCGGTTCGCGTTTCAACAATGAATTGGTCAAACTACCCCTAAAAACGCTTGCCACATAGATTTTTTTTGTAATCTGCTCCACTTAAATGTCGATTAGGAAGGCACCCCGAAACACGGTGTCGTCGTCGTCGTCGTCGTCGGTCGGCGGCAGGCAGAGAGATGTTTGTTTAGCGATTCGATTCAGGGGTAATTTATAGACTGCCGACACTTATGCGAAGCGACATGTATCTATTATTTTAATCTCACCATCAATCACCAGCTACGACATGGGCAATATACTGCAGCAGAAATATGCAACTTTATTATCACGATTATTGCCATGGGAACCAAGCTCAAGAATTGGTACGGATGTATGTATCCAAGATTTTGGTCCATAAATAATAATGCAAAGATGAGTGGGGAAAAGGCCAAAATGTTAAACAGGAAACCACGCAATTAAAACAAAAGAAACGCACTTAAAGATGGATTTTTTAAAATTGAAATACAAAGCTAAAAGATACAAAAAAACAAGTGAAATAGTTTTTTAGCACTGCATTGGGAGAAAGCCTGGGAGGGATGACTATTTTATGGTAGATTGCAACTTGGCCTTATTAAAGCACTTCAAACAGAAACCTTTCTTGAGGGCAATAATTTTTTTTTAGAACTGCATATGGTGGATACGCCTCGGATTGAACCTGCCTGAAACGACGACGTTTTGATCACAACTGACGAACTGAGAGAGAGAAATTATACTGCATTGTGGACGGACGGATTTGCTTCTGCTTGGTGCTTGCCGTGTTAGGGTGTCAAGTTCGTAGGTGTGCGAGAGCATAAAGAAGGGGGCCTTAGTGGGAGCACCAGCCCCATACATTCTTTACCATCAACTTTGGCTTCGGCAGCTAGGGAAGTGTGCTTTTCTGTGCGCTCCATCCATATACCACCAAGCAATGCTTAATTTAGTGAGGTATTCGAGGAGAGCTTTCACTCCGGAAGCATCCGAATCGAAGTTTTTGCGGCAACACAAACAACACGCATTTAGAGAGCAGAAAGCCTCATGGGGTGGTAGAGTGTACTTTTGCAGGTACACGTACGTACCATCTGTTTCGTTTAAGGGTGTTGCTTTTGTCATCCCTAACCTAGTAGATGCAGAACATTTACTGCAAAGTTTTACTTTCCTTTATTCGGGAACATTGAAGATGCTAATTTTATGAATGTCAGTTATGTGGTTATTTTTTAAATGATAAATATCGATTTTTGTTTTTGCAAAACTAACGGGATGAAATTTTAGGATTGGTATAGTGAAAATTGGTATTTGACGCGTTTCTGAGTATAGGAAATAAAAGGCACGACTGGGTCGCACGTACTTGCTCCTATGTGCTAATCCTAAAGAGATACAATAACATTTGCTAATAGAATCGAATAGAATTAATTTTTTGATGGATCGATAAACGTATGGTGGGTATTCATTGAATTTATTTAGGATATTAGGGACCTGTTTTCTATTTTACTAATTTTTCATTTCAAAATCATTCGACCAGTTTTAAAAAAAAAAAAAAACTTTTCGAAAACATATTTTAAAATTTCTTTGTGTATGTCAATTTGAAGAAACCTATAGTTTATACTTGAAAAAAAAATTTATAAAAATCTAACGATTCATTTTCAAAATTTTCAAAAAAAAACAAAAAAAAAGTTTATTTAAAAAAAAAATATTAAAAATTAAAAAAAAATTGTGTTTGAAAATTTTAATACGCAATATTATTTGAATCATAAAACATATCTATTTATTTATAAACAGAAGTTTACTTGGTCGTAATCAGCATAACGCAGTTTTAAATAAATGCGTGTTACTTATTTCTGCATCAAAATAATGAATGATTTAGAAAACCCTTAAAAGGTCTACTGAACGCTAAAACAGGCTCCTCTAAAACGGGGATGCGTCCGTTATTTATTTAGTTGTAATAATAAAGTTCCATTATTTGTATTTATTTTATCTTAATTTGTATAACAATCTAATTCAAACACCTGGCGGTGCTAGGGCATACCATACATGATTCCCCGAAAACAGCGCCACAAATCGGTTCCAACATTAACTAAAAACTGTCAGTATGAACATAAAATAGCTTTAATTAGTCCTTATAACGCCAGCTGCATATATGTCTGTAAAACCCCGTCTAAATTTGTCTATGAATAACAATTTTCGTTACCACCTAGTAATTGAAATAGCCTTAGTTACTTCTTACAATACTGGTCCATAAAAAGAAGGTTTTTCAAAAAAAAGAGTTAGTTAAGTCGGTTTACGGATGATAATTTTACGTGATGACGTCATAAGAAAACATTGACGGCAGCAACACGAACATAAAGCCCGTAAACTCACACCATATACAATTCAACTTATCACGTTAAATAAAATCCACTACTAAATCTACTACTAAGTACCAAATCTAGTACTAAGTGCAGTACCAAATCCAGTACCAAATAATAAAATGTTTTTTAGTTCAAGTACTAAGTACTAAAAATCTAGTACCACAAATAATATTGTACTAACAACCTAGTACCAATTGGCTTGGCACCAGTTTAATATTTACCTAGCGGTACTCGGCGCGCCTTACTACGCCCTAGAAAAAAAAATGTAAAATGCGAAAATAATGCTAGCGGGACCAAACTTTCACAGGAACGATCCCTGGACAAAACTATATTTACGTTGTAAATTTCATTAAAACCCGTTGGGTGGTTTAGGAGTACATACTCGACAAACATACACACATACATATACATATGATGTTCACCTGGTACTCAGAATACGTTTACGATCGATTTTTGTCACAATTCAGGCCCGGCGCGCACACTGCGTCATTTTGACGTGGCGGCGCAACATCGGTCACGCTTTTGCGTCTGACAGTACTCTCAAAAAAATAGAAAAAGCGTCACTGCTGCGTCAAAAGTGTGCCCCGAGCCTCAGAGTCATCAAAAAAAATTAGCCACAAACATACTCGTTAAATCCACACACACACATACCAATATCTACATCGGTCAAGGCTTGGAATAAAATTTGAAAAAATATTAAGGGAACTTCAAAGATTATATTCGATTTTTTCTTGTTTGACTTTTGATTGTTTGAAAAAAGTACGCAAAATAGTTTTCAGCGAAAAAATTTAAACGCCATTTTATTTCTTTAAAAAATGTGAAGGAGTGTGATTTTTTTTTTCAAAATCGTTAGCGCCGTTTTTAAATAAAACGGTTTTTTTAAAAAAATTAAAAAAACATAATTCAAGAATTCAAACTTATGCACAAAAATAGTGTACATTTAAAAACAAAATTTAAAAAAAATTCACTTAACCGTTTTCAAAATATTGATTTTTCAAAAAAAAAAAAAAATTAAAATATTAAAAATACAAAAAAAGTTTTCGAAACAAAATTTATGCAAAATTACTCAGACTACCTTGAATATCAGTTTTGATTGTAATCGGATCACCAGTTTTCCAAAAAGTCGAAGAAAAAAAACCGGTCCTATGGGCGGTACCGTTTCTAGCCCACCATATTATTTTTTTCACTGATTTTTTTTTATAAAAAATTTTGGAGCCGTTTTCGAGAAAAATAAGCTTTTACATAACGGTTATATGACATGTACCGTTAATTTTTGAGCTAAGAAAAAATTGAAAAAACTCCTCTGTAGAATGCCAAAATAACCTAATGTTCCAAATTTGAAGACGCCCCAACCGTTTAGGCTGCATTCCAAAGTATATCCGTACAGACACACAGACGGACGGAATTTTGCCAGTAACTCAAATATGTTTCTCTATCATCGTAATGTCATGTTTGATTGTTATCTCAAATTTTTTAATCTGCATGAATTCATAACTTGCATTATAGCACCTATAATCACAAGTGTTTAGTATTCAATATAAATCAAATCAACTTAAATTCTAATAATCTGTTTATATTCAATAATTTATACATCTTTTAACTTAAAATATTTTTTTGTAAAATTTGCTGCAATTTGCCAAACATTAGCAAATTACCCTATTATTTTTTTGTCTAGTTGTTAACTAAATTTTAGTTGCATATTCTAACGGCCTATGTATTGCTGTAAATGCTAATCACTTTTTGTTGCTTGGTATTGCCGTTGTCAATAACTTGCAATAGAAAATCATGGTTCTTTCGTTATTCAACCAGCAAGCAGTCAACATATATTTTGGTAATTGGGTGATAATTTTTTTTGTGCTAATAAACAATAATTGTACCTATTGAATTCGAATCTGTGTGTTGCCCTTTATATTTCGGTGTTCGATTTTGTGCTTGCAATCGCTATTTTCTTGGTTGAATAAAAAGTGGATTTACTATAATTTAATAAAAACTTATCAATTATTTTCACATAAGTAAAAACGAAAAATTCTAACAATCAGACATGACATTACAATGATAGAGAAACATATTTGAGTTACTGGTAAAATTCTGTCCGTCTGTCTGTCTGTCTGTCTGTCTGTCGGTCTGTATGGGTGTATTTTGGACTGCAGCCTAAACGGTTGGGCCAATCGTCTTCAAATTTGGAACATAAGATTATTTTGCCATTCTACAGAGGACTTTTTAAATGTTTTTTTTTGACGTGACAACGTCTTATAAATCGATGACAGGCTAAACGTACGAAATAACATGACTCATGCTGATAAGACTCAAAGTGACCTTTCAACCTTTTCGAAATATTTTGAATACGAAGTGATTGTATTTTTTTTTTAATTAATTTTCTCAGTTGAAAACTACAGATGTTCTTATAATAGAAAAAAAATTAAAACGAACGATTTTCAATATTTTTTTCCTCGATAGACATTTAGTTTTCAAATTTTACTGCATACTTAGTTTTTCCGAGAAAACTCTTAAACTAATTAAAAAAATGAAAAGAAATTCGAAAAAAAATTGATCTTTGTATTCAATATTCATATACATACATACATATGCATACGTATGTACATTTGCTTCTCACATTATTAATGTTAACAATGGTGAAGCTGAAGTATGAAGCGCAAAAATGAGGCACGTCAAAATTGAAGCTAATAGCGAGTTTCATTCAAATTTTAAAGATTTGATCTCAAAATTCAGATTTGGTCTTTTCAATGAAACTTGATTCACGATTTAATCGTAGTATTGGTGATTATCTGACGAGCACGCACAGTATTTTGACGGAACGCAAGAATGTCTATGCACAGTTGTTGATTCACTCAAAATCCCATTTTGGTTTTTTCTGACTTCACAAACATTTTGTATTACTGTTTTGTTTCTTTTACGAATATTTGTTAATTTTATTGCTAAATATAGGCTGGCACAAGTTTACAACAAACAACAAATAACAAAACATTTTCCATTTGACGTTTGACCGAAGACTATTTACATGTATATGTGCATTCAGATCAAATCTGCCACCCCATCAGAGATCAAATCTTTTGTGTTGAGATTGATCTAGATTTGCTCTTTTTCTCTCAAAACTGAAAAAGATCAAATCTTTTGACAGAAAGAGCAAATCTTTTCTTCAATGAAACTCGCTATAAGTGATGAAGCTGACTCGATAAAAAAAAATATACAAAATTCCTGGTTTCCCTCACACATTTTGTTTTCGTTTGATTAAGCTAGTTCTAGTTTCTTTAGATTTCGGAGATCTCTGATAGTTCAGAAACATTGAACTAGCCTATTTTGTTCCTGTGAAATGTCAAGATGAAGTTGAAGCGTGAAGCGCAAGTTGAGGTTGATTGAACTTGCGCTTCAGCTAAATTTCAAGCTTCAGCTTCGGCTTCTCATTGTGTCCGCCTTATAGGGTTCGCGTAAATTTAACTTTGACAGCGCTTCATACTTCAGCTTCAGCTTTACCATTGTGTTCAGCCAGTAATATATAAATTTAATTTTAATAAAAATATATAAGATACTAAATAAGGTGAATAGGTTTGCCTTTCCACAAGATATAAGTATGCTTGGACCTTTAGAAACACATAGGATGGGAACGGTACCTACATTGTACAAACAAAAATGTTACATACTTTTATACGTAACTTACCTTAGCTTGGGCTACATTTCGGGCTGGACCTGGGCCTCAATTAACAAGCTTCTCCAGCCAGCTCTGTTCATAGCTAGCTGCCTCCAGTTTCGCACGTGGAATCAGTTGGGCTCCTCTTCCACTTGTGTGTGCCACCTGAGTCTCGATCTTCCTCTACTGCGCCGTCCCTCTGTGGTGGAATCAAATATTTTCCGGGCCGGAGCCAGCCATCTGAGACGTTGAATTTTTACTCTTTTGGGTAGGTCTGTGTCGCCGGTACAGTTCTGCATTGTATCTTCTTCCTCACTTTTAGTTAATGCATACGAGACCAAAAATCACCCGGAGAATCATTCTCTCGAAGCAGCCTAAAACCTCTTCATCCGCTTTTGACAATGTCCATGCGTCTGCACCATAGAGTAGGCCTGGGATGATGAGGGTCTTATAAAGGGACAATTTAGTTGCCCGAGAGAGACTTTGCTACTAAATTGCCTTCTAAGCCCGAAGAAACAGTGTTGTTGAGTTTTTGAAAGATTCGTCAAATAGAAATAGGCCATTGAAGATAGGGGCAATTAAAATCGCCAACAATAAAAGGAGCTTAAATGATCCTTACATTGTCCAATTTAGAGTTTAGCTAACGGATTTCTTGACAAATATATAACATTTTTCAGTGACAATTTGTTTGTTCTTCTTTCTCTTCTTCTGCTTCTTTTCTTCGAACGTTTTTATTCTATCAAGCAATTGCTTCAACTGTCAGGTGCAATATTACGTGTTATCTCCCCGCTTGTCGTAAAAGACTAAAGGAGAAATCATACCTAGGCAATGAACATCAAGGGGACACTTTAATACCTAAAAACTTACACCAAGGATTCGTTCTAGCTTCAATACTCTTCCTCATTTTTAATGTACTCAAATGTGAAATTGCAAATTGGTTGACAATAGAAAACGTCCTCAAAGCTTCCTGTTTTGGATTGTACAATGTTTGAAGCCCGGACCGAGGAGTTTTATCTCCTGCCTTTCCGGCATAGTTATGGAACGTTGTATGCTATTACCTTTTGACCGAATTCTAAGGGTATAGGTACTATTAGTGCATGGCAGTTGGTCATGCTCTATTTTATCAAATATTGTATTTTTATTGAGAAGGCTTCCTCAGATATTATTGCTTTTTTATCCAAAAACGCTTTGTTATTCCTGCTGTCATGCGAAATCATCTTGATCATTTTCGCTGCCGTCAATTGAGACTCGTATGTTTCCATTTTAGACTTTTGCGAAGCTCGACGTCGTTGTCACAAAATCGTTTTCTAATGATTATTCATAGATCCAAAAAGTTTAAAATGTTTGTCCATGAGAGGCACACTTTCATTAAAATGAATGTCCTTTGTGAATGATAGATATTAGGTGTTTTACGCGCTATTACCGTATCCACTTCGCACTTCCCTACGGAACATCCAGCTATGCATCAAGATGTGCTCGTTGCAAGGATTCAGGATTTTTACTCATGATGACTCCATCATCAATAGGTATAGAATAATTATTTTAATTTAGGGTGTCACCCTAAATTCTGGCAGAAAGTCAAGAACTGTAAAGAACAAAGGGGTCAAGTCGCTTTCCTGGCGTACACCAACATTGATTGGGAACTCTTCGATTACTCCCGTGGTTGCAAGGCACGTGTCCATGCAACAAGTGTAGATGTAGACAGATGATCATATGTTAGCTGTAGAACATCAAGCAAGAGTAACTGCGCCATTTTGAAACTCATTTTCATTTTCAAATTTTCATTAAAAATCATAGCGAATGAGGGAGCTCAATTCAAACAAAATATGCATGAGAATCTATCCTAAGAATTTCTGGCAAAAATAATGCTACGATGCCGTAGTTCGGACCCGAATGGTCTTCATTCTCGACTTAAAGATCATAAAATTAAGACTAGAGAGGTATTCGGAGAGTTGTTATGACCCCTATGTTGAAGTTATATTCTTCAAGGAGAAATGATATTTACTAAAAGACATGATCTTATCATTAAAAAAAACATCAATTTAATTAAGCTTTCAACTAATAAAGATGTACTTAATTTGTTATAATTTTGCTGCCATTGCTGCGCCATCTATTGTTAAACAACATAAGGAACTCTTAATTCCAGCCATCACTTAAGTTTAGCTCTCATTCTTTCGTTAAGTGGAGGAATTACTTCTCTGGGGATCAAAAATGTTGACAGATTAAATAAATCCAAAAACACTTTGTATCGGTCACTGAAAACAAAACACAAAAAAAAGAAAGCTTAGGCGTAAGTGGGGACGTTACCCCAAAGCACTGAACCTACCTCAGAGTGGATCGGAGATATTGATAACCTGATGAACCACCAGTACCCAATTGTTGTGATCCAATCATCCTTTGCACCATCATAACGTGGTTATCTGTCAATTTGAAAATATGACTCCTAAACACACATTTAATACAAAAAAACTTACATCTCCATTTGGTGATCAATGAGTCAATATCCATGAGCAAAGTTAGAACTTGGTGGGGTTGGCTAAACCGTGGTTCGTCCCTGTAGAAATTAATCATGATGGCGCCCTGCATAGCTTTGTGGCTGAAGCGACGATCACCACGTGATACCATTGCATTATGAACATTTGGATCGAAAATACTTCGATACACTTCGCGACGCTTTTCAATATCCATAAGTCGATAATTCTTGGCGTTATCGGTTCTTTCAAGCTGGAATTTGTAGCAATTAATTGATTTAAAAATTATTTTTAAATTTGTTTTCAATAAAACTTACAAGTGCATTTTGTTCTTCTTTTTCTAAAAACTGGGCAACACTTTCTTGGAACTTGTGCCAGAAATTGAAGCCATCCACTTCTAATCCAGGTGTACGCCCTAACCATCGATCAATTAAGTCTAAAAGTGATGGTTCATTCTCGGATCCACTTATAGCGTCTGTTGCCTCTTTGTCACCACCAAAAGCCTCGGAGTAACGTTGATTGTATTTCACACGATGCTCTGATTTCACTCCAAGTTTGTTTTCGATCAATCGAAATTGAAGACTCTGAAAGCCAGAAGCTGGAGCCAGATAGTTGCGGAACTCCATGAAATCCAGAGGAGTCATTGTTTCAAGAATTGGCACTTGATCAACAAGAAGCTACAATGTGGGAATTGCGTATTAGTTTTTTTTTCATTTAGTTTGAAGTTTTTAATATAACATTTGAAATATTTCGTAGAAATTTAATGAGCCATTACCGAGATTGGGGAAAACGCAAATAAAAGGTACCGACAATAAACTTTTTTTGTTAAAATTTTATTTGATAAAATGATATTCATAGGAGTCCAAATCTTTACAGTTATTCGACTTGTAAAGAGTTTGATGCGCTGTGTGATTCCATCTCGGAAATTGTTTCCCTTTGTCCTTACATTGAAATCGTTATTGCGGTGGATTCCAAAGTACACAACTCCAATTGGCTCCAATATTCTGGTCAGAAAACACGCGAGGAAGGTATATCGAGCTCTTTGCCGGGTTACATCACCTTACCCAACTGATCGATATGCCAACGCGTATAACGGATATTGCTGGGCAAGCCGCCCATACTCTTGACTTCTCCATTTGGCACTTCGGACCATTGTGTTTCATTTCAGCTAATTTCTCGTCCTCCAGTTAAAGAAAATCTACCCACCAGAGCCATTTGGCAATACCGGAAAGCCAACTGAGACAGCCTGAATATTTTTTTCCGAAACTTTGATTGGTCACTATGCTTCCTCGATAGTGACATTGATGGCAGTGCTGAAATGATCACAAATGTGATTCTTCTAGAAATGCGTGGCTTTATTTCTAGCCATTTATAAAAAAAATATTAAAAACTCCTCAACATCTTCGGTTCCAACGCTCATCGACAATAACAAACCAATTGTTTACTCTTCAGAGAAGGCAAACTTGTTCGCCACTCATTTCGCTGCCAGCTCCACGCTGCCTCACAGCAACGTATCCCCTCCTGTACTTGAGAATGTAAATTTGTCCATTGGACAGATTTTTTTTTGACCCATCCTCCCCGTACTCCTAGCGACCCATTGCACTAACATCCCTTCTTTCTGAGGTCATGTAAAAGGCTGATTAACCGTCAGCTTAAGGAATATCTCGAAGATCGAAAGCTTCTCCATGACCGTCAGTATAGCTTCCACTGCTGATCTGATGACATATCTCACCGAACAGTGGAACAAATCTTTTTACAGAACTTTGGTGAAAGTAAGATTATTGCTCTTGATATCTCCAAGGCATTTGATAGAGTTTGGAATGAAGCTCTCTTATCGAAAATGCGTGCTTTTGGGATCGATGATACTCTTGTTCGTTGGATTAGAAGCTATCTTCTGGATCGTTCAATACAAGTTGTATTGGACGGATTCAAGTCTGATTCCCACAAAATAAATGCTGGTGTGCCCGAGGGCTCTGTTCTGTCCCCGACTCTTTTTCTCATTTTTATAAATGATCTTCTGTCTGTTACTTTTAATCCACTAAATTGTTTTGCTGACGACTCTAAATGTCCCCTAAGCTTTTTATATTCGTTCGACGATTCACGCCCTTCGCTTTCGGACGTACAATCCCAACGGTACCGTGTGATACTGATAAGCTCATTAAATTCCGATACACACAGCATTCTCAAATTGGGTAATAGAAATCGTATGGAGTTTAATGCTTCGAAAACTCAATTCTGTCTTCTGTCGTTGAAGTTAAACATAAGCTCTGGTATTGTATGGTTAAGTGCTGACTACACAGAACTTCAAATAACTGTATATTTCCATCGGTTTTAGATTTACATATATTGTCACTTGAAAACTTTTTTTTTGACAACTTGGTGATTACAAAATATGAGTTTGGCGAAAAAAAAATTCGGCAAATTTTCCATTTTACAGAGGAGAAAGTTTATTTTTCTGCGATATAATGTCGCTAAGATATACGGGCCCAACCGTGAAAAACGACTTTTAAAGGTTATTATGCGGCAAATTTTCGAGGATCTGAAGTCAAAAAACCCAAAGTCTACAGCGAGGCGAGGGTTATAAAATCCATATACCTAAAGCCCAATTACTCAAGTATAATTTTTGATCCTTAAGAGAAGAGCAAAAATATTTGGAAAAGTAAGCAAACATGGACCATTGCCTCCTTCTCTAAAACGGACAGACTCGAAATATATATGTCAAACGATAAAACTGACAAATGCCTGATTTCTGAAACGCCATAAAAAAAGGATACGGTTTTTACCGATCTGGTCAAAACCGTAAGTCTTGTTAACTTTTAAATAAATAAATTGCACGACTGAATCGCACGTACTTGCTGATCCTGATACATATGTGCGGTCCATCTTCGAATAAAATTTAAAAAATAATTAACATTAAAGTAAAATATAAAAAAAAAATATACAAATAAATAAATATGTGAATTTACAAAAAGTGTTAAAACGAATTTAAGAAAAAAAGTATTTCGAAATGTGTAGGACGGATTTTTATAAAATCCTATTTTTTATTTTTAGTTTTTTGTAATAATTTTTTTTTTATTTTTTCGAGTTTATTTACATGGTGTTATAAAATTTAAAATAGTATTTTCTTATTAGTTTTAAAAATATTGATTTTTCAAAAAAAAAAATCAAAAATTAATTTTAATTAGAAAAAAAAGTAATTAAAAATGTTGTTGCAGAATTAATTTGGCTACATAGAACTTCTCAAATATAAAATTTGACAGAAATCCATAAAGCCGTTACCGAGAAAGCAAAAAATAAAAAAAAAACGTTAAATGAAAGGTACCGTTAATAGACTTTTCCCGTAAAAAAACAACAACCAACAAAAAATCTCCAAAAATGGCATCAAAATCGTTGAAACCGTTTTCAAAAAAAAAATAAACTTTTCCTTACCGGTTGTAGGTATGGCAAGTACCGTTATTTTCAGGCCTAAAAACAAAATTTCAATGTCCCCTCTGAGGAATGCCAAAAGAATCACACAAACCAAATTTGAAGGTATTCACTTAAGACGTTTATGCTGCAGCTCGTTATACATACAGACAGACAGACTGACAGGCTGACAGACTCACAGTCTGTCTGTCGGTCCGTCTGTCTGTACCGGTAGCCTAAACGGTTGGGCCAATCGTCTTCAAAATTAAAACTTAAGATAATGCTACAGAGGAGTTTTTTTTTCAATTTTTTTCTTAGCTCAAAAATTAACGGTATCCCTGTCATATAACAGTTATATAAAAGCTTATTGTTTTAGAAAACGGCTTCAAGAATTGTTGTGAAAAAGAAATCAGTGTAATTAATATGGTGGGGCCAAAAACGGTACCGCCCATAGAACCGGGTGTTTTTTCTTCGACTTTCTCGAAAATTGGTAATTCGATTACTATCAAAATTGATATTCAAGAAGATGTAGGTAGTAATTTTGCAATCATTTTTTTTCAAAACTTTTTTTGTATTTTTAATATTTTTTTTGTAAATCAAAAATTTGAAAACGGGTAGGTGAATTTTTTTTAAGTTTTGTTTTTAAATGTATGTGATTTTTGTGCTTAAGTTTGTATTCTTGAATTATTTTTTTTAATTTTATAAAAAGTTGTAAAAAACCGTTTATTTAAAACCGTTCCTTTGATTTTGAAAAAAATCATATTTTTTTACATTTCTTCTTTGTATATACACTGCATATAGTACTATAGGGACTATAAGGCAAGTTTAGGATTCGTGAATATAAAAAAAATTGAGATAACAATCAAACATGACATTACAATCATAGAGAAGCCTAAAAAAGTCATTGGCAACAAATGTTCGTCTGTCTGTCTGTCTGTCCAGGTGTATATCGATCCTGACCTTTCATATAACGGTTTTTTTTTAATTTGTGGCTTTTTCGGTAACAGCTGAATGGATTTCTGTCAAATTTTATATATGAAAAGATCTATGTAGTCAAAATTATTTTGCATATCAAAATTTTGAATAAATTTTTTTTCTAATTAAAACAAATTTTTGAATTTTTTTTTTGAAAAATCAATGTTTTTAAAACTAATAAAAAAAAAATATTTAAAATTTTACAATTAAAATACAAAAAAAATACAAAATTTAAAAAAAAAATTCAAAAAACTAAAAATAAAAAACAGGATTTTATCAAAATCCGTCCTACAAATTTTCGAAATACTTTTTTCATAAATTCTTTGTTATTTAGGACGTGTGATGGCGTACTTCATTTTTACTAAAAACCGTTAAGTATTGTGGTTTTTATACTTTTTATAAGTTCAAACTGTGTTATTTTCAAAGTAAATGTTATTTGTTTTTGGCAAAGATATTGTCGTCCAATGAAATTAAGCACATAAGAACAAGTACGTGCGACCCAGTCGTGCCTATTTTTAGTTCTGAATCAAGTCGCAATGAGGTGCGCTGGAATCGCCAATTGGTGTGGATATAGAATAAAAACAAATAACAAAAGCTTGTGAAATAACTTGGAGGTAGTTAGGGACTTTGTCTACTTGGGCTCCGCTATTAATTTAGACAACAACACCAGCGCTGAAATCAAACGAAGAATAACTCTTGCCAATCGCTGCTTCTTCGGGCTTAGAATGCAATTGAGTAGCAAAACCCTCTCTCGGGCAACTAAACTGTCCCTTTGTAGGACCCTCATCATCTCAGTCCTGCTCTATGGTGCAGACGCATGGACGCTGTCAAAAGCGGGTGAGGACACTTTAGGCAGTTTCGAGAAAAAGATTCTCCGGTTGATTTTTGGTCCCGTATGCATAAACGGAGAGTGGAGAAGAAGAAACAAAGAAGAACTTTACCGGCTGTACAGCGACACAGACGTCTCAGATGGCTGGGTCATATTGAGCGGATGGACATCAATGCTCCGCCCGGAAAATCGTCGAATCCACCCCAGAGGGACGGCGCAGTAGAGGAAGACCGAGACTCAGGTGGCGCACACAAGTGGAAGAGGACTTCAACCGACTCCACGTGCGCAACTGGACAGCTAGCTAGGGACCGAGCTGGCTGGAGAAGCTTGTTGGTTGAGTCCCAGGTCCACCCCGGACTGTAGCGCCACCTAAGAGAGAGAGTGTGAAATACTGGTAAAATATCGGGAAATGTTCTCGTCTCCACTATTTAGAGTTAGTTCTGAATCAACCATACGAAAAATGACCACCATGGGAGTAGGTAATATAGTGAATGTATATACATACAATGATTTCTTAAAGAAATAAAATGGCATTTAAATTATTTCACTCAATACATTTCAACGTATGTAATTTATTCGAAGTACATACAAAAGTCACATATATCGAATAATTGCTTTGATGTTCGCTTTAATTTTCTTAAATTTTATATTAAATAATAAGGTTCTTTAAGAATGTTATATGTTTAACCAGACTGAGCCGATTTTTATTAAATTCTAGATAACACAAAATCACTATTGATGTTGATCCGATAGTTACCAATCCTAACAATATCTCCCGCTGGGCTGATTTCATCAAAATCGGTTTCGCAGTTTTGAAGTTCTTTGCGGTAACATAAACAATGACTTTTTTTGTACAGATATCACTTAAATTAGGACTTACAAGAAACATATAGATACTAATGAAAAAAATATTACCTTTAAAATCAACACAATCCTGTTGAGTCGCTTCAGAATTTCCAAAGTTTTTGATTCTTCAATTGTTTCTTCGTTTAACATTTCACGAATGGAATCGAGTTCATAAATAATTTGCTTGAACCACAATTCGTAAGCTTAGTTAAAAATGTTATAATCAAATTAGAAAAATTGACTTATGTGGTGAGTTGAAAAGATATCACCTTGATGTGTAACAATAAACAAATGTTCATCATGTACTGTTCGGTTGTCCTGAGTCGAAAGCATACGTTGAGCTGACAAAACCTTATCCAGCATAAGATATTCACCATATATCATCCCAACATCGGCTCCAAGGGGTATTGCGTTATCATCGTGGCCATTTCTAAATGTTTTAAATAATTATTCGAATCATTTTACATTAAAAACAATTAATAAATTTCAATAGAATTTAGGTTACTATAAACGGACACGTTGTGATACTCTCTAATCACTTCAAAGTTCAAATTTTACAACTTATGTATGTTATCGGTGATCCGGCTTTCATTTGGAGGGAAACAAAAAGATTCTTTCTAATCTTCATGTAAGAGCTCACAGATAAGAGGGATTCTCCGTAACAATTAATAACATAATCCGGAACTTTTCGATTTCAATCAATATACATTTGCATATATCAAATTTTAGTATAAACTATTTAATAAAATTCTACATTTTTAATAGGGTTATTCACTTCTTCTTTAACTATTTCCTTACCCATTTCTGTCGAAAGGGCAGCTCATTATGTTATTGTAAATATTTCTCTTATTGGAAGCTGAGATGTCTAGCTTGATGATCAATTGTATTATCTCGTCCGTATATGATGGGAACTTGACTTGAACTGAAAGGTCCACAGAAAAGAAAAAGAAGATGATGAGGGTTGTTAAGTACAAGTTGAAGTATGAACATATCAGCTTTCAGTTCTGTTTGATTTGTTCGTTGGAATTTATAATCAGAATGATTCTTATACTCACATTGGAAGTCTTCATTTGCCTTCTATCTTTCTTTAAAGATTTTTGTTTTACTCGCAATTGTTATTTTAGATTGATTAATCATTGCAATACGATATCGCCTATATATTTTAATATACATATATGAAAAAAGTAAACGGCAAAACTGGATTACGCTCCATGCACCAAATGAAATATACTTTACGGATACAGATACTGTGGTTATAGATTGAATTTTTGCTGCAATATAATTACAAAATTGTAAACCTTATAAGCGAATATAAATATTTTTGTCTCTTCCGCGGCACTGCCTCTTGTGGATAATATGAAAAATCTTCGAAGAGAAATTAGCACCCAAAGTAGCTGCCACCTCCCGTTATAGGCTTCTATGCATCATGATCATGCAGTTTCTTTGTAAACTGGTGATGCTGTATGTGCCGGGCGGCGATGAGGTTTTTTCCAGTATCACTGCTCTGCTGTAAATTACGGAACTATTTTTATATAAAATGGCTGGTGGACCTTGGCCTTTATGCGGGTCAATTCCCAAGTTTATTTCTGTCTTTCAGAAGTAATTGACGCCGAACATGACTTAAATTCGGTACCACGCGTTAACAAGATAGCTCAGCTAATTCCGTGAGTTGAGTAACTGAAGTTGGTCGAGGTAGTCTACCACTTGAGTGCGCCAACTAAGTCTCAATCTTACTCTACCTTCAAAACAAAAGTGGGCGTACTGTCCCTACCAGCGAAGTACAAAAAAATATTGGACTCATGAAAAAATTCACGCCATTGATAGTTAAGTTAGTACCGACAATGGGATGAACTAGCTTATAGCATCCTCTTGAACCTGGCGTTGGAGAAAGTTATCCATGACTCTGGCATAAACAGTATCTTTGCCAAGGCTAACCAGATAAAAGCTTATAAGGACGAAATCGACATAAATGCTAAAACGTAGAAGTCAAGAAGCTTAAACAAAATTCCTTTATATAGATCAGAAGTTCCCAACCCTTTCTTGATCAACGCCCCTTTTAGCAGAACAAAAACTGTTCATGTTAAAAAATATGTATGATAGCAAGCCATTTTTACGTAATTTATCTGTTTATTTATCAATTGAAATTATTATTATTAAGGTAGGTTTACTTAATTCATTGAATCAATAATGAAAAAATATACAAATCTATAAAAAATTTGTTTATTAACATTTTTTTTAAATTAAAACATAATCATAAAAAAATATCCAAATTATTGATTGAAAGTTAATAAATTGTACGACTGGATCGCACGTACTTGCTCCTATGTGCGGTCACAGCTTCGAATAAAATTTGAATAATATCAAAGTAACTTCAAAGTTTTTATTTGATTTTTCTGACTTTTGATTGTTTGAAAAAAGTCCGTAGAATAGTTTTCAGCGGAAAAATTTAAATGCCATTTTATTAACTAAGAAAATGTGAAAAATTGTGACTTATTTTTTAAAAATCGTAGGAACGGTTTTTATTTAACAACTTTTTTTTTTAATTAAATAAGGCTTATTCAAGAATGCAAACTTAAACACAAAAATTAATTACATTTAAAAATAAAATTAAAAAAAAATCCATCCGTTTTCAAAATATGTATGATTTTTGAATTTTTTTTTAAGTTATTAACAATACAAAAAAAAAGTAATTCAAAAATATATTTATGTCGAATTGCTTTGGCTATCTACATCTTTCTGAATTTCAAATTTGATTGTAGTCGAAAAAAAGAAACGGTCCTATGGGGGGTACCATTTTTAGCCCACCAACTTAAATTTTTTTCACCAGTACATAAACCACACCTACAAAAGTACACTGATTTTGTTCATACAATTTCTTTGAGCCGTTTTCGAGAAAAATAAGCTTTTACTTAACGGTTATATGACAGGTACTGTTAATATTTGAGCTAAAAAAATTAAAAAAAAGGTCCTCTGTAGAATGTTACGGACTTTCTCGAGAACTGGTTAACCGATTACAACCAAAAGTAATATTCAGGAAGATATAGACAGCCTTAGTAATTTTAATTTAAAATGTTTTAGAAAACAATTTTTTTGTATTTATAATAATTTTTTTTATTTTTTTTTTTCAAAACTCGATATTTTAAAAACGCGTTAGTGAATTGTTTTTAAATTTTATTTTCAAATATAGGTTATTTTTGCGCTTCAGTTTCCATTCTTAAAATATTTTTTCTTCTTGATTTTTGAAAAGCTGTTAAATAAAAACCGTTTTATTTAAAAACCTTACGATTTAAAAAAAATCACTCTTTTACATTTTTCAAAGAATAAAATGGCGTTGACATTTTTTTACTGAAAACTATTTTACGTACTTTTTTTCAAATAATTAAAAAAATCGAAAAATCTTTGATTCCCTTAAAATTTTTCAAATTTTATTCGTCGCTATGACTGCACATAAGAGCAACTACGTGCCATCCGGTCGTGCAATTTAATTTACTTGGAATTATAATTAAAAATAAATAAATTTATTGGCGCGGCAGCACCTTAAGGAGCCAATGCCTAGTGACTTATACTTTCAACCATTCCTCTGTGTGTGTTGTTAATATGCAAGAATGGAAGCACAGTTTACCGCCGAGTCCGAACGGCTAGATGAGATGCACTTTTTCGAGACAAGTTTTACTTTTGGAGGTTTTGTCAGTTTCTCGCAAGAGGCAGTACCCCAGAAAAAAAGGTGGCTATGAGCTGGATTTGAAACCAGGCTCATTCGCTTAGCAGTTTGACACACTAACCACTAAGCCACGGGGCACTTGGGATTATAGGGACTATAAAACAAGTTTATGATTCGTAAATATAAAAAAAAATTGAGATAACAATCAAACATGACATTACGATAAAAAAAAAGTCTAAGAAAGTAAGTGGCAAAAATTGTCTCTGGCTGTTTTTCAGTTTTTTAATGATTTTTATTCAATTAATCTTATAACTATTTAAATCTAGACAAAAATCTTAAAAAAACTATTTAAATTCTATCAGCTTAATTATCTTACTGTCAGTATGTGGGCGCTCTTAATTATTCTATATCTTAATTTTAATTACCTTTTGTCCTAAAAATAACTTAAATTTATTTCAAAAATAAGAGGTTTTATTTTTTACCCAGAAAATTAAAAGAAAAACTTAGTATCAATATCGATTTTTGCTTAACCTATTTTAAACTACTTAAAACTAACTTAAAATAAACTAAAAATAAACTTAAAATAAACCTAAAATAATTAAATCTAGAAGAGCCACAGCAAGCTTTTTTAAATTTTATATTTTTTTCTGTTTGTCATCTTTCTCTTTGACACCATGTCTGAAATCCCGCGTGATCTGTCAAATACTAATGCATGAAAATCCTAACCTCAAAAAAATCACCCGTTATAACGAGCTGCAGCCTTAACGGCTCAGGCGATTATTTTTAAATTTGGTGTGTGTGATTCTGTTGGCATTCCCTAGAGAGGAAATTGAAATTTTACTTTTATGCTTAAAAATAACGGTACCTGCTATATGACCGTTTAGGAAAAGTTTATTTTTCTCGAAAATGGCTCCAACAATTTTGATGAAGATTTTTGATAATTTTGTTGTTGGTATTGGCTATCACTTGATCAAAACCAAATTTACGGGAAGTCTAGTAACGGTATCTTTCATATAACGGCATTTTTAAATTTTGGCTTTATTTTTCAAACTAATCAAAATAAATTATTTTAATTTTTATAATCACATATATTAATAAACTCCAAAAAAGTAGGTACGTGCGATCCAGTCGTGAATTTAATTTATTTAAAATTAATTTCTGATTTTTTTTTTTTGGAAAATTCAATAATTTTAAAACAAAAATGAAATTATTTTAATTTGAATGATCTGCTATATATTAATAAACTGTAAAAAATTGCATACCAAAATCTTAAAAACGACTAAGGGTATCTTCATCCGCATTAGATAGAGCCCATGCCTCCGCGCCATAGAGCAGGACTTTGATGATTAGGGTCTTATACAGAGTCTCCTTTGTCTTTCGAGAGAGGGCTTTGCTAGTCAATTGCCTTCCTAGCCAATAGAAACAGCGATTGGCAAGAGTCAGATGTTATAGCGGATCCGAGGTAAACAAAGTCCCTAACTACCTCAAAGTTGTACCTGTCTATTGTGATGTTTTGTCCAATCCGCCGGTGTTGTGTGTCCCTTTTTGTGGACAGCAGGTACTTCGTTTTGGCCTCATTGACTGCAAGTCCCATCTTAGCCGCTTCAGCTTCAATGCTAGCAAACGTTCCAGTGACAGCTCGCCGAGTTCTGCCAATGATGTCTATGTCGTCAGCGTATGCTAGCAATTGCACAGACTTGAAAAAAATTGTCCCACTACAATTGACTTACGAGTTTCTTATAATTTTTTCAAGTATTAAGTTAAAGAAATCGCACGATAGCGCTTGTCGGAATCCTTTTTTGACGTCAAAAGCTGCTGTTAGGTCAGTACCAACCTTGACGGAGTAGCGAGAGTTCTCCATCGTCATCCTGCACAGTCGGACGAGTTTTGTCGTGATGCCAAAACCCGACATGGCTCTGTATAGATCGTCTCTATAAATGCTATAGTACGCGGCCTTAAAATCGATAAAGAGGTGGTGGGTATCGATTTGGAATTCTTGGGTAGTTTCCAGGATCTGCCGTAGCGTGAACATTTAATCGATTGTGGACTTTCCTTGTCTGAAACCACACTGATAGGCGCCAATCAGGTTGCTGACAAAAGGTTTCAGGCGTTCACATAGGGTAGGCACTGAATGACGTCAACCAGGGTCGCACGTACTTGCTCTTATGTGCCTAATTACACTGGAAGGCAAGATCTTACGTTGAAAGTAACACAGTTTGGACTTATAAAAACTATCAAAACCACAATACTTAACGGTTTTTAGTAAGAATAAAGTACGTCACCACACGTCTTAAATAATAAAGAATTTTGGAAAAAGTATTTCGAAAATTGTAGGACGGATTTTGATAAAATCCTGCTTTTTATTTTTAATTTTTTTTTAATTTTGTCATGCAGTTTTTAGTGTTTATTAGTATACATGTGATTATAAAATTTAATATATTTTTTTTCATTGGTTTTAAAAAATATTGATTTTTCAAAAAAAAAAATCAGAAACTAATTTTAATTAGAAAATTAAGAATTAATTGAGCTATCTAGATCTTTTTAAATATAAAATTTGACAGAATTCGATAAAGCCGTTGCCGAGAAAGTCAAAAATTAAAAAGACCGTCCCAAGGACTTTTCCCGTATATGTGGTTCTGTTCAAATAATAGTCAATCCAAACAAAAAAATTCTCAAAAATGTTCATCAAAATCATTGGAGCCGTTTTCCAAAAAAAAAAAATAGCTTTTCCTCAACGGTGGTATGGTAAGTACCGTTATTTTTAGCTCTAAAAATTAAATTTCTATTTCCCCTCTGAGAAATACCAAAAGATAATTAAACACATACCAAATTTGAAGGCAATCGCTTAACCCGGTTAGGCTGCAGCTCGATATATGATTACAGACAGACATACAGACATTTTTTGCTAATTACTTTTTGTTTCTTCTCTATGATCGTAATGTCATGTTTTATTGTTATCTCATTTTTTTTATATTCACGAATCCTAAACTTGCCTTAATAGTCCCTATAATCGCAAGTAAAAATCCGTCCTACAATTTTCCAGATACTTTTGACGTGAATACGTTTCATAAATCGTTGACACGCTACACATACGAAATTACATGACTCATGCTGACAAGGAAAAGTAACGAGGCTAATCGCGATACACTGTGGTTTTTTCAACCAAAATCGATCGCAAACCAGGCGAACATGACAAGCAAATGCAAATTCCCAAAATAATTCCATACAAATTCAAAATGTACAAGAAGAGAAAAAGAAATACAAAAAGGGGGGGTTTTGTTAAAGTAGAAAGTAGGTGTCGATAATGGTGTGTGTGTGTGTGGATTTAACGATAGGGTTTGTGGGTAATGTATGTCGAGTATGTTTTTCCTAAACCACCTAACGGATTTTAATGAAATTTATAGGTTAACAATGTAGTTTTTTTCAGGGATCGTTCCTGTGAGTGTTTTGGTGGCGCTAGCATTATTTTCGCATTTCACATTAAACATGTTTTTTCTAGGGCGGGTACCGTTAATAAAATAAAATATAAAATTGGTGCCAATTGGAACCAGGTTGTTGGCACAATAGTATTTTTGATACTAGATTTTTAGTACTTAGTAGTAATTAATAGTAGATTTAGTACTAAAAAAATTCACGTGATGAGTGGAATTATAATGGTGTGAGTTAACAGGCTGTATGTTGGTATTGGTGCCATCAATGTTTTCTTACGTAAGATGGCGTACTCCCTGTTTACTAAAAACCGTTAAATGTTGTGGTTTCCACCCTTTTTATAAGTTCTGACCGTGTTATTTCTATACGCAAGTATGTGCGAGATTGTAAGTCATACCCATTTTTGCGTTGGGTCTTTGACGTACTCCTGACGATACCCAGCTGACGGCGCCCAAGGGGGTGCTATCACCTGGGGCCGCACATTAATGAAGGGAAAACCAAATACATAATGGCTGCGTCTGCGAGGAGTGTTTGTACAACAATTACAGTAGTGATATATTAATTTGATTACAGAGGCCTACATAGTGTAAATTGAAAGTTTATTAAAACTCAAGTCTTGCGTCTAGTTTGATCAAGTAAACGCCATAAAGTGGCCGGCCATCTATAGTTTTCATCCAACCAAATCTCTATTTTTAAGACGACCATAAAAATCTTTTAAATTTAAAAATCCTGCACTAAAATAAGTCTCCATTTTTATTCAAATTAAAGAAAAAAACAAAAACACTTTTTACGAGTCAATTGCTCAGTCAAAATTTTATTTAATTTCGTTTATGTACTTAACAAAATAAAACAAAAAAACGTATTTAACATATCATTTCTAAAATATTCTAGCAATTTTTATTTCTCATGTTTTTATTTATATGTATGTATATAATAACTAAGTTATTTTTTTTTTACTTTTAGTTTTTAATATTTATAATTCATTATAAGTTCATATATTATTTGCATATTCGATATCTCAAAATTCGGTTACATTTTTTGGTTTATACTTGGGTTTATTGTTTTTTTTTTTTGTCTGTTTTGTTTGTTTACTTATGTGAAATATACCTTTTTATATATACTATAGTCTTGTATATAGTATGTATATTTAATAGTTTTTATTTTGTTTATGTAGTTATACGTATGATGATGATAAGTAATTACATAGTACGGTCTACAAACGGAGCTAACATTAAATGAGTTTTTGGTTTAATTTTTTTGCTGTTGTTGTTATTTGTTATGTACTTCATTATTTCTTATTCTTATAATCTAAAAAGAAAATATTTTGGATTTTTCTCTTCGTGAGTAAACGAAATATTTTGAATCTTTTTTGAGTTAGCTTTCTTTTTATTTGTATTTTAATCTTAGTTTTAATAATACTCAATGTGATTAATTAAAAGATTATTTATAATGTCTACACTGTAGTGGAGAGATGAATCAAAAGTTTACACATTGTTTGTCATTTATATTTGTTTTTTTTTTGTATTTAATTTAATTTTATTTCTAAGAAAAGTAAGTATTTTTCATCTGGTTTTTCGATCTATTTCTTTTTTTTGTATGTGAGGTTTTACAATTTGATAAATAACTTGAAATGTTAGTAAGGATCTTCAACGTTTGTAGATAGATTGGTGAAAATATATTCTTGGCACTTTGGAGTTCGGTTATGCCAATTAAAACTGTTTTATTTACAAAATGTCTGGGCCACCACCGCTGCATAATTAAAAGACTATTTCTTTGAAATTAAATATATTAAAATAAATAATTATAAGACTATTCCTTTGAAATTGAATGTATTTAATTTTATTAGGTTTCAAAATTCCCTAAACTTCAATCTATTTTCTTAGAAATACAAGAGAAAAGAACATGGAATTTGTTAAAGCCTATGTGAGAAAACTGCTTTCGTATTTTGTATATAGTGTAAACAGCCATTTTGTATCAAATATAACCGAATGTACAATTCCAAATTACGTTACATATTTAAGATATTTAAATTTCAAATTCAAATAAATACCACATGACAGTTAGAGAGAGAGAGAGTGCGAACATGCACAAGAATGTGCTAACTGCAAGCAAACTGCAATCAGTCAACCATTTTGAGTTTTCTCATTTGTTGCTCTACCTTCAACCTGCCATCCGTGTTCTCACATTTTGTATTCTTTTGTTCATAAAATAGTTAAATAAACTGTTATGTAAGTAACTACTATTTTTTTTGCTGTCAACACAAATTCTTACAAAGCATTTAGCTGATTCAATCTAGTTATTTTTTTATATATATTGGTTTAAAAAAGTAGAAAGTAACAAAAAAAATAATCACAATTTACGTTGAATAATTTCTTCTACAGTGCTGTTGGAAAAATGTTGGTCAAGGCTTTTATTATCCTTTTCGAGCACAGTTCTTGGAATTTATAAGAACGAGGAGAATTTTTTGGCACAACGTAACAAAATGTTGTACAACAAGTGCATAAAAATCGATGTTATTATATGAAAAAGAGCTCGTTATAGCAGTCCGAAACGAACTAATTAAATATATTAAAATAAATAATTATAAGACTATTCCTTTGAAATTGAATGTATTTAATTTTATTAGGTTTTAAAATTCCCTAAACTTCAATCTATTTTCTTAGAAATACAATAGAAAAGAACATGGAATTTGTTAAAGCCAATGTGAGAAAACTGCTTTCGTATTTTGTATATAGTGTAAACAGCCATTTTGTATCAAATATAACCGAATGTACAATTCCAAATTACGTTACATATTTAAGATATTTAAATTTCAAATTCAAATAAATACCACATGACAGTTAGAGAGAGAGAGAGTGCGAACATGCACAAGAATGTGCTAACTGCAAGCAAACTGCAATCAGTCAACCATTTTGAGTTTTCTCATTTGTTGCTCTACCTTCAGCCTGCCATCCGTGTTCTCACATTTTGTATTCTTTTGTTCATAAAATAGTTAAATAAACTGTTATGTAAGTAACTACTATTTTTTTTGCTGTCAACACAAATTCTTACAAAGCATTTAGCTGATTCAATCTAGTTATTTTTTTATATATATTGGTTTAAAAAAGTAGAAAGTAACAAAAAAAAATAATCACAATTTACGTTGAATAATTTCTTCTACAGTGCTGTTGGAAAAATGTTGGTCAAGGCTTTTATTATCCTTTTCGAGCACAGTTCTTGGAATTTATAAGAACGAGGAGAATTTTTTGGCACAACGTAACAAAATGTTGTACAACAAGTGCATAAAAATCGATGTTATTATATGAAAAAGAGCTCGTTATAGCAGTCCGAAACGAACTGAGGTAATTTAGTGGACAAAAATGGGAAAAATTACTTCAGAGTGCAGAGCTAATATTTAGTGTCTGTCACGTATGACTAAAAAATAATATGTTAAGAGTTATCTGACACCTGAGTCAATGCAGGAGTACTAAGAGCAAAAGGAGAACCAACAAACTAGATAGAAAATGTCTGAAGCAAAAAAAAAAAAAAAAACTGCACCTAAAATCTTTAAAAATAAGCCATGTACCCTAAACATCTAATAACTTTTTGCTCCCGTGATCGCTTGCGAAAAATTGTAACATTAAATATACATTTTATGTACAAGGAACAAAATACGTATTTTTTCAAACAATTTGACAAAATTCGAAAAAAACTCTTGACCATAAATTTTTTTGAACGGCACTGTATAATGGCTGCTTTTAAAATGAGAAAAATCGTTTAAAAATCGAGAAATTTCTCACATTGACTGTTAAATTTAAATTCGATTTTTGAATTACGCTCAATTAAAGAAATAGAAAATCAGTTAGACCAAGTTTAGCTTTAAGCCGCTATTGTGTATGGGTTTAATTTATAGTGTATGCAGTCTGAATAAGCAAACGGATTGGCCTACATATACCTAAGACGCTGTCAAAGAAAAAGTTTGCTCAAATAAATCATAACTGCTACCAAATAATTTAAACATAATTAAAAGTTATGAGTTTTTAATTAAATTTAATTGGTTAAATTCAAATAAATATTATATTCAACGGGGTAGTTTGGATTGGATAAGTTATTGGTAACGCAACATACAAATATCATCTAAAAAGCTTTAAATGTAAGGTCTGAGCATAGGCTGTGAAAAGCCTCACTATAAAAACATCATTGGAAGGAATTTTCAAACTGTCCCTAATATCTGTCTTTAAATTAAAAAAAAAAATTATGTCCACCTATTTGTATCTTAAGCTAACAAATAATACTATAACTTATCGATTTTACTAATATAATATCTCAATTATTTTAATAATGTTCAGTCAAAAATATTTCAAACCACACACTAAAGTTTAACTTTTACATCTTAAAAAAATAATAATAATAATTTTGATTACATCCAGCCCTCTGTGTTGTTTAGATCACTTTTAAATATAATTTGTTAAATACTAGAAATTAATATATTTTTTTTAATTTGCATTGATAAATATTTGAAATCTTACACAGACTACCAATAATTCACTCATCATAATTAAAACTAAATTAATTAAATTAGGCGTTTTGTTATATTAATTACAAATAATACTCTTGCACTACTTAATTTAATTCAATTTGTTTTAATTTAAAGTATCAATTGTTATTGGTTTTGTTTGTTTTTAAAAAATCTACTTGCTTAAGCATCGAACAAAAAATAATTAAAATATAATAATATATTAATGGAATCTCAATATTATATGCACCAGCATTGCGTTGTCAAAATCGAAATGTTTTGAATGTGTTTTTATGTTTTTAATTATAAAAACTTAATCACTTCTTAGTTTGTTTAAAGAACACCACTTGACAGTTATTTATAGATGATGAATTGGTTAACAAGATCTGTTTTTAGTTAAAGACACAGATTTGCTTTTCTGGAATTGTTTTTTTTTTGTTTTTTAAGTAAAGATGGTTTATTTTTTTAATTTTTCTTAACAATACAACAATCATACCGCTTTTTTTTGGATTTCTTTTCTTACTTTTACTAACAACTAGCTCTTACTTAATTCCATTAATGCAGTTTTATAAATTTGTTTTTTTTTCTTATTTTATTTCATTTGATTTTCTCACTTTGGGTTGGGTTAGCTAGACCGTTGGGACGACTAGTCCCCCCCGGGTCATACATTCATTGCATAGTAAACCGATCCTGGAGGACCTGTGGAGGTAACCGTTGATTGGTTGCAATTGGGCATTTGTTGCTGTTGTTGTTGCTGCTGCTGTTGTGACTGTTGGCCAGCTTGGGAGGTTGGCGAGACGATACCTTTGCAATCTGTGTGCGAAACAGCTGCGGCACCTTCTGGAACACCACGTTCACTAAAGCCCATAGTACCATCTTGGGGCATACTATAGCGAGGAGCTAGAATTCTTTGCTGCGGTTGCTGTTGGGATGGTAGGTGCTGCTGTTGCTGGTGCTGTACATATTGCTGAGTTGTATGTCCACGTCCGGCTACAACATGGAGTTGCATAGCTGGCAAAGCATAACTGATTGGAACTCTGATAGTTTGTTGAGTAACCTTAAAGAAAATAAAAATCATCCAGGTTAAATTTAGCAGAAAAAGGAATAATATGACAAGTTATTTAGCTATTTAAATAGCTGTGTCACGTGGTTAAAGACTATAGTTTTTTGGTCAATTTTACGATCTTTTTAAAATCCTTCGATCGCCTAGAGACAACCTTTACCTATGTCCATATAAAAGACGCCGCGACATACTCCAAAGCACGCGCTGCAAAAGATTCGGGCATGCTGCGGCTTACTGCGAAATTCAACCTTTTTCCCTTAAATGCCTGAGAATCGATAAATCTTCTTTCGATAGTGTCAAATTAGTTGCATAAGTCCTCAGTAGAGCTCTGCCCAAGTACAGATTTAATCGCCAAGTTAACAGACTTCTCTTACAGAGTGACCTTGATAGGCCAGTAGCGTTAATGATTCAAATCGGAAATAATTCGGACAAAATAAATTCTTGTTGCGATGGCTTTGTTTGTGGCCCAATACTCTAATATTCTAAGTTTTTTCTCTTGGCAGAGGGGGGTACTTTTGTGGTTTTTCTCTAAATATGTTCTAAACTTATCAATATTTTCAAAAAATGGTCTGAGAAAAAATTGTAGCGTAGGTTAAATGAGGCCAGTACCAAGTTCTTGGGACTACCCATTAGTACCAAACTACGTTATGTAAAATTTGGGTCAAATTTCCACATTTTTGTTAAATATCTTTGTAAATAACTCCTTATCATAGAAAAACTGCATATAAAAGTTAAAAAATTGAATTCGGCGTAGTTGAAAATGGAAGCCAGACATAAGGCACGTCGTTAGGTGCACCAACGACTGAGAAGCTTTAAGCAATTAAAAGGGAGAGAGTCGGGGCGAATGAAAAACCTTCCACACATTTCATTCCTGGAGGTGCAATAGTTATTTTTCCTCGCCCTTGTTTTTCTGGTGTATAGAAAGGTATCGGTAGCTGGAATCAATATCAATCTAACAGTGCAAGAAACACTCACCCAGGAACTCAAAATAACGAGATATAAGCGCGGATGGCTTGAGTGTAAAATGCATTTTCTGGCACGCGATTCAAATCGATCCTGGAGGCGCAGTTATTTTTTAAAGAAAATTCTGGTATATGGATCAAGTAGCTGGATTTAATACCTATCTGGCAATGCAAGACATGCAATGCAAGATATAGGCAAGCCTTCACTTGAGTAAAAAAATTTATTTTTGACATGCGACCTTTCAATCCGCTCCTGGAAGAGCAGTTATTCTTTAAATAAAGGGATATGGGCTGGGTAGCTGGACTCAATACCTATCTGACAATGTAAAACATATTCACCTACGATCTCCACATAAGGAGATATAGGGGCCTGAAAATTTGAGTGAACAAATGTAGTTTCTGACACGCCGCCATTCAATACGTTCCTGGAGGCGCAGTTATTTTGTCAAGAGATTTTAGGTACATGCATCGTGTAGTTGGCTTCAATGCCTATCTGAATATGTAAAAAAATTACCTAGGACATCTGCATAACGAGATGTGGACGTCAAACGGGGCCAATAGCATTAAATTTATCTTCTTCCAAACGAAGATCATTACGAGAGTGACAATATTATATCCACCAACCACGGAAGCAGCCCGCCAACACTCCTACAGAACCTAGCTCCAAGTTCAAATGTGGTTGGGGATGTGGTATCGTACCGCTCCAGTGGGTATGCCAGCACTCCAAAGTTGGACATGCCCCGGTCCCTACCACCAAAGAACCAGTCGTTGCTCTTGAAAATCTCCTGTAAGTGCAGCAGGGGGTGTGCTGGAGCTTGTGGATGCAGAGAGGTAGGGCTCAAATGTTTAACGATTTGTGCAAGTTACAAGGGGAAACCTCTTGCACAAACGCCGTCCAACCTGCCGAACTCCTTGAAGAGACGATGACCTCGAGCCGATGAACGAATCTGAGTGTGAAGTCTCCGACTCCGACGAGCATGATCAACCAGCTGGACCATCACCTCAGAAACGTCGCAAACTGTACAGAACCTTCTGTTTCAGACATAATTCTACATATGTAGATATACCCACCAACCTAAAGTTAAAAAAAAATTATTGGAGTTGGAAATAGCCAATTGGTCCACCGGGTAATTTGCAATAATTTTTGCAGAAGATTAATTTGATACATTAAGTTGAAATCAACCGGAAAAAGTAATTGCGCTCAGCAAAAGAGATGAAAATATTGAAATTGGCAAACAAGATTTAAACATAAAACAGCTAAGCTAAGCTAAGTCGCTCTCAAAAAACAATGATGGACAGAATACTTAAAACCGCAACATGGAATGCAAACGGTTTTTTAAAACATGTATCGCCTCGCCAAAGAACAAAGTCTTGATAATAAATTGCCCAACTGAAAAAGCTAGAGGAGGATCAGCAATACTTTTAAAAGAGTGCATGAAACACTATGAAGAACCTAAGTTTACTTATGAAAACATGCAAGTAACAACAATTAGTATTGGTATAAAAACGAAGAGGTTAAAATACTGCGCCCTTCGAGACGCTCTCCAACTAAAAAAAGACTATGCAGAATTCCTAAATTTATTGGACCATAACTTCCTTGTTGGTGGCGACTGCTAAACACAATCACTGGGGATCTAGGCTTATAACAACAAAAGCTAAACGGTTATACCAAGCAGCTCGCATATACAACTGCGAATTTTATTCCTCTGGTTCGCCAACATATTGGCCATCTGATACTAACAAATACGCCGTTAAAGGTATTAAACGAAATCATATAAGTGTCGAAGGTAATTACGATCTATTGTCAGATCATACTCCAGCAATTTTATCACTGAGTGAAACAGAAATAATAGAAAACAGTAATCCTATGATCGTGAATTAGAGAACAAACTGGAACAAATTTAGCGATAAATTTGAAAGTTTTATAAACCTAAGATCTCCAATGCATACAATTAAACAAATTGATCATGAAATAGAACAATTTATTGCTGGTGTGCAACATGCTGCAGAAGACAGTACTCCAACTATTCCGAACACAAGGAAAGAAGAAATAAAATAACCTGTCGAAATAAGATTTGAAAAAAAGAAGAATGCGAAGCTACAAGATTTCCAGATGATAAGGCAGTTTTTTAACCAATTTTTTTAAATTGATCGGAAACCCGAAACAAAAAGCTGATCTCTTCGCTAAACATCTCGTGAATGTCTTTAAGTCATTTCCAACAAACACAGCTGCGGATCCCTTACAGAATGATTGTCACGCTCAAAGAAGTAAGAAGCATGTGTCAACATAAGTTATCTGACAAAAAATCACCAGGATACGATCTAATAACTGTTCAGGTTTTGAAAAAAATGCCATCAATAGCCTTCAAAAAACTGCAATATATAATAAACGCATGCCTTAAACTAAGATACATATGTGCCACATCATTGGAAAATTGCAGAAGTCATTATCGTACCTAAACAAGGTAAACCACCTACAGAAGTAAAATCTTACAGACTAATATCGCCTTAACCAATCATGGCAAAAGTTTTCGAAAAATGGCTCCTGAAAAGGCTTTGCAAAATAATAGAAAAAATTCTAATTCCTAGCCATCAGTTTGGATTTAGAAATAAACATTCACCGATATACCAAGTGCATCGAATAACGGATGTTGCGAAAAAAGCACTTGAAGAAAAACAAGTATGTTCGGCTCTATTCTTAGATTTTTTTTTTTTTATAATTAACGCGCGCACAAGGGATTATGTGTTTCCCTTTTAATGTAGAACACACTGCGCGGGCATTACGAAGATAGGGAGGGGAGAGATAGGAGGTGCCGATTAACATTGGTTTTGAATGTTTGCAGATCAAAATGGCAAGGGAAAATCCCGCCGGGTAAACTATTCCAAATTCGTGTCGTTCGGCTAAAAAAAGAAGAGAGTTTAGGGCGTATAAACGCTTTATAAATTGTAGCCAGATCAGATGGGGAAAAATACTTCTTACACCGATACAGAAAACCTAAGCACTTTGCAGCATTCTTAGCGATCTCAAATATATGGTCGTTCCAACGGAGGTCGTCGTTGACACACATACCGAGTACTGAGAGCTTTTCGGTTTCTTCGATGTAAGTGCCATTCATGGACAATGGCATTGGGGGAATGTTTAGCTTTAACGACAGAAGACAGCATTGAGTTTTCGAAGCATTAAACTCCACACGATTTCTATTACCCCATTTGACAATGCTGTATAAATCGGAGTTTAATGAGCTTGACATACGGCACCGTTGCAATTGTACGTCCGAAGGCGAAGGACGTGAATTATCGAACGAATATGAAAAGCTGAGGGTAGAGTCGTCAGCAAAACAGTTAAGTGGATTAGAAGTAACAGACAGAAGATCATTTATAAAAAATGAGGAAAAGAGTCGGAGACAGAACAGAGCCCTGGGGCACACCAGCATTTATTTTATGGGAATCAGACTTGAATCCGTCCAATACAACTTGTATTGAACGGTTTAGGAGATAGCTTCTAATCCAACGAACAAGAGTATTATCGATCCCAAAAGCACGCATTTTCGATAAGAGAGCTTCATGCCAAACTCTATCAAATGCCTTGGAGATATCAAGAGCAATAATCTTACTTTCACCAAAGCGATGTAAAGATTTGTTCCACTGTTCGGTGAGATATGCCATCAGATCACCAGTGGAACGGTACCTGCGGAAGCCATACTGACAGTCATGGAGAAGCTTACGATCTTCGAGATATTCCTTAAGCTGACGGTTAATCAGTGTTTCCATGACCTTAGAAAGAAGGGATGTCAGTGCTATGGGTCGGTAGGAGGAGGGGGAGGATGGGTCACCTTTCTTAGAGACAGGCTGGACAAATGCTGTTTTCCATCTTCTAGGAAAGATTCCAGAAGAGTAGGAGCGATGGAAAAGCTTACGCAGTGGTTTTGCAAGTGTGGGGGGTATACCATCCGGGCCAGCGGATTTGTGTATATCGAGATCTTTGAGAACTCTTGCTACTGTACGAGTGCGGAAAAAAATTTGTCCCATGGAAAAATTTACATTCTCAAGTACAGGAGGGGCAACGTTGCTTTGAGGCAGCGTGGAGCTGGCAGCGAAATGGGCGGCGAGCAAGTTTGCCTTCTCTGAAGAGTAAACAATTGGTTTGTTATTGTCGATGAGCGTTGGAACCGAAGGTGTCGAGGAGTTTTTTATATTTTTTACAAATGACCAAACATTTTTACTGCCTTTGGGACACTGCAGAATTTTTTGCCGTAATTTTTGGTCATGCAAAAATTTGGTTCTTTCTATAACGGAGTTGCATGAGTTCCTTGCTTGTTTGTGCTTTTTCCGATTTTCCTCTGTAGGGTTGGCTTTGTAAGATCGGAAACTTACTTCTTTGAGCCTGATAGCTTCTTTACACTCAGAATTAAACCAAGACTTTTCTTTAGGTTTGATGCTTTTTACTCTGTTAGGAATAAAAGCACGCATCCCTAGAAGAATCACATTTGTGATCATTTCAGCACTGGCATCAATGTCACTATCGAGGAAGCATAGTGACCAGTTAAAGTTTCGGAAAAAGAAATTCAGGCCGTCCCAGTTGGCTTTCTCGTATTGCCAAACGGTCCTGGTGGGAAGTTTTTCTTTAACTGGATGGGTGGGGGATGAGAAATTAGCTGAAATGATACAATGGTCGGAAGAGCCAAATGGAGATGTTACACTAATAGTATATTTATCAGGGTGAGAAGTAAGAAACAAGTCAAGAGTATGGGCGGCTTGCCCAGCAACATCCGGTATACGCGTTGGCACACCGATCAGTTGGGTAAGGTGATGTAACCCGGCAAAGAGCTCGACATACCTTCCTTCGGGTGTTGTCTGACCAGAATAGCGGAGCCAGTTGGAATTGTGTACATTGAAATCGCCCGAAATAACGATTTCAGTACGAGGACAAAGGGAAACAATTTTCGAGATGGAATCAGACAGTGCATCAAACTCATGATGTTTCTCAAGCCTTTGACGAGGTTTTGCATTTGGGACTTGAGTGCAAACTACAAAGGGACCTTCCCAGGCAGTACTACGAAATACTGAAATCCTACTTTACGAACCGGATAACAACGCTATCATGGCCACATTTGCACATCAAAAAGAAAAGAGAAGAAATAAACTTGAAGTATATAGAAAGAGGTACTGGAAGTAACTCTGACCTATCTATCCAGAACAAACTAATGCTATATAAGCAAGTACTGAAACCCGTTTGGACATATGGCAACCAAACTATGGGGTTGTACAAAGAAAACAAATGCTGAATCCATCCAAAAATTCCAAAGCTAGGTCCTTCGTGGAATAATTAATGCCCCTTGTTATATAAGAAATAGCGATCTACATCGTGACCTTCAAATTGAAATGGTTACAGAAGTAATTAAAAAAAACACGCTGTTTCACACAAAGTCATACCAACTCCGAAATGGAAATCGTCTTAAACGTACGAAACAATGTTCGGAGAATAAGAAGAACCAAGCCTCATGAGCTGATGGTCTAAAAGCTATGGGAAAGTGTTATAAATGTAAACTTCCCCCAATTCGATTTAAAAATAAAGAAAGAAAAACAATTTATCCATCTTTCATAGATTGGTCCTGATTCACTGGTGGTTTTAGCGCGGTAAAAGTCCCACACTACTCGATACCGATTATTATTATCAGTGTCTTTTAAAGATTTCCATCGGTAAAAAAAAAAATAAGTTGAAAATAATCATAACACCTTATTTTGAAAATTGGTTCACCCCTGACTCACTATAGTTTGTCAACGGGTGGTCCAAAAAATTAGTTCCCGGTCCCGTTCGACACAGAATTATATAAATGTTTAACAACTTTTATTCAGTAAATTTTTGAAAATATTGATTAGCTTAGAACATACAAGCAAAAATATACAAAAATCCCTCTTTTGGGGGAACATTTCAGACCTCCCCTCCCAAATTCACAAATCCGCCGAGGAGGGAAACCCTGTCTCTTGTTAGAATTATGTCCGATTTTTATATTGAACGCTACTGGCCTATGAGCTATGCATTCAGCGATTTTGAGATAATTGGAAGCTAAAATTAATTTCCAAAAATATGAAACTATACTACTTAAAACCCCTTTGTCAAGGTCTTCTAGGGGTACTAGAAAGAACGGACACAAGCTATGGTACATACGTAGATACGAATACATAGCATAGTAAAAGCACATACAAGAAACAAGTCAAATTTATACTCTTCAAAGCTAGTTAGATTGAAGGAGTACAAACTGTCCTTTATAGGATTCTGAGAACTATAAAAACCGGGAAAAATCAAGAATTAAGAACCAGTGGCAACAATGTTAAAAGTTCGCCTCTTAATTGTTGTGTTTTACACGTCCACTGCAATGAAAGCTCTGGTTTGACAAAGAGTGTCGACAAGAACAGGGAACGTACAAGGTGGCACTGCACCGAAGAAACAGTCCGGCTTCTTAGAAGGAACAAAAGGGAACATGAGAAGTGGCCAATTGAGAAATTTGAGGAATGAAGTTAAAATCTTGTTACCAAAAGTTATAAAAAGCAAGGACGATCTAGGGAGCATTGTAGTAGAATCACAACCTATTATGAGAGCATGAAAATACAACTTCTGCAGACTGTATAACGGCGGTTACAAACGGAATTCCTTTTCAGGCAGAATGAACCATTCTATCCAGGCGAAGTCTTCTTCTAATTCTGGATACTAGATGTGGACGAAGTTAAGCTGAGTATATCTAAGCTCAATACCAATACAGCGGGAGGAGCCGATATAGACAGCCCGATAGTAAGTTGGAAGAACCAACTCCACGTGCAAAACTGGAAGCAGCACGCTAGGGACCGAGCTGAATGGAAAAACATATTGGTTGAGGTTTATGTCCGCCCCAGACTGTAGCGCCACTTAAGGAAATGTAACTGGTGTTAATGGTTATGCCCGCGAAATGAAAGGTCTCCGCTAAAATTTCTAGAAAAAAAATTAGGCTAGAATGACTATCTTCTTGAAGAGTAAACCAAAATATTGGTCAACTAAATGAATCGTTCGGCAAAAATCATATTGGAGAAGGGTTTGTGCCTCGGACGAATCAAAATCAGGAGCTGTTCGACGTGGATTTTGAAAGCGAACGTGTGGATTTGAAAATTGGTCGCACATCGAACCTCCCATTTACAGATTTGACCTCAAAGTCAATAAAATATTTTAGGAATTAGAAACCATACACAATACAAGCTTTTTATAAAGTTACCTGTTGATATTCAAGAATATTCTGCCTCTGAATCTGAGCTACTTTCGGGTCGACACTTGTTGCCGCAAACTGGGAGTAAGTTTCAGCATTGCACGGTATTAGCACCATTGTTTGATGATAATTTCGAAGAGGCGGCGGTGACTCTGGACGACGAGTCGGACTTCTAGCATACCGCCCATAGTGCTGTTCCATTGTAACACAATTCTGATACATAAGGGTCTCCTCCTGACCCTGGAATGTCTGTTGGAATACCGTTGGCATTGTGTGGTAATAGCTTGGATGCATAGTTCCATCTAAGGGAATACGCTGCTGTTCTGGATCACCATAAAAACTCCAGGTACGTTCAGTTTGCTGCTGTGATATAGCTGTAGCAGCTGGAATCTGGTTCTGTGGCTGTTGGTTCTGTGGTTGTACATTTTGTATTTGCTTATTTATTGAGCTACTCGAAGCTTGCTTTGGCAACGTATAGGATTTAATGGATGTGTTGCTCTGTAAAAATAAAACATTGAAATAAAAAACATGTGTTTGAAGATATTTGATAAAAATTACTAACCTGTAAGCTTGGCATCGTTTTGTTCAATTGATCTTGCATTTGTTGCAAAATCTCATTGGTCGAACTGAACTTTGGTTTGATGCCACGCACAGAAGGTCTCTTATTAAAGCCATAGTCATTTTGCTCGTCATCGTCTGAACTAGCATTGGAGTTTTCGTTGGTGTAACGTTTCTTTATTTTGTCAGTGCGATTTGCCTCTTGTTGAGCAAACGCAGCAAGTTCGTCTTGCTCCTGGCCAGGAGTACCGGCAATAACGTCGGGCGCCACTTTTCTCATCTCATCGTTGCATAGAATTGGCTCCATGTCGCTCATGTTGTATTGGGCAAAGTGTGTATTTGCCGGAGAGTGTCCTTCTCCCGCTGCTAAGGTATAGTAGGACGAGAGGTCATCTTTTTGGCCAGCAACACAGGCGGTAAGTGGAGCTAGTGTAGACAGAAATTGTCTTTTCGGTTCAGTTTGGCGTGGCGGTGTTCGATGGATTTGTGTGTGGACAACAGGAACTTGAATACCCATTCCTAAATCTGGAGCTGCTGGGCAACGACATTCCTGGAATAGTGAAAAATCAAACCATATAGTAACGACTGCATTGTCAGCTTTTTATAGTCGCGACGGTGATAAAAGCAATTTTTTTGTAAACATCTTCAGTTTCATTTATTATAAAAAAGATCAACCCTTACCTGAGGTATGATGACTATGGGGTTTTCTTCCATTTCCATAATCTTCTCTTGTTTCTTGTCCCTATTGAATATATCAGAAATTTTCTTATAAGCAGACGAAGAACCACTAGAAGAGCTGGAAACCGAAGAACTTGGTGAAAAGCTTTTATCATTCGAGTATTTCTGATTTGGATTCTCCTCGCCCGTTGGGCTATCTCGATGAGCAGATGGTTCTCCATTATATATGTTAATTTTGCCATTTTCATCGTTTGAATCTTGACCTGGATCCTCGTTGGACTCATCGATGTCACAAGTTAACTGTTTAATACGATCTTCCAAAGATATATCAGATTTGATTGCCTTTTTCCTGAAATTAAATAGAATCAGTTTTGATAAAAAAAATTAAATACAAAAATGTTATTATCTTACTTAATCAAAGATCGTCTTAGAATATTTCTTTCTATACTTCGACGAACAGTATCTGAATCACCTGGATTTCCTCCAACCATATTTGGCAGCAGATTACCTGCACGTTTAGATTCATCGAATGCTCTTAGAGCTTCATGAGTTAACATAGACGATGTTTGATGCACGGAACTTGGGAAGAGCTGTCGCACAGCGGAATTTGGTCGCAGAGCATTTGTGAACAAAGTCGAGTGTTTTTTAATAGGAATTAATTCATTAATTTGGCTATCGTGCTCGGGACTGTCTGGAGCTGCTTGGCCATCACCATCACGAGAAGTGGCTAGGGCATCTTCTGTTACAAAGCGAACAGATCTTTTGGCATTTGCGTCATCTTCAGAGGAGGTATTCATGTCATCGGACTAAAGAGAGGATAAGAAGATATATTGATATGAAAGTTTTATTAGAATTTTTAGCAAGTTCCAAATACAAATAAAGTGTGACAACAAGCAAGAAACTTTTACTGAGTATCTTGGGACACAAAACAGCAGAGTGGGTTCGAAGTCACATTACACAAAAAGAAAAAGAAGTCTCGAACAATGGCTTTCCAACACCCACCACCATCAAGACACACAATCTGAGGGTTCGGCTTTTTATATGGTCTTATCATCCTGGCTGAATCATTTCACTACTAAGATAGGCCATGGCAAGCAGTACCATGCCAACCTTGCTTGAGTAAATCAAAAAACGCCAACTTACGTTTATAAACCAAACTATTAGAATAGAGAAGTTTAAGCGTACCATAAGACGCACAAACAACTAATTTCATTTTCATTAATAAAGTTGAAATGCTCCAACGCCATCCAGTGGCGATGTATAGAATAAATAAATTGCACGGCTGTAATTTCGACAGCGTCGAATAAAATTTTCGATTTTTGTGATTTTTGTTTGTTCCAAAAAAGTATAAGTAAACGACTTTCAATCGTAGGAACGGTTTTTAAATAAAACTGTTTTTATTTAACAACTTTTGTTAAAAATAAAAAAAATAATTAAAAAATGCAAACCTTAGCACAATAATAACTTTAATTTAAAAAAAAAAATAAAAAATATTCACTTACGCGTTTTCAAAATAACGATTTTCAAAAAAAAAAAACTAAAAAAATTATTTTTATCACGTACAAAAAAAAAAGTTTCGAAAATATTTTAAATTGAATTTACTTAGGCTACCTACATCTTCACAAGAAAGTCGAATAAAAAAAACCGTCCTATAGAAGGTAACGTTTTTAGATTACTTACAGTCACTCAAATATGTTTCTCTATCATTGTAATGCCATGTTTGATTGTTAACTCAAAATTTTTAATCTCCACGAAAATTCTCAACAGCGCTGTAGTTTCCCATAGGTGGCGCTAGAGTCACTTTTTTTGAAAATTCTTATTTATCGATCACACCATATTATTTATAATCTAAATAAAATACACCTTAAGCGAATATCTTCAAACTTGGTGTGTGTGATTCTTTTGGCATTCCCCAGACGAGATGAAATTTTATTTTAAGACCTAAAAATAAATGTACCTGCCATATGACCCTTTAGGAAAACTTTATTTTTCTCGAAAACGGCTCCAACGATTTGGATGAAAATTTTTGAGAATTTTTTTGTTGGTATTTGCTATAACTTGATTGCAACCAAATTACGGGAAAAGTCTATTAAAAGTACCTTTCATATAACGGTTTTTTACATCGTGGGCTTCCTCGGTAACGGCTGGATTTCTGTCAAATTTTATATTTCAGAAGATCTAAGTAGCTCAATTAATTCTGCATATCAACTTTTTTAAGGTGACTTGAATAAGACATTTTTTTAAAATTAAAATTAGTTTTGATTTTTTTTAACAATATTTTTAAAACTAATAAAAAAAACCAATATTTCAATTTTTTTTTTCAAAAAACTAAAAATAAAAAAAACAGGATCCTACAATTTTCGAAATACATTTTTCATAAATTCTTTGATATTTAAGACGTTTGATGAACGTAAATGTTATTTGTTTTTGTCGAAGATCTTGTCGTCCAATGTAATAAGGCACATAAGAAGCAAGTAAATACGTACGACTCAGTCGTGCTTATTTTTTATTTTTGTTAAAAAAAAAAAAAAAAAATTTGCTTGAGATTTTGGTATGCAGTTTTTTAGAGTTTATTAATATACACCTAATTTTAAAATTTTAAATAATTTTTTTTGCTAAGTTTTAAAAATATTGAATTTCAAAAGAAAAAAAAATCAAAAATTTATTATAAATAGAAAAACAATATTTTTCAAAATATTGGTATGCAGAATTTATTTGGCTGTCCAGGTCTTTTCAAATATAAAATTTTATTGAAATCCATCGAGGCGTTACCGAGAAAAAAACCTTTTATGAAAGGTACCGTTAATAGACTTCGGGTAAATTTGGTTTCCATAAGATAGTAGCTAATCCCTACATAAAATTCTCAATTTTTTTTTATCAAAATCGTTGGAGGCGTTTTCGAAAAAAATAAGCTTGTCCTTAACAGTCATATGGCAGGTATCGTTATTTTACGGTATTTCAATTTACCCTATAATCCAAATTAAAAAATAGAATATTATTAAAGTTCATTCTAATACAAAAGGCATCTCACCAGGTAGTTACACCGCTGTGAAATGCATGGTATTGATCAAAGACCGATAGTAAATTATCGAGCCAGAGCACAAATTGGTGCAAATATTAAAAGTGGGGAATTTAACAATCGAATCCGTAAATTTAATGATAAAAAGAACATTGATACCAGGCGAAACTATAGAAACAAGACCTTGTTTTTTAGATGTTTAAAGGAAGATACCTCTTGGTTGGACAAACATTTAAGAAAATCCCGATGGACGAAATTCTGTTTGTGGACAACGATTTGGATGGAAATTTAAAATCACTGCTAAGCAGAAAAACTCGGGGTGACAAACAACCCTATTCCCTAAACTTAAAATATATGCTCCGAAAAGTTCTAATTAAGCTTTAATTCTGAAAGCTCCATAGCAAAAACCATACAAAAAGGACGAATAGTAATGGTAACTCTGAATAAATGTTTTTTTTAATAAACACAATAAACGAGTAAGTTCTCCTCCCAGGTACGTGGGTTTATAGAATAATAAAAACTAATTTAAATGTATCTAACTTAGGGGTTCTGTTTTATGTACTGAAAATATAAATTGAACAGAGTATAGAATATTGGTGCTGCAATGAACGACTTACTAGCACTATCGAGGAAGAAAGACAGTAGCAAAAACTACTGGATGATCACTAGGATCATCACAATTAGCACCTTGAAAAGGACCAGTAGACTAAGAGTATTATGGCTTGGTTTCTGGCTCTCCAGCGCGCTGGACAGTTGATGTTCGTCTGCTCTACAATCTACATGGCTGAACCATTTGACTTTCGAATTTTCTTGACTAGACTTTTCTCGCTCTACAGCGCACGTATAATTCGTATCTATATATTCTTCGTCATTAGATTAATATCTGGGTATCAAAACACCTTATATCAGAACCGGGATCATAAACGTTTTATATATTATTTCTTTGTGCTCGATTCCTCGATTGCTTAATTAGCCTAGAATATCGTATAGCAAAAGTGACTTTACGTTTCTGCGCTGATGTTGTTTCCATTTTTTCTCAACATCATTCTGATAAGACGAATGATTTTAGCAGAAATTCCTAGACATGGCTTGTTACGATCGATGAAAAAATAAAATAAATTTCTTTCTCCTAAGCAAACGTTTCTTATTCTTCCTTCGCTCAACGTAGAATTTATAAGAAGTTTCGGTTCTTTTGTGGAGCTACGCCCCGTATGCCTCCGTTTTGGCTTTGTTTTTTCCTGAGCACACTCGGAGTCGAATTAGAGGTTTCTTGGTGGTGGTTGTAAAAGCTCAAAAGCCTCTTATGGCTTGTTAACATATATGCAATTGGTCTTCGGGGTTCATATTTTGAATCGGAGGGTTTCCCGCTAGCTTATCTGATACTTGGTCTAATAGCTTCCATGCAAATCCGCCGACGAAGTTTGACACCAACTAGATAGTAATCCGAGTCGATGTTAGCTTCTAGAAACGTACGGAAGTTCAGAATGCTAGAAGAGTGTCTTCCATCAATCGCGACATTATCGACTTGGTTGCAGGTCCGACCGTATAATCCAACCCTAAGGTTAATATCCTCTTGTATATGTCAATACGAAGGAACCGCGTGCTGTTTTTACCCGCTGCAAAAACGATGAGCCAACGTCCGTTTTCCGGAGGTAATGACTTGTAGAATGTGCTTTCCGATTATCTTACCAAAAGATATCCTCCTTTCCAATGTTGGCTTAAAACCCCTTAATAGGGGTTTAATGTGGAATTGGCCTTGATACGGATCGCCGTCTTTCTATACCGCTGATTTCGTGAAAGCCTAAAACCTTTTGCCGACGTCGAATTGAATCCATTACATCGCATCTCCTAGAGAACTGTTACATGAGCCTTGAAACTGACGAAGGTTTTCGCTTGGGGTTGGATATTCAGAGCGTATATCTTCTGGTGCTCCTAGATCCTGAGAGGATCTGTAATATATGCACGCATATCCAAAAGTTAAAATCATTGCTGGGCATTTTAATTAAGTTAAATTTTTCTGGAAGATGCATAAGTAGATTCTGTGATCCAGAGTGACACTTAAAAAGTGTGTTTACCTAATAAAATACTGTACTCTTCTGGGTGTTAATTACTTAGTGCTTCTGACGCTCGCTAATTTGTCAAACTGAATCACATAACACTCTAAGTTGTATATCCTTGGTAAACTCTAAATACTAAAAACAGAACATCTCCTGGTTTCCATACGACTGCATCAACACAAAACCTCAAACGCCAAGCATCCATTTCAGTTCAGTCTTTTACTTTTCCCCCGCAACCTTTCCCGATTATCCGCTCGACTGGAAAATTGCGAAAAATCCTGCCACAAGCCTCCGGCAAACTATCAGTCATATTTTATTTCTTATAGTTGGCGCTGAAGCTGAAAGTATTTCCTCCCCCCCCCCCCCCCCCACCAACCAAATTCTCATTCGCAAACTTTGCATGTCAACATATACATGCAGAAGAAAGTTTGAGGTTATACTCATAACACTACTGATTGTTCCATCGAAAAGCACGATTCCGTCTTTCTGTCTTTGAAGGACAAGCGGAAATATCCTGGTTTATGTATGTATAGGTAAGGTATACATACACTAAGAGCAAAAAAACAAATACAAATTGTTTTATTTTAAGTAAGCTTGGGTGCTCCACTTTATTTGCGGATGGATTTGTCAAAGTGAATATTTTCAGACTCTTCAATCGTGTTCTTGTGCGAAGAGAAGACTATCTTTCTGGGTTACATTATGGTAAATCGGTGTCCATGTTTAATTTTTTTTTTCCATTTGATACAATCGATTTGGAAGCAGCCCCATCAATTGAGTAATTCCATCGTAATTGTGCCTCATTTTGGTCTTCTTATTCGATGTCCTGGTGATACTAGAGCAGGCGTTTTTTTATTCTTTAAAATGGGATTTGCTCCGTTTAACACCAATCATGTGCAAAATCATACGTCAAGTGGAAGAGGTTTTGATGTCAGGTCCTATTTTTAATCCGTCAGCAGATACGTGGCAAATAAACGACCAAAAAGGGATACATTATTCTAGTCGAGGATCTTCTTTGGCATAGAATGGAGGTAAGTGCTTTGGTATGTGTGCTAAGTGCTTTTGGATAATATTTTAATTTTTAAATAGAATACTCGTATGCGTATCCTAGATCGGATGTCCTGAGAGCTAGTTTGTGTAAATAATGACCTAGATATACTTAAGAGACGATTCGATATAGTATATCTATGGTTCTTCGCGCCGACAAAGTTTTGTGTATTTTCTAAATTGCCTTAGAGTGTGTAGTTTGGAACCGAAAGGCCATTGGGTTTGGATATCAAAAGACTTGGTTGATGGACTCTTTTCAATGTAGATATTTAGATTGGAAATTGCTTTTTTAGTATAACAGTTGATACTACAAAGAAACTTTGACGGTGAAAGGAGTCTAATTGACTATTTAAGAAAAATGTGTTATTTTTATATTATTTAAACTCTTTTTTTATAATTAACGCGCGCACGAGGGATTATTTGTTTCCCTTTTAATGTAGAGCACACTACGCGGGCATTAGGTAGAAAGGGAATGGAAAGAAAGGAGGTGTCGATTAACATTGGTTTTGAATGTTTGCAGATCAAAATGGCAAGGGAAAATCTCGTCGGGTAAACTATTCCAAATTAGTGTTGTTTGGCTAAAAAAAGAATCCCTATATTTCACGGTACATCCGAAAGGGTGAACTGATGGGCATTCTTTGCGAGAAGAGTATTACGGGAGAAACTTTTAAGGGGAGGAAAGCAGCTGGTTACTTCGAGTGAACATTTTTTATAAAAGAACCGATAAAATAGGAAAATACATGACACGTTGCGTCTTTGTTCGAGAGGGGCAATTGTTACAGCAGCAGTTCTTTTTCCTATCAATCTTAACGCTCAATTTTGTATTCTATCAAGCAGGTGAAGAAATGTTTGCGAAGCACCTGCCCAGAGATGCGAGTTATACTCGAGTTAAGGGCGTATAAACGCTGTTGGGTGCTGTATGAATAGGGTAGGCACTGAACGGCATCAAACAGGTGATGCACAGTTGATGCAACTATCTCGTATACATCAATTGTGCTTATTTTACCTCCCCGCCATAACCACCGGGTACTGGTCTGTCCATCCGGACATTCCTGCTAAACTTATATGCGAGAGTGTTGAACACAGAAAAAATAGCAACACTATAACGCTCTGCTTTAATGACTGTTCTGATCGATTCGCAGAAGTCTTGCACGAGCCCCTCAGAAAGAGGACGCACGGCGGATTAGCCCAACCAATTGGACCAACGGAGGCGTCAAGTCAGCGAAGCAGACGTCCTAATGAGCTACTTCGACGTATTTGGAGTTAAGGTTATTGGGACAATTCAATGCAAGTCAGGGTATTGAAATAGAAATTGTGCAAGAATACCACAGCGTTTATTTGGGTGCCGATTCGTCATAAGCGGTAGACTTAGGCAAGAAGTCTTGGGTTTCGACACGTAAGTGAGCGAAATGTGACAATCCGTATCAAGGCTAAGTTCGCCAACATTAGCCTAATATGCGCTCATGCCCCCACCGAGGACAAAGAAAAATCCTATAAGCAATGCCCTTAATACGACGTTAAGATAGTACTAGGCGATTTTAACGTCAAAATAGGTAAAGAGGAAATCTTTGGTAGGACTCTCGGAAAACATAGCCTACACGACACAACGTCTGAAAATTAACTTAGGCTAATTGGCTTCGCAGCGGCACATAACGTCACCATTGCAAGCACACGATTTCCTCATCTCGATATACAAAAAGGGATTTGGCGACACCCAGATCAAAGAACCGTCAACCAGATTGATCAAGTTGCGATCGATGCACACCTCCAGTATCTTGGATGTTCGCACCTTCCGAGCAGCTAACATCGATACAGCGAATAAGCCGAATACCACAACCACGGAGTAATACTGTGAGGAAGTATGACGTCGGAAAGCCGCAATCGCAAGAAACCGCCAGAACCTATGCCGATCGAATATCCCGTAACCTCTCAAGAAATCCAGTACCGCCAGCATCAAGTGCCGAAGACCAGTGGCAACACTGCCAATAAGCCATCAGAAATGCCGCAACTGGTGTGCTAGGTTTCACCAGACCACCACCGCGAAACCTCTGGTTCGATGACGAATGCAGGCAGGCCCATGCAGCCAAACAAGATGCATATAAAGCGGCGCTGCAAAGAAAGACGAGAGCTGCACGCGAAGAACACCAGCTTCTCCAAAAGAAAAAGAGAGATCATGAGAAGCGCGCGATAGAAGATATTGAGAGATGCTACTCCAGGAACAACGTGCGGAAGTTTTACCAACAGGTAAAAAGAACGTGCCAAGGAAAAAAACCCGCACAGAAGCCTGTAGAGATAGGAATGGAAACCTCGTAGTAGAGTCACAGTCGGTGCTGAGTACATGGAAGGACCATTTCTGCACTGTTAAACGGCGATGAAGACCAAAATCCCGCTGTCAGGCAGAATGAACCATTCAACATGGACGATGACAGACAAATCTTCCGTCCACCTGACCAAAATGAAGTGAGGATAGCAATATCTAAACTAAAAAACAACAAAGCTGCTGGACCCGACGGACTACCCGCCGAACTTTTTAAAGCGGCCGGAGATGACCTGGTGGAGTGCATACACCAACTCATCTCTAAAGTTTGGTCAGAAGAAAGTATGCCTAATGAATGGAACCTCAGCATCGTTTGCCCGATCCACAAGAAAGGAGACTCTCTAAACTGCGCCAACTATAGAGTAATTAGTCTCCTGAATATCGCCTACAAGATCCTCTCTGCCGTACTATGTGAACGCCTGAAACCTTTCGTCAGTACCTGGTTGGCTCTATCAGTGTGGTTTCAGACCAGGAAAGGCCATAATTGATCAAATGTACGGCAGATCTTGGAAACTACCCAAGAATTCCAAATCGATACCCATCACCTCTTTATCGATTTTAAGGCCGCGTACGATAGTATTTATAGAGACGAGCTATACAGAGCCATGTCAGGTTTTGGCATCCTCACAAAACTCGTCCGACTGTCCAGGATGACGATGGAGAACTCTCGCTGCTCCGTTAAGGTTGGTACTGACCTCACAGAAGCTTTTGAAGGATTCCGACAAGGTTATGCGCTATCGTGCGATTTCTTCAACTTAATACTTGAAAATATTATAAGAAACTCGCAAGTCAATTGTAGTGGGACAATTCTTTTTCAAGTCTGTGCAATTGCTAGCATACGCTGACATTATTGGCAGAACTCGACGAGCTGTCACTGGAACGTTTGCTAGCATTGAAGCTGAAGCGGCTAAGATAGGACTAGCAGTCAATGAGGCCAAAACGAAGTACCTTCTGTTCACAATAAAGGACACACAACACCGGCGGATTGAACAAAACGCCACAATGGACAGGTACAACTTTGAGGTAGTTAGGGACTTTGTTTACCTCGGATCCGTTATAACATCTCACAACAACATCAAGTCAGAAATAAAGCGAAGAATTACTTTTGCCAATCGCAGGTTCTATGGGCTAGGAAGCCAAATGAGTAGCAAACCCCTCTCCCGAAAGACAAAATAGACTCTGTATAAGACTCAGTCCTGCTCTATGGCACCGAGGCATGGACTCTATCTATATTTCGAGCGTAAGATTTTCGGAGGATTTTTGGCCCCATTTGCGTTAACGGTCTTTGGAGGAGAAGGTTCAAACAAGAACTATACGAGCTGTACAGCGACATTGACCTGGTCAAAAAAATACGCATTTCAGGTTTAGGATGGCTAGGTCATGTAGAGCGAATGGACAACAATGCTCCGGATCGCAGGATCTTCGATTCCATTAGGTGGCGCGCTCAAGTGCAGGACGACCTCAACCAACTTGGAGTGCGAAACCGGAGGCAGCTAGCCAAAGACCGAGCTGGCTGGAGAGGCATGTTGGTTGAGGCACAGGTTCGTCCCGAACTGTAGCGCCCCTAAGTAAGTAAGTAAGTAAGTAATAGGACGTGGACATGAATTATCGAACGAATATAAAAAGCTTAGGGTAGAGTCGTCAACAAAACAGTTAAGTGGATTAGAAGTAAGAGACAGAAGATCATTTATAAAAATGATGAAAAAAATCAGAATCAAACAGAACCGAGCCCTGGGGCACACCAGCATTCATTTGGTGGGAATCAAACTTGAATCCGTCCAATACAACCTGTATTGAAAGGGTTGCTAAGGAAGCCAACCAACGGTCATGGAGAAGCTTTCGAAGCTGACGGTTAATCATGACCATAGAAAGAAGGGATGTTAGTGCTATGGCTCGGTACGAGGAGGAGGAGGATGGGTCACCTTTTTTAGGGACAGGCTGGACAAATGCTGTTTTTCATCTTAGGAAAGAATCCAGAAGAGTAGGAGTGGCTTTGCTAGTGTGGAAGAACACCTCTTCAGAAGAATATAGGGTTTACCTTCCGGGTCAGCGGATTTGTGTATATCGAGATCTTTGAGAACTCTTGCTACTGTACGAGTTCGGAAAAAAGTCTGTCCCATGGAAAAAATTACATTCTCAAGTACTGGAGGGGCAACGTTGTTGTAAGGCAGCGTGGAGCTGCCTTCTCTGAAGAGTGTTTGTCAATAGCGATGAGAGTTGGAACCGAAGATGTTGTGGAGTTTTTAATATTTTGTACAAATGACCAAACATTTTTACTGCCTTTGGGACACTGCAGAATTTTTTGCCGTATGCTGCCATGAGTTTCTTGCTTGTTTCTGCTTTTTCCGATTTTCCTCTGTAGGGTTGGCTTTGTAAGATCGGAAACTTACTTCTTTGAGCCTGATAGCTTCTTTACACTCAGAATTAATCCAGGACTTGCTTGCTTGTGCTTTTTCCTCTGTTAGGAATAAAAGCACGCATCCCTAGAAGAATCACATTTGTGATCATTTCAGCACTGACATCAATGTCACTATCGAGGAACCATAGTGACCAGTTAAAATTTCGGAAAATAATATTTCGGCCGTCCCAGTTGGCTTTCTCGTGTTGTCAAACGGTCCTGGTGGGATTTTTTTTTTTTTAAATGGATGCGTGGAGGACGAAGTGCCAGCTGGAGAGGTTACACTAATGGTATACTTATCAGGGTGAGAAGTAAGAAACAAGTCAAGAGTATGGGCGGCTTGCCCAGCAACATCCGGTATACGCGTTGGCACATCGATCAGTTGGGTAAGGTGATGTAACCCGGCAAAGTGCTCGACATACCTTCCTTCGGGTGTTGTCTGACCAGAATAGCGGAGCCAATTGGAATTGGTTACCTTGAAATCGCCGTCAATAACGATTTCAGTGTGAGAAGAGAGGGAAGTGGAATATTTTTGCAGAGCCTCACAACATATCGAAGAGGCGACTGAATGAGAAATCACATCTTTTACTCTAGTTCTTTTAACTTAATCCACCCACATTAAACCATGAATGTTAAATTATTTTTCCTTTATACTGAAAGAACGAGAGTAGAAGACTAAAATATTTTTATATATTTATTGCTGAAAGACTTAATAATGCTTACACCCAAAATGTATCGCCGGACATTTTGAAAGCTTTTAAGAAATCTCCTATCAAAGATCTCAAGACTCCCCGTTTACCCATGATATTCCTCAGTGATTCAGCTATACGAAGTTGGCTATACCGATATACAAAGGTCAAATTTATTTTAAATTTAAAAAAACATTTTGAACTTTATGTTTTAAAATTGAAACATTTGAACAATTTAAAATTGCCCCTAATATGAAATTATACTTTTTATTGGTATACCTAAATATGAGAATCAACAAGAACGCAGAAAAAAATTAAATATCTCATAAAATTGATATTGTCTGTTGAATTTAAATCTCTTTTCGAATTCTAATGCTTGTATTGTTTTTATTGTGGAATATTAATTAATAACATTACAAGCGAAAACTTATATCATTAACTCCGAGTTTATTCATGTTAGTTACTCACGTAGCAATTAAGGAAGCTACCCATGTAAGCAATATATGTACGTACAACATACCTACAGCTTAAGTTGAGAAAAAAAATTGAAACGACTCAGGCACGCTTGACATAATACTTTATGATTTGTTAAAACATAGATATGTAATAAATTCTGTAAGTTGGACTTACTCTTTACTTCCGATCGGATTTTTTACTTAAAGTTCGACATCAGTTTAAACCATTTTTGTAATTTTCTTCTGAAAGAACCACGTTGTGTTTTATAATGAATACCCTTATAATGAATAAACACAGCTCTCAGATAAGTTGGACAGAAGACAAAGAAAGTACCGATACCCATTGGTTGTCAAAGTCTGTAAATCGTAATGGAAGGTAAAAATCGAGGCGGTTTAAATGTTTCACATTCGTGTTGTGCGGCTAAAGCCTGAGTCCATACTTAACAATGCGTCCAAAATTAGCCTCAAGGGTAACTTTATGGGAATTCCTAGTGATGCGATTTTAACGGCAAAACTAAAAAGTGGAGGTATGCATCTAAGTGTAAAACTCGTTTTGGACTTTTTTGCAATTTCAAAAGTTCATAAAGTCCAAAATTACGTTGTGGACCTTTTAGCATAAGGCTTTATTTTCACCATAATTTCTAGCTTAATCAGTGGATATAAAGGGTGTTTTTTTAGACGTGTGGTTTTCAATCTGGCAATACTTTTTTCGGAGTTGGTCTTTTTGACAGCTGTCACTTGATTTATGCCATTTCATAATGAATATACTTACCCCTGAACAACGTTTACAAATCGTGCAAATTTATTACCATAATAATGACTGCGTCCAATATTCGGTCGAGATAATTGCCCAACAGAGGCGGAAATTCGAGCAATCATGTATAGGTTTCGCACCACGTTTACTCAAGTGGATAATGCGCACCCTCAGAGACGCCATGCAGAACGCACCGAAGACACTATTGCTGCTATGGAGCAGAGTATCGAAGAAGACCCGAATGAGTCCATTCGCCATCACGCGCAATAATTGGAGCTGTGCCCATCCACTTTATTGAAGATTTTGCAGAAGGATCTTGGTTTGCGGGCTTACAAAATCCAACTCGTGCAAGAATTGAAACCGAAGAACGACAATAAAGCGCGTCGCACGTTCGGTGAATTAGTCTAACCGATCCCAAATTTCACAAGAAAAATTCGTTCACCGATGAAGCTCACTTTTGGTTGAATGGGTACGTTAATAAGCAAAATTGTCGTATTTGGGGTGATTATAATCCACAAGCCATTACATCCTAAAAAAGTCACTGTTTGGTGTGCTCTATAGGCAGATAGAATCACTGGTCCATTTTTTTTTTCAAAAATGAAGCCGGCCATAATGTTACAGTCAATGGGGAACGCTATAGAGCCATGATTAATAATTTTTTCGTGCCTGAAATGAAGGATGTTGATGTCGAGGACATTTGGTTCCAACAAGACGATTCTATATGCCATACAGCTAACGAAACAATCAATTTATTGAGGAAAACTTTTGGTGAACGCATTATCTCGCGTTGTGGGCCTGTGGCGTGGCCTCCAAGATCGTGCGATTTAAAACCGCTGGACTATTTTTTTGTGGGGGGTTATGTGAAGTCGCTTGTCTACGCAGATAAGGCCAAGACGATTGACGCCTTGGAAGAGAATATTTGAAGCGTTATTGCTGACATACGGCCCCAATTGCTGCAAAAAGTGGTCGAAAGTTGGGCCTCTCGGCTGGAATTTATTGGAGCTAGCTGCGGCGGTCACTTGCCCGAAATCATTATTAAAATATAATGACATACCCTTATCTTTATAATAAAGCTAAATTCTTGGCCATAACATTAAATTATATTCCTTTTATTTTTTCTTGAAAACCACACGTCTAAAAAAATATCCTTTACATTGCGGAAAGTCGTAAGTATTACTCTGCCCTGTTTACTTCATACTTATTTAGTTTCAAATTACGTAGACTTTCCATCTACCTTTTGTTGGCAATATTTAAACGAAAATAACAGAAAAAATTGAACTAGATCCAATAATATTAAATGAAAAAAAAAAACTTTTCTTTTTTTCTGTCTTTTACCTTCAAAACCGTGCAACATACCGAAACCCCCAACAAATTGTGCAGTCAACCCACAATCCACCACAAGCTGTTGTGCCCAAGGTCTGGTTTATTACATCTCCTTTACCTATACTACCCATCCTTACTAAAATACTGATTGCACAATAACCACTCACCTGACTTATTGATTCCTGCTTCCATAGTTTACCACCCTTCAGGATGCCACTTATCTGTGTTGGGGACGACTCCTTTGGTGGAATCGGTGGCTTTGGCTCAGGAATTAGTTCTGTTGACTCACTCCCACTATTGATGGCTGGATGTGTTGTTGAAGCTGTTGATGCCGATTGTGCGGCTATGATACTAGCGGTGGCGCTGGCAACAGAGGAGGAGATGATAGATGGCGCTGTAACTTCTGCCGTCTGTAGAATAACAGGTGCTGACGATGTGGTTGTTATGTCCTCGGTGGCTTCCCGAACAATTCGTCTTTCTGTGACTGTAGTCATTGTTATAGTTTCAACAACAAATCTTTGATTCTTATGAACAGATATAATTTTATCCTTTTCATCTTTAATAATTGTTTTTTTTTTAATATTTACGAGTTTAAAATGTTGTTTTGTGTGTTTTTTTGTATAGCATAGCAATTTGTTTTACATTATTAAGTTAAATAATTTTTTTTAGATCCACAATGTTTACGAAGACATCACACGCAGCAATGAAAATTACAAACATTTACTCATGCATATATTTTTGTATACAAAATATGTATCTAAATATAATCAATATAACTACACTGAAGCTGATGTTTATGGATGAAAAATGAATTTTGATGAAAAAAATTTATTGCGAAAATGTTTAATGAACGGAAAGTTATATAAAGCTAACTAATTAATTACGGATTCGATGAATTTAAATAATATATTTAAATGCTTTAATTAAAACAAAACTAAGAGAAAATAACTAAAGTTAAATTAATTATTATATGAAGCCAACAAAATGTCTGAACTTGGGGAATTAGTTTAGGTTTACTATGTAGTTTTATACAATATTACTGAAAATATCAATCCTTATAATAAATTTCCATAACAGGAATATTAAATATTTTGGAACCGGTCACTTGACAAAACGTCCTTTATAAGTATCTTAAAAAACAAAAATATATACTTTTTGTATATCTTTTCAGGATGGGAGTTAATTTGAAAGGATTTGTATCTTTAGTGACTGTGTTGCCTTGTATTCGTAGATTAAATTTTCATATTGCGTTTTACATTTGTCAAAAGTGACAAAAGCGGATGAGGACGCTTTGGGCTGCTTCGAGAGAAAGATTCTTCGGGTGATTTTTGGTCCCGTATGCATTAAAGGAGAGTGGAGAAGAAGATTCAATGAAGAACTGTACCGGCTGTACAGCGACACAGACCTAGCCAAAGAGTAAAAATTCATCAATTGAGTTGATGGACATCAATGTCGGCGCCCGGAAAAACTTTGAATCCACCCCAGAAGGACGGCACAGTACAGAAAGACCGAGACTTAGGTGGCGCACAAATGTGGAAGAGGACCTCAACCGACTCCACGTGCGAAACTGAAGGCAGCTGACTAGGGACCGAGCTGGCTGGAGAAGCTTGTTGGTTGAGGTCCAAGTCCACCCCAGATTGTAGCGCAACCTAAAGTATGTTAAGGTAGGACTGTCTTCAGCATTTCACTCAGAAAACCCGTTGGATTTATTCGGAGCCCGTTGAGCAAGCTTCTTAATACACAAACAGCTGGCAAACAAATGAAATAAATTGCACGACTGAATCGCACGTACTTGCTCATATGTGCGGTCACATCGTCCAATAAAATTTAAAAAAATTCACGACTGGGTCACACCAACTTGTTCTTATGCTAGATAATTGTTTAGTGGCTGTATAGGTATATTAAAATAAAAAAATATTTTTTTTTCGAAAATTCTTTCATTTTTACTTGCTATTTATAGGGACTATGCAAGTTATGCATTCGTAAAAAAAAAATCTAAGAATAAAACATGACATTACTATATTAGGGAAGTCGAAAAAAGTGGGTCAGAAAATTCTGTATGTCTGTCTGTCGCCGATTTGATTTTTTTTTTTTATAATTAATCCCTATATTTCACGGTACGCCCGAAATTGGGCTCAAGGGTAAACTGATGAGCATTCCTTGCGAGACGAGTATTACGGGCGAAACTTTTAGGGGGAGGAATGCAACTGGCTACTTCGAGTGAACATTTTTTTGTAAAAGAAACGATAAAATAAGGAAAGACATGAAACATTGCGTCTGTGTTTGAGAGGGGCAATTGATTCAGTGGCAGTTCTATTTCCTATCAATCTTAGCGCTCTATTTTGTATTCTATTCAAACTTGGTATAAATATTTTTAGAGTACTCTACCCGACTGTTTTTCGAATTGTCATTCTAGCTCCAAAACTAACGGTACCTACCTGATATAACTTTTAATGAAAAACTTGTATAATTATGTAATTTCTATGCAAAATCTATCTTTTAGTTTTAATGGATTTTTCAGAAAAAGTTTTATAACGATACCTCCCATATGACCGGTTTTTAAAAATCAGACTTTCTCGTTAACTAATTGACGGATTTTGATGAAATTTTTCAAAACATGTAGTGTTTTATGATTTAAATCATATTGCTTATTAAAATTTTCAAAAAAAAATTAATTTTTAATAATTTCTTAAAAAACTTGTTTTATTTATTATTATATTTTCTTACAAAAAACGTTATGAATAGTGTTTTTTTTATATTCATAAACATTTTATTTGTTTAATATTTTTTCCCAAATTTTGTTTTATATTGCTCGGTTGAGCCCTAGCCACTAGTCTAATAAAAGCAAACTTCGTTATTACAGTTTTTAACAAAACATAATTCACACCTACAATAGTACACTGATTTTACTTCCGATTATAATTACTATAACGCAAGCTATTCATTCGTTCTATCAAAAGTCACAAAAATCAAATAAATGCTTTGATGTCCACTTAAATTTTCTTAAATTTAATTCTACAATGTGACCGCACATATGAGCAAGTCTAAATGTCTATCGAGGAAAAAAATATTGAAAATCGTTCGACCAGTTTTTTTAATAAATCGTTTTTTTTTTAATTTTCGAAAAAAATGTTTAAATCTTTTTTTAGTATGTCATTATAAAAGAAAATTGTAGTTTTCACCTGGGAAAATTATTTTTATTTTATTTATTATATATTAATAATATATATATATGTGTGCAAAATTTTATTGAAATCGAGAAAATAGTTTATGATAAAACCGCTTTTTTAATTTTGAAAACTTAATTCTAAATAAAAGATGTATTGTTATTAAAAAAATAGCACTCTGAAAGTTTTATCAAAATCGTTAAAGCCGTTTAAAAAAAAAATCAAATTTTTTGTTAAAAATTGTATGGCAGGTACTGTTATTTTTCGACCTAGAGCAAAAATGAAAAACACCCCCCAAGATACTACCAAATAAATATTAGATACCAAGTAATCTCATGTTTGATTGTGAGAATTTTTTTGCACGAATCTATAAACGCAAGTAAAAATGGCCAATGGTCACACAAGTCAGAAGGGATCCTAAAAAAGCCCAAATCCTCAGATAGGTTCGAACTTCGACAGAAGAACAATGAAGATTAAAGAGCACCATAAGAGTGCTAAAATTGAAAACACGTTAAGGGAGCATCCGCCACTTTCGTCGGAGAAAATATAGCTTTTGCCATAATTCGGGAATCTAGCGCTATTGGTGGTCAAACAAGGCGGCCCAGAAACAGTGCAAGTAAGTTGATTACTTTCCGCCAAGAGCGGTCTGCCTAATTAATTTGGCCTACAGGGAAAAGGACTTCAACACAAAAACGCACCCAAAAAATCAACGGTGGTGCGGAACAGGTTTTTTTTGAATAAAAAAACTAATGAAATTAAATTCAAAATGGCGGCTGAAGCTCCATCACAATTTTTCTGAAAAATCGATATTTAGCTTACTAATGATCCTTCCCAACAAACTAGCTTAAATAATTTCACATTGATTTTTTTCAAAACTTTTTTTTGTAATTTCAATAATAATTTTTTTTTAAATCAATATTTAGATTTTTTTTTAAATTTTGTTTTAAATTTATGTTAATTTTGTGCTTAAGTTTGTATTCTTGAATTATTTTATTTAATTTTTGGAAAAGAGTTGTTAAACAAAACGGTTTTATTTAAAAAGCGCTCCTAAAATTAAAAAAAAAATCACACTTTTTTACATTTCTTAAAGAAATAAAATGTCTTTTAAATTATTTCACTCAATACAATTAAACGTTCTTTATTCAAACAATCAAAAGTCACAAAAGTCGAATAAATGCTTTGATATTTACTTTAATTTTTTAAATTTTTATTTTACGTATGTATAGCGTATATTCTACATAAATGAGCAAGTACGTGCGATCCAGTCGTGCAATTTATTTCTTTTTTCTATGCCCTTGGTAAACATATATAGCAAATAGATGGCACATAAATGGCATAGCCATTCTTCTCAAAATCATTTCTTTGTGGTTTGTGGAACAATAATTCGACTGGACACTCCATCATTCCGATCTTCTATTGTTTCCGCAGTAAAATTATAGTGTATCAGACTTTCGCTTTTAAAACACCACATTTAGTTTAACCATCATCTTTGCCCCGAAGCAAATACCGATGCAGATAGAAAACATAAATATGCAAAAATGATAAAGGACACACACAAATGATAACGCATTTTAACTTTTTCTTATAACTTTGTGGGAGAGAACTTTTTTCTGTCAAACGAATTGTGTTTTTTTTTTTTCAAATGTAACCAGCAATATTGCATTTACATACCGTTACATCCTAAAAGAACGATGTAGGCTAATCTAAATGAATTCAACCTGATAAAAATGGGCAAGACTATAAAAAGTATCAAAACCACAATACTTAACGGTTTTTAGTAAAAATGAAGTACGCCATCACACGTCTTAAATATCAAAGAATTTAAGAAAAAAGTATTTCGAAAATTTTAGGATCGGTTTTGATAAAATCCTGTTTTTTATTTTTAGTTTTTTGAATTTTTTTTTTAATTTTGGTATGCAGTTTCTTAGAGTTTATTAATTTACACTTGATTTTAAAATTTTAAATATTTGTTTTTGATAAGTTTTAAAAATAATGAATTTAAAAAAAGAAATTTATAAAATTAATTAATTTAGAAAAAAAATATTCAAAATGTTGGCATACAGAATTAATTAAACAATTTAGATCTTTTCAAAATTAAAATTTTGTTGAAATCCTTTGAGCCGTTACCGAGAAAGTCGAAAATTAAAAAAAAAACGTTGTATGAAAGACCGTTAATAAACTTTTCCCGTTAATTTGGTTCCGATTAGATGATACCTAGTAGCAACAAAAATATTCTCAAAAATGTTCATTCAAATAGTTGCAGCCGTTTTCTAGAAAAATAAGCTTTTCCTTAACCGTTATATGACAGGTACCGTTGTTTTTAGCACTAAAAATAAAATTTTAATTTCCCCTCTGAGGAATGCCAAGAGATACACACATACCAAATGTGAAGGCAATCACTTAACCTGTTTATGCTTTTTTTTTTTTTCATAACTAGCCCGCACTAAAGGGATTTTGACTACCCTTATAATGTTAATTAAACACAGCGAGGGCTTTATATTACCTATAATCGCAAGTAATGAAGTTGGTCGAATTACCCAAATATAATATTCTCCTAATATGAAACCACCTGTTGGAAAACCTACTGAATGACTGAAAGAATAATATGATAACTACTCGCGCATATCGGATTTCTTTTTTTGACATTTTCTTATGATGTATGAATAAAAAGCCTTTTTCAACAAAGAACATACGTAAAAATGGATTTAGTTTTATAATGTGAAACGTCAGTTTTCACTCTTATGAAACGTAGATGCAAAAAGATGAACGAAACGTCCTCATTGCAAACAGAAGAATACCTCAATGTCACAACAGAGCTGCCTTCTTTTCTTCTTTTTCTTCCTCGGATGGAATTTGATATTTTGCTTGTCAAATTTGAATTGAACAGTTATAAAACATACACAAGAAAAAATGAGCACGACTGTGTCGCACGTACTTGCTCTTGTGTGTCACATTGAAAGGCAACATATTTGATAGAAATAATTAATATTCACATCACGTTCTGAACCTATAAAAAGTGCAAAACTACAACAATTAACGGTTGTTTATTAAAAATGGAGTACGCCATCACACGTCTTAAATGTTATTGAATTTATGAAAAAGTATTTCGAAAATTGTAGGACGAATTTTGATAAAATCCTGTTTTTTTTATTTTTAGCTTTTAGTTTTTTTGATTTTTTTTTTGACATTTTGGTATGCAGTTTTTGATAACGTTTTATAAATCGATGAACGCCGCCTACATGGATGAAAAAGCATGACTCATTGTCACGTTCCGCGTTTTCTAACTAAATGATCGTTCGGTCGCATTCGAAACTTCAATGTTGTTTGTCTGTTTTCTTTGTGCTGCAGCTTCGTCTTTCTGGTTTTTTGTTGAATTTAATTTGCCAATTAACTCCTTTGTATTATATACATTAATGATAATTCAGGGATAATAATTCAGTTCAATTCATAAAAGCATGCAATTTTTCATCAATGTTTTCTTATGACGTTATCACGTAAAATTATCCCCCGTAAGCGACTTTAAGGACAACCAATTTTTTTTAAAGTTTTTTAATATATAGCTGATCGAAAAATTTTAATACAATTTTTTTGAATAGTTTTTAAAATATCGAATTAAAAACAAAAAATAAAAATTGAACTATTCAAAATATTAGTATGCAGAGTTAATATGGCTACTTAGATCTTTTTCAAAATAAAAATTTATTCAAACCCAATAAGCCGTTACCGAGAACTCCAAAAATTAAAAAAAAAATAAATGAAAAGTACCGTTACAAACATTTTTGGTCTTTTCTATGATCGTAATGTCATGTTTGATTGTTATCTTAATTTATTTTATATTCACGAATCCTAAACTTGCCTTTTAATCGCAATTAAAAAATGGGCACGACTGGGTCGCACGTACATGCTCTTATGTGCCTAATTACATTGGAAAGCAAGATCTTTGGCTGAAACAAGTAACATTTGCGTTGAAAATAACACAGTTTGAACTTATAAATAGAATTTTAGAATTTATTAAAATACATGTGATTATAAAATTTAAAAAACCATTTTTTGATTAGTTTTCAAAATATTGATTTTTCAAAAATTAATTTTAATTAGAATAAAAAAGTTATTCAAAATTTTGATATGCAGAATTAATTCGGCTACTTAGATCTTCTTAAATATAAAATTTGACAGAAATCCAAAGAGCCGTAACCGAGAAAGCCAAAAATTTAAAAAAAAACCGTTATATGAAAGGTTCCGTTAATAGACTTTTCCCGTATATGTGGTTCTAATCAAATAATAGCCAATACCAACAAAAAAATTCTCAAAAATTTTCATTAAAATCGTTGGAGCCGCTTTCGAGAAAAATAAGATTTTCCTAAACGGTCATATGGCAGGTACCGTTATTTTTTTTGGGCTAAAAATTTCAATTTACCCTCTGGGGAATGCCAAATGAATCTCACACATCAAGTTTGAAGATAATCGTTTAAGCCGTTTAGGCTGCAGCTCGTTATACATACTGACAGACAGACAGACGGATAAACATACAGACATTTTTTCTCGATCACTTTTTTAGACTTCTCTATGATCGTAATGTCATGTTTGATTGTTATCTCAATATTTTTAATATTCACGAATCCTAAACTTGCCTTATAGTCCTTATAATCGCAAGTAAAAAGGGATTCCAGGATATTTGACCTCCAACAAGGATTTAATGGGAATGACATCGCAAAACATATGGATAAAACAGAATGACGAATGTAAAGAAATAAGGAAACTTCTTCAAAGCATATCACAGGAAAAAAGCTGGAGGCTCAATCTTTTCCCCATAAAATATCTCTAAGGCTTATTATCATTATACACCGGCCTAAACAGACAAAGAAAGATAAAACTTAGCCAAGAGCTAATACCTATCCTAAGACCCCTGATTCTTCATTAGAAATGAATTCTACAAAGTCTCCATCTGTCGTATAGATGCAAACAAATTATTTAAGGTTATGTGTCGATGATCTTAATTTTTCGCATACAGGTCTTGAAAAGTTAATGTTAATTCATTCCTACCTTAATGATAAGTCGAAAGTCTGTCTAGGTTGGAGACGCGCGGTCGGCGAAACTTCACGACCATGTTTAGAACATTAACGTGCGAAGCCTCGGATACGGATGTATGCACCAATGAGAAACCCTGCAAACGACTGATTTACCGAATACATTTTAAAATTGCATTTACTTGTCAAAAATATCCGAATCATTATTAATTAAAAAACTGGATAAAGTGGATTGCCAATGCTACATAACCGAAACAACCTTAAAGTAAACGTATACATCCGAAATTATAATTGCAGAATTCCAGATTGTGAACTCAAAGTTGTGTTCGTCCTCGTCCTCGTCCTCGCCCTCGTCCTTGTCATCGGATAATAGAATTTTCAATCCATACCCAAAATATGGGTCAAATTGCAATGAAGGAACATATAGAATGAGCTTACATCGTAAATTATATAACATTGACGAAAGTTAATCAAAGTCAGCCGCGTTTCGAATAAGCAAAATATAAAAAGAATTACATGTAATATGCATCGTAAAAGGATATGCATATTTGCTTCTGCAATGGCTTATGAATTACGGGATTTCATGCGTACTCATAACTCAAAAAAACTGTTGATTATTGTATATACCCACAGTTGCATTTTATATTAAATAAAAATTAGGAAAGCTTCAAAGAGTTTGGGGAACGGAAACCTTCATAAAAGGTGTATGCTCTGGATTTATAAGTTTTTTTTTAGGAAATAAAATAAGGCAATGTGAGGTCTTGTGTGAACAGGGATGACATTGATAACGTAAATCTGGTGATCAAGAGTGTTTTAACTACCTCGCGCACATCAATCCAGTTTATTTTAGACATTCGATTCCTTTTAGGCTTCGGTTCCGGTGGAAACAAACTTAGCTCGATCAAATTAAGCGAAATACATACGCTCGAATAAAGTGGTTCCGAATTTCCGATGCAAACGAAATTTACTCGGGCGAAACAAGGGAATTATTATTTTATGTAGATTTTCGTGCAAAAAACGCTTCTAAGAATCTATTTTCTACGAAATTCAATACACACAACTACTAAGATAAGCCCAATCGAGTTTGGCAACACTGGCTAGTGATTAAAAGAAAAAACACCTGCAACAAACCTTCCCGCGCATCAAAGATCTTAAGAGAGGCAGGTGTATCAGTTCATCGAGATTATCCTTTAGCAATCCGACAAAAAAGGACAAAACTACTAAATGTCAGAAAGTCAATTAAGACAAGAAATCCAAATGTTGACGCTTTCCTTAGGGATGATCGACTTTTGGTCCAAGGAAAAACATTTACATGGAGTTTTAATTGTGGATTAAAATGCGGCAATAATGAAGGAAATTCAATATTAAAGCAGATCATGAGAAACGTGCAAAAGGTAAATACTTCAAATCACTAGGTTGTCAATGGATCAGCTGTCATACCAGAATTCGTAAATATACCACCAGCGCCATCTAAGTGCGGAAACATGGCGACAATACTTAGTAATAACAAGAACCTATTACAAAATAGAAAAAGCAGTGATGCCACTTCTACTCTACAGCTCTAGGAAATTTCCGTTTGCACAAGTTTAGTTTTAAGTAAAAGTTGTGTAAAAATAAGTAACTATAGAATTTTAAGTTATAACATTTGTGGTTTAAATAGTAAATTTTTATTTTTCGATTTTTTCAAGGTATACATAAATTTGAATTATTTGTTTGAAACACACTTAATAGAAGGAAAGGAGAAGAATTAAAAAAAAATATTTTGAAAATTACACGCTTTGTTGGACACTAGGAGTCAGGAATACTAGAGGACATTCGACCGGTGGATGTCTTTATGGATTCAAAAAGAACTTAAATGGTATCAAAATAGAATTCAAGGAATCAATTGGCTACAATATTTTCAATATTCAATCTACGATCTCTTTGAGTTGTAAGCACCAGGTCATTCCTGTATATTTGAATAGATCACAAGCCGCGTATGGATCACCAAATTTCAATAAATTGATTGTAAGGTATGCTGTGTGGATTGTGGCACCATCCTGTTCAAACCACATGTCGTCCAAGTCCATATCTTCCAATTCGGGCCAAAAACAATTGGTAATCATGGCGCGATAACGCTGGCCATTTACAGTAACGTGATAATCGTATTTTTTGTGGATGAAGTGGTGATTCATGAAGCAAATGTGGATTTTCACCCCACCAATAACACATATTTTGCTTATTGACGAACCCATTGTGTCAAAAATGAGCTTCGTCACTGAAGATTATTTTGCATTGAAATTCAACAATTCAACGCTCTTAAAGTTGCGGTCACCGACTCAGAATTTCGGTAGAAAATTTTTATAATTTGTAGACGTTGCTCGCTCGTGTACCAAGATCAAATGTTAAGCTTACTGAATAAATTGACAATGACAGTTCGATGATTAGTCACAAATTAAATTCAAAATTGTCAAGTCCCTATTGGAAAAAATTGGTGGCGAGCGGCTACGCGCATATAAAAACTGGCCACTGAGTCCTGGCCGCCAGGTTGCAGCGGCCAAAGAGTTCTTATACGTTACATTCAAGTGTACTAGGCGGCCACGCCTAAATTAAATTTAACTAAAAAATCTATAGGTATAGCAAAGTAATATTCTAAAACACCTAAATCATAAACAAATTTTTTAAGTAAATGCATTTTAAATGACGCAACAAAAACTAGCTAAGTTATTCCGTTTAAGGCAAAACAAATTGAAAGCTTAACACAAATCACATAAAGCATTATAATAATGTTTATAAAAATGTCAAATAAAATACAATTTTTTCTTAACTGCTGATGAAAAGTGATAATTGAAAAAAAAAACGTAATAAATTTAATTTCTTTTGGCGCATCCATAACTTACCAGAAACGGGCTTGTACTGAGCCTGCAGGACATATTTGGGACGTTCTTCACCTGCAATAATTTCTTTTTGTGTAATTCGTCTTTCAGGTGAGTTACTGTGCAGTGGCACTAGGGCCACCGTTGGAACACTAAGCTGTGCGACTTCTTCTTGGCATTGTGGCGAGGTGCATTCTAAAGGATGAGATGAAAAATAAACATTTTGTAAGGAATGTCAGTGCAATATGAAGTGCTTTTAGCGGGCTACGTTTTTAATTAAATATTTATAATGCAATGAAAGGATTTTTTTTTTAAGTGGACCTGTTAGTTGAAATGCAAAAGAAAGTAAACTTTGTTGAAAATATATTTTTTATGCTGAAATCTTTTTTTTTTTTTTTTTGTTTAATGACAGAATTCGTTATTTAATTTCTTATTCTGTATTTTTCGTATCTTAAATCAAGAAATCTTGTAAGTTATTGCTAACCCACTTAATCACCAGTACAGCTTAAGAGCCGAACTTCTCTGTATCACATAAACAATGTACATAGGAGCATTTAAAACTAATAAGGATAAATATTCTTAAAGGGGAATAAAATTTGCTTGTACGTTTTTTTTCCCCAGAGAACCCACTTTAGTCATTAAATTCATTCATTCATCTATCTTCTTTGATAGAATGCCATCAACCAGAGCTTGACAAGTGATTTAGAAGCGACATCTTCAGGATAAAAGATTTCAGGTAAAAATTAAATGTTTCGTCCTCGTTTCACGAAACTAAAACCACAAATAATTTGTGTTCTCGCTTCATTGTTAAGTTACAAAAAAAAAACTCTTTGAAATCTCATGCGATAGTGTAAAATGTTTTCAAGCAAAAAAAAATAACGACTCTAGTACTTTTGATATTTTACTTTTAAGAGGTTTTTTTTTTCAGAGACAGACAGGCGACAGACAGCAGGTATTTAAATCACAAATAACTATGAAATGACTTTAAACAAAAAAGGCTGTACAATGGAAAAGACAATGTGTGACGAGACGGAGCTATTTTTTCAGTGATACCTTAGATAGCAATAATGAGTTCATGCCAAATAAAAATAGATACATTAAAGTATCCTTGCCATTCGTTGGGAAAAATCTTGTCGTAAAAATGCTCCTTTTTATAATTTCCAGACACTTATTTCTGATATAATCACTTCTGAAAAGATGGAACTTATTTCTTTGACGAGCTACCGTTTTATACTAACTATCGCATCGTATCGGTCAACGTTTTTTTTATAACGTACTAGATCGGCGCCTATGGATTTTCTCTTCATCGGAAACCGTTTGTTTTTGCAGGATAAAATATATTCTTTTTTATTTTCTGTATCCCTGGCAATGTGGGTACAAAATTTCATGATGATCAGTCGACTAGTTGAGGCGTTAAAGGGAAACAAACTAGCCTTTTAGTTATAAGACTATTAGCCAAGTAAATAAAGAGGTTTTACCTACGGGTGGTTGAGAAAATGTTGGAAAATGTTAAATAACCATCCCAGAATAATATCTCAAAATTAAATTAAGTTCCGATTTTTTTCCATTCAATAGTACCTGTCAACAGGACTATAGAGGCACTTTATAGAATTGAGATATTTTTATAGATTTTGTTAAGTTTAAAAAAAAAATATTTCAAAAATTAATATGAAATAGAAAAAAATATATTTTGGTATACATAAATAATTTTGCTACTTAGATTTTTTCAAATATAAAATTTTATTGAAATCCATTATACCGTTTCCGAGAAAGTCGAAAATAAAAAAAAAAGTTATATGAAAGGTACCGTTAATAGACTTTACCGGTAAATTTGGTTATGATTAGATTATGGCTATTACTAACAAAAATATTCTCCAAACTTGTCATCAAAATCGTTGAGCCATCTTCGAGAAAATTAATATTTTCCTTAACCGTTATATGCCAGGTACCGTTATTTTTAGCCCTAAAAATAAAATTTCAATATTCGCTCTGAGGAAGGCCACACTTACCACATTTGAAGGCAATCGTTTAAACCGTTTAGGCTGCAGCTCAATATACACCCGGACTGACAGACAGACAGACAGATGGACATTTTTTGGCACTGAATTTTTTAGGCTTCTCTATGATCGTAATGTCATGTTTGATTGTTATCTCATTTTTTTATATTCGCACATCCTAAACTTGCCTTATAATACCTACATAATAATCACAAGTAAAAAATAGACACGACTGGGTCGCACGTACTTGCTCTTATTGAAAGGCAAGAAACAATTAACATTTAAATAAAAAGTGCTAAAAACACAATTATCGTTTTTTTGGTAAAAAAGTCTTTAATATTTAAGACTGTGGTGGCTCAGTCTTAAATATTAAAGAATATTTAAAAAAAGGATTTCGAAAATTGTAAGACAGATTTTGGTATTTTCTATATTTTGTTTAAAAAAAATTATTTTGGTATTAAGGTTTGTAGAGTTTATTAATATACTGGTGATCACAAAATTTTAAATAATTTTTTTTAATAGTTTTAAGAATAATAAATTAAAAAAAAAAATTAAAACATTAATCTTAAATAAAAAAAGTTAAATAAATCAAAATATTGGTATGGAGAATTAATTTTGTTTTATAGATCTTTTCAAATGAAAATAAAATACAAATTTGAAATCCAATGAGCCGTTATGGAGAACACCAAATATTTAAAAAAAAAACAACCTCATATGACAGGTACCGTTAATAGACTTTTCGCGTAAAATTGGTTTTGATAAAATAATAGCTAATACCTGCAACAAACACCTAGTTCGGCTTTAAGGCGGGACATCACACAATTCATGCCGCTAGTATCTGCTGAACAATCTCAAAAATCAATACATGGGTGCCTGTCTGCTTGATTTAGAGAAGGCTTTCGATACCTGCCGTCGGGATGGGGCATAATAAACCACTGTTAATATGCCTTACGACATGTTTATTGGTAGAAAATTTGTTGTTAAGTGTGGCAATGTGACTTCTTCAACAAAATTTGACATCAAAAATGATCTTCAACAGGGAGTTGGTTCTCTTTTAATTACACCACGGATATCATTAGGAGTTTACCTCATGCAATTCCCTATACTTAGGTGGCGCTACAGTCCGGGGTGGACCTGGGCCTCAACCAACAAGTTTTTCCAGCCATCTTGGTCCCTAGCTAGCTGCCTCCAATTTTGCACGTGGAGTCAGTTAGATCCTCTTCCACTTGTGTGCGTCACCTGAGTCTCGGTCTTCCTCTACTGTGTCGTCCCTCTCGGGTGGAATCCAAGATTTTCATATAGAGCGGATGCTCCGGCCGCTCTATATGACCCAGCCATCTGAGACGTTGAATTTTTACTCTTTTGGCTAAGTTCGTATCGCTGTAGAGCCGGTGCAGTTATTCATTGTATCAATCCATCGTCATTTTATACAGGCGGACGAGTTTGTCTTTGTTGCTCTTAAGCTTAGATAAATCCAGCTTTACTTCATCCAGATGTGTTGGGCGGAATTGTTGGTCTACTTCGCCCAGATAAGATGGACCATTCTGCCTGACGGCAGAATTCGTTTCGTCATCGCCGTTATACAGTTTACAGAAATGGTTCTTCCATATTCTCAGCATCGACTGCGATTCCACTACGATGTTCCCTTGATCGTCTTTACAAGCGTAAGCGTCAGTCCGAGCTCTGTAGCTTTGACAGTTTCTTTTTACCTTTTGCTAAAACTTCATTACTGCAAAAACAGCTCTCCATTCTCTCGATCGCGCGCTTTTCCTGATCCCTTTTCTTCTTTCTGAGAAGCCGGTGTTCCTCTTTCCTCTTCTGCTCGTAGGACACGGGCAGTTCTGGTCCTTCTTTGCAACGCCGCCTGATATGCTTCTTGTTTAGCTGGGTGTTTTTGCCGACACTCATCATCAAACCAGGGGCCCTATTCCTGAATACGAGTCGAGTAAGTTTTCATTCATGTGAGATCGACAAATTGGTATTCTCGAACACGATTCACTAATTATCGGTATTCCCCAACTCGAATGTCGAACGTCAAATGACACTACATACTCCTGAACTCGAAAGTGACGCTTTTTTCTGTGAGAAAGCATTCATGTTTAAAAAGTGTTCGAGAGCAGCAGTGATGGATGCAAAATGTAGGTAAAAATAAAAAAAAGACTAATTTTCTAATTGTTATGAAAAATAATAACAAAAATTGCTTTATAAAACATCTCTGTACTTATCATATTAATTTTGTTTGCACTTTAAAGATTTAAACTGATTAATTTACTATCAAATTACATTTAACGATTAGTTCTCAAATCAAAATATTTTTTCAAAATTTTCGGTCATGTCATGTTTTTGGCTCTCACTAGAGTTGTGGAATACCGATTCTTACTCGACTCGACTGTGAGCTCTCGAGTGACATCTCACTCGACTCGTATTCAGGATTAGGCCCCCAGTGGTTTCGTTATGGTGGCTGTGTAAAACCCAGCAATTCAGTGGCAGATTCCCTGATGGCATTTTCGAAATGTTGACACTGGTTCTCAATACTTGATGCTGGCGGCAAAGGATTCCTTTGGAGGTTATTTGGGATTTGATCAGAAAAGCACTTGAAGTTTTCTTGCGATTGCAGACGTCCGACGTTAAACTTCCTCACAGTATGTATATAACCTCTTCTTGGCGTTGGTCGCGATATCCTCATTCGTACCTTGGCTACAACGAGGTAGTGGTCCGAGTCAAAATGTTTGCACCTCGGAATATTCGTACATCCATCATAATAGAGTAGTTCCTTGCATCGATCGCAATGTGGTCAATATGGTTGACAATTGATTGATCAGGGGATCTCCATGTCCCCTTGTGAATGTTGAGGTGTGGGAACTTGGTACTAGCTATTACAATATTTCGGCCCGCAGCAAAGTCAATTAGCCTGAATCCGTTATCGAAGGTGGTATCGTGCAAGCTGTGTCTTCCGATTGTACCACCAAAGACATCTTCTCTCCTAGGACAATGTTAGTTTGATAGCTAGGGCACTGCTCATATGTTTTGCCCAGGTGCTCAATGATGAATCCACGTCCAAATAAGCGCTGTTTTTGTTGTGTATAGCAGTTTCCATAGTAAATTTCGCAGTTTTTCTATTGCCCGGCCCGTCCCATCGCATTTTTTGGATGGCGGCTATGTCTGCCTTACAGCAGTCAAGGGCCTCCGCTAGTTGTGTTTGGCTGCACGTGGTCTGTTAAGGGATATTACACGTACATGTCGTACATATCCGAAATTCTTTGTCCTTATTTCGTTTGCAGGGAATCCGTCCGCATCCGAGGCTTTTAATTGCTTCGCAATTAGTTTTTTTTTTGACATTGCCGGGAAGTTACCCCGACGGCAAAACCCACAACCTGGAGGACCAGGTCTTTATTGTGACACCAAGGACAAAGAGCCGGATAAACCGCTCCTTATAGGCTCCGAAAACGTCGTAGTAGCCCATATAAGGTGTTCACTAAGTAGTTCAGCCTGACTGGAACTGTAGACGCCACCGTTGATTCCATCTAAAGTCGCTAGTTACAGTCGATCTATTGACTATTGTCGTTTTGAGGTATAAACTAAGCAGGGCAGTAACGGCCACACCAAAATTACTTGTTTTACATGACAATATAAATTTAAATATAAATATCGATCAAGTCTTTCAGGAAAAGGACACGAGGACTTGTCCTACGCGTTGAACATTAAATACAATAACTCAGGCAATTTATCATAAAATAACAAAACAAAAAAAAAAACCAATTCTGAAGAAAATGAAACACAAATGACAAAATTCTTTTAACATTGTTTTTTTCTTAATTTACAGGTAAAAACAAATACGCCTTTTCGGTTTTATTTGTTCCATTTATCATTGTACAGTAGAATGCGACCGTTTCACTTGAAAGATTTTCCTGGGAACGAAACTTCATGGTGGTGGAGTCACCGAGTAAAATGAAAATCCCATTTGCATATTTAATAGGCTTGATGAAGCCACATCGGGTTGCGCAACCCCTCGCTTATCTGCATCGATTTAAACAATGCAGCAGACCATGGCGAAGTGACATTATGAATTCGCTCCAATGAAGAATAAGAATTCCTCGAAAACGTCGTTCTGAGATGGGATTAGAGTGACTAAAATGTATTTTGATTGGAAGAGTAGTTGTCCACAGAAGTGGTTTATACTTTTAAAGAAACAGATAACCTGGGCCTGGACGCATGTTTAGGGAGTGGCGAACATTTCTGGGACTAGGTAACGGTATACTATATGCTTGCTGGAAAATCGTTTTCGGATGTATGCATGGTAAGTTTTTGGGGTGTCAGTGCTGGAATTCTCTTCACTTGGATGAAATGAAGCAAGCCTGGCCGGGTGATGTGAGGACTAATGAAGCATAAAAAGCATGATATTGTTAGATACTCTGGGGTATCTTTATGCGGGGGCATTCAACAGTTGTTTGAGGGAGTTAAGAATGGGATATAAGCCTTGAGGGTTTGAATGGTGTAATGCATTCGTTTCTTACCTGAGTCATGTAATTGTTTGGCTGCACACTCGACACATTCGGCACATTCGGTGCATACGGGCTGAGAGTCATCGTCTGGCGATTGCGGTTGCATTTGAGGCTGCGGTAACGGTTGGGGCTGTATAACGACTCCTGCTGCTGTATGTGGTGGAAGTGGCTGTGCAGCAGAATGAGTTGTTACTGGTCCTGAGGGTTGTTGGCCGGCGGTGGCTGCTGTTGTTGCTGTAGTTGCATTGGGTGGGAGTGGTGATTGTGATGTGGGGTTGTTATTTCTGGCCGCCAGCATTGCGGCACGTTGCTGTTGTAAGCGTTGAATTACTTGCAATTGCTGTATATGCTGGGCACCGAAAATATGCCCGCTTAGGGCACCGCCAAGTGAATTTTTCAACCCATTGTCTTTGTAGCCGTCAGGTGGACTCAGTGCTGCCTCGTCAACAAAATCTATTGGCGGTGCAAATTTCGGGCTCTGGAATAAAAAGAAGAAAAAAAACGTATTGTCATTAAAACTTTAAAAAAAATATATATCAACAAAAAGAGTGAAAAATCAATGCAGCCTGGAACAGCAAACAGTAGATATTCGGAACATATATATGGTTTAACCCGACCGAAAAAACTGCATCTGAAGGTTTGTTTAATATATATAACAGCTAATTAAGGAGCCAAGATCTATAGTCCTAACCATTCTTGTGAGTGCATAATGAGTGTGCAGGATTGAAACGGACCTTCAATTCAAGGTTGTATGAGATTAGATAAACTTTTTTCAGACAAAGCTTACTCTTGGAGGATTTTAATTTCCTTGTAAGAGGCAGTGTCCCGGAAATGAGATGGCAATAGACGGAGAATCGAACTCCGACTCTTTGGCATAGCAGTCCGAAACATTTACAACTATATCAGGGTCCAATACTTATAAGTCGCTAAGTGATTTGAAGGCGGCTTGGGTATCTGTACAGATGCGGATATTCAATGAAGTCTAGTAAATAAAGACTGAAAATAGGGGGTTACCTTACAAAAGGTAGGGTAGTTGTGAATTTTTGATATCTTGTTTGGGATGCCCTGTAGATACAAACATCCAAAAAAAACCAAATTTTGATAAAATGTTAAATAGCCATCCCTGAATAAAATCCCAAAGTAAATTAAGTTCCGATTTTTTCCATCCGGAAGTACCTGTTAACAGGACTTTTGAGGCACTTCAAAGAATTTAGTTTTTTTTTATAGATTTTGAAAATTGTAAAATCCTGTTTTTATTTTGTTTTTTTTTTGAAAAAAATGTTTGTTTGTAATTTTGTTACCTATCCAGTTTTTTTTAGAATTTATAAATTCACATCTATTTTTTAAATTTGAAATATTTGTTTTTGATAAGTTTTAAAAATATTAAATAAAAAAAAATAAAAAATTAATTAAAAATAGAAAAAAATAATTATTCAACGTTTCTGTATGTAGAAATAATTTGGATGCTTAGATATTTTTAAATATTACATTTTATTGAAATCCATTGAGCCGTTACAGAGATATCGAAAATTAAAAAAAACCGTTATATAAACGGTATCGTTAATAAACTTTTCCGTAAAATTGGTTCTGGTTAAATGATAGCTACTACCAACAAAAAAAATCTCAAAACTATTCATCAAAATCGTTGGAGCCGTTTTCGGGAAAAATTAGCTTTTACTAAGTCGTTATATAGCAGGTACCGTTATTTTTAGCCCTAAAAATAAAATTTCAATTTCCCCTCTGAGGAATGCCAAGAGATACATACATACCAAATTTGAACGCAATCGCTTAATCCTATTAGGCTGCAGACACCCGGACAGACAGACAGACAGACAGACGGACATTTTTTGTCAATGACTTTTGTAGGCTTGTTTTATTGTTATCTAATTTTTTTATATTAAGAAATCCTAAAACCCTATAATCGCAAGTAAAAAGAATAAATAATACATTTCAATTCACAGTTATTAACGGCAAATGCGAAAAGTCACATTAAGTATGTCCACACAAAATATGCTAGAGGTGGCGATTCTTGCGGCCTACATCTTGGAAAGTGGCAGTGAGGATGACTCCGACAACAACCAAAGGCTACCAAAAGAATCCGTGGTCCAAAAATTGGTTGTTGTGACGTGAGAACGAAGATTTCTGCCAAAAATTAATGCGAAAATTATGAGCTAAAGAGACAGAGCTCTATCGTCTCGTCAAACAGAGCGCGTTTTAATGTCAAGTTTAATACCGCTTTATAATATACTGCTATATATATATCCCATGTCACAAAGAGCCCGTTTTAAAAGCCGCGTCGAGTTCAAGGCGGCGCGGCGTCAATACGCAGAGTCAAAACGCGACGTTGAAATAAATTACAATATTTTTTTTGACGCAGAAAAGATTATTTTTTGAAAATTAAGTCATTTTAATTATTGCTTTGACTGACGCCCGCCGCGTCAAAAAAATCTGAACGTCGCGTTAAATAAACTCAACGCCGGGTAAGAAACGCGCTCCGTTTGGCGAAGCCTTTAACTCTCAAAACAATTCAAAAATTAATCTGTTCTAACGCGGCGTCATTTGTAATTTATTTCAATGCCGCGTTTTGACGCCGCGAGAATAAAAATTCTAAGAATGAGCTTCAAATAGTTTTTAAAATTGAAAAAAATCCACAAACATGTTTTTTAGTGGTAATACATATTTTTTTTGTTGATTTTGTTAAAATTTTGCCCACCAAAAGCTATTGAATAAAAGGGTGTTTAAGTCCGAACGCCCAACCGTGACATATGTATAATGACATGGCAGATATTCCTGTCTGTGTCACGGTTGGGACACATTCCTTGCAGTGTCCATCAACAGCTTCAGGGCTATCACACGGTCACGGCAATTTGTCACTGCAGTGACCTAAAAATGAAGTTTCACGGTGCCTGTCATTGTTTGTGCCACGGCAATGACATGCAAAACAATGACGATCACCCGACGTGACACTTTTAGGAAAGACAACTACGTTATAGTGACGTCAGAGTGTCACGGCAATGACACATTGCTAGTACCGTCTAATACTAGCTTAATTTATATTAAAAAGATCAAAGGATTGAAAATGTATTCCTGATTCTAGCTTAGATCAACTGTCTAACTACTGAAAAGTGCATTTGCATAACATATAGAATACAATAATCTCCCAGGAATTCTAACTATTAAATGACGATTTAGGCCTCATTTCTTCTCATCTGCCTGAGTCTTCAAAATGACTCAAAAGTCAAATTGCACTGTCTAACTGCCAGCAAAATAGAAAAAAAAGAAATATCTATAATCGCATAAAGTTTCATTCCAAGGTGAAGTCCTTCACAGTTGAATAGCACCATTGTGTGTTTAAGTCCAATGGAAAAATTCGTTAAGGCCCACTAGATAGAAACTACCCTGTTTACCCAACTAGTTCAAGGTCACACACCATAGATTTTAAATGGATTGGAACAAGTTATTGATTACGAAAAATGAAATTGTATCTCATCGATAGTCTATCCATTCAGCGTCATGAGTTTCAATATTATTTTTTTATGGATTAACAAAAAAAAAAAGAAAAAAAAAACACTTTAATTTCCGTGACAAACGGGAGGTGGAGGCCGTAAAACAAAAGCTTGTAAATTGAAAGTGCACATATTGTTCAATGGCATGCATTCGAATTTAATTCGTTTTCGCTTTTGGGTTTTTGAATGGAATGAGTTTTGAGAATATTGTGCTGACAGTTTTTATATCTTTTTATGTATTGTATCTATAAGCTTTATGAGTGTAAATTAATATTTAAATAGCTTATGCATATTTCCGAAATATGTTATTTTATTAAACAAACCTTTTTTGTTTGTTTGTTACGCTTCACGCCAAAATTACGCAATGGATCGTCACTAAATTTGGCATTCACATTGTCAGAAGAAAGGACAATGCAATAGGGTATATTTCATGCCGAAAAATTCTGTTCCAGGGGGATATAGAAGCTGCGAAAACACACTATATACGATTGTAGATGCATGTCCCTAAAAGTATGCAATAATCATACCTTAGCACGAACGCCTTTACCTTAATTATGAAACGATGATTGTTGGGATTTATTTGGAACAAAATTTTATGGAAAAGGGAGGAAGCAGTTAATGTTTCCATTTATAAAAGTTTGCTGGGTAGATTTAATATTAGCTTATTGTTCGTTCCAAGGAAATATCTTATGAGGGTAAAGTGAACGAAATTACATATTCAATTTTATTTATAATTAACGCGCGCACAAGGGACTATTTGTTTCCCTTTTAATGCAGATAGGATAAGAGGTGTCGATTAACAATGGTTTTAAATGCTAGCAGATCAAAATGGCAAGGGAAAATCTCTATTCCAAATTCGTGTTGTTCGGCTAAAAAAGAATCTTTAATTTCATGGTATTTCCGAAATTGGGCTCAAAGGTGAACTGATGAGCATTCCTTGCGAGACGAGTATTACGGGAGAAACTTTTAAGGGGAGGAATGCAGCTGGCTATTTCGAGTGAATATTTTTATAAAAGAAACCACAAAATAAGGAAAACATGAAACATTGCGTCGGTTTTAGAGTGGGTAATTGTTTCAGCGGCCTATCTATCCTATCTATCTAAACGCTCGATTTTGGATTCTATCGAGCAGGTGAAGTGTATAAACGCTTTATGAATTGTAGCCAAATCAGAAGTAGAAAAATACTTCTTTCTCCGATACAAAAAACCTAAGCACTTAGCAGCATTTTTAACGATCTCAAATATACATATGGCCGTTCCAACGGAGGTCGTCGTTAACACTTATACCGAGTACTGACTGAGAGCTTTTCTTCGATGTAAGAAATTCATGTATACATTTAGTTCCACCAGAGTTATTCCATCTAGTGAGTGTTTGAAAAAGGGTTTGAAACCGTTTTTTCCCGGATGAATTCATCTCGTGTGTGCGGCCAGGGTTCGTACCTTATAAGAAAAAATTCGGAGCAAAATTGTAAAAAAGTGAAGTAAATTGAGAACTTGCGAAGTAGATTTGAACCGGAAAGAAAAACTCAAGTTACTAAAAACAAAAACAAAAATGTATTTAAGCAATAAAGAATAAATTCCATTAATAATTTAATCTATATATACAAAAGAGATCAACCTATTGAAAGATGCTCTTATTTTTGCAAATGGCCGCCAATGTCAAATCTGTTTTGACATTTGTGGCCTAGACAGAAGTAGAATACAAGTGAACAAGCCATGGAGCGATACACTCCCCAAGAACGTATGGCAATCAATTGTGACGGCGCCCATTTGGCCGATATCATCTTCTCGACTTGACCAATAAAATTCTAAAGGTTTAAATAAACATAATCAAGAAACAGAATCAAAGTTTTTCATTTTTGAAAAAAATGAGAGCCAAACAACATCGGATGACTTCTTTTGGCCCACCTTGTATATAAAAGAAAGTCGTGTTAGGTAAACTATTTATAACTCAAGAACGGCTGAACTGATTTGGCTGAAAATTTATGGAGGTAACCTAGAACCAGGAGACGGACATAGAATACTTTTTATCCCGTTCAATTGCGTTCCCGTGTGACGTGAAATAATACTCGATTTGAAATGTAAACAAAAATATAGAAAACAAATGACAACAACTGTCAAATCGATTTATCTCAATGGGCAAGTTCAATGCGCACACTGACTCTTAGTAAAACAAATTTTTGTCAAAGTGAAATCATTGAACGACAAGCTGACCCATTACATTGTTAAGGCCAACTGCGAGTTGAAAGTTTTTTGTATAACTTTTTGACTAAATGTCAACTAAAAGTCATTTAACTTTCAGAGCCAATCGACCAATCAGAGGCACGTTGACTGACTTTTAGTAGACACATTGAACGCCAGAAATCATTTTCGAAAGTCGCGAAAGTTTTATTTTTGTATGTTCGTGATTTGTTTAAAAAAAATTAAATTGGCCCAATAGGTAGCGTTGGAGTGGAGATATTTAGGAAAATTTAGTTTTCCCTCTATGAAGTATGAAAATGGTGCCCTTGGTTGTTTTAAGCCATAGTTGGACCCGATAAGTGAAGCCGTTGTCGGGATCCAACAAATATGTTGTGTTTCAACTAGGGCTGGGGGCACTCATTATATTCTTGATTTTGCTGATATTTTTAGGTAATCCTAACGTTAGCTCAGCGGTTGAGTGATTCTGTGTAGTTCGGCAGCGATCAATAGAACTATTTTTTTTTTGTAGAGCAATTTTTATTCATATTTTTAATATGAGTAAAAAGGCACTGTTTTTATATGTAGATGTTTGCTTACTTGCGACATGTCTAACTACATTTCATCCAGAATCTTTAGATACAAATAATATGTGCTTCCCGTCTAAAGCCCTTTGTGATCCTTTAAGATTTGGACCCAATAAGCGACGTTCGGTGGAGTATTAACGAAAATATAGTTTTCCCTATAGGTGTATATTTTCTTATCAATAACATTTAACTTTAAAGAATTAACCGATTTTGAAAACATTTTGTGTGCACGCTAACATGATTACTTTTGTGTTTTTTTAGATTAGATTGGACCCAATATGTGGCGCTTTCATCGGTATTCCGAAAACCTATGGTTAACACGAGCAACGCCGGGTGGGTAAGCTAGTATCTTATAGAACAAGTAATTCATAATTAAAATTGAAAATTGAGATTAGTTGAGATTGATTGAAATTCGAAAGCTGTCATTTTATGTCGTGTAAATCTCAAGTCAAGCGGAGTGGCGTAGTAGATTTTTATTTATTTTTTTTCGAAGTAAATTTGCCTCGAATGAAGATTGGGTTCGATCCCTGGTGCAGGGCCAGCACAATTCGTGCACATTCCTCGGAATAGTACGTCATCGTCTAGAGAACGAATACTTAAAAGAAATACGATACCTATTGGCTTATTTCTCAATATTCAACATTAGAAATTTTTACGCCCAACATAGATATAAAAGGTGTTTTTCTGGAGGCATAAAACTTTGAAATGGAATAAAACAATGATGATTTATGGCACGAGCTGTGTGACATGTTTCGCCGTCTTGTTGAAACCACAGCTCCGACTTCAATTCTTGCACGAGTTGGATTTTGTAAGCACGCAAACCAAGATCTTTCCGCAAAATCTTCCATAAAGCCGATGGACACATATCCCATTCCTGTATCCTGGCGGATAGACTGATTCGGGTCTTCTCTCTACGCTACGCTCTACAGCAGCAATGACTTCTTCTGTACCCACTGTACGATGTCTCTGTGGATTCGTATTATCATTTAGAGTAAACGTGGTGCGAAAACGTTCCATAGTTAATCGAATTTATTGCTCTGATGGACGATTATGTTGACCGTAAAATGGACGTAGTGCGCGATACGTATTTCGGACAAAACCATGATTTTCAAAATAAATTTGCACAAAGCGTTGTTCAGGCGTCAGTCTATTCATGTTCAAATGCAAAACTAAACTAAAAATAAATCACCTGACAGCTGACAAAATGGCCGCCAGTTAAAAAGAGTTGCACCCTTTCACTATCACTACATCGAACTGTCATTATCAATTTATTCAGTTAACTCATAATTTTCATCATGGTAGAGTACACGAGCGAGCAACGTCTGTAAATTATAACAATTTTCTACCGGAATTCGGAGTCGGTGACCGCAACTTTAAGAGCGTTTAATTGTTGATCGCAAAATCATCTTCAGTGACGAAGCTCATTTTTGGCTCAATGGGTTCGTCAATAAGCAAAATATGCATTTGCTTTATGAATCACCACTTAATCCACAAAAAAATAACTGTTTGGTGCGGTTTGCATGCCGGCGGCGTTATAGGGCGAATTTTTTCGTCCACGATAACAATCGTCACTTTACTGTGAATGGCCAGCGTTACCGATTATTTTTGGCCCGAATTGGAAGAAATGGACTTAGACGACATGTGGTTTCAAAAGAATGGTGCCACAAGGCACACAGTACAGCTTACAATCGATTTATTAAAGAGTAAGTTTGAAGAGCATGTTATCTCAAGAAATGGGCCAATGGATTGGCCCCCTCGTTTGCGCGATTTAACGCCTCTGGACTATGTTCTTTAGGCCTACGTTAGGTCATTGGTTTATGCTAACAACTGACGACGTTGGAAGAACTCAGATCCAACATTGGGTCTAACGAATCGACCGCTGCAAAGGTCGATTTGATTTGAATGATGGTCTTGTATTGGGCTACTGTGGTTGCCCAGAAAAGGGGGGTTTTAGTAATTAATCGCCTAGTTAGCTCGAAGAAGCAGCAATTGGCTAGAGTTTTTCTCCATTTGATCTGAGTGCTTGTTTTCTGAGGTGATAGCAGAGCCCATGTGGTAAATTTCTATCGTTATGTTTTCTCAAGACGTCGATGTTGGGTGTCTCTTCTTTATGACTGCACATTCCTGCCTTTATTGATTGAAAAACCCATTTTCGCCACTTCCATCTCCATACTCACAGAAGAATTACTGACATCACGCTATGTTCTTCCGATTATATCAACATCGTCAGCGTATGTGAGTTATTGAAAGGAATGGACGATGAAAAGACACCGAAATTAAGTTCCTTGGTTTTTTCCACGATCCGCCGTACTATGTAGTAGTCATGTCTGGTCTAAAGACGCACTAATATGAAACTATCACTTTTTTTTGCGAATAGCTTATGATGAGACGCTTGAAGCTATTGCAATTTGCCAGCTGAAATGGTCTCCTTACAATGCTGAGACTCCGTTCAACGAAAACGATTTCTTCTTACCATATCTTGCTTAAGACTTGGTTCATGGTATACTTTCCAAGGTAGTTATGGCTTTAAGGTTCGAAGAGTTTGCCTTTTAGGCTATAATTTCCCTGACAGAGGAATTGTTCGTCGTCACCGAAGTAGTTTTTCCATATTCTCAGCATCAATTGCAATCAATATTCTCTTGATCATCTTAGCAAGCTTCGATTGGACGACCGACGGACGGTTCGAGTCCTTTATAGCTTCTTTTTACCTTTTGGTAAAATTATCGACACTAGTTCCCACATTAATAGCTCTCCATTTTCTCGCGCTCCTAAGAAAGGTTCATTATGTATCATGATACTGGAACAGTAGTGCCTTGGGGATCGTTATTTGTGAAAGTTGAGATTTGGGAACTACGTAGATACTAGCTTTAACAATATATTCCCCCAGCAGCAGAGTCAATTAGTCTGAATTCTATTGAATTTGGGATATACATAAATATTTAACCCCTTACAGAACAACCTTTCTCCGAAATTCAATTCAATTCATTTCAATACAATTACTAGCTAGACCCCTGAAGCTGTTGAACATTGTTAAACATACAAATTTTTCATTGGAACTGGCCAAAGGCAGAGTAGGAGTCAAAAGCCCCCAAACTAAATACCTTTTCTAAACCTTTATGGGCTTCAATCAGGCAGAAGAGTTTGGAAAAAAAAAGTATTAATACGTGTTCTATCTTCGAAGGTGCTGGTCAAGTAGCCCATTCCCACACTCCATGATATCAGGCAATTCATCAGTTGACTGTTTTTTTTTGTTTTTTTTTGTTAACTGTGGCCAAGTAAACCTTAATTGATGATTAGCACATTAGTTTGATTATAAACAACAACGACCATCCAGGCAAACACATTTGTCAAGTTCTTTCTTCTTGCCAACAATCAAGATTCAAGAAACAAGACAAAGAACTATACCATAGCCATGTTCTGAAGTGTTGGCAAATAAAAAAATCGATGGGACATGGGGGGGTTGATTCAACACTTTCCTCCTACGTGGGTGTTGGTGAACCTTAGTATAACACAAAGTGCCTACCAACATACAAACATGCGAGCTTGTGTGTAACAATAAAGCTCCCTTTTCAGACTGTCTAACACAAAGGCTTGGATATGCGTTCCACTGCGTTGCTATGCGTTACAAATGCGGAGAGGACTAAAATCAAAGACAAATAAAAAGCTTTTGTTTAATATCAGACTCCCCATCGTCCTCGAGACTACCATATGTTATGGAGGTACAAATCACCAACTAACCCCCCATTTAAGGATATCTATAATGAAAAATCCATTCTAAGGACGAGAATAGCTTCAAGTTTATTTATATTATCATGTAGTTGTACATATAAATCTATACAGTACGAGTATCGGGACCTGGAGTGTATATCTAGAACCAGCGGGTGTGCTTTTAGCTATCCGATAAATACATCCTTTTGATTTTTCTCACATTTAGTTCTTAAATTTCAAGTGAAGAAAAAGAAAAGATGATGTGGAAAATCTATAGGAGCAGATTTGTTGTTGTTGTAAGGACGAACCACGACCAAGACGACGACGACGTCGACGGTGGTTTTTACCTTGAACTCCTTACAGTCTAACGTGTACAAGTTGCACGTATCATGCTGTAAGTGTGGGTTAGCTGGAAAGAAAGAAAAACAGCCCGTGGCGCCCCAGCTACAGTCATGTTATATCAAAAGTTGTTCGAGTTTCAAAGCACCCATACCAGGGAATATATTATAAATGAAAAAATGATAAATTGATGGACCTTTTCTAGCGTTATGTTTGATAAACATTTGTTTTAATGTTCGTATTCTATTATGTTCGGAAGGTCTCTGCAGTCAAATGGATCAGTCATTTTAGGACATCGTTCTGACCTTTGGAAAAATCTCGGAAGATTCAAAGCTTTACAAACATTAAAAATTAAGTCAGAATGCACTTTTACAAGACTTTTTTTAGAAAGGATTTGCCACTTCTTCAGTTAATTAAAAATGAAAGTAGCACAGATAAGGATTGAAATCATTTCCTTTCGAAACTGTCGACGTTCTGGAGGGAAGTGGGCATGGTGTTAGTTCAAAAACACCTTTTTCTGTAATACCAAAGGACCAAAGTCCCAAACCATAACCTCTAAACAAGTTCCCATAATCTATCAATTTTCTCAAAAAAAAAAACAACTTCACGTATATAACATCCCTGGCAAAGTCAATTTGCTTTCTCTTAAGTGCTACTGTAGGAGGAAGGACACCGCACCGAAAGTGGAAGCTATAGGATTTAACTTCTTTCCAAAGATGTATATCGAAGAATGGAGAATATACAGACCAAAGCATAAACATATAAATATATATATCAATATATCTTGTTACCTATCAGTATGTATATATTTATCTTTTCTAGGTGTACATAAAAATTTTGGGAACTTATTTCTAAAGGGATTATTAATAATGTATTTTCGGATACAGAATCGATACAAAATTTGCACTCTATTATGTTTTTTTTTTTTTTAATTATTTGAATTTGGGATGAAAACAGTGCCAAAATATTAAGTTATGGTCGAGGTTGATTTAAGGATTGCAAACATCGAAAAGCAAAAATAAAATGCGCGGTCACATTGTAGAATAAAAATTAAGAAAATTAAAGTTAACATCAAAGCATTTATTCGATTTTTGTGACTTTTGATTGTTTGGATAGAGCACGCTAAATTGTTTTGGATGAAATAATTTAAACGCCATTTTATTTCTTTTAATAAAATAAATAAATTTATTGGCGCGACAGCTCCTTAAGGAGTCAAGGCCTCTCAACCATTCCTCTGTGTGTGTTGTTAATCTGCAAGAATGGACGGGACCTACAGTTTACCGCCGAGTCCGAACGGCTACATGATATGCACTTTTTCGAGACAAATTTTTACTCTTGGAGGTTTTGTAAGTTCCTCGCAAGAGGCAGTACCTTGGAAAAGAAGATGGCTATGAGCTGGATTCGAACTTACCACTAAGCCACGGGCACTAAATTACTTAGTCTACCTACATCTTCCTGAATTTCAATTTTGATAGTAATCAGATCACCAGTTTTCGAGAAAGTCGAAGAAAAAGAAACCGGTCCTATGGGAGGTACCGTTTTTAGCAACTTAACTTTTGGAGTGGTTTTTTGTTGGGCCTTGTTTACATGATTCCTATTTTCAATTGTTTTTTCAATATTTGTTTTTGACCAAAATAGAAAGGGGTGTAGTAGTAGGAGAAATATAGTAACTAATGAAATAATGAACAGTTCAAGATTTTCTTATGGTTTGAGCTTTGATGTTTCTCGTTTGAAAAAGAAAATGCTATACACAGACTAAAAAAACCTTTTTTTAAAATTAAAAGCAATTCACATTCATGTTTTTTATTGGTAATTGTTGAATTCAATTCAACATTAAATTCATTAAATGAATTAAAAAAACCTTATTTTCTGAATATTCGAGCTGCTTTTGCTAGCGCTTAAATGTTGCTGCTCAGGAATAATTTATTTAATTTTAATTTCGTTTTTAAAAACTTAATATAACTTATTTTTAGTTTAAGATTCAATGGCAATTTGATTGCTTTATAAAAAATACGTTACATTTTGAGATCTTCTTTTTATGGTTATAACTTCCGCTTCAAAGTCTACATTTATAATAAGTTCTTAAATTTTAAGGCAAAAGGCAAAAGTGATATGATTAAAAAAAGAAAAAAAAGGCGCAAGTACAAAAAGTAGATGAAACGAATATATCTTCATTTTACAATTATTATTCGTCTCGCTTTAGTACAACTGGCGACTTCAGCGCCACTCATTGTGGCTTGTGTCGCAATTTAAAAGGCTGCTTCATGAGAGTATTAAAGAAGAAATTACCATACAATGGTAATGAATAGTTTTTGATTGATTTTTACTTGCGATTTATAGGGACTATAAGGCAAGTTATGCATTCGTAAAAAAAATTTCTAACAATCAAACATAACATTACGATGATAGAGAAGTCACAAAAAGTGGATCCGGAAATTCCGTTTGTGTCTGTCTGTCCGTATCGATTCCCAAAGCCTTAACGGTTGGCCGATTTGATTCAAACTTTGTATATAGTATTTTTAGAGTACCCGACTGTTTTTCGAATTGGCATTCTAGCTCCAAAACTAAAGATATATGTTAAGAAAAAAAACCGATACAGTTTACCCAGTTTTTTTATTTTTCTGGGTGAAAAATAAAACCCGCTAGTTATAATTTATATATAAGTTAGTTTAAAGCCGAAAGGCAATTAAAATTAAGATATTGATTAATTTAGAGCGCCCGCATTGGGCCAGTAAGTTAATCAAGTTTATAGTGTTAACTAGTTTTTAAGATTTTTTGTCTAGACTTAATTAGTTATAAGATTTAATGCAATAAAAAATCATTAAAAAAAAAAAAAAAAAAAAAAAAAAAAAAAAAAAAAAAAAAAAAAAAAAAAAAAAAAAAAAAAAAAAAAAAAAAAAAACTAAAGATATATGTAGTGTTTTATGATTTAAATAATATGGCTTTTTAAAATTTTCAAAAACATTTTTTTTTTTAATTTTTAATAATTTCTTTAAAAAAATATTTTGTTTTTTGAATATTTTAAAAACGGCTCTATAGATTTTTTTTAATTTTTTTCTCCTAGTATAAACTATAGATTTCTTTAAATTGACATACTCGAAAAGTTTTTCATTTTTTTTTTAAACTGGTCGAACGATTTTGAAATGAAAAATTCATTAAATAGAAAACAACAAAAGAAATAAAATGGCTTACAACATTTTTTTTCCAAAAAACGTTATGAATAATGTTTTTTTGATTTCATACAAATTTTATTTGTTTAATATTTTCCCCAAAATTTTATTTCATATTGCTCGGCTTAGCCCTAGCCATTAGTCAAATAAAAGAAGGTGACAACCTACATATATGTATACATACCTACGTATTTTAAAGCATTTCATCATCATAAAAGTACACAAAATAAATAAGGAAGCCTATGATAAACACACAAAAACAACTAAAAAATAAAAAACTATTCGATTACTACTGAATGCAAAAATTTCAATCCAGAAAACAAAATATTACACCTGCCTATAAATAAACAAAACCACTGTGCTAACTTTTAATATTTTCTCTATACCCACTCGCTTAACAGTAGTTGGAATGTGTATTTTGATTTCAGTACCTACCCTCCTTCCAACCTTATTATAGGTACCTAATAATATTTTAATTAATTTGATTTCAAAAAGTAAATTATTGTTATTGAGACCTATATACATAGGTCCTTATACCTAGCATAATTGCCCTACTGCTGATTCCCACGAATCTTTATGCCAGTTGTTCAAATGTTTCCATACCAAAATACAAATTAAACTGAAAAAAGTCTTTCTTATTAGCAAATTATATTATAAACAGTAAACAACAAGTGGAAAGATAACACACTAAAAAACTGCAAAAGCTAACAATCCTATATATTTATTTATATGTTTATCCTTTTGTCGTGACGCATGTTCGTTCGAGCTTCAACCCACAACGATTCTAAGGAAGTTGCACGTCAAAAAAAAAAACATTTTAATTAAATCTTTGTTAAAAAGACGCCTGAACTTAAAAACGATTAGCACATAGCAAGTACGTGCGACCCAGTCGTGCCTTTTATTTGTATTAGAGTTTCGCGGTTTTCATTCGAATAAAACAGCATAGTGTATATGAAAGTATTGGAACAAACGTGTATGTCCAAAAGAAGAATGAAGAAACAAACCAAAAAAAGAATCATGTAAACAAGGTCTTAGAGATATTAATTCGTACAGGGTTTATGTTTATAATTGAGGACAATTTATTGCAGAACTAAGTTAATGTATTAAAAATAGGTTTTCTATAATCTTGCGCTATTATTTTTTGCTTGAAAGTTGACATTTGTAACATAACACATATGATGCAGTGCAATGTAATAAGGTATGCTGACTTTGACTAACTGCGTCCTCTTACGTCATTATCACCTGAAAAAGAAAATGTCTGACAGATTTTTTTTTTTTGAAAATTGATAATTTAGTATTTTTTAGTCATTATTTTACTATTTTCTTTGAAACAAGACACGCGACTGCGAACAAAAATGTAAGATAAAAACATGTGTTGATCAAAAAAACTTTGTTTACATCATAGAAAAAAGAAAAAAGAACTGCGACTCGTACCGACCAAGCCCTACAAACCCTGAAATTTTATTTTGTGTATGTGAATACGTGTGAGATTCGTATGAGAAGCAGCCGGATCGTGCCCACAATAAATGCAAACCAATTAGTAGTCCCATAAGAAATGTATAGGGACCGGTACACATATGTCGCTGAACGGGTATTTTTCAGTTTGTAGACGAAGAGAGAATTATCCTTCCAGTTGTCGTTCTTGTTTTTTTTCTATGGTTTACATGATGATTCTATACGGTTGTTTCTTCATTCTCAATCCTCAAGTTATGTTCAACTTTGACTGAGCAAAACGTCGCTTATAGGCTTGCAACACCTTATAAGACTCATTTCCTACCTTGAATAAAATACAAATACAAATACACTGAAACCGTTATTTCGTAACCTTATCTCAGGTCGTGAAACAGTACGGGTTTACCTGGGCCTCAACTAACAAGCTTCTCCGAGCTCGAGATCGGCCCCTAACCAGCTTACTCTAGCTTTGCACGTTAATGATGCGTGTCCACTTGAGTAAAAAGGCTGCGAGCAGCTCTTAAGTGACTCCCGAGGGCAAACTCTCAAGTAGAAGGATTCTTGAGAGGAGCTTCCTGAGAGTTGACATTTTATTCTCGAGACAAACTTTTTTGGAGTCGCTCTCCAATGGACACATGTTTTGTTTACTATCGGAGTAGCTATCGGGAGTTAACACGGAAAAGCAGTGGACATTAGAGGATATAAATCAACTAATAGAAAAAATGGGCACGACTGGGTCGCACGTAATTGCTCTTGTATGCAATGTGTAACATTGGTTACAAAGATGTTTCACAGAAACAAGTAACATTTACGTTGAAAATAACACAGTTTGAACTTATAAAAACCACAATACTAAACACGTCTTAAATAACAAGGAATTTATTAAATAGTATTTAGAAAACTGTAGGACCGGTTTTGATAAAATCCTGTTTTTTTATTTTTTTAGTTTTTTGAAAACATTTTTTTTTATTTTGGAATGCAGGTTTTTAGAGTTTATTAATATATATATGATTATAAAATTTAAAATAATGGTTTTTAATTAGTTTTAAAAATATTGATTTTTCAAAAAAAAATCAATAATTAATGTTAACTAGAAAAGAAAGTTATTCAAAATTTTGGTATGCAGAATTAATTTGGCTATTTAGATCTTCTGAAATATAAAATTTGAAAGAAATTTAAAGAGCCGTTACCGAGAATGCCCAAAATTAAAAAAAACTGTTATATGAAAGGTCCCGTTAATAGACTTTTCCCGTATATGAATGTGGTTCTGATCAAATGATAGCCAATACCAACAAAAAAAAATTCATCAAAATCGTTGGAGACGGTTTTGGTTTGGCCCTAAAAATAAAATTTCAATTTCCCCTCTGGGGAATGCCAAAAGAATAACACGCACCAAATTTGAAGATAATCGCTTAAGCCGTTTAGGCTGCAGCTCGTTATACATACTGACAGACAGACAGACAGACAGACATTTTTGCTCGATCACTTTTGTAGACTTCTCTATGATCGTAATGTTATGTTTGATTGTTATCTCAATTTTTTTTATATTCACGAATCCTAAACTTGCCTTATAGTCCCTATAATCGCCAGTAACCAGCCAAAAACAGTGTATTTTCAAGGCAGAAATGAAAACTCCTCATATCCCTATCTAAATTTCTATCTTTCATTCTCTCATTATCAGTTATTCTAAAACAATGACAATGAAATAAAACGAACAAGTCTTGATGCTTTGCTTTCATCTGACTGCTAACACTTTAAATATTTCTTTACCTTTCTGTCTTTTTCTAACATTGCTTATGTGTTGAATACATCTCCCCCACTAAACGTCTACAATGCGAAATAGCGAGATATCGAAACTAGATTGAAAATAAAAACCAGGATTTTATTAAAATCCGTCCTACAATTTTCGAAATCAAATTCAAATTAGTAATTATACAAGACGCGTGATGGCGTATTCCATTTTTACTAAAAACTGTGTTGTACTTTTGGCACTTTTTTATTATTATATTTTAATTTTTTTAAATTTTATTCGACGCACATATGAGCAAGTACGTGCGATCCAGTCGTGCAATTTATTTTTGTAAGAACATGATTATTAAGCCGCTGCAAATTTCCACTTAAGAATATACATGTTTGTTATTTTAATAAGCTTATCTGGACGGCTTCATGGTATATCTCAAATATAAAGCACGAAACAATACTGGGCCGAAGACATTCCCCTGTGGAACACCATCATTAATCCATATTCAATCGTTTGTTCGAATGATTGTAGGTTATTTTTACACCTTAAACAGAAGATATACCTTCGAGATTGTTAGCTCGAAAATACTATTATTGCGTGCTTTCTTTTTTCGAGTAGAATTTCTTTAATTTCTAATTACAATTGCGGAGTGTTTTTCCAGGCAGCTGGAATTCGCCAACTTTTTCTACTATTTGAAATGTAGTTTGCAATGTTACTTAATGAGTAAAAGTTTTTTCGCGAAACCTTTTCCAGTTGGTTCTGATGTTGTTGTTTAGATTTAGAGCTATTTCGTTTTCAACAGGCTTTCGCTTCCCGTCAACATAATTGGTAATTGATAAGTTGATCTTCCTTCTGATCGAAGGAAGATCAAAGCATTCCTCGATTTTAAAATAGTTTTTATTTGAGTTGGAGCAGAATTTCGATCCGATAGCCAAAATCCCGAAACAAATAAATCCCGTACGTACTGTTTCCAATCACTTTAAACGCTCATCTTTGAATACTATCTCCAAAAGACTTAAGTAAGTCTCTGAGGCCCACCAGTATTTTTTTGCAGGTTTTAGATTTGAAAACATTTAATACAACTTGTATGGAACGCTTCGAAAGAATGTTTTTGTTCCAGAAGAAGAAGGGATTCGTCGTCACTGAACGCATGCATTTTTTGATAAAGCGCTAGATGTTAGACTTTATCAAAAACGATGTACAGATTTGTTCCATTGTTCGGTGAGATATGCCATCAGATCAGCAGTGGAATGGTTGCTGCGGAAGCCAGGAGGAGGAGGGGGAGGATGGGTCACCTTTCTTAGGGACACGCTGGACAAATGCTGTTTTCCATCTTCTAGAAAAGATTCCAGAAGAGTAGGAGCGATGGAAAAGCTTACGTAGTGGCCTCAAAACAAGGTAAATTTACCCCTTTTTCCGTGATAACCTTTTTACCAACCTTAACTTTTCTTTGGGTGTAATATTCTTATAGGCCAGTAGCGTTAAACATTCAAATCAGAAATAATTCAGACAAAAGAATTTCCTTTTGCAATGGGTTTGTTTGGAGCCCAATACGAATATTCTTAGTTTACCCCCCTTGGTGGAGCTGTGCTAAGGAGAAAGGGGGGGGTGAGTAAAATGTACCCCAAAAAGGATATTTTTGTGGATTTTCGCTTGTATGTTTTAAACTTATCAATATTTTCAAAAATGGTCTGAATAAAAGTTGTAGAATATTAAGGCCTCATTCGATTCCCGTGGCTTAGTGGTTAGTGTGTTTGAATGCTAAGCGAAAGAGCTTGGGTTCAAATCCAGCTCATACCCACCTTTTTTTCTAGGGTACTGTCTCTTACGAGAAACTGACAAAACCTCCAAGAGTAAAATTTGTCTCGAAAAAGTGCATCTTATGTTGCCGTTCGGATCCGGCGGTAAACTGTAGGTCCCTTCCATTCTTGCAGATTAACAACACACACACAGGAATGGTTGAGAGTATAAGTCACTAGGCTTTGGCTCCTTAAGGCGCTGTTTTATTTTTATTTATTTTTTCATTCGATTCGATTATGAGTAGCAATTCGCTCAAATAAAGTTCGCTCCAAATTTCAAAAAAATATCGACTACAACTTTTGATCAATAATAATGATTAGCGAAAGTTCGATATCACATTAGCCCAGTGTGTCAATATCAGTCGAATGAGAAGATAGGGAGGGGAAGGATAGGAGGTGTCGATTAACATTGGTTTTGCACAATTCACTTGAATAAATAACTGCGCCTCCAGCAGCGGATTAAAAGGTCGCGTGCAAGAAAATAATTTTTTTTCACTCAATCTTTTTTTATATCTCGTTATTTCGAGGTTCTAGACGAATAGTTCTTGTACTTTCAGAAAAGTATTGACTCCAGCTACCCGTACACCAGCTCTTTTCATAAACCAAAAAATAAGGTGAGAAAAAATAATTATTACACGTCCAGTAGTGGAATTAGTGGAAGGAATTGCTAATATCTCCTCAGCCGTTGGTGCTATCGGTACCGGAGTCACCTGTCCAGCTTCCATTTTCAACGACGCCGAAACCGACTACTTCTATGATAAAGATTTTATTTACAAAAATATTTGAGAAAAAACTGAAAAGTGTGGACTTTGGTAGCGGTTGATTAAACAAATATGGTTTTGTCTGATTTGACGCGGAATTAAATGTACTGCAACTTTTATTCAGACCAAAAAACTTATTGACACCTACCCTGTTGGCTTTCTCCATTGTCATACGGTTTTCAAAAGAGCTTCTTCTCCAACTGGATGGGTTTGACACGAGAATTTGTACAATGTTCTGATGTGCCTAGAGAAGTTAGCATTTTTATAATGTTTATCAGGGTCAGAGGGAAGGAACAAGCCTAAGCTGTTATCGTCTTGACTTTCAACTTTCGATATTCCTAGTGGACTTTGTGAAAATATGGGACACTAATATTTTCACAAAGTCCACAAATATGCTTATAATAAAGTTCCTCGTCCAACCTTTATTAAAACTGTCCTTCGTGGTTCTGGAACACGAAAAAACTGTATAAGCACTTATACAGAATTTTTTTTTTGGGATTTTGGGGTTTGATTGGCGAAATAAAAGCCCAACTTTTTCCAAATATATATAGTTTCCACGTAAGACCATCATATGAAAGCAGAAATCAAGATTAGTTTACACTCCTCTAAAAATGTGTTTAACAACGCTTTATCTCCAGATTGCCACATCTTACCGCCAGACTAAACGACTTGTACATGAATATGTATATGGAAATATTCTTATGTAGGTTTTCTTTTTAGAAAAACATCCCCGAAAATCTGTCAACAGGATGCTAACAGTAAATTAACTTCAAAAATAAAATAAATATTTATCCATACATTTTGCAAACTTTGTAGCAACGACGACGACGACGCACGTCAACATCCGCAAAACAAAGTTTGTTCAGTCAATTATAGTCATACCATTGTTCCTCTTTCTCCTAAAAGTTCTTCCTTCGTCAGATCATGAATATTCCATGGTTTATTAATGTTCTTCTGCATAAGCGAGGTAAGGACTACTGTATCCATATTGACCTTGAGTGCCGCCGCATTTTTCATTTTCCAAAGAATATTTTTGTAGAAACATTTGTACACTTATGCCCATATAAAAGTAGGTATAACAACATCTACTTGCTTCACAAAACATTTTTTTTTGTGTCTGTTCAAGGGCATTTGGCACTTGAAGTGTTTGGGAACAGCGCCTTAAAATCCTTTTTGGGCGTATACAGTATAAAGCCTTCACTGTAAGAAGGTCAGAAGGTGTTTCGTAGGTCTAGCAACTTCCTTTGCCAACAGTTTGTATGATACATCAGGTCAGATGGAATTTCTTTGTCTGAATAAAAAGGATTTCGGGTTTTAAACCTTGCATGTAGGGGGACGACCTTTGAGTAAAAAACAATTCTGTTGTGCAACACCATTTGGTGATTTGAAAGATAGATTTCAGCAAAAAAAATCGGACGAAAGTTTTGGAAGAACAATAGCCAAATTGCAAGCTTTTGTTAACAAGGTAACATATATGTTCAAAGTTATTGATAGTATTGAGAAAAGCATTTGCAGACTGCTTACAACAAGCTTCTTAGATGTAATAATATGGCTCATAAATGCACAATAACTTATAAAATTAAGTTAAAAAATGGACACGATTACATCGCACGTACTTCCTCTTATGTGCTTAATCATATTGGAAGGCAAGTAACATTTACGTACAAAATTAACACGTTCTGAACTTAAAAATAGTGTCAAAACTGCAACCCTTAAAGGTTTTTAGTAAAAATAGAGTATGCCATCACATGTCTTGTATAATAACGAATTTATGAAAAAAGTATTTCGAAAATTGTGTGACGGATTTTGATAAAATCCTGTTTTTTATTTTAAGTTTTTTTTTTTTTAATTTGGGTATGCAGTTTCTTACTTACTTAATTAGGTAAGAGCCCCAGTTCGGGACGAACCTTAGGATAACTTCATCCGCTTTAGATAGAGTCCATGCCTCGGCGTCATAGAGCAGGACTGGGATAATTAGGGTCTTATACCGAGTCTCCTTTGTCTTTCGAGAGAGGGCTTTGCTACTCAATTGCCTTCCTAGCCCATAGAAACAGCGATTGGCAAGAGTAATTCTTCGCTTTATTTCTGACAAGATGTTGTTGTCAGATGTTATAGCGGATCCGAGGTACACAAAGTCCCTAACTACCTCAAAGTTGTACCTGTCTATTGTGATGTTTCGTCCAATCCGCCGGTGTTGTGTGCCCCTTTTTGTGGACAGCAGGTACTTCGTTTTGGCCTCATTGGCTGCTAGTCCCATCTTAGCCGCTTCAGCTTTAATGCTAGCAAACGTTCCAATGACAGCTCGCCGAGTTCTGCCAATGATGTCTATGTCGTCAGCGTATGCTAGCAATTGCACAGACTTGACAAAAAATTGTCCCACTACAATTGACTTGCGAGTTTCTTATAATTTTTTAAAGTATTAAGTTGAAGAAATCGATAGCGTATCACCTTGTCGGAATCCTTTTTTGACGTCAAAAGCTTCTGTGAGGTCAGTACCAACCTTGACGGAGCAGCGAGAGTTCTCCATCGTCATCCTGCACAGTCGGACGAGTTTTGTGGGGATGCCAAAACCTGACATGGCTCTGTATAGCTCGTCTCTATAAATACTATCGTACGCGGCCTTAAAATCAATAGAGGTGGTGGGTATCGATTTGAAATTCTTGAGTAGTTTCCAGGATCTGCCGATTGATTGATTGATTCATTTTGGTCAGGTGGACGGAAGTTTTGTCTGTCATCGTCCATGTTGAATGGTTCATTCTGCCTGACAGCGGGATTTTGGCCTTCATAGCCGTTTAACAGTCTGCAGAAATGGTCCTTCCATGTACACAGCACCGACTATGACTCTACTACGAGGTTTCCATTCCTATCTCTACAGGCTTCTGTGCAGGTTTTTTTCCTTGGAACGTTCTTTTTACATGTTGGTAAAACTTCCGCACGTTGTTCCTGGAGTAGCATCTCTCAATATCTTCTATCGCGCGCTTCTCATGTTCTCTCTTTTTCTTTCGAAGAAGCCGGTGTTCTTCGCGTGCAGCTCTCGTCTTTCTTTGCAGCGCCGCTTTATATGCCTCTTGTTTGGCTGCATGGGCCTGCATTCGTCATTGAACAAGAGGTTTCGTGGTGGTGGTCTGTTGAAATCTAGCACATCAGTTACGGCATCTCTGATGGCTTGTTGGCAGTGTTGCCACTGGACTTCGGCACTTGATGCTGGCGGGACTGCATTTCTTCAGAGGTTACAGGATATTCGATCGGCATAGGTTCTGGCGGTTTCTTGCGATTGCAACTTTCCGACGTCATACTTCCTCACAGTATTACTTCGTTGTTGTGGTTTTCGGGTTATTCGCATTCTTACCTTTGCTGCAACAAGGTAGTGATCCCAGTCGATTTTAGCTGCTCGAAAGGCGCGAACATCTAAGATACTGAAGACGTGTCTTGCATCGATCGCAACGTGATCAATCTGGTTGACGGTTCTTTGATCTGGGTGTCGCCAAGTCCCTTAGTGTATATCGAGATGAGGAAACCGTGTACTTGACGTTATGTGCCGCTGCGAAGTCAATTAGCCTAAGTCCGTTTTCAGACGTTGTGTCGTGTAGGCTATGTTCTCCGACTGTCCTACTAAAGATTTCGTCTTTACCTATTTTGGCGTTAAAATCGTCTAGTACGATCTTAACGTGGTATTTAGGGCATTTCTCATAGGTTTTTACGAGGAGCTCGTAGAACTCATCCTTGGTGGCGTCATCTTTGTCCTCTGGTCTGTCTGGCTGTTGGTCGTTCGCAACTTTTTTTCCATGGCAGGGTTGTTAACCTCACGCACAATCCCTAACCTGGAGTTCCTTTGTTGGATTCCTTGGACAAAAGGAACCGGAGATTTCGGTGTCAGTAACCCTATTCGCGGTTATCAGCGCCGCCGTTGGCCCATAAAGGCTTCATCCGCCACCATCTCTATTTCAATGCCCTAACTTGCATTGAATTGTCCCAATAACCTTATCGAAGTAGCTCATTAGGGCGTCTGCTTCGTTGACTGTTGACGCCAGCGTTGGTCCAATTAGTTGGGCTCATCCGCCGTACGTCCTCTTTCTGAGGGGCTCGTGCAAAACTACTGCGAATCGATCAAAACAGTCACTAAAGCACAGCATTGCTATTTTTTCTGTGTTCAACACTCGCGCTTATAAGTTTAGCAGGAATGTTCGGATGGAAAGACTAGTACCCGGTGGTTACCGCGGGGATGTAAAATAAGCACAATTTATGCGTCCGAGATAGTTGCAGCAACTGTGCATCCCCTGTTTGATGCCGTTCAGTGCTTACCCTATTCATACAGCACAGGAAAAAATTGACCCTCTTCGGGGGTCGGCTAAGTAAATAAAAAATAATATTAAAAAGTTCAACCATCTAGAAGAAGAGTTGTCCGGTGCCATGCCGGTACAATACAAGACTCAATAAAAACAAAAAGTCTCGAGGATGACTTACGATTTAGGTACTAATATGCAACTAATGGATTCGTGCAAAAAAAATCTAACAATCAAACATGACATTACGATAATAGAGAAGTTGAAAAAAGAGGGTCCGGAAATTCCGTCCGTCTGTCTGTCTGTTCGCGCCTCTACAGCCGCGGATGGGCCGATTTGCTTCAAACTTGATATTTAGTATTTATTAGGTAGTATCTCGGGGGGTGTTTTTCATTTTTGCTCTAGGTCGAAAAATAACGGTACCTGCCATACAATTTTGAACAAAAAGTTAGATTTTCTCGAAAACGGCTCTAACGATTTTGATAAAACTTTCAGCATGCTATTTTTTTATACGTAATAATACATCTTTAAGTTAGAATACATTTTTCGAAATTTGTTTTATAACGGTACCTCTTATGTAACCGGTTTTTTTCAAATGCGGTTGTATCGCAAACTATTATCCCGATTTCAATAAAATTGTTCACACAGGAAGTCATTTAGAATTTAATTAATATCGCATTTCAAAATGTTCAAAAACATTTTTTTTTCGATTTTTTTTAATTAAAAAAAAATTGGTTTTCGAAATATTTTGAAAATGGCTGAATTGAATTTTTTAAAATAATTTTCCCAGATGAAAACTACAGATTTCCTTATAATGACATACTAGAAAAAAATTTAAAATATTTTTTCGAAAAGTTTAAAAAAAACGACTTTTTAAAAAAAACTGGTCGAACGATTTTAAATTTTTTTTTCTTCGATAGGCATTTAGTTTTCAAATTTTATTGCATACTAAGTTTTTCCAAGAAAACTCTGAAACTAATTAAAAAATATAAAGAATTACGTGTTTTTCAATCTGGCAATACTCTTTTCGGAGTTGGTCTTTTTGACAGCTGTCTCTTGATTTATGATCAGTTTGGTTTGCGATTTCATAATTAATAGACTTACTCCTGAACAAAGTTTGCAAATTGTGCAAATTTATTACCAAAATAATGGTTCGTTTCGGTGGAGCAGAGTATCGAAGAAGACCCCGCCTTCGCGCGGGAGGATCTTGGTTTGCAGGCTTACAAAATCCAACTCGTTCAAGAATTGAAGCCGAACGCCCATCAAGGGCGTCACACGTTCGGTGAATGGGCCCAAAACGAAATGGCCACCGATCCCGATTTTCAGCTGGAATTTATTCGAGCCAGCCGCGATGGCTACTTCCCCCAAATCATTTTTCAAAACATAATGCAAAACCCTTATCTGTGTAATCAAGCTAAATTCTTGGCCATAACATTAAACTATATGCGTTTTATTTCTTCTTGAAAACCACACGTCTAAAAAAACCCTTTATTATACATACATAAGCCGCAACTAAGCAATTATCTAACATAAGAACAAGTTCGTGCGATCCAGTCGTGCAATTTATTTTTTTTATAAAAGAACCGATAAAATAAGAAAAAACATGAAACATTACGTAAGTGTTCGAGAGGAGCAATTGTTTCAGTGGAAGTTCTATTTCCTATCAATTTTAACGCTCGAGATTGTATTCTATCAAGCAGGTAAAGCGATGTTTACAAATCACCTGATCTGATCAGATCAGAAGGACAAAAATACTTCTTACACCGATAGAGAAAACCTAAGCACTTAGCAGCATTTTTAGCGATCTCTAATATATGGTCGTTCCAATGGACGTCGTTGTTGACACACATCGGAGAACTGAGAGCTTTTCGGTTTTTTCGATGCAAGTTCCATTGATGGAGAATACCATAACTGGTATGTTTAGTTGTAACGACTGAAGCCACCTTCGGGTTTTCGAAGCATTAAACTCCAATGCTGTATAAATCGGAGTTTAATTAGCTTGACATACGGTACCGTTGCAAATGTTACGTCCGAAGGCGAAGGACGTGAATTATCGAACGAATATGAAAAGCTGAGGTTAGAGTCGACAGCAAAACAGTTAAGTGGATTAGAAGTAACAGACAGAAGATCATTTATAAAAAAAAAAATAGGAACAGAGTCGGTGACAGAACGGAGCCATGGGGCACACCAGCATTTATTTTGTGGGAATTTAGACTTGAATAAAACAACTTATATTGAACGGTCCACGGGTCTAGAAGATAGCTTCTAATCCAACTAACAAGAGTATCATCGATCCCCAAAGCACGTATTTTCGATGGGTCGGTAGAAGTAGGTGGGGGGGGGGGGTCACCTTTCTTAGGGACAAGCTGGACAAATGCTGTTTTCCATCTTCTATAAAAGATTCCAGATGAGTAGGAGCGATTGAAAAGCTTACGCAGTGGCTTTGCCAGTGTGGAAGAACACCTCTTCAGAAGAATGGGGAGTATACCATCCGGGCCGGCGGATTTGTGTATACCGAGATTTTTGAGAACTCTTGCTACTGTACGAGTGCGGAAAAAATCTGTCCCATGGAACAATTTACATTATCAAGTACAGGAGGGGCAACGTTGCTGTGAGGCAGCGTGGAGCTGGCAGTGAAAAAGCGGCAAGTTTGCCTTCTCTGAAGAGTAAACAATTGGTTTGTTATTGTCGATGAGCGTTGGAACCGAAAATGTTGTGGAGTTTTTAATATTTTTTTACAAATGAGCAAAATTTGTTACTGCCTTTGGGACATTGCAGAATTATTTGCCGTATTTTTTGGTCATCAATAACGGAGTTGCATGAGTTCCTTGCTTGCTTGTGCTTTTTCCTCTGTTAGGAATAAAAGCACGCATCCCTAGAAGAATCACATTTGTGATCATTTCAGCGCTGGCATTAATGTCACTATCAAGGAAGCATAGTGACCAGTTAAAGTTTCGGAAAAAAATATTAAGTGGGACGGCCTTTCGTGTTGTCAAACGGTCTTGGTGGGGAGATTTTCTTAAACTGGATAAGTGTATGACGAGAAATTAGCTGAAATGACACAATGGTCCGAAGTGCCAAATGGAAAAGTTACACTTATGCTATACTTATCAGGGTGAGAAGTAAGAATCAAGTCAAGAGTATGGGCGGCTTGCCATTCAACATCCGGTATACGCGTTGGCACATCGATCAGTTGGTTAAGGTGATGTAAACCGGCAAAGAGCTCGACATACCTTCCTTCGGGTGTTGTCTGACCAGAATAGCGGAGCCAATTAGAATGGTGTACATTGAAGTCGCCCGCAATAACGATTTCAGTGCGAGGATAAAGAGAAATAATTTTCGAGATGAACTCAGAGACCGCATCAAAATCTTTACAAGTAAATTTGAGCCACACGAAGTTCATTCCTAACATAAACGACGAGACAATTATGGGAACAAAGAAGTGGCACCAAGCTACACCCATGTAGAGCAAATTCTGATAAATCAGTATTTACTCAAATCTGAGTTTCACTTAATTCAAAAACAGCCTGCTGCATTGAAAAATGGTCTGCAGAAATTTTTTAAATAATTGAAAAACCTATTATTTTACTTCAGGTTATTTTTCAACTTAATCTCAAATCTTATGAGATACTGGCAAAAAACCGGTCTTTCGATTTTTTTTAGTTTTTCTAACTAAAATCGCATTTGGTGTTTACAAACGCTATTAAACACAAACTTCAGAATTAAAAATGGCTGGCTGTTGTTTTTTTATTTTATTGCTTTTCGTATAATTTAACTCAAGAAGTAACCGTTTATTGAGTATCAAAAATCAGTTCATAAACATTTTTCACATCGACAAAATATCGATAACATCACCGATGCTGCATCCCTAAAGGAAAATGAATGAAAATGAAAGGAAGAGTGACAGTCCTTCCAATTTAATCATGAAAGATCAAATCTTAAAAATTTGAATGAAACTCGCTACAAGTGTCGAACTTTAATCATAACTCCGGTTGTCAGTGTCAAATAGATGTATGTTAGCGTTTTTATAGAGCACAGGTCTAACAATTTTAATCTAATTGTTTATTTAAAATGAAGAATTTAGGGTTATATAATAGTCGTGTTTTATTGGTAATTTATAGCTAGCGCAGTAATGGAAGTCCCAACAAAACGATATACTCATTAAATAATTCACTTTTAACTTAACGCCCAAAAATGGGCCTACATTCCAGGTGGTTGACATTTCTTTCCAAGTATTCCAGACTTTATTTCAACTCACTCATTTTACTGACTTAATCATCGACATTTTTGGTTTGTTGTTGTTTGACTTATAAAATTATACTTCGCTAGTTATATATATACTTAACCAAAAAAACACGGCTAATGTGGGTATAACATTTTCGAAAAATCTCATTTCCCTGTATTTACTTACTTTGTAAAATAAATTCAAAGAATTATTTAAAAATACTATAAAACCGCAATTATTTAATTAAAATCGAATTCGTATTCATCCTGAGGCACACAAAAACGCCCTTTATACCTACAATTAAAAATTTATTCCACAATATGACTTCCCATAAGAAGTACTACGTGCGACAATGTCGTGCAGTTTATCTCAAAAAACATTTAATCACGATTAAGACGACAAAAGTTTTTGAATTTCTCCCCCTCTGTATACTTATGTCATGCCGTGACAATTTAAAATCTATTAGATCAATCACTCACCTGAGGTGTTCGAGTATCCTCGTTTGTGTAATTACACTGACAGCCTTCTTCACAGCAAAGTCGCACCAATTCATGTTCACCACATGTACATGGCTCCTCATCCTCTTCGTCGTACGCACAATCCTCCCGAATTAAAATAATATAATCGGCCTCGAAAAATTCATTACGCGTCTCATCGAACACCACACGATTTTTACGAGCTGGCGGCGGACGATTGGGTTTTTTTAGCAAACCGCGCAACGTACCGTTAATTTCACGCATTTCGGATTCGAAATTATTGCCAGGCAATCGATCTAAACTTAAAGACGTTCGGAAATCCAATGAATGTGTATCCTGATGGTTATTATTTATGTAAACAGAGCTTTGGTTAATTTTGGCTTCGTTCGATTTAAATGTTATCAAACCGCACTTTTGACAGAAGTTACACTCGCTGCCATTTTGACCGGTTTGACATTCATCATTATCGTCGTTAGTGATGCCAACGTTGACGATTAATGAAGCTGAACGCGATCGCAAATTTTCTGTATAGCCGTCTGCGTCTTCGTCGTCGTCATCAAATAGCTCGTCGTAGCACTCAAATGTCACTGATTGGTTAGAAAATTGATTAGTTCGGTTAGAATTACTTAAATTTCGAACATCGAATTCGGATATCGATGGCACTGGTCGACTTATGTAGAAAATATCTTTGTTTCTTGTTGGAGAATTTAAAGCACTGCTCTTACACGCTAAACGATTCTTATTATTTACAAATGAATTATAAGAGCTTACATGAGATTCGATTGAAATATTATTGTTGTGAAAACAACTGTCACTTTTCGATATGAAGGTAATATTATTATTATTATTATCACCTGGGAATTTATTAATAACTGGGGAATCGGTTTCTATATTTTTAATTACATCATTATTTTTAGTTGTATTGGTGGTGGTGGTGGTGGATGAGCTTTTTCTTCTTTTTTCTTGTTCCGATGACAGGGATTGATTGATGCTGTCACAATTACACGATGATTTCGATGAGCTCTTGACGTTTTTATATTTTTTGTCCTCCTCGTTTTTGGTAATGGCCGATGACTGCAATGCTATTAATGACCTCGTTAATTTTGTTGCTGTTCGATTTTCGGCCACTGCACCGTTATAAAAGTTTTGTATAATCAATGATGGCTGCTGGTTGGAATGTGATTTTCGCACAACTGTCAAATCTTTGAAATTTTCTTCTAAACGTTTTAAGCGTTGACTCGCACGGAATGCATCATCTTCAACAAGATGGCAGCTGGAATTTTTGTCACTGACAGTTGCAATTGATAGGGTTGTCGTCGTCGTTGTTGTTGTTGTGTTACAACATTGTCTTTTATTGTCATTGTTATCATTATTGTTTCTGGCTATTTGGAATTCCTTTTTTACATCACTAACCTTTAACAATGAATGAGAAGCTTTTTGTTGTGTATAAGCATAAAATTTTGTAGAAGTTTTGGTGACTTTTGCGTAGTGGTCGTTGTCGTCGTTTGGAGGAAGGGACGATGGCTGTAGTTGACGACGTGATTCGTCGCTAGCTTTTTCGTTTTTATCGTCGTATTTGTATCCTTTTTCGTCTTTCTGTGTTGGCTGCTTCTCTATATCCTCTCGAAGTCTAGAGCTTTTGCAAAATTTCTTTGCTCCTGGTACTGATTTCGATGATGATAATGATGGGGTTGATGGTATTGGTGCAGATGAAGATGTTTGTATTGGCAAAAAGTAGAGATTTTCGTTTAAATTATTAACCAATTCGTTGTTAATAAACCAGAGGGTATTATTGAGATTCGAAGCACTTAGAATGAGATAATTAAACTTTTGTAATGGAGTAACACTAATTGGATTAGGTTGCCCCGCATCAGCTAAAACCGACGACGACGCGAGCCACTGGGAGTGTGAGCTCTGGCTGACGACAAGAAAAATTCTTTTCGAATGACAAAAATGGCCCAAAGAATCGTTGAGAAGGTCTTGCAGAGTTTCTGCTTGGATAACGAGACACGGATCTAAATTATAGCAAAAAACATCACCAAATGGACTAAAATAAACTTCACTTAACACAAAATCACACGAGTTAGTAGAAAGTGGACCTTTAGCCAGGGAATTTTGTGTCCTTTTTGAAGGAGATGAAACTTTTTCTTCAGCTGTTAGACATTTTGCAAAATCCTGCACTGATGTTGGACTACAACTAACCGACGATACCGACGACGTCGATGCCCAACTGGTAGTGGTGGTAGTATAGGTGTTGGTGGCAAAAGTTTTGCTATAGCTGGCCTGCCTTAAGTGTTTACCAATGTGCTTGTCTACTTGTGATGGCTCCTGGATCGATGATGCTGGTGGAGCTGTTGCCGTTGCCAAACGTTCGTTTCGATAACAGCGCCTATGAACGCATTCCAACGGACGTCGCTGGGGTAGAACTGCGCATGTTACCCTACCAAAACCGCTCACTGTCGATAAACATTTGAAATTCGAGTCCACTGTTGTCAATGTCCCATTGCCAACATCATGGTGAGTGTCCACAAGTGCGGATGCGCACTGAACCGACTCGACAACAGTACAACAAATACCTTTGCAAGTGCTGTTGATACATTCACTGCCACCCGCACCAATGCCCACTTTGTAGTTTGTTGGTGGAGTGTTGTATGTAGGCAGAGAATCTTTTGTGGCGGTTCCACAACTCCGCTCTGCCACTGAGTCGGAGTCAGAGTCGCATAGAATTTCACCACGCCAACGACTGTGGTAGCTACACGTATTGTTATCATTTTGTCTTCTCCCAACCCGATTTGCATTGTCTATGTCCTCTTCTGATAAAGCTGTGAGTGGTTTGGGAACTGCTGGATCTGGAGCTGTGGCTGGTGCCAGTTGAGGAGACAGAAAACGTAGTTTTTCACTGTCACATTGGTTGAGTTGAAGAATGTTAATTTGGTTCAACTGAAGGGTGGAAGACATGGCTTTGTTTTTATTCGGCTATTACAATTTAATTTCTTTTGCATTTTTCTTTGGTTTGTTGTTTTGGCTTTTCCTTTTGTTCGATTGTTTGTTAAAGGCTGAAAATGAAATTAAAAGAAAAGCAACAAATAAGTCCAATTACTGTGATGATATGGGTGAGAGCAAAATTAAATATGCATTTCCGGTTTACACGGAAATGGGTGTTTTCATAATTGGTGGTATGTTTTACTTAATTTAAGTCTTGAAGTTTAGTTTTTTTCTTCTTCACGATATACCTATACAAAAAGTCTTATTGGCTTTGTAGCTTATGCAACTTTCAATAACTCGTATTGCCTATTTAAACATCTGTTGAATCTTGAATGATATCGATTCGACTATGTTTTCTTTTAATATCATGCAGCATGGGTCGACCGATGTTTTAATCGAAATTAAAGAGTATTGTAAACAACTACATAAATTCAATGATTCTAATTGATTAGCTTTGTTGGTTGAATATTTCGTTGATAGTTTCGGATTGTTATTAAATATATCGGATGATGATGAGTTCAACGATGACTTCGATGAAAGCAGGGGAAGTAGTGAAAGTGAGGAATATTTGGAAAATTTGTGTTCGGAGTGCAAGGATTACAAGTCGCGTGACCATGCTTAACTCATTAGCGCCGACAAAAACTTGGCAATTTTGATCTGGTTCGCTATTGCTGGTCACGAAGCCTGTGCATTTAGGGACATTTCAGATCGTTTTGATGTGTCTATCTCAACGATTCATGTCATTATAATGCAAGTGGGTTATTTTCTCAGCTCGTTGAGCGACCATGTGATAAAATGGCCACCGATTGAGAAGAAGACGCAAAGTAGTCCAGACTTTTGAAGTAAAGCACCTGGTTTAGGGCGTATAAACGCTTTATAAATTGCAGCCAGATCAGAAGGGGAAAAATATTTCTTACACCGATACAGAAAAACTAAGCACTTAGCAGCATTTTTAACGATCTCAAATATACGTTCGTTCCAACGGAGGTCGTCGTTGACACACATACCGAGTACTGAGAGCTTTCGGTTTCTTCGATGTAAGTGGCATTCATTAAGAATGGCAATGGGGGTATGTTTAGCTTGAACAACAGAAGACAGCATTGAGTTTTCAAAGCATTTAACTCCACACGATTCCTATTACCCCATTTAACAATGCTATATAAATCGGAGTTTAATGAGCTTGACATTCGGTACGGTTGCAATTGTACGTCGGAAGGCGAAGGACGAGAATTATTGAACGAATATGAAAACCTGAGAGTAGAGTCGTCAGCAAAACAGTTAAGTGGATTAGAAGTAACAGACATAAGATCATTTATAAAAATGAGGAAAAGAGTCGGAGACAGAACAGAGCCCTGGGGCACACCAGCATTTATTTTGTGGGAACCAGACTTGAATCCGTCTAATACAACTTATATTGAACGGTCCAGATGATAGCTTCTAATCCAACGAACAAGAGTGTCATCGATCCCAAAAAGCACGCATTTTCGATAAGAGAGCTTCATGCCAAACTCTATCGAATGCCTTGGAAATATCAAGAGCAATAATCTTACTTTCACCAAAGCGATGTAAAGATTTGTTCCATTGTTCGGTGAGATATACCATCAGATCACCAGTGGAACGGTTGCTGCAGAAGCCATACTGACGGTCATGGAGAAGCTTACGATCTTCGAGATATTCTTTATGCTGACGGTTAAGTAGCGTTTTCATTACCTTAGAGAGAAGGGATATTAGTGCTATGGATCGGTAGGAGGAGGGGGAGGATGGGTCACCTTTGTTAGAGAAAGGCTGGACAAATGCTGTTTTCCATCTTCTAGGAAATATTCCAGAAGAGTAGTCCCCGTGTTCTTCCGTGTGGAAGAACACCTCTTCAGAAGAATCGGAGGTATACCATCTGGGCCAGCGGATTTGTGTATATCGAGATCTTTGAGGACTCTTGCTACAGTACGAGTGCGGAAAAAATCTGTCCCATGGAAAAATTTTACATTCTCAAGTAGGTACAGGAGGGGCAACGTTGCTGTGAGGCAGCGTGGAGCTGGCAGCGAAATGGGCGGCGAGCAGGTTTACATTCTCTGAAGAGTAAACAATTGGTTTGTTATTGTCGATGAGCGTTGGAACCGAAAATGTTAAGGAGTTTTAATATTTTTTTATAAATGACCAAACATTTTTACTGCAAATTATTTTTGTTCCACTTTTTTATTTTCGTCGTCTTCGGTTACATAGCGTATTCCGAAAATATTCCGAATAAAATTTGATGGTAACAGAACTTCATAATCTGAATAAAACTCCATATTAAGTGCCTTTTATGAAAAAAAATTCAAAATTTAGTGGACGATTCTGTTTAATTTATTCTGTTAGTTTAACAAAAACGAAAAGATTAATTCACTCTGAAACAGTCAAAACAGTTTTAACAGCAAAAGAGCTTTTGAGTAAGGGTGTTTTTTTTAACTGGCGTTCATCTCGTCCGCTGTCAAGTGATTTATTTTTAGTTTGGTTTTGCATTTCAACATGAATAGACTGACGCTTAAACAACGCTTTCAAATTGTGCAAATTTATTTTGAAAATCATGGTTCTGTTCGAAATACGTATCGCGCATTACGTCCATTTTACGGTCAACATAATCTTCCATCAGAGCAATTATTTCGTATAACTATGGATCGTTTTCGCACCACGTTTATTCTAAATGATAATACGCATCCACAGAGATATCGCACAGTGCGTAACAGAAGAGGTCATTGCTGCTGTAAAGCGTAGCGTAGCGGAAGACCCGAATCAGTCTATCCGCCATCGTGCAAAGGAATTGGATATGTTTCCATCCACTTTATGGAAGATTTTGCGGAAACATCTTGGTTTGCGTGCTTACAGAATCCAATTCGTGCAAGTATTGAAGCCACAGGATCACCCAGCAAAGCGTAGATTCGGTGAATGGGCCCAAAACAAGATTTCCGTTGACCCCAATTTTCATAAGCGAATTTTATTTAGCGATGAAGCTTACTTTTGGTTGAATGGATACATCAGTAAACAAAACTGCCGCATTTAGAGTGCTGATAATTCTCAAGTGTATGTTGAGACACCGTTACACCCACAAAAAAGAACTGACTGTTTTGTAGGCTCTATAGGTTGGTGGAATAATTGGTCCGTATTTCTTTAAAAACGATGCTGACCAGAATGTTACAGTCAATGGTGAACGCTATAGAGCCATGTTACTGACTTTTTCGTTTATCAATTGAACAACCATGATGTGCAGGAGCTGTGGTTACAACAAGACGGCGCAACATGTCACACAGGTCGTGCCATAATTGATTTATTGAAGGTTTGGTAACGCCATTTTATTTTTTTGAAAAATGTAAAAAAGTGATTTTTTTTCAAAATCGTAAGAACGGTTTTTATTTAACAACTTTTTTTCAAAAATCAAAAAAAATATTTTAAGAATGCAAACTTAAGCACAAAAATGACCTACATTTAAAAATAAAAAAAAATCATTAACGCGTTTTCAAAATATCGAGTTTTGAAAAAAATGAAAAAAATTATTAAAAATACAATTTTTTTTTTCGAAAATATTTTAAAATATAATTACTAAGGCTTTCTACACCTTCCTGAATATTAGTTTTGGTTGTAATCGGTTAACCAGTTCTCAAGAAAGCCCGTAACATTCCACAGAGGACTTTTTTTAATTTTTTTAGCTCAAATATTAACGGTACCTGTCATATAACCGTTAGGTAAAATCTTATTTTTCTCGAAAACGGTGTGGTATATGTACTGGTTGAAAAAAAAATAGTTGGTGGGCTAAAAATTGTACCCCCCATAGGACCGTTTTATTTTCTTCGAATTTTTCAAGAACTGCTTAACCGATTACAATCAAATTTGATATTCAGGAAGATGTAGATAGCCAAACCAATTCGGCATAAAAATATTTTCGAATAACTTTTGTATTTTTAATATTTTTTTAAAAAACTTTTTTTTTTTGAAAAATCAATGTTTTGAAAACGGTTATTGAAATTTTTTTCTTATTTTTGTTTTTTAACATAAGTAATTTTTTTTGTATTCTTGAATTATTTTGTTTTTTAGTTTTTAAAAAAAGTTGTTAAATAAAAACCGTTTTATTTAAAAACCGTTCCTACGATTTTATAAAAAAAAAATCACATTTTCCAAAGAAATAAAATGGCGTTTAAATTTGTCTGCTTAAAACTATTTTACATACTTTTATCAAACAATCAAGTCACAAAAATCGAAAAAATATTTTGATGTTCCCTTAATATTTATTTAAATTTTATTCGACGATGTGACCGCACCGCACATATGAGCAATTACGTGCGATCCAGTCGTGCAATTTATTTCGATAAAATAATGATATTAGTTTTTGATTTTCAAAAGTGGAAATGATTTAAATTTAACTTTGTTTGGAATATTTTTTTTTTCATTTTTAATAGTGGGAACACAAGATAAGAAAAACGCACACGGTATTTAATTTTGCACCGCTATAACTTAAGAAGGAATTGACGTACAGATGTTGTTAATATGTCATTTTTAGACAAAAATAAATTGTTTAGGAGTTATTAAACAAAATAAATAATTATTTTCAAGATGGGGGCATTATTACCCTTTGGGTACTACTCTTTAAATTTTGTTTTTTTAATAGAAAATATTTTTCCAAACATTACCGAATACAACAAAAATCCCAACTCAAAATAATAAATTTATTACAAATTGTTTAAGCTTAATTTACTACACCCCAATTTTTGCGATCGTTTTTTTCCAAATCTACTAAAAGTGCCGCAATTTTCTTTGTGTAAAATTACATGAGCTACAATGTGTCTATAACTTTTTCAAAAGAACCTATAGTTTTCGAGTAATTTCGAAAAAAAACTGAATTTTACCTCGCTTCAAACTAAGAATAGGAGGTATTTTTTTAGGAAATATTTAGGAATTAAGTTCTCCACCAAAATTCAGCTTTGTCAGGATTTTTTCGTAATAAGGTCATTTTTTGTCTAATTTTTCTGGACTATAATATTTTTTCAAATTTTACTGTGACCGAATATAAGAGCAAGTACGTGCGATCCACTCGTGTAATTTATTTTCACTGCCGTAGGCCTTTTTTCGGGCGACAAATTCTCGCACTTTGTCTTTGATTCTCGAATGTTGTCCTTGAGGGCTTCCAGAGTCTCGGGCTTGTTCACGTTAACACGGGACTTCAAAAATACCCACAAAAAAGTCTGAAACGGTTAAATTGGGCGATCTTGCTGGCCATTGCAAATCGCCAAAAAGAGAGATGAGGCGAACCGGGAACGCCGCCTTCAGAATATCGGTTCATGTATCGCTCCATGTCTAGTCCACAATTTAGCGGCCATTTGCAAAAATGAAAGCATCTTCCAATAGGGTGATTTCTATTTACCACCTTGTAGTACGTTTTTACAGAAATTGTTACCTATTGGGTTTTATGCGTTGCTTGCAAACAATTTATCAGAGAGAGCTCAGCAGCCTCGAACAGGAGCATTGATAATGTATGTATTTATAAACAAAATTCAGCTGCTTTGTTTCTGTCTTTTTCGTCAAAATGCATTAGTTGTGTTCCCGATAATTATTCGCAAAAATTCGCAGCTGTCAGATTTTTGAGTAGAGGGCATATTTTGTCTCTTTGAAAGATTTATACGAAAAAAGTGCGGGTACGCTTTTTTAAAGCAATAAATTTCCTAGTGTTGCTTAAGCATCGATAGTATTTATTTCCGATATTATCGATGGTTTTGAAAAAAAAACAATCGATAGTACCGATACTATCGATAAATTTATCAAATGAATAGGCAAAGGCAAATTATATTTAAAACTCACTATTAAAGGTCCTTCTATCGTTAAAAAATTGATGACAATTTCATCAAATTCCATAGGGTTGCTCAGATTTTATAAATTTATGGCCGCTTATCCATTAAACCAAAATGAAGCTTACCACCTTACGGCCCTATAAATAAATTAATTGCACGACTGGATTGCACATACTTCCTCTTATGTGCGTTGACAGCTTCAAATAAAATTTGAGAAATATTAAAGAAACTTCAAAGTTATTATTCGATTTTTCTGACTTTTGATTGTTTGAAAAAAGTACGTAAAGTAGTTTTCAACGAAAAAAATCTAACGTCATTTTATTTCCTTAGAAAATGTGAAAAAATATATATTTTTTTAAATAGTAAAAAACGCTTTTTATTTAACTTTTTTTTTTTTTTTAAATAAAAAAAAAGAAAAAGTTTAAAAATACAACAAAAGTTTTGGAAAACATTTTAAAATAAAATTACTAAGGCTACCAACATCTTCCTAAATATCAATTTGGATCGAAATCGGATGACCAGTTTTCGAGAAAGTCAAAGAAAAAAGTTCTACACTGATTTTTGTTCTTAAAAAAATTTGGAGCAGTTTCCGAGAAAAACAAACTTTTACTTAACGGTTATATGACAGGTACCGTTAATATTTGAGCAATTTTCTTTTTTAAATGTCCTCTGTAGAATGTCAAAATAACCTTATGTTCCAAATTTGAACATGATTGGCCAAACCGTTTAGGCTGTAGTTCAATACACATCCGTACAGACAGACAGAATTTTGCCAGTAACTCAAATATGTTTCTCTATCATCGTAATGTCATGTCTGATTGATAGAATGCCTTATAAAGTAAAGTAGTAGAAAACGCTTATTCCACCTTATTTCACGAGATAACTAAACCATGGAATAAGACTTAATCTGCGGCCTAATTTTTTTCATTAATATAAACAAAATGTATGTGGAATAGTAAAATGACGTTTAGCAAAAATCCTACTACAATAAGTTAGATGCCTCTCCAGTAACTTGAAATTTTCACCAAGTTTTTCAAACTTGGATTTTTTTTTAATTATATATTTAAATGTAAAAATTCAACAATTCAAACTTATAAACAATACCAATGGCCTAAATAAAAAATAAATAAAATATAAATAAAACAGTTTCGTAATATTAAAACCTTAAAACTTCTATTCAAGTATTTTATATGAAAAAAAAATAAAATATTATTTTAATGTAGACCTATCTATAGATAAGAATTTGCCCTTCGGTCAAATGCTATTCGGAAAAGTAGATGCTTTAGAATATGTCTTCTTCATAAACTGAGCCAAAATTAAATAAATTACGAAAAAAAATCGGTGTAATAATAAAAACTTCCATTTACATACATACATTTTATTAAAGTTGAATAAAATAATATCACTCCAGAGGTTCCTTGCGACTCAGTAGTCTAGTGCGTATCAGGATCTAACCTATTTTCAAACCAACATAATTCCCCGTTGGAATATTAACAATGTTTTTTAACAGGTGTTTCTAACGCAAAAATTATTGTTTGCTATCCAATTTTTTTTTTTAATATCACTATTCCACCCAAATGAGAGAAGTCTGCGTGCACAAAGTAATAACAACAATTTTTCCCGAAGTTAAAAAGAAAGGTTTTCTTTAAGAAAACAAAAAAAAAAAACGATCTTTCGTCACGGTTGACCTCAGCGCGCGCCGAAATATTATTTCCAAGACCTCTATCAGAGGCCACGTTGTCGTCTGTGTCTATCCTCGAAGGGATTCGGAAGTAAACTAAAAATAAAAATTGGAAGGGGAATCGTTTTTGCGGCATCCATTCAACCGCTGTTACTGTCGTCGGCGTCTGTCTTCGTCCACACATTCCCCCTTCCTCCTTCCAATAGGGAACCATTCATCAGAGTTTTTGAGAAACATACTCCTACTCCTCCTAGTATTCACTCGTACTCGTATAAGGTGCAATTTAATTTCAAATTACATATTTTAATAAGGTTTTGTCTTCTGGTGATGTCTTTGGTAATCACCTTCCAGCGGACTGCGCGACGCGCCGGAGGCCGAAGAATATAATATTATGCAAGGTTGTATCCACATACCTTTGAGGAGTTCTTTGGCTTTGATTTGGCTAACTTGATGGTGGAGTGGAATTACGTTAGTCAGACAGAAAATCCGAGAAACCACTGTAAGGTGGGTTTTTTATCTTAAAGATACTTAGGGCTATAATAATAGATACTATGAGAAGCGATTATGTTGGATGATGAGAGCAAAAACACGTGGGAAAATGTAAGCTTGTCTATTTAGCACACAATTGAGAGGCGTTTGGATGAATGAACTTACTTGCAGCGGCAAGAGGCACACACTTATGTATATTTATTTAAGGAACATAACTATTTTAAATGAATGTGCAATTGTCACACTTCGTCCTATTAAACTTACTAGGTTATGATGTTGAGTGTTCGACTGGTATTATATTAGAGTCGATGGGTTCCTGACTAGTTCTCCTATGGAGATACTTGTTCGATATTCGTTTGGGCTAGAAAGTTCTAGGGACATTTTGTAGACATTTGCAACTTCCTCGTGATAGCTAAGTTACTTTCCAAGTTCTGCATTCATATACATATATCAGTACGGATTCCACTTTAGAGAGAAACAGTGTAGATTGGTCCTCTACTTACTTATTTACTTAGGGGGCGCTACAGTTCAGGACGAACCTGGGCCTCAACCAACATGCCTCTCCAGCCAGCTCGGTCTTTGGCTAGCTGCTTCCAGTTTCGCACTCATGTTGGTTGAGGTCGTCCTCCACTTGGGAGCGCCACCTAAGGCGAGGTCTTCCTTGACTGCGTCTACCCTCTGGGATGGAATCGAAGATCCTGTGAGTCGGAGCATTCTTGGTTGAACCTTCTCCTCCAAAGCCCGTTAACGCAGATAAGGCCAAAAATCCTCCAAAGAATCTTACGTTCGAAACGATTAAGGAAAACTTCATCCGCTTTAGATAGAGTCCATGCCTCGGCGGCATAGAGCAGGACTGGGATGATTAGGGTCTTATACATAGTCTCCTTTGTCTTTCGAGAGAGGGCTTTTTTTTTTATAATTAACGCGCGCACAAGGGACTATTTGTTTCCCTTTTAATGTAACACACTGCGCGGGCATTAGGAAGATAGGGACGGGAGAGATAGGAGGTGTCGATTAACATTGGTTTTGCTACTCAATTGCCTTCCTAGCCCATAGAAACAGCGATTGGCAAGAGTAATTCTTCGCTTTATTTCTGACGAGATGTTGTTGTCAGATGTTATAGCGGATCCGAGGTACACAAAGTCCCTAACTACCTCAAAGTTGTACCTGTCTATTGTGATGTTTTTGTCCAATCCGCCGGTATTGTGTGTCTCTTTTTGTGGACAGCAGGTACTTCGTTTTGGCCTCATTGACTGCTAGTTCCATCTTAGCTGCTTCAGCTTTAATGCTAGCAAACGTTCCAGTGACAGCTCGCCGAGTTCTGCAGATTATGTCTATGTGGTCAGCGTATGCTAACAATTGCACAGACTTGAAAAAAATTGTCCCACTACAATTGACTTGCGAGTTTCTTATAATATTTTCAAGTATTAAGTTGAAGAAATCACACGATAGCGCATCACCTTGTCGGAATCCTTTTTTGACGTCAAAAGCTTCTGTGAGGTCATTACCAACCTTGACGGATCAGAGAGAGTTCTCCATCGTCATCCTGCACAGTCGGACGAGTTTTGAGGGGACGCCAAAACCTGACATGGCTCTGTATAGCTCGTCTCTATAAATGCTATCGTACGCGGCCTTAAAATCGATAAAGAGATGGTGGGCATCAATTTGGAATTCTTGGGTAGTTTCCAGGATCTGCCGTAGCGTGAACATTTGATCGATTTCCTGGTCTGAAACCACACTGATAGGGGCCAATCAGGTTGCTGACGAAATATTCAGGAGACTAATTCCTCTATAGTTGGCGCAGTTTAGAGGGTCTCCTTTCTTGTGGATCGGGCAAACGATGCTGAGGTTCCATTCATAAGGCATACTTTCTTCTGACCATACTTTAGAGAAGAGTTGGTGTATGCACTCCACCAGGTCAAGTTCGGCGGGTAGTCCGTCGGGTCCAGCAGCTTTGTTGTTTTTTTAGTTTAGATATTGCTATCCTTACTTCATTTTGGTCAGGTGGACGGAAGTTTTGTCTGTCATCGTCCATGTTGAATGGTTCATTCTGCCTTAAAGCGGGATTTTGGTCTTCATCGCCGTTTAACAGTCTGTAGAAATAGTCCTTCCATGTACTCAGCACCGACTGTGACTCTACTACGAGGTTTCCATTCCTATATCTAAAGACTTCTGTGCGGGTTTTTTCCTTGGCACGTTCTTTTTACCTATTGGTAAAACTTCCGCACGTTGTTCCTGGAGTAGCATCTCTCAATATCTTCTATCGCGTGCTTCTCATGATCTCTCTTTTTCTTTTGGAGAATCCGGTGTTCTCCCCGTGCAGCTCTCGTCTTTCTTTGCAGCGCCGCTTTATATGCCTCCTGTTTGGCTGCATGGGCCCGCCTACATTCGTCATCGAACCAGAGATAAGGTGGTGGTGGTCTGGTGAAACCTAGCACAGTTGCGGCATCTCTGATGGCTTGTTGGCGGTGTTGCACAGGTCTTCGGCACTTGATGCTGGTGGTTTCTTGCGATTGCAGCTTTCCGACGTCATACTTTCTCACAGTATTACTCCGTTGTTGTGGAGTGGATCAAGGTATTGATCCGAGTCGATGTTAGCTGCTCGGAAGGTGCGAACATCCAAGATACTGGAGGCGTGTCATGCATCGATCGCAACGTGATCAATCTTATTGACGGTTCTTTGACCTGCGTGTCGCCAAGTCCCTTTGTGTATATCGAGATGAGGAAACCGTGTACTTACAATGGTGATGTTATGTGCCGCTGCGAAGTCAATTAGCCTAAGTCCGTTTTCAGACGTTGTGTCGTGTAGGCTATGTTTTCCTACAGTCCTACGAGAGATTTCCTCTTTACCGATTTTTGAGTTAAAATCGCCTAGTACGATCTTAACGTCATATTTAGGGCATTGCTCATAGGTTTTGTCGAGGAGCTCGTAGAAGTCATCCTTGGTGACGTCATCTTTGTCCTCTGTGGGGGCATGAACGCATATTAGACTAATGTTGGCGAATTTAGCCTTTATACGGATTGTCACCAGTCGCTTACTTACGTGTCGAAAGCTCAAGACTTCTTACCTAAGTCTACCGCTTATGACGAATCCGCACCCAAATAAACGCTATGGTCTTCTTGCACAATCACCGTAGTACACGTCACAGTTTTTCATCCTCCTTTTGCCCGGCCCATCCCATCGCACTTCCTGGTGGCAGTAATTCCTGCTCTGTAGAAGTCTAGGGCCTCCGCTAGTTGTTTGGCTGCACGTGATCAGTTAAGAGTTCTAACATTCCCCGTGCAGATCCAATGTCGTTGTCCTTAATTCATTTTTCCGGGTCGTCAACAGTTAATCCGTCCTTTTCCGAGGCTGTTGGTCGCTCGCAACTTTTTTTTCCATGGCAGGGTTGTTAACCCTACGCACAATCCCTAACCTGGAGGGCCAGGTCCTTTGTTGGATACCTTGAACAAAACGAACCGGAGATTTCGGAGTCAGTAACCCTATTCGCGGATATGAGCGCTGCCGTTGGGCCATTAAGGGTTCATCCGCCACCATCTCTATTTCAATGCTCTGACTTGCATTGAAATGTCACAATTACCTAATCTCCAAATACGTCGAAGTAGCTCATTAGGGCATGTGCTTTGTTGACTGTTGACGCCACCGTTGGTCCAATTGGTTGGGCTCATCCGCCGTACGTCCTCTTTCAGAGGGGCTCGTGTCTTCTGCAAATAGTGTCGCTATTTTTTCTCTGTTCAACACTCGCGCTTATAAATTTAGCAGGAATGTCCGGATGGACAAACCAGTACCCGGTGGTTACCGCGGGGAGGTAAAAGAATCACAATTGATGTGTACGAGATAGTTGCAGCAACTGTGCATCACCAGTTTGATGCCTTTCAGTGCATACCCCATTCATACAGCACCCAACCACCTGGTCCTCAAGCGCAGTTATTCCTCCATCCATATATAAAGGGTTTTTTTTGTAGAGGTATAGAACTTTAAGTTGGCAACACTATTTTAACTGGCAGCCATTTTGTCAGCTGTCAGGTGATTTATTTTTAGTTTGGTTTGGCATTTCAACATGAATAGACTGACGCTTGAACAACGCTTTCAAATTGTGCAAATTTATTTTGAAAATCATGGTTCTGTTCGAAATACGTATCGCGCATTACGTCCATTTTACAGTAAACATAATCGTCCATCAAGAACCAAAGTGTAGGTGAGTGTAAACTCGGCCAAGAAAAGAAAGGAAATGTGTGCTTTGCGGTGGCGAGGGGCACCCTGCTAGCTATCGGGGCTGTCCTAAGTTCCAGCAGATAAAGCAAACAAAAGTTTCGAAGGTGGCGGAGAGGCGGCCTGTTTTTGCTCCTGCACCGACAGCTGTTGTGCCCCAAACCCTTACGCCCAAATGGCGGTATGGAGGGCAACAACAACGGTTCAGCCACAACGAAAGGTTGCCAAACAGGCCCCCGTGCCTACGGCACCTGCTGGACAGGCCGATATAATGTCTGTGTTGCTGGCCATGCAGGCCCAGGCCCAGTTAACCAGCTTACAACAACAGCTCGGAAAGCAGGAGAAATCACTAGACCGTGTCTACGCTTACCTTCCCAGCTTAGGGCAATTTAAACCATAATGCTGTACGAGAACCCCTTTAAATTCCTGGCAAATCAATTGTTGCATAATCACAGTCCAGATGTCTTTTTGGCTAGCGAAACCTCCACTCGTGGGGGCGGGGTCGCTATCTTTTTACGAAAAGGCATTAATCATAAGGTCATATATAATAATGAAGTGCGAAGATTCGAGTTTCTAGAATCGTGCATCATATGCATTCCTCTCCAACATGGGAAGCGAATGTATGTGATCGCAGTGTACTTCAACCTGCAAACTTTATTGCAGAGCTCGAAAAACTTTACGAGTGCCTCGGATGAAAATTACTTCATTATCGCTGGGGATTTTAATGCCAAACATGAAGATTGGAGAAATCAAATTCAAAATCCAAGGGGATACCATCTTTTTGATTGGATGGGTCGACACCATATTGAGTATAAAATCGACCTTCTTGCTACAGATCGCTTCCCAAGGAGAAGACGTTTATATACGACAGTGACCACTGCGGACGTCACACACCTACCGAACGAGCTTGTGTGGTCTTGGATGAATTTGTGCCTGCGCACTCTTACCATTTTAGTAAGGCACGCTGGCCACGTTTCTCCAACACCCTGACAAGAGAACTCCTCTCTAACGACATTGTACCTCCAAACGACAGGAATCTATCGAACGTAGAGATCGATGGATACCTGCTTCAGATGGATGGTATCATAAAGCAAACGATGGACACCTCCCTGAGGAAGCAATAGAAATATACACAACACTGTTTAACAACGCGCTGAATAATGCATATTATCCAGTGAGTTGGAAGACAGCTGTTGTACATCCTCTCCCGAAAGAGGGAAAGGACAATTCCAATCTGGCAAATGTCCGGTCGATAAGTCTTCTTTCGAGTATCAGCAAGGTATTCAAAAAGTTCTCAATAGAGCTCTGTCCAAGTGGGCCGAGGACAAAAAAATAATTCCAGACATCCAGTTCGGCTTTAAGGCGGGACATGACATAATTCATGCCGCGTCGTAGCTAGTATCTGCTGTCCAATGGAACAATGCTTTCGACACCGTATGGTTAGAAGGTCTATCTGAAGCTAACCAAGTGTAGCATAAGTAAACTACTGTTATATATGCTTTACGGCATGCTTAATAGTAGAAAGTTTGTTGTCCAGTTTGTTGGGAGCGGTAAACTCCCCGATTCTCTTAAATATTTACACCAGCGATGTCATTGGGAGTCTACCTCATGCAATTGCGTATGCCAACGATTTAATTGCGTAGGTACAGAACACGTCCAAAAGCTGAAGTTATCAGAATTCTCTTGCAACGTGATTTCGATAAAATTCAACAATACTGTAATGATTGGAAGCTGAAAATTAACTTCCATAAATGTGAAACTATACTGTTTAGAACCTCTTTGGCTGGAGCCTCTAGGGATACGAGATAGAACTGGCGTAAGCTAGTGATCGCTGGGCCACATGGACATCCACTGGCGAGTAAATATGTAGTAAAGCTCCTTGGCATCTAGCTGGATCAGTATCTATATTTCAACCGGCATGTAGAGCCTGCTCTGGCCAGGGCTAGGAAAGCTTTTGCCCTGACAAGACGGTTGTTTTATAGCAGCCGCCTTTATTGCAGGGTGAAGGTGATTTGCTACATGTTCCTCATAAGGTCGATGATTGCCTATGGATGCCCTGTGTTCAACGTTGCACCATAATGGAAAAGATTCAGGTGTACACTATTATTCCAACGAGGTTCTATACAACGGGGCCAATACAAACAGGATAGATAACTTTTTAATTAAGCTCATTCGCGGACATATTGCAAGGGCGATATCCTCAGCTAATGGACAAATCTTCGGGGCTTACTAACCCCAAGATACAAATCTCATCTCTACTGGGGGGTGGTGTGCAAATTTGGTTGTTGTTTCGGTAATCTCATGGCTACCATTTAAAACCGTAGCAAAGTGCTCCTTCAACCTTCTGACCTGGTCCAAATCCGAGCTCACAGCTAGCTTTGTCTTTAATCAGGAGTTTGTTTTTTAGGTGCCCAGCATTTTGTTATCCTGTAGACGGTTCTGCTGCCGTAACCATTTTGCATCTTCTGCATCTTCATTCCTAGAGAATGGTGGTCCCTGAATTGATTTCGTGCTGCGGGATCCTTTTTTGTTTAGCCTATCGCCTTTTTTGTTCAGTCTATCGACGCTAAACTTAGGCACTCGGATGATTCCACATAAGCACCTAAAAGGCCTACATTTAAAACACTGCTTTTAACACCCATTTAATATTCACATGCATTCTGAATGTTACATTATACTCTGTCCAAAAAAGATTATCAGTATAAGAAATATAGGACGTTTGCATTTTGTGCATTTTTTTAGGAGGCAGTAGGCCTTATATCTTTTAAATAAAAACAAAATCAGAAAAAATATCAACATTTATTTATAAATAATTCATTTAACAGTATAAAATAACAAAACATTTACAAAAAAAAGTAAATAAAAAACAGTATTAAATTAGTCCGAACTAAACACGACAACACTTTTTTCGATGCTTTCAATTCAAAATTCATACAACAACTCTGTTAGAGCTTTTCTCAGAATAGCCCCAAAGAATATAGAATATACACAATTACACAGGTGACCAGCCTACCAACATCCCAGGGACGAAAACGAAACTATATGCCGATGACTCCTTAACATATGCATATTTATATATATATACATAACACCGGAAATCGCAGCCAGGAAGAAGTTAAATATTACATAAGAAACTTGTGGGACTACTACCTTAAATGGGGACTTAAGATAAATAGCGATAAGAGCGAGCTTATGTGTTTCATAACCCCAACAACAGCAACAATAGGTCGTAGAGGTTTTGCATCACGCTGGGATAATATCTGTATCAAGCTACCAGACAACGCAGTGATAAGGACAAAGACAACAGCAAAATACCTTGGAGGGAATTTCACTAACGTTTTCAAATTCAACAAGCACTCTCCATTTATGCTTATAAAATTAAAATTAATTTATTCGCACGACAGCTCCTTATGGAGCCAAGGCCTAGTGACTTATACTCTCAACCATTCCTGTGTGTGTGTTGTTAATCTGCAAGAATGGAATTTATGCTTAAGAGAGCCAACTTCTCCCTACATCTGGTGCACCAACTTCTTAGGAGAAGAAACGGACTAAGCACAAATACTAAGCTCCTCATTAATAAACAGCTGATCCGTCCAGTTCTGACGTACGCTTGTTCTGTTTGGTTCACCATATCACAAACATATAACTATGAAGAAGATCGAAGTTTTTGAAAGGAAGATACTACGTAGCTCGAAATTACAAGAAAATATGTCCCAAACAAGAAGCTATATGAAGACACCAAACTGATCCCAATAAATCAGTGCAGGACACAGCTCGGCAATTACTCCAGGAGCCCCGTTCTACAAGAGAAACAGCAACATATGCAACAGAGGATTAAAAATACCGCATCCTAACCCCAATTTTCAAAACCAAAGAAGACAGTAACTATAAATAAGAATTTCGATCAAAGGATTATGCAAACAAAAATATGATATACATTTACATAAGTAAATATATAGCATTGTATAGAGTCATCTGAAGTACGTCGGGCCCTGTTGTTGAGCCGACATTATTCATTTTAGTTATAAGTTAGTTTAAGGCCAATTGTACATAAATTTTAACGATGTAATACAAATAATCTAATCTAAAAAAAAGAATATGGAATATATAATATAATTGTATAATATTCTGTACTCTTTAATAGCACCATATGAAAGCTCAGAGTCCGATTGAGTGATGAACATTACTATCTTCCCTTTACTGACAATTTTATAAATAAATAGTAAAAAAAAAATCACACTTTTTATTTTTATTTTGATTCCTCAAATTGTGTTTTTTTTTTTTGACGAACACGTACGAAATAACACGACTCATGCTGATAAGACTCGTGCTAACCGCGATACTGTGGTTCTTTCAACCAATCTCGATCGCAGCACCAGGAGAACATGAAAAAGAACAGGCGCAAATTTCCAAAATAATTGCACTCTTATTCAAAAAAAACAAGAGAAAAAAGAAATACAAAATAGGCGGAGTTTCGTTAAAGTAGAAAGTAGATGCGAAAGGGTTCGCGGGTGTGAGTTAACAACCAACTCCATTTTTTTTTTGGTTAATACAATCGTAATGCCACGTTTCTCGAATGTATAATTTGTCCTAATTGTACCAATTGCATGTATCGCAAGTAAGATCTGAGTTCAAATTAACATCACTTTTTTCTGATTTGTTCGTCCAAAAATTATGTTCGGCCCCATTGTGCAATTTCCATTTATCTTTAATTTTAAACAAAATGCTTTAGCCGGCGAAGTTCTCGCTTATAAACAACTTGTATGTTATTGTTGGCGATTAAATAACAGTAGATGACAATATTGCATTTCTTAAAAGCTCAATACCCTTGACTCTGCCTTTAGAAGCTTCTCTACTGGATGTGGCTTTCCAATATTGAAAGAGAAAAAAGAGACACGTACAACAATAAATACAAACCGACATCATGGAAAAGCGTTTTCCATCACCTATCCGCATAAACTTTAGATACTCAATAGAATATTCACCAGAATGCATGCAAGAGATGTGTTGTTTTTTTTTGTTTTTGCTATGCTAAGTCACGTGTGGACGTACGTGACTTAGTATATTGAACGAACCTAATCGCAAATTTTACTTTCATTCGTATTGCAGACTTCTAAGCGGTTAGGACAGATTTTCCTCATTCTTTTAAGAAAAAGAAATATAAATTAATTAAAACCCTCATCGGTCACAAAATGTTTATAACTACATAAGATTCCTAAAAACACAAACACTAACTAAAACAAATATTTAGTCCATAAATAATTCTATATTATTGTGCTTTGCAGTTGTTGTTTATAATGCAGTTTCATAAAAATATACTAACTAATTTGTTGTTGATTTCGTTTTAAAGTTCAATACTCAGTCATGAACCTGAAGCATTTTGTTGAAGTTGCAACCTGAATTGATATATAGTTGTGGTGTTAACGAAACGAGGATTTTAAGATCATAAAAAATTTGTTCTATTGTATATTTTAATGCAAATTATGCCATAAGATACAAACGTATGATACAAATGTGTGAGTGGACTGTGGAACAAAGTTAAAAAAAAACAAACAAATTAATATAATATTTGTTCGGTTTTTAATATAAAAAAAATTCTGAAATTTTAAATAATAAATTTTTTGTATGTCCAAAATTGAATATTGTCCAAAAAAAAAAATTCCGCCATAAACTTTTAAATCTTGTTTCGTGCCTACATAAATAGTGAAACAATTATCCGACACAGCTGCAGCGTTTATGTAATAAGAAAAAATAATTTTATTCGTTACTATTTCGATATTTATTGGTAAGTAAATACAAAAAAAAAATTGTTTGCATGTGACTTTAAAAAGGGTGTTCAGGAAAATAGTTTTCTCAAAATAAAACAATTAATTTTATATTATCAAAGTTTTTACGAATTTAAAAATACATACATACATTCTAAATTCTACAATAAGAAATTCAAATAACTTTTTTTTTAATCGATGTATTTCATTTATTTTTTTTTTATTGGTTAGAAAATTAAATTTTATTTTAAATAGTTAGTTGTTTTTAAAGATTATAGACCGCAAATGACTTCCACGCTCTCCCACGCATATGCGGCACCTGGTCAAAAAATTATTCATTGCGGCCTGAAGAGTTGAAGTTGGGATCGCCTCAATTATTGTCGTTATGGACTGCTTTAATTCAGTTAAATTCCTGGGCTTCGTTTTATACACCTCTTGCTTGACATAAACCCATAAAAAGAAGTCTGGTGCAGTCAAGTCAGGTGACCTTGGGGGCCAGCGAAGAGTGGAGTTCCTAGAAATTAATTTGTTTGCGAATTTTTTGTTTAGCTCCGCCATAACTGGTCTGGCTATATGTGCAGTTGTTCCATCTTGCTGAAACCAAACGCTGTTGAATGGTATACGTTTTCGGCGCAGTTCTGGGTAAAAAAACTCCTTCAACATCTTTAAATAACGGTCCTCATTGACAGTAACGGTTACACCGTTTTCTTCAAAGAAGTACGGCCCGACAATACACCTTGATGAAACTGCGCACCACACAGTGACTCGTTCTGGGCGCAGTTCCGTCTCATGGAGCATTTCTGAATTAGACTCATTCCATATACGGCAATTTTGCTTGTTTACATTGCCGTTAAGATCAAAATGGGCCTCATCAGACATGAACAAACAATTGATCAATGTGTTGTCTTCTTCGGCCATTGATATCATTTTTTGGCAAAATTCCAGGCGAACAGGCAAATCCTGAGGGTTTAACTTGCTAGTAATTTGGACTTTGTACGGAAACAAGTTTAAATCGTCATGAAGTATCCGTTGTAATCACCGTCTACTAATTCCAATTTGCCCCGATAAGTTTCGGGTCGAAACGCTCGGATTGGCCTGTATTGCAGATGCTACTGCTGCGATTGTATCCTGAACCCGAACATTGGCATCTCGATGGTACGGCCTTCGTGCGATGCTTCCAGATTCGGCAAACATGTTAACAAACCTCATAATGGTCCATCTACTCGGGGGATTACCGCCAAACTCCCGCCTAAATTCACTTTGGATGGAAATGACGGACTGCAAAGCATGGTACCGTTGCACTATCCAAATTCTTTTCTCCGTATCCCAAGCATCCATTTTTATAAATCTAAATAGTAACCTACAAAATAAAAAAAAATAAGCCGATTACTCACACAGAAAAAAAGTTATTACGTTTTATTTTTGTAGCACGATTAGTGCGCCACCCGTTATTTATTGTTTACGATTTTAAGAAATGCCTTTCTTTTAGTTATAACATTTAATGAACCAATGACACTAGCCATGTTTTTACTTACGATTATAGGTACTATAAGGCAAGTTATGGATTCGTGCAAAAAAAAAATCTAACAATCAAGCATGACATTACGATGATAGAGAAGTCGAAAAAATGGGTCTGGAAATTCCGTCCGTCTGTCTGTCTGTCTGTTCGCACCTCTACATCCTAAACAGATCGGATAAGTATGATTTAGTATCTCGGGGGTGTTTTTCATATTTGCTCCAGGTCGAACGACAACGGTACCTACACTACAATCTTTAACAAAACGTTTGATTTTCTCGGAAAAAGTCTCTAAAGATTTTAATAAAACCACCTTCTGTTGACTTTGCAAAGAATGTTGCGAGGTGTTTAGGATTCCTTCGAAGATGCAAGAAATTTTTCACCCCTTCTGACCTGGCTATAATCTATAGAGCGTATGTTCGGCCAAAACTTGAGTATAACTCTTATATTTGGGCAGGTGCTCCCATAACCCACTTGGAGTTTCTTGGATAGAATTCAAAAAAGAGCTTTAAAAATGATAGACGAACGGATAATATATCATAATCATTTTGACCACCGTCGTAACGTCTCTTGCTTTTCGCTTTTGTATCGCTATTTCTTTACATTCCACCCCTGAAACAATTCAACCGTTATACTCGCACTGCAATGAATGCACATCAATACACCCTTGAGCCCAAATTCGGACGTACAAACAAATACAGGTTCTAATTTTAATCGTACCACACGAATGTCGAAATGCCCGCCTTTGTTTACCCTCCCATTTTAAAATGCTGAAGTTTAAAGCGAATGTGCTCCGGTACCTCCTCTTACATCCTTACCTACTGTGTTTAATCAACATTATAAGGGTAGTCATAATCCCTTAAGTGTGGACTAGTTATAAATAAATTGCACGACTGGATCGCACGTACTTGCTTAAATGTGCGGTCACATTGTAGAAAAATGAAAGTGAACATCAAAGCATTTGTTCGATTTTTGTGACTTTTGATTGTTCGAATAAAGTACTTTAAATTGTATTGGGTGAAATAAAAAAGTGTGATTTTTTTTCGAAATCATGGTTTTTAAATAAAACGGTTTCTTAAACATTTTTTTTTATTAAAAAAAATAATTCAAGAATACAAATTTAAACACAAAAATAACGTACATTTAAAAACAAAATTAAAAAAAAATTTATTATCCTTTTTTAAAACATTGATTTTTCAAAAAAAAATTAAAAATATTATTAAAACTACAAAAAAAAAAGTTTTCAAAACAAATTATGCAAATTTACTTATGCTACCGACAACTTCTTGAATATCAATTTTAATAATAATCGGATCACCAGTATTCGAGAAAGTCGAAGAAAAAAAACCGGTCCAATGGGAGGTACCGTTGTTAGTCCACCTTATTAATTTTTTTTTCACCAAAATATAATGCATACCTACAGGTACACTGATTTTTGTAATAAAAATTTTTGGAGCCGTTTTCGAGAAAAATAAGCTTTTATATAAAGGTTATATGAAAGGTTTATACCGTTAATTTTTGAGCTACAAAAAAATGAAAAAAACTCCTCTGTAGAATGTAGAAATAACCTTAAGTTCTAAATTTTGAAGACGGTTGGCCCAACCATTTAGGCTGCAGTCCAAAATACATCCGTACAGACCGACAGAAGGACAGAATTTTGTCAGTATCTTTCAGTTAGAATGAATTTTTCGAAATTCGTTCATTAACGGTACCTCTCATTGAACCGGTTTTTTCAAATGTGGTCTTATCGTAAACCATTATCATGATTTCAATAAAATTTTGCACAAAGGAAATCATTTATAATTCAATTAATATTCCATTTCAAAATTTTCAAAAACTTTTTTGTCGATTTTTTTTTATTTTTCAAAAAAAATAGTTTTCGAAATATTTTGAAAATGGGTTGATTGATTTTTTTAAATAATTTTCCAAGATGAAAACTAAAGATTTTTTTATAATATCAAACTAAAAAAATATATTTTTTTCGAAAAGTTTTTCAAAAAAAAAAAGACTTAAAAAAAACTGGTCGAACGATTTTCAATATTTCTTATTTGCGGTTATAGGTACTATAAGGCAAGTTATGGATTTGCGCAAAAAAATTCTAACAATCAAACATGACATTACGAAAAAAAGTGGGTCCGGCAATTCTGTCTGTCTGTCTATTCGCACCTCTACAGTCTCTAAACAGATGGGCTGATTTGTTTCAAAATTGGTATTCAGTATTTATTTTTTTCATTTTTCTGAGTCGCACGGAATTGCTCTTATGTTCCTAATTACATTGGAAAGCAAGATCTTTGACAGAAACAAGTAACATTTACGTTGAAAATAACACAGTTTGAACTTATAAAAAAATATTAAAAACCAAAATAGTTAACGGTTTTTAGTAAAAATGAGCCATCACACGTATTAAATAACAAAGAATTTATGAAAAAAATATTTCGAAAATTGTGAGACCAGTTTTGATAAAATCCTGTTTTTTTTATTTTTGTTTTTTTGAACAAACATTTTTTTTATTTTGGTATGCAGTTTTTTAGTATTTATTAATATACGTGTGATTATAGAATTAAAAAAATTGTTTGATTAGTTTTAAAAATATTGATTTTTCAAAAAAAATCAAAAATTAATATAGAAAAAAAAGTTATTCAAACATTTGATACGCAGAATTAAATTGGCTACAAACTCAAACCAAAAGAATCACACACACCAAAATTGAAGATAATCGCTTAAGCCGTTTAGGCTGCAGCTCATTATACATACTGAAAGACAGACAGACAGACATTTTTTGTCGATCACTTTTTTAGATTTCTCTATGATCGTAATGTCATGTTTCATTGTTATCTCAATTTTCTTATTTATATTCACGAATGTTAAACTTTCTTTATAGTCTCTTTAATCGCAAGTAAAAAATGTTTCAAAAACTGTGTTTTTATCGGCCGTTGGTTGTTTTAAATATGATGTGTGTAAAATCAAACTTCGCTATGGATAGCTTTGCAAAATAACACGCCTACTACAAATAAAACATCACACTACCGATAAAAACAGAAGTTGAAAACATATTTTCTCGTAAATTTTTCATTTTATTTATCACAAAATTAATATCTGCACCTTCTCACACTTACAAAAAGTGTGAAAACCCAAACATTAAACGGTTTTTAGTAAAAAATATATTTAGCCATCAAACTTCTTAAAAGATAATGAATTTATGAAAAAAAGTATTTCGAAAATTATAGCACCGGTTTTGATATCGTATTTTTTTTTATTTTTTATTTTTTATTATTATTTTTTGTTGAGATTATGGTATGCAGGTTTTTAGAGTTTATAAATATACAGCTGATCTTAACATTTAAATATTGGTATGCAGAATTAATTTGGCTATTTAGATCTATTCAAATATAAAATTTGATAGAAATCCAATTAGCCGTTTCGAGAAAGTCATAAATTGTATGAAAAGTACTTTAATATACTTTTCTGGTATTTTTTTTTAAATAAAATGAAGATTAATTTTAATTAAAATCGTTCTAGCCGTTTTCGAGCTATTCATTAACGGTTATATGGAAGGTACCATTTTTGATCCCTAAAAATAAAATTTTAAAAACTCCTCTTAGGCCATTAGCATTAGACACAAAAATCACCAAAACAGGAAATAATTCGGAAAAAAGAATTTCCTGCTGCAATGGCTTCGTTTGTAGCCCAAAAACAATATCTTAGGTTTTCGCCCTCGGCGGAACTTGCTAAATGGAGGAGAGGAGTAAAATGTAACCCCATAAGGGGTATTTTTGTTTTTTCGCTTGTATGTTCTGAGCTGATCAATATTTTTAAAAATTATATGAATAAAAGTTGTAGAGAAGTTTTATTCCGCGTCAAATGAGACCAAACCCAAAATTGGACCAATTTTCAAAATTTCAACGGCTATCAGCTATTCAAAGGGAGAGAGTGGGGTGAATTTAGAACCTTACACTCATTTCACTCCTGGAAGTGCAATCATTGTTATCTCCCCTTGTTTCTGCTGTATGAATAGCAGGTGTATCTGACAGTGCAAGAACCAATCACCTAGGACCTCAAAATAACGCGATATACCACGGAAGACTTGAGTGAAAATTGTTTTTTTTTTTGTACGCGAACCTTCAATCCGCTCCTGGAGGCGCAGTTATTTGTTCAAGAGAATTCTGGTGTATGGGTCAGGTAGCCGGACTCAGTACCTATATTACAATGTTAAACATACTCAGCTAGGACTTCTACTTAACGAGATATAGGCATGTGAAAGTTTGAGTAAAAAAAATGTATTTTGTGCCTAAGCGACTCTTCAATCCGCTCCTGGAGGCTGAAGGCGCAATTATTTTTTCAAGAGAATTCTGGTGTACAGATTAGGTAGCTTGACTCAATACATACCTATATGATAATGCAAAACATACTCAGCTAGGACTTCTACTTAACAAGATATATGCGCGAAAGGCTTGAGTGAAAAAAATTATTTTCTGGCACTCGACCTATCAAACCCGCTCCTGGAGACGCACTTATTTTTTTCAATAGAATTCTGGTGTGTGTTACCGGAAATGCAAAAAATTTAGGAAATATATACAAATCCTAAGAAATTTATACAATTACAAGCGTATTTAGGAAATGTATTAAATAATTTTTAAATAATTATTTCAAACACACATATCCTATATACAGGGTGATAGGTATAAGGTACAATATTTTTTAAAACCAACAATAAAACTTACAATGCCTTTTTTGAAAAGCCAGAAATCTCTTTTTTAATTTAATTTTCATTTTATGTTAAGTTGTATTAGGGAATAGATTTTGAAAAATTAATTTTAACTCGAAATTTTGAAAAAAAATGTTATTTAAACAAATTTTCTTCAAAATCCAATCCTCTTATTAATTTTCAATAAAAAAACAGAAACCCGGTTGCTAACATAAATCTTAGTTTTTGACAAATAAAAAAAAATAAAAAGTTTTTTTTACCAAGAAAACATTTTTTTGTTGTTCATCATTAATACAAAAAAATAACTTAATAAACTAGTAATTTTTTTCAAAACTCTTACATTTTAGCCTATTCTGATAAAAATTAATGATATTATAAAAAACTTTCGATATGATTCTCACTCTTCAGAAAGCAAAAGTCTTATCTTCTTCACATGGCTGCAGATAAATTCAAGTGCAACAAATTCTCCTGCAATTTGACTCTTCAATATGTTGTTAAGGTTGCTACAAAGAAGAAATTTCAACTTTCTATTATACAGTTCTTCAAGAATCTTCAAGCGTACAAATCCAAAGGAGTTAAATTGATGATCTTAGTGGCCATTCTGTGGGACTTCCTCCTCCTATCCATTGATCATTAAAATGATTAATTAGCCAGTTTCTTACAGCCAGGGTAAACTGTGCTGGAGCTCCATCTTGTTGGTATATTAATGTTATAGCCAAAGGGACATTTTCTTATAAATCTGGGTTTTTAGGATTCTCCATTTAAACCCGTATTCAAAAAACCTGGTACAGTTACCGTTTGTACAACAATGCTTAGCCACACATTGCAGCTAAAGGGGTTCTGTGATTTATTTTGTTTTTTAACATATGGATTCTTGTGACTCCAGTAATGCAATGTGGAAATTGCGCTTCATCTGTCCAGACTATCATTTTAAAGTAGTTGTGTCCTGTTTGTTCCCTCAGCAATAGCGTTCTACAAAATTCAGCCCTCAATATCTTATCATTTGATGTCAACACTTGCACTGGGGTAAAGTGATATGGTTGAAGGCTATCGGTATTAATCACTGTCCAAACTCTCTTCTAGGGCAATCCAAGCCTAGTTGCTACCAAATCCAAAATCGGTTCCTCTGTGTGACTTGATCCACCAGATAGACCAAGAGCCGACAGTAATTTTTGGAAGTGGAGGTATAACCGAAATTCGCTATTGTGTATGTTTTGATATGCGCTCTAATAAATCAAATCGATAAGTCTGACAGGGGTTTTTTTTTAGCCGGGGCTGTAGGGGGGCGTTCGAAAACGGTATTTTTTTCGTTTTGGATGTCGGAAGTATAACCACTTGAATTTATATAGAAACGATAGATAATTGCGCGCTGATTTCAAATATATAAATGACAGACGTTTTACTTTCAGCTTTCCCCTTGCCAGACGTCACCCAAAAGGGGCGACAAATCTTTGGATGTCGGAGGTATAACCACATGTGTGATACCATCAACATTTCAGGATTAGTCTCCTGATTACAAATATGTAACCCAAAGACGTTTTTTCAGCCTTCGCACCTTGTAATAAGAAATCAAAAAACTTTTTTCTTTTCAACTATAACCATATGTTGGTCACATTGAAATACTCTGCTTTAAGTCCTGATTGAGAATATGTAATGAAATGCATTAAAAAAATTATAAAAAAAACAAACAAAAATTGTTAAAAGTCTGCAAATTTTCATAAAAATCCGTTGGGCTGTTTAAGAGTCCATAACGGACATACATACAAACAAAAATCCATTTTTATATATATAGAGGAAGAAGAAGGTAGAAGATTAGTAGATAGATTCAGTATCAATACTTGGACAAACATTTATTATTCCTCATCAGACGAATAATTTTGTGTGTCTTCCTCGTGCATTGCATAATATGTCCTCAATTTTTGTCAGGGGCTACTGTCCCATCAAACCATTTAATCTTGACCATATCGTCGTCCTCCATTGTTCAGCCACAACGAATTCCTTCAAAACCTGTAGATAAAAGTGATCAAATATAATATTAATTATATTTCTAAAGAATTTATTTTTTTAGATTAAACTTACTTTTAATGTTTTTAATTTTTTTTTGAGATGTAGGCTTACAAGTTTTATAATAAATCTCATAACGAGCTTCATTTACATCACGAGCATTTGTTTGATATAATTTACAAACAAATTTTTCAACTGTCTTGATATCCTCCTCACTTACATTTGCAAACTTTGCGAAATTGGAAAAATCGGATTGAAATTCCACCGAGCCCTCAAGGATTTCAAATGGTTTGATTTTTTCTTTTTTTAAAAAAGCTTGTGGTATAGTCACAGCCGTGAAATGCAGGAAGTGCAGCACAAAGCGTATTATATTTATTAATGTGTATATACCTAAACAAATAAAAATATATATTTTGAATAAAATTATTTTAATTGTTTTTGTTTTAATTTATATACCTTAATGTGTTTTTCGAAATGTTTCCTGGTTGCAGCCACACTTTAGCATTATTTTTTAAAAAGGGGGAGAGAATAGAGCGCTTTATGGACGTCTGGCGGGGTGACGGCTGAAAAAACGTATGTGATTTACATATTTGTAATCAGGAGAGTAATCCTGAAATTTTGATGTATCACACCTGTGGTTATACCTCCGACATCCAAAACAAAACAAAAAATACCGTTTTCGAACGCCCCCCTACAGCCCCGGCTGAAAAGAATCCCTGCCAGACTTATCGATTTGATTTATTAGAGCGCTTATCTACACATACACGTTAGCGAATTTCGGTTATATCTCCACTTCCAAAATTTGCTGTCGGCATTTTGTTAAATTGAACAGATGCCTCAATATATAAATTGCACGACTGGATCGCACGTACTTGCTCATATGTGCGGTCACTTCGTCGAATAAATTTAAAAAAATGCACGACTGGATCGCACAACTTGTTCTTATGTTAGATAATTGCTTAGTCGCTGCATATTTATGTATATAAAGGGTGTAATTTTATAGACGTGTGGTTTTCAAGAACAAATAAAACGCATATAGTTCAATGTAATGGCCAAGAATTTAGCTTGATTACACAGATAAGGGTTTGCATTATGTTTTAAAAATAATTTAGGGGAAGTGGCCATCGCGGCTGGCTCGAATAAATTCCAGCCTAATTTTGTAAAAATCGGGATCGGTGGCCATCTCGTTTTGAGCCCACTCACCGAACGTGTGACGCGCTTGATGGTCGTTTCATTTCTTGCACGAGTTTGATTTTGTAAGCCTGCAAACCAATATCCTTCCGCAAAATCTTTCATAAAGTGGATGATCACATCTCCAATTGTTTCGCGCGCTGGCGGATGGACTCATTCCAGGTCTCTGATCCACCGAAACGAACCATAATTTTGGTAATAAATTTGCACAATTTGCAAATTTGTTCAGAAGTAAGTAAGTCTATTCATTCAACCACACGTCTATTATTTTTTTTTGAAAATTCTTTCATTTTTTAATTAGTTTAAGAGTTTTTTTTTCGGAAAAACTAAGAATGCAATAAAATTTTAAAACTAAATATCTATCGAGGAAAAAAATATTGAAAATCGTTCGACCAGTTTTTTTTAAAGTCGTTTTTTTTGAAGAACTTTTCAAAAAAATATTTTAAATGTTTTTCTAGTTAGTATGTCATTATAAGGAATAAGTAGTTTTCATCTAGGAAACTTATTTAAAAAAATTCAATCAACCCATTTTCAAAATATTTCCAAGACCAATTTTTTTTTTAGAAAATTTTAAAAAATCGAAAAAAAAGTTTTTGAAAATTTTGAAATATTAATATAATTTGAATTATAAATGACTTCCTGTATACTGAATTTTATTGAAATAGTCATCGTGGGCAGAAATAGTAACTTATTTTTTAGCGATACAAGTTAAGAAACATTTAAAAAGCTCAGCACGTGTTTATTTCCTTGAACAACAACATTGGCGTCGTTGTTGGTTAGACTTTGTGCCTACTAAAATAAAAGGATTTCATCTCCACAAACTGTTTTGACAGTTCCTGTATGACACCCCCTCGTTTTCCATTGCCTCCTCATATGAACCCTCATCTACTTTACCAGTTAAACGAATCTGACGTGACGTATTTCGCTTTTCTAAGAAAAACAATACTCAAGCAACAACTCACGTGGTAAACGTGCGTGAATTTTATCTGCAGCTCTGGTAGTTCTTCTTACCTTTGCTTTTGCTTTTATTACAGATTGATACTTCGTTGAAAGCGGTCGTTTCCTTTTTATTCCGTCGTCGTCTAAACAATTTTGTCTGTTTGCCTAATGAAAATATATAAAATCAAAATATTATACTAAATTAAATTCTAATAATGTTGTACTGTTTTTAAATAATTTTTTATTGTGTTAATAATACAAGCTTGTGTTGCAAACTCAGTTATTTGCAAGTTTAAGGAGTGTGTGGTGTTTGTTTTAAGAATAATAGTAATAACTTCATATAAGGGAGGTGAGTTCTTTTACAAAACTATAAATCATACTATACATAGATACTATATGGATTTATGCAATTCGATAACAATAATTAAAAATAGCATTATTATGAAAGAAAAATTAAAGAAATTATAGTTTGTTATACTTTTGGCATTTTCTCTAAATGACTAAATTAATCGTTTACGTTAATAGTTCAGTCGCAAAGCAAAATAAATTGCACGACTGGATCGTATTTATTTGCTCATATGTGCGGTCACATCGTCGAATAAAATTAAAAAAAAAACAAGTAACGTAGCAAAATAACGGTTCTTATTAAAAATAAAGTCGGCATCACACGTATTGTATAATAACGAATTTATGAAAAAAATATTTCGAAAATTGTGGGACAGATTTTGATAAAATCCTTTTTTTAGTTTTAGTTATTTTGTTTTTTTTTTTTTTTTTTGAAATTTATTTATATACATGAGATTATTAAATTTAAAATAATTTTTTTGGAAAGTTTTAAAAGTAGTGTTTTCAAAAAAATTCAAAATTAATTTTAATTGGAAAAAAAGTTGTTCAAAGTCTTGAATGCAGATCTTCTTAAATATAAAATATGACAGAAATTCAAAGAGCCGTTACCGAGAAAGCCAAAAATTAAAAAACCCGTTTTATGAAAGACCGCTCATAGACTTTTCCCGTAAATTTGGTTCTGATCAAATGATAGCCAATAACAACGAAAAAAATTATAAAAAATTTCATCCAAATCCATGAAGCCACTTTCGAGAAAAAAAAAGCTTGTCCTATACGGTCATATGGCAGGTATGGCCAAAAGAATACCACACACCAAATTTGAAGATAATCGCTTAAGCCGTTTAGGCTGCAGCTCGTTATACATACTGAACTGATAGAATTTTTTTGCTAACTTTTTAGGCTTCTCTATGATAGTAACGTTATGTTTGATTGCTATCTCAATTTTTGTTATATTCATGAATTCTAAACTTGCCTTCTAGTCCATATAATCGCAAGTAAAATAAATTGCACGACTGCATCGCACGTACTTGCTTAGTGGCTGTATTAGTATGTATGTATTTTTTATTTTTATACATATGTGGGAATAAAAACTCAAGTGTAATCTTATTAATAATTAATAATATTAATTTATTATAAAAAAATGGCAAAAGGCAATATTGGCTCTTGGTTCGACTGCTTGTTTGTTTCTCCTGTATATAAATAAATTTTGTGGGGCTCCCACTCTGAAACATGCTACGTATAATTGTCCGTGTGAAAAGCACGGTTCCTCCAAATTCACACCACACACTTGAAGAGTTTGTCTTGAGCAACGGAAATTGAAGACGTTTGAATTCAAATGGCATGTCCGTTGGTATTAATGGGATGCGCGGTATTAGTACAATTTCAACTTTTGCTTTGCCAGTAAGAATTGTTGCTTGAATTAAATGTGGCATCAATTTCTTCACTGAAAGTCTCGTCCCATTACAAAGTTTCGGTGCATTAAGATTTCGTAGAAGTATAATCGATGAACCAACTTTCAAATTCAAATTATGCGCTGGCATGCCTAGTGGTTCCAAAGAATTTAAAAATTCGACTGGATAATTGAATGCGTCTTCATCATTCATAACAGTATCAATGGATTTATACGTTTCCGAATCACCTGGCAATTTTTCCTGGATGTGGAAATTGATTTCATTGACATTGATATTTTTTGGTGCTAAAATTTTACGTTCTCGTAACCAATCATGGTTATTGTAATTTTAAACATTATTTGGAAAAACTCGATCAATGAGTCCTTGTTTTCATGATACAATTATGCAAAATTTATTCGGTAACGTGATAAACCCATTTTGATCACTTGCAATTTTTCCATCACCAATCTTTAGCGATTGCTTTGAAAACTTACGTGCTGATGAATCATTTTGAAGACGCACACGCATATTGGTCGTCAACGAAAGCCTTTGTACATGTGCCCACAAAAATGAACTTTTAAAACATGCATTAATTTCATCAGCTGGTGTTGATCTCGGAATAACAGGCAACGTTTGACGGAAATCACCAGATAACAATATTAATGCACCGACAAACAGCTGTGAACTCCGTCTCAAATCTTGTAATGTTCGATTTAAAGCTTCCAAAGATTTTTTATGGGCCATTGGACACTCGTCCCATAAAATAATGGATGTTTGTTGCAAGAATTTAGCCATACCAGAATTCCTTGAAATATTGCATGTTGGTGTTTCAATTGCTTGCATGTTCAATGGCAATTTTAAGGCGGAATGTGCTGTGCGGCCGCCATCAATTAATGTAGCTGCAATTCCGGAAGAAGCAAGTGCCAATGCGATTTTTTGTTTCGACCGAAGTTTTGCCAGTATCAATGAAATCAAAAATGCTGCCAGGTGCATCCAAAAAATACAATTCACCAGTGTTGTCATTGACAGCTTGCATCACTTTGTCATATGCATTTTTTTGTTGATCATTTAATTGTAGTACGAACGCATGCAATTCATCACGATCGAATTGCTGTTCGCCTTGCAATTCTCGTTCGAATAAATCATGCATTGGACGATTTGGTGGAGTCAATCCTAATTGCACTAATGCTTTATTTGCAATCGTACGGCACAAATCTTCGATCTTCATTATCAAGGCTTCATTATACATTTCCAATGTCAGAACCAATGCAGGATCATTGGAACGATGTCGAAGTCGAATCAAAATGTCTTCAGCCATGAAATCTTTGTATTTATTCCACAATTCCAGTGGATTTGATGGAAAACATTTTGATATTATGATCTCGCAAATAACATACGAATTTGATTTGGTGGAGATGCAATTGATGCATCACGAAGCGTAGAATCCCAATGCGTATCATCTTCCAGCAAATGCAATTGTTGACATGTTTCACGGTATGTGGCGCACAATTGACCATTGACAGTTCGTAAATGTTGGAATGATTGAGGTGCATGTACGTTCACCAACAACATGTACGTTTCAAGAAAAAAAATATAAATTGAATTCAAAGTTCAATGTGTGTGCGTGGTAATATGAATGTGTGTGCGTGGAAATATGAATTCACATACACACACACTGGACATAACCTCAATTGTGCAAATAAAACAACACTCACCGGCAAATGCTATCCAATTGAACTTGTAAAAATGAAGCAACGCTTTTATATATATAAAAATGAAACATTTATTTAAAATACAAATATATATAGATGAAACATTAAAAATACAATTGAAAATATTTCAATCGATAAATACTACACTCTACCAAAATTCAGTACTTTTCTATACGATTTATCGACTGGATTTTGGTACAGTGTATTAAAAAAGAAACACATGGTTAACACTCACCAAAAGTATGTCTGTTCGCAATGAGAGCACGATATAAAAGAACTCAAAGGACATAAGAGAACTGTCAACTGAATTCCAATGACAGCAAATTAATAGTTACAGGAATTACAAATTCCTGTGTACTGAATTTTTTTGAAATCGGGATAATAGTTTACGATAAAACAGGATTTAAAAAAAACCTTATATGAGAGGTACCGATACAGAACAAATTTCGCAAAATTCATTCTAACTAAACTATTACTATAAAAAAATAACACTGACATTTTTATCAAAATCATTTGAGCCGTTTTCGAATCAATTTTTTTGTTAAAAATTGTATGGCAGTTCCCGTTATTTTTCGAACTAGAGCAAAATTGAAAAACACCCCCCGAGATACTACCAAATAAATACTAGATACAAAGTTTGAAAAGCAAATCAGTCCATCCGCTAAGGCTGTAGAGGTGCGAAAAAGACAGCCAGCCAGACAGGCGGGCCGAATTTCCAGACCCACTTTTTTCAACTTCTCTATTATCGTAATGTCATGTTTGATGTTTAGACTTTTTTTGCACGAATCCATAACTAATACCTATAATCGCGAGTAAAAAGGTGAAATCTAGTTAATTCAGTTTATTTTTTTGTATTACTTGCTAAAAACCGGCTAATTTAATAATTGACCTGATCAAACTTTTAGAAGATCTAAGTTATAAATTTATTTTAATTTTTTTAAATATTTATTTTCCTTAATTTTAGATACATTTTGAAAGCTACGTTTATGATTGTCAAGGTTTTTTCCTTATGTCCTAAGTGTTAAATAACACCAACGCATATTGGACCACTTTTGGCTTAAAGCTATATGTCATCGTGGGCAGAAATAGTAACTTATTTTTTAGCGATACAAGTTTAGAAACATTTAAAAAGCTCAGCACGTGTTTATTTCCTTGAACAACAACATTGGTGTCGTTGTTGGTTAGACTTTGTGCCTACTAAAATAAAAGGATTTCATCTCCACAAACTGTTTTGACAGTTCCTGTATGACACCCCCTCGTTTTCCATTGCCTCCTCATATGAACCCTCATCTACTTTACCAGTTAAACGAATCTGACGTGACGTATTTCGCTTTTCTAAGAAAAACAATACTCAAGCAACAACTCACGTGGTAAACGTGCGTGAATTTTATCTGCAGCTCTGGTAGTTCTTCTTACCTTTGCTTTTGCTTTTATTACAGATTGATACTTCGTTGAAAGCGGTCGTTTCCTTTTTATTCCGTCGTCGTCTAAACAATTTTGTCTGTTTGCCTAATGAAAATATATAAAATCAAAATATTATACTAAATTAAATTCTAATAATGTTGTACTGTTTTTAAATAATTTTTTATTGTGTTAATAATACAAGCTTGTGTTGCAAACTCAGTTATTTGCAAGTTTAAGGAGTGTGTGGTGTTTGTTTTAAGAATAATAGTAATAACTTCATATAAGGGAGGTGAGTTCTTTTACAAAACTATAAATCATACTATACATAGATACTATATGGATTTATGCAATTCGATAACAATAATTAAAAATAGCATTATTATGAAAGAAAAATTAAAGAAATTATAGTTTGTTATACTTTTGGCATTTTCTCTAAATGACTAAATTAATCGTTTACGTTAATAGTTCAGTCGCAAAGCAAAATAAATTGCACGACTGGATCGTATGTATTTGCTCATATGTGCGGTCACATCGTCGAATAAAATTTAAAAAAAAACAAGTAACGTAGCAAAATAACGGTTCTTATTAAAAATAAAGTCGGCATCACACGTATTGTATAATAACGAATTTATGAAAAAAATATTTCGAAAATTGTGGGACAGATTTTGATAAAATCCTTTTTTTAGTTTTAGTTATTTTGTTTTTTTTTTTTTTTAAAAAGTAGTGTTTTCAAAAAAATTCAAAATTAATTTTAATTGGAAAAAAAGTTGTTCAAAGTCTTGAATGCAGATCTTCTTAAATATAAAATTTGACAGTAATTCAAAGAGCCGTTACCGAGAAAGCCAAAAATTAAAAAAACCCGTTATATGAAAGACCGCTCATAGACTTTTCCCGTAAATTTGGTTCTGATCAAATGATAGCCAATAACAACGAAAAATATTATAAAAATTTTCATCCAAATCCATGAAGCCACTTTCGAGAAAAAAAGCTTGTCCTATACGGTCATATGGCAGGTATGGCCAAAAGAATACCACACACCAAATTTGAAGATAATCGCTTAAGCCGTTTAGGCTGCAGCTCGTTATACATACTGAACTGATAGAATTTGTTTGCTAACTTTTTAGGCTTCTCTACGATAGTAAGGTTATGTTTGATTGCTATCTCAATTTTTGTTATATTCATGAATTCTAAACTTGCCTTCTAGTCCATATAATCGCAAGTAAAATAAATTGCACGACTGCATCGCACGTCATGTGTCGTCACATAAAATTTAGTAAAATGCACGAATGGGTCGCACGAACTTGTTCTTATGCTAGATAATTACTTAGTGGCTGCAGATGTATGTATGTATACATATATGTATATGAAAATAAAAAAAAATCTTTCATTTTTTTAATTAGTGAGTTTTCTCGGAAAAACTAACTTAGCAATAAAATTTGAAAACTAAATGTCTGTGGAGAAAAAAAAATATTGAAAATCATTCGACCAGCTTTCTTAAATTCGTTATTTTTTAAACTTTTCGAAAGAATATTTTAATTTTTTTTGTATTTAATCATAAGAAAATTTGTAGTTTTCAAAAAATCAATCCGCCCGTTTTCAAAATATTTCGATAACCAATTTTTTTTCAGAAAATTTAAAAAAATCGAAAAAAAGTTTTTGAAAATCTTGAAATGCAATATGAGTTAAATTATAATGACTTCCTGTGTGCAACATTTTATTGAAATAGGAATAATGGTTAACGCATTTGAAAAAAACCGATTCTATGTAAGGTACCGTTATAGAACAAATTTCGAAAAATTCATTTTAACTGAAAGATGTATTGTTGTAAAAAAAAAGTTGCACCCTAAAAGTTTTATCAAAATCGTTAGAGCCGTTTTGGAGAAAATCAAACTTTTTGTTAAACATTGTATGGCAGGTACCGTTATTGTTTGACTTAGAGCAAACATGAAAAACATACCCCACATACAACCAAATAAATACAAGATACCAAGTTTGAAGCAAATCAGTTCATCCGTTAAGGCTGTAGAGGTGCGAACAGACAGACAGCCACATAGACGGACGGAATTTCCAGACCCACTTTTTTCGATTTCTCTATCATCGTAATGTCATGTTTGATTGTTAGATTTTTTTTTGCACGAATCAATAACTTGCCTTATAGTACGTACAATCGAAAAGTAAAAAATAGTACCTATAACAGAGAACAAGTATAATAGTGTCATTCATATCTCTGAAAATATTTTACAGAACTGACAAGCTCATCTCCAGCCAATTGATACCAATTTCATAGCTGTACACTCTGAGACTATTTTCTCACTTAAAACCCACGGACGGCGGCCTCTAGTTTGCACTGGAGTTTGAAAAATTGCAACCCAACTGAGATTCGAACTCACGATCTATGGGTTAGCAAGCAAACATCTTACCTACTGCACCACTGCTGCCCGCGTATGATGTGATATTACAAAGACTTCTTCTTCCTTAAATCAAATCGAAGATTGTTAGGATCTCGATTGGATAACCATAATTCTCACTTCTCTGCCATACCTTTGGGATCCACTGGTGAAATACGCCATTTTTCTGACCAAATTTTTTGAGATTATCCTTTTCAAGTGCTTTAAAAGGTTCAACTGTTAGAATGAGCTGCCTCATTAGATTTATGGGTATTGGATTTTGCAAGCTTTTCTGACGGATTGCTGCCAACTTTGGCCCTTTTTGTCTTTAATGATTTTCCGCTGGTGATACGAATTAAAAGAGTTACGCAAAGATTCTGTGGTTCCTTGCTGGTGTATACCTTTTTGATTTCATATTTGTTCAATGTAGTTATTGGCTGTTGATGTGTGAAAAGGATACGCAGCTTGACTAAAACAAGATATAATAGCGGTTTTTCCAATAAGGATTTGACAAGTTTTTTTTAAATAAAACGAAAACCATTTCAGATATTTCAAAAAACTTTATTATGGGCTTGAAGTACAATCAAAACATTTATGAATGGAACTCGACTTCGTTCATATGGCCACCGCAGACACGTTTGCAGCGGTCGATTCGTTGGACCCAATTTTCGATGACTCGGGCACACATTTCGGCCTAAACGGCGGGTATTTCGCGTTCAATGTTGGTTCTGAACTCTTCCAAGCCGTAGTCAGCTTGTTGGCATAAACCAATGACTTAACGTAGCCCCAAAGAAAATATTCTCACTTACTTACTTAGCGGGCGCTACAGTTCGGGACGAACCAGGGCCTCAACCAACATGCCTCTCCAGCCAGGCCAGTCTTTGGCTAGCTGCCTCCAGTTTCGCACTCCAATTTGGTTGAGGTCGTCCTCCACTTGAGCGCGCCACCTAAGGCGAGGTCTTTCTTGACTGCGTCTGCCCTCTGGGATGGAATGGAAGATCCTGTGAGCCGGAGTATTGTTGTTCATTCGCTCTACATGACCTAGCCATCTTAAACGTGATATACGTATTTTTTTGACCAGGTCAATGTCGCTGTACAGCTCTTATAGTTCTTGTTTGAACCTTCTCCTCCAAAGCCGGTTAACTCAGGTAGAGCCAAAAATCATCCAAAGAATCTTACGCTCGAAACGACTAAGGATATCGTCATCCGCTTTAAAAAGAGTCCATGCCTCGGCGACATACAGCAGGACTGGGATGATTAAGGTCTTATACATAGTCTCGCTTTGTCTATCCAGAAAGGGCTTTGCTACTCAATTTCCTTCCTAGCTTAGAGTAATTCTTCGCTTTATTTCTGACGAGATGTTGTTGTCAGATGTTATAGCGGATCCGAGGTAAACAAAGTCCCTAACTACCTCAAAGGTACAACTGTCCATTGTGGCGTTTTGTCCAATCCGCCGGTGTTGTGTGTCCTTTATTGTGAACAGAAGGTACTTCGTTTTTGCCTCATTGCTGCTAATCCCATCTTAGCCGCTTCATCTTCAATGTTAGCAAACGCTCCACCTGCAGTAACAGCTCGCCCAGTTTTGCCAATGATGGCTATGTCATGAGCGTATGCTAGCAGTTTCACAGACTTGTCCAACTACAATTAAAGAAAATATTCTAGAGGCGTTAAATCGCACGAACGAGGCCCAACTCAACTGGCCCATTTCTTAAAATAACACACTCATCAAACTTAATCTTCAATAAAACGATTGTAAGTTGTGCTGTGTGGTTTGTGGCACCATCCTCTTGAAACCACATGTCGTCAAAGTCCATATCTTTCAATTCGGGCCAAAAATAATTGGTAATCATGGCGCGATAACGCTGGCCATTCACAGTAACGTGATTATCGTTATTGTAAACGCCGCCGGCATGCAAACCGCACCAAACAGTTATTTTTTTGCGGATGAAGTGGTGATTTATGAAGCAAATGTGGTTTTCACCCGGCCAATAAAGCATATTTTTCTTATTGACGAACCCATTGAGCCAAAAATGAGCTTTGCCACTGAAGATGATTTTGCGATGAAATTCAACAATTCAATGCTCTTAAAGTTGCGGTTACCGACTCCGAACTTCGGTAGAATTTTTTTATAATTTGCAGACATTGCTCGCTACCGCTAGTGTTCTTTACCATGATGAAAATTTTGAGTTTACTGAATAAATTGACAATGACAGTTCGATGATTAATGAAAGGATGCGTTCACAAATTAAATTCAAAGTTGTCAAGTCCCTATTGCAAATCCCGATACTTTACGCAATATCTTTATTTATGTAATGTCTATTAAGCATAAGCATTTTCAAGTTCCTTTCTAAATTTCCATATAAAACACACTTGCCCTTGTCAGATAATTTTCTAGCACGTGCAACATTTGCCATTAATCCTGCAACTAAATTAATGTATCGTCTAAGCAATGTGGTGGTTATCTACTTTCTACTTTACACTATATAACCACCAATATATCTTAATTTATTAAATTTATTTATTTGCGTGCTGTTCTTACCACTTTCGGTTAAATAAAAGTTAGTTACTTAAATCTTGAGGGAAATTCGTATCCGAAAATCAATTCAGCTATGTATATTCTTTTGCACGTCATTGGCAGAAACAAAAGGCTAACATAAGAAAATTAGTATTCTGGGAATAGAGGGAATTCATAATCACGTGCGGATATTTTAATATAGCCGCAGGAGTGTTAATTTAGTTCTTTAAAAATATCTATGTAATTTTTGCAACGGAGCTTCCTATTTCAATTGCATTAATGTAAACAAACCTTAACTCTTGAAAGGATTTAGATTTATAAAATAATTATCTTATTTTATTACATTTTCAGGTGAACCAAATATAACTCTCAAAATGGAAGCTGGATCAACAGAATCAACGCAGAATACAAAGATATCGGACTCGGCTTATTCAAACAGTTGCAGCAACAGTCAATCACAAAGGAGGTATGCAACAAAATAAAAAGTAGATGGGTACACAACTATAGATGATAGATAGCCCCCAGCGTTAATTAGGGTTAATAAACAATAGTCTTACTGAATTCTTACAATTCCAGCTTTCTGTCTGCGAAAAATTCCATCAAAATCGGTCCATATATATATGAATTTTCAAAACAAAAAATACTCCAGCGCCACCTAGTGGGTAATTTAAATAGCTTAAGTTACTCCCGAACATCAGCAATTCGCCTGTGAAAGTCCCGTCAAAATCGGGGCATAAATAAGAATTTTCAAAAAAAAGTCTTACTGAATTCTTACAATATCAGCTTTTTGCCTGTGAAAAATCCCGTCAAAATTGGTCCATAAATTAATATGAATTTTCAAAACAAAAAAAATATCTACTCCAGCGCCACCTATTGGGTAATTTAAGTAGCCTAAGTTACTGCCTAACATCAGCAATCTGCCAGTGAAAGTCGAGTCAAAATCGGTGAAGCCGTTCTCTTGATTACCGGGAACAAACACAGAAAGACAGACAGACATACAAACATTTTAAAAGTCGTATTTTTGTTATATTTACTGTATATACTTTCTTGTGTATCTAGTAAAAATCTGTTATTTTGATATTAAAAATAGACACTTAATTTTTATTTATGTGCAGGTATATAGATACATAGCTTGGTCTCTATACTCTATTCAATTTATATTTTCAGTACAGGGAAGATAGGATATTTGCCTATAAGCTATCCCCATTTTAAAGCTCTCAAATGGTTGCCATACTGGGCATTATAAATTGGTATAATTCTCACACAAATGTAGGTATGGTTACCAACTGTTTATTAAAATTTTATAATAGCAGAAAAATGTAGACCGTAAACTAAATCTAAAAAAAAATAAATTAAATTAAATCTATCTTTTTCCACACCACAAAGAGGTAAGATAGTAGGCGGTTTTTTAAGATTTCCCCAGAAGGCCTAATCTCTTTTAACGTAAAAATAAATCACAGAAAAAAACGGAAAACATTATTCACAGAAAAAAATAAATTAAATAAAAAAACTACTAGTTGCTGCTACTACTTTCTTCATTTAAGTTTATTATCAAACTTTCCACTGCCAGTTTAAAATATAAAAAAATATCGAAATATTTTGAAGTAAAATTACTAATTACTTCCTGAATAACAATTTTGATTGTAATCGGATAGGCTGTTTCTTAGGCACCGTTTTTAGCCCACCAACCTATACTTTTTTTCACTAAAATATAAATCACACAACAAATCCTTGGAGCCGTTTTCGAGAAATATAAGCTTTAACTGAACGCTTATATGACAGGTAATGTTAATATTTGAGCTAAAAAAAATTATATAAGGCCTCTGTAGAATGTCAAAATAATCTTATGTTATAAATTTGAAGACGATTGACCAAGCCGTTCAGGCTATGGTCCAAAATATATCTGTACAGACATTTTTGTGTACGAATGCATAACTTGCATTAACATACCTATAATCGCAAATAAAAAAATTATCCATAAAAAATTTCGCACTATGTATCCTTATTTTATCGTTTTTTTTTAAGAAAAATAAAAACGAAAAGATGTAAGCAAAAAAAAACATAGCGACAACACCTTCTTCTTTAAACTCAAAATATGCTCTCATTCGCTCTAAGAAATCTTCAATTCGGGAACTTTCATAACAAAAACCAAAGAAAAATGGCGAGTGGTAACCCCGCAGTATTGCTTTTTTTAATTAACAAAATAAGCGAGAGGCAAATTGATAATCAGTCTCCTCGCCTCGCAGCCGGGGAGCAGGTGGTCCAGGTGGAATGTACGTGGGTTATATGATATAATATAACAACAACAATTTCAATGTATTTCAGGGTTTTATTTTATATTTTAGTAGCAATTTCTTAAGTTGAGTGCGATGCAAACACTTGCAGGTACCAGTGTGTTTGAAAGTTTTCTTCCATAAGGTCTGTACTGAAAAATATAAATTGAACAGTGTATAGTACAACCCAAAAGTTGTATTCCGTAAGTTCATATCGGTCTAAGCACTTGCTTCTAGGTAAGCAGTTACTTTTAAGAGCTTCATATCGTCAGCAAATACAAGAATCTCACTGTGATTTGGTATGTGATTCTTTTGGCATTCCTCAGAGGGGAACTTGAAATTTTATTTTTAGGACTAAAAATAACGGTACCTTCCATACAACTGTTGAGGAAAATCTTAATGTTCTCGAAAACGGCTCCAGCGATTTTGATGAACATTTTTGAGATTTTTTTTGTAAGCATTGGGCTGTCATTTTATAAAAAATCAAATTTACCAGGGAAGTCTATTAACGGTACCTTTCATACAACGGTTTTTTTAATTTTCGACTTTATCAATAACGACTCATTGGAATTCTATAAAATGTAATACACATTTGAAAAGATCTGAGTAGTCAAATTAATTCTGCATACAAAACTTTGAATATGTTTTTAGTTGTCTATTTATAATAATTTTTTAAATTTTTTTTTTGAAAATTGAAAATTGAAAAAATATTTTAAATTTTATGATGATAAAAAAACTAAAAATAAAAACAGGAGTTACGCATTCGTAAAAAAAAGAAAGTTGTTTGCCCGTAAAGTCGGTTTACGGACGACAATTTTACGTGATAACGTCATAAAACATTGATGACAAGAAGGCTAACATACAGCCCACAACAAATCTTGAATAAATATACTACTAAGTACTTAATCTAGTACTAAATATAGTACCGAATCTTGTACTAACAAATACAATAATACTAAATTCTAGTACGAAGTACTAAAAATATAGTACAAAAAAATACTATTATACCAACAACCTAGTACGATTCAGCACGAAAACGATTTTTCTCGAAAACGGTTTCAACGATATTGATGGAATTCTTTTGTTGGTACTAGCTATCAGTTGATCAGAACCAAATTTAAGGGAAAAGTCTATTAACGGCACCTTACATATAAGGTTTTTTATTTTTGGCTTTCTCGGTAACAGCTCATTGGATTTTTCTTAAATATTATATTTGAGAATATCTAGGTGGCCAAATTGATTCTGCATATCAAAATTTTGAATAACTTTTTTTTTAATTAAAATTAATTTTAGATTTTTTGTCTTTTTGGAAAATCAATACACTGGACGTCCAGTATATCGAATGATATAGTGTGTGTGGTCATTCTCTATATTGAGATGTGTTATGTTATCGTGTTAAATTTAATATACGTAGTACAAATATTTTAAGTACATATGTCAAACCTGCTAAGCCACAAAAAAAAAAGGATTCAAGCAAAAACGTATTTGTTTAAAAAAACGTTTATTTAAAAACCGCAGTATATAGAGTTTGTATTAAAACCTTTAATTCATTAACTTAGTCTGGTCTTGGACATAAACCTCTTTCTTTCCAACTTAATGATTATAAATTTAATCTTGTTGAATATAGTTTTTGGAAAAAACTTTATATATCTTGAAGTGAAAAATCGAAAGTTGCATCTTGACAAAGGTACTCACAGTTAACTGATGAGTCCACGTGAGTTACCGGGACGAAATGACAATTTTTGGTGGGCTTAAAGGCCGTTAAAAGCTGTTTTGAAACAATAATTCAACAAAGTCCAAAACCAGTGCTACTTAGTTGTTTTTTTTTAATATTATTTTCTTACAACGTAGTATATAGAGTTCGTATTAAAACCTTCAATTCAAACGATTTTTATTTAACAACTTTTGTTAAAAAGAATAACTAAAGAATAAAAACTTTAGCACAAAACTAACATTCATTTTAAAACAAAATTCTTTTACACGTTTTTAAAATATCTATTAAAAAAAAATTAAATTATTAAAAAATACAAAAAAGTGTTCGATTATATTTTAAATTGATATTACGTACTGAATGTCAATTTTGGTTTTAATCGGTTAGCCATCAGTTCACAAGAAAGTCGAATAAAAAAACGGGCCTATGGGAGGTACCGTTTTTAGCACACCATCATAATTTTTGTTCTCCAAAACTTAATGCTTACCAACAATAGCACACTGATTCTTTTATAAAAAATTCTTGGAGCCGTTTTCGAGAAAAATAAGCTTTTACATAGCCGTTGTATGGCAGGTACCATTAATATTTGAGCTAAGATGATAGATGATGATGGAATTCTTCGTTCCATGACTCAAATTTTATGCAAACAGTTTATTGGTCTAAAGATTTGTCACTTAAACGCACAAAGTTTATATCGCAAAATTGATGAATCTAGGGACGTGTTTGAGGATTCTATGGTTGATTTAATCTGTATTAGTGAAACGTGGTTTTCCGATGCATTTACTGATTTAATGTGTAGTTTGAGAGGATATAGACTATTTCGCGCTGATAGACATGGTAGAAGAGGCGGTGGAGCTGCTATATATGTGCGTAACGGTATTACCTGCAAAATAAATTGCAAGTCGGAAATTGATGTCAGATGAATTACTTGTTTTTAAATATATTTTACGATGAGGGTACGCTATTAATAGGATTCGTTTATAGGCCCAATAATAAGACTGACGCGAATCCATTACTGAACATCTTACAAACGATCACCTCGGTCCCATTGGTTCTCTAATGAAATTCGTGGACTTATATTAGAACGGGACATTCAAAAATTCAAATATATAGGACTAAGCTAAACCCTTCTATGAATGTGCGTCAATTATGGAAGACATGGGTGTAAGAAAACAAAATCAAACTTGCTACGAAAATATTGATGTTGACTTAATGAACCATAACTTGTTAACTTACCCTTTCTAACTCTTCCCCCACAACACTGACGTTAAAATTGAGTCGCCAGTTGAGCCCCGCCCGATGTTCTATTCAATTTTACATGCGTTGATAGTTCTGTGATCGTTGAAAGTATCATGTCTGTTAAATCCAATGATGAATGATGGATTTGACGCAATTAATCCTGTCTTTGTCAAATCTATTCTACCTATTATCCTGCCATTCATCATACATATAAATCAATACTATTCTGAGGACAAATATTTTTCCTAACCAATGGAAACTTGCCAAAATTTTACCAATCCCGAAAGCGGGAAGAGGGAATGAATACAGGCCCATTTCGGTGCTTGCATTTCTGTCGAAGGTATTCGAGAGAGTAATGCAAAAACAGCTTAATGTTTATCTCAGTGTCCAGAACATCCTCTCATCAAAGCAGTCAGGGTTTCGAAAAAACCATAGTTGCACTATTGCTATTTTAAATATAGTTGAAGACATTAGGCTAGCCTTAGATGTTGATCATGTCACATTTCTCGTACTTCTTGACTTCTGAAAAGCATTTGACAAAGTGGACCATTCTAAATTGTACCAAAAACTCTCTGAATATGGTATGTCATCTTCTGCAGTGCGTCTATTTTCATCATATCTTCAAGGAAGAATACAAGCAGTTTCTGTTGGTAATACTACATCTAATTTCCTTCCAACGACTAGAGGTGTCCCTCAGGGTTCTATATTGGGACCCACTCTTTCCTCACTATAGATTAATGAACTCCCTAATACGATTACAAGTTCTTCAATCCAAATGTACGCAGATGATGTGCAACTATACAATAGTTGTTTTCTGGGGCTCATCGAAGACTGTGCACACACAATTAACGAAGATCTCAAAGACATCTCGCATTGGGCATTATGTAATGGTCTATTCCTTAATCCTCTTAAATCTAAGTGTCTCGTTATCAGTAGGAAAGCTTTAAACCTTGACTACTTTCCGTGTTTATATTTGAACAATCTCCCCATATCCTATGTGTCAACTGCAATAACGCTGGTTATACCCATTCTTACGTATGGATGTGAAATTTTTTGTCATTGTGATGCAATCAGTAGATGGAAGCTTAATGTAGCATTCAATAATACTTCGCAATATAATTTCGGCTTGCGCAGATTCGATCATATATCAAGCTTCTCAGTGCAAATTTTTAATATGTCATTTGATAACTTTTAGCGGCTTCCGAACCCTTTTATTACTTTTTAATGTTATTCACAACCGACAACCATGTAATTTATTCAATAGGATTCAATTCGGTTCATCCAACAGGTCACTAAATTTGATTCATCCTCGATATTTTTGCCTGACTTCTCACAAACAGTTTTTTGTCAATGCCATCCGACTTTGGAACTCCCGACCAAGACACATAAGGAGAGTAAGAAGTGAATCACAGTTTCGTAAAGAGCTACGCATTTATTTTCAAAATCTATCCTGATTTATGTATTTTGAACTTATCTTACAGACTATGTATACTTTAATTTGTTGTGTTTTCTAACTGGAGATATATTGTATTCTTTTTTCTTTCTTTATTTGTTTTTCTCAAGGTGTATATGTTAAATATCAAATTTCAAATATTAATAAGCCCTACTAGTTCCGTTAATAATAATATTATTAATTTATAACATTAAAAAGAATTGTATTTTGCACACAAATCCAGTTAAAGTAGCTTTCTCAATTACATTATTACAATTAATAGCATTGCACAAACTTATAACAAGTATATTCTTAATGTGTAAGCATACTTTGTTAATAAATAAATACTAAATACTAAATACTAAGACAAACATTCAAAAAACCCTCTGTAAGATGTCAAAATAAACGTATGTTTCAAATTTGAAGACGATTGGCTTTAACGTTCAGGCTGTAGTCCAAAATACATACGTAAAGACAGACAGACAGACCGACAGAATTTTGCCAGTAACTCAAATATGTTTCTCTATCATCATAATGTCACGTTTGAATGTTATTTAATTTTTTTTTAATCTGCACGAATGCATAACTTGCATTATAGTACCTATAATCGCAAGTATTATTTTAAATTTTATAATCACATGTAAACTCTAAAAAATTGCATACCAAAATAAAAAAAAAAATCAAAAACTTCAAAAAAACCAGGATTTTATACAAATCCGTCCTACAATTTTCGAAATACTTTTTTTTCATAAATTCGTTATTACACAAGACGTGTGATGGCGTACTCCATTTTTACTAAAAACCGTTTAGTGTTGTGGTTTTTACTTTTTTCAAGTTCAGGTAGTCTAATTTTTCTACGTTAATATTATTTATTTAAAAAAATTTGTTCGACGATGTGACCGCACGTGCGATCCAGTCGTGTAATTTATTTCTTGGTGTTAACAAAATTCCAAAAGCTTGAGTGATTTGTATATAAAATAGAGGACTTCTTCGGTCATATTATTATCGGATGATTTTCTATTAGTTAATAGATTTTAATACTTCAAATTCATGCTGCACATTGATTGTTGGATGGACCGATACTCCTCGGAGATCAGCTCCTATTTCTTAATTAATGACAGCCCCAGGGTTCCTGCCGCCGCCTACTCGATGTGGGTGTATGAAGGAATCTTATACATTTTATTCACTTCTCGCCTTGGCCATCCGCTGATGGTTGAGGTTAAAGGAAAATATCTTGAACAGATGTATCGCCTTTTGTATCTCCTCAAACTAAACTGGTTGCAGCAAGATGTCTTCATCTTAGAACGATGAGTTCTTCATTTCTTCCGTTAGCTTATTGTTCAACAATTCATTAAGTTCCACTTGCATCAAAATGCCTTCAGCTTGGTGAAAAAGTTTAAAAGAAACACGTAATAACAAGAAAGAAGTTATTTGTATTAAGTTCAAATCAAGAATAATATAAAAACATATTTCATTATTTTAGAATACTACACAGCACTCTAGGTGCAATTTAACAAAGTAGAATATCAACAAGTAGATAAATATAATATTTCAACACCCCCACTTATTACATATTCAAATAAAATATTATTTTAATTTTTAATATTCCTTTGACAAATAATTGATGTTTGTAAAAAGAAACTGTTTTCGTTAGATTATCAGCAACCATGTTTTCTGTTGATATATAACTAACAGCAACAGTTCCGTCGTTGATTCGTCACAAATATGAAGATGACTTCAATGTGTTTTGATCTTGATCTAAAATAATTTGTTTCCGCCAGTTTAATTGCACTTTGGTTGTCGCGTGCAATAGTTCTAGCTTGTTTATTAAAAACTGGATCAATTGTCTAAGTCTAAGCCATGTAGCTTCTTGGACAGACAACGCCATATATGCAGCCTCAGTTCTCGATAACGCAACAATTGGTTGTCTTTTACTTCCCCATGAAACTGTTCCCTCACACAAGTTAAAACCATAACTAGGGCATGAGCGACGTTTGTCAATGTCAGAAGCCCAATTAGCATCCGAAAATCCATTAAGGTGTTCTGAACCTTCAAATTTAAGTTTTAAATTATTCGTACCTTTTAAATATCTTAAAATCCGCTTCACGGCTGTCTAATGTGCCTTCCCGTGATAAGAATTGAATCGAATGCTATATCTGGTCTTGATCCTTGCACAAGATATAAAAGACTACCAACGGTTTCTTGATAAGGTACTGTTCCTTTGAAATCTTCTTCATCAGTACACATTCCGCTTGGTGTTCGCACTGGTTTGCAGTCAGTCATACCAAATCTCTTTAGAATTTCTTTGATGTAGTGTGTTTGATCCAAGAAAATACCATTTGTATGATCATCATACGTGATATTTAATCCGATGCAGTTTTTTGCTTTTCCTAAATCCTTCATTTTAAAAGAATTACACAAGGATTTCTTTAATTTATCTCGAAACTCAACATCATGCCAGAAAATTAAAATATCATCCACATAAACACCAACAATAAGCATTCCATCCTGACCAACATACACACAAGGATCTAATTTTGATTGAATTAGCCCAAACGATTTTAATGAAATAGATTTGTGCAATTTACATACCCGATTAGTACCATCGTTGCATCAATTAGGTTGTTCCATGTAAATTTCCTCCAACAATTCGCCTTGCAAAAAAGCAGTTACAGCATCTATTTGGTCTATTTTCATTCCAGTTTTGGCTGCCCAAGAAAACAAAAAACGAATCGATGTATTACGAACAACTGGAGAATATGTTTCGTTATTCCATATATATCCTAATATCCTTTAGCCACCAATCTTGCCTTATGACAGATAACATTGCCCTCTCCATCATATTTGGTTTTGAACACCCACTTCGACTGAACAGGTTTCCTTCTATGTGGTAAATCGACGAGTGTCCATGTTTTGTTTTCTGCCAGTAATTGACGTTCGTTCTTTATAGCAACTTTCCAATCTTTCCTGGTGTTCTTTCCGATCTCCGAATTTCTGGTAACGATTATAATTCCCCCAAAAGTAACATCAGAATTTACATTATTAATCTGTTCATCTTCCACATCAGCAATTGGTTCTTGAGAACGTTGGTCATCTTTGTCAATTTCATCACATACCACCTCCAGCTGATTTGACAAATTAAGGTTTGATGTATTGTTTATTTCCCCCACTGAATGAAGTTCCTCAAAAGTGACACAATCAATCATTTTCGCTTTTGTTTCCACGAAAACTACATCACGGCTCATACGAATCTTCTTGGTGATTGGATCAATGCAGCGGTATCCTTTTGTTGTTTCACTCCAACGAACAACATTTTCATGAAAATGAAAAATCATCAATAAAGGTTAAGAAAAACCTTGCTCCTCCGATGGATTTGTTTTCCATTGGACCACAGAGATCTGAATGTATGACATGTAACATGCTTTCTGCGCGTGTACCTGTGAATGGTATACGAATGGTATACGAGTTTGCTTACGCTTAAAACATGATTCGCACTTCTTCAAAATGTCAGCATCTTCGGTAAAATCGATTCCTTCTACAACTCCCGTTGATGTGATCCAAGCACTGGCAAGCATACACGATAATGTTTGTCCTTGAATCTTGTATACGCCGCCTGAAGATATTGTGTTTACCAGAAGTTCACCATTGCCGCTAAAGATACTGCATCCATACTTATCGAAGGTCACTTTATTGCCGTGTTTTTCAATCTCTGCACCGCACAAAATGCACTTTTCGTTTCGCTTCTCTTAGGTTCTTGAAGTTTCTTCTTATTTGGACAATTTTTTGAAATATGTCCTTTCTTGCCACACACATTTTATATTGCCCTTGGAAATAGCTTTTTTGTACGTAATTTTCCTTCCTCCAAAAAACGCATTATGGACTTAACTTTGCCAAAGTCACAATCCAGTAATTTCGCCTTGATTGACTCACCAGTTATATTGATACCACTGCTCTTAATTCCCATATTAAAAAGGCTTGAAATCATCGCCAAGACCAGCTAGCATAATGGCACCCAGTCATTCTGGTGAAATTGGAAATTGGACGCTGGCCAATTTATTAGCTGTACCGATGATTTGATTTACATAGTCTGTCATGGAATCGCAGATATCCAAACGCACGGTGATCAGTTTTCGCAAGAGCAATCTTCCTAGTCAATCCATTATCCTCATAAAGATTTTGCAACTTCTTCCAGATTCCAGACGCCCTTGTTTCAGCTTGAATATGGACATTAAGTGATTCATCAACTGAGAGCACTATCTTTGCTTTTGCTTTACGAAGCTTTGCCGCATCCTTTTCTGTTACGGGATCTGTAGTATGATCCAAGTATGAAAATTTTCACCTCCACGCAGCTTTTCAATTGATTCTTGATGAGACATATGGAATTCTTGAAAATAAAACTCCAACGATGATCTTCGCTTTCTTAAAAAATGTTTGTGTCTTCTTTTCCTCCTTTTCTCGCAACAATTGCGTTTTCAAAATTTTAATCAAAATTTGAAAAGATAATTCAGCTCGTAACAAATACGATTAAAAAAAATCTAATTAAGAAACTATCAAAATTAAATTTTCAAATAAAATTTAAAAGAAACACGTAATAACAAGAACGAAGTTATTTGTATTAAGTTCAAATCAAGAATAATATAAAAACATATTTCATTATTTTAGTATACTACACACCACTCTAGGTGTAATTTAACCTAGTAGAATATCAACAAGTAGATAGATATAATATTTCAACACTTTCCATTGTTGTCTTTGCTTGTTTTGCCGTCTTGTTATCATGTAATTTCCGAGGATGTCTGGTTCTGAATTTTCCTGTTTTTAAGGTCTAACCCCCCTTTTTCAAATACAAGTTACTAATTCCCAATGAAACATTTTTCCTCTAGAAAGTAAAATTTAGCTAATGATATTAACTTTGCGGTGTTCTTCTAATAATGAAATAATTCAAAAGTAATAGTTCATTCGCAATCTGGCCGAAGTTTTTCTTAGGTCTGTTTCAGTTGTTTGTCAAATATATAGCAACTTATTTTTTAAGTTTTCTTGTATCCAAAATGTTAAAACAAAAAATAGAGTAATGTATATATTTGTTTCGATTCAGTGGAAGCTCAAAATCAAGGCTTAGTGACAGTCATTCATCAGGAAGCAGTGGCTATGGCGGAAAACCGTCAAATCAGACGAGCAGCAGGTAATAGTAAAATTTAGTTAGAGGAACCCTTTTTTGAAAGCTCAATAATTCAATAGTGAGATTCATACAATGCGTGGAATGGACAAAACGCGAAAGAAGAAAAAACAAAAATGTTCCACACAAACTGTTTTAACTACAATAGAGCGTCAAGAAGATAGCACAACATCTAAAGAGACCAAAACTGATGACGAATTAACTGCAACGGAAAAAAACAACTACTGTATGGGTGCCATTTTGAAACTTAAATAAAGCATAAGTTAATAGATATCTTCTAATTTCTTTGAAGGTCAAATGGAAGGTCAAGAAATTTCAATCACCAATGAAATAACTGAACAACAGAACTCGGATAATTACATGCAATTTACATCAGCACTTACACCAGGTAATTTTGTTATTATTTTTTTCTTTTCTGTAAATGTCTGGGTATGCTTTCCTAAAACGGTAATATTGTTGTTGTTGTATTCCATACAATTGGGGATTGAACTTCACCTTGTTGCCACTTGTTTCTCTGTTATCTCTGATGAGAGAACTCGGCAGATTTCTTGAAAATTACCAAAAAAAAAATATTATTGTTTTTTAACCACTTTAAATAATTGTTATTTTTTCAGCTACTGGGGACTATACTCGTTCATCAATCAAATCAGAAAAAGTTGAACCTTTTACAGTCAAGTCAGACCAGAAATCAGTTTCCAGATCGGATAAAATTAAAGAGGTTTGTATCAATGAGGCAAAGTCAAATTTCACAATTCTGCACGTTAGTTGTAGTTTAGGGAAGCAATTTCAAATTATTATAGAACTCATGCAAAGCGCTTTTAAACAGCTAATCAAATAGGCAAGAAACAGTGGACTTAGGCCCAATGCACATGAAGTAACTGAAAAAAAAAACTGATCAGCGAAGTGAATTGGCAACTATTTTGCTTTGAGTCATACCTTGTGCAATCAAATGGGACTCCTATCACAACGTTACGGGTTAAAAACTCATTTGCGATTCACAAAAACCAGTTTGTAACTAGTCGTCTGTTGGTTGCATGTCGGTTTGCCTATAAATTTCAGTTTCTATAGAATGTCGATTATAAGCGAATAACCTGTTGCTAGTGGGGAGGTTGAGTTTGAAAATTTGCGCCCGGTATCCATGACGACACAGACCGAACTAGAGATTTTAATCGGTGATGGTTTTTTTTCGTGGGTGTAGTCAAGCTACCGCTGAGTCCGTAACTGGTGTGTAACCCGAGTTTAATTCTTCCAGTTGCCCGTATGCATATGGCTTTAGAGTAAGCCTCACAAACTGAACTTCCCTTTGCCAAAGGAAATACGAAATAACACAGCTTAGCAAGATAAATGTTATACTTAACAGACTTTCTTTACACAAAACTGAATATCTGCGACTAATGTTAATGTGTGCATCAAATAAAGAGAAAAGAGTTTTCAAAAACGCTATTGCGAACAAATGACACCTATGTCCACATATTACCAATGGGCTATACACAGCGGTCTTATATTGAACTGCAGCCATCAACTACTATAATTTTGAATCCATGTACCCTCCAATAGAAATATCAACCACCTATCTATTTAAGGGTCGGTATACAAAGACGTCCCAGGAAACTGTAAGGCCGACTAAATCACTAGGAAAGCTATTATGAAACTAATTTTACCTTACAAGACAAACAAGTAAGGAATTTATGACCAAAAATTACGCCAACAAATTCTGCAATGCCTCAAAGAAAGTAAACATTTTTTCATTTGTAAAAAAATATTAAAAACTATTCAATCTCTTCAGAGAAGGCCAACTTACTCGCAGCACATTGCGCTGTAAGCTCGTCGTTGCCTCACAGCAACGTTGCCCCTCCTGTATTAAAGAATATACATTTTTTCATGGGACAGTTTTTTCCGTACTCGTTCTCAAAGATATCAATGTACACAAATCCCCTGGCCCAAATAATATACCCCTATTCTTCTGAAGAGGTGTTCTTCCCAAAACCGGAAAGGCCACTAAGCTTTTTTTATCGCTCCTACTCTTCTGGAACCTTTACTAGAAGAAAGAAAATAGCATTTGTCCAGCGTGTCTCTAAGAAAGGTGACCGTTCCTCCTACCGAAACAAAGCACTTACGTCTATTCTTTCTAAGATCATGGAAACACTGATTAACCGTCAGCTTAAGAAATATCTCGCAGACCGAAAGCTCTTCTTCATGACCGACAGTATGGCGAAAGTATGATTATTGCGCTTGATATTTCCAAGGCATTTGATAGAGCTTTATATGAAGCTTTATTATGGAAAATGTGTGCTTTCGGGAATTCGGGATCGAAAGCGAAAACTTTTGCTCGTTGGTTTAAAAGCTACCTTCTGTTCCATTCAACACACGTTGCATTGGGTAGTTTCGACTCTGAATCTCATAAAATAACTGCTGGTGTGCCTCAGGGCTCCGACTTGCCCTCATTTTTTTTATAAATGATCTTTTAATCCACTAAACTGTTTCGCTGACGACTCTACCCTCAGCCTTTTGTGTTCTTTCGGCGATTCAAGTCTTTCCCCTTAGGACTTACAATCGCAACGGTATATAGTATGTTAAGATCAATAAACTCCGATTTACAAAGCATTGTCAAATGGGATAATAGAAATCGTGTGGAGTTTAATTCTTCGAAAACTCAATGCTGCCTTCTGTCGTTAAAGCTAAACATTTCCTCTAAGCCATCGTCCATGAATGGTATTTTCATCGAGGAGACCGAAAAGCTTTCAGTACTCGGTATGTGTGCCAACGACGACCTCCATTGGAACGGCCATATATTTGAGACCGCCAAAAATGCTGCTAAGTGCTTAGGTTTTTTTTTACCTCTGGGCAGGTGTTTCACAAAGATCGATTCACCTGTTTGATTGATAGGAAATATGTTGAAAGTAAACGTTTTTTAACGTTCAATGTTATATTATAAACACTTGATTCTTATTCACTCCACATTTCATGATAAGTAAATATTATGTTTTATTTTTATTTCTAATCAATCTAAAATATTATTTCAATCAACAAAGAACTATAAAGAAAATAATTAAAGCTCTCTTTTATTTTCTGTTTTGTACCTGCGGTAAATAAATAAAGGTACAATAGAAATAAATTGAGAAATCAGTAAAGAAGAAAGAAATAATTTTACGTAAAGATAATGAATTAATATTGTTAAATTAAACAACAACAATTATGTAAAATTTGTGGAAGAAGGCGATTCTAGGAGAAAAACCAAAACCAACTAGCGATAATGGTGTGGTGACGAATCAAAAAGACATTGATGATTGGGAAGATTTTGACGATGAAGCAAGAGGAACTATTGGTTTATGCGTTGATGACGATCAACTTGCCCATATTCGTTTGGAAACAACAGCAAAATCGACCTGGAATGCACTTAAGAACTACCACGAGAAGAACACACCAACAAAGTATTTTTGATGCGATCAATTTGTACATTAAAATTGGAAGAAGGTGGCGATGCAAAAGCACACATTAGCAGAATGCAAGGCTATTTTACAAAACTACGTGATATTGGCGAAGAAACTTTGTCCGACAAATGGAGTGCTGCGATGCTACTAAGTAGCTTACCAGAAGGTTATGACACCTTGATAACTTCGCTGGAATCGCGCAAAGAAGAGGATATAACTTTTGCTCTAGTACAACAAAGTGTAATAGCAGCATATGAAAGGCATTCAATTGCAAATGGGAGTTCGCAAGATTCTGTTTTGAAGACTGTAGCTAACGTTGTTTGCTATTTTTGCCGGAAACCAGGTCACCAAAAGAAATCATGTGAAAAATATAAGGAATGGCTTACAAAACAAAGTAAATTCAGTTGAAGAACCGTTGGAAACGAATTCAAAATCAAGCGAAAGTTCAAAAGACTTTCCTTTCACTATTGGCCAAGGCCACAATTGGGATGGATTATCGATTCAGGAGCTACTCGACATGTAGCAAACAATGAAATTTTTTTTTTGGAATATTGACAAGACATACAAAAGCTCTGTTGAACTTGTGAATGGAAACTCAACAAAAGTTCAAGGAATTGTATCAGGAACAAAATGAAAATTGTATTCATCAGTTACATCGAAAAATGGGGAACAAAGATCCGAACGCTATCCGAAAAATGTGTCCCGATGGATCTATTCAAGGATTAAACATTGTCGACTGCGGAATCAAAGAAGTTTGTGACGTCTGTATGAAAGGAAAGATGACAAGGCTGCCGTTTCCAAAACAATCTAAAAGTGAATCGTTGGCGCCTTTAGATTTGATTCATAAAGATGTATGCGGTCCTATGCAAATAGCTACACATGCAGGAAAACGATACATGGTGACTTTTATAGACGACTATTCATGTTTTACAATTGTTTGTTTGCGTGCACAAGTTGAAGGGAAGTTGAAGAAACAGTAAAACAGTTTGTGGAATTTTGCAAGACAAGCTTCTCACAAAAACCCAACATTTTAAGATCTGATCGTGGTGGTGAATACACTGGAAGGAGCCTTTCAAACTTTCTAAAGTCAGAAGGAATTCAGCAGCAGCGTACAGCCCACAACAAAATGAAAAAGCTGAAAGGAAGAATCGGACGTTAGTGGAGATAGCAAGATGCATGTTGATAGATGCTGAGTTACCAAACAGTTTTTGGGGAGAAGCTATATCAACTGCCAATTTTATTCAAAATCGTGTAATAACCAGGTCAACAAATACAACACCGTATGAGCGATGGAATGGTTTCAAGCCAAACATTGAACAATTTCAAATATTTGGGTCGAAATGCTTTGTTCATGTACCAGAAATAAAAAGACGAAAGTTAGACAACAAGGGAATCGAAGCAATATTTTTGTGATACGATGAAAAAGCTAAAGCTTAAAGCTTAAAGCCTCGGTTGAGCTGTCGAAATCTAAACGAAAAATCACATGTTCAAGAAGAAGGATATATCGCTCAGGAGGAGAAAGATGAAGACAGTGAAAATATTGAAACATATGAAATGACAGACCAAACAGACAAAACAAATCATAAAGTTCAGAAGCGTTTTTCAAGCAGATCGAACAAAGGCGTTCCACCGAAGCGTCTTATTGAAGAAATTAACGCAACTAAAGAAGTAACCCAACCATCTAACTACAATGAAGCAATCAAAAGCAACCAAGAAGAGCATTGGCTTTCAGCGATGCAAGAAGAATTGGATTCACACGAAGCAAATACCACATGGGACCTCGTTGATCTGCCACCCGGGAAAAAGGCGATTGGTGGAAAGTGGGTATTTAAACTCAAAACTGGACTAGACAGACAAATAGAGCGATATAAGGCCCGATATGTTGCTCAAGGATTTTCACAGAAGTACGGCGAAGATTATGATGAGGTTATTGCACCTGTTGTAATGCATACGACACATTTAGAACATTATTATCAGTCGCAGCAAAGAAGAAAATGATTGTTCATCACTTAGATGGAAAAACGGCTTTTCTTAATGGAAATCTCACAGAAACAATTTATATGAGATCACCACAAGGCTATGAAAGCGGTTCAAAGGTTTATTTGTTAAAGAAAAGTATTTATGGACTGAAACAAGCAGCGAGATCGTGGAACAGTGCACTTCATAAAGTACTAGAAGAAGCACAATTTTGACAAAGCCATTACCTCAATCGAAACATATTTATCTAAGAAACAAATGTAATATTATTTGAACGAGGAGGAGTGTTGAAGGTAAACGTTTTTTAACGTTCAATGTAATATTATAAACACTTGATTCTTATTCACTCAACATTTCATGATAAGTAAATATTATGTTTTATTTTTATTTCTAATCAATCTAAAATATTATTTCAATCAATAAAGAACTATAAAGAAAATAATTAAAGCTCTCTTTTATTTTCTGTTTTGTACCTGCGGTAAATAAAGATTTTCATTAAAATAAAACTGCCACTGAAACAATTGCCGCTCTGGAACACCGACGCAATGTTTCTCGTCTTTCCTTATTTGGTCGGTTCTTTTACAAAAAAAAAAAAAAACATTCACTCGAAGTAGCCAATTCCATTCTTCCTCTTAAAAGTTTCTTCCGTAATACTCGTCTCGCAAGGAATGCTCATCAGTTCACCCTTAAGCCCAATTTCGGACGTACTGTGAAATATATGTAGATCCTTTTTTAGCCGAACAACACGAATTTTGAATAGTTTACCCGGCGAGATTTTCCCTTGCCATTTTGATTTGCAAACATTCAAAACCAATGTTAATCGACACCTCCTATCTCTTCCCTCCCTATCTTCCTAATGCCCGCGCAGTGTGTTCTACATTAAAAGGGAAACAAATAGTCCCTTGTGCGTTATGATATACATGTACATGTACATACATATATATATATACATATATAAGTACATACCTTTCGTTTGTTTTCAAAGCAGGATATTCTTGACAATTGAATGATTCTTTGATCAACTGATCTGATATTTTCCATAATTTATGCAGTTCCACTTTCAACAGCTCTGTTAAAATAGGTTTTGAACGTAGTAGATAGTTTCTTCAAATATTGAATGATGTATGCATAAATTTGTTACCTGCAATCAAATAGGTTTACATTGTACAACCATTATTCAGAAAATCTAACTTACAGATTTGGACTCTTGAATAAATATTTTTTTTACTTTTTTGTTTGAGTTTATCTTTTTTTAAGTTGCCTTGGTTTTCTTATATTATGATACTTTAATTTGTAATTTGTTTTTTTTTTTTAGGAAAGTTTCTGCTGTGTAATATCAATGCACGACGGACTAGTTCTCTACACTACCCCAACCATAACTAATCTTCTTGGTTTCCCAAGAGACATGTGGGTGGGAAGATCTTTTATCGATTTTGTACACACCAAAGATAGAGCAACATTTGCTATTCAAATAGCGACTGGAATACCAGTAGCCGAGACGCGAAGCACTATTGCAAAAGATTCCAAAAGCTCTTTCTTTGTTATGATTCGACGGTATCGAGGATTAAGATCTGGTGGATATGGTGTAATTAATAGGCCTGTGTTGTATGAGCCTTTTCGATTGTCTTTGAATTTTCGAGAATCACCTGAAGAAATTCGGCCGGATGGTACAGTGGAAATATCTGGAGCAAGAATGCTCTTGGTGATCTGCGCTACTGTTGTCAAAAGCTCTTACAAAGGTGCAATTTGCAAAAATGTTTTTTTTTTCGCAAATAAAAATTTGTTTCCCTTTCAGTGCCAAGTGAAGTTCTGGCCCACAAAAGTCCAAAGTTCTCAACACGCCACACATCAACCGGAATTATTTCGCATGTGGACAATACAGCTGTATCTCCATTAGGTTACCTTCCACAAGATTTAATTGGCAAAAATATACTCGATTTCTACCACCACGAAGATCTTATACTCTTGAAAGAAATATACGAAAGTATAATGAAAAAAGGACCAACGACTGGGAAATCCTTCTGCAGCAAACCATATAGGTTTCTAATACAAAATGGCTGTTACATATTATTCGAAACGAAATGGACTAGCTTTATGAATCCATGGTCGAGAAAATTGGAATTCGTTATGGGCAATCATAGAGTATTCCAAGGGCCGAAAAATTGCAATGTATTTGAACCTCCTTCGAATGCAAAAACTTCGATTTCAGAAGAAACTCATGACCGTAGTGTACGTACAAAAGATGAGATTTTAAAATTACTATCAAAGACTTTGCCAAAGGTTTCTGATACTGTCAAGCAGCAGGTTTCAAGACGTTGCCAGGCACTAGCATCTCTTATGGAAACAATAATGGATGAAGCTTCACGTCCCGATCTAAAATTGGATTTACCACATGAAACCGATATGGCTATATCCGAAAGGGGTTCTGTTATGCTAGGTGAGATATCACCGCATCATGAATACTATGACAGTAAGTGCTCAACAGAAACACCACCTAGCTATAATCAGCTGAACTACAATGACAATTTACAAAGATTCTTTAACAGCAAGCCTGTTACTGCTTCTGAAGTGGTTGCACTAAAGATTGAACAGCCATATAATGAGCCAGTCGACGGAGGGATAGCTCTGAGTCCCGTTGAGTGTTTTGAACAAAGCGGTGGATCGACTGGAAACTATACTACAGGAAGTAATTTTCACATTGGTAGCATCACAAATACCAGCAATCCTGAAACTGGAACATCATCAGAAAGTGTTCAACTGCAATCACTAACAGAATCGTTAATAAACAAACACAATGACGTCATGGAAAAACTGATGCTTAAGAAACATCGAGAGTCTAGAGTTCGACAAGGAAAAAAGAACCTGGAAAAGATTCATGATTTAAGCACTTATGGAATTAAACGGTTTGGGTCACACTCCTGGGAGGAAGAAGTGAATAAGGCAACGAAACACAATCATCTGAATGTTAGTAATCAATTAGTTGAAACGGGTGAATTGCAAAACAACAAAAAATTGTTGCCGCAAATGCAGTATTTTGGAACTTTCGGTGAACAGTGCGGCATACCTCCAGCTGTAAGAGCCAATCTGTGTTCACCATTGTCCATTGGCATGCCAAATTTGCCAAACACCGCTCAAAATGTATCGCCATTAACTCGATTTCCAGCGCAACAGAGTATGTTTCCAGCTTTGTATTATATTCCTGCACAAACTAGTAAATTTAGGCATGACTTGAACGGCAATACAGGAGGTTTGCCACCACATTATAAAGACGGTTTAATATATCCACCTCCACCGCTTCTTTATTTACACCCGACAATGGTGGCGATGTCATTTGGAAACTTAAGCAGTTCTGTAGCATTTCCGGAACAGCTTATTCGAAACATAACATGCACAACGGTAATTTAATTTACTTATTTTAGATGCAATTTTAACTTTTTGTTATGTATTTATTTATAAAGACGCAATCTCTAATGGCTGCACCAAATCTAATAAAAACTCAAGACTCTTATCATCCAATTACACCTGGGCAGCTTCTTAGATCATCGTCTCAAGCAACGTCCGTTAAGGCGGAACCAGGCTCAAATATGGTAAGTTGTTAACAGTCAAGAACATTTAACTTATGTATGTTGTCAAGACTTGCAATATAACGGGTCCGCCAAATAACTTTTTTTTTTTTTTTGAAAATGCTTCATCAACATCGAGTGTAGCTTCGGCTTTATGGCACGTAGCGCCGTCCTGTTGAAACCAAATGTTGCCAATATCCTCCTCTTCAATTTTTGTGAACAAAAATTCGTTCAACATGGCCCGATAACGATCGCCATTGACTGTAACGGCCACTCCTTGCTCATTTCGAAAAATGGCCCAATTATGCCTCTGGACCAAAATCCGCACCAAACAGTGACTCGTTTTGGGTTTATCGGCTTTTCAATGTATGCGTGCGGGTTTTCTGTGCCCCAAATGCGACAATTTTGCTTGTTTACATACCCGCCAAGATCAAAATGAGCTTCATCTGAAAAGATGATTTTTTTGGCAAAATCGGCATCTTCTCTAAGTCGATCGCAGGCAGTAATGTCGTAATATTTCGCAGCGTATATACAAAACTAATTATCTGTCGAATCAGACATGAGCTAAGTGTTACCATTCACGAAATAAGCACTAGTTAAAAAAAAAAACGTTAGATGGCGGACCCTTTATATATGTGTGTATTTATATCTTCCTTGCAGGCTCTTTCAGATGTTTCCAAAAAAGGTATAGCAGATTCACCAATTCAATCCGATACTGAAGACTACGCTTCGGAACAGAATAATCAAATCATTGACAATGTATGTATGTAAATCTTTAAATCACTTAATCGAATTTTCAATTGTTTTTATTACAAATTTGTTAGCAAAATAATACTGACAGCAATGGCAACAATGACGACATGGATGGTTCTAGTTTTTCAAGTTTCTATTCTTCATTTATAAAAACCACTGACGATTCTGAAGGTCCTCAAGAAAACGAAAAGGAGGCCAACTACAGAAAATTCAAAGTCGGTTTAGGATCGAATTTATTAGAAACCGACGGCGAAGAAGCAGAAGAACAAAATATTGAGACTACTTATATTAGAAAGTTTAAAGTAAGTTTGGTAACAAGTTTGATAGCCACAGGTGAAGAAGAACAGACACAGCACGGAGATGATTGAAATACTTTATTTAATGTCACAAAGAATATAATATTATACAAATTAATCAACAATTGAAAACATTTTTTGAACTTACGATAAAACAATAGGTTTGTTCCACATCCTTCCGCAAAACTACGAAATTTAGGCAAATTTTACGAACAGCAGCTAAATGTTGTTCCACAACATACAAAATTCGAAGTTTTTGACTAAAGAGAGTGCTCACTAGAGAGTAAAATATTTGTCTCTTCTGGTCTCCTGACAATTTCAGTTCAAGAAAATTCTTTGGCTAGAAAAATGAGTTTCAGTTACATACGTCAGTTTCAAATTTAAAAAAGATCCATTGGATATTAAGGCTCCTGCAAACGGAAAACTATTAAATGGGTAACTTTTTTCGTGGAAATCAACGGCCGGGATATGATTATCATTCACACAAAAGTTTCTTTCTTTTTATTAATTAACTAAAAACCGCAAACCATTTGCAATTTTTAGAACAATAATAATTATTTCTTATGACATGGCGGCAATGAAAAGACACCGTTTTAATACCATTTTTCTGATACAAAAATTGGCCGCAGTGACAAAATGCACGCATACTTTCCAAAAAATTTGCAAAAAATTGATTGCGCCGAATTGACCATATTACCAAGAATGTGTCGCGTTTTTGGCCGCGCGTTATCGCCTTACGCACGTACTTGTGTGTTTTGCAAAAGAAGCTCACTGGCCGCTGCAACATGTCGGCGAGAATGGTTCGCACTGCAGCTGTAAATAAGAAAAGTTTAAATAGAAGTTGATTTTCCGCACCCATGACTTCGTCACAAAAAATCACAAACGCAAGTGTTCTTGTGTTTTTCGTCCGTCTGTGCGAGCCTTAATCATATGACTCTGTCGTTTCAAAAGTGGTTAACTTTTTTGTTCAACGCGTTCCCGAAGATTTGTGTAGCTTTATTTTTTTGTGAGAGATTTTCATCGTTACTATTTAAATTTTTAAAGCTGCCCATTTTAGTTCAGGTTATGTGGAACAAACCTAATTTGAAATTTCACGTTTAAACGTCATTTATAGAGCCATTGACATTGAGACGTTCGTCGAAATACTGGTCTAGAATAGATAAATCCGTCTCTTACGAGTGTTCCATAGGTGAATCCGGGGTAACACAAAATACCATCGATCGATCTGTAAATTCTTCGTTAAAGAAATCCACATTTTCTATACATAATTTATTTCAAATTGTTGAGCCGCACTCACATTAGGCTTCTTTCACGCTTATGTCTCAGGATTTCGGCCGTCTCAATGTGAGTGACTACTTTCAGTTGTATGCATTTATAAATGTTAACTCTAGCAAATTTATTTTTTTTTTCTAACCTAACTTAACCGTTTATTGCGTCTATACATTTAAGTACAAATACATATGTAAAATGGTAAATAAGTTGGCTATGTCTACATAATACATACATAATATATTTATTTAAAAATACATTTATTATTATTGTAAATATGCTCAATTATGAATTTACAAACTTTTATGGATTATATTATGAATATTTTAAATGGAAAATATATGCAAACTTGATTGGCATTCCTTCTTTTTTTAATGGTACAATTCTTTATGTGCTGAACTGAAAATATCTTTTTTTTAAACAGACTTCCGTGTAGATAAGAGATCTTAACACTTCCAACACTACCTTTTTAAACTTTTCCACTTAACCGCTACCACGCCGAATTTTTGTTCGTAACATCGTATCATCGATCCCAAAAGCACGCATTTTCGATAAGAGAGCTTCATGCCAAACTCCATCAAATGTCTTGGAGATATCAAAAGCAATAATCTTACTTTCACCAAAGCGATGTAAAGATTTGTTCCACTGTTCGGTGAGATATGCCATCAGATCACCAGTGGAACGGTTGCTGCGGAAGCCATACCGACTGTCATGGAGAAGCTTTCGATCTTCGAGAGATTCCTTAAGCTGACGGTTAATCAGCGTTTCCATAACCTTAGAAGGAATGTTAGTGCTATGGGTCGGTAGGAGGACGGGGATGATGGGTAACATTTCTTAGGGACAAATGGGGTAATATGAATCATGTGGAGTTTAATGCTTCGGAAACTCAATGCTGTCTTTTGTCGTTAAAGCTATACATACTCTCATGCCATTGCTCATGAATGGCACTTACATCGAAGACTCCAAAAAACTTTCAGTACTCTACTCGGTATGTATGTCAACAACGATCTCCGTTGGAACCAACATATACTTGAGATTGCTAAAAATGCAGCTAAGTGTTTAGGTTTTCTGAATCAATGTAAGAAGTTTTTTTCCATTCTGATCAATTTATAAAGCGTTTATACGCCCAAAACTTGCGTATCTGCAAGCATTCAAAACCAATGTTAATCGACACCTCTTATCCTTCCGTTAAAGAGACAATAATTTTAACGTCAACGCTAGGGCACTGGTCATTATGTTTTGTCCAATCATCTTTCACCGCTATGGGGGCATGCGCGCATAAGTTTATGCTGACGAATTTATCGTTGATGCGAATTGTCTTAAGGCGTTTGTTCACACATTTGAAACTCAAGACTTATTGTATCATATTACCTTTAACGACAAATCCACATGCAAATAGTAGCTGCTAATGTTCAGCACGTAGAGGCGTGAGCAAAAGTTGATAGACAAATGTGAGTTCGGGAAAAAAATATGGATGCTGCACCCTCTTGGGAATTGACATTTTAACAACAAATCGTTTTTAAATAGAGGAAGGAAATAAGATGAACACCATTCCAAAATTTTATTTTAGAAGCCTAAATTTTAACGAATTGGTCCAAAGCCATGTTAGATTTCTACATTTTTTTTTTTATAATTTACACCGCGAAAGGGGTTTGTATGTACCCTTAAAATGTTTAAACACCGCACGAGCATTAGGGAAATGAGGAGGGATAAAAGAGGAGATACCGATGCACATTAGTTTTAAAGTTCTGCATATCAAAATGGGAGGGAAAAACAGAGCCTGGCAAAGCATTCCACATTCGTGTGGTACGACTAAAGAAAGAATCTCTATACCTAACAGTACGTCCGAAGTTAGGCTCAAGGGTAAACTGATGGGCATTCCTAGCAGTTCGAGTATTACGGTTGAATCGTTTCAGGGGAGGAATGCAGCTGGCTATTTCGCTAGAGCATTGTTTGTAAAAATAACGATAGAATAACGAAAGGCACGAAACATTACGGCGGTGCTCAAGAGATGTAAATGTTTCTGTTATTGTTCGATCGCCTATCATTTTCAAAGCTTTTTTTTCAATTCTATCTAGAAAACTTAAGTGGATTATAGGAGCACCTGCCCAAATATGGGAATTATACTCGAGTTTCGGTCGAATATATGCTTTATATACTATAGCCAAATCAGACGGGGTGAAGAACTTCTTGCATCTTCGAAGGAAGCCTAAACACCTCGCAGCATTCTTTACGATGTCAAATATGTGGTCATTCCACAGAAGGTGGTCTGTAATGCACATACCGAGAAATGAGAACTGTTCTGTTTCTTCAATGCAAGTGCCGCTCATGGATAGTGGCATTGGAGGTATGTTTTGCTTTAACGACAAGAGACAACGTTGAGTTTTAGAAGCATTAAATTCTAGGCGATTTCTTATTCCCCATTGTACAATGCTGTCAAGATCAGAATTTAATGAACTTATCATACGCTGCCGTTGCAGTTCAACATCCGAAGAACATGGATGTGAATCTGGAAACGAATATGAAAAGCTGAGAGTACTGTCGTCAGCAAAACAATTGATTGGATTAGTTGTTTCAGATAATAAGTCATTGATAAATATAAGGAAAAGAGTCGGAGACAAAACAGAGCCCTGGGGCACATCAGCATTTATTTTGTGAATATCAGATTTGAAACCGTCCAATACAACTTGAATTGAGCGGTTCGAAAGGTAATTACTAATCCAACGAAGAAGAAATTCATCGAGTCCTTTTTTGGGGATAGGCTGGACAAATGCTGTTTTCCATGCACTCGGAAAGAGTCCAGAGGAATAGGACCGATGGAAAAGCTTACGCAAAAGTTTTGCCAGCGTTGAAGAACACCTCTTCAGAACAATAGCGGGGATACAATCCGGGCCAGCGGATTTATTTATGTTGAGATCTTTCAATACTCTTGCGACTGAACGAGTGCGAAAGACGATTGGTCCCATAAAATCATTTACGCTCTCGAGTACACCTTCTTGAAAGAAAAGATTCTCATCGATCTAAAGGATGAATAATGTTTAAAGTGACTAAAAATAAGGTACTCCCTTGGTAGTTCAACCAATGTTCTTCCGCTTTTTTGTCTGCTTTCATAGAAATACTCTTTCTTTGCAGGGTAATTAAAACTCACATCCCACTCTATTTGACCGTTAGTTAAATTGGATAACTTAGATTAAGTGAATAGTTTGCAAAAGCAAAATTTGTTTGTGAGTACAGCAATATTGAATAATTTTAACTTTGCCATTGGTACGACAGCAAATATCTAGTCTGCGTTTGCCCTGGGTCTGCAAGAATAAAGAGCTATGTATATGCCGACGAAGATTAACAGCTAAAAGCTATTATTTTTTTTTAAATAGAATATTTTAATATTAAAAACAAGAAAAAAAGTAAGAGGGCATGTTTAAAAGATTTGTATACATTATTATTATTTTTTTAACATTACCTACACAAAATATAAATACATACATATAGTATATGATTAAGCGATGATTAAAATTTTACTTCGAATTTCCTTTTTTTCTTTTTGACAGGCACACATGTATTTCCCTCGTTTTGATTGTTCATTTCGTTAAACTTTTGAAGGCTTGAGCAAAACAATACCTGAAATTAGAACAAATAAATACCAATCCATTTGGTTAATTTTAAGATTTTTGTTTACCGCTTGAGCCCAACCAGCATATTCCCCATAAACTTCCCGAAAGTATTCAGCAATTTCTTCATATATCTTTGGAGTTACCGATTTAATAGCACTTAAACGTGGTAAATAAGATGTCTGGGCAATTTTATAAATATGTGTATCGATTGGCACAGATTCCAAATGATTTAATGCCATCAAACATATACAATCGGCTACTTTAAATCCGATTCCAGGTAAAGAGACCAATTCAATTCTGGCTTCTTTGAATGACAAACTTCTAAGCTTAGCAAACCAATCATTTCCACCAAAATCTTGTATTTTTTTCACACTACCGGCAATGAATTTAGCACGGTATCCAAATTTTGCTTCTCTTAAAGCAGATTCAAGCTGTTAATAGTGACAAACATACCAATAGAATATTAAATATAAATAAGAGAATGTACATTACATTATAATAACCTCACTTTGATGATCACACAGTGAATTTAAGCTGGGAAATGAATAATAATTAACGCCTTCATATGAACCTATATTATCGCCATATTTCGAGCACAACCATTGAACCATCGTGGATATTCTGAAAGATTTTGTACAAATGTTTTGTTTCAATTTTTTTACTGATTAAATTAAATAAATTAAATTTATTGGCGCGACAGCTCCTTAAGGAACCAAAGCCTAGTGACTTATAATATCAACCATTTCTGTGTGTGTGTTGATATTCTGCAAGAATGGAAGGGACCTATAGTTTACCGCCGAGTCCGAACGGCTGATGAGATGCACTTTTTTTTAGTTTGCTATTAGGCGATGAAACTAGATGCATGCTTACTTACTTACCTAGGTGGCGCTACAGTTCGGGACGAACCTGGGCCTCAACCAACATGCCTCTCCAACCAGCTCGGTCTTTGGCTAGCTGCCTCCAGTTTTGCACTCCAAGTTGGTTGAGGTCGTCCTCCACTTGACGCGCCACCTAAGGCGAGGTCTTCCTTGACTGCGTCTACCCTCTGGGATGGAATCGAAGATCCTGCGAGCCGGAGCATTGTTGTCCATTCGCTCTAGATGACTTAGCCATCTTAAACGTGATATGCGTATTTTTTTGACCAGGTCAATGTCGCTGTACAGGTCGTATAGTTCTTGGTTGAACCTTCTCCTCCAAGAATCTTACGCTAGAAACAACTAAGGCTATCTTCATTCGCTTTAGATATAGTCCATGCCTCGGCGCCATAGAGTAGGACTGGGATGATTAGGGTCTTATACAGAGTCTCCTTTGTCTTTCAGGTATACTTTCCTCTAGCCAAACTTTACAGATGAGTTGGTGTATGCACTCTACCAGGTCATCTCCGGCCCTTTAAAAAGTTCGGCGGGTAGTTCGTCGGGTCCAGGTGCTTTGTTGTTTTTTAGTTTAGATACAGATATTGCTATCCTTACTTCATTTTGGTCATGTGGACGGAAGTTTTGTCTGTCATCGTCCATGTTGTATGGTTCACTCTGCCTGACAGCGGGATTTTGATCTTCATCTCCGTTTAACAGTCTGCAGAAATGGTCCTTCCATGTTCTCAGCACCGATTGTGACTCTACACGAGGTTTACATTCCTATCTCTACAGGCTTGTGTCCGGGTTTTTTTCCTTGGCACGTTCTTCTTACCTGTTAAAAACTTCCGCACGTTGTTCTTGGATCAGCATCTCTCTTAACTTAAGTGGCCTTTAAGTGGTTATACTTGTTAATCAATGCCCAACAAGCAGTAATATTTTCTTCAGCTAGCCATCGGTTCCTGCTTCTTATACAGAAAATCCACTCGCCAGCGGATTATTCCAAGAGAGTGACCACTGAGCCTTTCTGATGCATGCGCGCTGCGAAATCGCGCACAGCAACTCTGCGATTACTCTTTCCTATACCTTTTCAACTAAAAACTCCCCACTCACACCCACCCTGGACTCAAACCGTATTCTTCAAAGCGCACAGCTCAGGTCCTCTCGCTCTAGTGGTTAATTCTAGCGGTCAAAAAAAGTATAAACACCTCGTGTATTTTAAATATTGAATTTTTCGTAAACAGACAGAAAAATCGTTTGTCGCACATTTTTTGCATTTTCGTTTTTCATGTCTTTCTTGATTGCCTCGGTCGTTCTTTTGACGTTGGTGAATTCAATTATCTTGCTTCGACGAAATCCAGTCAGCAACGTGTTCCTGGAGCCTGTTCCTGATAGCACTCCAGGTTGGGCTGTCAGATTAGATAAGTGTTTGTCTTCAGATCTCTGGCCAGGAATTTATTCCTCGGGCGATGGAACAAGTTCATTACTTGTGGAGTAACGAATTCCAAGGCCAGAGATCAGATTCGAGACGCCCACTCTACCCATTTATTTTCCTAGGCAGCGGCAGCCGGTACAAGATGAGACAGGAAAAATGCTGTCGTGTGTCGCACGGGTAGCATGTTCGAAGAATCTGTTTGAAGTTTTTCTTTTCTATTGCTCGCTTTCTTTAATATTTTATCACTTGGTTTCGTTGTGCTCAGAGTTCTTTTTCAAAGAAGGGAGGAATTTGTTTGCAAATTTAGTGTGATATTTTTTTTAATGATATTAAATATTTCGTAGATTATTTTGTAGGTTTTAAGTTATTAATAGCTTTTTTCGATGTCTGCCCTAGGGCGCACTGGTGTACACTGGATTCGCACTGAGGTGTTTTATGTGACACTTTTTTCGCCCCAGTGTTTTTGCACTGTGTTCGATGTCAACCCCGAGCACGCACTGAGTGCACACTCTCACGCCCCAGGTTTTTGGTCGGTGTAAGAAATCAGTGCAGTCAAAATTCAAATCAGCTGTTGGTGCTTGGTGGTAGAAGTTTAAAAGAAATTTTATTTTACAAATTTGGAGTGCAATATCTGATAAATATAAGATATTTTGTAGGTTATTTTGCAATTATTAAGTTATTTTTGTGATTTTAGATAAAATGCCGAGATATACTCTATCTGATGGAAATGAAAAAACTGTAGACTTTGTAAAGAAAATTAATACATACATGAAATGTCAAAAAATTAAAACTGTTGCACTGAGCTGTTCGATGTTAAATCAAACCCCGAGCAGAAACACAGTTTTTTGACAGCTAAACGAAATGCACTGACATTCCCCAGTGCGCACTGGGGCGGGTAACATCAAACAAACCTAATGTGTGTATAGACAAAATATTGCTTTCGTGGATCATTTTATTAACTTCTATTTATTTACCGCTGTATTTACAAATTAAAATTAAAGATATGTCAAAAATAGAGATGTTGCACAGAGCTGTTCGATGTTCATCAACACTGGAGCAGCTATGCAGTTTTTTGGCAGTTTGACTTAATGCACTGACATTCCCCAGTGCGCACTGGGGCGGAGAACATCGAACAAACCTTATGGATCCAGGAAAAATGTGAAACTAAATTCATCGTGTAATAGCACTTGCGACAGAGAATGAAACAACAACAAAGAATTCGAACAAGGTGCATGTCCATCCGGACATTCCTGCTAAACTTATAAGCGCGAGTGTTGAACACTGAAAAATAGCAACACTTTAATGCTCTGCTTTAATGACTGTTCTGTTCGATTCGCAGAAGTCTTGAACGAGCCCTTTAGAAAGAGGACGTACGGAGGATGAGCCCAACCAATTGTACCAACGGTGGCGTCAACAGTCAACGAAGCAGACGCCCTAATGAGCTACTTCGACGTATTTGGGGTTAAGGCCATTGGGATAATTCAATGCAAGTCTGGGCATTGAAATAGAGATGGCGGCGAATGAACCCTTAATGCGCCAATGGCTGCGCTCATATCCTCGAAGTGGGTTACTGACTCCGGATTCTCCGGTTCCTTTTGTCCAAGGAATCCAACAAAGGACCTGGCCCTCCAGGTTGGGGGTTGTGCGTGGGGTTAACAACCCTACCACGGAAAAAGAAAAAGTTGCAAAGCGACCAATAGCCTCGGAAAAGGGCGGATTTACTGTTGACGACCCGGAAAAACGAATTAAGGACAACGACCTTTGGACCTGCACGTGGAATGTTAGAACTTTTAACAGATCACTTGCAGCCAAACAACTAGCGGAGGCCCTAGACTGCTACAGAGCCCGTATTACTGCCACAAGGAAGTGCGATGGGATGGGCCGGGCAAAAGGAGGATGAAAAACTGTGACGTGTACTACGGTGATTGTGCAAGAAGACCGCAGCGTTTATTTGGGTGCGGATTCGTCATAAGCGACTTGTGACAATCCGTATCAAGGCTAAATTCGGCAATATTAGCCTAACATGCGCTCATGCCCCCACAGGGGACAAAGATGACGCCACCAAGGATGACTTCTATGAGCTCCTCTACAAAACCTATGAGCAATGTGCTAAATACGACGTTAAGATCGTACTAGGCGATTTTAATGCCAAAATAGGTAAAGAGGATATCTTTGGTAGGACTGTCGAAAAACATAGCCTATACGACACAACGTCTGAAAACGGTCTTAGGCTAATTGACTTCGCAGCGGCACATAACGTCACCATTGCAAGCACACGGCTTCCTCATCTCGATATACACAAAGGGACTTGGCGACACCCAGATCAAAGAACCGTCAATTAGATTGATCACGTTGCGATCGATACAAGACACGCCTCCAGTATCTTGGATGTTCGCATCTTCCGAGCAGCTAACATCGACTCGGATCACTACCTTGTTGCAGCAAAGGTAAGAATGCGAATAACCCGAACTCCACAACAACGGAGTAATACTGTGAGGAAGTATGACGTCGGAAAGCTGCAATCGCAAGAAACCGCCAGAACCTATGCCGATCGAATATCCCGTAACCTCTCAAGAAATACCGCCAGCATCAAGTGCCGAAGACCAGTGGCAACACTGCCTATAAGCCATCAGAAATGCCGCAACTGGTGTGCTAGGTTTCAACAGACCACCACCACGAAACCTCTGGTTCGATGACGAATGCAGGCGGGCCCATGCAGCCAAACAAGAGGCATATAAAGCGGCGCTGCAAAGAAAGACGAGAGCTGCGGAAGTTTTACCAACAGGTAAAAAGAACGTGCCAAGGAATAAAAACCCGCACAGAAGCCTGTAGAGATAGGAATGGAAACCTCGTAGTAGAGTCACAGTCGGTGCTGAGTACATGGAAGGACCATTTCTGCAGACTGTTAAATGGGCGATGAAGACCAATATCCCGCTGTCAGGCAGAATGAACCATTCAACATGGGTGATGACAGACAAAACTTCAGTCCACATAACTAAAATGAAGTAAGGATAGCATATATCTAATCTATATCTAAACTAAAAACAACAAAGCTGCTGGACCCGACGGACTACCCGCCGAACTTTTTAAAGCGGCCGGAGATGACCTGGTGGAGTGCATACACCAACTCATCTCTAAAGTTTGGTCAGAAGAAAGTATGCCGGATGAATGGAACTCAGCATTGTTTGCCCGATCCACAAGAAAGGAGACCCTCTAAACGGCCAACTATAGAAGAATAAGTCTCCTGAATATCGCCTACAAGATCCTCTCTGCCGTACTATGTGAACGCCTGAAACCTTTCGTCAGTACCTGGTTGGCCCCTATCAGTGTGGCTTCAGACCAGGAAAGGCCATAATTGATCAAATGTACGGCAGATCTTGGAAACTACCCAAGAATTCCAAATCGATACCCATCACCTTTTTATCAATTTTAAGGCCGCGTACTATAGCATTTATAGAGACGAGCTATACAGAGCCATGTCAGGTTTTGGCATCCCCACAAAACTCGTCCGACTGTGCAGGATGACGATGCTCGATCTCGCTGCTCCGTCAAGGTTGGTAATGACCTCACAGAAGCTTTTGACGTCAAAAAAGGATTCCGAAAGGTGATGCGCTATCGTGCGATTTCTTCAACTTAATACTTGAAAAATTATAAGAAACGAAACTCGCAAGTCAATTGTAGTGGGACAATTTTTTTCAAATCTGTGCGCAATTGCTAGCATACGCTGATGACATAGACATCATTGGCAGAACTCGGCGAGCAGTCACTGGAACGTTTGCTAGCATTGAAGCTGAAGCGGCTAAGATGGGACTAGCAGTCAATGAGGTCAAAACGAAGTACCTGCTGTCCACAAAAAGGGACACATAACACCGGCGGATTGGACAAAACATCACAATAGACAGGTACAACTTTGAGGTAGTTAGGGACTTGTGTATCTCGGATCCGCTATAACATCTGACAACAACATCTCGTCAGAAATAAAGCGAAGAATTACTCTTGCCAATTGCTGTTTCTATGGGCTAGGAAGGCAATTGAGTAGCAAAGCCCTCTCTCGAAAGACAAAGGAGACTCTGTATAAGACCCCAATCATCCCAGTCCTGCTCTATGGCGCCGAGGCATGGACTTTATCTAAAGCGGATGAAGATATCCTTAGTCGTTTCGATTCTTCGGAGAATTTTATGAGCTGGATTTGAACCCAGGTTCTTTCGCTTAGCAGTCCGACACACTAACCACTAAGCCACGGGGCACTACAAAAGAATTTGGGAATGGTGTAATAATAATCGTTTGTTTTTAAATATTGACAAGTGTAAGACGACAATGTGTTTCACACGCAAACGTAATTTTTTTTTTTTTTTTTTTTTTATAATTAACGCGCGCACAAGGGACTATTTGTTTCCCTTTTAATGTAACACACTGCGCGGGCATTAGGAAGATAGGGAGGGGAGAGATAGGAGGTGTCGATTAACATTGGTTTTGAATGTTTGCAAATTGAAATGGCAAGGGAAAATCTCGCCGGGTAAACCATTCCAAAGTCGTGTTGTACGGCTAAAAAAAGAATCCCTATATTTCACGGTACGTCCGAAATTGGGCTCAAGGGTGAACTGATGGGCATTCCTAGCAAGACGAGTATTACGGGCGAAACTTTTAAGGGGAGGAATGCAGCTGGCTACCTCGAGTGAACATTTTTTATAAAAGAAACGATAAAATAAGGAAAGACATGAAACATTGCGTCGGTGTTCGAGAGGGGCAATTGTTTCAGCGGCAGTTCTATTTCCTATCAATCTTAACGCTCGATTTTGTATGCTATCAAGCAGGTGAAGCGATGTTTGTGAAGCACCTGCCCACAGGTGGGAGTTATACTCGAGTTTAGGGCGTATAAACGCTTTATAAATTGTAGCCAGATCAGATGGGGAAAAATACTTCTTACACCGATACAGAAAACCTAAGCACTTAGCAGCATTCTTAGCGATTTCAAATATATGGTCGTTCCAACGGAGGTCGTCGTTGACACACATACCGAGTACTGAGAGCTTTTCGGTTTCTTCGATGTAAGTGCCATTCATGGACAATGGCATTGGGGGAATGTTTAGCTTTAACGACAGAAGACAGCATTGAGTTTTCGAAGCATTAAACTCCAAACGATTCCTATTACCCCATTTGACAATGCTGTATAAATCGGAGTTTAATGAGCTTGACATACGGCACCGTTGCAATTGTACGTCCGAAGGCGAAGGACGTGAATTATCGAACGAATATGAAAAGCTGAGGGTAGAGTCGTCAGCAAAACAGTTAAGTGGATTAGAAGTAACAGACAGAAGATCATTTATAAAAATGAGGAAAAGAGTCGGAGATAAAACAGAGCCCTGGGGCACACCAGCATTTATTTTATGGGAATCAGACTTGAATCCGTCCAATACAACTTGTATTGAACGGTCCAGAAGATAGCTTCTAATCCAACGAACAAGAGTATTATCGATCCCAAAAGCACGCATTTTCGATAAGAGAGCTTCATGCCAAACTCTATCAAATGCCTTGGAGATATCAAGAGCAATAATCTTACTGTCACCAAAGCGATGTAAAGATTTGTTCCACTGTTCGGTGAGATATGCCATCAGATCACCAGTGGAACGGTACCTGCGGAAGCCATACTAACGGTCATGGAGAAGCTTACGATCTTCGAGATATTCCTTAAGCTGACGGTTAATCAGTGTTTCCATGACCTTAGAAGGAAGGGATGTCAGTGCTATGGGTCGGTAGGAGGAGGGGGAGGATGGGTCACCTTTCTTAGAGACAGGCTGGACAAATGCTGTTTTCCATCTTCTAGGAAAGATTCCAGAAGAGTAGGAGCGATGGAAAAGCTTACGCAGTGGTTTTGCCAGTGTGGAAGAACACCTCTTCAGAAGAATCGGGGGTATACCATCCGGGCCAGCGGATTTGTGTATATCGAGATCTTTGAGAACTCTTGCTACTGTACGAGTGCGGAAAAAAATTTGTCCCATGGAAAAATTTACATTCTCAAGTACAGGAGGGGCAACGTTGCTATGCGGCAGCGTGGAGCTAGCAGCGAAATGGGCGGCGAGCAAGTTTGCCTTCTCTGAAGAGTAAGCAATTGGTTTGTTACCGTCGATGAGCGTTGGAACCGAAGATGTTGAGGAGTTTTTAATATTTTTTACAAATGACCAAAAATTTTTACACGGACTATGTGTTGAATTTGTCTAATTTGTGTAAATTATCTAGTTTTTCCGATCTTGGAATCCTATTAGACCCAAAACTATCTTTTATCGATCACTATAACCACATCATAAAAAAGCAAACAAAACACTTGGGTTCGTCAAAAAATTCGTGAGTTTCGTGATCCATATGTTGTCAAAAGACTCTATGTTTCATTTGTAAGGCCAATCCTTGAATATTGTTGCGGTGTATAGGCGCCAAACTACTCTATTCACATTAATAGAATAGAAAGCATCCAACGAAGATTTTTGAAATTTTCTCTACGTTTTCTTCTTTGGTCAGAAATAGTTATATTACCCCCATACATTCAAAGACTACAACTTATAAACCTCCTATCCTTTGTTCATAGAGAATATTTTTAGTTCTGCTTTAGCACGAGTTTTTTATGTTGTTTTGTAATTTTCTACCCGAGCTTAAAAGTAAAGAAACGCATTTTGGGCTGTTTCTGGTTAAATGTCATACATAGTGACCACTTGTACCGAAATGACCGGTGCAGTACCGAAATTTGTCGCTGTGTACCGTGTACCTAAGAAAAACCTCGGTATACACAAATGTACTAATTTATAAAGCCTATCCTACAGAGGAAAATCGGAAAAAGCACAAACAAGCAAAAATTCATGCAACTCCGTTATTGAAAGAACCAAGTTTTTGCATGACCAAAAATTAAGAGCAAGGAGTTGCTTTTAGGATTCAAAACATTAACATGAACAAATCTGTCATTACAACAAAGACGAAGGGAGACCATCAAAAAATTCGTAAAATGCTGAAAGAGGGAAGCACAGAGTTTATTACCTACACGGCCAAAGAAGACAGTACAAAAGTACCAGCATTTCTTAGTGCAAAAATTGCCAACATTTCGGTCATGTAGCTAGCAACTGTGGAATGAAGTACAGGTGCGTCAAGTGCAAATATGACCATTTACCAGGCCAATGCACAAGAACCAGCAACGGCATAACGGACGACAAAGTTTACTGTGTAAACTGCCAGCAGACAGGGCACTCAGCAAGCTACAATGTATGCCCAATGAGAAAGAAGAAACTTTGCCGAGAAGGTAAAATCTGCAGCCTAAAAACAAGAGAAACACGCTTTTGCAGTCCAATCAGCAACCAGAACTATTGTCAGCGGTCTTTCGTATGCCAACATAGCAGCAGTAGTCGGGCCAGCCCCCAATTCCGTTGGACCAATACCTACGAAACCAGCTCAAAAGGCAGGAAAAAAGCCCTCACCACAACTCCCAACACAAGCCTTGCAGAAGCCAACGACATCAAAAGCAAATCATTATCAAAGACCATCAACAACGAGCAATCAGATGCCGAAAGGATCAATGTCATTCAACATCTTCGAGGATACCGAAAGAATGTTTGGAGCAGATCTCTTCTCCCTTCTCCAGAATGCAAAAGAGATAATTCCAAGCAACTACGGTACTTTGGATGATAAAGATAAGACTAATATATTCAAATTATGTATATAAAAACCCAACTTTCAATTATAACATATGACGTTAATTCTATTTATTCCACAGCCAGACGAATTTCTCTATGTTTTTGAAATCAAAACAAGTCTGAGAAGCTTCTGCTAGTCTCAGTATACATCAAGTGCAACTCAACAAGAAGCGACATACATTACGATCTCCACATTATCAACAGCATTGCTAATCAATACACATCTTGTGTCATTGGAGGAGACTTCAACGGTCGGCACCCTCTATGGATGGATACCGCGGAATCTCACCAAGGCAAAGCAATTGTTGACTGGCTACAAGGAAATCCCGAGCATCACTCTTTGGTTGTTGTGTCTCAACCAAAACCAACATTCCCTAGAACTCCATCTCATTTGGATTTCTTTCTGGTTACGTCGAACTTCATCAACATCCTACCTGAACTACGGAACTACAATTGCGCAGCACACGATAGTGATTCCGACCATCTGGCAAAAGAAGTTAGGGTACGACCTAATCAAAGGATATTCTGCGAACAACCAGAACAAGAGCTCCACATAAGGTATAACAGGGTGAACTGGAGAACATTCCGTACCGAAATTGAAAGAGATCTCCCGGAAGTCAAAACCAGCAGCAATCTCTCAAACAGCGAAATTGAGAGTGCCATACTCCAATTCGTGACAACAGTTAACAACGCCTTGGAAAAGCTCAAGACCGCAAAAACCAGCAGAGAACGATATGCGAATATGCCGGAACATATACAGACCATAAATGCTCACAGACAGAGACTACGCAAAAAGCTTCAACGGATATACCACAGATTGTTCAACAGAGAGAACGACGAGCATAGACACGTATACTCCGAATTTCAATGCACCAACATCATGTTCAACCAGGCAGTGAAACATCACCAGGATGATGAATTCAGGAAAAGACTTGTTAAAATCAAACCGGGACCCGATGCCTTCAAGAAAATTAACCACCAGCTTGTTGGGAAAAAGAGCACGATGCCAGATACAATAATGCACGGGCAATATACTGCAACAACACCAACCGAAAAAGCAGAAGCCCTCGCTAAGCATTTTGAAGAGACCTTCAAGGATCGCCCGCCCAATCACCTTCCTGAATTCATCGAAGAAATTGAAAACAAGTTTGAAGAAGTTGCAGCCTCTAATACTTCAGTCACCAACTTTAATGAGGACAATCCTGCACTTGAACCAATTGGAGATGCTTTTACTTCTACCGAGGAAGTAACTGACATAACCCACGGAGGAAATTCTAAAAAGTCAGCAGGAAATGATGGGATTTCTAACTTTGTGCTTAAAAAGCTACTAAATCTCGCCATCCTGCTGCTGATGATCATCTTCAATAACTGCCTTAATAACAGCTACTTCCCCGAAACATGGAAAACGGCAGAATTGGTGCCCGTTCCGAAGAAAACCAACAGGAATAGTGTCGATTGATATCGGCCGATTTCGCTTTTATGCTGTGTCAGCAAAATCCTGGAGGGACTTATCCTGAGAAAGCTTCATCATTTCTTCAGGGAAAGGGAATTCATACCGGAATGTCAGTATGGTTTCCGAGCACGACACTCAACTATCCATCCGCTTCTTGGACTGCACTCCGACGTGACAAACGGACTCAACAAGAAAGAGACGACAGTCGCCTGTTTACTGGACATCGAAAAGGCCTTTTACACAGTTTGGATAAAAGGACTAATATTCAAACCGTCAAGTCTAGGACTACCTGAACACTTGGTAAGATTAATCAAAAATTGTTTAACCCATAGATCCTTTTATGTACAGGTAAACAAAGAATATTCACAAAGAAAGACGATCAGCGCTGGAGTTCGACAAGGTTCCAAGTTGGGCCCCATGCTTTTCAACCTTTATACAGCTGACCAGCCTACTAACATCCCAGGGACGAAAACGAAGCTATATGCCGATGACTCCTTAACAAATGCAACATTCATTTCACCAGAAATCGCAGCCAGGAGATTTGAAGGTCACATAAGAAACTTGTGGGACTACTACCTTAAATGGGGACTACAGATAAATAGCGATAAGAGCGAGCTTATCTGCTTCAGAACCCCAACAACAGCAACAAGAGGTCGAAGACGTTTCGCATCACGCTGTGATAATATCAGTATCAAGCTACCATACAACACAGTGATAAGGACAAACACAACAGCAAAATACCTTGGAGTGAATTTCACTAACCGCTTCCAATTCAATAAGCACGCTTCATTAATGCTTAAGAGAGCCAACTTCTCCCTACATCTGGTCCACCCGCTTCTTAGGAGAAGAAACGGACTAAGCACTAATACCAAGCTCCTCATCTATAAGCAGCTGATCCGTCCAGTTCTGACGTACGCTTGTCCTATTTGGTTCACAATATCACATATATGAAGAAGATCGAAGTTTTTGAAAGGAAGATACTCCGTAGCTGTACAGGCCTACACCGAAACCCCATTACAAGGAAATATGTCCCAAACAAGAAGCTATATGAAGACAGCAAAGTGATCCCAATAAATCAGTTCATGACAAAGCTCTCCAAAAATATTTTAAGGAACTTGGAGGACCACCCCAACTTGGAAATCTAGCAACTACTCCAGGCACAACTAGAGCAGAGCCACATCACATCACATCACATCACATCACAGACGAATGAACAATGAAGGAGCCCCGTTCTACGAGAGAACCAGTAATGGACACAACAGAGGATATATTATAAATATAAATTATAATTAAGAATTTCAATTAAAAGATTATGCAAACAATATGATATAAGTAAAAATATAGCATTGTATAGAGTCAGCTGAAGTAAGTCGGGCCCCTGTTGTTGAGCCAACATGATTTATTTTAGTTATAAGTTAGTTTAAGACCAATTGTACATAAATTCTTACGAATATAATAAAAATAATCTCAATCTAATCTAATTAATGACCAAAAATTACGACAAAAAATTCTGGAGTTTTGATCATTTGTAAAAAAAATATTAAAAACTCCACATCTTCGGTTCAAACGCTCATCGACAATAACAAACCAATTGTTTACTCTACAGAGAAGGCAAACTAGCTCGCCGCCCATTTCGCTGCCAGCTCCACGCTGCCTCACAGCAACGTTGCCCTCCTGTACTCGAGAATGTAAGTTTCCATGGGACAGATTTTTTTCCGACTCGTACAGTAGCAAGAGTTCTCAAAGATCGCGATATACACAAATCTGCTGGCTCGGATGGTATACCCCCGATTCTTCTGAAGAGGTGTTTTTGCACACTGGCAGACACTGCGTAAGCTTTTCCATCGCTACTACTCTTCTGGAATTTTTCCTCGAAGATTGAAAACAACATTTGTCCAGCCTGTCCCTAAGAAAGGTGACCCATACTCCCCGTCCTCCTACCGACCCATAGCACTAACATCCCTTCTTTCTAACCTTATGAAAACGCTGATTGACCGTCAGCTTAAGGAATATCTCGAAGATCGAAAGCTTCTCCATGACAGTCAGTATGGCTTCCGCAGCAACCCTTCCACTGGTGGTCTGATGGCATATCTCACCGAACAGTGGAACAAATCTTTACAACGCCTTGGTGAAAGTAAAATTATTGCTCTTGATATCTCCAAGGCATTTGATAGAGTTTGGCATGAAGCTCTCTTATCGAAAATGCGTGCTTTTGGGATCGATAATACTCTTGTTCGTTGGATTAGAAGCTATCTTCTGGACCGTTCAATACAAGTTGTATTGGACGGATTCAAGTCTGATTCCCATAAAATAAATGCTGGTGTGCCCCAGGGCTCTGTTCTATCTCCGACTCTTTTCCTCATTTTTATAAATGATCTTCTGTCTGTTACTTCTAATCCACTTAACTGTTTTGCTGACGACTCTACCCTCCATTTTATATTCGTTCGACGATTCACGCCCTTGGCCTTCGGACGTACACTCGCAACTGTACCGTATGATAAGCTAATTATAAATAAATTTATTGGCGCGACAGCTCCTTAAGGAGCCAAGGCCTAGTGACTTATACTCTCAACCATTCCTGTGTGTGTGTTGTTACTCTGCAAGAATGGAAGGGACCTACAGTTTACCGCCGAGTCCGAACGGCTACATGAGATGCACTTTTTCGAGACAAATTGTACTCTTGGAGGTTTTGTCAGTTCCTCGCAAGAGGCAGTACCCCAGAAAAAAAGGTGGCTATGAGCTGGATTTGAACCCAGGTTCTTTCGCTTGGCAGTCCGACACACTAACCACTAAGCCACGGGGCACTAATTATACTCCGATTTAAACAGCATTGTCAAAAGGGGTTTAGAAATCGTGTGGAGTTTAATGCTTCGAAAACTCAATGCTGCCTTCTGGCACTCTCCGAAAAGCTTTCAGTACTCGGTATTGTCGGTATGTGTGTCAACGACGACCTCCGTTGAAACGACCATATATTTGAGATTGAATGCTGCTAAGTGCTTAGGTTTTCTGTATCGGTGTAAGAAGTATTTTTCCCCTTCTGATCTGGCTACAATTTATAAAGCGTTTATACACCTTAAACTAGAGTATAACTCCCACCTCTGGGCAAGTGCTTCGCAAACATCGCTTCACCTTCTTGATAGAATACAAAATCGAGCGTTATGCGCGAAACAGATTGAACCAGCAACAGCAACAGCACCAGCAACAGCGGCCGCCATTATTTTAGAACCAATGTATTTCAATGCTCAAGTTAGATTTTAGATTAGACCAGCAACAGCAAGTCAACAGCGTCGTTAGACCAAAGTCCTAAATTTGCTGTTGCTGTTCCATTGCTACCAACTTTGCCCAAGTGAAATTCAGGGGCACCATACTGCAAAAGAAAACTTCGACAACAACAAATAAATAAATTCTGAATCGCAGCCCAACAACATTCAGATATTCAGAATAACATAATCAAAGCAGAACAAAAAGAAAAACTGCACCATCAGCAAAACAACGAGTTGTAATGCACGACGCACGAGCGCGAATGTGAACCCTATTTTGTTTTGCATTGTATATTCAAACTTTTATCTGTAAATATTATTTAAGTTACGCGTAAGTAATAATTATGTATAAAAGAATTTATTTATTATAATAAAACTTCACTTGCTATTACAACGGCGAGCCATAACTACTTCTTTAATTTAGACTTCCCACCACCAGTGGTAAGGGGTCTTTAAATTGAATTAGCCATTAAAACAAGAAGTAAGAAGACGATGTTGATGCTGGTGCTGGTGGCAGTGTGTTTAAATTTTTTTTGCTGGTCAGCGTCAGCGTGCAGTTTGCTGTTGACGGTGCTGTCGCTGGTTCAATCTGTTCCGCGCTTTAAGATTGATATTAAATAGAACTGCCGCTGAAACAATTGCCCACTCTTACAACGACGTTCATGTTCATGTCTTTCCTTATTTTTTTTTTTTTATAAAAAATGTTCACTCGAAGTAGCCAGCTGCGTTCCTCCCCTTAAACGTTTCCCCATAAAACTCGTCACGCAAGGAATGCTCATCAGTTCTCCCTTGAGCCCAATTTCGGACGTACCGTGAAATATAGAGATTCTTTTTCTTTTTATAACCGAACAACACGAATTTGGAAGTTTACCTGGTGAGGTTTTTCCTTGCCATTTCAATTTGAAAGCATTCAAAACCAATGTTAATCGACGCCTTCTGTCTCTCCTTCCCTAACCATGTTGCTTTCGCAGTGTGTTTAACATTATAAGGGTAACACGAATCCCTTGTGCGAGCGCAAAAAAAGATACAAATAATACGTTACCTACCTTTTAATATGATTGTTTTGGCTGCATATAAATGAAAGAATCGTCTCGAGCGGTTCTTGGTCTAACACTCGAACAGCTTTAAGTGCTCCTGATGTTTCTGCGAAATGTTTATGCGCTCTTTTCCATTTTTCACAGTTGGCATTCAAATCAAAATCTAACCGCAAATATTTCTTCAATATTTTTGTATAGAAGTTTGTAGAATGCTCTTTGGTGGAAATTACTTTATATTCGATTGTTGTTGGAGTTTGACGCAATTCCCAGAAACAATTCAAAGCTACGCCTTGCCATTTCTCTACATTTTCATGTTCAATACGTTTTTCCCATCTTCAAAATAAAAGAACATATTTAATTGTTTTTTTTTTTTTAACATTTTGATAATTTGTTTACCGAAAACTTTGACCGCCCAAAAGAGTAAGATCCAAGTTTAGTTGGGCTTTAGGATATAAAATTTTACCTTCAAGACAAGTAGACATTTTTACAATGTGGAATAGTAAGCTTAATTTATAGTTTAAAAACATCAATAGTTTATCAAGGCGTTATTCAATGTTTATACTGTAGATAATTTAAAATAAACAAAACAGTGAAGTTTAAATAAAACAGTTAAGCCTCTATTTCGACTGTTTAGCTTTCAGCTTTTCACCAGAGAAGAGATACAAGCAGAGTGCTGTTATCGATTGTTCATAGAATTATGCCGTTCAAAGATGCAGTTTCAATAGCTTCAGTAATTGGATACGTTCGCATTTGTACCTGGCCATATTAACGGAAGCGCGCAATTGTATCACTGCACATCCGGGGCTGCACACTGAGTTAAACTGACATGAGAGGAACGTCTGAAAAGTAAAACACAGCTTTTCTCTACAAAAAAAGGTTGTGTCTGTGCTAAGAATCTATTCTCAAAAGTGCTTTATATGTGATTTTTTTATAAGCTAATGTTTCTAAATATTTTTTTTAATGTCTACCTATACGTATATATTTTTTTAATGTGCAAAAGTACTCAAATCAATATAATTCAAGTAAATTGTATGAACCTTCCATCACGGCGATAAAATGCAAATGAATGTATCTGTCAAAAATGAAACGATATGAGAATGAAACTTGTGTCACTACAGAGTTTTAAAATAATTTATGACATTCGTGCAGATATTGGATTCTTTAGTCCATCTCTTTCCTTCTTACTAAAAATCATTCCTTCTCTTTTACCTTTTGATTCAAATTGCATGCACGCTTCCGCCAATGTGGCCAGGCACTTTGTATCATTCGGATTGGATTCATTGCATTTGTTGTAATTGTTGTATGTGATCAAATCTAAGACCAAATCATTGAAATTTGTTTGAAACTAGCTATCAGGCAAAAGAAGTACCACTCGTAGTTCTTTAATCTACTTTGTATGGCATGTCAACATTCATGAAATCCCTGAATACTTTTATCACGTAACGTTATGCGAGGTAATGTCAATTTGATATTGATGGTTGTATTTAGCTTTGTTCGATGTCAGCACTGGGGCGCACTGGTGTACCCTGAAATCGCACTGAAGTGTTTTATGTGACACTTTTTTCGCACCCTAATGCGCCCCAGGAATTTTCTTGGTGTAAGATATCGGAGCTGCCAAAATTCAAAATTCAAATTAAAATGAGTTCGTTTTCAGAGAATGGAGAGGAATTTATTTGCAAATTTGGTGTGCTATTTTATGATATGAAATATTTTGTTGATTTTTTTGTAGGTTTTATGTTATTAATGTGTGTATAAACAAAATTTTGCTTTCGTGTGTCATTTTATTAAATTCTATTTATTTGCCACCGTTTAAAGAAAACAAATTTAAATGAAAGAAATGTCAAAAAATAGAGATGTTGCACTGAGCTGTTCGATGTTAAATCAACACCGGAACAGCTATGCAGTTTTTTGACAGTTTGACTCGATGCACTGACATCCCCCAGTGCGCACTGGGCGGGGAACATCGAACAAACCTTTTATAAACAAAATACACAATTCATCTGTTTTGTTTCTGTGTTTTCCGTCAAAATGCATTAATTTCCGAAATGTTTGTACAAAATAAATTATTTTAACTAAAAACGAAATAAAAAAATAAAAATGTCTTACAAAAAGCATCAACACGTAGCAGAACAAACAAATCTTATAGATTTCTCCTTCTGTGATTACAAATCGGCTTTTGAAGCGATACTTTCACTACCCACCAATAATGAACTGATTGTTGAAGACATCAGAGATTTTTGGAAATTCGTAAATAAATACGAATGCATGCTACGAAATGCTGGCCAACCGATACTAGTTGAGCCACTATCACTGTCCAAAAACTTAGAAGCTAACAGATATAAACATTTTCACAAGCGTAACTTTATACCACTTGAGCTTTCATATGATACAAAGAAATGTATTGTTGGTCGTTATTTGGAACACACCAAGGAACTAAGCAAATTGAAGATTGAACAATTTGTTGAAATTGTTTTGGTTTATATGGATTTCAAGCAAAAAGAAAAATTCAATAAAATCAAGAAGTTGCGGAAAGCACAAAGAAATTTACCCATAGCTAAATTTAAAGAACAAATCCAAGAAACCTTAAGGAACCACCAAGTTTTGATAGTTGCAGGTGATACTGGATGTGGCAAATCTACACAAATTCCACAGTATCTTTTTGAGTTTGGTTTTAAAAGTATTGGTGAGTTTTTTTAACATTGTACTTTCTTGTTTTAAATCGTTTCAATTCAAGCTTGCACACAGCCTAGAAGACTAGCATGTGTCTCACTCTCAAAGCGAGTGGCTCATGAGATGTTAGATGACTATGGAACAAGCGTGGGCTTTCAAATTCGATTTGAAAAAAGCAAAACATCTCACACAAACATTGTGTTTATCACTGAAGGATTACTCCTCCGTCAGGTAACTACTTCTCTTGGAAGTGTTTAAGTTGTAACTAATGTAGGTATGTTTCCAGCTTGCAGTTGATTCCAATCTCGACCAATATGATGTTTTGATTTTGGATGAAATCCATGAGAGAAATCTCTTTGGTGATTTCTTGCTAGGCGTGACAAAGTGTCTACTTCGAGCAAAAAGTGAAATGAAACTGGTCCTTATGTCGGCTACAATAAATGTGGAACTTTTTAGAAATTATTTCAAAGACGAGGGGGCTCAGCTGATAGAAGTACCAGGGCGTTTGTATCCGATTAAAACAATTTACTTACCACCACCAGCTCTTGATTTAAAAAGGAGTGGAGCACGAAGCACTGCATCTGTGCGTCTTGATCCGGGCCCGTTTATTCAAGTCCTCAATATAATAGATCAGAAGTATCCATGTTAGTGGAAGAGATTTTATTTCATCTTACTTTCATGTCATAATGCTTTTCTTATTTTAGTAAGTGAACGCGGCGATGTGCTTATTTTTGTAAGCGGTGTAAATGAGATCACAACAATATGCGATGCTGCCAAAGAATACGCGGAAAAAAATAATCATTGGATAATATTGCCGTTGCATAGTGGACTAGCATTAGCCGAGCAGGATAAGGTAGGTATTAAACCGAGTTAGATATGATCGCGGCTTTTCGAAAAATGTCATAAATATCGAGTTTAGAGTCTAAGCCCTTATGCTCAAGAAATTTCTTCAATTAAATATAAATGTGGTTTCGCCGCTGCATTCGTCATCAACCAAAGGCTTCGTGGTGGTGGTCTGGTGAAACCTAGCACATCAGTTGCGGCATTTCTGATGGCTTATTGGCAGTGTTGCCACTGGTCTTCGGCACTTGATGCTGGCGGTACTGGATTTCTTGAGAGATTACGGGATATTCGATCGGCATAGGTTCTGGCGGTTTCTTGCGATTGCAGCTTTCCGACGTCGTACTTCCTCACAGTATTCCTCCGTTGTTGTGGAGTTCGGGTTATTCGCATTCTTACCTTTGCTGCAACAAGGTAGTGATCCGAGTCGATGTTAGCCGCTCGGAAGGTGCGAACATCCAAGATACTGGAGGCGTGTCTTGCATCGGCCGCAACGTGATCAATCTGGTTGACGGTTCTTTGATCTGGGTGTCGCCCAGTCCCTTTGTGTATATCGAGATGAGGAAAACGTGTGCTTACAATGGTGACGTTATGTGCCGCTGCGAAGTCAATTAGTCTAAGTCCGTTTTCAGACGTTGTGTCGTGTAGGCTATGTTTTCCGACAGTCCTACCAAAGATTTCCTCTTTACCTATTTTGGAGTTAAAATCGCCTAGTACAATCTTAACGTCGTATTTAGGACATTGCTCATAGGTTTTGTCGAGGAGCTCTTAGAAGTGATCCTTGGTGGCGTCATCTTTGTCCTCTGTGGGGACATGAGCGCATATTAGGCTAATGTTGGCGAATTTAGCCTTGATACAGATTGTCACAAGTCGCTCAATTACGTGTCTAAAGCCCAAGACTTCTTGCCTAAGTCTACCGCTTATGACGAATCCGCACCCAAATAAACGCTGTGGTCTTCTTGCACAATCACCGTAATACACGTCACAGTTTTTCATCCTCCTTTTGCCCGGCCCATCCCATCGCACTTCCTGGTGGCAGTAATTCGGGCTCTGTAGCAGTCTAGGGCCTCCGCTAGTTGTTTGGCTGCAAGTGATCTGTTAAGAGTTCTAACATTCCACGTGCAGGTCCAAAGGTCGTTGTCCTTAATTCGTTTTTCCGAATCGTCAACAGTTAATCCGTCGTTTTCCGAGGCTATTGGTCGCTTCGCAACTTTTTCTTTTTTCCATGGCAGGGTTGTTAACCCCACGCACAACCCCCAACCTGGAGGGCCAGGTCCTTTATTGCATTACTTGGAGTCAGTAACCCACTTGGGGATATGAGCGCTGCCATTGGCCCATTAAGAGTTCATCCGCCAACATCTCTATTTCAATTCCCTGGTTTGCATTGAATTGTCCCAATGACTTTATCTGCAAATATATGGAAGTAGCTCATTAGGGCATCTGCTTCGTTGACTGTTCACGCCACCGTTGGTCCAATTGGTTGGGCTCATCCGCCGTACCTCTTTCTGAGGGGCACGTGCAAGACTTCTGCGAATCGATCAGAACAGTCATTAAAGCAGAGCATTATAGTGTTGCTATTTTTTCTGTGTTGAACAATCGCGCTTATAAGTTTAGCAAGAATGTCCAGATGGGCAGAACAGTACCAGGTGGTTACCGCGGGGAAGTAAAATCAGCACAATTGATGCGTACGAGATATTTGCAGCAACTGTCACCTGTTTGATGCCTTTAAGTGCCTACCCTACCTAAAAAAAAGAATTCTTTACGTTTTTTACAAATTACCAAACATTTGTAATGCCTTTAAGACAGCAGTATTTTTTGCTGAATTTTTTGTTCATGTAAATATTTGGTTTTAAGAATGTTAGCATTGCATGTCTTGTTTGTGTTGGTTTTGATAACCTTATTACCTCAATACAGCTTGAATCAAACCATGCGTTTTCCTCAGGTTTGATACTTTTTTTTCTATGGCGAAAGATGAAAAAATCTCCATAGACACCATAGGCCCGTACCTATGGTAGTTTGAGATTCTTACTCACTAAAAAAACACCTTCATTTGTTCGTTCGACTACAACTAAGTTGCCTTATGAGGTAGTTTAATCTTCATTTTCATTAATCACGTTTGGCAGGGAGCTCCCCATTGCGGGGACCTGCAATACCGCATAATCACACGGTTATATGTCTTGCTACGCTAGGTCGAACGATCTAGTTCTCCGAAGTCGGCATATAAAATTTGTCTCTTTTGCATATGGCTTGGTTTGGCACAAACCAAGAGTTCTATTTCGTAAGTCCACACAGGTTTTAGCACTTGCTTGTAGATAAGCAGTTTGTTATAAGTACTTAGATTGGAATATTTTCCAATTAGCCAGTTTAGTTCTCGGAATATCGAGTTCTTCTCTTTTCTTTTTAACGTGCGTCTTCCATTTAAGCTTAGCATCAAGAGTCATGCCTAGATACTTGGCTTCGCTAGCATACGGTATTTGAACCGAGTTAATAAATATGGGTAGATTGGTAACATTCTTGTTAGTAAAGTTAACATGTGCTGATTTGGACTCGTTCAGAACAATGCGCCATTTCTTCGTCCAGTTTGTTACTATATCAAGAGTTTTCTGCTTTTCGGTTGCTGGATGATGCAAGTATGGCCGTATCATCAGCAAATGTTGCTATCGTGACGTCTTCTTCTTGAGGTATATCTCGAGTATAAAGAACGAATAACACTGGACCAAGAACGCTTCCTTGTGGAACACCAGCATTTGTTTGTTTAAATCCTGAATATTCAGTACCTTGTTTCACTCGGGAAATTCTATTTTCCAGATAGGATTCCAGAATATAATATATTTGTTTCGGAAAAACCTGTCTTAATTTAAATCTTAAGTCGTCGTGCCAGACCTTATCGAAAGCTTGGGAAATATCAAGAAACGCACTTAAACATATCCTTCTTGCCTCTAGGGATTTTTCAATTTCTCGAGGTGATCGGCAAACAGATCTGCCTTTTCTTTGTCTGTTTTAGCCCAGTCTCCATTGCTTGTTCGAACTGGTGCGGATTGTAACTTAAGGTTTTTAACACCTTAAAAAGCCTTCCAGATAGAGCAATCCGTACTTTTTTCTGTAGAAAGACCTTCGAGATAAGTAGAAATCTCACGGTTTTTTGAATCTCTGATTGCATTTTTCAGTTTACAGATTCAATTGAAACATTTTGCACGAATCCCTTCCCAATTTGTTCTGTTGTTTGTCAAAAATGACGCACTTTCCTTTATTATTAGGCATTCGCTTACTGTCAACATGACTGTTGAGTGATCAGTAGGAAGATCATAGCTATCCTCGATCTTGGTATAGTTTTTATTTAAACCCTTTGCGATAAAAAGTCAAGCTGATCTGAAGTTTTGGCTACGCCCGTAGGCCAGTAAGTTGGTTTTCCGGTCGGTAAAAAGTCAGCACTAGTTTCCATGCAAGCTTTAAAAAGTTGTCTCCCTCGGATTGATATGCATCTTGATCCCCAAAAAGTATGTTTTGAATTAAATTCACCGCCTATAATAAACTTAGAATCGAGAGTTTCAAAAAGATTTATGAAATCTGTTTTCTCTATCTTGCACTTAGGAGGACAATATATTGATGCAATGTTATATGTCGAACGTCGGAATTTTATATTGACTGCACAAACTTGCATTTTCTCAAGTTCGGTTACTGATTTTAAGGAATGGAAAATGTTTTCTCTTATAAAAAGAGAGGATCCATGAAAACACCATGATATAGAAAATAGTGGCGATCGGCTCAAAGATATCGTTTAAGAGACATATTTACAAGTAACTTCCAAAACATACTCTATCTTGTTTATAACACACTTTTATCATTTATTTATTGTTCTTCTATATTTTAATGAACCATTTATGAGAACGCAGTGTTTATATACTACAAATATATTGTTATCGTAACGAATCAATAATAAATAATAATAGGTTTTCGACTATGCTCCCGAAGGAATGAGAAAATGTATTGTTTCCACCAACATAGCTGAAACTTCTCTTACCGTAGATGGCATTCGATTTGTTGTTGATTCAGGAAAGGTAAGGTCATACCAGTTTGAAATTCGGTTGAATAAAAACCAAATTAAATTCTAGGTTAAAGAAATGAGTTACGATACTTCAAGCAAAGGACAAAGACTCAAAGAATTTTGGGTCTCAAAATCATCCGCTGAGCAAAGAAAAGGTCGTGCTGGTCGTACAGGTCCTGGAGTAAGATTACTGATGAAGATACTTATATACCAAGAATACATATTTTTCTTCTTTTTTTTTTTAAGGTCTGCTATAGGATATTTTCAGAGAAACAATTCGAATCTTTGGAATCATATCCGACGCCTGAAATTTACAGAGTTCCTCTAGAAACAATTCTTTTGCAAATGATTTCGATGGGTTTGCCAAATGTTCGAATTTTTCCCTTCATCGAAGCTCCATCAGAAGAAAATATCGAGCAAACTATTTTGGCTCTAAAGCAACATGTATATATATAAAAGTCGTATGAATTTAAGAAGATTTTTTTTCAATTTTGTTTTTAGAATGCCTTAGCTGTAGATGAAAAAATCACACCGCTTGGTAGAGCTTTGTCTAATTTGCCAGTCGAAATAACTATTGGCAAAATGCTTTTAATGGGCTGTGTGTTTACTGACGTTGAGAAAATACTTACTTTGGCTGCAGCGCTAAGTGTACAAAACCCGTTCACTAATCGGGCATATAATGACACCAAATGTGCGGTACGTACGAGTTTTTTTTTGTTTTTAAAAAGCCAATTAATATTTTTAAAAACAATCACCAGCAAGAACGTGCGGATCTTGAATCAGATCAAGGCGATATATTTACGTTGTTAAATGCATATCAGGAATGGTTGGATTTGAAGGCGGACAGATCTGAAAACACCAGAAAATGGTGCTTTAAATTGGGATTGGAAGAGCAAAGGTAAAATTGTTCTTATGAAGAAAATAGACGTGAACGATGTTTATTTAATAGGTGATATAACAACAACAATTCACAAAAGTACATTATCTTTCTCTTAGGTTGGACTAAATTCCGGGGTAGATCTGGGCTTCAAAAAAGTTTCTCTACCCCGCTCGGCATTTAGCTAGCTGCATTCAGTTTTGCTCGTGAAGTTGTGAAGAGGTGCTCTTACACTTGCTGCCACCATCCTTAGAATCGGTCTTCATCTGCTGCGCCTTCTTTCTGTAGATTGGTGTCTCATCTGTTGTGCAATCTTTCATTAGTTTGGTGTCGACGCGCTCAATATGACTTAGCCATCTGAGACGCTGTACTTTTAATCTTTTGGCGAAGTCTGGTATATCATGATACTGATTCCATTTATCGGGCTTGCTTTTTTTTTGACCACGTCTTGCTTATGGATTGATCATCTTTATCATCGGCGCAACAACGGGACTCTGCCCTGGTCTTCTTTCAAGCAATTTCTCAATATATCCTGATTGCTGGCCGACCCCATCCAAGCACCGCAAGGGTTCGGGTGTCCTGGTCTACGCCATCCCTCCAACGCAAGCCAGGTCTACGTTGTCTTTTTCTATAAAAAGAACTGCGAAAGATTTTCCGAGCTGGTTCCTCTTCAATCATGCGAACTAGATGCCCAGCCCACCGGAGTCTAACGAGCTTGATTTTTTCCATATCATCTGCTTCGGACAGAAGCTCTAGAGGTAGGAATGGAAACCTCGTAGTAGAGTCACAGTCGGTGCTGAGTACATGGAAGGACCATTTCTGCAGACTGTTATACGGCGATGAAGACCAAAATCCAGCTGTCAGACAGAATGAACCATTCAACATGGACGATGACAGACAAAACTTTCGTCCACCTGACCAAAATGAAGTGAGGATAGCAATATCTAAACTAAAAAAACAACAAAGCTGCTGGACCCGACGGACTACCCGCCGAACTTTTTAAAGCGGCCAGAGATGACCTAGTGGAGTGCATACACCAACTCTTCTCTAAATTTTGGTCAGAGTATGCCTGATGAATGGAACCTCAGCATCGTTTTCCCGATCCACAAGAATTCGTAATCGATACCCACCACCTCTTCATCGATTTTAGGGTCGCGTACGATAGCATATATAGAGACGAGGTGACAAGGTGATGCGCTATCGTGCGATTTCTTGAACTTAATACTTGAACAAATTATAAGAAACTCGCAAATCAATTGTAGTGGGACAATTTTTTTCAAGTCTGTGCAATTGTTAGCATACGCTGACGACATAGCCATCATTGGCAGAACTCGGCGAGCTGTCACTGGAATGTTTGCTAGCATTGAAGCTGAAGCGGCTAAGATGGGACTAGCAGTCAATGAGGCCAAAACGAAGTACCTGCTGTCCACATAAAGGGACACACAACACCGGCGGATTGAACAAAACATCACAATAGACAGGTACAACTTTGTGGTAGTTAGGGACTTAGTGTACCTCGGATCCGCTATAAAATTTGACAGGGATAGGGATAGGGATTTTTGCCCTATCTGCGTTAACGGGCTTTGGAGGAGAAGGTTCAACCAAGAACTATACGAGCTGTAAAGCGACAGTGACCTGTAGAGCGAATGGACAACAATGTTCCGGCTCGCAGGATCTTCGATTCCATCCCAGAGGGTAGACCCAGTGAAGGAAGACCTCGCCTTAGTTGGCGCGCTCTAGTGGAGGACGACCTCAACCAACTTAGAGTGCGAAACTGGAGGCAGCTAGCCAAAGACCGAGCTGGAGATGCATGTTGGTTGAGGCCCAGCTTCGTCCCGAACTGTAGCACCCCCTAAGTAAGTAAGTAAATACTGGCTTGCTTCAGAGCTCTGTTTCCTCACAATCTCCAACCATTGTCTGAAATATATTATTACTAGCCTTACCCGGCGTGCGTTTTTACGGACAAGAAAGAATGAATGAAGTATTTTATTTCGAAATTGAAAAAACTGAGTTTATTTTATCAATGACAAGAAAATTTTTATTGTAAATAATTACTGTGATGCGAGTGCATATACAATATTCTTAGTTTTCCATTTGGTGCGAAAATGAACAATTTTTTCGGCGTTCCAACTCTGGAGCAAGCAACTTATAGCTGGCCATGGGAAAAACATGGATTCTCCAGATTCAACCCCGCAACAGCAAGCGATTGTAATCGCAAAGGTTAGGCGAACAGGAATTTGCAATCGCTTGAAATTGAACGGTAGATCGGTGGGTATCATCCTTTGCTTTTACCGCTAATAATTGTTGCTTCAATAACATTTGGCATTGATTTCTTAACGGAAAGTCTGGTTCCATTGCATGGCTTTGGTGGATCCAAATTTCGATGGTGGACCTACTTTCAAAGATAGTATATGTGGTGGCATTCCAGACGGCTCCAGGGAATTCAAAAATTCTACCGGATAATTGACTGTTTGATCCTCATCTGTAACTATGTCAACTGATTTATATTTCATTGTGTCTCCTGTGATTTACAATTGAATTCGATCTTTGATTTTGTTAACATAATCATTTTTGGGAGCTAAAATCGCTCGTTCAATTCTCGTCTCAGATGGCTGGGTCATATAGAACGAATGGACATCAATGCCACGGCCCGGAAATTTTTCGAATCCACCCCAGAGAGACGGCGCAGTAGAGGAAGACCGAGATTCAGGTGGCGCACACAAGTGGAAGAGGGCCTCAACCGACTCCGCGTGCGAAACTGGAGCAGCTAACTAGGGACCGAGCTGGCTGGAGAGGTTGGTTGAGGCCCAGGTCCACCCCGGACTGTAGCGCCACCAAATGTAAGGTAAGGTAAAATCGCTCGTTCGCGAAGCCAGTCATGATTTTTGATGTTTGTCGAAATGTTCAGGAAAACCATCTTATCAATGGGTTGAATTGACGACTGCATTTGGCAAAAACTTGATGCAAAAGATATTTCACTTGTGCATGATCGATCGGAAATTTGCCGTCACCAATGTCCAATAGTTGCTTGGAGAATGTTTGAGCAGAAACATCTTGTAGTAAATGTACACGCATATTGGTCGATAAGAGATTTTTTTCACATTTCTTCAAAGTGGTGATGCTTTGAGGCAAGCATTGAGATCAGCGGGTATTGATCTTGGAATCACAGGTAGAGTTTGACGAAAATCACTAGCTAATTGGCTGATCTATTCTCCTCAGATCGCGATTTCTTAAGGGCCATTGTTCATTCATCCCAAACGATAAGTTTACATGTTTTCACTATGATTCACATTCAACGGTAGCTTCAGGGCTGAATTTGCCGTTCGCCCTCGATCAAGTAACGTTGCTGCCCTATTCCTGAAGATGCACAGCGAGTGCAATTTCATTTTGTTTTCGCAAGTATCAAATTCAGGAGAAAAGTTTTTCCAGTTCCTTCTGGTGCATCAAGGAAAATAAGCCCACGGTTTCCGTTTCGAACATAAACAGTGTTGTCGAACCGTGTTGAAAGCGATTCGTTGATCATTTGTTAAGAGATTGATTTGAGTATCAACAAAAGATTGTAACTGCTCAACATCGTATTGTTTTTCACGTAAAACGTGTCTGCCTTTAACAAATGTTCTATCACGTATCGGTAAAGGGAGACCAAGCTGACAATCATGCAAATATTGCGAATTTTTTCATGTTTATGATCTTCTTTTCCTTTCAGTTTTTCTTCTTATTATTTCACTTACTCCTCTTGTTTATACAAAAATTGAAAAATTATCATGTTTCTTATATACATGAAAGTAAAATTTCACGCGATGATAAAATGCCAGCGCCATCTATCGGTAGGGGGTCGGACCACTCTATAAACCTTCCTTATGATTTGTAAAATAAATTACGTTTAGCACTCAAGAGGGTTGTGTGCATAGTTTTCGAGACTATATAGCGTACACACACAAATTTTGAATTTTATTCTAAATCATTATCACTTACAATAATTATTTCCAGATTCTACGAAATAGCCAAACTAAGAAATCAGTTTCAAAATATACTTGAAACGAGCAATCTGCTTCCAGCGAAACCTGAAGAATCATTGTCCAGTGCAGATCGATCCCGTCGACACGGTGAAGTTCGAATGTTAAGGGCCATCAAAAGAAAGCAAAAATACCAAGAGCCTAAAAAACGTAAATTACTCAAAAGAAATCAAGACTGTGAAGAAGATTTTGGCGAGAACACCGACGATATTCGAGACGTTGATTTCAGACTCACTCACGATTCCAATAAAATTGAGGTTGGAATTTTATTTATTTTTTTTTTTCAGCCATACTAGTAGGTTTTTTATTTTTAAATGAGTAGGTTCTACTGGCATCATCAGATGTCCGAAGGCACAAGGATGTAATTTTGTTAAAATTAATAATCGTCAGTGGGTTTTATCCACAAATTGCTGTTCCTGACGATTTCAATTATTGCAAGGTTAGACTTTGTTTAATGAAATTGTACGACGACTGACTTTACATGACCTTATTTTAGAGTGCTAGTCAACAATTCTTTCACACATTTCTCAAGCCATTTATCTCCATTCATCCAAATTCACAATTTTCGAAGAACTTTGAAATATTAAAGCTCAATGAAAGTGATATCTTGGATAAACCCAGTTATTATACACCGAAACAATCACTGAGTATAAGACACCAAGTCCTCTGCTACCAGTAAGTACTTTTGGTACAAACTTTTTGTTTTTTTAAGGTAAACACTTTTTTTTTAGAAATCTCTTAGAAACGGCTAAGCCTTATCTTATGAATTCAATTCGAATGCCAGCAGCACAAACCTTGCTTCTTTTTTCATTTTCTATTGACACAAATACATTTATAACTCGTGTTGTTTGTGATTCATGGCTATGTCTAGACTTTCCAGTTCCAGATACCGGGAGAGAACTCCTTAGTCGTGCAACTAAATTACGAAGCAAATGGTCAAAGATGTTGTACGAAAAGTTGAATGGCAAGTTACTCGTATTAGAAGAAGAAGATATCTTTTTTTTAAATCTTATACTACATTATTCTATTACTTTAGATCTGTCCAATCCGTTAGAAACTGATTCGAGTAAAAAAACTACTAGAGAAGATCAAATGGAGCTATGGGAAGACATGATAGCATTTATGAGTGCAAGTGTGGCTTACACTTTGAAACGACTTCTTCCAGCCGATATCAAAGTAAGTTTTTTGTTTGCTCAAATTGAGTTGCTTAAGTAGTTGTAAGCTGTCCAAATCGTAAGCTGGAAGAAAAGTCAAAAAAGCAAGCAAGGCCCACATTTCAACAATTTTGTTGTCCATCTTTTAGAATCTTTATAATGAGCATCAATTGGCGGATCCGGAAAACCTTACACCAAATCCATTTTCTGAAGATTTTGTGGCCTCCCTTAATTCAGAAAAGGGAGGAATGAATGTCACTGAGAATGTTGTTTACGGCTGGTAATACAACTCGTGTATTATCTTTTAATGACAAGTAATTTATATTTTATTTAAAGTTTAAGAGAAGTACAATGGACAATATCAATGGATGCCGAAATGAATGATCATAATTGGGAATGTCCTTACTGCAAAGAAGAAGTGCCTATGGATGGAATTAAAAAACTGGTGCATAAAACAAGTAATTTAAGCTTTCAATTATTTTGCCAAAGAATTTTTGTTCATTGATTTTGTTTTTTAAAGGGTGCAAGAAAACAGAAGTCAGAAGACCAAAATCAGAAGGACACATTAAAAATGATAATAAAGACAAAAGCAAAGACAGTAGAACTTCTTCTGGCTATAACTGCTCGATTTGTAAGAAAACCTTGCCTCTATCTGCTATAGATATCTTAAGACATAAAAAAAACTGTAAGCAATAAAACTTCGAGCAAGTAAATGTATTTTTTAAAGAACAAAATTAAAAACTACATTTGTTAATCTCCTAAAAAAAACAAATATGTCTTTCCCCTTTATTCGTCTTATATTTAAACGTTGTTTTTTTTATATATATTTAAATAATTTTTAGTTTATCTATGTATAACTTTCATCAATTAACATTTTAAACATAACTTTTGCTCTTTACTATGCTTAACTTTTGGACAAAGTTTAAAGATTGTCAAACCTAGCTGCTATCTTTGAAGTTTTTGGAGCTTTTTTTGATACCATAACCTGAAATTTGAAATAATTATGATTAAATATAAAGATTTTATAAAACAAAACTATTTCTTACTGTCTTTTGTGTGGATTCTGTTAATTTATTTGTGTCACTCACAACTGCCGGCGAAGCTATGTTATTATTTTCTATTTTGTTTATATTTTTGTTGAATGAATCGATGGAACAATTTTGTATCTAGAAAATAAAAATTAAATTTTGATGAAACTATTCCAAAAAAATAAAAATGAGGTTGGGAAGTTTTATTACAAAGGTACAAAATTATGGAGCTTTGTATAGTTCAAACCGGATCATAGAATCGATGTTCATGCTGAGAATGTGAAAAGACAAGACGTACAGATATGACGAACCGAACTTGGCAGAATGAAAATAAAATGGTCACGTCCTAGAAGACGGAAAACAGCATTTGTTCAGCCTGTCCCTAAGAACGTTGACCCATACTTCCCCCGACCCATAGCACTTACATCCCTTCTTTCTAAGGTCATGGAAACGCTGATTAACCGTTATAAAGATATGTGTAAGAGACGATAGAATGTATATCCTTGACAAAATATTCCGCTGGAGCAAAACATTAGGACTTTTATGCAACAACACTGCAGATGGAATTTCGCAAATAAATCGAATTTACCAAAAAGACCTAATCAAACAGCTGGGTAATCTGGATGTGACAGATGTACGTTAAAACAACCTGGTAAATAGAAGTAATCGAACGACATTTAGCAGTCAAAGCGGAAGCAGTTTATTGAAGATTCAAACCATTCAAATGTTTTCGAACTCGACTCAAGCATAGGGTATGCCGTCTGCATAAATAAAGAAATTAAATTGGAAATAAAAACTTTTAATATAATAAGTTACAATATATCAGGTTTAAGTACAAAGTCATTATATGGAAATTTTTATGAATTATTAAACAATTATGATTTTGTATTTTTTTATGAAACATTTGTTTTGAAGAAGATTAAAGTTTATACACCGATTATTTAAATAACTTCAATTGTATATTGATACCAGCAATAAGATTAAATACAAGAGAAAGGCCAAATGGTGGATGCTTTTTTGGGTACAAGAAGTCTATTAAACATATGTCATGTCAATTTATATCGGATGAAGAAGTTACATATCTACGTGTTGTCATTAATTCTAAAAAGTATGTTATAATACCGTCTTACGTAAACTGCAACCATTGGGAGAGGAATTTCGGAATCTTGCAAGATTTTCTAGAACGCAACAATGAGGAAATTATATATTACTTTTAGGTTATTTGAACGCGATGATTGGTGAGGAAACAGTAATAGCGAGTTTCATTCAAATTTTAAAGATTTGATCTCAAAATTCAGATTTGCTCTTTTCAATGAAACTTATTTCACAATTTAATCGTAGTATTGGTGATCATCTGACGAGCACATACAGTATTTTGACGACAACCAAAAATATCTATGCACAGTTGTTGATTCACTCAAAATGCCATTTTGGTATTTTCTGACTTCACTTCACTTCATTTTTTATTACTGTTTTGTTTCTTTTACGAATATTTGTCAATTTTATTGCTAAACATAGGCTGGCACAAGCTTACAACAAATAACAAAACATTTTCCATTTGACGTTTGACCGATGACTATTTACATGTATATGTGCATTCAGATCAAATCTGCCACCCCATCAGAGATCAAATCTTTTGTGTGAGATTTGATCTAGATTTGCTCTTTTTCTTGCAATGAAACTCTAAAAACTGAAAAAGATCAAATCTTTTGACAGAAAATCAAATCTTTTCTTCAATAAAACTCGCTATAAGAGAAAATATGTTTGCCGGAAAAGTCAAAGATACAATAATTATTAACGCAATAGGGAAACAACTATTGGATTTATGTGATTCATTTGGCTTTTATGTCATGAATGGTGTGAGTAAGTCTGACAAAAGTGGCGAATATACTTTTTTGGGTCAAAGGTTCGTCAGTGGTTGATTTCTGTCTAGCAAGAGAGGAATGGATGACACTAATCCACGATTTTAAGCTGTTGAGTTTACCATTTTCTGACCACATGCCAATAACAGCTCAAATAAACTTATCTAATTGGCCACTCGAGGAAATCAGGAACTGCCCCCAAAATTGTTATGGAAGGAAAGAAAGGCATCAGAATATCGACAACATTTAGAAAGAAACCTGCAAACGGAAGGAGAACTAAGTTTGGGCGATATTCAATTAGTTATAAAAACGTCTTATCCGTTCATCTCACAACCAAATAAGAGCAAACCTAACGTAAAGGAGAAGTGGTTTGATGATGATTGTGAAGCGGCTAGGAGAAGATCCTTCGGTTTGCTTATATTTTTCAGGAAGCACAACAACCCATATTTCAAAAGAGGCTATATTGAAGAGAACATTTTTTTTTTAAGAAAACCTGTAGAGAAAAAAATAAGGTTCTACGAAGATGAGGCTATGAAACTGACTTTCTGCAAAGATTCAAAAAAAATTTGGAAAGCAATACAAATCATAAACGGGAGAAACCTTAAAATCAGCGACAAACTTTCTGTTGCTTTATTGAAGGAGCACTTCCAAGATCTATTAAACCCTGCTATCATCGCGCCAAATATTATGTATGCAAAACCCTCTTATTTTAACGAAATTCTGGATTCCCCATTTACTTATGAAGAAGTTCATTTGACATCAAGCAAACTCAAAGATAGTAAGGTTCCAGGAATAGATAGAATAACTGTAGAACTGCTGAAATATGGAACGGTGAAACTTACTATGAAACTTACTGAGGCATTCAATTATATATTGAGTACTGGAAGAATACCACATCAGTTTAAGGAAGCGATAATTTTCCCAATTCATAAACAAGGAGACATATCCGATCCAAATAACTATCGAGGAATATCCTTTCTTAATACCTTCTACAAATTATTTGTATCTCTTTTAAACAACCGTTTCTATAGATTGATAAGCCAGAACAAACTGATAAAGGAATGCCAGGCCGGTTTTCGGAGTGGCTACTCAACTATCGACAACATATTTATCTTAAGAACCATTGCGGGATATTTCTTAGTACAAAGTAAAAAACTATACGTATTTTTCGTTGACTTCAAGGCTGTTTCCGACACAATTGATAGGAGGGCTCTGTTTTACAAGATTTACAATTCGGGAATGACATCAAAACGCCGCCTCAAAACGCGCTCTGTTTGACAAGGCCTTAAGTCACTTAAATTATTGTTTTGACATTTTTTTTGTATCATTTTCATTTTTAATATTGCTTATCATGGAAAAACTGAAAATAGGAAAGCATGTAAGAATATATGTAGTTCTGAAAAACGAGATATGGCAAAAAATCGGAAATGACCTATTTCTCCAACGTTGCGTTAAAACGCCGCGTCAAAATATTCTCAACGTCGCGTTAAACAATCTCACCGCGTAAGAAACGCGCTCTGTTTAACAAAGCCTTCAATTCTCAAAATAATTAAAAAAATAATCTGTTCTAACGCGGCGTCAAAATAATAATTTGTAATTTATTTCAACGCCGCGCTTAGGCGATGCGTATTGCTTAAGATATTTTTTAAAATTGAAAACATTTCAAAAACATGTTTTTTTAGTGGCATAAATTCCTGTCAGGTCACTATTCCGACACAGTCCCTGCAGGGACAGGCTACGTGTGACTGTGTCCCACCAACAGTGACAGAGCTATTACACGGTCCTTGTAATTTGTCACTGCTAGGGACATAAAAGTGACTTGTCACTGTGCCTGTCACTGCAAGGACATGCAAAACAATGACGATCACACGACGTGACACTTTTAGGACAGAAAACTACGTCATAGTGAAGTCAGAATGTCACTGCAGTGACCAATTACAAGGACCGTCTAATACTAGCTTTATACTCGAGTTTAGGGCGTATAAACGCTTTATAAATTGTAGCCAGATCAGATAGGGAAAATACTTCTTACACCGATACAGAAAACCAAAGCACACTTACTTGCTATCCGAGCAGTATAAATCAATAATAAAATCAATTGCTATTGAAAGTTCATCATAAACGGAAGATAAACTTTTTGGTGGAATGTATACACCTTAAAAATATACAAAGTTTTGGTCCCTACAATTATTTTTACACAGACTAATTCTATTGATAGTTAAAACGGGAAGGAGACTGACGAAGAAAAAAATGTGTTTCTTACCGCAATCAAAACACCTCCACCCAGTTCTTTTGCATTACCATTATGACGATCTTTTCTATAAAACTAGGAACTCTGGGTAAAAAAGTTCTGTGTCCAAGAAAAAAAAGAATTTAACCAAGTTTCTGTCAAAACATTTGTTTTCATATCATGTGGAAATGCTTGAGAGTTTGAATAAATGTAAACGGTTTTACTACGAAGCCCTCTTACGTTTTGGTAGAAGAGGGTAATCCTTTTGAGTTTTTTGCAATTGGAAGTTTAGTTGTATCGCGTTGTGTCTTAACTGATATGAATTCCTTTATTGAGATCTCTGGGGGCCAAAGATTAGTATTGCAAATGGAGTCAAAGTAAGTTGGATTCCTAGTCAGTTAAAATGAAGAGGACGAAGCTTTTAGGCCTATTGATCTTAGTACACTTAACATAAGTGTTACCAGGTATCGCTTTGCTAAATACTAAATGTGAAATAATATCATTAGAGGTTGTGTCAGGCACCGAACGATAAATAAAAATTGATTTAGGCTTTGATACAGCTTTTGTAGGAAGGTAATCTATAGAAGTATTAGCTTCTATAGACTTAAGTTATTGAACATGTATTATTATCGAGAATTAAATCATCGGTACAAGTTGAGGAATCCACCCTGTAGTTGGTTTCAGTATATGAATTTAAGTTGGAAACGGTGCCGGAGATATCACAAAGTGCCACAATTATATGGGTATAACATTGTTGAGTAAATCCTATAAGATATTCTCTTCTATCATATATATATATATATATAGGCCTATATGCGAAAACCATAATCGGCAACTATAAATTTGGTTCCATACCAGGAAATCAACAATTGGTCAGATATTTATCCTATCAGGTGATGGGGAAAAAGTTTATAGACTTTAAAGCCACCTACGATAGAATAGCCAGAGTAGAACTTTATAAGGCCATGAGAGAATTGGGCATCCCAAATATATTGACACGACTTTGTAGGCTGACCATGACCAACATTACAAGCCAGAACAATCAACATCTTTAATGGACTCCGGACAAGGTGATGGTCTGGCTTGCATCCTCTTCAGCCTGACGTTGGAGAAAGCAATCCGAGGACTGTGGCATGTCACCAAGTCCAGGCAGATATTGGCCTACGCAGACGACATTAAAATCATCGGCATCCTTTACCCAGATTGAACAAGAAGGCGGCACAAAACCTGGGGCTGTACATTAATGAAGGGAAGACTAAGTACATGGTGGCTACGTCTGCGAGAAATATTGGCCCATCTATCAGGCTAGCGGAACATGAATTTGAAGTAGTGTAGCCCTTTAACTACCTTGGATCAAAAGAAGCAGACGATAATAATATGGAAGAAATACTCGGAAGGCTGTTAAAATCCAATAGAAATTACTATAGTCTTGTTAAGGCTCTTTAAATCCAGAAAACTTACCATAAATCACCAAACTGCTGCTGTACAAGACTACGGTCTTATCAGTACACACATATGAATTCGAGACTTGGCTGCTTACAAAAAGGCACTCTGATCTCTTATCCGCGTTCGAGAGGAAAGTCTTACGAAGAATTGTTGGCCACCTGTGCGCGGACGATTCCGGAGAAGACACAATAATGTATTGTTTGAAATCTGCCTCGAAGCAGATGTGGACAAAAATGTAGCTCGGTAAACTTCGGTGGGCTGGACAACTAGCTCCGATGAGCCAGCTAGAAAAGTATTTTGCAGTTCTTTTGTATGGTAAAAGACAACGTCGCAGACATTGCGAGATTCAACGATGGGCGGGCTTGGCAGCAACACCAACTTAACTGAGACTAAAAGTAAGTACAACTAACCTGGAAAATCTTCTTTTGTTTATTTCTGAGGTATGTCGTTATTAAGAAAACCGGCGCTTAGACGTCTTCCGTCTTCCTCAACGTCGACCTAAACTTTTAGCGATACTTAAGACAAACATTTAGGGACCGAATTGGTTAAAGAAGTCTGTTGCTTGAAGCCCAGGTGCACCCTGGTCTGCTACGATTAGGTAATTCAAATACGTATGTATTATTTTAACCTTGAAACGAAACTTTCTGACTTAAGGATTAATTTTGCCCCGTGGCTTAGTGGTTAGTGTGTCGGACTGCTAAGCGAAGAGCCTGGGTTCGAGTCCCGCTCATATCCACCTTCTTTTCCGGGGTACTGCCTCCTGCGAGGAACTGACAAAATCTCAAATCTCATGTAGCCGTTCCGACTCGGCGGTAAACTGTAGGTCCCTTCTATTCTTGAAGATTAACAACACACACAGGAATGGTTGAGAGTATAAGTAGCTAAGCCTTAAGGAGGTTGCGCCAATAAATAAAATAATTATAAAAAAAGTCAATATGTTTTTCTTTGACAACTTACATACAAACTTACCGATTCTTCAATTTTTTCCACACCAATGGGTTTCTGTAGTTGCTTATTCGTGCAGGACTTCATTACTTGCAATGGAATAAATGCACCTTTTTGATTTAAGCAAACCGGACTGTAGAAATTATCATTGACATAAGGCAGTTGCTGTTGTGGCTAATTACAAATAATTATTAAATATCTACAAACTAACTATTAGAAATTAGAAATTTATAACTTACAGCAAAATGGGGAAGACATTTACCATAGAATTGCAATGGCACATCATTTTTCTTCACATCTGTGACAAGGTTTGGCACAGTATGTCCTTCATCAGTTTTGTTTGCTGATATAGCAGAATTTCTCCAATTCGTTGGAGGTGGAAATTGTGATGCATTTACTAGCGGCTAATAATAAATATAAATGTTTATAAATAGTTATAAATGTTCTCGGGCAAAACTCGTTTGGAAACATTTACCTTAATGTCTGTGTTGGCTATATGTAATCCAAGCAAATTCCTGAGGGCCTCAGTCCCAGAATTCAGTTTGCTATTCGGATCTTGAGTAGTATTTGTTGTTAAATTACCAGGCTTCCAATTATCTACATGACTAGGATATGACTTAAAAATTGTATGGTTTTCTGGGACGGGTGTTTTGTGATTTTTTTGTTTTGTTTCTGGAGCTGGCATCCAAAAGTCTTCTTTTGAAACAACATTTAATTTCGTTGTTTCATTATTATCTCTTATATTGTTTTCTATAGCTGCAGTATTTGTCAATTTTGGTTGAGATTCCTTAATAACTGTTGCATTAGTTGAAAGTATATTATTGGTTTTTTGAACGGCATCTGTACGGTTTTCAATAGTTTGCATATTTTTTTCAGAAGTTTCATTTTGATGGGCATTATCTAAAAAATAAAAAAATACATTTCTTTAACTTTTGCTCTAAATAGTTCTTGGAGGAAAAACATAAAATAATATAATTTAATGTATTTATTTATTTATTTCGCCAAGTAGAGACACAGCTCCTAAAGACTATTAAAAACAAAATAAACAAATTCCTTAACAACAAAGAAATACTTTTAGGAAATAAATGTAGACCATTCGGAGTTTGCCTTGGATGCGTCTTCCCTGGTGCCTTTATATTTTGCCAAACATAGTCTCCCCGTGTATATAGGAAATGATATTGTATATCAACTGTGCTTAAACACAGAATTCAACTTCATGTGGTTAAAATTTACGATAAAGAACCGCATCATTCATACATGTTTTCTCTATAGAAGACCAACTTTTAGACAGAGTATCAACTTCTAACGAATGCCTTATCCGACCACCAACAAAGTTACACTGTTACATTGCTACCAACTCTACACAAGTGATATTCAGGGGCACCATACTGCAAAAACTGACAGTGTCATTGTTCTAAGAAAACGATGCTGACTTAAGGTATGCTGAAATTTTTGCTGAATTAAACCACCTTACTCAGCTTGTTGATGAGCCAACCCGAATTCCTGACATTGCAGGCCAAACTGCCAACACCCTAGACTTGTTTCTTACCACCAATCCGGATAAATGCTCTATTTGTGTACTACCGCCTCTAGGCACATCTGACCATTGTATCATTTCTGCAAATTTCTCGTGCCAACTCAATTCAGTTAAAAAAAAAACCCTAGGAGAACCATTTGGCAATACGAGAAAGCCAACTGGGACGGTCTCAATAACTTTTTCATGACCTTTAACTGGTCAATATGCTTCCTCGATAGTGATATTGATTCCAGCGCAGACATGGTTACAAATTTAATTCTTTTAGGAATGAGAAATTTTGTCCAAACACGTCGAAAAGTATCAAACCTAAGGTAAACTCAAGGTTTGATTCGAGCTGTAGATAGGTTACCAGGTTAAAAAATGTAAGTAAAAAATAAATAAATAAATTTATTGGCGCGACAGCTCCTTAAGGAGCCAAGGCCTAGTGACTCTCAACCATTCCTGTGTGTGTGTTGTTAATCTGCAAGGATGGAAGGGACCTACAGTTTACCGCCGAGTCCGAACGGCTAGATGAGATGCACTTTTTCGAGACAAATTTTACTCTTGGAGGTTTTGTCAGTTCCTCGCAACAGGCAGTACCCCAGAAAAAATGGTGGCTATGAGCTGGATTTGAACCCAGGCTCTTTCGCTTAGCAGTCCGACACACTAACCACTAAGCCACGGGGCACGTTGTTATAAAGCAACACCACCGAGGAAAACCGAAAAAAGTTTCAGCAAGCTAGAAAGGCCTGCAATGTTCATTTGTAAGAAATGTAAAGAACCCTTCGTCTTCAACGGTTCTTACGCTCATCTACAACGATACTCCTGCTTTCAGTTCTCAAGAAAAAGCAGATCTGCTTGCTGCCCATTTTGCGGCAAACTCAACGCTGCCAGCAGGTGTCAGAACTTCTTCTTTGCTCGAGAGCTTAAATGTTTTTATGGGCGCAATCTTCTTTCTCGTTCAGTATTGAAAGAGTATTGAAAGACCTTAATATAAACAAATCCACTGGCCCGGATAATATCCTCACTATTGTTCTGAAGAGGTGTTCTTCAACGCTGGGAAAACCTCTGCGTAAGCTTTTCCATCAGTCCTATTTCTCTGGGCTCTTTCCGAGTGGATAGAAAACAGCATTTGTACAGTCTATCCCTAAATAAGGCAAATCTTCTTTTTACCTCTTACCTTAACTCTTTTCCAGATCTACATCCATGTTCTTCGAATGTGGAACTGCAACGGCAGTGTATGATAAGTTCATTAAATTCTGACCTTGACAGCATTGTACAATGGGGAATAAGAAATCGCGTCGAATTTAATGCTTCAAAAACAAAATTTTGCCTTTTGTCGTTAAAGCAAAACATACCTTCAATGCCACTATCCATGAGTGTATCGAAGAAACCGAACAGCTATCAGTTCTTGGTATGTGCATTACAGATCACAGATCAGATATATGGTGCAGAAGCATGGTGCATGTACTCTTTCCTAGGCGGCGGATGGAAGCTCCCTTGGAGTATTCCAGCGAAAAGTACTACGCACGATCACTAGTGGAACGATTACTGCGAAAGCCATAATGTCGGTCATGGAGAAGTTTTCGGTCTTCTAGATACTCCTTAGCTGACGGTTAATCACCGTTTCCATGACCTTAGAAAGAAAGGACGTAAGTGCTATGGGTCCGTAGGAGGAGGGAGATGGGTCACCTTTCTTATGGACAGTCTGGACAAATGCTGTTTTCCATCTTCTAGGAGAGATTCCAGAAGAGTAGGAGCGATGGAAAAGCTTACGCAGCGGTTTGTCATTAGCGATGAGCATTGGAACCGAAAATGTTGAGGAGTTTTTAATATTTTTTTACAAATGTGTGTACTACCTTTTGAACATTGCAGAATTTTTTGCGGTAATTTTTGGTCATGCAAAAGCATTTGGTTCTTTCAATAAAGGAGTTGCATGACTTCCTTGCTTGTTTCTGCTTTTTTGCGATTTTCCTCTGTAGGGTTGGCTTTATAGGATCGGAAACTTACTTATTTTAGCCTGATAGCTATTGAAATTAAAAGCAGTGAAATTATATTCAAAGGAAAATATTTAATTGGAACCAAATGATATTGTTGATGATAGGAGAACACAAACTATTAGAATGAAAAATTATTAAGATTACAAATCAAAGGGATCTGTTCATAATAAACAAAATATTAATTGTTCTCTGTACTTTGATTGTACAGTGTAAATGTATCTCCAACACTCCTCCTCATTAGTCAAAAAGACCACATCTTTCACGTAGCATCTTATGTCTTCCAGCTCCCAATGGTTTTGTAAGCAAATCAGCTAGCATAGATTCTGTTGGACAATATCTGCATACCACCGTCTGTTTCTTGATAAAGTCTTTCACGAAATGATAACGGGTGTCGATATATTTAGTTCTATTTGAAAATTAATTTTAAGCAACTTTGGTTATCTTCAAATATAATTGTTGGTTCAGTGATCAGCTGCTTCATATCATTCAAAATAAGTCGAATCCATGATGCTTCTTGACATGCTTCTGACAGTGCGATGAATTCCGCTTCCGTAGACGAAAGAGCTACGCACGTTTGTTTCCGACATGACCAGCTGATAACTCCAGCATTTACCTTGAATACATAGCCACTATTTGATTTACGACTGCTTCTATCCTCAGCCCAATTTGCATCCGCATAACCGTAGAAGAATTCACGGTCGTCGTCTTTGCTTAATGACAACTTCATTTTTGATGTCGCCTTTAAATACTTAAGGATTCGCTTAAGTTCATTCCAATCGTTCTGTGTCGGTTGACTGACCTTTTGTGCCAAAATGGAAACGCTTGCAGATATATCCGGTCGCGTGTTAACTGAAACAAACAGAAGACATCCTATAAGTTTTTGATATTTGTCTTTGTCTATTAACACTTCTGATTGTTCAGCATGCTTTCCATAGCTTGGATCCATTGGAATATTTGATGGTTTAGAGTCGGCTAAACCAAAATCCTTCCTTGGCAGAGACTGACATTAAGATTCTGAATGTTGTTTGCTTGACAACCGGTGCAAACACCAGATCATAATCACTGCCATATTTTTGAGAGAAACCTTGAGCGACTAAACGAGCTTTAAATCTTGTTTCTGCTCCATTTGAACTTCTTTTTAGTTTAAATACCCATTTACTGCCAATAGCTGTTCTATCTTTTGGAAGCTCACACAATTCCCAAGTACGATTCTGCTTTAAGGATTCCATTTCATCTTCCATAGCATCGAGCCAATTTTTCTTACATTTACTTGCCATGACTTCCTTCAAGTTCTTTGGTTCAAGCTCGGTACATTGCACGATTTTCATTACGTCGATTTATTTCTAAAAATTCTTCAACATCTTGTACAATTGTGTCGTGGCTAACATCATTTGATTTTACTTTGAAGTCGATTTGCAAATCCACCGATTGTGTTTTGCCTTCCATTTTCTGCTTCTTCTCAATAGACGTCAGAATTGTCTTTTTACTCTCGGGAAAGACTTTACAATCCATAAATTGAACATCTCGACTAACCACTACACGTTTTGTTGATGAATTATAACAACGATACGCCTTTGAATTTTCATCATAGCCAACAAAAATCATTTGCACAGCAGTTTTATCCAACTTTTGTCTCTTTTCTTTTGGAACATGAACAAAGCATTTAGTTCCAAAAATCTTAAAATGTTTAATATTTGGCTTTAAACTATTCCATCCTTCATATGGTGTCACCGTTTTTGCCCTGGTTGGTAAACGATTCTGAATATAATTAGCCGTTGTAACTGCCTCGGCCCAAAACAGGTACTGCAAGCCAGCATTTATTAACATGCAACGAGCCATCTCAATCAATGTCCGATTCTTGCGTTCTGCCACACCGTTCTGTTCAGGAGTGTACGCTGCAGTGTATTGAATTTGAATACCTTCGCTATATTCTCCTCCTCGATCAGACCTAAGTACCTTTGGCTTCCGTTGAAATTTCGTTTTTACCATTTCTACATATTCCTTTAACTTACACAGTACTTCAGATTTGTGTTTTAGTAGGTATATCGTGGTGTATCTAGTAAAATCATCGATGAATGTAACCAAATAACGCTTACCGCTGAGTGAAACTGTTTGCATTGGTCCGCAAATATCAGTATGCACAAGATCAAGTGGAGCAATAGTTTTAGTAGTTGATTGCTTTGGAAAAGGTAATCGGGTTGTCTTTCCTTGTAAACATACTCCACATCGACATTTCATACCACAATCAAACAGCTCAAGACCTTCAACCAGTCCTTTTGAACACATTTCCCTCAAAACATGTGGATCGCGATGACCGCAAACTTTGTGCCAATAATGAATACATTTGCTTGAATGCTCACATGCTGAATATACCTTATTTGATAACCGCAACTTGTAAAGATTTAAGTACAAGTCCGCAACTGCAATTTGACGACCATCTCGTTTGATTTCACATAGGTCCTTGTTGAAATCAACAGTAAGGCCATTATCAATCAATTTTCGTACAGATAACAAATTTCCTCCAATATCTGGAACATACAATACATCAGTAAGTTCCACGAAAGATTCCTCATTTTTATGATTGATAAACTTTATGATTCCTTTACCACGCCCTTCAGCTGTAACCTCATTACAGCAACATTGATCTTCTCACGATGATTTACATTCAGTGCCTTAAAGAAACCTCTGTCACTAGATATGTGACATGTGGCTCCAGAGTCAACAATCCATCTATGTCCTTTGATACCATGAAAAGAAATTCACTAGTGTTCTCAATTTTGTTTGCTTTATTTGGTTTGTATTGAACAACTTTGGATTTAATATTCTTGGATTTCCACTTTTTGTACTGGACACAATCTTGCTTAAAGTGACCCTTTTCTTTGCAAAAGAAGCAGTTCTTTTCTCTTTTGTCACTTATTTTTAAAGCTGACTCTTTGCTTACCGCATTTGCTTCATTTCGACGACTGTATTCTCCAAGCAGTTTGGATTGCACCAAACCAAACGTTAAATCTCCTTCCGGTCGTGTCTCAAGTGCTGTAATTAAAGTGTCATAGCTTCTTGGTAAGCTGTCTTATATGCACAAGCTGTCCATCTTCCACCAATAGACCGATGAGTGCTTTTGCCTGGTTATTCCCCTTTTGCCATTCAATTTCAACAGCAACAGCAGCAGCATTACTCTCATCAGCATTTGTTTGTGGTTTTGGTTCGTTGACTATGTTCCAAAGACCTTCTTTTATTAGCAGCAATTCTAGCTTGAACTTCCATATCGAATAGTTTTCATTATTCAATTTTGAAATAGAAAATTTCGTTCATTTAGCCATAATATTTTCAGATTTCTTTTCTTTTCTTTTAATCTTGTACGGGTTCTGGGCCCATAACCTATTGAAATTAAAAGCAGTGAAATTATATTCAAAGGAAAATATTTAATTGGAACCAAATGATATTGTTGATGATAGGAGAACACAAACTATTAGAATGAAAAATTATTAAGATTACAAATCAAAGGGATCTGTTCATAATAAACAAAATATTAATTGTTCTCTGTACTTTGATTGTACAGTGTAAATGTATCTCCAACAATAGCTCCTTTACACTCAGAGTTAAACCAGGACTTTTTTAGGCTTAATAATTTTTACTCTGTTAGGAAAAGAAGCACGCATTCTTAGAAGAATCACATTTGTGATCATTTCAGCACTGGAATCGATGTCACTATCGACGAAGCGTAGTGACCAGTTAAAGAGGCACGCTTGCATTCTTTAACAAATGGGAGAATTTTTTAAGTTTGCTAGATGGAAGAGTTACAGGATTGACTACTACTACTGCTACTCTACCATAAAGGCAGGTAGTATACAATAAAAATTAAATGTATTGAATACAAACAAAATTAAATGCTTTAAAATTGTTAGACTTACCACTATTAAATATCAAGAGAACAGCCGTCTCGGGTACTCGCATTATCCTGCCATCGGCCAAATCATAAATTGAGTTGCCAAAAGGTATGCTTTTATCAAACAAAACATCAAGAAAATAGCTTGTTTGCTTGACACATTCCAATCTAACTGGATTTGGATCAGAGAATGGTAAGACACCAATGACAGTGCCTCTCGAGCCAACAGGAACTAAATATGTATTTCTAACTACAACTACACGATCGAACAGTCTTATTTGCGATTTTGGCTTATATTGTTCAGGCAAATTTACATTTGGCTTCATAAGTAAATGTGGTTTTACTTGTAATTTGACAGTTTTAACAGGTTGTGTCTAAAAAAGAAGCAAACAAAAAAAAGACATAGGATATTAAATACTAAAAATAGCTTAAATTAAAGAATGTTATATACTTTCAATTTTTCTATAGATTCAATAACTTTCTCGACAGCTTCCTTTTCGAGAGACTTTGATCCACATGGCACTCGATCCGCTTTTGAAAAATCCTGCTCATTTAACCAAGTAATAATTTCCTCAACATACTTCTCACCAACCTATTGAATAGAATAAATATTATCTTCAGGCATTAATGCTATGTTTCTGTATATGTAGTACACTGTTTGGGAAGAGATCTGATTCGTAACAGTAATCATAATTTGATGATGCAGATGTTTTGATTAAATAGTTTATAACCATGGGGAACTTATGATAATACTGCTGAATAAGTGTTACTGCTTTCGGGGAAAAGAACCATGAATTATCACGCCTGTGGCAGTACCCAGACAGTTCTTCGTTCTAAAATAATAAAAAAAAAAACATTTAAATCAAAATACAATGAACCTCTCGAAGTAGTGAAGTGAGAAGGTTTTGTTTTGATTATTGATTTATACAAACCTGTTTTGGAAATCTCATATGTAAACCAATATTGACTCTTTTAGCTGAATCAGGCAGAGTTTGCCTTTTCTCGCCCATCACGAGAAACATTTGTGCAGTCAATCTCATCAAAACTTTTGAATTAATTCCAATAATCGACTGAACGTCATATGCATTTGAATATTCAGATTCCAGCTGATACTGTACCCTTTTCGGTTCAGATAAATCAGGCTCTGGTAAAACCGTCATACTTACTTAATTTAAAATGTATTATTATTAATGTGAACCAGCAAATCAGTATCAAATATAAACATACCTTTTAGTCTTCCACACTCATACACAAGTAAAGGATCTAAAACTAAACCTTCGCTGCCAAAATATGGATTTCCAACAAAAAATATTTTACTATCGACTGGAAAAATATTTTCCACCTTCTTGGGGAGCATGGAACTTATAGTGTGAACTTTGAGATCATAAACAATAACCGACGGTGGGTATTCGATATCATTGCGACTCCAAACATCATTGTTGGTTACTCTTCCCTGAGAACCACATGCTAAGGACGTACCAACAAGTGTCTTCACATGAACTAATACTTTAGGGTTATCTATTTCAATACCCATCCGTGATGATAGGCTAATCAAATTTAATTAATTAATTAAAATTAACATAGACACTTTAAAGAAAACTCACTGTTCACGAACTGATTTACATTGCATTTCAAAAGCACGTCCATTATTTTCTTTGCTTCCTTCTGATGTCATAATAATCTTTGAACAAGAAACGCCCGTTACTTTAGCTTTGATTAAATGTGGCCACCCTATATAGACTATTTGATCTAAACACTTTTTGGCTACTAATTCAAAGTTTTCACTATCGGGATCTTGTTCTGGCATCAATATCATGCTTTCATTTCGGCTAGGAAAGTCAAATACTTTAATACGTGTGTTTTTTAAACGGAACTGAAAAAAAGAAAACAAATACTTAGATTCAACAGTACAAGGTAATTAAAAAAACACATTGTACTTTGAACTTTAAATGTTTCATAGTTGGAAATCCAGGATGAAATAATTCTCGGTTGGCATTCTCCAGTTCAACCAGAGGACTTTTAGCACTTGATACACATATCTGATCCCGCCAAAGAACTTTTTCAGTGCAATAAACATGGTAAATAGCTTTTAAAGAATACAAGCTTTGACATTCACCCTGTGACAGTGATGTATAGTCATATTGCAACATTGGACCGTGGCTATTTCGTTTGACTTCGCTTGGTTTCAAGTTCATCTCGCATTTCTTCATCGCACTGAGTAGAAGTTTCTGCAAAAACAAAAACCCAACTTTTAGTATGCGAATTGTTGTTGTTTTTTTAACATACCTCATCGATGAATGGAATTAATACAACAGCTTCCCATTCATTTTTCTTGCCATTTAAATCCGTTTCAAAATCTTTTGGATAGAAATGAATAATTTCACTTTCAGGACTTACAAACAAGTCATGATAAGCTTCCGGCAGTAAAGTTTTACTTGCCGCAGGTAACACAGCTAGTAACTATGATTTAAACAAAAATTAAATTTCCATATTTTTATTAAATAACCTCAATTTCGTTACCTGCTCGAATGGCAAAAATGGTTTTCCCATGTCGAATTCAATTTTTAGGTCGCCAAAATTCTTAAGATCACTTATAAATGGAGCATAGTGATGTGGATAGTACCAGCCCCAAGACTGCACTCCCTTATAGTAATAATTTAATATCCATTGAAGTGCAGTTACATAAGTTACTGTTTGTTCTGCCAACACTTCTCTGCATAAAAGAATCAATTATTTAAACAAGAAAAAAGTCCCGTCTTACAAGAATTTTTTCACTTACGGTGTCATTTCTTGATAGTTTAGTTTTTTTATATAATAATTTCGTTTATAAGATCTGAATTCGTCAACTATGTGTTGTTCTTCATCGTCACTTGTTATGTCATTAGTATCATCTCCTTCACAAAACTATTATAATAAAATTGGTATTGGTAAAAAAAATGTTCGCTCTATAGTTTATAAAAAAACATTACTTGTCTACTATCCTCAATAAGTTGGGCCAAATCATCATCTTGTTTATTATCTAAAATTTCGCTGACATCAAAATCAAATGCTTCATCAACTCCATTCTGAGAATCATGCAGAAAATAAGTTTTATATTAAAATATTAAAAACTTACATTTTGGCTGGGCAGACAGCGAATATAGATACTTAAAACAATAAATAAGTTTTTTATTTTTGTTACGTAAGCATACTATTTTCGTTCTGATCAACCAAAATGAGATGATCAACCTTTGTTTGTTTAGCTTCGAAGTATTTTAAATCAGCGTGATTTTCTTCAAATATTTTAAACTCCTCTTCAGCTAGAGCTTCAAAGAATATTTCCAAACGTCTCATATTTATAACTCCATTTTCATTAATGTTACCTGAAAAAACCATATATGTATTTACACAAAGAAACGAAATTAGTTTAAAACGACAACGAAATGTTTAAGATATTCAAAATGTATTTTTTTTTTAATGTTTAATATAAAGTTGTTAAGGTAGTCGGAACCCCCTCTTGATCTAAAGAAGAAATCTTGATTTTTTTTTTATAATTTGCACACGCTAAAGGAATTTGGGCTACCTTTTTGAAGTCGGTGGACAGAGCGTGAGCTTAGGAAAGAAGGAGGGGGTTTAATAGGAGCTGCTGATGCACATTCGTTTTAAACTTCTGAACATCATTATGGGAGGGGAAAACAAAGTTAGGCAAAAGATGTCACATTCGAATTGTAAGGCTGAAGAACGAATCTCTGTACTTGACTGTACGACCGAAAATGGGCTCAACGGTAAATTGGTGGGCATTCCTGGAAGCGCGAGTATTACTGTGAAACTGTTTAAGGGTAGGAACGCAACTGGCTATTTCTCTAGAACATTGACCGTAGAAATAACGGTAGAAAAGGGAGAGACATGAAACATTCCGTCGTTGTTCAAGTGATGTGAATGTTTTAATAATAATATCATCTCCAATCAACTTGAAAGCTTTTCTTTGAATACATACCACCCAAAAAAGTGAGTTGATGAAGCACAACAAGCCGACAACGTGTGGCCGAGTCATCGAAAGTTGGGTCCAACGAATCGACCACTGCAAACGTGCCTGCAGTGGTTATATGCACGAAATCTAGTTCCACTCATAAATGTTTTGATTGTACTTCAAGCCGGTAATAAAGTTTTTGAAATATCTCAAATAGTTTGCGTTTTATTTAAAAAAAAAAGGTTGTCAAGTTCTTGTTCGCATAAACCCTGTATTAAAATTCTTTGAAATTACGTCAAAACTCGTATGGGATTGCCTTCAATGTCTACTAAAACTAGCTACCTCAAACAGAGTTCATCTCATTTGGGTACCTGGTCATAGTGGACATGAAGGCAATGAGAAAGCAGACGAACTAGCCAGAAAAGGATCTGGAATCTAATTTATATTGCCTAGTCCATTCTTTGGTCTGTCAATCACCACCATTAAACACAAAATAGATATATGGCTTCTCAACCAAACCCGCCATTACTGGAGGGAAACCAAAGCTAACAGACAGTCAAGACACAAATCAACTCCTGCAGATCAGCAGGAGTCAGATAAGACTGGTCACAAGGCTTCCTTACTGTACACTGTGGAGTGAAAAAACACCTGATGACCATGGGAATAGCAAAAGATAGCACCTGAATAATGTGCAATGAAGACGAAGAAACAGCGGAACACATCTTATGTGATTGTAACTGTCTCGTATCTTCAATCAGCAGACATAGCTGCCAGCTCACCCAAAGAATTAGCTGCATTTCTCAGCAAATGCAATATCATGGATGAGCTCTTAATAAGAGGATATCACAATAGACCCAATGAGGCCAGTGATTTGGGATATATTTAGACCACCTCTACTAACAATGTAATCTAATCTAAAGGTGGTCGGAAGCTCTAAAATAGGAGGTTTCAAGCTGTATCATTTTCTACATATTAATTGTTTAGAAAGATTGCCCCTATGTGCTAAGCACTGGATACTATTAGTTACAGATTGGAGGTGAGTGCCTGGGGCTAACGACGCTAACGTCGTAAAAAATCCATTTTATGAATAAAGGATATGCATTGGAACGCTGCCTACGACAGAACTTATAGAGACGAGTTGTATAGCGTAATAATGAAGTTTTGGCATCGCTGCCCAACTGGTCCGCATGTGCAAAATGACAATGGAAAACCCACGATGGTGCTGTTCCGTCAAAGCCGGGAAAGACCTTACCGAATTTTTTTAAGTCAAAAAAGGATTTAGACAAGGCGATGCGCTGTCATGCGAGTTTTTCAACATCATACTTGAAAGAAAGAATGTAGTGCCCCGTGGCTTAGTGGTTAGTGTGTCGGACTGCTAAGCGAAAGAACCTGGGTTCAAATCCAGCTCATAGCCACCTTTTTTTCTGGGGTACTGCCTCTTGCGAGGAACTGACAAAACCTCCAAGAGTAAAATTTGTCTCGAAAAAGTGCATCTCATGTAGCCGTTCGGACTCGGCGGTAAACTGTAGGTCCTTTCCATTCTTGCAGAGTAACAACACACACACAGGAATGGTTGAGATAATAAGTCACTAGGCCTTGGCTCCTTAAGGAGCTGTCGCGCCAATACATTTATTTTAATTTATTTTACTTGAAAGAATAGTGTAGAACTCTGCCGCCAACACCAGAGGCAAAAGTCTGTCCAATCACTTGCATATGCCGACGATATTGACATAATAGGAAGAACGCTTTTTGAGAGAATTGAGAAGGAAGCAACGAATATAGCTTTAGCAGTCAATGAGGGCAAAACCAAGTATATGCTGTCGTCAAGAAGAGACACCTAACCTCGACGCCTTGGACAAAACATCATCATTATTTTGAGGTAGTTAGAGACTTTGTCTACCGGGGCTCCGCTATTAACTCAGAGCACAACACCAGCGCTGAGATCAAATGAAGAATACGTCTTTGTCAGTCGCTGCTTCTTCGAGCTTATAAAGCAATTGAGTAGCAAAGCCCTTTCTTTGGTAACTAAACTTTCGCTTTATAAGGCATTTATCATCAATGCTCCGATTCCACACCGGAGGAACGCGCAGTAGAAGAAAACCGAGACTTAGATGGCCCACGAAAATGGACGAGGACCTCGACCTAGAGACCTAGCTGGGTGGAGAGGCTTGTTGGTTGAAGCCTAGGTCCACACATTACTCTATGTCCACCAAAGGTTAGGTAAAGGTAAAATTAAAAAATTGAATGACTTTGATATCGAGGACAGATATAGCCGCAGTCAAGAGATACGATGTATAGGATCAAGTTTAATGATACAAAAAAGACAATGGACTGCTTGGATGCAGATTCGTTGTAGGAATCGAAAGTCATCGACTTTTAGCCGATTGGCGATCAATTAGTTGTAATCTGCGTGAAAGCTTCATTCCAGAACAGCAGGGAACTGGAATCAATCAAAAAGGACTTTGCGATCTCTTGGAGTCTATTCGGAGTACGATTTCAACGTTAATACTAATACCGGGGTGGATCTCTCCAGTTTCGCACGTGGAGTCGGTTCAGGTCCTCTTCTACTTGTGTGCGCCACCTGAGTCTTGGTCTTCCTCTACTGCGCCGTCCCTCTGTTGTGGATTCGAAGATTTTCCGTATGAAAGCTCGTCTAAACAGTAAAGGGAACCTCATCACCGAAACCCAGAAAGTTTATACGTGTTTAAATAGTAATTAAGGCGGCAGCCAAATTGGAATTATTTTGAGAAAAAAATTGATACAGGAGAAATGGTACATGTCATGCACCATGCCATCAACCAAATGTGGTATCGAGGAAAGTCTGTCCAATTACTGGTGAGGCACCCCTATCTGCCCAATCTAAAAAAGATCCAATTTCTTAAAAAAAAACCGAGGCATATCCCTGATTAATATTGCTTACAAGATCGCATCCAATAAATTTTATTAGCGTCTTAAACCTTTCTTTAACACTATAATCGATAGATGCCCGTGTAACTTCAGGCCAGACAGATCAACAATAGGTAAAATCTTTTAAATGAGGCATATCCTACAAAAGAACAACGAATTCCAAGTCATTGACTACAAAGTCACATGATAATAGCATAAATCTCTAAAAGCTTCTTTTAGTAATTTCGGAACTCTGGATTCAGACAAAAATTAACGAGTCTCATACACGCGGTGCAACGTGTAATTAATTAGCATGTCATCTGAGCAATTGTAGACGAGAGTTCTTCAACATATATCCTCAACTACTTTGATTCATTAGGTGGACGATATCTACATACCTTATCAGCTAAGAGCGGTTCAAAAAGCCTTCACAGATGCTGATAAAATACGAAACTCGTTGGTCTTAAAGTAAAAAACGTAAAACCAAAGTATGTGCTATCAACATACAAAGCTTCATCAACATAGTTTTCACGATTAACACCTTAGCGGAAATCTGACCCTAGCAAATCGCTGCTAAGAATAATTTCGGAAAAAATACAATCGAAACAGATACGTTGCAAAATAAAGGTCAGTTAACTCCGGTGGGTCACTTAGGTCACAAGAAGAACCAACTTGTAATCTTTCTTCAAGGCAGCGTGTCTACTGTTAAAGGATGGCGTAAGCCAGGATGCCCGAAGCCTTAGTATGCTTGGATTGGTAGCGTCAGCAATCGGAATAAATGGGAATTGTGAAATGAGGCTCAGACTGGAACTCGATGTTGTGAAGTACATAATACGGAATTATGAATATAGTTAATGAATTATAGAGTTTCTGTCGCCCGGGCAGTGTGGGGTAAATTATTCTTGTAGTGCTGTGGTCTAGAGAAATATCTTAAGTCCTCTGTTTTTTATTACAGAGTTTCAATTTCCACTAGAGGGTAGTGGACGGACCCAAAAGTGAATCAGCATACATAATTGCAACAAGCACATGATGTATGGATAAAGGGTAATGGGAAGCACATTAGCGCGAAATACCTAATGCTGCCCGTTTTCTGATCGACCCAGGCCGGATATTTATTTGGATGTAGTTTTTCTTAACCACCGAAGGATCTTGTGATGACGACATCAATAATCGCGTCACAGTGGGGTAAAAGTTGGCAGAAAAAGGCTATCATACCATATTACAACACTATCAAGGCAAAAAACTCCAGGAACAAACAAATTCAACCATACATGCATTTAGTTGGCTCAGGCATGGAACAATCTAAAACCTGGAGGCTTGTCCATGTTTTCTGAGGCCAACCCGGCCAACTCTAAAAAGTAAAAAGTGAAGAAGTTTTAGCCAAGATAAAATCGTCGGTTAAAGAGAAGAAAAAGAACTGAGAGCACAATCGTGTTGATAATAAGCCAAGGCAATGACGACTAGGAAAAAACATTGGCTTTCAAAGCATAATAAATATGTATGTCCCTCTCATATTACATATGAAAAATCACACCTCTAAGCTGTTAACAAATATTGCAAGAACGATGCAATGAAGCAAGGAACAAGTTTGCCTAATTCAATGGAGAGGATTTACAGGGAGCTGAAAGAAATATATGCACCGATATTACTTGTATTTTTATGATCATTAACTTACCTCCTAGCTCTGAATATATCCTAATATAAACCTGATACAATAACGGCAGTGCGTTTGACGATATATGCAAGCAAGGTAAATGAGGAATAAAATCATTTCCAACTAAAAATCCCATCAAAACCCAGTCATCGATTAGATTTGACATGTTAAAGGAGTCATAATGTTTCAATGTCGAAAATTCCAGTTCCAAATATTCCTTGAAAAGACCCAAATGGAAAAGATAGAACCGAGTTTCTTCAATTGCTGCTCGCTTTGTCTTTTTTCCAAACTTAACCTGTCAATTAATAAAAAATAGAAAAAAAAAGAATTATTTCATCTTTAATATTTTTTGCATTCATATACCAACCCACCTCTTCTCGCAAAACCACAAAATGCATTTCATGCGTACACAGTCCTAAAATGATGAGATCCGCATCCAAACCATATAAACAATGCCTTGTATGCGGATCAAAATCTTTTTGAGATTTTAAATAACGAATATAATCCATAATTTTGTGCTCCCCTTCTCCAGGTGACTAGAAACAAAGACAAGAGGTAAGATAAAGTTAAATATTTATCAAATAAACATACATCATGTCCGCTTAGAATCACTCGACATTTTTGCCATAGAGGATCAGTACTTATTTTATTTTTAATAAAAAAACGCAGTTCGATATGTAAACGTTGCATAAATTCTGTGCCAGGTGTTATGCAGTTCGAGTCAAATGGAGTATTTTCAATAACCTCACCACGGTTTTTTGCTTGAAGTGAGAGCATTTCAGCATCCTTGGCAGACCGGAATCTTAAAAAAAAAAGAATTTTAGTTTAAATTTTAATAAATTATTCTTTTTTGTTATACAAACCTACGACTTCTTTGTTGATTCATTTTTGCTCTTGGAGCAACACCATCCACAGCCATAAAAAACAGTCGTTGGGGTTTGATTAAAAAGAATAGTTTGTCGATATAATTGCATATATCTTTAAACATATCTTCTTCAGATATATTAAAATGGATATTCCCATCATCTGGATGCGAGCAATTGTGTATAATGCCATTCATGTCCAAGTAAAGGTTATCAAAATCTGGTATCTGAAAATATTAATTTTGATAAATGATTTAAATACCAAAGTTGTTTACAGACATTGACAGGAGGAAAGGCAAAAAAAAGTGCTTCCAACTTCAAGCACAGTAGAGAGCATATATCGGAAGCTTGAAGAATGCTATTCAGGAACTGTGACATGGTAATATAAACAAGGGTGAAACTATTTTCAAAATTGCCGCTCAAAGAAGGAAAACAGCTCAGAATATTCTCTCACAAGTTTTCACTAACATTAGTCGTTCAAGGCCAACTTTTTGTGAATGACGGCAAAATTCTTCACAGATGGCTGTACTTTCTAATAGCTGCACTTAACAATGATGAAGTCTCCGACATCACAGTGATAATACTTTCTGAAGATCAGTGCAGTTCCATCACCATCATCGGCGCAACAACTGGGATCTATATGATGAGCTTTATTTTTTCCACATCACCTGCTTCGAGGTAGATTTCATACAATTCATGATTGGTCTTTTCCGGAATCGTCGTTCCTCACACACGGGGCCAACAATTCTCCGTAAGTTTTAGGCAATCACAATATATTAAAACAACAACAACTATTGCTAGTTGTATGTTGTTGTGTTTAGTGGAGTTTATTGAATTATATTCAAATTAAATTTAGGCAATCTAAAAATGCGTTCGGTTGAGAATTATTATCTCATGGCCTCTGGAAAGCTAAACATGCAGATTGGGGAAAACAAACGCTGAATCTCAAAAGGAATCATCAATTTAATTGGATGCGTCGACATAGTGTTGAGAATGGTGTCGATCTTGTTGCTACAGACAGACCATCGTTCCCAAGGAGCGGCGCTTTTCTAGATCTACTACTGTTAAACTCACGACTGACAGTAACTGACTGTGGGTCAACAGACAAGACGGTTGAATATGACACGTGTTGGATGAATTTGTGCCTGCACGCTCTTACAATTTTAGTAAGGCACGTTGGCCATATTTCTCCAACACCTTGATTAGAGAACTCCGCTCAAACACCTGCAAACGACAGGAATCTATCGAACGTAGAGATCGATGGATGGTATTACAAACAAACGATGGACAGAACAATCCCACGATGCAAAGAACGTAGTGCAACTGAAATTTACATACAAGAATGCGACAATAGAAGCACTACACAGACAAAAAAGTGGACTTCTGACAAGATTAAAACTCTTGTACAGGCGGTTTATAGACAGAAATGATCTGGAGATTAGGACACTGAAGTCGTCAATCAAAAACGTCAACTCGCTCATAAAGCAAAATTACAAATTATCGATTAACTCGTATTGGGATAACAGAATTCGAGCCGTTAACCCAAGCGACCCGCGTATGTTTCCCGAGATAAATAAGATCTTCAGAAAAAACAATCAAAACGATCTTCCGTGTCTTAAGCTTCCGAGAACGATAGACAACGAAAACATACTCCTGACCGCAGGAATAGATCTGGGGGACGCCTTCTTGGACGACGATTTCTTTATAGTTCTGCTTTTCAGGAAATGTATAAGGTGAATGAATCCATTTGCCTGAACCAAGACCTGGAGAACAGAGTTCTGCTAAATCAATTCTATCTGCGAAATAGCATCACGCAATGTCGATCTGAGAATCTTGGTTTTACCGGGCAAACGCCTCAATCGCCGAGCGAAATGGCCCAAGTTCCCTGCTCATCTCGAATTATTAAAGAAAAAGAAGTCAGCAGGAGTCGATGGTATACCCAATATTGTACTACGACACCTTCCTTAGAAAGCAATAGACATATACACAACACTGTTCAACAAAGCGCTGAATAATCCATTGTACATCCTCTCCCGAAAAACGGAAAGGACAATTCCAATCTGGCAAATCTCCGGTCGATAAGTCTTCTTCCGAGTATCAACAAGGTATTCGAAAAAAGTTCTCAACAGAGCTCTGTCCAAGTGGGTCGAGGACAAAAATATAATTCCAGACACCCAGTTCGGCTTTAAGGCGGGACATGACACAATTCATGAGGCGTCTAAGTTATTATTAATACTATTATACTTTATTAGCATGTAATTTAAAATACAGGTTAATTTAAAAGATTATAGAGACTAGCTGCGGAGACTATTGGCTTATGCGTCTAAGTTAGTATCTGCTGTCTAATGGAACAATTGGAACAATCCTAAGAATCAATGCACGGGTGCCTGTCTGGTTGATTTGGAGAAGGCTTTCGACACCGTATGGTTAGAGGGTCTTTATCTGAAGCTAACCAGATGGGGCATAAGTAAACCACTGATATATATGCATTACGACATGCTTAATGATAGAAAGTTTGTTGTCAAGAGTGGCAATGTAACATCTACCACCAACGCTTGATATTAAAACAGGTCTGCAACAGGGAGCGGTGAACTCGCCGATTCTCTTTATTATTTACACCAGCGATCTCATTGTGTGTCTACCTCATACAATTGCGTATGCCGACGATTTAGTTGCGTACAGAACAGGTCCAAAAGTTGAAGTTATCAGAATTCTTCTGCAACGTGATTTCGATAAAATTCAACAATACTGTAGTGATTGGAAGCTGAAAATTAACTTCCAAGAAATGTGAAACTATCCTGTTTAGAACCCCTAGAGCTTCTAGGGATACGAAAAAGCGAGTGATCTCTGGGCCACATGGACATCTACTGGCGAGTAAAGATGTGATGAAGTACCTTGGTATCTGGCTAGAACAGTATCTATATATATTTCAATCCACATGTAGAGGCTGCACTGAACTCTTTTTTTTTGCACTGAAAAGACGTTTGTTTTATAGCAGTCGCCTTGATAGCAGGGTAAAAGTGATTTGCTACATGGCTCATTAGGCCGATGATTGCCTACGGATGCCCTATGTAGTTCAACGTTGCACCATATCTAATAGAAAAGATTCGTACCTGTCTTGGACTTCAGAGAACACCAGAGTCGGAATACATACACTACTATCCCAAAGAAATCCTATACAACGGGGCCAATATAAACAGAATACATAACTTTTCATTCCAGGTCACCTTGCAAGGGCGATGACATCAACTAATGGACAAATCTTCGGAGCTTATTACCCTCAAGATGGATACTTTAAAAGCACATTCTTAAGCGGCTTCATTCTGCCCGAGGCTTTCCTTTATTTTGAAAGTGGAGGGCTGATACGGCCGTAAAACTGTGGATAGGAGTTTCCTTTACGACCGAAACATCGGAGCATATTTTGTCGAATGTTAACTTTTTAATAATAACTCGACCAGAAATTTAAAGTTCTCCCCAAAAAAGTAGTCTAAGGGTTTCAAATTATACAAACGAAGTGGCCAATTCATAGGAACCATTTGTCATCCAAATGATTTTCAATGATATGAGGAATAAAAAATAACGAACCATTTGCCCGTAGCCTTGGGCATTCACGTCACGGTTATGTTGGCAACGATTTCGGTTTTAAAGACAAATGGGCCGATGACTCCTACGGCATGTAAGCCGCATTAAACAGTGATTTTTTCAGGATTAAAGGAGCCAGGACTTAAGGAGCCAAGGCCTAATGACTTATACTCTCAACCATTCCTGTGTGTGTGTTGTTAATCTGCAAGAATGGAAGGGAACTACAGTTTACCGCCGAGTCCGAACGGCTACTTGAGATGCACTTTATCGAGACAAATTTTACTCTTGGAGGTTTTGTCAGTTCCTCGCAAGAGGCAGTACCCCGGAAAATAAGGTTGCTATGAGCTGGATTCGAACCCAGGCTCATTCGCTTAGCAGTCCGACACACAAACCACTAAGCCACGGGACACTACAGTTGCACCAGTTGGATTTTATATGGATTCAGGCCTCAAAATTTTCTAAGTAGTGGACGGGCAGACACCAAGGTGCTGACAATATCGGATCAATAAATACGTGTCTTCTGTCACACTTACGTCTACAGTGGCGATGGCGTCTTCTATACGCACGGGCTCGATTTGGATGAATAAAGAGTAAATGTGGTCATGAATCGATCCAGTATTGCGTATTATCCGGTCAGATGGACGATTATGCGCACCGTAAGCTTGACGAAGTGCTCTATAAGTTTTAGGGAACAGAGCACTAATTTTAGAATAAATCTCCTTTCCCTAATACCAGTAGAATTTTGAAGTGTCAGTTTTGATAAGTGTGTTTTTGCTCTGTAATTTATTTTAATTGTTAACAAAATTGTTAATTTTTAAAAGTGATACAAAATTCTACGAGCTTGTACACGTTTTAGTTCAAAAGAAATAAGTTACTAGCATCGTTGCCGTAGTGGCACAATCGTGCTTAAAACATAATTTCCTGTACTGATTGCCTTCTAGATAGAATCCAAATATACAAAGTATTTTTTCACATTTCAGTGCTTTAGCTTGAAGATTTTCGCATCCTAAATGAGAAAATATTTTTAATTTTTTGCTGCTGTAAAGGTTTTTTTTTTTGAAAATTTAAAAACGTTTTGGATTAAGTTGTACAAAAAATATTAGAAGTAAAGTTTTTTTTTATTATTTTTAGCAGATCTTTTCTTTTTTACTATGGGACAGTATGGCTTCATTTTTTCTATGGCGGCAAAGCTGGGTACTAGTCTGACATATCCACTAATACAATGACAAAAACAAATCAATCTAAAGCGAGTTTCATTCAAATTTTAAAGATCTGCTCTCAAACTTGTTTTATGATTTATTTGTAGTGTTGGTGAATGATTGACACACTTCTTCTGTCCCTTGCATTTTGGGATGAAACATCGTTCATGAAAATATCGATTTTTGAACATCGATGTTATGATGTTGATGCCGATGTTTTCGCGGATTTTAAAAACTGATTTTAAGATATAAAATGGATTTATTTAAGAAAAAAGTGTAAAAAAAAATATAAATTTCATTTATTCCTCATTATTGAACTTAAATACATTAAATTGGACAGACGATAAGTAGGTAACCATGAACTTATTTTTAATTCTGAAGTTTGTGTTTCTTTGCATTTGTCAAATGCGATTCAAAAAGATTAGTTTTAAATTTTATTTATTTTTTAAACATGGTGAATACCAATTTGAAGAATAGTATCCTGTTTGCAATGAAGAAGGAGATATTATTTGCACCGATATAAATAGTTATAGTAGCTTCAGTAATTAAGTAGTAATTCCACTATTCTATTTCAATTATTATATATCTTTAACTTTATTTCTTTTCTTTGGACCCGGCGAATCTCTTCTTTGTTGGATTAGTAATTACCTTTCGAACCGGTCAATATAAGTTGTATTTGACGGATTCAAGGCTGATGTTCACAAAATAAATCCTGGTGTGTCCCAGGGCTCTTGTTTTATAACCAATTCTCTTCCTCATTTTTATCAATGACTTATTATCTGAAACTACTAATCCAATAAATTGTTTTGCTGACGACAGCACTCTCAGCTTATGATATTCGTTTCCAGACTCTCATCCATGTGCTTCGGATGTGGAACTGCAACGGCAGCGTAAGATTAGTTCATTAAATTCTGATCTTGACAGCATTGTACAATGGGGAATAAGAAATCGTGTTGAATTTAATGCTTCAAAAACTCAATGTTGTCTTTTGTCGTTAAATCGAAACATACCCCCAAAGCATATTTGTCCAAAACTTGAGTATAATTCCCATATTTAGGAAGGTGCTCCAATTACAACTTGAGTTTCTTAGAATACAAAAACGAACTTTGATAGGCGACTGAACGATAACAGAAACATTTAGATCTCTTGGTTACCGTCGTAATGTTTCGTGCCTTTCTTTATTTTACCGTTATGTTTACAATCAATGCTATGGCGAAATAGCTCTTTCCCTGAAACAATTCAACCGTAATACTAGCGCTACTAGGAATGCCCATAAATTTACCCTTGAGCCCAACTTCGGACGTACAGTCAAATACAGAGATTCTTTCTTTAGGCGTACCACGTGAATGTGGAATGCCTTGCCAGACTCTGTCTTTCCCTCCCATTATGACTTGCGGAACTTTAAAACAAATGTGCATCGATATCTCGTTATTGGGTTAAATCAACATTATAGCCAAAATCCTTTTTGCGCGGGCCAATTATAAAAGAAAAACTGCTTTCACGAGTGCGGGTTTCTAGTTTTGATTCTAATTACGAGCACAGAATCGATTCAGAAGAAAACCTGTCATTAATTGCCAAACGAAATTTTCAGAAGTATTCGGAATGCTTCTGGACTGTTCTGGACCACCAAACAAAAATGATACAATGCGACAATGTGATTATGAGCAAAAAACTACACAACAAATATTACATTTGCATGTCCACAAATTAATACATACGAATTCATTACCAGTTAGTTATCGATACTCATAAGTAATACCTTTACCTATAACTTAGGAACTATCAGAGCTTTTACTTGGTAACACAAAATTGGCTGTGCTTGAAATTTGAAATCACTACCTTTTTTTATTGGAGATAGGACATTTCGACACACATGGAGCTATCGATTTTTGAAAACATCGATGAATCGCTTGCATCCCTATTGTCATTGACAAAACAGATTATTTACATTATTCATATGTGTGCATTCAGATCAAATCAATCAGAAATTATATCTTTCGTGTTGAGATTTGATCCAGATTTGCACTTTTTTCTTGCAATGAAACTCTCAAAATACAAAAAGATCAAATCTTTTCACAGAAAGAGCAAATCTTTTCTTGAATGAAACTCGCTATAAATCGTGTTCCATTCTGAACAAAACAAATCTATTTTTCAGATTAAAATCTGAAATCCCAAAGGGAAGTCCTATCCTATGACAAAAAAAATCAAACTCACTTCACTAGTATGACAGCTGGTTACAGAGTTAGCCCTACCCGAATTTCTATACTTCTAAAAAAAAAACACTCCTTATTATAGTCATATCAATAAGTACATATTTTGATTGATTGTATTGTAAAAATGATATTTTTAGGCCCTTATTATGAGTAGCGAATCTAACGTTCGCTTTCAGGCGAACTGTTTAGCGAATTACTACTTACTTTCTTACTTACTTAGGGGGCGGTACAGTTCGGGACGAACCTGGGCCTCAACCAACATGCCTCTCCAGCCAGTTCGGTTTTTTGGTAGTTTCACGCTCCAAGTTGGTTAAGGTTGTTCTCCACTTCAGCGCGCCACCTAAGGGGAGTCTTCATTGACTGCGTTTACCCTCTGGGATTGAATCGAAGATCCTGCGAGCCGGACCATTGTTGTCCTTTCCTTCTACATGACCTAGCCATCTTAAACGTGATATGCGTATTTTGTTGAACAGGTCAATGTCGCTGTACAGCTCGTATAGTGCTTGGTTGAACCTTCTCCTCCAAATCCCGTTAACGCAGATAGGGCCAAAAATCCTCCGAAGAATCTTACGCTCGAAACGACTAAGGATATCCTCATCCGCTTTAGATAGAGTCCATGTCTCGGCGCCATAGAACAGGACTGAGATTATTAGGGTCTTATACAGTCTCCTTTGTCTTTCGAGAGATGGCTTTGCTACACAATTGCCTTCATCAATAGAATCATCGATTGGGAAGAGTAATTCTTCGCCTTATTTCTGACGAGATGCTTTTGTCAGATGTTATAGCAGATCCGAGGTACACAAAGTCCCTAAATACCTCAAAGTTGTGATGTTTTGTCCAATCCGCCGGTGTTGTGTGTCCCTTTTTGTGGACAGCAGGTACTTCGTTTTGGCCTCATTGACTGCTAGTCCCATCTTAGCCGCTTCATCTTCAATGCTAGCAAACGTTCCAGTGATAGCTCGCCGAAGCATTCTCGGATGTCATTTTCTTTCAAAAATTATTATTTTGTATCTACCAATATTTTCTTATATTTTTGTTTATACAAAACAAGCTATTGCCTAGACGACAGACGTCAAACACAAATTCCTTGCAGTAAATATAGAAACAATACTGATACTCTATACCGACATTCGGTACACCGCTTTCATATCGTATCGATTCCGCACATACCGCACAAATCAGTAGGTGTTCATTGAAATGTATGTATTCAGTGAAATATCGGTACCGAATGTGTACCGAGAAAACCGAGAGATACGATACCGCACCGACAAATGAGGGAGCGGCCTAACTGTTGATTAAATGTCCTTTGTGAATGAAATATTGAACATATAATCAAAGCCATGATAAAGTAGAGTTGATTTGTTTTTCGAAAATTTGGATGAAAATGAGAGACCAAAGAACACATTGGTGTGCAGAATCTGAAGACGTTTAAGAGATAGCTTCAACCCACTTTAACTTCCGGATAGTTTGTAAGAAAAAAACATTAAATTCTTTTATCAGTTTAAGGACGGGTTTTTCTAAAGGTTTATTTCATATTTTCGGCTAAACAAGCAAACATTTCAATATGTTTTAAACGAAATAAGTTCACAGTTGAAGACTTCATTAAGTTCTGCAGTTCCACCACTAATACAAATTGCTTACTCAAGCCGACACACTGGGCGAAAGTGATATCGAAAGTTCGCTACTCATACAAAGTTATCGAATTTGCAAGATTTTAGGTTCGATTCTTTACTCATAATTAGGGGCTTAAAAAATTTATTTATTAAAGATGTCCTTGAATCCTACATATATCTTCTAATATGTTCAACATATTACCTATACGCTCTTTACGTAAACCAAACTAAGTGAGTAAAAGAGGTAGGGCAAGGGCGGCAATTTACAGCTCTGCCTAGGGCGGCAAATTGCCTCAAGCAATTGCATACGACAGTGTAAAAGAAATATGAGAGTAATTTGGCGCCAGCTTGGCATGACAGTAGGAGTGACAGAGGGTATCGATAAAAAAAATCAAAGGAGGCCTCAAAAATAAAAAAAAATATCATCTTGTACACATTACAGAACTTAGCTGATACTGGTTTTTGGTTTAAACGACACGGAACGATCTAATAACGGGAGGCTTGCCGATGTTTTCTAGGTTAATCTGCCAAACCCCACAGATGGAGCATTAGGGTGAAGCAGAGAAGTGAAAGAGTTGTTATCCCAGAAAAGAAGTTAAATAAAAAAAGTTTAACATTAGCTGGCTAACTATTCTTTGCTCTTATCTGACTAAAGGCAACCTAAACGGTTATGTGTTTAGGCCAGGGGGTTTTAAGACTGCTTTTTAATTACAGTTCTCTGGGAATGATACTTAAAACAACAATACAACTGTTGTGCAAACTGCTATGACGACCAAGAGAAGTCGAATTGTAGAAAGAAAGTATAGTAAGAACTTAAAAACACCTTTTTTTGTACGAGGGCATAACCATAAGATTAAGCATTGTAAATAACATATGTATAACTTCCATTTATCCTGTTTTGCCTTCAGTTGTGTATACTCTTTTATGATTTGTTTACCATTGAGATGAAAATAAAATGTTTGCGCCATTTTATTGAAAAAAAAAATTATCGTTAACTTTTCAAACAAATGTTCCGAAATTGGCTTAAACAACAAGCAAGTTCAATTGCAATCAAACACAAAGAACTTACAGCTCTCTTACCCTTCAACCTTTTTCTAGCTAAAAAAAAATGAAAAATCTTGACAATGAAAAAGCACTTACGCAGTTTTCCCTTGCCAGCTCGCTTAGGCAAGGGTACCTTTCACTGATGTACCGGAAAAACTTTGGGACTCCCATGATCTTTTGTTAGGATAGAATTAGAATTTGGGACTTCCCTTAAATAAATTTGATGTTGTGTAAAGTAACTTTCACTTATTATCTTTGCTTGCAAATCTTTATGCGGGAAATACTTAAATGCGACAAATTTCAAAAGGCTTTTTTTGCAATAAATTACTTAAGCATCCTTAATCTAAGATGATTATTCTTAAAACGAGTCAAGCAAACAATTATATGTAATAAATTCGTAAATATTTTTTTACAATAATTTGCGAAAAACAGCCAGCTGCACAAAAAAAATTGTGACATAGGCTGTCAATTCCATGGCAATGTCGGTAGAGTAGTTATAAACTGAATTCTGATAATTAACAGAACAGTACAGCCAAGTACTTGTCCTATTTTGCCGATTTCTATTCTTAGTGCGGTATTACATTAGAACAGAACGTCCGCGTGCATAGAAACAAGAAAATAGAACCACAATTGAGTGGATTATATGACATATGTGACCCGGTCCCTTTATATTTTTGATGGGACTGCTAATACGTTGTTACTCTATGGGCATGGTCAGTACGGGTCGCAGTTCTTTTTTCTATTTTCTATATCCGCGTGTTTTGTTTCTTTTCTTTTGAACACTTGTGCCGTCCATCACGCGGTATTACACTTAGATGTTTTTCACATTTTTGCATCGCGTATTTTTGACAGCTCTCTTTAATTGTTTCTTTCTGCCCATAAAGTTAATGGCCGCGTTCGCATTTTGTATCCTTTGAATTGTTGTTGTAATAAGGATGGTTATAAACAGCTAATATACAGCTGATTAAAGAACAAATGGAAATAAAATATATCCTAAAATGGGGACTTTCGGTGTTTCATAGCTTTGCTGTACAATACGTTCGTTGCTGTTGTAATAAGTGTTAAATAACAGTTGATTAACAGCTGACAACCATAACAACGAACGAACAATCGAAACAAAATTTCTGGTATACTTTGGTGTCGTATGCTGATTGTGCAAATGCAATACGTTTTGACAGAAATTGGGTACGTTCACGAACGTAACTTTCGGGTAGGTTACCTTGCTTTTGTTGTAATTAACATGGTTAGAAACGGCTGTTTTCCAGCTGATTGAAGAACATATGGAAACAAAGAGAAAATCCAAAGGTACCCTTAAATTTGCTGGATACTTTTCTCAACACGTGAAGAGCTGATGAACAGCTGACTGTGTTTCTCTTTTGCATCTGACTGTTTTTCTTTTGCTTCGAACTTAAGGTAACCTTGTGGTTGGGTGAATAGGTGTGAGTAGCAGCATAAATAAATTTCGTGCCCACATAAATGCAAACTTATTAGTAGTAAAATAAGAAATGTACAGGACACATAATTATGTCGCTGAATAGGGCATTTTTCAGTTTGTAGGTGAAGAGAGAATTATCCTCTCAGTTGTCGTTCTTGTGTCTTTTTCTATGGTTTTTATTCTATATTAACACCAATTGGGGCCACTAATTGCGGCAAAGTTAGTAACTAACAAATATTGCTTCATGATAGTACTATACGATTTATTTACAATGCTATAAAAGTAAACCTTCTTTGAAAACTTTGAAAAATTATCGCAAATGTGAATTTAATTCATTGCACTAGAAGGAAAAAAAGGATTTTGGATTTTTTATAAATTAATTGTGGGATATTCTAAATAGCACGAGAAGAAAAAGGAAATTTTAACATACCAACGTCGGAAAACCTGCTGCCAAAGTCTGGGATTACTGGATGAAATGTCAAAATGGAGGTTTAATTTCTTTCCCGCTAGTGTACTCAGTAGGGCCAAAATAACCCAAAATAACTGAAACTAAAATGGAACCAACTTGAGGTAGGCAACTAGCAGTCCATATATAATACGTCCATGACTCACACTATTTAGAAAGAGACTTCATTTATTTTCAAAAACACTTTTTCCTATACTTCTTTTCTCATTCAATGCATTCAATATTGTGAGCTTAGTATTGCTATGACATGGCTGTGTTTTGGATCATTTCATTTACACATGCGGTTTCGACAGCAGCCCATGCTTGTGTGGGAAATAATCTGATTCATTAAAATGTGACATTTTTAAGTTGGTGTAAACACAGTTTTGAAATCTTACGTGTATTTTCATATAAAAAACTGGAATGCAATTTTCCAAATAAAATAAAGCATACTTATACTTTTTTTAAGTTGTATAGATTAGTAACATACATTTTTATTTAATTTGGAACTTATCAATATCTAACATTTTCTTTCTTCAAATTCAATAAGCACATCACTATCTATTGCTCCAAAAAAACTTGTAGGATCCAGTAGATTGTCCCTCCTCGTTTGTGGGGTTAATTTTAAATTAAATTTTTTCACCATTATCAATATGGCTGCTTTAGTTTGTACAAGAGCAAATTTGATTCCCACACACGCTCTTGGCCCATCACCGAAAGGCAAAAATACACCCATGTTTTGATATTTTTTGAAGCCTCCATTTTCTGGATTAAAACGTTCAGGTATGAATTCCTCTGCATTTGGAAAGTATTGCTCATCACGATAGAAACAAAACAATGGAACGTGTACAATATCGTTGACCTTAACTTTCAATTTACTGCCATTTCGGTTCGTAAGCACACAGGGAGATGTACAAACTTTCGAAAAAGTAAGTTGTGGAGGAATGATTCGAAGACTCTCTAAATAAAATATAATTCATATTTATTTATTTTTTAATAAAAAATTATTCAACAATTTGTTACCATAAATACACTGTTCGAGGTAAGGCAAATGTTCTAGTTTGTCAAAGTCAATTTCTCCATTTTCGCTACAGTTTTGCATGATCTCTTCGTAAAGGATAGCCTGCTTATTGGGGCTTTTAGCAAGCTGTTAGAAGAAATATAAATAAATTAAGGAAACTTTGTGAGAACTAGAATATTTGACACTCAATGAATCCCATTCAGTCCCGTTTACAAAAGTTAGAAAAAATAAGAAAAAAGTTGTTAAAACAACGGTTTTCCTTTGGCATTCAAACATCTTGATGCAAAAGAAATGATTCACTGATCCCAACCATTGCAATAACTTGTTTCCCAGTGTTACTGCAATCAAAATTCAAATAAATGTATGTAGAAACTCACTTGATAGATACAAGTCGCAATTGCCGAAGCTGATGTCTCAAAGCCATCTATCAAAAATGTCATTGAATAGCACATTAAATCCGAATCTGACATTTTCTTTTTTTCCTGCAGCTGAAGAATGTAATTCAAAATATCATATCGGCTCCTAGCAGTTGTTTGCTTGCGTCGCAACTCAAAAGCAGAACTCATGAGGCCAAAGAAGAATTCTTCAGTTTTTTTTGGAAAAAATTTTAGTCCGTAAAAAGACCTTATTGCTGGCCAGAACGCAGCTAGACCCATGTAAGCCCTAACAATAATTCTGTTATGAAAAAGTTTTGATATTTTTTCAAAAACTGGTGTTGGATTTTCCGTAAAACTTTGAGCTTTCAAACCTAGGACGCAGTCCGTAACCACATCAGCTGTATAACGTAATGCAATCTGAAATAAATTTTAAAAGAAATCAATAGAATCTTGCTATGTAAATGTTTTATAAGTTGAAATGCCCACTTCTTTGATATTAAGGCCTTTGTTGCCAACTTTGGTAGTTTGATCTTTAATGAATCTAATCAAATTTTCAGAGACTTGCTGAGTGACTGGATAACTGGTTTTGATCTTGAAATAAAAATAAATATAAAATATACATTTCTTTTATCTCTATCGAAAAATTATACCCTAGCCATAGTTAAGCCTCCAGCCACTTCTTGACGCTTTGTTTTCCATTTATCTCCGGCTAACATAAACGGATTATTGGATACAATAATATCACTTTTGCTATTAAACTATAAAAAAAGGTAATTTTCAAAAAATTACATTTTTCGAAAACATTTTTAAACCTACGACCTACCCAAGTAGAACCTTCATTGATACTAAAATGTTTGAAATCCGATGTGATCAGTTTGTGCCCTAGCTCAGGGTTAAGAATAAGGAGTTGTGGGCTTCGAATATTGTAGAATCCGACAAAATCTTCATCTTTTTTAAACTGACTAGAGAGTATTTTCAAAAAAAATTATCTAAATATTTGTCCTTTTTTATAAATATCCGTTATATCATAAATAAAGTGGCGTTTCTGGGTTAACAAACTTGGAATATTTCCATAGAGCGGTTACGGCTGGGGTCCTTTTACATTAAGTTTCTTCCAGTGATTGAAGTTATAAACGAGAAAACTGTACGTTAGTCCAGCGATTACCCCAATAAGTCCTATTGTCAAAAGTAACATTTTCTTGCTAATTAGTAATAACTTAATTTAATTTAAGCGACTTTTAACTTTTCGGTTGGGAAGTCTATGAACGACTAACGATTTTTAGTATATTTGATCGTAAGATGTTTTATTTCGGGTTAGTCACTTACTATACTTAATAATAGTAATCTTTTACTTTTTATCTTCAATTTAAAAAACAATTTCGTTAGAAAAAACTCTTTTATGTCCAGCTGAATGATATTCAATTATATGGTTTTATTAATTAAAAATACAAAGTAACATTAAAAACTAATTCAAGATATAGATAGGGCATGTATTTACTAACTAAAACTTCATCACTCTCCATTAAAACCTTTAGAGGAACTTGCAACGCCTGAATGGCTTAAATGTGCATGATCGGTAACTATTGATCTCAAAAAACAATACAAGAACTTTTTTAATGATACACATTGGCAAACATTAATAAAAGAGACTTAAAATTTCCACTGGTACTTTTCTATTATAGTCCGGAAGCTCGCGAAATATTTTAGTCAATAATTTCGCCAAAACTATTTTTTTGTAAATTGGTTAATTTGACCTTGCAATGAAGCATGGTGGTGATCAGCTGCAGCGCTAGCTGTACCTTTGGCCTAAACAGCCTGTTAAAGATGTAAACAAAATAAGTTTTTCAATTAAACCGCCAGAGCTGTCATTATCAAAAGCAATCGAAAATAACTAATCAGCTGGCTGAAGCGGGGTACTACGTACGTCAGCTGCTTGCCTGGACATGTACAAAAATTCGTAAAATGTAATGGTTCTGCCAAGGATGAAATTTGCTTATATGATAGCTTATAGATTACTATACACAAAAAGTCAGCTAGCTGTATAGCGGTACTAAGACCGCCAGCTGACATGGTGAATAGTGCAAGTACAGAAATATGGTTTAAAACAAAAACAAGAAAAATATTAAAAAATATCGGTTACACTCACTATGATATAACTTTTTGTAAAGTCAGAAACCTCTTGTATTATTTTATTTATTTTTAAATAAAGCTGTTTAAGCAAATAGTTTTTCAAAAATTAATTTTCAAACTTAAAATTTTGAAAAAAATATCAATTTATTTTTTTTTTAATTTTACGTAATTAAGTACTAATATTGTAACGAAAATTAAATTTTCTTTAATTTTTTTATTCAAAAACAGAAAACCGCATGCTCAAATGTCTTGTACTTTGAGAATTTTAAAAATGACAAAAATTCCTTTTTTTTTAACTTTTAAGTTTTTACATGGCTGTACTTGAAGGTGAATAAGGATTCTGATGAATTAAGCTTTCCTTACCTATTTTTTTTAAATACTGGGAGTCTTTTTAGCATACAATAAACTGACAAAGTACTGTATTAGTTCTATTCTACCCTCTTTTTACTTGTGATTTTAGGAAATATAAGGCAAATTTAGGATTCGTGAATATAAAAAAATTGAGATAACAATGAAACATGATATTACGATCGACAAAAAATGTCTGTCTGTCAGTATGTATAATAAGCTGCAGCCTAAACGGCTCAAGCGATTATCTTCAAATTTGGTGTGTGTGATTCTTTTGGCATTCCCCAGAGGGGAATTTGTATTTTTGTAGTCCTAAAAATAACGGTACTTGCCATATGATTGTTTAGGAAAAGCTTATTTTTATCGAAAACGGCTCCACCGATTTTGATAAAACTTTTAGGGCGCTATTTTTTTACGACAATACATCTTTCAGTTAAAATGAATTTTTCGAAATTTGTTCTATAACGGTACCTCACATAGAACCATTTTTTTCAAATGCGGTCTTATCGTAAACCATTTTCCCGATTTCAATAAAATCTTGCACATAGGAAGTCATTTATAATTTAATTCATATTGCATTTCAAAATTTTCAAAAACTGTTTCGATTTTTTAAAGTTTTCTTTAAAAAAATATTGGGTTTCGAAATATTTTGAAAATGGGTTGATTGATTCTAATAATTTTCCCAGATGAAAACTACAGATTTCCTTATAATGACATACTAAAAAAAATTTAAATTTTTTTCGAAAAGTTTTTCTAAAAACGACTTTACAAAAACTGGTGGAACGATTTTCAACTTTTTTTTCTTTATATGCATTTAGTTTTCAAATTTTATTGCATAGTTAGTTTTTCCGAGAAAACTCCTAAACTAATTAAAAAAAAGAAAGAATTTTCAAAAAAAAAAAATTTCTACATAATGTACAAGTGACCGTCAACACGAAGAAATTTTTTTTGTCGAATTTTTTACTGGGGAACCGCATAAAATGATCAGGCTTTGCAGATTTTAAGAAAAATTTAAGCTCGATCGCATAACGGTAAATGCTGCCGACAATCGCTCAAAGTTTCAAAAATCTCTGTTTTTGCCCTGTTTTGCGAAGAAAAATAGCTCTAGCTGCCAAACAGCTGAACCTATTCTCACTATTTATGTATTTAATTAAAGCTAGTTCTTTTGTCAAAACAACAATATAAATATTGTAAAAAAAATCACATTGAACACAGAAAATTCTGGCAAAATTGATAGATATTGTGATTTTTTAAAGATTTTTGTTTTATTTTAAAAACGAAACATTTAACAGTTTTCTTGTACAAAAATACTTTAATATGCTTTACTTACTGATACATAATAAATAACTTTAATACAAAAATGATTATCTAATTCAGAGATTTACTCAAAGTGGCTTTTGAAACATTGGGATACAATTTTCGGCACTAGCTGACTACTTGGAGGACATATTGCTTTTGATCTTCATCTTTTGATAAAAGGTCATTAAAATCAGTGATTAGTTTAACTCCTCGTTCTGCCATGTCATTTACGACATTAAATGATTGAACTATTTTGAAACTTTCCTTAAAATTCACGTTTTCGGGCTTGGAGGTTCTCTTAAAAAATCAACGTTTATTTTAAAGCGGGTAAAAAAGTTCAATGTCTCTTTGTTGACAATATTTTTTAGTCCAGCTGTGACAAACTGTTCAAGCTGATGTTTCTGAAGCTTTGGAATTATAATTCTGTGGTTTTCAGCCTAGTTGCAAGTCAAAAGTATGTTGGCCATTTCAGATAAAGTTGGGTCAAAGATTGCCAGACCTACCAACTCTAGATTCAAATACCATAAATGGTTTGAGAATTTCGTAAGAGCTTTCTCAGAAATATCTTTGTCTATATTCTGGTACTCAATGCAACGGCGCAACAGATCGAGATCTTGTTTAGAACTTCTGTATTTGTCTGAGATGTAAAAACGCCCATTCTATGCCAATCCACAGATTGCTGGTTAAATTCTTCTTCTTGATCTTCCTCCTCTTCTTCTTCCTGTGCCTCCTCCTCATCGTAAGTATCAGTGGCGCAAAATTATAGACAACCTATTTTTAATACATTAACTTCACACTTCTTAAAATGTTTAGTTCTGCACTAAGTTTTTCTCAATTATAAACAAAAAAAATCCCCTGCACTAGTTAAAATAAATTTGAAAGTTTGTCAACCTTTAGGAATTTTGTTGTTATTGGATTTAGGCAAGGTTTGTGTGTATTTTTATTTTCAAAATGGTGTTTTGTGAGAACGAGCCGTCATTCTCTCTGAGAGTATTTAGTTTCACACTAAAAAGATAATGCAGGGGATTCCTGTTATTAAAAATCTAGTTTCACACTACGAGAAAATCAATTCTTGAGTCGTCTATAATTGAAGAACTACACTTTTAATGTTAGTGCCATATTTTATTTGTTTTAGTTTGGTATTAAAGCGTCTATAATTTTGCGCCAGTATCTTTTATAATAATGAAAGGGAAGCTTACCGATATCAAAAATTAATTCTTCAATTCTGCGTTTCATTTTCTCTGCCTCCTTCTTAGCCATTTTCTCTTCAGCTCGAGTGAACCTAAGATTGACTCCAATCAGACAACCTCGGTGACCTTTTTCTCTCTGTTTAAAAAGAAAATCCTTATCTTCTGGTTCCATTAAGGTCAAGGCATCTCGACAGGCTAGATCAAAGAGCTCGTACATTTTTAAAGCAAATTCTTTCATTTTGTTTTTTGTAGTTTCAAGTGTTTTATTTTTATTTCGTTGATGATTTCTCCACTCATTGTAAGGTTTTTCTAGTTTTGTAATTGCATCTTTTTCGTATTCTATAACTAGTCTCGCTAGTTATTCGAGAAGATAACATTATAACTCCATTTTGGCGAGCTAAATCTAAAACGTCAATATTCCTTGCATGGCTATAATGGCCATCGAGGATAAGTAATACTTGAACATTTTTGCATGGTTTTACATAGCATAAGAAGTGATGAAACCATTTGTTAAATAATGGGATCTGAACCCATCCAGAGAGATGGCATGATGAATCTGATCCTGGAGCTGGACCTTTCATCAGAAGTGGATTTTTGTTTTTTCGGGGGAAAATAAAATATGGTGGAACAAATGACCCTCCGGCTCTCATACATGAAATAACGGTGATCAGAGATCCCCGCTCTCCCGATGTCATGGCTCCGATTTGCCGTTTTACTTTTCTTGGCAAAACTTGCTGCTGTTTTGACTGAACGACGAATAGCCCTGTTTCGATGACGTTCCAAATTCGATTTGGCAGAAAATTGTATTTTGAACACTCTTGTTCCAAAAGATCAAAAAATACATTGACATTTTCACGAGTAAATCCTTTTGACCGATCAAAAGATGTGCCAGTAGGTGAACGGATGCTAAGTTTTTCCTTGTGCCGTTTCAAAAATCCCTGAAGCTAATCATTTCCAGAACATTCGGCGATTGCTGAAAAATTATTTGTTATTGAATTTCTTTTCTCGATTTGGAATGCTAGTGATCTTATGTCGCGTCTGATAAAACCCCACATGCGAGACTCCATTTCCAAAACATAATCAACGAGAGTCTTCTCAATGGATTCGGTGAAAACAGGCTTTCGTCCCAATTTCAGGGAAAGAAGCGCCTTCACAGACTCGTTACTCCGAGCATCCCGAGTTCTTCATTTCTCACCGCATTAAATTGCACGCTCCATATCCCATTTTCTAATTTCACACTTTTTTGGCATTTTAAAAATGAAACTATAGACGAAGACATCAATTGAAACCACTTCAAAAAACAAACTTATGAGATGGGTAATATAGTATACTATACCACAATAGGCTATAGCTGCTATACCACATTACCCGAAAATGTATGATTTTACAAAAATTGAAAATAAACAAGAGTAAAATGAGTTACATTCAAACTTACAATTGTTAAACAAAGGTAATGGTTGATTTTCTCAAGAATCACACAAATTTATTTTTCTTTCACTACAAAAAAAAGTCGAAGGTACGCGAAAACTGTTTTTTTATGTGAACTGCTTGCTCATTTAAAAAAAAAGTCACATGTCAGAAGTGAAACTTCTTTGGCAATCTAATTTTTAAACCTCGTTCTGAATTAATTATTTTTAGGTATAGAAATTCTATTTTTGAAATTAAAATTTCGTAAAGAGAATTTATGAGACATTAATATTTTATGAAAAATAATTTATTAAAATCTCAAATGACGAATTATAAATAAAAATGCCAAGTGTTTTTTGTAAATATTAAAACTTCTTAACTTTAAAACGAATTAACATAAGAAATTGTATATGAACAAAAAGATAACAATTATATTACTTACTCTAAATAACTGCTTTGCATAGGACGATTTAAAAATGTATCACAAATTATTTATTTATAAATTTAAGTCATATCACTCTATACACCGTTTGCCAACTAATGACAATGTAACTTAATAAAAAAGATCTGCGTTTACTCACTCGCTTGCTCCCTACTCTCGTTCCATGGCTATGTGCTTCATACTACGTTCGCCCCTTCTCACTCTCTCTCAATCGGTTCAAATGACGAATTTTAAATTAAAATGTCACGTGTTTTTTGTAAATACTAAAATTTCCTAAACTTCAAACGAATTAACTTAAGAAATTGTATATGAACAAAAAGATAACAATTATATTACTTACTCTGAATAACTGCTTAGTATAGGACGATTTACAAATTAATCACAAATTATTTATTTATAAATTTAACTCACTCTACACACTGTATACATACTAATGATAATGCAAATAAATAAAACAGATCTGCGTTTACTCACTCGCTTGATCCCTTTCTCACTCTCCCTCAATCGCTCTCTACCTATTCTTCGATAAAAACGTTGCACATTTCCGTTTCATCCATAAGAAATTTACCCCCTCATGCGCGTTAAGAAGTTTCACTTCAAAAGATTTTTGAAAATATTTTTAAGCTGAATTGGTTTGGCTATCTACATCTTCCTGAATATCAAATTTGATTGTATTCGGTTAAGCAGTTCTCGAGAACGTCGAAGAAAAATAATGGCCCTATAGGGGGTACCGTTATAGAACAAATTTCGAAAAATTCAATCTAACTGAAAGATGTTTTGTTGTAAGAAAATAGCACCCTGAAAATTTGATCAAAATCGTTGGAGCCATTTTCGAGAAAATCAAAATTAAAGATTATTGTGAATGCAACTTTATCTATTTTCATCTTTCTTTTATCAACGCTCATACTTATAACATCATGATTTATACCAATGCGTTCTCTTTAATATACCATTATTGTCTTGTTACTTAACTGTATACCTTTTTATAAGTCAGACTTAAATAAACTCTTGAAATGAACCGTTTGCTTTTTATTTGGGAATACATATTTCCTGCTCTCTCAATCGGTCTCTGCCTATTCTTAGACATTTTATATACATTGCCTATAGTACTATCATGAGACGAGAAAAAATCTTTCTACCTAGAGCCGCTTGGAATGCTAGTGTAGGACTGTAGGGACATTTTATTCGAGTGAGAGAGAATTAAGAGCATGGTTTTTAGTGTTATGTTTTGTGCTTAGTTTATTGCGCATGTGCAATGTGAGGCAGTCATTGACCAGACTTTTGATTTGAGTTTTTTAGGATTTTCAAGTTTTGTACGAGCACTACCTACATACATATTTGTCATATTTGTACATATATATTTACATCATTGACCAGACTTGATTCGAATTCTTTAGAGTTTTCAAATTGTTTACTATTATTAAGGTTGTTGTCTTCAAATAATAGTTGTGTTCGTCTACTTTTTGGGTTGTTTTAGGAAAACGGTCAATTGTCAAACTTTGAAGAGTGGGGATGAAATCTCTCAAAAAATAATAAATTCGCTCAAAAGTAAAAGAACGCTTTGTGGAGAAAAATAGGGAAACTTTTTAAACGTCAAGAAAATTTAAATTTATTTTCTTTTTAGAATTCTTCCTTGCCTTCTACTCGATTTCGAACATGAAAGTAAATAATTGATTCTATATGCTCTGATTATTCTCTGAAATAAAAGTGATCTGAGCGCTCAGATATAATTTTGAAATACGTTCTAGCACTTAGCTGTCACAAATCGACCCTTCTCATATTGCTTGTTCACAGGCGGCAATATTGTGCATATAATACTAATTGTCTCTTTCGTTTTAGCATCTATTTTTCGACGAGTGGTGTAGGCAATGTGCATGGGATAGAGTGAAAAAAGCCTACAACTCTAAAGTGACGTTAATTCCGTTCAGCATTTCAGAATGCTCAGTCAATTTATTCTGAGCGCATACAGCCTTCTCAGAGCATGCTCTGATCATTCACTGAACGAAAAAAGAAATACAATTTTAAAGATCTGAACGCTCTAAGCGAAAAAAAGAAATACAACTTCTTTTTTGACAACTCAGACTCTGCTCTGAACGAAAAAAGAAAAACGCCTTATGTCTCCTAGTGAAAGGAGATGACCCATTTCTGGGCCCAGGGTGTACACCTATGAGACTAGTATCAAATGAAAGCTTGTATTCAGTTCTATCTATCTGCAAAATATTTTTGAATTTGGCCTTGGGGATTTCGAGATATTTGAGCTTGAAGTTGAACATAGGAAATGGGAAAAATCGGACTTTTTTTTGCAAATAATTACGTATTTTTCCGTAAATATCGCGCATAGGATAATGATTCGGGTATAAAATGAAAGATAGTTAGAATATCTTTAATCCTATGTAAGAAACATTTTTCAAAATATCTTATATTTCGAAAAAATCAACCATAAACTTAAAAAAAAAAACATTTTTGAATGACATTCGGCAGCCAATATCTCGAAAAAACCAGAGATGACCTATACTTTTTTTCAAACCACTGTAACTGTCAGTTAATAACCTTTAATTTGATGTATAATATAGTAACAAAGCATCATAAAAAAGCTTGATTTTAACCACAAAAACACAAAAAAACATGGTAAAACTTGGTTCTGGGCAGACATGGGGTGTGCTCATATTCGTAATGGAGTGTACACATACAAATGTGGTATAAAGTGAAAGGTATTTTAATGATGGTTATGTGTGCAAAATATTGTATTGTAAAATCGATGTATTATCCTGGCTGCTACAATTAATTCCGAATTCAACTATTATAGGCAAATGGTCGCAATACGGGACACTTATGACCTTAAAATCTGATATTATAGTAATCCAATTTCCTTTAACTAGGCAGTAATCGACTACTGAACATCCTTGCTGGCCTACGAAGGTATACTCTCCACATTTATCCGAGTCAGAAACGACATTTAATATCCGGAATCTAAAAGCATCACATAGATTTAACAATTTAGTTCCTCTTGCATTGACTATAGTCTTTGGAATTTCTTACTTTCCCCACAAATCTGTTTTCTCTTCCTTCATGATTTCCTATTCTCGCGTTTAAATCTCCTTTTATCATAACTTCATCACTATTATTGATTACAATTTATATACAATGGAATTATATTCAACTTCGTTGCTCCAATTTGTATCTTTAGTAGGTGAATTTCATCTTCAACTTTAAATTCGCACGCTATATTCGTAAGAGATTTTTTGAAGCCAAAAAAGCATCCTCCACTGGATCTTCCTCTCGTATTCAATCTTGTTGCCGGAATCCATATAAATTCAAAGTTAACTAAACTATTTTTATAAATATTATATTCATCTTCGATTATAAATGTTTCGTATAAAAAAACGAAATCATGGTTATTAATTAAATAAATAAACATTACATTACATATTGATCTGCTCCGTAGATAAATCTACGAAGCAGAGACACTTATGAGCACTGGCTGCTGAAGCCATCGGCTCAGACAATTACAAGCCAACACATAAGACGACATAGATACTGGACAGAAGAGAAGACAGAAGGAGAATGGAAAAACAGAAAACACATAACACATGTCAACAGCACGCAGTTGGTTTCGAGACGGTCCCCCTGAAATATTATAACTTATTATTTTAAGAGTTTTAAATTCGTTATTTTTCTTTAAACAGCAGCGTCACCCTATGCTTTGAATCTGGTTTGTGGCTCTGCTAAATTTCTTCTATCTTCACAACTAGGTGGCGCATGATAATCTTGATTATTAGTGTTGGCGGCGAGACATGAGCTTGAAGTGTCATCTGTATCATGATACACAGAAACACAAGGTATCCTCATTAGACGCATACAAATCGCCATCTTGATATTTTATGACGTCACATTCTTCTTTTATTATTGTTTTATTTATTAAGTGAATATTATTTTTTTTATTGAAGGTTTAAACGATTTTTTTTATGATTATAAGAACAATAAACTTAAAAAAACAATAACAAAATCGGCAAATTAATTCATTTGTTTACACTCCCTAAGAACAAAAATCAGAAGAATGTGACGTCACACGCATAATCAGCCAAAGTGAGCATACCTTGTATTCTGTGTATCATGCATGATCCGTATCAACAAGAGAACCCAGCTGTTGAACTAGATCTGCCTTATAAATGTCATTAAAAACTTTAACTCCATCGGCGTTATTGTTGTGAACCAGGGAAGGACATTTAATCATCCCTTACTAGCACTTTAATTTGCTAATTAAATTCAATAAGCCTCCTCTTGATACACATCAATTTGTATCTTTTTTGTCGAACCGAGGCTGGCAGATCCTTCGACATTGTAATTCCAGTGTTACGTAGTGTGCTGTGTGCTAGACGATTTAAGTGCTGCAATTATTTGCTGTTTTGAGTGAAATTTAACCAAAAAACTCTTGACTTGGTCGTTTCTTGAACGAATTTCACGAATATGCAAGTGGCGGTTGAATAACCTTTGTGCAGATGGTTTTTGCAAGCTCTTTCTCATCCTGATCATCTCGGATTGCTACCCATAACAAAAGATTGTTTTCTGTGTTTTTCTTTTCAATCTCTTCCATTTTGTTTTCCAATTGTTCGTATTTTCTTTCGAGGGTTTCAACTTTTTTTGTAAGATTAATATTCGCTGCAATGATTTGTTGGTTGGCAATTGTGATTGCTTCGATGTCACTCTTTTTTGCGAATTCTGCCATCTTAGAATCAAGGAGCATTCCCAACGGTAGCTGGGTAGCCTAAGTAATTTTTGTTTTAAAATATTTTCCAAAACTTTTTTTGTATTTTAAATTTTAAATAATTTTTCAAAAATCAGAGAAAATGGATTTTTTTAATTTAGATTTTTTTTATAAGTTTGCTTAAGTTTGCATTCTTAAATTATTTTTTTTTAATTTTTGAAAAAGATATTAAAATAAAATTGCCCGACTGGATCGTACGTACTTGCTCATATGTGCGGTCACATCGTCCAATAAAATTTAAAAAACAAGGCTAGGTATAGGTATACCTACATAGATATTAGCAATAAGGTACAATAATTTACTTTTTCAAATCAAATGAATTAAAATAGCTTAATTATGTTTGATGGATCGATAAACGTATGGTGTGGGTTCATGGAATTTATTTAGGATATTATGTACCTATATAATAAGGTTGGTTGGAAGGAAGGTAGGTACTAAAATTAAGATACGTATTCTAATCATTGTGAAGCGAGTGGGTACAGACATGGCGCAAAATTATAGACAATTAAAGTCGACATTATCAAAAACTTAGTGTGAAACTAAATCCTATTTTCATACAAATTTCAACCAAGTTTCACACTAAATATGTTTTAGTGCCGAGTTAAATGCTAATAATTTTGCGCTAATATTAGAACTTAACACAGTGGTTGTTTGTATGCAGGTGTACAAATTTGTTTTCTTGATTGAAATTTTTGCATTCAGTAGTTAATCGAGTATTTTTTTTATTTGTAAGTTGTTTTTGAGTCATAGGACTCCTTATTATTTATTCTGTATGCTGTTATGTTAAAAATCGTCGACCAGTTTTTCAAAAAAATATTTTTTTTACTCTTCGAAAACATATTTAATTTTTTTTTTTTGATTATGTATGGTAGTTTATACCAGGAGTTCAAAATATTCAAAATATAATATTATATAATATATAAAAAATTTAATAAGCAATATTATTTAAATCATAAAACATTTTATATTTCATCAAAATCCGTCAATTAGTTAACGAAAAAATCTGATTTTAAAAAACCGGTCATATGGGAGGTACTGTTATAAAACTTTTTCTGAAAAATCCATTAAAACTTAAAGATAGATTTTGCATAGCCATTCAGAAAGTTTTATCAAAATCGTAGGAGCAGTTTTCGAGAAAATAAGTTTTTCATTAAAAATTATATGGCAGGTACCGTTAGATTTGGAGCTAGAATGCCAATTCGAAAAAGAGTCGGGTAGAGTACTCTAAAAATACTATATACCAAGTTTGAATCAAATCGGCCCAACCGTTTAAGCTGTAGGAATTGATACGGACAGACAGACAGACGGACCGAATTTTTTGACCCACTTTTTCGACTTCCCTATTATGTAATGTCATGTTTGATCCTTAGAATTTTTTTTACGAATGCATAACTTGCCTTATAGTCCCTATAAATCGCAAGTAAAAATCAACATCGACTGACCTTACAAATTCAACCATAGGAAATCAATACATCTTATCACAATGTCGCTTTAGCTTTGACGTTACGTTGGGTTCGTGTACCAGATAAGGTAACGTGACAGAAATGCAAAGCTGAATTAGAAACTGGTTGAAGTTTTGTTCTCTTTGGCAAAAACAAAAAACCGAAATTTGGAAAATGTCATTCAAAGCGGACACAAAGCGTGTGAAATGTAACGTGCCGAAGCAAAGGCTAACTGGCTGAACACAATGGTGAACCTGAAGCTGAAGTATGAATTGCAAAAATAAGTACGTCAAAATTGAACCTAAGTGATGAAGCTGACTCGAACACAATAGTGAGGTACGGAATGTCAATTTTGCTGCTAAGAATATATATATATATATATATATATATATATATCCACGCTTGCGCTGGGGTTGGTTAAATCCCTAGGCCGAGAGCCCGCAACTCATTTCTTGCGTGAGAGGAAACCAGATGATATTGATATTACAAATAGTCCTCCCCAAGGTGATAAATCCATCACTCGTCTGCCAGCCCCCCGAAACATCATTACCGAGTAATGGTGGGATAAAAGTACCATTTTTTGAAAATAGACCTAGTGTAGGAAACCATTTCAAATGCATCGCATCCCAACGCCCTCGATATCCAGGTGCGAAAATGTTTGTGACAGACGTCTCATAGGTGCCAAACCTCTGACAGATGCTAATTGTTTAGCATTGTCACACTCAGCTTTTTGTTTTTTGTTTATAAGAAATTTTTAAGTTCGTGAAAGGCTTTTCAGTTAGCCAGTTCACATTTTTGAGATTTCGGAGTGCTCAAGAAGTTGTCTCAATCCTGGAGCTGAAAAATGTATGTGAACACAATTTATCAGCAAACGCAAAATAACACTTTGTATCTCTTTCCTTCTAACAGAGTTTTCTTTGACAAACTAAAAGTGAGCAAGCGAATCCAAAAAATATGGATTAATTTTTTGACAGGAAAGTTGAAATTTTTTTCTGAGAAATTGTGTTCACGTTTCTGAGAAAACGAAGATCTCTGAGGGCTTAGAAACGTGAATTGGCTAAGTATTTATGCCTAGATACAGCCGAAATGCTCACAATAATAAATAAATTGCTGTAAACGTTTTAAGGTCCCGACCCATAGAATCCGTTGCGTCCGTTGTTGTGCCGCATGCGGTGACGTTGCCGCATGCGATAAAAAGTGGTGACCCAATGAACCTGTTGCGTTTATTTTGACAGTATGATGGGTCGATGGGTGAGTTAAAGTATATTAAGAGTGATTTGGAAACTGGTAGAGGATACAAAATATAAAAATCACACTTGTTCGATAGAGAGGGGAGACAATAATGTAGCGATCTAATGCATGAATTGTAATTCGTATCTCGCCGAGTGCAGTCGCTTTTTCAATTAACTCCGTCTTTTCATTTATTTGTGCCCTTATTTAACTCCACTTAATAGTATTTCCGTGCTTTTTCCCCATAAACCAATCCAAGCAAATCTTTAAAAAAAATTAAAAAATATAATAATAATTGTGTGCTTTATTGATCTTATAAATTGAACCAATCATACAAACTAAATATGTCTCAACAGTGCGCGAGTTTTAACTGTGTCAACAACGACAATATCGTTGAGTGGGTCACATGCAATGGATTATGCGGAAAACATTTCCATGCTACATGTGTCGGATTAAATAAAAGGTCTGTTCTTTACCTTAAAGAATTTTCCCGTAATTTTGTATTTTATTGCGATGAGTGCAAAAATATATATTTGTCCCACATAATGCTCGCGATTAAATGCTTAAGCGACTCGTTCGCAAGCTCTGCGGAAAAAAATAAACTTTACCACAAACAATGCCTGACCCAATTCGAAAAATTTGATGAGTTCATCAAATCGTTTGATGAATTTAACCAAAACAATGCACAATCCGCGACCTACCTAAAAAGAGATATAAAGAAAATAAATGAACAATTATCTGCCCTCCAACTCCCCATCACAAACAACATTAACATTGAAATGGTGACTAATATAAAAAAAACAATTTCTAGTGAAATTAAATCAACAATTTCCCCCTTAATAGCGTCATTTGACACGCTACGGACTGTGATTGATATTCAGTCACAAGCTCCAGCCCCAAAGACTGTATCTCCTCCGGTTGATTATGAACCCATACTTTTTAATCTAATGTGTCAGATTGAAGAACTTAAAGACAACATCAAAGATACTCGTTATGTAGTGAATGGTTTCGCCGAGGAATTAAAACTAGCAACAAGGAATGTTCTCGAAGCTCCCTCTAATCCCCAATATAATACATCAATATTGGAGGAAATATTGGACACTATTGAGGTAGCTCCAAATCTGCCCATTCCCATACCTCTACACTCCCAACCAAATAACAAAATTGCCTCGCCAACTCAGGAACCTACCCTTAATCGTTTCGGTACTTTGTGGAAACTCTCGGAATGGAACAACAGACTGAAGAAACTCGATGACGCTAGTGGCTCAACTTTTCAATCCAGCAGTTTCACTCTTGAAAGAGTTCCTTCCAATGCGGACTCAAAGTGGATCCACGACTTTTTTAGAAATAAGTTTTATATAAACGTAACTAAAATTGAAAAAATTAAACCCAACACTTTCTTAATATCTTTCCCTTCCAAATATGAATGGCTGTTCCTCAACCTATCAGGTGGTGTTTTCAAATTGGCCAATATGTTGATATCCAAACATCCCAAGTCATTAAAACCCAAACCTATATTCCAAGCGAATAAACACCACCCTCGCTCAGATCCTAACTGGTCGTTCAAAACGCACAACAGATTCACGTCCACCCCCCTGCTTTGATCCTCTCATTCCACCTAATGTAAAACTAACTCAACAGACCCTTGTTGATTCCACTGAGTCCCGTTATGCCCTTTCCAAACTAAGAGATAGCAAACTGTTAGACAACATTCGCCTGTACCTAGCCTATCTCCACGATAAACCTGACGATTTGTGCATAGACGGTAAAACGAAAAGTTATGTGTCAGCGTCAATTAAAAAGGAAGGTCTGCCTACTGATATGGTACCATTAAGGCAGATATACGACAAATATCACGAGCTTCTGAACATATCCTCAAAACGAATCTCCAAAGATCTCTCCGCCTTTTCTTCGTTTCTTCATTCTAAAAGAATTTCCTACCTTCAAAGAGTACGTTCCGACTTTGATAAATTTTATCGCTCCTAACACTTTCTCTCCCCAACTACTCTACAATCACCACCCTCTTTCCCTTTATTACCAAAATGTAAGAGGTCTTCGCTCCAAAACACACTCTGTGTATTCACAGTCACAAGCCCTACCCTATGACGTTTTTGCGCTTACTGAAACAAATCTTTCTAAAGACATTAAAAGTCAAGAGCTGTTTCCTTCGTTCTTTAATGTTTTTCGCGACGACGAAGAGTCTCTTCCTAAATCTCCGTGCAGAGGCGTCCTTATTGCTGTCCATAACAAGTTCGATTCGACCCTGGTTTCTTCTTCCTCCTCAAACATGCTCGACTACATATCCATTAAACTATCACTCCCAAATCAGTGCTTATACCTTGTGTGTTTCTACATTCTTCCTGGCCAACCCGTTGAATCTTACAAGCTTGCTGTTGATGCCATTGATGAAGTGCTAGCTATTTCTGAAGCACAAGACGAAGTTCTAATCTTTGGAGACTTCAATCTTCCCCAACTTCAGTGGAACATTTCTGATGATGTACCATCCTTCGCTGCCAATCCCGTTTCATCCAAGGAATCTGTTTTTGTTGACGGTCTTTCTGATTCCGCCCTTTACCAAGTGAGTGGAATTCTGAATTACATGGGCCGGCAACTCGATCTTATCTTCACCTCTGACCCGATTAACTCATCTGTTTCAGAAAGCACCATCCCATTATCTGTAGTTGATCGATTTCACCCCCCTCTCCTTCTCTCTTTTTTCATTTCCTCTCCACCTACTCTCCCTAATATTTCTAACTGTTCATTCAACTATCATAAAGCTAATTTCAAAAAAATAAATGACTACCTCATCCATACCTCATTCGATTTTACAAATCTATCACTTAATGAAGCAACTAATCTTTTTTATGAAAAAGTGCAGTTTTGCATAAATCTTTATGTTCCCTTTTCGCGTAACAGGTATTTTTCAACTTCTCCCCCGTGGTACAGTCATAAACTACGCGAGCTACGAAACAGGAGAAATAAGCTTTGGGTTAAATATCTTCGCTCTCGTTCAATTTTTGATTACTCTGACTACTTGGGAGTATTTTATAAATTTTGGAATCTATATGAAACGCTCTACAATGACTTTGCTTCCAACACCCAAGCAAATTTAATAACGGATCCCAAATCGTTTTATAAGTTTATTAACTTTAAAAAGAAAAATGATGGTTTCCCTCCCTCTCTTCTCTATAACAACCAATCATCCAATGATCCATCTACCATCGCCAATTTCTTCGCCAGTTACTTCAAACAGTCTTTTGCACCAAAAACCTTAGATCCTGACAAATCTTATTTTTCCTACCTTCCTCATTTTAATACCGGCCCCTTAAATACGAATTTGGATACTTCATTAGTTCTAAATGGCATCCTTGAACTTAAAGACGAGTATACTCCTGGTCCCGATGGTATACCTGCAATTTTACTTAAAAAATGTTGCTCGAGTTTGGTCCTTCCTATTACTAACTTGTTCCAACTATCCCTTTCCACCGGATCTTTCCCCGATTTATGGAAAATATCCACTATCACACCAATTCATAAAAAAGGTCCCAAAAACGAAGTTTGTAATTATCGGCCCATCGCCAAACTTTCTCATATCCCCAAACTCTTCGAAAGCATTCTGTATGACTCACTTTCTTTCCAATGCAAATCTCTAATATCCTCAACTCAACATGGTTTTTGTAAGGGAAGATCTACCACAACTAATCTTGTTGAGTTCGTTACATTTTCACTCTCTGCCATGGAAAAGGGCTACGAAGTAGACGTCATCACTACAGATTTCAGCAAGGCTTTCGACAAAATCTCTCACAGTTTAATTCTTTTTAAGCTTTCCTTTCTTGGATTCAGTCCTAACCTTCTTAAATGGATATCCTCGTATCTTGACAACCGCCAATACAGAGTCCGTTTTCGTTGTGTTCTTACAGTTCCTTTTGTTGCCACCTCTGGGGTACCCCAAGGTAGCCATCTTGGACCTCTTTTATTTATCCTTGCCATTAATGATGTTGAAAAGATAATCAAATCATCTTCTATCTCCCTTTATGCTGATGATGCTAAAATTTTCAAAGTAATCTCCTCTGGTCGTGATTCTCTCCTGCTTCAAAATGACCTCAATTCATTTGTCAATTGGTGCAGTAAGAATTTTCTCGAACTCAACATTGCCAAATGTGAGCTAATTACGTTCTCTCGAAAAAGTAAAAGGCCTTCCCTTAGATCTTATTATCTTCAAACCCTTTCTATTAACCGCGTACAGGTTATCCGCGATTTAGGCGTCCTCTGTGATTGCGAATTAAATTTTCGCTTCCATATCGATAATGCTATATCAAGAGCTAACTCCGCCCTTGGTTTTATCAAAAGGTGGTCCAAAGAGTTTCGGAACCCATTTGTAACCAAATCCCTCTATATTTCCTATGTTCGTCCTCTCCTTGAGTATGCATCGCAAGTATGGGCCCCCTATCACGCGGTTCATATCTCCAGAATTGAGAGCGTTCAACGCCGTTTTCTACTCTTTGCTCTCCGAAGTCTTTATGACCCTAATAACTTCTCATCTCTGCCACCCTACCTTGACCGACTCAAAATTATAAATCTACACCCCCTTGAAGTCCGTAGGAATGTGTTTGACATCATTTTCATTCATCGAATTCTTACAGGTGCCACTGACTGTTCCTCACTTTTTGATCTCATCTTGTTTAACACTAACCCACGCAACTTAAGATCATCACGTCTTTTTTACCTTCCTCCCCATCGTACTTCCTATGGTCTCAATGAACCTTTAACCCGCATGTTGAGTAAAATCAATTCAATCTCTCCTCTTTTCGATTTCAACATTCCAAGTCCTTGTCTGAAAGCCCAGCTCTTACATCATCTTTCCTCCTTATAAGTTAATTTAGTTTAATTAGTTTTTAAGTTTAGTTGTTTAAGTTAAGCTTGTATTAAGCTAATAAATGGGGCGTTAGCCCCACCAAAATTAAATTAAATTAGAGGAAATACGTGAGTGTAGATTTTAAATATTAGTTTTTAACAAATGACAGAAAATATTTTTGTTATTATGGTAATTTGCATTTTGATAGTAACTGTAATGTGGTAATTTTAAAAAAAGAAACAAAATTTTTAGATATGTATATGAATTAAATTTACAATTCCGTTGAAAATGGCTGTGACAACATGTTGTCAAGTTGTCAAATGGCATTCAAACTAATAAAAAAAAAATCTATCAAAAATAGAAAAATCTGAAATCTGAAAATTAAAAACAAATGTAAGAAAATTTCAGCATTTATTGTTTTACATCTCCTTCATTTTCCTGTACTTTTTTTTACTAAGCGCAATTTTTGCTGCTACTTATTGTTATTTAAATAACAACAAGCGTAATTTTTATTGCTACTTAACAATATGGAGCAGCAAATATTGCGCTAAATAACAATCCATGACTTGAAAACAATTGAAACTTCAAATTGCTTTTGACATTCAATGTCATCGGATTTGCCGGAGAGAAAAGAAAAGTTGGTCTACTTGATGCGGTGCGTCCGGCACATGCGATTCCTATGGGTCACCTCCCATGAGAACACGTGTATTTAATCGAGCTGTCAGTTGTATGCGGCAATGCAACGAACAAACGGATTCTAAGGGTCGGCCCCTTTAGTTTTCTGTGATAAAAACAAATAAAATTAAAAATGTGTGATCTCTCAGCTATTAATTGTGTACTTCGGAGTGATCAAGGAATTTTCTCAGTCATTTTCAATGGATCTGAGAAAAACAAGTTCTCGGATAGTTCAAAAACATTGAACTAGCCTATTTTGTTTCTGTGAAATGTCAAGATGAAGCTAAAGCGTAAAGCGCAAGTTGAAGTTGAGTGAACTTGCGCTTCAGCTAAATTTCCACTTTCAGCTTCAGCTTCTCATTGTGTTCGCCTTATAGGGTTCGCGTATATTTAACTTTGACAGCGCTTCATAACTTAGCTTCAGCTTCAACATTGGTTTCAGCCAGTGAAGCGTGATTGTATTTTAGCCATAATTGACAAGTTTGGGATATATTAGTAATGCTAGTTACTTAATAATTATTTTTTGTTTGTTTGTGTTTAGGCACCTATTTTAGGAATAGCGCCTAAAATATATCTTGGGTCGAAATTTGTACGTCTTAATTTTTATGTCTTAAGCCTAGTCCCTACTCAGATCGCGCTAAAATTAATCTTCCATACAAATTTCCATCCAAGATAAATTAGGTCGAGTTTTTAGCTTAGCAGTACTCAGTTCAAGCTTAATTCCAAATGTCAAGCTAATGGCTAAGAAAAAAGTCTCCACAAAGTTTAGGGAGCAAAAGAATGTTAAATACATTATTTCACAAGATAAATTCTGACATTTGTCTTTTTGGATGCGAATAATTAAAAAACTATTGAATTTCTTGATGAATTTTTGTATTTGAAATTGAAAAAACCCAAAACAAAAACGCAAAAAAAAAACAATTTTCCAAAACGGAAAAAAACACATTTGTGTTCTTGTTAATAAGAATTATTTATAAAGTATATATATTTCACAAGCTATCAAAGATTTGTAAAACAGCTGTTTTATGTCCAACTTGAAAATTTAGCGCGCCTTTTTAGCAAGGGTGTGTAGAGATAAAAATAGTAGAGATAAGATTTAGTTTAGCGCAATCTGAGTACCAGGCTTTGAGCAAAAAAGAAATCACTGAACAATATTTAAATAAAAGAGTTATTATTTTTTAACATATGTATAAATAATAGTTTTGATACACCCTGTATGTCCTATAATAGATTATAGAGAAGATGCAAAACAATAAAACCTACCTTTACCTATTTTTATTAATTTGTATACATTATTAACCTGTTTTTCATTAATTGGAACTTATTATCAATATCCAAGATTATTTTCTTTCCTCAAAGTCAATAAGCACATTACCATCTATTGATGCAAAAAAACCTAAAGGATCCAGTAGATTGTCCTCCTTTGCGTGCGGGTTTAGTTTTAAGTTAAATTTCTTAACTATTTCAAATACGGCTTTCTTAGATTCTGCAAGAGCAAATCTCTTTCCGAAGCACACTCTTGGGCCATGTCCGAACGGCAAAAATGCACCCATGTCTTCATATTTCTTGACGCCTCCATTTTCTGGACTAAAACGTTCAGGTATGAATTTTTCATGATTTGGATAGTATTGTTCATCATGAGAGAAAGAAAACATTGGAATTTGTACAACATCGCCGACATTAACTTTCAATTTGTTGCCATTTCTGTTCGTAAGCTCACACGGAGATGTGCATATTTTCGACATAGTAAGTTGTGGGGGAACCATTCGCATGCCCTCTAGTAATAAAAAAATATAATGCAGAGATTTAAGGAGAATCATAAATATATTTTTTTTTTTAAATATATTAAACAATTTGTTACCATAAATACACTGTTCGAGGTAAGGCAAATGTTCGAGTTTTTCAAAGTCAATTTCTGCATTTTCGTCACAGTTTTGTCTGATCTCTTCATAAAGGATGGCCTGCTTATCGGGGGTTTTAGCAAGCTGTTAGAAGAAATATAAACAAAATAAAAGAAAGTATTAGAGATTTAGAATTGTTGACGTTCGATTAAGCCCATTCAATCCCGTTTTCAAAAGTTAGTTTTGTTAGTAACCGGATGTACAATTTCGACATTTCTTTTGGCATACAAAAAAATAATTCCTTAATCCTAATCTAATTAGCCAGTTTACGTTTCTTGAGATTGCTCAAGAAATTTCTTCATTCACTTTTGATCGAGCTAAATGCTGAAATATTTGTGTGAACACAATTTTTCAACAAGCGCTTTCTATCTCTTTCCTTCTAAAAAAGTTCTCTTTGACAAACTTAAAACTCAGCAAGCGAATCCAACAAAATTAAAGATTCATTTTTTGACAGCAAAGTTGAGAAGTTGAGATTTTTTTTCTGATAAAATGTAATCACGTTTCTCAGAGTTATCACAATCGAAATTCAAAAGTATTTATATGTAGATACTCACCAGATATAAACAAGTAGTAATTGTTGCAGCTGATGTCTCATAGCCACCCAACAAAAATGTCATTGAAAGGCACTTTAAATCCCAATCTGAAATTTTCTTTTTCTCCTGCAGCTCAAGCATGTAGTCCAAAAAAACCTTTTTGCTCCCAGAACCAGAAGTAATTTGCTTGCGTCGCACCTCATAGCCAGAACCCATGAGGTCAAAGAAGAAATTTTCAGTTTTTTTTGGAACATATTTTATTTTGTAAAAATATCGTATTGTTGGCCAGAATGCAACTACACCCATGTAACCAACAAGAATAAGCCTGTTATGAAAAAGTTTTAATATCTTTTCAAAAACTGTTGGATTTTCCGTAAAACTTTCAGCTTTCAAGCCTAGAAAACAATCCGTAACAACATCAGCTGAATAACGTAAACCAATCTGAAATAATTGTTAAAAGAAATCAATGATATGTTTTGTGAGTTGAAATGCTTACATCCTTGGCACTAATGCCCTTATTGCCAACTTTGGTGTTTTGATCTGTAATGAATCTAATCAAATTTTCGGAAACTCTCTCAATGATTGGATACATGTTTTTGATCTTAAAAAAAAAAACAAATTAAAATGTAAATTTTGTTTGTCTCCATTCGACAATAATACCCTAGCCGTAGTTATGCCACCAGTCAATTGTTGACGCGTCTCTTTCCATTTTTGTCCGATTAACATAAACGGATTATTGGATACAATAACATCACTTTGGTCATTAAACTATAAATAGTTAATTTTCAAAATACTACATTTTTAAAAAGCATTTTCAAAACCTACCCAAGCTGACGATTCATTCATACTAAAATGTTTGAATTCTGATGTGAGCAGTTTGAGTCCCAGTTCAGGTTTAAGAATAAGCAGTTGTGGGGTTCGAATGTTGTAAAATCCGACAAAATCTTCATCTTTTTTAAACTGACTAGAAAATATTTTCAAACATTATTATCAAAATGTTTGTTTGTTTTTTTTTTTGTGTTACTTATAAATATCCATATAATCATAGGCAATGTGGCGTTTCTGCGTTATTACATTTGGAATGTTTCCGTACAGCGGTTTGGGCTTGGGTCCTTTTACATTAAGTTTTTTCCAGTGGTCGAAGTTATAAACGAGAAAATTGTACATTAGTCCAGCGATTACCCCAATAATTCCTATTGTTACAAGTAATGTGTAAAACATTTTATTTTTACTATTTGGTGTAATAACTTAATTTAATTTTAGCGACTTTTAACTTTTTAATTCGAAAGTCTAAGAACGACTAACAATTTTTATTATATTTGAGGTATCGTTACTTGCATTATTTTAGTTTTTACCTAAAATAATATACTTATTACTAGTAATCTTTAATTTTTATCTTCGGTTTAATTTAATGTGCAACGAAATGATAAAACAAATTGTTTGCTTACATCTAATAGCAGGCATTTTAAACCAAGGCCAATACCATCGTTTCGGTGTTTACTAAAAGTAATCGATCGAAAAACAAAATAATAATAATAATAATGAAAAATCAACTAAAATTTAATCAATATCAATTAAAATCTTTAGAGGAAGGTTCAATGTGCATGATAGGAAACTACCTACATCTAAAAAAACATGAGTCCGTTGAATATTCTTTTTCACAATATCATTTTTTTATTCATGAACTTTTTAATTACACTTACAGTTAGAAAAAATTAAGTATCATCGATTGACAAAATTTGTGTTGCAATAACTCCTTGATTACAATCATGTTCCTCTTAAACATTGTATATTCTGTTATCGACAATAATCGCGTTTTTTGTTGGCAAAGCGAAGTAGGATTTTACACACATAACAAAAACAACAACCACCTGCCGATAAAAACATTTAGCTGCCCATAAAAGTAGATGTTGAATTTGACTGGGGATAGAATGTTTGACATAAAAAAAGAGTATTTTGTCTATAAAGTCGATTTACGTGATAACGTCATAAGAAAACATTGATGGCACCAACACCAACATACAGCCCGTCAACTTACATCATATACAATTTCACTTATCACGTCAAAAAAATCTAGTACTAAATCTACTACTAAGTACTAAATCTGGTACTAATTTTAGTATCCAAATCCAAATGCACTACTGGATCGCATGTACTTGCTCATGCCGTCACATTGTAGAATAAAATTTAAGAAAATTAAAGTTAAAATCAAAGCATTTATTCGATTATTGTGACTTTTGATTGTTCGAATAAAGTACGTTAGATTGTATTAAGTGAAATAATTTAAACGTCACTTTATTTCTTCAAAATATGTTAAAAAGTGTGTTTTTTTGAAAATCGTAGGAACGGTTTTTTTAAAATAAAAAAAAATTAAGAATACAAACTTAAGCACAAAAATAAACGTACATTTAAAAAAAAATTAAAAAAAACAAATTCACTCAGATACCCATTTTCAAAATATTGATTTTTCAAAAAAAAAAAATTTTTTTTAATTATTAAAAATACAAAAAAAAGTTTTCGAAAAAAAATTAATGCGAAGTTACTAAAGCTTCACACATCTTCTTGAATATCAATTTTGATTGAAATCGAGTCACAAGTTTTCGAGAAAGTCGAAGAAAAAAAACCGGTCCTATAGAAAGTACAGCTTTTAGCCTACCATATTAATTTTTTTTTACCAAAATATAATGCTTACCTGTACCTGATTTTTGTTCATAAAAATTCTTGGAGCCGTTTTCGAGAAAAATAAACTTACATAACGGTTAATTTTTGAGCTAAAAAAAATGAAAAAAATCTTCTGTAGAATGTTAAAATAACCTTAAGTACTAAACTTGAAGACGATTGGTCCAACCGTTTAGGCTACAGTCCAAAAAACATCCGTACAGACAGACAGACAGACTGACATAATTTTGTCAGTACTGCACGAATGCATAACTTGCATTATAGCACCTATAATCGCAAGTAAAAAGTACGTAAAATAGTTTTTAGCGGCCATTTTATTTTTTTAAGAAAAGTGAATTTTCTAAAAATGATTTCGGGGAAGTGGCCGCCGTGGCTGGCTCGAATAAATTCCAGCCGAGGCCCAATTTTCCCAACTTTGTGAAAATCGGTATAGGTGGCCTTTTCGTTTTGGGCCCATTCACCGAATGTGTGACGCGCTTGATGGGCGTTCGGCTTCAATTCTTGAACGAGTTGGATTTTGTAAGCCTGCAAACCAAGATCCTTCCGCGCGCGATGGCGGATGGACTCATTTGGGTCTTCTTCGATACTCTGCTACACCGAAACGAACCATTAATTTGGTAATAAATTTGCACAATTTGCAAACTTTTTTTCCGGAGTAAGTCTATTCATTATGAAATCGCAAACCAAACTAAGCATAAATCAAGAGACAGTTGTCAAAAAGACCAACTCCGAAAAAAGTATTGCCAGATTGAAAACCACACGTCTATTAAAATAAAGAAATATTTTTTTTAGAAAATTCTTTATTTTTTTTTATAAGAGTTTTCTCGGTTAGGTGCTGTATGAATAGGGTAGGCACTGAAAGGCATCAAACTGGTGATGCACAGTCGCTGCAACCATATCGTACACATCAATTGTGCTTATTTTACCTCCCCGCGGTAACCACCGGGTACTGGTCTGTCCATCCGGATATTCCTGCTAAACTTATAAGCGCGAGTGTTGAACACAGAAAAAATAGCAACACTATAATGCTCTGCTTTAATGACTGTTCTGATCGATTCGCAGAAGTCTTGCACGAGCCCCTCAGAAAGAGGACGTACGGTGGATGAGCCCAACCAATTGGACCAACGGTGGCGTCAACAGTCAACGAAGAAGACGTCCTAATGAGCTACTTCGACGTATTTGGAGATAAGGTCATTAGGACAATTCAATGCAAGTCAGGGCATTGAAATAGAGATGGTGGCGGATGAACCCTTAATGGGCCAACGGCAGCGCTCATATCCCCGAAGTGGGTTACTGACTCCGGATTCTCCGGTTCCTTTTGTCCAAGGAATCCAACAAAGGACCTGGCTCTTCAGGTTGGGGGTTGTGCGTGGGGTTAACAACCCTGCCACGGAAAAAAGAAAAAGTTACGAAGCGACCAATAGCCTCGGAAAAGGACGGATTTACTGTTGACGACCCGGAAAAACGAATCAAGGACAACGACCTTCGGATCTGGAATGTTAGAACTCTTAACAGACCACGTGCATCCAAACAACTAGCGGAGGCCCTAGACTACTACAGAGCAGGAATTACTGCCATCCAGGAAGTGCGATGGAATGGGCCGGGCAAAAGGAGGATGAAAAACTGTGACGTGTACTACGGTGATTACGCAAGAAGACCACAGCGTTTATTTGGGTGCGGATTCGTCATAAGCGGTAGACTTAGGCAAGAAGTCTTGAGTTTTCGACACATAAGTGAGCGACTTGTGACAATCCGTACCAAGGCTAAATTCGCCAACATTAGCGTAATATGCGCTCATGCCCCCACAGAGGACAAAGATGACGCCACCAAGGATGACAAAACCTATGAGCAATGCCATAAATACGACGTTAAGATCGTACTAGGAAATTTTAATGCCAAAATAGGTAAAGAGGAAATCTTTGGTAGGACTGTCGGAAAACATAGCCTACACGACACAACGTCTGAAAACGTACTTAGGCTAATTGACTTCGCAGCGGCACATAACGTCACCATTGCGAGCACACGGTTTCCTCATCTCGATATACACAAAGGGACTGGGCAACACCCAGATCAAAGAACCGTCAACCAGATTGATCACGTTGCGGCCGATGCAAGACACGCCTCCAGTATCTTGGATGTTCGCACCTTCCGAGCAGCTAATATCGACTCGGATCACTACCTTGTTGCAGCAAAGGTAAGAATGCGAATAACCCGAACTCCACAACAACGGAGTAATACTGTGAGGAAGTATGACGTCGGAAAGCTGCAATCGCAAGAAACCGCCAGAACCTATGCCGATCGAATATCCCGTAACCTCTCAAGAAATCCAGTACCGCCAGCATCAAGTGCCGAAGATCAGTTGCAACACTGCCAACAAGCCATCAGAGATGCCGCAACTGATGTGCTAGGTTTCACCAGACCACCACCACGAAACCTCTGGTTTGATGACGAATGCAGGCAGGCCCATGCAGCCAAACAAGAGGCATATAAAGCGACGCTGCAAAGAAAGACGAGAGCTGCTCGCGAGCTTTACGAGCAGAAAAGACGGGAAGAACACCGGCTTCTCCAAAAGAAAAAGAGAGATCATGAGAAGCGCGCGATCGAAGATATTGAGAGATGCTACTCCAGGAACAACGTGCGGAAGTTTTACCACCAGGTAAAAAGAACATGCCAAGGAAAAAAATCCCGCACAGAAGCCTGTAGAGATAGGAATGGAAACCTCGTAGTAGAGTCACAGTCGGTGCTGAGTACATGGAAGGACCATTTCTGCAGACTGTTAAACGGCTATGAAGGCCAAAATCCCGCTGTCAGGCAGAATGAACCATTCAACATGGATGATGACAGACAAAACTTCCGTCCACCTGACCAAAATGAAGTAAGGATAGCAATATCTAAACTCAAAAACAACAAAGCTGCTGGACCCGACGGACTACCCGCCGAACTTTTTAAAGCGGACGGAGATGACCTGGTGGAGTGCATACACCAACTCATCTCTAAAGTTTGGTCAGAAGAAAGTATGCCTGATGAATGGAACCTCAGCATCGTTTGCCCGATCCACAAGAAAGGAGATCCTCTAAACTGCGCCAACTATAGAGGAATAAGTCTCTTGAATATAGCCCCTCTGCCGAACTATGTGAACGCCTGAAACCTTTCGTCAGCAACCTGATTGGCCCCTATCAGTGTGGTTTCAGACCAGGAAAGTCCACAATCGATCAAATATTCACTCTACGGCAGATCCTGGAAACCACCCAAGAATTCCAAATCGATACCCACCACCTCTTTATCGATTTTAAGGCCGCGTACGATAGCATTTATAGAGACGAGCTATACAGAGCCATGTCAGGTTTTGGAATTCCCACAAAACTCGTCCGACTGTGCAGGATGACGATGGAGAACTCTCGCTGCTCCGTCAAGGTTGGTTCTGACCTCACAGAAGCTTTTGACGTCAAAAAAGGATTCCGACAAGGTGATGCGCTATCGTGCGATTTCTTCAACTTAATACTTGAAAAAATTATAAGAAACTCGCAAGTCAATTGTAGTGGGACAATTTTTTTCAAGTCTGTGCAATTGCTAGCATACGCTGACGACATAGACATCATTGGCAGAACTCGGCGAGCTGTCACTGGAACGTTTGCTAGCATTGAAGCTGAAGCGGCTAAGATGGGACTAGCAGTCAATGAGGCCAAAACGAAGTACCTTCTGTCCACAAAAAGGGACACACAACACCGGCGGATTGGACAAAACATCACAATAGACAGGTACAACTTTGAGGTAGTTAGGGACTTTGTGTACCTCGGATCCGCTATAACATCTGACAACAACGAGAAGGAGTGCTGAAAGTCAAGACGAACAGACGTGTACTCAGAGATTTTAAATTAATTATCGAACTATCGAACCATTTTGACGGCTAAGGCCGCAAAATACAACCTAAAATTTTCTTACGTATTTACTTATATAATATGGTGCTTCTAGTGGTGCATTAAATAACACACGTGGATTACTTGACACTTCAATAACGTCAAATGTACTACTCTTAAATCAAAGAGTTACTACAGACTCTTGTAAAACATTAGAAGCTGGTAGGCCTCTCTTCAATATGAACTCTATACAATCTAAAAAAGATGATTCAATTGATGAATCTATGGAAATTGGCATCGGAGGGGGTAACACGAGTAAACTGAAACGCTCCGCCAATAGCTTTCAATCAAATTCTGAGAAAAGAATAAAACACTTAACCGGTGAGTCACCTTCTACATCTCACTCGCAACAACCAAACCTATCGAACAATAAATATGCTCCTTGAGCTGAATCTGCAGAAAATTATATTCCTCCATTAATTTCAAACAATAAATCAAGAGAGAAAAATACTCAAATAATCAATATTAAAACTAATACAACTTCAACTCAGCGCGAAGCCGGACCTTCTCTTCAATCAACAGATCTTGATAACTCTTTAATTAAAAATATAAATAAAATACCTTTTTGTCCACCTATATTTATTTTTGGCGCAAATTGTGAACTTATTAGTGATCTTATTCAACTTGCTGCAACTGAATGTAATATTCCTAATTTGACCCATAAATTTGTTAATATTGGATATAGAAAGACGAAGGTTTATGTGAATAATTCAGCTGTTCACAAATTAATTATAGATCGCTTGCGGGATACAGGTATCGGGGCATTTTCATTCTCTCCTAAAGACACGAAGAAGGCTTCTATTTTGTTGAAGGGCCTCGATGGAGACACTCCTATAGAAAAAATAAAAAAAGCTTTGGAAGAAGTTGTTCCAAATATTAAGATAAGTAAGATAGCACATTTTTCTACATCACGCTCTAAAGAGTTAAATTTAAAATTAAATATGTTTTTCGTACAACTTGAAGTTGGGGAATCAATTAAAGATCTAACTTGTGTGAGATATTTACTCTTCCAAAGGGTTTATTGGGAAAAAAAATCAAGCGGGCAGTTACCCGTTGCTTTAGTTGTCAGCGTTTCGGACATTCTGGGGAATGTTGTGCTTATGTAATGAGATGTGTAGTTTGTGGGGAATCCCATGATTCTACTGAGTGCATTAAAGCCTCTAAGGAGCGTAGAGAAAGAAATGAGGAAATACCTCCAGCTAAGTGTGTTAATTGCGATGAGATAGGATATGCAGCTAGTTACCAGGGGTGCCCTGCATATCTAAAATATAAAGAAAATAAACTTTTGTCCACACAAAATGCTAGACAAAATGCAAATAATACTAGAGCTTTCGTAGAAGATTCAATTTATAATTTTACGAATCCTAATATCTCTTTCGCTCAAAAGGCAAAAAGCTACATGTGCCAAACGAATCCTCATAGGCAAGTTCTTAATAATAGTCAACCTTTGTTAGCTAACCATGAAAATATAGCAAAAGGAGATTTCAACGGATTTTTAAATGAAGCCAAAAATCTTTTCAATATATCGTTTAAGGATCTTTTGGTCAAAATAAGACAGTTTTGGCCAACATATCAACAATTACAAAGTTAGGAGGAAAAAATGTTTTCTTACCTTAACTTTGTAGCCTCGATTGTAACATAATGATGGAAAATTTCAGTTTAAAAATAATATCGATAAATTTTAACTCTATAATTTCAAATGCAAAAAGAGTCGCGCTTTTAGACATACTAAAAAATAAAAAAAACGCAAATATGTTTCTTATCTGAAACGTGCTTATCTGCAAGACACAAACCATCGTTTGAAGGTTTTCATATTATTAGAAACGATTCAGGTAGAGGAACGGCAGTACTTTTGGACAAAACTTACAAGTTCAGATCAGTTCCTTTCCAAAGCAATAAATTCTCAGTTTGCTTGGCATCTATTTCTTCACAGAATTACAATGGTTCAAATCTACGCTTAATAGTTGGTAGTATTTATATACCATCAAATGCTGGTAGTAGCTTATCCTGTGAACTAGATAGACTTTATTCTCTTATGAGTAGTTTTGATGCAGCTTTAATTGGAGGTGACTTTAATGCACGACATACTGGATGGGGTGACAGCGTTTGTAATAATAATGGAAATCTTTTTAACAAATGGTTTTATAATGGTCCCTGTTTGAATATGGACATAGTTCCTTCTGATGGTCCAACGTACCCAAGATCGTCTTCATATTTAGACTTTTTTCTTAAATCCTCAACACTAAGCTTTGCTAACAATTTTATAAGCCCCTCAAGCAACGAAACATGTAAAACTTTTCCGGTTGTTTCAGATCACTTTGGAATCATTTTAGAAATAAAAATTAGAAACTTTTTCCCAATATCAGAGCCTCCAGACACATACAGGAGCTTTAAAAACACCGATTGGGATGCCTTTAGACTTAGGCTTCATTGCAAAATATTGTCATTCATCATTCCCGCTGAAAGAAACTTGTCAAATAACGAAATAGATTCGTTTATAGATCAATTAAATATGATTATTACATCAACTGTTGAATCGCACTCAGTTGTTCTCTATCCTCAAAATAAAAAATTTCATTCTATCTCTGACAGAACCAAAAAGCTTATTGATCTGCGAAGTGTTTACTATCGATATTTAAATAGAATAAATCCTGAATATCTTCAACTTCTCTCCAAGATTCAATGCCTGAGTAAAATTATAAGGGATAATGTCCATATAGATTTAAATAATGCATTTCAATAAAGACTTGAGAAAATTAAACCTTCACCTTTTGCATTTAAGAAAATTGATAAGATAACAGGACGAAAATATTTTGGTACGGATATTTCAAAAGACATTCTTACATACAACGGACAAAATTTGAATGACATTCAAACCAAATTAGATGCGTTCAAAAATTTTTACTCTTCAGTTTACTCTGGCCTTGAGAACCCCCCAAATCGAAATTTTGAAAATGAAGTTTTAGTAGTCATAAATGAATTCAAATCAGTTCAGCTCGGTCAAAATTTAACAAATTTTTCTCTTTCGAATGAAGCAACAAGTCCTAGTTTATCTATATTTACAACACCCGATAAAGTAAGAGCATTCAGAGTTGCTTTGAACAACAAAAAATCAGCTGGTAATGATCAGATATCTAATTTTATTTTGAGAAAATGTCCTTCCTCCTTGGATATGGTTTTGGCTTTGATATTTAACCATTGTATTAACAACGGTTACTTTCCTCGTGCTTGGAAGGAAGCAATTATCATACCTATAGCAAAAACCAAAGCTGCAAGAGATATCTCAAAATTTCGGCCAATCTCATTACTTTCTAATATTGGAAAGCTTTTTGAAAAAGTCCTCTCAGATCATTTGAATAGCTTCACTGAAGAAGCTAATATTGTTCCAAACAACCAATTTGGTTTCAAAAAAGGATGCTCAACTGAGCATGCATTACTCGTTATTCAAAATAAGGTAATCAAAAACTTAAGGAATAAGAAATGCACAGTGAGCTTCGATATATACCTCGAAAAAGATTTCGATTCGATATGGCACGATGGACTAATATTTAAGCTTATAAAGTTAAGATACCCTGTCTGGCTTATAAAAATGATATATAGTTTTCTCACAAGTCGTACTACATCAATATCAATAAAATCTGAAAAATCGGAACCTTTTTCTATACTTTCGGGTGTCCCGCAGGGATCAATCCTTGGACCTTCCTTATTTAATATTTACCTCCAGGAGTTCCCTCTTTCAGATCCTATAACAGAAGAACCAGGATCAATTCACTATGCCGATGATACCACTATATTAGCTAGCGATCTACGGCCAAGTTTTGCATTAGAAAAAATAAAACGAACCCTCCCACATGTTGAAAGTTATTTTAATAAAAGGCACGACTGGGTCGCACGTACTTGCTCTTATATGCTAATCCTTTTTAAGTGCAGGCGTCTTTTTGACAAAGATTTTATTTTAATATTTTTTGTATGACGTGCAACTTCCTTAGAATCGTTTTGGGGTGAAGCTCGAACGAACATGCGTCACGACAAAGGGATAAACACATAAATATATAGGATTGTTAGCTTTTGCAGTTTTTTAGTGTAGTATTTTCTTTCCACTTGCTGCTTACTGTTTATAATATAATTTGCTAATAGAAAATACAAAGGACTTTTTTCAGTTAAATTTTCATTTTGGTATGGAAAAATTTGAACAACTGGCGTAAAGATTCGTCGGAATCAGCAGTATGGCAATAATGCTAGGTAAAGGGACCTTTATACGTCCCAATATGGGACCCATGGAATTTATAAAGGATTTAGGTACCTATAATAAGGTTGGAAGGAAGGTAGGTACTAAAATTAAGATACGTGTTCCAACTACTGTTAAGCCAGTAGGTATAGAGACAATATTAAAAGTTAACACAGTGGTTTTGTTTATTTATAGGAAGGTGTAAACTTTTGTTTTCTCGATTGAAATTTTTGCATTCAGTAGTAATCGAATAGTTTTTTTTATTTGTTAGTTGTTTTTGTGTGTTTATCAAAGGCTTCCTTATTTATTCTGTGCTTTTATGATGATAAAAAATATTTTAAAATACGTAAGTATGTATGTAATGTAGGTTGTCACTTTCTTTTATTTGACTAATGGCTTGGCTAGGGCTTAGCCGAGCAATATGAAATAAAATGTTGGGGAAAAAAATTTATGAATGGAAAAAATGTTGTAAGCCATCTTATTTCTTTTGCTGTTTTCTATTTTATGAATTTTTCATTTCAAAATCGTTCGACCAGTTTTTTCAAAAAAATGTTTTTTTTGAAAAACTTTTCGAAAACATATTTTAAAATTTTTTTTAGTATGTCAATTTTAAGAAATCTATAGTTTATACTAGGAGAAAAAATTTAAAAAAAATCTATAGATCCGTTTTCAAAATATTCAAAAAACAAAATATTTTTTTAAAAAAAATATTAAAATTAAAAAAAAATGTTTTTGAAAATTTTGATAAGCAATATTATTTAAATCATAAAACACTACATATTTTGAAAATTTCATCAAAATCCGTCAATTAGTTAACGAGAAAGTCTGATTTTAAAAAACCGGTCATATGGGAGGTACCGTTATAAAACTTTTTCTGAAAAATCCATTAAAATTAAAAGATAGATTTTGCACAGAAAACATCATTCTGAAAGTTTAATCTAAATCGTAGGAGCCGTTTTCGAGAAAAATAAGTTTTTTAATAAAAGTTATATGGCAGGTACCGTTAGTTTTGGAGCTAGAATGCCAATTCCAAAAACTGTCGGGTAGAGCACTCTAAAAATAATATATACCAAGTTTGAATCAAATCGGCCCAACCGTTAAGGCTGTAGATATCGATACGGACAGAGAGACAGACAGACAGACAGACAGACAGACAGACAGACAGACGGACGGAATTTCCGGACCCACTTTTTTTGACTTCTCTATTATCGTAATATCATGTTTGATTGTTAGAATTTTTTTTTTTTTTTACGAATGCATAACTTGCCTTATAGTCCCTATAATCGCAAGTAAAAAATGGAGACTAAAAATAAACACCGATAAATGCGGACTAACATGCTTTAGAAACTCCAGTGGTAAAGGACATTACCTAGCGGTCAAAGAAAGTAAAGCACTTTCTTTGAAAATAAATGAAAAGCCAATAACATTACGAGATGAAACAAAGTACTTAGGTTTAAACTTTCACAATAGATTTTTATTTAACAAACACGCAAGAACAGTTTTAAATAAAGCCAAAATGGTCTCAGTGATGTTGAAGCCATTACTAAACTCAAAACAAGTGTCGAGTAAAACAAAAACTCTTATGTATAAAACCTTAATAAGACCAATACTTTCCTATGGTTTCCCTATTTGGTTTTCAATTTCACCTTCTGTCGCCAAGGAAATGGAAACTTTCGAAAGAAAAATCTTGAGATTTTGTTGTGGAAAATTTAGAAAACCTGACAAAAAAATACTACTCTAATAAAATCCTATATGAAACAACAAACATAACACCCCTGATGGTCTATCAAATCGAACTACTTTTAATAAAAATGGAACGAATCAGCTTACACCCCAATCCACTAGTTAGATCTTTACCTGATTCTCATACAAATCAGAGTTTAAATGATAACTATTATTTATCACCATTCAACCTGCTGAATGAACAATCTATACCTCTATTGAGACCAGGTACAAGTAGAACCCTCTCCGTACCGTTTTATGAAAATGCATCGTCACTAAATTTTAGGGGATGATATTGATTAAAATATATATATACTCACATAAACCTTTGTTTACAACGCACCAGTTTTGGGTATTCTTTGGATAATATAAAAATTTATACTTTCTTTAAGAGTATCTAAAGCTTGTGCTTCCTCTGTATGTATGGTTTAGATAATTAATTCATGCTTTGTAAATAGATAAGGTTATCCTTCCTAGTTTTAATTAAGTTTTAAGTTTTTAGTTTTAAGTTCTAGTCATAAGTTTAAAAGCTCTAAAGGCAAAGTTGAGATCGTACGCCGGGAGCAAGTGTACACTTAAATATTAATTTAATTAATTTCATAATGAACTTAATGATTGAAATGTTGAAAACATTTACTTAAATATAGTGGATTAAGTCAGACATATCTTTAAGTCGACCAAAATGTTAAATCTAGTTTTTAAGAAAAAAAAAATTGTATTGATTTATAAAGGCCTCAATAAAGAAAAAAAAAATCTGACAACAACATCTCGTCAGAAATAAAGCGAAGAATTACTCTTGCCAATCGCTGTTTCTATGGGCTAGGAAGGCAATTGAGTAGCAAAGCCCTCTCTCTAATCATCCCAGTCCTGCTCAATGGCGCCGAGGCATGGACTCTATCTAAAGCGGATGAAGATATCCTTAGTCGTTTCGAGCGTAAGATTCTTCGGAAGATTTTTGGCCCTATCTGCGTTAACGGGCTTTGGAGGAGAAGGTTCAACCAAGAACTATACGAGCTGTACAGCGACATTGACCTGGTCAAAAAAATATGCATATCACGTTTAAGATGGCTGGGTCATGTAGAGCGAATGGACAACAATGCTCCGGCTCGCAGGATCTTCGATTCCATCCCAGAGGGTAGACGCAGTCAAGAAAGACCTCGCCTTAGGTGGCGCGCTCAAGTGGAGGACGACCTCAACCAACTTGGAGTTCAAAACTGGAGGCAGCTAGCCAAAGACCGAGTTGGCTGGAGAGGCATGTTGGTTGAGGCCCAGGTTCGTCCCGAACTGTAGCGCCCCCTAAGTAAGTAAGTTTCTCGGAAAAACTAAGTATGCAATAAAATTTTAAAATTAAATGTCCATCGAAGAAAAAAAAAATTGAAAATGGTTCGACCAGTTTTTTAAATTTTAAAAAAGTCGTTTTTTTTTTAAAATAAATGTGTTTTACAATCACATGTATATTAAATAAACAGTAAGAAACTGTATACCCAAATTTCAAAAAAAAAAAATAAAACTCAAAAAACTAAAAATAAAAACCAGGATTTTATTAAAACCGGTCCTACACTGTCGAAATACATTTTTCATAAATTCTTTGTTATTTAAGACGTGTGATAGCATACTTCATTTTTACTAGTTACCGTTAACTATTGAGGTTTAATACTTTTTATAGGTTCAAACTGTGTTATTTTCAACGGAAATTTTACTTGTTTCTGTCAAAGATCTTGCTTTCCAATGTAATTAGGCACATAAGAGCAAGTACGTGCGACCCAGTCGTGCCCATTTTTTAAATCTTAGTTACTGTTTAAAAAAAACGTAATTTTTTAAACAACAAGAATTCTCAAAAAAAAACTCAAGCACAAAATTAATCTACAATTAAAAACTTTTGAACAAAACTAACCTGCCAATTTTAAAAATATTAATTAAAAAAAAAATAAAATCATTAAAAACACAAAAAAAAATTTCGAAAATATTTTAAAGTGAAATTAATTTGGCTACCTATGAACATCTTCCTCAATATTAATTTTGAATGTACTCGAATAACCACCTACAATAGTACACAGATTTTTTTTTTATAAAAATTCTTGCAGCCGTTTCCGAGAAAATTAAGCTTTTACTTAACGTGTATATCGCAGGAACCATTACTATTTGAGCTAAAAAAAAAATTAAAAATCCTCTGTAGACGCCCATGTTCTGCATTTCCATCGAAACCGAATTGAAATTACTTTTTAGTTTCACGTGAAATGAAATTGCATGTTCTGTACCGTTTTTAGCCCACCGTATTTAATTTTTTTTCACCAAAATATAATGCATACCTACACTGCAGAGTACACTGTTTTTTTTATAAAAATTCTTGGAGCCGTCTTCGAGTAAAATAAGCTTTTGCATTGTTGCACGGTTGTATGACAGGTACCGTTAATTTTTGAGCTAAAAAAAATTAAAACTCCTCTGTAGAATGTCAAAATAACCTTAAGTTCAAAATTTAAAGACGATTGACTCAACCGTTTAGGCTGCAGTCCAAAATACTTACATCCGTACAGACTGACAGACGGACAGAATTTTGGCAGTAACTCAGAAATGTTTCTCTATCATCGTTATGTCATGTTTGATTGTTATCTCATTTTTTTCACACGAACGAATAACTTGCATTATGGTACCTAGAATTGCAAGTAAAAATAATTGTGTTCACTGCGATTTGATTTGAATGCATTCAGGAAACCTTTTTCTTTTATCGATTATATTTTGTGCAATTACAAGAAAAAACCTGACAAAAGGACGAAAACAAGTCAAAGCCTGATTGAGACGTAAAAGCCTGACGAATGGTAAGCCTAAACATCCAACCAACAATTGGCCGAATTCTAAAAAGTGATGGCTATAATGGTAGAGATATCAGTAAAAAATTAATAAAGAAATTGACGACACTCGTAATAACTACTACACTGATATATCTTCTAGCGCTGAAGGTAATTAATATTCGTCAAGAATGGAGAGTAGTTGATAGCATTTTAGGTAAAAATAGAAATACTATTAAAGTTGATTCAATTAAAATTGAGGGAGTAACAGAGTCCAATTCGTTTAAAATTTCGAATAAATTTAACGAATATTTTACGGATATTTCAAAAAAATTGAAACCTACTTTCGAGCCTTGTTTAAATTGCGACTGTTCAATTTCATCAGATATTTTTTGGATGCTATACAACCTAATAGTTTTGTTTTTGATATGATAACAGCAAAAAAAAGTTTACAACGTTATTATGTCCTTAAAAAACAAAAATTCATTTACAAATGACGGTGTATCAAGTAAATTGTTGAAAAATGTTGCTTGGTATGTTGTAGACGTACTGGCCTTCGTTTTTAACAAAAGTGTTGAAATTGGTTGTTTTCCTGAACATCTTAAATGTGCAGAAGTTATACCACTGTTGAAAAAAGGAAATAGAACAAAATATTACGAATTATAGGCCTATATCACTTATTTCAACCTTTTAAAAATTTTTTGAGAAGCTACTTAACGTTCGAATTGTTTCTTTTTTAGAAAAGTTTGATTTCTTCTGCAACAATCAGTTTGGTTTAAGGGCTGGTTTGTCAACAGAAGATGCTATTTTAAGTGTGTGTACTCACCTTTATGGAAGTCTAAACAGCAGCAAATCAACTATGGGTCTGTTTATTAATATGACTAAAGCATTTGATCTGGTTAACCATGATCTTTTGCTAATTAAGCTCTATAATGCAGGTTTTCGCGGTTAATCAAAAAGTTAAAAAAAGTTAATATTAACGGTTTTTATAGTGAACCAAGACTATTAAGAAACGGCGTTCCACAGGAATCTGTACTTGGCCCTTTGTTCTTCTTGATTTACATCAAATCCATTTTCAAACTTAAATTAAATGGCATTTCAACTGCTTTTGCTGACGACATAGTTCTTACGTATTCATTTGGGACTGTCTTTGAAAGTATTGTGAAGATTAAAGAAGATCTTGAAATCCTAAGGTTGAGGTTTGCTTACCATAAATTAATTATCAGCGAAAAAACTAAATTGATGTGTTTTAAGGTAGCTGGTAATAGTCTTTATGTCTTTAATTCACGTTTTCACGCTCATGACTGTAAACAGTTTCCGTTACCTTATCATAAATGTGGTAGAAGTAATTTCAAGACCAATCTACAATGCACAGAAAATTGCTCTAAAATTGAAACAGTTCAAATACTTAGGAGTAGTCATTGATTTCAATCTAAATTGGAAAGACCATATTCGAATATTAAAAACATATATGTTATTAGTCACACGAAAAATGTATTTAATTAAGCCATTTTTCTCTCAAAAAGGGGTGGTTCGTATTTTAATACTTTTCGACCTTTACTGATAGCACAGAAACATTTAATACGGATTATTTTAAACAAAAATCGTTTGGCTGAAAGTTGGCCCTTATTTAAGATGTTGCATATTCTAACAATGAGACACTTATATGTTTTTAATGTTTTGAGACAGTTTTTTAAACAAAGCGGAAATGTTCCTAGTAGGAATTATCAAATGCATAACTTCCATATTAATAATATGAGCCTTGTTTCTGTACCATTTGCAAATAACGCATATTTTTCTCATTTTTATTCATATACAGCTCCTTAAACTTTCAATAAATTGCCTCTATCTAGATATAAGAGAAACCCTTAGCTATTCATGTTTTAGCAAGAAAATAAAAGACTGGTTATTTACTTTGAATTTTAATTGTATAGAATCATTTTTTTTTTAGTATTTTTTCATCAGCACCAATAAAATCAATGTAAAAATAATTATAATATGATGTATATATTGAATTATTAAGTACCAATAATTATTTTTTACATCAAGCCTTTGCATTTTCTTGTATTTAAAATTACACTTATTGTCACCCCACATTCAGTTACCATTCATGTTTCATTCACCACTAACTTCGTTGTTAAAGAATGAACACTATTATTCATCGTATTCTTTTTAATGAATTGTTATTTTAGTTTTAAGATTAAATGAATGAATAAAACTCAATAAACCAAAAAAAAAAACCTTTTATAAAAAAAAAAAAAAAATAGAATTAAAATAGTTAAATTTGCAAGAGAGCATCTCAAATACGATTCAAGTAGTTTGAGTGGGATAGTAGTTCTATTAACACTTAGTTGGTTAAGTAGTAAGTAACGTTAGTGAGGGCCGTAACAACATTAACTGTTTACAGTAGTTGGCGTGTATGTTAAACAAACAAATGTATTGGAAAAAAAGCATTGAAGAAGTTAGAAGCTTAAATCCTAATCTGAACAACAAGCAGTTCCACGTACCAGCTAATTATTATTATATATAATACATATATATTATACATCTAAAATATTTAATTAATTATACATATAATTTATTTAATAAAACTGAAGTAAAACCAGCAAATGGGCGAACACAGTAACAACCATCTGAAATTAATAAGTATTTTAATTTGTAAGGGCAAAGATCCAATTGTGTTTACCCCTTGAATCGCTTTCAAATTCAACCTGAAGAATCCTTTTGCCGAAAAGTGGACACGATCATGCATTATTTGAAGGGAAAAGTCTTCAATGTAATAATGATGCTCGATATTCTGACTTTTTGTTCTGGCAAGAATACCTGAGATTTCCTTACCCTATAAGTATGCAAATATGTATATTAGTAAAAATAATATAATATACTATAGTTAGGGTGACCATATTTTTAAATTTCAAATAATGAACAAAAAGAAAAAAAATAAACTGTTTTTAATATTTTCTTTTTATTTTTTAAAAATAACTCAATAAAAAAAATATAGCCCAGTCTTTACTTTAGTTAATTAAAATTAAGTTTTAAATATTCTCTGAAATCGAAAGAGATCATTTCATAGTTAAGAAATTTGATTTGTTATTTTTTTCATTTCCAAATTTTAAAATTCTAAAAATGTTTTTGAAATGTATAACATTTTCTATAAAATGTTTAAAATGTTCCATCCAATTTTGGAAAGCTTTGGTGTTGATTATTATCTGCATGGACATAATAGGTATGGACTGCCAATAGCGTTGGTTCCGTTGGTTTGACTAAGGCCCAGTGCACACGGAGCAACTAGAAATAAATTGCACGACTGGATAGCACGTACTTGCTCATATGTGTGGTCATATTGTAGAATAAAATTCAAGAAAATCAAAGTTAACATTAAAGCATTTATTCGATTATCGTGACTTTTGATTGTTCGAATAAAGTACGTTAAATTGTGCTAAATGAAATAATTTATTTTTATTTTTCAAAAAATGTTAAAAAGTGTGATTTTTTTCAAAATCGTACGGTTTTGTTTTTAACCTTTTTTTTAAATAAACAAAAATAATTTAAGAATACAAACTTAAGCAAAAAATAACATACTGTGATGTGGCAACACTTTTCGAAACTCGAATTAGTACCGAAAGCTTAGATTGTGCCAGAACCAGACAGAAGCTTCCAGAAGCTTGTAAGCTTGTATAAATACAAGAGTAGATTGCATTGAAAGTTCAGTTTATTTTCGAAAGTGGAATTGTTAACAACTGAAAGTTAGTAAAAAGTGATTGAATAAATAAAAAGTGTTGAATTATAAAAACGTATTTGAATTGTGAATAAGTGAAATAAGTTAAAATTGGTGTTATTTAAACTGAAAGACGTTGTGTTTAATAAAATAAAGGGATTTGTTTAATTATTTTGGAATTTCGATTAAGTTTTATCTGTCGAACCCCAGGCCAAAATATCACAGTATTAATTTTTTTCACCAAAATATAATGCATACCTACAGTAGTACACTGATTTTTTTTTTTTATAAAAATTCTTGGATCCGTTTTCGAGAAAAGTAAGCTTTTACATAACGGTTATATGACAGGTACCTTTAATTTTTGAGCTTAAAAAAAATTGAAAAAAATCTCTGTAGAAGCTAAAAATAACCTTAAGTTCTAAATTTGAAGACGATTGGCCCAACCGTTTAGGCTACAATCCAAAATGCATCTATACAGGCTGACAGACGGACATAATTTTGCCAGTAACTCATTTATGTTTCTCTATCATCGTAATGTCATGTTTGATTGTTATCTCAAAAACAAATTTTTTGCACGAATGTAGTTATATAGCATTATAGCACCTATAATGGCAAGTAAAAAACTAAACCGTTTGGCAACTCGGGTTACAGACCAGTTACGTACTCAGCGGTGACTTGAGTCCACACATGAGAAAACTCATTACTAATCAAGATCTCTAATTCGTTCAGTGTTTCAGGATGTTTTTCAATCTCCTCAACCAGCAACAGGTTGGTCTCTTGTTCGCTCATCTTCACTAAGCAACACGACATGCTAATCAACAGACGTCTGGTTACCAATTGGTTTTTGTGAATCGCAAACGAGTTTTCAACCAGTGACGTCGTTTGCATCGTCCCATTTGATTACACCTGGTATGAGTCAAAACAAACTATTTGAAAATTCGCATCGGTCCATTGGGCTTAATGTAAACAAACAGTAAAATATGGAAACATGTATGCCGAGGCGAGGCGTACATTGGTAGAGGTAGACGAGCAACAAATGTACATACATTATGTCAACAAAATATACAATAATAAATGAAAACAAAGGTTTACTTGTGCCAAATTGTTTATTACTATTTTTTATTGCAAAACTTCGTACTTTTGCTTATAGTTATTATTCAATTCAAAAAAAGTTTTAAAAAAAATCAATATAAGGATACACTTATGAACATGAAGTCTGTTTTAATGAAATATTTCACACCAGATTTTCCATAGGAGCTAGTGTATTTGTTGACACATTTTACTAAGATACTAAATTGAAATGAAAACCAACTAGAAGCCCATATTTAATAGGTCCATGACAACAATGATAGAAACAACGCCGTGATGCTGTCAAATAAAAGGTGGGATTTGTTTTCTGTGACGTAGGCACTTTGTTTGGTTGTGCTTTAAAATGTTTTTATTTTAACTCTTGCGTCAATATTTAACGAAAAGTTATTGATTTATTAAATGGAGATATGTGCTTTTGAATTAATCGTCAAAGTTTCTGTGGTCCTAACCATTTTTTTACTTAATTTTGCCAATTAAAATGAGGCATTATTTGGGAAATTAAAGCTTGAAAGGGATTAGGATAGTATATATACCATGAGAGAGGATTAGGATAGGATAGGTTAAGAAGTAGGGGTGGAGCGAATAGCGAAAAAAGAGCAGGATAGGAATTGGCAGAGGAGATACTGTATGAGAAGTAGGTAGGAGCTGGAAGTTAGATAGGCAAGTAATGACTGGGACTAGCCAATAGAGAAGAGCATTCCTATCAAACGAGGGAAACGGGTACTGTGACAGGAGCTAAAAAAAGGATACCGGAAAGATGTAGGAGGGGATAGGAAGGGATAAAATGTCCGCTGTGGGAGCAGTGGCATGCTTGCGGGCAAGGCTTAGCTCGACGAAATAGGAGGGATCTTGCCTTCACCTACAGACCTCACCTCTTTCAAAATACAAAAAAAAAACATGCCTTAGACCAATCAAAAAGTTTCCCTTGATGGCAGTACCTCTGGTGGTAACACCGCACCTGAAAAACATAGACAACATTGTTTCTTTTTGTTCGATAGGCTTATGGGAAGCCTTTAGTGTGTACTCTTTCTATCTTATATATTATTGATTTATATTGATCCTGTTTTACTTTTCTTCAAATCTGCAGATGCAGATCCACGTAAAGCCTCTTTATTCAAAAAAATAATGAGTGCTCACTCACTTCTACATACCCTCATATACATATTACACCAACAGTTATCTTTACCAAATGCAAAATGCAAATGTACATAATATAGCTCTTTTATTAGTTTTATCAAGTGTTTTCGTTTTTGAAGTTTTTGAGAATAAATTTGGTAGTGTGAGAGGGTAGGTGTTGTCGTATTTGTGTTTTGGTAATTTTGGTAATTATTGAAAAATGCAGCTACATTGTATTAACATAAAAACGAAGTAACAATTTTGACAGTTTATTAAAAAAAAATCATGTGGTGACAGTTCAGTTCTCAATTGTGTTTCTTTATTAGACCCGAACGCTCGGGTCACTCTCGATTCGGAGCGAGCTTTATTCGCTCTGGCCCCGCTCTGTGCCCCGCTCGGGGCTAAAAAAGAAAAACGCCTAATGTCATCATGACATACCTTCTTGTAAAGCTAGTAATCTCTTCTATTATTTTGTTTTCAAACAAAAATGTTTTAGGGAAAATTAGTTTTTAAACTCAATATAATATTTTTTTTTTAATTTTACGTACATATGTTACTAACTTTGATTTAAAAATGTTATGCTTTCAATAGTTTTAAGACAAATTAAGAAAACCGATAGCTCAAATGTCTTGTACTTTTTGAGAAATTAAAAAATAACGAAAACTATTTTTTAGTTTTTACTTGACTGTAATTGTAGGTGCATTAATGTATGATGGATTAACCGTATTTCCTTTACAGTTTTTTTTTCAGATGTCATACAACTCCCAATATTAAGTAAAAGGTTATTCCATCATACATTAATTCACATAAAAGTACAGTTACGTAAGAACTAAACAGTATTTTTTTTTTGGAAAGAAGTGGTTTTGTTAATTTTTAAAATTCTCAGTTAGTTAGTCATACAGTTTTTTGTTTTTTTTTTTTGGTCAAATATTGAGAACCAGTAGAAGAGCATCGAATTTTGAAATCAAAGTAAGTATTTAAATACGTCAAATTAAAAAAAATTGTTTGACATTTTTTTTCAAAATTTTCAGTTTATAAATTAATTTTTTCAAGAACAATTTCCTTAAGCAGTTTTGTTTGAAAACAAAATAAAAGAAGAGATTACTGGCCTAACAAAAGCGTATAATCATGGCATTGTGAGTTTAATTTTATTTATTTATTGCTTAATACAAGCAGTCTTAAGACTAAAGTACAATTCTTGATTACTAAGCTTATATCTAACAAATTTTTTTTGAGGTCATGACAACAACGGTGGAGAAATTAATTTAATTATTTATATGCTTAATCAAGCTACATATGTCCATATATATACATACACATAAGAATTGTTTAAAATTAAATATTAATAGCATTGAAAAAAATAATAATAATAATAACAATTGAGGGATTATGGATGATAGGAGTACAAGTCTTTTTTAAGGGAAGATGAACTGGTGTTAAAATCAAGGATATGCTGTGAACTATTGGCTAAACGGAGATAGGGTTGACATGTCCAGAAAGGGATGGATCTGAGATTACGTGGATTTGTATTGAGGAAAATATTTTCGAGAAGTGCAGGAGAGTCGATGGCACCAGTAATTTTTTGGTGCACAAAGAGTATATCAGCAACATCACGACGTTTAGCAAGGAAGTGTAAATTTATTAGTTTTATTAGATCTTCATAAGGGAGTAAGATAAGGGTATTCGACGAAGGAAGATGACGTAAAGCGAAACGAAGAAATTTTCGCTGTACAGCTTCGATTCTTATTGAGCAGATTGTTTGATAAAGATATCAAACCTGAGAAGCATACTCAAGAATAGGCCAAACAAATGTTCTGTAGAGTTATTTGGTGAGGTAAAGAATGGAAAATTCCTTGGACCAGCGCTTTATAAAAACAAGGGAAGAGTTCACTTTTGCAATAATTTGGTCGGTGTGGGAGCAGAAATTAAGTTCTTTATCGCCATAGATACCTTAGATCACGAATGGAAGATACTACTGGAACGGCCACTCTTTTGCATAATGAGCTCAAAGTCAAGGGCTTCATACGAGATTATTAAATGCGCTTCCGAAAACAACATCACTCTTAATCCTATTGTAATCATTTCTGACTTTGTGAAGTCAAGCTACAAGTTGGCACAGTTTTTTTTCCGCGAGCTCAATCCAAAGGCTGCTATTTTCTATTTGGGACAAATCCTTTATCGTAAAATCCAAAAGGAAGGTTTAGCCAAAAAGTATGGAACAGATGAGCATTTTAGTTTGCAAATGCGTATGCTGAAGTGCTTAGCGTTTGTAACGGGTGATTTTTTAAGAGCTTGAGAACTTTTTTTTTAAAAAAAACGCATAAAATCTCATCGGTTCTTTATTTGAAACGTTAGATTGGTCCATGACATTTACTTTTTGAAGATAATTTCATTTAAATGTTGACCGCGGCTGCGTCTTAGGTGGTCCATTCGGAAAGGCAACTTTTTCGAGCATTTCGGCCGGAATAGCCCGAATTTCTTCGGAAATGTTGTCTTCCAAAGCTGGAATAGTTGCTGGCTTATTTCTGTAGACTTTAGACTTGACGTAGCCCCACAAAAAATAATCTAAAGGCGTCAAATCGCATGATCTTGGTGGCCAACTTACCGGTCCATTTCTTGAGATGAATTGTTCTCCGAAGTTTTCCCTCAAAATGGCCATAGAATCGCGAGCTGTGTGGCATGTAGCGCCATCTTGTTGAAACCACATGTCAACCAAGTTCAGTTCTTCCATTTTTGGCAACAAAAAGTTTGTTAGCATCGAACGATAGCGATCGCCATTCACCGTAACGTTGCGTCCAACAGCATCTTTGAAAAAATACGGTCCAATGATTCCACCAGCGTACAAACCACACCAAACAGTGCATTTTTCGGGATGCATGGGCAGTTCTTGAACGGCTTCTGGTTGCTCTTCACTTCAAATGCGGCAATTTTGCTTATTTACGTAGCCATTCAACCAGAAATGAGCCTCATCGCTGAACAAAATTTGTCATTTTCGTCAATTTGTGACATTTCGAACCGAACACTGATTTTGGTAAAAAAATTCAATGATTTGCAAGCGTTGCTCGTTAGTAAGTCTATTCATGATGAAATGTCAAAGCATATTGAGCATCTTTCTCTTTGACACCATGTCTGAAGTCCCACGTGATCTGTCAGATACTAATGCATGAAAATCCTAACCTCAAAAAAATCACCCGTTACCTGCGTTTGAAATTCGTGACTATTTCAAATTTCAATTCATTGAGTAATCAATTTTGCGAAAGTAGTCAAATAATGGTTAAATAGAAACTATATTGGTACTATCAAATCTAAGCCCATGTATTTTCCGTCGTTTTGGTCTTGTGCGGATCAAGTGAAACAGAGCTTACCCAGAACTCAAAATAGAGTTGAGTCTTGGCATAGGAGGCTTAAGGTTTTACTTGGAGGGCCTCACATTGGTCTTTATAAATTGATTGAAATTTTGGCTAATGAGTCAGTTCAAGTTAGTTGCCTGGTTGAAAAAATTTAGATGGGTCAGGAAACTAAGGTAAGACGGGAATATGTAAGAAGAGAAAAACAAATTCTAAAAGTGCTTGACAAAAAGAAAAAAAAGGAGTTACGTGGGGTACCTAAGGAGTCTTGCTTAAAATTCCAGTTTGTAACATATGAGTGCATTATACCTACCTAAATGTATTTATGAATTAATAATTTATTATTTTGTTTCTTTTTTCTATTTTTTATGATTTGATTTAATGTACATACATAAGAGTTTTCAATATTTTTTTTTTAATTGACTTTGTTGATTGTTGCTGAATTTTGTTGTTGATTTCCCCAAATAATTCTTTTTTCGAGTTTTTTTTTGGGCATATGGTCTTTCGAGATTTTTGTTCATTCGAGATTTTTTCATTCTAGATTAAAAATTTGTTTTTACGAGATTTTTTCCACTCGAGATTTTTGTCATTCGAGATAACGTCATGACCCCATACAAAATATTTTCCTCATAAATATAATAAAAATATTGTTTAATCAATATAAATACTTGTTACCCCATCCAAAAAGTTTCTGATTTAAAAAAAAATTATCAAAATCGGAGCTGTTCTTCTTGAGGACTTCCGACGAAAAGGCTTTATTGACGGTACAATGTGTATTGAAAGAAAATCGTCTTCAATAAACAATATCGTTGAAAACATAATTTTAGAATAACTATAAGACAATAATAGCAACATTAGTCTGCTGAAAAGTATTATCTTTGATCATTTAATATATCTTACCATATCTTCACATTCTTGATACACCTTACAAACGCTAACCAAGGAAATGATTTCCGGAAGTATTACAACTAGAGATTTCAAAAAAACACTTTTTGCTGCTTCAGATTCTGTGGTGTTCATTGACAAAACAAACCAATTCAATACCCAAATAACTTGCGCCAACGACGTCATAATCATAAAAAGTATTGACCATCCGAATAAAAGACTGAAATCGTTTTGAATATTAATGATTTTTCGATAAACACATTTCAGAAAATAAAGTCGTTCAATTTTCGTCACTCGCAAAGAAGTTAGCAAACAATTATTTTTCAAAATTTTTAATTTTTCAGCCACTATTGAAACTACATAAATAAAATATACGTATCGCAGACGAACCAATTGATTAGAACCAATCCATAACCAAGGAATTCTACCTTCAACATTTAAAAGGAGTATTTCTAGAAAAAGAATGCCAACGCAAGCAATGTTTGTAAGTAATGTGGAAATTGTTTTTGAAATTATTATTCGGTTTGATTTTCTAAAATCAACCCGTTGATATAGTTTTGAAATAAAAATGTCGTCAATGTTTGATAGTTCGCGGAAAATATTCGACTCCTTGCTTCGATGGATGAGTGATTGGTAAGCTGTAATAATATAAACGATTTTAAGACTTGTATAAATTAAGTATGCAGCTCTTGCATTTTGAATATGGAAAATGTTGCCTTTGTCAATCGCCACAACAAATTCTATTTGAAGAAGTATCAGTACGACGCAAGGCCATAGAAAAACTAATTTTCGGTACTTAGTGTTTAGGGAGGATACGGATATTCCAAGGAAATAAAAAACTACGGACAAGGCGGCGATTCGGTTACGATCCATTGTTCAAAGGATTAACTTGATGACTGCATATTTGTAAGAATATTTAGTTGATTTTCTAATTAAATTAGTATGCTCCACTCGAACATATATATTTAAATTTTTAATGAAGGTTTTTTTATCTTTAAATTCTGATCAGAAAAAAATAAAATGAATAATGACAATCAGTGTGATAGATGCACACTTTTAAATTCAGGCCTTCAAAGTTCATTTTGATTATCAAAAGTCATAATCAATATATTAGCCTCTAATTTAGTTTATTGTAAAGCACTTTGCAAAGAATTCGTTTAAATCAATAGTTTAAAAATAAAAAAATAGAAATAGCTTTTTTAAAATTGAAGGTAATTTCTTGACAAAACATGTTCTTTCTGTTTTATTTATGAAAGCAATAAGAAGACAATGAAATGTTTTATCAAACACGAAATTATCTACAATATGCATATTTACAAGAGAAACGCTTGGAACCACAGATCTCCTAAGTAAGATTTTTCAGTGCAGGGAAATAAGTCCACGGGAACTAACTCCACTCACATAGTGGGAACTAAGTCAACTTTTGAAAAATGGACTTGTTACCATGTAGGTTGGCAATTTGCTCCCCAAAAAATTCGTGTGGTTTTAATTCCCTTTAAGTGTGAAAGAAATTCAGTCAATTAGTCAATTATTATACAATTTTATTGATGAAATAAAAATATATTTTACTTGCGTTTATATGTAGGCAAGTTATGGATTCGTGCAAAAAAAAAATTAACAATCAAACATGAAATTACGATGTCTGTCCGTCTGTCTGTTCGCACCTCTACTGCCTAAAAGGATGGGCCGATTTGCTTCAAACTTGGTATTTAGCATTTATTTGGTAGTATCTCGGGGGTGTTTTTCATTTTTGCTTTACGTCGAAAAATAACGGTACATGCATACAATCTTTAGCAAAAAGTTTGATTTTCTCGAAAACTTTCAGTTAAATTTTTCGAAATTTCTTCTCTCATAGAACCGGTTTTTTCAAATGCGGTTTTATCGTAAACCATTATCCCGATTTAATTAATATTGCATTTTAAAATTTTGAAAACTTTTTTTTCAATCTTTTAAAAATTTTCTAAAAAAAATGGTTTTTGAAATATTTTGAAAACGAGTTGATTGATTTTTTTTTAAATAATTTTCACAGATGAAAACTTCAGATTTCTGTAAAAAAAATTTAAATATTTTTTTCGAAAACTGTTTGTTAAAATTTTTAAAAAAATTTGTTTTCTGATAATAACTACCAGCTGCTAGATGTTGGCGTACTCAACAAAAAAATTGAAATATGTTTTCAAAAAGTTTTTCAAAAAAAAAAACTGGTCAAACGATTTTGAAATAATATTTACCTAATATTCAAAACTGAAAAAGAAATTATAAATGGCTTGCTTCAATTTTTCCAAAAAAAAACGTTTCAACTAGTGATTTTTAAGTGATTAACAAACTTTCAAATGATTTTGTACCTGCTTTTTTTCAAAAATCTCAAGCCCCCTGTCGGAAATTGTGCGACCCAGTCGTGCACTTTATTTTTAATGGAATGCTTATACTTTGACGGGACGTAAGTCCCGTCCACTTAAATGTGAGTTTACGCTATATCGAATATGGTATATTAAGGTTTATACGGTGTATAAAGAAGGAGATCAGTATGGGGAGCCATGCTGCCCTGCAACCTTCAGCCATTCGTCACTAAAGGATTTGTAGTAGGTGCGAGTTTGGGTATATGTATATGCCAAGTTTCCTTATGTACGAAAAATTCCTTCGATACAAAAGTAATTTGGCATATACCCAACTTTGCACCTACTCAAAACCCTTTAGTGTCCCCAAGCAGGGGGTTGCAGGGGGACAGCATGCCCCATACCTATTTCACTGTTTAAACGGCACGGCGCGGCGCGGCGTAAGCTTTAATACCTTTGCAAGGTAATTTTCTTTGAATAATTTCGGAATCTTGTAATCCAAATTTCGAATATTTTCTTTGAACATTTTCACGATCTTGAAAAGCAGCAGTTCGTTTCGAATTTCGGAATATGGTAAAATGAGTTTCGAAGATTTACTTTGAATTATTTCAGCATCTTGAAAAGCAGCAGTTAGAAACCAAAAGGTCGTTAACTTTCTGCAGTACACAATAGATTCCATTAAACTGCGTGAATAAATTCTTATTATAACGGTGTCTACTTTACTACTACAGGGTATCCGCCGAGAAGGTATATTAATTTGTTACTTGCGATTACAGGGACTATAAGGCAAGTTTAGGATTCGTGAATATAAAAAAAAAATTGAGATAACAATCAAAAATGACATTACGATCATAGAGAAGCCTAAAAAAGTCATTGGCAAAAATGTCCGTCTGTCTGTCTGTCTGTCCAGGTGTATATTGAGCTGCAACCTAAACGGGTTGCCTTCAAATTTGGTATGTGTTTATATTTGGCATTCCTTAGAGGAGAAATTGAAATTTTATTTTTAGGGCTAAAAATAACGGTACTTGCCATACGACCGTTTAGGAAAAGTTTATTTTTCTCGAAAATGATGAAAATTTTTGAGAATTTTTCTGTTGGTATTGTCATTTGATTAGAACCACATATACGGGAAAAGTCTATTAACGGGACCTTTCATATAACGAGTTTTTTTAATTTTTGCCTTGCTCTGTAACGGCTCTATGGATTTCTGTCAAATTTTATATTTGAGAAGACTTAGATAGCCAAATTAATTCTGCATATCAAAATTTTGAATAACTTTTTTGTTATAATAAAAATTAATTTTTGATTTTTTTTTTGAAAAATCAATAAAACTAATCAAAAAAAATTATTTTTAATTTTATAATCACATGTATATTAATAAACTCTAAAAAACTGCATACTAAAATTAAAAAAAAAATTCAAAAAACTAAAAATAAAAAAACAGGATTTTATCAAAATCCGTCCTACAATTTTTGAAATACTTTCTTCATAAATTCTTTGTTATTTAATACGTGTAATGGCGTACATCATTTTTAATGAAAACCGTTTAGTTTTGTGGTTTTGATAGTTTTTATAATTTCAAACTGTGTCATTTTCAACGTAAATGTTATTTTGTTTTTGTCAAAGATCTTGCCGTCCATTGTGATTAGGCACATAAGAGCAAGTACGTGCGACCCAGTCGTGCCCATTTTTTCGGCAACTATGTATGGAACACAATATCATGTATCGCCTCTGTTAGCCTCACAAATGCGAGCCCTTTTGAGCACATTTTTCATTACATTCTCACACATTTCACTCAGTATTACATTAATTTCATCACGAATATTTTGTTTGAGTTGGTCAAGCGTTTCCCTTTTGTTTGCATAAACCTTACTTTTCAGATATTCCCACAAAAAGAAGTCCAGAGCAGTCAAATCAGGCGACCGTGGAGGCCAATCAACATCACCATTTCTTGAAGTAATTTCTTGTGGAAAGAGGTCTCGCAGTAATTCCATTGTAATCCTGGCTGTATGCGATGTGACACCGTCTTGTTGATACCACATGTTATTCAAGCCCAAACCATGCAGTTGTGCCGTTGAAAAGCGTTCAATCATACCACGATATCGCTACCCATTCACAGTTACAGTTACGGTTACGCCGTTTTCATTTTCAAAGAAGTAATGATTCCTCCTGACCAAATTGCACACCAGACTGTAACTTTTAATGGATGCAAAGGTGACTGATGAATATTTTGAGGGTTTTCCATTACCCAGAACCGACTATTCTGTTTATTCACATATCCATTCCAATGAAAATGTGCCTCGTCACTCATTATGATTTTTTCATGAAAATCGGGGTTGTCATGGGCTAGCTGTAACATCCTATTGGCATATGTACGGCGGCATAAATGGTCTTGTGGGAGAAGCTCTTGTGTCAACTGATTCTTAAATGGAGACAAATGCAAATCCTTGTGCAAAATTGTGGCCAAAGTTGTTCTTTGAAGACCAAGCTCCTGAGCACGGCGTCGAATTGAGGTTGATGGATTATTTTGAACACTTCCTTGTATTTTCCTGTATTTTAGCAAACAGAATTACAATTAAAAACAAAGTGGGAACCCTGAATTAGCTTGAGAACAACTGGGTTTGCTTCCTTAGCCTATAAGTTGCTGCAGAAATGATATTCCTTTTTCACCGTCATCACTCCTCAAGTTGTTACTGCTGTCATAATAGAACGAATGCTCGCCGATTTTCAGGTTGTGGCCATGCTGCTTATGATGACAAGACAATACACTGAACGACTGATCTATTCATATGCGCGTTTTGAACGTTATTAAAAAAAGTTTGCTGCGCAGAAGAGATCCGACATCAAAAAATTACAATAGCAAAAAAACCGAACATAAGATTTGTTTAAATGCTGTTAGTTATAACAGCTAATATTTCTTCTCACCAATAAAATGACTTTTTGTTTATACTAAAAATATCGATCAGGGTACGCTAAAGCTTTTCCAAAATCCTTGGTAAGTGATGTCAAAATTGGAGAAAGATTTTTTTTTTCAAACATGTCTATTAAGAACTTTCCAAATTATTGCCCTCGAAACACCCTGTATAGTATAATCGGTTTATTTTTCCTCTAATAGAATATTTCCTGTTATGAAAATAGTATATTATTAAAATTCAAACTATTATCGTTATATTATCTGAAAATAAATCTTATTGTATGTATATAGTTGAACATATATTAAAAGAAATCAGTTTTATTTTTTTATTAAATGTTAACAAAATCAACAAAAAGTTGACAATTTTAAATAAAATTTTATGAACAGTATCGACTTCGAAGCCTGCAATTTAACTATTTGGCACGTTAATTTTTGAACCGTTTCTTTCAGTGAACATAAATTGAATCAGAATCACCAGATATGTTACAATCGCTCCAATCATCTAAAAAAAAGAAAAAATAGTCCATTAATTTAAAATGTTAATAAACTCAATTTTCTTATAAAGCTGAATTTATTTCGTTTCTTAAATAACAATCAATTCAAAAAAGTATTTTCAAATAAGTTGCTCCAATTTTGATAATACCATGTTTTTATTTTTAGTTTTCTTAAAAATTTATATTTTTTACGGTGTACATTGCTAATCATACTCATAGAATAATGATTTCTATTTGTTATAAAAATATTGAAAGTCAAAAAAATGTCTTTGAAGATGTTTAAATTCAATTGTGATTTTTACTTGCGATTATGGGTACTATGTATAATGCAAGTTATGCATGCATTCATGCAGATTAAAAAAATTTATATAACAAAATAACAATTACACATGACACTACGATGATAGAGAAAAATATTTGAGTTACTGGCAAAATTCTGACTGTCTGTCTGTCGGTCCGTCTGTCAGTCTGTATGCATGTATTTTGGACTACATCCTGAACGGTCGGGTCAATCGATTTCAAATTTGGAATTTAAGCTTATTTTGAAGTTCTGAAGAAGCCCTTAAAAAAATAAATTGCACGACTTGATCTAACGTACTTGCTCATGTTTGCGGTCACATTGTAGAATAGAATTTAAGAAAATTAAAGTTAACATTAAAGCATTTATTGGAGTTTTGTGACTTTTGATTGTTCGAATGAAGTAGGTTAAATTATTGCGTGAAATAGTTTAAACGCCATTTTATTTCTTTAAAAAAATGTTAAAAACTGTGATTTTTTTTTCAAAGTCGTAGGAACGGTTTTTAAATAAAACGTTTTATTTTAACCAACTTTTTTTTAAAAATTAAAAAAAAAATAATTTAAGAATACATACTTAATCTCAAAATTAACATACATTTAAAAATACAATTTAAAAAAAATCACCTACCCGTTTTAAAAATATTGATAAAAAAAAATTCTAAAAACATATTAAAAATACAAAAAAAAGTTTTCGAAAAAAAGTAAATGCGGAATTACTAATTTTTATAGAAATAGGATCACCAGTTTTCGAGAAAGTCGAAGAAAAAAAAAACGGTTCTATGGGAGGTACCGTTTTTAGCCCACCATATTTAATTTCTTTTTCACCAAAATAAAATGCTTACCCACAGTAGTGCAGTGATTATTTTTCATAAAAATTCTTGAAGCCGTTTTCGAGAAAAATAAGCTTTAACATAACGGTTATATGACAGGTACCGTCAAAACTCCGAAAAAACTCCTCTGTAGTATGTCAAAATAACCTTAAGTTCTAAATTTGAAGACAATTGACCCAACCGTTTAGACTGGAGTCCAAAATACATCAGTACACACAGACAGAAAGACAGGCACACAGACAGACAGAATTTTGCCAGTAACTCAAATATGTTTCTCTATCATCGTAATGTCATGTTTGATTTTGATCTCAAAATTTTTAATCTGCACGAATGCATAACTTGCATTATAGTAGGTACCTTTAATCGCAAGTAAAAAAAAAAATTGCAGATAAGCATTATATTTTGAGGAACAAAAATTTAAGATCGTGGGCTAAAATCGTTACCTCACATTAGACCGTTCTTTTTACTTTCTCGAGAACTGGTTAACCGATTACAACAAAAATTGATTATTTCCTGGATATGTATGTATGTAGCTTAGTAATTAAATTTTAAAATATTTCTATATTTTTAAGTTTGCATTATTTAATTATTTCTTTTTATTTAAAAAAAAGTTGTTAAGAAAACACGGTTTTTTTTTAAAACCGCTCCTACAATAAAAAAAAAAATGGGCACGCCTTGCACGTACTTGCTCTTATGTGCCCAATTACATCTTTCACAGAAACAATTAACATTTACGTTGACAATAATACAGTTTGAACTTATAAAAAGTATCAAAACCACAATACTTAAAGGTTTAAATTTTATTGAAATCCATTGAGACTACCGAGAAAGTTGAAAATTAAAAAAACAGTTATATGAAAGTTACCCTTAATAGACTTTTATAATTAGATGATAGCTAGTACCAACAAAAAAAAATATCAAAAAATTTCATTAAAATCGATGGGGCCGTTTTCGAGAGAAATAAGTTTTTCCTTAATCGTTTTATGGCAGGTACCGTTAATTTTAGCCCTAAAAATAAAATTTCAATTTCCCCTCTGAGGAATGCCAAGAAATACACACATACCAAATTTAAACGCAATCGCTTAACCCGTTTAGGCTGCAGATCGATATACACCCGGACAGACAGACAGACAGACAGACAGACAAACAGACAGACAGATAGACATGCAGACAGACGAACATTTTTTGTCATTGATTTTTGTATGCTTTTCTATGATCGTAATGTCATGTTTGATTGTTATATTCACGAATCCTAAACTTGCCTTATATAGGGACTATATATATATCGCAAATAAAAATCACAATTTTTCAAATTTTTAACGAAATAAAATGGCGTTTAGTTTTTTCCGCTAAAAAACATTTTACGTAGTTTTTTTGAATAATCAAAAGTCACAAAAATCGAATAAATACTTTGAAGTTCTTCTAATATTTATCAAATTTTATTCGACGCTATGCGCGCACCTAAGAGCAAGTACGTGCCATCTAGTCGTGCAATTTATTTATAAAGCACTCCTGAAAAGAGTTAATTTTCCAGCTTTAAAAGTTAAAAAAAAGTACGACCCTTAGGCAAATAGGGAAGGACGTAAAAGGAGATGTCGCACATTAAAAAGAACCAAGCCAGACAGGGGGTTCCACATTCGTGTGGTGCGACTAAAGAAAGAATTTCTGTACTTAAGTACAGTCCGAAGTTGGGATCAAGACTAAACGAACGGGCATTCCTAGTAGTGTGATTATTACGGTTGAATTGCTTCAGGCTTCAGGGGAGAAATGCAGTGGGCTATTTCATTGGAACACTGTTTGTAAAAATAGAACAATGAAAAACACGTATGTACATTACGGTGATGCTCGAGAGATGCAATTGTATCTGTAATTACATTAAGAGGTTTTTTGAAAAAAGTCCTAGTTTGTGCAGTAGAGAGGTGGACGGAAGAGTGGCGGGTCTAAAATTGGGTTGATTTGTGTAAAGGAAAATCGTTTCTAAATATACTGGTTAATTTATAGTTAATGTAAGGATTTGGTGTAGAAAACTATATCAGTCTGATCAATTTTGATAGATTATTGGACCAATGTAGATTCCGAAGGGCAAAAACCCTGCACAGCTTCAATTTCAATTCCAATTCTAATTGAAATGGTGACTAAGCTTGGCTGGCGTATTCAAGGAGAGTTGAAAAGGTCTTTTGTAATGTAAGAATTGGAGAATTCCTTAGACCAAAGTTTTTTTTGCAACCCAAAATAGAATTGGCCTTGTTTATTATTAGATCAAAATGCGCACGAATACTTAGATAATTCGAAATTTACCTATAATTTAAACTAGAGTAAACGCTACGTTAATAACTCTAATCAATAAGTTCTAAGAAGAGTTGAAGACCTTTTACATTTAATTTATGGATTGACATTAATATTAACATTTGAGATGCTTGGGAGTATTTAAGAGAGTATCAGTCCTAATATCAAGTAAGTAATGTAAGTGGCAAGTATGGTTTAGACTATTGCCTATTAAGGAGCAGATGTTAATTCCATAGATTTTTGTTACTATAATGTATTATCATATGAATAACTGAGGGAAAGAGAAAGTGCTTATGGAGATAAGAGAGTTGAAAACGTCTGATGAAAAGTAAGCCTAAGTAGTTAGTGATGCCAATAATCTGTGGAGAAGAAATTCATTTTCAGAGTAGCAATTTGGGGGATTGAATGATGTTTAATCGTCATATGAAGTTCACAGAAGGTTTAGAAGGTTGGGGTCTACAACTATTTAAAAAAAAATCATTTAAATCGTAAGAGCTGTTTTATGTATGTTTCTTCTGCAGAATGCTGCATTACATTCCTAATTCAAATGAAATCGCTTCAGCCATAAAGGCCATAGATCGTTAGCCATATAGACAGACGGAGTTTTCCCACTTTTTCACATTAATATCATATCATAAAATATCATGGTAATGTCAAGTTTGATTGTTATCTTGATAGTTTTAATATGCACTAATCGAAAAAATGTTTATATACTCATGTTTTCTTTTAATTTTTTTTAATTTGGTGAGCATTTTTCAGTAGTTGTTCTTTTTTTGGCTAAGCTATCCTTAGATAGTTTTAACTTTAAACGGTAAAATAAATATTTTTTTTATATTTTTAAAAAAACTACAACTTTAATTTTTTTAATGCTACGCGTTTGGGAAAAAATATTTTTTCTTTTCTTTTATTTATTTTTGTTTTAAATTAAATACATAACTTGAAAACCAAAAAACAATTATGACCATCAATAATTCAGTGGGAATATACATACTTTACAATTACAACATCCCACTACCGACAAAAGCAGAAACAGAAGTCCAGCTGCGGATAGATTTTTGACTTTGAAAGAATTCGAAGTTATTTCTGTCGTGTGTATTATTGGTATTGGTATTGGTATTGGTATTATTGATGATTTGTGTGCATCTCGAAGGCTTCGTTCAAAAAGTAGAAGCGCGTTCTTTTTTATATTCAATGTTTGATTTCTTTTTTCGATATCCCAAAAAAAAGATAGGGAAATGCAGGGTTTTCGCTCGCAATCTCATATTTCGGCTGAAATCTGACATTTCGTTTTGAAGGGAACGTAAATTAATTGATGTTCTTATTTATTTTCTTTTTACAATATTGCTAATTTATTATAAAATCGAATTCCTACGAACAATTTCGGGATTTGAAACAACAAGATTGTGATTTCTGATGCTTTGGTGTTTGCTCATGATTCACATTTTCATATTATAAGAATGTCAACGGCCTTGGCTCCGATAAAGCATCGTGGAGAGGCGACCTATTTTTGCTCCTGCACCGACAGCCGTTGTGCCCCAAATCTCTTACGCCCAAATGGCGGCAGGGAGGGCAACAACAACGGTACAGCCACAACCAAAGGTTGCCAAACAGGCCCCCGTGCCTACGGCACCTGCGGGACAGGCCGATATAATGACTGTGTTGCTGGCCATGCAGGCCCAGTTAACCAGCCTACAACAACAGCTCGGAAAGCAGGAGGAAAGACTAGACCGTGTCTACGCTTACCTTCCCAGCTTAGGGCAATTTAAACCATAATGGGCGCGATGTACGAGAACCCCTTTAAAATCCTGGCTGTGAATGTAAATTCACTAATCAGGACCGAACGTAGAGCAAATTTGTTTCAATTGTTGCATGATCACAGTCCAGATGTCTTTTTGGCTAGCGAAACCAAGCTAAACCAGAAACACAAACTGACTCATAACAAATACAATATCGTAAGAAGGGACCGGCCCAACTCCGCGGGGTCGCTATCTTTTTACGAAAAGGTATTGATCATAAGGTCATATATAATAGTGAAGTGCGAAGATTCGAGTTGTTAGAAGCTTGCATCATATGCATTCCTCTCCAACATGGGAAGCGAATGTATGTGATTGCAGTGTACGCACAAGAAGCACCTCAACCTGCAAACTTTATTGCGGAGCTCGAAAAACTTTTCGATTGCCTTAGTTTGTACTCGGATGAAAACTACTACATTATCGCTGGAGATTTTAATGCCAAACACGAAGATTGGGGAAATCAAATCCAAAATCCAAGGGGATACCATCTTTTTGATTGGATGGGTCGACACCATATTGAGTATAAAATCGACCTTCTTGCTACAGATAGAGCATCGTTCCCGAGGAGCGGTGCTTTTCTAGATCTACTACTGTTAGACTAAAGTCTGACAGTAACGGACTCTGTGGGCCAACAGACAAGAAACTGTTTACAGACGGTAGAATACGACAGTGACCACTGCGGACTTTCCGCCGTCATACAGCTACCAAATGAACTTGTGGTGTTGAATGAATTTGTGCCTGCGCGCTCTTACAATTTTAGTAAGGCACGCTGGCCACGTTTCTCCAACATCCTGACAAGAGAACTCCTCTCTAACGACATTGTGCCTCCAAACGACAGGAATCTATCAAACGTAGAGATCGATGGATACCTGCTTCAGATGGATGGTGTCATAAAACAAACGATGGACAGAACGATCCCACGATACAAAGAACATAACGCAACTGAAATGTACAAGAACGCGACAATAGACGCACTACATAGACAAAAAAGTGGCCTCCTGACAAGATTAAAACTCTTGTACAGGCGGTTTACTGACAGAAACGATCTGGAGATTAGGACACTGAAGTCTTCAATCAAAAATGTCAACTCGCTCATTAAACAAAACTATAGATTGTCTATTAACTCTTACTGGGATAACAGAATTCGAGCCGTTAATTCTAGCGACCCGAGTATGTTTCCCGAGATTAATAAAATCTTTAGAAAGAACACTCAAAATGATCTTCCGTGTCTTAAGCTCCAAAGAACGACAGACAACGAAAACATACTCCTGACCGCAAGAGTAGATCTGGAGAACGCCGTCTTGGACGACGACTTTTTTGTGATCGAAGATCCATTGGAGAAGGTTGAGACAGTGGGTTCTGCTTTTCAGCAAGTGTATAAGGTGAATGAATCCATTCATCCAAATCACGACCTGGAGAACAGAGCTCTGCTGAATCACTTCTACCTGCGAAATAGCATCACGCAATGGCGATCTGAAAATCTTGGTTTTACCGGATTCAATAAAGACAAACGCCACCGTCGCCGAGCGAAATGGGCCAAGTTCCCTGCTCATCTCAAAGGTCGAACTACAAATGATCTTCGCATCATTAAAGAAAAAGAAGTCAGCAGGAGTCGATGGTATACCCAATGTTGTACTACGACATCTCCCTGAGGAAGCAATAAACATATACACAACACTGTTCAACAACGCGCTGAATAATGCATATTATCCAGTGAGTTGGAAGACAACAGTTGTACATCCTCTCCCCAAAAAGGGAAAGGACAATTCCAATCCGGCAAATCTCCGGTCGATAAGTCTTCTTCCGAGTATCAGTAAGGTATTCGAAAAGGTTATCAATAGAGCTCTGTCCAAGTGGGCCGAAGACAAAAATATAATTCCAGACACCCAGTTCGGCTTTAAGGCGGGACATGACACAATTCATGCCGCGTCTAAGTTAGTATCTGCTGTCCAATGGAACAATGCTAAAAATCAATGCACGGGTGCCTGTCTGGTTGATTTGGAGAAGGCTTTTGACACCGTATGGTTAGAAGGTCTGTATCTGAAGCTAACCAGATGGGGCATAAGTAAACCACTGTTATATATGCTCTACGACATGCTTAATGGTAGAAAGTTTGTTGTCAAGAGTAGCAATTTAACATCTACCACAACGTTTGATATTAAAAACGGTCTGCAACAGGGAGCGGTGAACTCGCCGATTCTCTTTAGTATTTACACCAGCGATCTCATTGGGAGTCTACCTCATGCAATTGCGTATGCCGATGATTTAGTTGCGTACAGAACAGGTCCAAAAGTTGAAGTCATCAGAATTCTCTTGCAACGTGATTTCGATAAAATTCAAAAGTACTGTAATGATTGGAAGCTGAAAATTAACTTCCAGAAATGTGAAACTATCCTGTTTAGAACCCCTTTGTCTGGGGCCTCTAGGGATACGAGAAAGAACTGGCGCAAGCTAGTGATCGCTGGGCCACATGGACATCCACTGACGAGTAAAGATGTAGTAAAGTACCTTGGCATCTGGTTGGATCAGTATCTATATTTCAATCGACATGTAGAGGCTGCTCTGGCCAGGGCTAGGGGAGCTTTTGCCCTGACAAGACGGTTGTTTTATAGCAGCCGCCTTGATAGCAGGGTGAAAGTGATTTGCTACATGGCCTTTATCAGGCCGATGATTGCCTACGGATGCCCTGTGTGGTTCAACGTTGCACCATCTCTAATGGAAAAGATTCGGGTGTTCGAGAGACAGTGCATTCGCACTTGTCTCGGTCTTTATAGAACACCAGAGTCGGAGTACAAACATTATTATTCCAACGAGGTTCTATACAACGGGGCCAATATAAATAGGATAGATAATTTTTTAATTAAGCTCATTCGCGGACACATTGCAAAGGCGATGACCTCAACTAATGGACAAATCTTCGGGGCTTACTACCCCCAAGATGAATATTTTGAAAGCACACGTTTGAGTGGTTTTATCCCGCCCGAGACTTTCCTATACCTTGATAGTCGAGGGCTGATTCAGGATAGATCGGCGATTCCGTTTATCTACCACGTCGGCCGCAGAACAGTCGATAGGCGGCTCCTCTACGACCGAGACATAGTCGCTGGGAGCGAAGCAGAGCGCCTCCGTTTCAGTAGGGCTTAGCTAAAACCCGACCATTTTCAGTAGACATAGACGAAATATCGCCTATGGCCGACTTACATATATCTTTAGTATCTTTAAGTTAGGTAGGGCAGTTGCGGCGGCACCAAAAAAAAAAAAAAAAAAAAAATATAAAAAATTCAAAAAAGTCTGCTGTGGCTGTTCTAGATTTAAGTATTTTAGGTTTATTTTAAGTTATTTTAAGTTTATTTTAAGTTAGTTTTTAAGTAGTAGATTAAGAAATTGATAAGATACCTAGTTTTTTTCATTTTCTGGGTGATAAATAAAACCCTTTATATATAAGATAAACTTAAGCTATTTTTAGGCCGAAAGGCAATTAAAATTAAGTTAGAGAATAATTTAGAGCGCTCGCATAGGGCCAGTAAGTTAATTAAGATGCTATTTTTTAGCTAGTTTTAAGATTTTTGTCTAGCATTTAAGTAGATATAAGTAAAAGAAAAAATAAAAATCAATTAAAAGTAAAAAAAAGCATCGCTTCCCGTGAGATCAGCGAAATCAAGCATCGTTGTGCGTGGTTAGTAGAAAGATAGGGGACCGTCCGAAAACCAACTGCGGGCTGTTGACATGTGTTATGTGTTTTCTGTTTTCTGTTCTCCTTCTATCTTCTCTTCTGTCCTGTATCAATGTCGTCTTGTGTGTTGTCTTGTAATTGTCTGAGCCGATGGCCTCAGTAGCCAGTGCTCGTAAGTGTGTCTACTTCGTAGATTTATCTACGGAGTAGATTAATATGTAATGTAATGTAATGTAATGTAATATTATAAGAATTTGTATGTTATAAACTTAAATCGAAATTAAACTCAAATAGTAATATATAAAAAAAAAATTCACGAAAAAAAAGGATTTCGAAAATTGTAGGATAGATTTTGATAAAATCCTGTTTTTTGTTTTCAGTTAAAAAAAAACAATGTTTTTGAAAATTTGGTATGCAGTTTTTAGAGTTCATTAATGTACATGTGATTCTAAAATTTAGAATATTTTGTTTTAATTAGTTTTAAAATTATTGATTAAAAAAAGAATCAAAAATTAATTTTAATTAGAAAAAAAAATATTCAAAACTTTGATATGCAGAATTAACTTGGCTACTTAGATCTTTTCAAATATAAAATTTGACAGAAATCCAAAAAGCCGTTACCGAAAAAGCCAAAAATTAAAAAAAACCGTTACATGAAAGGTAACGTTAATAGACTTTTGTCGTAAATTTGGTTCAGATCAAATGCTACTCAATACCAACAAAAATTCTCAAAAATTTCATCAAAATCGTTGGAGCCATTTTCGAAAAATATAAGATTTTCCTAAACGGTCAGGTACCGTTATTTTTAAGCCTAAAAATAAAATTTCAATCAGATCAATCAATGCAGATCGTTATACATACTGACAGACAGAAATTTTTTCACGATCACTTTTTTAGACTTCTCTATGATCGTAATGTCATGTTTGATTGTTAACTCAATTTTTTAATATTTACGAATCCTAAACTTGCCTTATAGTCACTATAATCGCAAGTGTTGGAGCATATTGTCATTTATATTATTTTTCAATTTTATATTTTAATATGGGTCTCCTGTTTTTTATATTAACGTATTTAATAAGATATTGTACTTTTAAATTTGAATATGGCGCTTTTTTTATACCAGTCACCATCTTTTATTTAATTAATCAGAATTTCGCGATTTTTCCATCTTTATTTTAATTATGAATTCGCTTTAAAACTTAACGAAATATCTAGTCAAAAATGTACAAATACCATGTTCAAAAATTAAATTAAAAAAATTGTATCCAACCCTTAGGGGAAACTCTGGTCGTTTTAATCTCAAAATTGTGGGTCGTGTGTTCGTCGTTCGATATATGGTGATTTTCCAGTTTTTGTCATCAGCATTATAAGTGGTCACTTTTTAATAAGCTTTATCGTGGTTTAAATAAAAAACCTTCTTTCGAACTTTCGCAAACGTTACATCGGTTAACGAAGCAACCAGGATCATTCCTATCCTTTGCATAAAAGAAACCATAAGAGATCCCAGGTTGACGGTTAGGATTCGGACCGTTCAGCAAATAAAAATGTATTTATCACTTCTACACCCACAAAAAAATTCAAACCAAAACAACAGAACAAAATGGAGCTGGAAGTGTTAAAAGTGTTTATACTTGTAGAACAAACAAAATTTCAATTAAACTTAATTACATTTGTATTTACTCTATTTTTACTAAAATTGCGAATAAGAAATATTCCAAATGGAAAATTGACGTTTTTTTTCAGGAATCTTAAAATTATTTTATTAAAATGAGTACCTATGTTTTAAAAACACAAAAATTATATTTTTTTTTACTTTTATACTTTTGAAGTTTTGAATGTAGTTACGTTATTTAAAAGAATTGTTTATACCTGATCTCAAAAATACCTCAAAACCAAAAAAATCACTATAGCTATAAATTATATATAAACGTTTATGATAAATACATAACTCTACGAACAAACCCCTTTACGATATAGTAATCCGACAGCTAGTTATTCAAGAGTGTCAACTTTGAAATAAAAAAAAAACACGGTGCTACGAATAGTTTCGTTTTTTTTTAAGTTGCCACTGATCTGCGGATAGCTTTAAAAAAAATCACTCACTAGTTTTAAACTATTGTGTATATTGCTAATGAAGTTAAATACTAACGAAGTTATGGAAGAAAATGTTTTCTTATGTGAAAATACGTAAGTATTTCAATAGCTCGTGTTTAAAAGTGTGGTACTATTAAAATTTAAATTATTCTTACGCTCCCCAGCAAATCCATATTAAGTTTAAAGAACTCTTTTGCTGTCACTGCAAACGTCTGATGTAGTGCTTGTAGCGAGAATTCACTGACAAGGTCATTATATCGTTTGTTTCCCAATGGCTTGGATAATTTGAAAATTGAGCTTCCGATGTATTTACTCTAAAAAAAATATGTCAAATAACTGAATTAAAAAAAAAAATCAAACAAACATAACTTTTATTTTACATACATAATTTGTACTCTGCTGGCAATGCCAACAAACAAGAGACAACTGTATCACCAGTGATGCCACTGCACCTCCATTCAGAACATAGACCTCATAAGGTCCATTGGATATTTTCGACACAAAAATCCAATAGCAATTGGTTATGATGTCAATAAAATAAGACGAACATATTAACAGCAAAGACCAACCAAAGCAGCCGTTTATCAATCCGATCATTTTGAAAAGCTGATTATAGACAACTTTCAGATATGCAACACGTTCGGTGCAACCGTTTTCGGTTACATCAATTATTAGACGTGTTTTGGATAATTTTAGCTTTTCGTCAGCCATTTCAAGAATCATTTTTCTAATCACTTCTAGCCTCATATTGATACTGATAGCAAACACTATTAGCTGACCAAGGCGAAGCCTTAAGGCTTGAGTTGATAAGAAGGAATACCAGAAGAGTATTGTGATATGTTTTGTCACTTGATGTGTATATGCCATCATAAGAGTGATTGTCAGAAGTATTGATAAAAACCAAAAGAGTTGTCTAGCTACAATCTTCCTTGCTTGATTTGCTTTCAGAGTGTACTTCAAATTATTCTGGAACATATCATCGATTTGGCTTAATCCTTCAAAGAAATCTTTTTGTTTTTTCTGGGTAAAGTAGGACTCCCCCAGGGAAATAATATTGCTTAGAATCTGCATTGTGAAGTGAACACAACTCACTAAACTTCCAATGGAATAGTCGTCATTTAATAAATCACTGGTAAACATTAGCAAACAAATTGTGGTGACACAAATCATCCAAGAAACCACGAAGATTTCGTGAACTAATGATGTTTCTGACAGAGGTGTCAGAGCGAAGATACGCAAAAGTAAATTAAAGAATTTAAAAGTTAGTTCTGACAGATAGTGGGATAACTTCATTCTCACTGAATTATTTGAATGAGTTTAACTGCTGAGTTCAAATAAGTTCCTATGCTTCCAGACAAAAGCTGCGTTGACAGCTCATCAATCACTGTCATCATTAATTCAAATGAAATTTGATTGATAAATTTGACACATACATTGTGATAAGGAAAAAAAGGACCATAGGAATGATTAACTAGAAGCTTTGTTTATTATAAAGATTTACCTAGAAGATGGATGTTTAATTTGTTGACATTTCAATTAATCACAAAACAGTTCCCATTGAGGAGTATTTGGCAGGTCATTTATGTCACAAATGCACTTTCTAGATGAAAATATCATGAGTTCATAACATCGAAGAGTGTAAAGTAGGTATGAAATTCCAACTGGGAACTAAAAAAGTCCTGAAAATCTGATGCCAGCCTAACTATCTCAACTGGAGATTGGGTTTCAACTTCTTTGAAAGATTGTTGGCCACAGCAAACGATAGAGGTGAGGATTGTTACCATTAAGGCTCTTTTTCGATCGTTTTATCCAGATGCTGGTCGTTTCTTATAAGTTCATTATTTCACGCCCTGTATGGCTTGTAGCGCCGTCTTATTGAAACCAGAGCTCACTGAGACCATGGGCTTGAATTTCAGGAAGGACATAGTCCGTTAACATGACGCGATAACAATTACCATTGACGGTAACTTTCTGATTTGCCTCATTTTTGAAGATATATGGACCAATGATTCCACCAGCCCATAAACCACAGTATACCGTCTTTTTCAATGGTAGCTCTTGATACTCTTCGGGCTGCTCATCAGCTCGAATACGGCAATTTTGTTTATTAACGTATCAATTGAGCCAGAAATGAGCTTCATCGCTGAATAGGATTTCACGATAAAACACCGGATTTTCATTGAGTTTTTCCAGAGCCCATTCACTCAAAATACGACGCAAATTGAAGTCGCCTGACTTTCCATGATAACTTGTCAAACAATACTGAACGAAAATGACAAAGCAGTTTGATAGGCATAGGAGTCACACGTGATTGAAAATCAAACTTCACGATGAATCACCCATATTAAGGACTTGGTCCTTCAGGTTAGGAATCGTGCCAGAAGGGTAACTTACCGACCCTTGGTTACGAAGTAACCACATGCCTGGTTCCGATAGACTTCGAGCGGCACTTTTAAGACACGCTGGAGATGAAATGGTCAGGTATATGCATTAACTCATCTGCGAAAGCAAAACATGGTCGGAGGAAAGTTTCTCCGATGATAATTGGAATCTCAGTACAATGAGCCCTATCCACAAAAGAGGAGATCGCCAACTCTGCACCAATTATTGAGAAATGAGACTTAAAAGCATCGCTTTTATAACAACTGGTCCTGCGTTTTGTGACGAAATAATACCAACCCGGTTTTGACCTGGCAAATCTACGATAGACCAAATTCTCACATTGCGCCAGATCGGGTATAAAACCCAAGAACTTAACATCGAGACTCTGTTAATCGATTTTAAAGCAGCCAGTGACAGTGTAAACGGACGAACTGTACCGAGTCATATCTAGTTTTGGAATTCCTGCTAAACTGATACGTCTTATCAAAATGACAATGGAGAATGCTCGCTGCCCCGTAAAAATTAGCAGAGATTCTACCGAGACCTTCGACACCGCCAGAGAGTTACGACAAGGACTGTCGCGTCGAGCAGCAGTATACGTAACACCCATAAGGGATTCAGACTTATTGACTGCTGTGGGACGAAATATTTTAATATATCATTGTAGCCCAGGTACGATTGAGGAGATCCCGAGACCAAACCCAAGAAGAAGTAATACTGTGAGGAAGTTTGACGTCGGATCGAAAACTTATGTTTATATCAGTGCAGCTTTAGTATAAGAAAGTTCATCGTCGAGCAAATCATCATCATCGCAAATTTGAACGAATAGTGTAGAACTGTCGAGTCAACACCAGATGTACGATCTATCGAAATTCCATTTAAATACTCGTATACGCCGCCGACGATATTTACAAAATCGGAAGAACTCTGCGTGATGTCAGTGGTGCTTTTGTGGGTATTGAGACGGAATCAGTCAACATCACGATAAACAGCTATAGGTAACTGTAAAGTACCTGGGGACTTTGTCTGCCTGCACTCCGCTCTCAACTCAGAGAACCACAACAGTCGTGAGATCAACGGAAGATAAACTCTTATCAATCGCTGCTTCTTCTGACTAGGAAAGCAATTGAGTAGCAAAGTCCCCTCTCGGTCCACTAAAGTGACCCTTTATAAGATCCCCCTTGTTCTAATCCTAGTGTATGGTAAAGACACATGGAGACATGAACATTGTCAAAAATAGACGAGGACGATTTAGAGTGCTTTACGAGAAAAATTCTTCAGGTATTTGTTGGTCCCACATGCATAAATAGCAAAAACTGTAGGGGCTGAACAGCGACACAGATCTACCCTTAAAGTAAAATTCCAACGTTTTAGATGGCTGATAGGCCGTATGAAGCAGATGGACATCATCAATGCTCCGGCCAGGAAAATCTTCGATGCCACCGTGAAGGAATGGCGCAGTAGAGGAAGACCGATACTCAGTGGTGCAAGCAAGCTGAAAAGAACCTCGTCCGAATTCATCTGTAAAACTGGAGGCAGCTATCTAGGGCCCGAGCTGGCTGGAGAAGCTTGTTCATTGAAGCCAAGGTGAACCTCTGACTGCAGCGCCATCTAAGGTAAGGTAAGGTTATGTTCATTGTACCTACGTTAAGCATTGGCGGTGGTTAAGGGAACGAGGTTTTTTCTGTAATTTTTTCCACTTTCGAAACAATACAATTCACAAATCACAATTAAAAATCAAAAATTTTATGAGTTTGAATTCAAAATCATTTAAAAAAATAAGTTACTTACTGTGTCAAAACATTTTTGTCCATACCAACACATCAACGTCACCATCAGTCCAATAGCTATCATCGTTGAAATAAACTGAGCTTGTTGGGAACTTCTTACTGGATTGCTCACCGAAACAAACAAACCATAAGAACAAAAAACAAATTCAACAAAAAACAACGACGAAATACTTAAAGTTGACCATCCAAAACATTCATTTAGTAAATTTGATAAATCATAGAACTCATCATAAGTCGTACTGAGCATCATCACCATTTTGTATTCCTCGTCAGTGCAACACACCCAAAGGGCAGTTTTTAATTTATTTTTATTTTGAATTGCCGCCTCTTGAAAGGCATTTTCCAAAACATCCAATCTCTCGCTGATTACCATCAATGAAATAATAAGCTGTAATGCACGCACATTTAAAGCTTGCTTTGGCAGAAAGGTGACCCAAAACCAAGGCTCAAAGGGATTTGAAGATGTACTAACTCCAAAGCAGACCATCAGAATAGCGTAAACTAAGCCCAATTTCAGATTGATTCTTTTCCACATTTGATTGATCCCTTCGACATTGTCTTGACGTTCTTTCAGATTTGTAAGGATTTTCAAAAAAATTATTTGCATCTTTGAAAATTCCTGATGTTTATTAAAAGCTTCTATAAGAACAAAGATATTTGCTAGCATTTGTGCAACAATCATTAACGTAGTCACAAAATGAGCTGGTGACGAACTGTCAAAAAATCTGTTGTAATAGTCTAAAGCAAATAGGATAAGTAATGAGAGTGTAAAGAGCCAGATGACGGTGTAAACGGTATAAACTTTTGAATTTTTTGTAAACGGTGAAAAGGCAAACAATTTCGAACTGAATAATAAAATTGAGATTGGTATGCCATTTGAAATTGACATCTTGAACTAGGCGAAGAAATCTATGGCTTTTGTCGCGAACCCTTGGAATACTAAGCAGATAAATAATAACGAAAATATTGATTTCCATTTATGTACATATGTATATAAATGCGGGTTTAGAATCTAAGTAATTTCATCAAGTGATTTGTCACAAAACTGAGACTTAAATTACTTAATTGGTTTTCCGATTGAAAGATTCAGCTAAATACGTGAAAATCAATCATTTACATGTAAAAATATTTCGTCGATGACTTTTTTTCGTGCGGATATTTGTGTTAATGTATGTAGTTCCTTTTCTTTTTTTATTTTCAAAAACATCTTTTTATGACTCACGTGCACTCAAGGGGTTTAAGGTACCCTTAACATGCCAAGAACACAATCCAAGCCCACTTAAAGACAGAGAGGGTGAAAAATGGGAGTCGGGAAACATTGGTCTTGAGACTTTGAAAATCGCAATGAGAGCTATAGGTAAGCGATTCCAGATTCGTGTGGTACGGCGGAAAATGAAATCTCGGAAGTTGGCATAACAACGGAAATTGGTGTCTATGGTAAACTGATGGCATTCCCTCAGCCGGCTAGAATATTTCTATTTAGTCGTAAGTTTTTCAAAGAAAAAAAATCATTTTGCCCAAAATCAGAGAGACAGATTTTTTTCCAACTCGTACAGTAGCAAAAGTTCTCAAAGATCTTGGTATACAAAAATCCGCTGGCCCGGATGGTATACCCCCGATTCTTCTTAAAAAATATTCTTCCACACTGGCAAATCCACTGGGTAAGCTTTTCCATCGCTTCTACTTTTCTGGAATCTTTCCTAGAAGATGGAAAACAGCATTTGTCCAGCCTGTCCTTAAACCGATAGCACTTACGTCACTATTTACTTGCGATTATATGTACTATAATGCAAGTTATGGATTCGTGCAAAAAAAAAAACTAACAATCAAACATGACATTACGATAATAGAGAAGTTGAAAAAAGTGGGTCCGGAAATTCCGTCAGTCTACAGCCTAAACGGATGGGCCGATTTGCTTCAAACTTAGTATTTAGTATTTATTAGGTAGTATCTCGAGGGGTGTTTTTCATTTTTGCTCTAGGTCGAAAAATAACGGTACCTGCCATACAATTTTTAACAGAAAATTTGATTTTCTCGAAAACAACTCTAGCGATTTTGATAAAACTTTCAGGGTGCTATTTTTACAACTCGCTTAGCCGTAGTTGGAATGTGCATCTTAATTTTAGTACCTAGACCTACCTTCCTTCCAGCCTTATTGTAGGTACCTAATATCCTTAATAAATTCCATTAATACCACACAAAAAAAAATTAAACTGAAAAAAGTCCTTTATATCTTTCTATTGGCAAATTGTATATATTATATTATAGTGGAAAGATAATAAACTATAAAACTGCAAAAGCTAACAATCCTATATATTTATATGTTTATCCCCTAAAGAAGTTGCACGTCAAAAAAAAACATTAAAATTAAATCTTTGTCAAAAAAGACGCCTGCACTTAATAATGATTACCACATAGAAGCAAGTACGTGCGACCCAGTTGTGCACATTTTTTACTTGTTTTAGCTTATTATTCGCTAGTGATGAATAGGTAAATATACAAATAACTGCTCCTGAGCTGAATAACAACATTAAGAAATTATATTTTGTTGTTCAGTTTCTTTTTATTTTATGGCAAAACCCATACATTCATAAAATCAATCAATCAATCAATAAATGCACCATTTTAATTTTAATTCAATTTTCTTCATTATAAAAGACGGAAAAATAAAAAAGAAATGGAATAAGTTACACAACAGGATACCTTGGAAATAATTTTACTGAGTAAAATTTACTATTTCTGCTTGAGTATTTTTTGCTGATACTTCCTTTTGTTCACTCATATGAAATTGAATCAATATTATCAAATAAGTTGTAGTTGCTCCGACAATCTGCAATAAAATTATATATATTTTGTAATGTAATATTTTTATAACTTAAATATATAATATTATACAAATAAGAGAACTCGGTTAGGAAAATTAGAAATAATATACAAATTTTAGAAAGCTGATTTAAAGTTACATAAGAAACAGTAATGAAAAATGCGTTTTTTGGCTTCTTGCAAGACTAAGCTAGAAAAAGCGTTGGTTGTCTGTAAAGTCGTTTTACAAACGATAATTTTACGTGATAACGTCATAAGAAAACATTGATGGAAGCAACACAAACCTACAGCCCGTTAACTCACACCCCCAAACCCTCTCGTTAAATTCACAAACACACACCCCAATACCTACATCTACTTTCTACTTTAACAAAACTCCGCCTATTTTGTGTTTCTTTTTCTCTTCTTATTCTTTTTGAATTTGAGTGGAATTATTTTGAGAATTTGCGCCTGTTCTTTTTCATGTTCGCCTGTTGCTTGCGATCGATTTTGGTTGAAAGAACCACAGTATCGTAGCGTGTGTCACGTTTCTTATTAGCATTATCAGCATGAGTCTTATCAGCATGAATCATGTTATTTCGTATGTGTAGCCTGTCATCGATTTATAAGACATTAATCACGTCAAAAAAGCAAAAAAAAAAAACGATATTTTGGCTGATTTTGAATAATACTCTAAATCATCTCTTTTTCCTTAGTATAAACATATCTACAGCAAACAAAATTTGTGTTCGGATTTTTAATAAAATTAATTATCTTACGGTATAAAGTAAACTGCAATCAATGGTGAAAAATCCAAAGGCTGTAAAATGTATTTTTTGATGCAGCAATTGTAAGGAAAACTGTTCAATCTAAACAAAACAATAGATACAACAAACATTTAATATGTAGATGGAATTACATTATCCTTAAAAAAAAAACTTACCAATGAATTATGATTTTCGTTTAGTAAATCTATTTGAATTCTGTGAACACCTAACGCTATTTCAGATGTCTGTAAATTAGTTAGAGCTTAGTTAGTGTAAAAATAAAAAACCTTAAAAGAAGCAACCTTACACTCTCAACAGTCTTACGACACATCATAGCCAGCTTCATTATATTGAAAAGATGTGGCACTGACCAAACTGCACTTCCAGCTATCCCAAAAAAGTCCTGCAACGTAGATGAGTATGAATTGAAATTCAAAAATATCCAATAAAAGTTCGAAGTGATAGCCAAAAAGTCCACACCAATAGTGACAAGAATTGACAGTCCAAAACATTTATTCACCAAAATCGTAAGTTCCCACAAGCGATTGTACAGATCTCTTACTAAAAGTAGATTTGTCATGCCCAAGCCATCCCAATCCATATTTTTATTGAACTTATTCAAACCCTTCATCAGTTTCACTGTGGCTGGTATATTCCTGCAAAGCTTTTGTTTTTCAAATTTGTGTCCATTCATCAAGTTAACATTTCCCAGAACCTCAATAAGTTTCTGTAAACGTTGGCTTATAATAGCGATGAACATCAGATACTGAAAGTATCTTACTCCACAAGCACAAAGTGGCACCAAATAGAGTATCCAAAAAATTATAAAATCTAACTTCGTTCCAAAGGCTGCTGCCATCAGAATGAATATTTCACAGCCAATGTATAATGCCAACATTGCAATTCCATTTTTGATATTTTCCGAACGGAGTTTCTGATTTTCGACATCAATATTGAGTGATATTTCGAATATTCGATCGATTTGTTGAATATTTTTCAAAAGCTTTTGTTGTTCATTTCGACGTATTAGAGCTTCAGTGATGCATATAATGTGTGCAAGACGAATGCCAATCAATTGAATGAAGTCAACTGCATCACCAATATCACTTATTTGTCTATCCTTTGAGATTGGGAAGAAGATTCCCTGAAGTAATATAGCTATTGACAAGAGAACTATGATGCAAGTATAGATTTCTAAGGAACGGCTCTTCGTTGTTGACCATGTCCTTTTCTTCAACTCTAACTGGGACATGCTGCATAGTTGAAAGAGCCGGTGTGGGAGTGATATTGAGTCAAGGACATTCATTGCGTGCGGTTTCGTTAAGGGAAAGAAGTGTTTTTTTTTTTTTTTTAGGAGGAGAAATGCATTATCCTTATTTTTATAAAAGCTTCCTCATGGGAAGCGAATCTGCAAAAATAAAAGGTTGAACATGAAATAAAGTCTTCTGATGCAAAAATGATAGATAACCTTAATAATTAAATCATTAGAGTGAAAAGGTCATCAAGAGGGGTGACAAGAAATATTAAATGGTAAGGTTTAATAAATGTTGATCCAAAGTCATTGCCAGTAAAGGGTTTGTATATAATGTCTGTGTATTGTTATAACAATTTTTTACTTGCGATTATAGGGATTATAAGTCAAGTTTAGGATTCGTGAATATAAAAAATGGGCACGACTGGGTCGCACGTACTTTTTTTATAATTAACGCGCGCACAAGGGACTATTTGTTTCCCTTTTAATGTAGAACACACTGCGCGGTCATTAGGAAGATAGGCAGGAGAGAGATAGGAGGTGTCGATTAACATTGATTTTGAATGCTTGCAAATCAAAATGGCAAGGGATAATCTCGCCGGGTAAACTATTCCAAATTCGTGTTGTTCGGCTAAAAAAAGAATCCCTATATTTCAAGGTATGTCCGAAATTGGGCTCAAGACTGATGAGCATTCCTTGAGAGACGAGTATTACGGGAGAAACTTTTAAGGGGAGGAATTCAACTGGCTACTTCGAGTGAACATTTTTTATAAAAGAAACGATAACATAAGGAAAGACATGAAATATTGCGTCGTTGTTCGAGAGGGGCAATTGTTCTTATGTGCCTAATTACATTACAAGGCAAGATCTTTGACAAAAACAAATAACATTTACGTTGAAAGTAACACAGTTTGAACTTCTAAAAACTATAACGGTTTTTACTGAAAATAAAGTACACCAATACACGTCTGAAATAACAAAGAATTTATAAAAAAAAGTATTTCGAAAATTGTAGAACGGATTTTGATAAAATCCTGTTTTTTTATTTTTATTTTTTTTGAAAAAAAAATTGTCTTTTTAAATTTTTTATGCAGTTTTTAAGAGTTTATTAATATACACGTGATTATAAAAATTTCAATAATTTTTCTTGATTAGTCTTAAAAATATTGATTGATCAAAAATTAATTTTAATTATTAAAAAAATGTTATTCAACATTTTGATATGCAGAATTAATTGGGCTATATAGATCTTTTCAAATATAAAATTTGACAGAAATCTATAGAGCAGTTACCGAGAAAGCCAAAAATTAAAAAAACTGTTATATGAAAGGTCCCGTTAATCTATTTATATAGGTAGCCAAATTAATTCTACACATCAACATTTTGAATAACTTGTAATTAAAATAAATTTTAGATTTTTTTTTTTTTTTTGTAATCAATATTTTTAAAACTAATACAAAACAACTAATTTAAGTTTATTAATTATATGTATATTAGTAAACTCTAAAAAACTGCATACCAAAATTTCAATTTTTTTTTCAAAAAACTAAAAATAAAAAAATAAGATTTTATCAAAACCGTTCCTAAAATTTTTTTTTTTTTTTTGGGGCTTATACTATGCGTACCGCACGACCGCACCAACACACTATTTTCGCCAAACTTTTTTCATAAAAATACTTTTTTCATAAAATCGTTATTATACAAGACGTACCTCATTTTTAATAAAAACCGTTAAGTGTTGTGGTTTTGGCACTTATTTTACTTGCAATTATAAGTACTATAATGCAAGTTATGGATTCGTGTAAAAAAAATATCTAACAATCAATGATAGAGAAGTGGAAAAAAGTGGGTCCGGAAATTCCGTCCATCTGTCTGTCTGTTAGCACCTCTACAGCCTAAACGGATGGGCCGATTTGCTTCAAACTTGGTATTTAATATTTTATTGGTAGTGTTTTTCATTTTCTACTCTAGGCCGAAAAAATAACGGTACAATCTTTAACAAAAACTTTGATTTTCTGGAAAACGCCTCTAACGATTTTGATAAAACTTTCAGGGTGCTATTTTCTTACAACAATTCATCTTTGGAAAAATTTATTCTATAACGGTACATTTCATAGAACCGGTTTTTTCAAATGCTGTTTTATCGTAATCCATTATCCCGATTTCAATTAAATTTTTGCACACAGGAAGTCATTCATAATTCAATTAATATTGCATTTCAAATGTTTCAAAAACTTTTTTTTCGATTTTTTTTAAATTTTCTAAAAAAATAAATTGCACAAATGGACCGTACGTACTTGCTCATATGTGCGGTCACATTAAATTTAAAAAACAAGGCTAGGTATAGTTATACCTAGATATAAGCTATAAGGTACAATTTCCTTTTTGAAAAACAAAAAAAAATTAAATAGGTAGCTTAATTATGTTTGGTGGATCGATAAACTCATGTTGGGGGTATTCATCGAATTTATTAAGGTTTGAAAGAAAGCTAGATTCTAAAATTAAGATACCTTTTCTAAACACTGTGAAGCGAGTGGGTATAGACAATATTAAAACTTAACACAGTGGTTGTTTGTATGTAGGTGTACAATTTTTTTTTGATTGAAATTTTTGCATTCAGTTGGCATAACATAACATTTAGGGGAAAATATTAATCAAATTAAATGTTTATGAAATCAAAAAACACTATTCACTTTAAACTTTTCGAAAACAAATTAAATTTTTTTTGAGTATGTCAATTTAAAGAAATCTATAGTTTATACTAGGAGAAAAATTTAAAAAAAAATTATGATTCGTTTTCAAAATATTCAAAAAACAAAATAAGTTTTTTAAAAAAATTATTAAAAATTAAAAAATAAATGTTTTTGAAAATTTTAATAAGCAATATTATTTAAATCATAAAACACTACATATTTTGAAAATTTCATTAAAATCCAGTTAACCAGAAAGTCTGATTTTAAAAAAACCGGTCATATGGTAGGTACCGTTATAAATTTTTTTCTAAAAAATCCATTAAAACTAGAAGATAGATTTTGCATAGAAAACACCATCTAGAAAGTTTTATCAAAATCAAAGGAGCCGTTTTCGAGAAAAATAAGTTTTTCATTAAAAGTTATATGGCAGGTACCATTAGTCTTCGAAAAACAGTCGGGTAGAGTACTTTAAAAATACCAAGTTTTAATCAAATCGACTCAACCGTTTAGACTGTAGGAATCGATACGGACAGACATATAGACAGACAGACAGACAAACTTGTAGTTTTGCCGGAAATCGAGATAAACCGTATTTTACCCTTAAACTCCTTAAACTGAAGCACAAAAATAATATTCATTTAAAAATAAAATTAAAAAAAACACTCGTATTTAAAACAGTAATTTTTCAAAAAAAAAGAAAAATATTAAACAATTATCAAAAAATACAAATAAAAAGTTATTTGAATTTTTTTAAGTTCAATTACTTTGGTTACCTACTTTTTCTTAAATATAAAATTTCATAGCAATTAAAAAATAAATTGCACGTACGCACGTAGAATAAAATTTAAGAAAATTAAAGTTAACATCAAAGCATTTATTCGATTTTTGTGACTTTTGATTGTTCGAATAAAGCACGTTAAATTGTACTGAGTGAAAAAAATTAAACGCCATTTAAAAAAATAATAATTAAAAAATGCAAACTTAAGATAAAAATTAATATTCATTTTAAAATAAAATTAAAAAAAAATCAGCTACCCGTGTTTTCAGAATATTGATTTTTTCAGAAAAAATAAAAAAAATATTAAAAAATTTGAAAAAAAATTAATGCGAAATTACAAGGACTACCTACATCTTCTTGAATATCAATTTTGATATTAATCGGATCACCAGTTTTCGAAGTCGGTGATCCGTCGAAAAAAACGGGTATTATGGGAGATACCGTTTTTGTACCACCATATTGAATTTTTTTTACCAAAATATAATGCTTACCTGCAGTAGTAGGTGCATTGATTTTTGTTCATAATATTTCTTGAAACCGGTTTCGAGAAAAATATGATTTTACATAACGGTTATATGACAGATACTGTTAATTTTTGAGCTAAAAAAATTGAAAAAAATCCTCTTTAGAAGGTTAAAATAACCTTAAGTTCAAAATTTGAAGACGACCGCTTAGGGTGCAGTCCAAAATACATCCGTGCAGACAGACAGACAGACGGACAGAATTTTACCAGTAACTCAAATATGTTTCTCTAGTATCGTAATGTCATGTTTGATTGTCATCTCAAATATTTTTTCTGCACGAATGCAATTATAGTACCTAGAATCGAAAGTAAAAATATACACTGCTTTGTTGAATTCAAAGCTTTAAGGCTTCGTCAAACCGAACGCGTTTTAAACATGGCGTTGAGATTATTTAACGCGGCGTTCAGATTATTTAAACGCAGCTTTCTAAACGCGGCGTTGGAGAACGTCAGACAGAGAGCATATATGAATCTTGATTTTTATTTTCTCACAAAATGTAACAAAACAAGTCAAAGAATTAATTTGTAAATTTCTACAATAAATTCAAAGTGACTTAACTCGCCAAAAACAAAATAATAAAAAAAAAGATTTTTCTAAAAATAATTTGTAATTTATCATATCGTTTTGACGCCGCGTTGAACTCAACGCAATTCAAATACGCATATGAAATTGTTGCAGGTGTTGCTCAAGGATGCGTCGTTAGTCCAGTATTGTTTTCCTTATTCATATTCAATGCATGTAATACGGTATTCAAATGTTTGGCGGTACACACACTTCGAAGTTTTCGAAAGCGTGAAAATAAACTTCTTTAAGAGGATATTTCTAACTCAACACCTGACTACGCCATATAGTATGTATGTAGGAGAAAAGTAAAGCCGAGAAGTGTAAACTATAAGAAAACACTGTTAATAACAAAAGATTAAGTTATCCGTTATGGTACATTTTAAAGTCTTTGGCGCAAAATTTTAAACAATTAAAACCTACTCTAAATCAATTTTAAAATGGGCGTCGGCTCTAGAAATAAAATATAAAACGAAGGTCGGCTCTATGTTAATTTTAAACGACATAAAGTATACTTTAAACTTAAACAACTTGTCTAACCTTAAAACGAGCAAACCACTTGTTTATCTTTTTAAAGTATACTTTAACCAGACGACATTTTGTAATTTCGTACCAAAAAAATAAGTGTCTTATTCTGTCAATAGTAAGCCGTGTTGGGGTCGATTCCCAATCTGTGAAATTGTGAAATGGTAATTTTTTTCGATCCTAGATGTATGAAAAAAGAAAAACAAGCGTCAAAAACTTTTCAAAAAGTGAATTACTTTTCACAACCAAAACATCCCATCTTTGTATATAGAACCTATAGTACTACCAGCAGTGTTCAAAAACTAGCGCCATCTAGTTCGTCTACATCTCTAAAGTTTTTCTCTGAGTGGAGACCGCAACGTAGACTTTTAGTTGGGGAAATATACTCAACACATATGCAATGTTAGAAAAAGACAGAACGACAAAAAGTAATAGCAGTCAGAAAGAAACAAACCATGAACACTTTTTTATGTTATTTCATTACCATTTTCTTAAAATAAGCGATAATGAGAGAATGAAAGAAAGTTATTTAGACAGGTATGTGAGGAGTTTTCATTTCTGCCTTGAAAATACACTGTTTTTGGTAGGGTTTTTTTATAGATACGGCAACAGGATGAAATTTACCCATTTAACGATTTTTGTGGAAATTTGATATTTGGTTTGGTTTTTTTGTGTACAATTTTGAATGGTTACCATGTTTGATTATTATATCAATTTTTTTAAGTCTGCAAAAATTTAATTTAAGTTGAAGTAACTACCTAGTTTCTTATTTTACAAATAAAACACATTGTTTGCATATGTTTGTAACTATGTTATTGCTTTAGAGTATATTCACTTATCACGTCAAAAATCTAGTACTAAATATACTACAAAATACTAAATATAGTAATAAATCTACTACTTACTACAAAATATAGTACTAATTATACTACTAAGTACTAAATCTAGTATACGATAGTACTAGATTCTAGTACTAAGTACTAAAAAATCTAGTACCAAAATACTATTGTACCAACAACATAGTACCAACTGGCACCAGTTTTATATTGAACTAACGTTCGAGATTGAAAAAATATTAATATTAAAACTTTAAACACTCAAATCCGAATATGGCAACATTGGTACTTGATTTCGGTATAAGAAATACAGAAATAACAAAATTTCTTTAAAAATGCAAAATCCAAAAAAATAATTGAAGGCACAATCTTGGTTTGTTTACGAAAAATCAAAGAGAAATCCACAAATTTTTGTTTCCCTTACTCAACCATACCATATGGTCTAGTGTCACTTTTTGAACCTTTCACTTGTACTTATTATTCATTATTTCTGCCTATTCTTGTACACGTTCTAACTAAAGACTTTTTTCAAACAAGCCATACAACCTACTCTTTTATCATTATATTTCTTTCTACTCTCCAAAACCCATACAAATGAATATCGTGTTGACAGAAAAAGCTATTGCAGCGACGTGGCTCTACCTCGCTTAACTAGAAGCTGCCTCATGATACTACTATAGGTTTCATATACAAGGATCCCATGAAGAGCCCCGCAGTTTTGAGATCAAGCAACGATGTATGGCGAAGGCAAATGATGGAGTACCGATTCATTCTACGGCAATTTGCATTTTTTTTATTTATTTAATTAATTATATATTTTTTTTATTCTTTTACGACATTTGTTAATGTTTAATTACTAAATATTGATTAAAAACACTTCCAACGCATAATGCTAAGTTTTTATTATTTCATATTTTCACAGATCGGGAATTGACCTCCTGGAAAAAAATTGTTTACATTACGTTACGTAACCACACACCACACTAATTGTCAGGGCTGTTTATCTTGTTTAAAATTGAGAAAATGTTAAACAAGGGCCCGTATCTAAAGAACTTCTTTAACGATTAAATGAAACTAAATTTATTGGCGCGATAGCCCGTTAAGGAGCCAAGGCCTAGTGTAGTGACTTATCCTTTCAACCATTCCTGTTTGTGTGTTGTGTCTGCAGGACTGGGAAGGGACCACAATTTACTGCCGAGTCCGAGCGGCTACACGAGATGCTCTTTTTCGAGACAATTTTTTACTTTGGAGGATTTGTCACTTCCTCGCAAGGGGCAATACCAATGAAGTAAGGTCGCTCTGACGGGGAGTCGAACCCCGAATCCTACAAAACACTAAGCCCTAAATACATTGTTAAAATGTTGAAAAATGTTAACACTTAATTTGTGATTGATGTCTATATAATATGAAATTAATTTGGAAAGAACACCATTAGTTTATTTAAAAAAAAATTACTAACAATTAAACTTTATACTTGATTGTGGCAATACTTAGAAAACGTGTAGTGCGATTGACTTGAAATCTTCGGGACAACTAATAAACTAAACTGTTATTGGCCATATAAATGAATACAAAACACTTACCTTTGCACCTTACAGGTATTGTTTTTCTTACAGAGTTTCTATTGGTAACTCAGGCGCATGATCTTGAAACACGCATTTATGACACTAACTGATTTTCGAGACATTTTTTCATTATTTATTAAGAATCATAAGTTGTTCTATTAAAATTAATTAATAAATCATCGAGAATTATAACTTTCAATAGATATTTGAGGCTAAAAATTGCGTACAAATTAAAAAAAAAAAACAAAAACAAAAATAGAAGAAAATATTTAAATGGAAACATTTTAATAATCATTATTTGCAATTAATGTTTTAAAAAGTATTGTATAGACTATAAGGCAAGTTTAGGATTCGTGAATAAAAAAAAATTGAGATAACAATGAAATATGACATTACGATCATAGAGAAGTCTAAAAAAGTGATCAAGACAAAATTTATGTCTGTCTGTCTGTCAGTATGTTTAACGAGCTGCAGCTTAAACGGCTTAAGCGATGATCTTCAAACTTGGTATTCGTGACTATTTGGAATTTTCCAGAGGGGAAATTGAAATTTTATTTTTAGGCCTAAAAATAACGGTACTTGCCATATGACCGTTTAGGAAAAGTTTATTTTTCTCGAAAACGGCGCCAACGATTTTAATGAACATTTTTGGGATTTTTTTTGTTGGTATTGGCCATCATTTGTATATAACCAATATTACGGGAAAAGTCTATTAACGGTACCTTCCATATAAGGTTTTTTTTAATTTTGGGCTTTCTCGGTATCGGCTATTTGGATTTCTATCAAATCTTATATTTGAGAAGATCTGAGTAGCCAAATTAATTCTGCATATCAAAAATTTTAATAACTTATTTTTTTTAATAAAAATTAATTTTTTAATTTTTTTTTTTTTGAAAAATCTATATTTTTAAAACTAATCAAAAAAAATATTTTAAATTTTATAGTCACATGTATATTGATAAACTCTAAAAAATTGCATACCAAAATTTCAAAAAAAAATTTTTTTTCAAAAAACTAAAAACAAAAAACAGGATTTTATCAAAACAATTTTCGAAATACATTTTTCATAAATTCTTTGTTAAAGAACGACGTGGAATGGCGTACTTCATTTGAACCAAAAACCGTTAAGTATTGTGGTTTTGATAGTTTTTTATAAGTTCCAAACTGTGTTATTTTCAAAGTAAATGTTATTTGTTTTTGCCAAAGATCTTGCAATCCAATGTAATTAGCCACATAAGAGCAAGTACGTGCGACCCAGTCGTGCCCATTTTTTCTGTGAAGTCAAATTTAAACAAAAAAAAACAGCGAGGGTTTTCCTTTGACAATTTGCAAGTTTTATGATGTTTTTCTTTGAAGTCAAATTTAAACAAAAAAAAAACAGCGAGGGTTTTCCTTTGACAATTTGCAAGTTTTATGATGTTGGGTGCCTGGACTGTTGCTTATATCCTGAAAACTAAACTAGGGAGCCATTTTCAAAAACGTTTTTGTCCATTACTTTTTGAGAACTGCACCTTTTGGGCTGTTTTTTGCACCAAAGGAAATGTTTTGAAAGTACTTTTCACGAAATTGGTGGTGTGGTTATTTGCTTATGTCTCGAAAACTACGCGTCTTAGAGAGGTGATTTTTCAACACGTTTTTGTCCTTATCTTTTTAAATACTGCACCTTTTAAGCTGTTTTTTGCACAAAAGTAAATGTTTTCAAAGAACCTTTTACGAAATTGGTTGTCTGGTTATTTGCTTATATCTCGAAAACTACGCGTCTTAGAGAGGTGATTTTTCAACACGTTTTTGTCCATATCTTTTTCGATACTGCACCTTTTAAGCTGTTTTTTGCACCAAAGTAATTGTTTTCAAAGTACTGTTCACGAAATTGGTTGTCTGATTATTTGCTTATATCTCGAAAACTACGCGTCTTAGAGAGGTGATTTTTCAACACGTTTTTGTCTATATCTTTTTGATAACTGCACTTTTTGCGCTGTTTTTTGCACCAAAGTAAATGTTTTCAGAGTACCTTTCTCGAAATTGGTTGTTTGCTTATTTTCTTATATCTCGAAAACTAAGCGCTTTAGAGAGGTGATTTTTCAACACGTTTTTGTGCATTTTTTTTGAATACTGCACCCTTTTAAGCTGTTTTTTGCACCAAGGTAAATGTTTTCAGAGAACCTTCCACGAAATTGGTTGTCTGGTTATTTGCGTATATCTCGAAAACTACACGTCTTAGAGAGGTGATTTTTCAACATGTTTTTGTCCATATCTTTTTGAATACTGCATCTTTTAAGCTGTTTTTTGCACCAAAGTAAATGTTTTCAGAGAAGCTTTTACGAAATTGGTTGTCTGGTTATTTGCGTATATCTCGAAAACTACGCGTCTTAGAAAGGTGATTTTTCAACACGTTTGTGCCCATATCTTTTTGAATACTGCACCTTTTGAGCTGTTTTTTGCACCAAAGTAAATATTTTCACAGAAGCTTTTACGAATATGTTCTTTTATCAGCTGGAAATCAGCTGTTTTTAACCATGCTTATTACAACAAAAGTAAAGGTAACCTATCCGAAGGATAAGTTCGTGAACATTCGCAATGAGTAAGAAAACACAACAGATGGCCTTGTTAATCCAGAAATAGTGAAATCAAATATATGCATATTTAAATGATACCTACACCCGAGGTACTGCCATTAGGGGAACTTTTTTTTATTGGTATATATATTGCATATTTTTTTGTATTTTGAAAAAAGGTGAGGTATGTGAAGGCAAGATCCTCCCTATTCCGGCGAGCTTAGCCGTGCCCGCGAGCATGTCACTGCTCCCACAATTGACATTATATCCCTTCCTGTCCCCTCCTACATCTTTCCTGTATCCATTCCTACCTCCTTTACCACTAGCTAGTCCCAGTCTCCAGTAATTACCAGCCTATCTACCTTGTAGCTTCAGCTCCACCTCTCCTACAGTACCTCTTTTGCCAATTCCTATCCTGTTCCACTTCCCTATTGTGGAGCAAATACTTTCTACCGAATCCTATCATAATCCAATCTCTCTGTTATATATATACTATACTAATCCCTTTCAAGAGTTAATTTATAAAATCAAAACATATAAAGTGACAAAACTCACTGCCTACGTCACAGAAAAAATCCCAACTTTAATTTGACAACACGGCGTAATCTTTTTTATATCACTCTTGATTTATTTTTATTTACATTTCGTATTTTCGAACATTTGCCAAATATTAGGCCTATTCATGCAACGATATAAATGTATGGCCAGTAGAAAATTCTATCTTTCCGCAACAATTTGCATGAACGCCCAGCGTTAAATCTGGGAACAGTCAGCTGTTCATTTAAATTCAGAGTTCAGAGTTGAAACTGTAGTACCACTTACTAACAAAAGTGTACATAAACTAGTAGATCTTATTAGTTAATTATTAGTTTTTATTAAAAGAATATAAAATTCGAAGAAAACAAACATTTAATTAAATACATGTGAGATGCATGTAAAAGGAGGTAATCAGGCATACGTTTCCTGCTCCCCAAAGCTGCAGACGAATTAGTAGTCCCATAAGAAATATACAGGGAGCAGTACACATATGTCGCACGACATTTTTCAGTTTGTAGGCGAAGAGAGAATAATCCTCTCAGTAGTTGTCGTTCTTGTTTCTTTTTTCTACGTCCGCATATATAGACGAAAAAAAAGAATTACAAAAGTATACGTACACAAAAATGATTTACGTATACTTTGTTAACAAGTATATTGCCATGGACGTATTATATGTGGACTGCTGGACTGCTAGTTGCCTATCTCAAGTTGGTTATATTTTAGTCACAGTTATTTTGGGCGAAACTAGCCCTCCTGAGTACACTAGCGGAAAAAAATTAAACCTCAGTTTTGACATTTCATCCAGTAATCCTAGATTTTGGCAGCAGATTTTTCCACGTTGGCATGTTAAAATTTCCTTTTTTCTCCCCGTGTTATTTAGAATATCCCACAATTAATCCACCAAGTAATAAATACAAAGAAACACTCATGGATTTATTTAAATTAGTTTTTTATAGCTTGGGAAATTACAAGTTCGTAAAATCTTCAGAACCTAAACTTTGTTTTGATTTTGGACTGTCATACTCCAAACTTAACAAAAAGCCTTAAGGTGTGTCCAAACCAAAGACATTTTTTTTTAACATTTCAGAAACATTTCAAAAACCTTTCAGAATTGTTTTTTCTTTCTGAAATGTTTTTTAAATGTTTCGGAAATGTTTATTTAAGTCTGGACGCCTCGCGAAACCTTTCTGAAATTTCTATCTGTTTTCCCTTTCGAACGGAAATCTTTCTTTATTTACATACATACATATAAATCTAGTTGACAGGTTTTGTTGTTTTTATTTGTTTGTGTTTTGTTCATGATAACAAAACGCGACGCTTTGATTGCTCCTTTTTAACATAATGAAGTACAGAACTAGATACACAAAATGGGAAACAAATAAACATTTAAGAAATGTTTCAGAAAATTCTGAAATGTTTCTGAAATGATTTTTAAGCAAAGGGGCAAAATTTCAGAAATGTTTTTTAAACAAATGTTTTTTTTTTGGTGTAGACACACCTTTATAGTTGTCACAAGGAATAGGTCTCAATCCCTGGCCATTTTGTCAGGATTTTTATTAACTTTAGCGCGGAACTGATTGAATCAGCACCGTCAACAGCGAACAGCACGCTGAGTTTGAAAAATAAGAATGATAAGAAAAATGTCCAAACACCTCATCTACTGCCTTATTAGTGTTTTATTTGATCTAATTCATTTGTTTCTTTTAAAATCTTTATAAAATCAGCAATATTTGAAGAGATTTGAACGTAAACTAAACACCCTTTTTTCTACGAGATTTTAAAAAATTCCTTTTTTCATTCTAGTGCTTTTAAATTGTCTTAGGCACAAACCAATAAAAAAAGAATCTAAAAAAACAAGACGCAAAATACCAAAGATGTCGCATACTTCTATGAATGGAATTCAAAAGTGTCAGTTATGTTTTGCTGGTAAATGCGACTTTTTGAATTTTTATAAACAGATGTCGTGAGCTTCTATGTAAGCATTTTAAGGTGTTATTTTTTTTTCCTGAAGTGGGTTCAGGAGAGCTAGCATCGCTTTCTCAATTTTGGCGACATTTTTTTGACAATTGTTGTATGAAGCTCAGATTAGACTAGCAGTCCATATATAATACGTCCATGAATACCACTATATCGAAGTTGATTTTAAATCCTGTTTGTGTTTCTGCTTTTAAACATTGTATTTGCATTGCACATCCCTGATCTTTTGTAAACCACCTTCAAATAAGTTCCAACATCCACAGTCAGCCGCCATATTGCAAAATCCAACCCCATCTTTCGTCAAAAAAGAGCAAAAATAATTGACAACAAACTCAACGACGAATAAAGAAAAGTCACAGTCAGAGAGAGCACAGGTGAAAAAGTGTCGTCTCGGGAACATGGAAGTGCGTGAAGAAATTTCTTGAAAAAATATACCAAATTAACACAAAAAAATACACAAAATTCCAAATAATAACGCCCGGCGTGCATTTTCAACCATTTCCAACAAATAAATCCCCTCCATAAAAGAATTAAATAATCAATTCCTCTTCCATTCCTACTAGAACCCCAAAACGAACGACAGAATCCAACAAGCGAAGCAAAAAAAAAAAATCCCAACCAGAGGAGAGAAAATTCCAAACCTTTCGATCGCTTCCATTTTTCCGCGAAATACAAAAAAAAAAATTGAAAAACCAACAACCACACTCATTGATCCATCATTAAGAAAATCGAAGAAAATCCTCCGCTGAGTGCCTTTTTCATGCAAAATTAAGCTCCTTTCGCCCTGTGTCTCGTGCAAAGTGTCGGTCTGAAAAAATCGTTATCACAGAAAAGGAGGTTCCCTTTTCAAAACCAAACACTAGCGAAATAAATTTATTTCTAAATTCGGTTTGATAGTCTCGGGCGCAGTAGTGGATCGTTTCAAAGAAGTGTGTGCAAGTAAAGAAAAAAGTGTTCAGCGTGTGTATATATAATTATTTTATACACCTGTCTGTCTTCTCCCGTTTTTCGCAAACAAGAAGAGAAGTAGGTGAAAATAAGGAAAAGTCCATCCATGGATAAGTGAAAAATTGGCTAATCCCGAAGGACACACACGAGGCCTCTGCACCGCGTTCAAAAGAAAAGTCAAAAAGGAAACGAAAAAGTGAAAGCTTACGCTTTCCAGCTCTCTCTCCAGGCCCAGTCAGTGGTTCCAGCGGCTCCTAAATAACTTCTTTTTTTTTTAATTCTGCTAACGCATTTTATTTGTCCAACAAGAAAACCCCCAACAAATAATTAGAAACAAAAGCAGGAGGGAGAGATGCCGAAATGCGATGTCAAAACTCGATATATTCCTGCGACATTTGCCTGGATCCTGCTCCTGTCGACAACCTTCCTGTTCTTCTTCTATCCGTAAGTACAATGTCGAGAGATAGAGATATTTATTTTCCCTCCGATTTCAGTGTGTACATTGTAGAATGTGTTACGTGTGTTGGAATGTTAGAAAGAAAGTCTTAGTGTTGCCATTGCCATTGCTGTTGCCATGTTTCCTTGCCAATCGACGTCGGTCTTTCCAAGAAGACCTCGTAAATTACAAAAGCCAGTAGCTTATCGACTGAAATTGATAGATTTGCTGCATAAAAAATGAGTTCTTCGGTGGAGTTGTTCTCTGAATATGGTCTGTGGTTGATGGTGAATCGGAAGATGTAGTTCTGTTCGGGCAGGAGACGGTAGTCAGCGAATGGTTTGGCAACATTATGATGCTTAGTTTAAGGTTTTATTAAAAAAATATCTTTTGAGTTGGTGCAGACCATTCATGGAAAAGACACGAGACGACGGTTTCCCAACAAAACTGGAAAAAGTCATTTGAAACTTAATGATTTCTGAATATTCTTGCAGTAATGAACGAAGATTAATGGTAATTTGGTGAAGAGCCGAGAGGGGAAAGCCGATTTTGGCCCATGTCTTCGATGCGCGCGTTTGGGAGGTGGTACCCATGAATTTAACTTCGCAACCCACCACCTGTTCACTGATTTTAAGACAGCCTATGATATGGTAAGCAGTAATGAACTGTAACGCCATGTCTAGGTTTCCTTTTGATTAAATAGCATTTCGTCTGAATGATAATTTGATTCGTTCGGGTGACTCGTTTTCTGAGTTTAGTCAATTCTGATTATTTTACTACAGACTAAAATTATTAAAGGATTATTAAGGACTGTTATCGCATTTAAATCATTTAAGTCCATTAGGTTGATATGATGCATCGTCATCCAGTATTCGGGTTTAATAGAGCTGATAGCATCTTTTTATAGAGATTAGATTACTTACTTAGGGGGCGCTACAGTTCGGGACGAACCTGGGCCTCAACCAAAATGCCTCTCCAGCCAGCTCGGTCTTTGGCTAGCTGCCTCCAGTTTCGCACTCCAAGTAGGTTGAGGTCGTCCTCCACTTGAGCACGCCAACTAAGGCGAGGTCTTCCTTGACTGCGTCTACCTTCTGGAATGGATTCGACGATCCTGCGAGCCGGAGCATTGTTGTCCATTCGCTCGTATAGTTCTTGGTTGAACCTTCTCCTCCAAAGCCCGTTAAGGCAGGTAGGGCCAAAAAATCTTTCGAAGAATCTTAGGCTCGAAAAGATTAAGGATACCTTCATCCGCTCTGGATAGAGTCCATGCCTCGGCGGCATAGACCAGGACTGGGATGATTAGTGTCTTATACAGAGTCTCCTTTGTCTTTCGAGAGAGGGCTTTGCTACTCAACTGCCTTCCTAGCCCATAGAAACAGCGATTGGCAAGAGTAATTCTTCGACTTATTTCTGACGAGATGTTGTTGTCAGATGTTATAGCGGATCCGAGGTACACAAAGTTCCTAACTACCTCAAAGTTGAACCTATCTATTGTGATGTTCTGTCCAATCCGCCGCTATTGTGTGTCCGTTTTTGTGGACAGCGGGTACTTCGTTTTGACCTCATTAACTGCTAGTCCCATCTTAGCCGCTTTAGATTAAATGTTAGCCGAGTTCTGCCAATGATGTCTATGTCGTCAACGTACAGACTTGAAAAAAATTGTCCCACTACAATTGACTTGCGAGTTTCTCATAATTTTTTTAAGTATTAAGTTGAAAAAATCGCACGATAGCGCATCACCTCCTTTTTTGACGTCAAAAGTTTCTGTGAGGTCAGTACCAACCTTGACGGAGCAGTGAGAATTCTCCATCGTCATCTTGCACAGTCGGACGAGTTTTGAGGGGACGCCAAAACATGACATGGCTCTGTATAGCTCGTCTCTATATGATAGGGGCCAATCAGGTTGCTGACGAAAGGTTTCAGGCGTTCACATAGTTCGGCAGAGGGGCTATATTCAAGAGACTTATTCCTCTATAGTTGGCGCAGTTTAGAGGGTCTCCTTTCTTGTGGATCGGGCAAACGATGCTGAGGTTCCATTCATCAGGCATACTTTCTTCTGACCAAACTTTAGAGATGAGTTGGTGTATGCACTGCACCAGGTCATCTTCGGGCGCTTTAAAAAGTCCGTCGGGTCCAACAGCTTTGTTGTTTTTTTAGTTTAGATATTGCTATCCTCACTTCATTTTGGTCAGGTGGACGGAAGTTTTGTCTGTTATCGTCCATGTTGAATGGTTCGTTCTGCCTGACAGCGGGATTACGGTCTTCATCGCCGTTTTACAGTCTGCATAAATGATCCTTCCATGTTCTCAGCACCAACTGTGAATCTACTACGGGGTTTCCATTCCTATCCCTACAGGCTTCTGTGCGAGGTCTCTAAAGTTGGTATGACCATTTTGAGCTGGACTAAAAACAAATATCCTATAATTTACCGTAAATTATCCGTGGAAAAAAAAAATTTGCCGCGAAGTCGGATCATGTGATTTTCCATGTACTGCTAACTTGATATAAAGTTAGCATGACCAATCGCGTATCTTCCTATAAATGGCACCTACAATTATCTGCATGGGCTTAAAATTTGCCGTAAATTATCCGTAGACAGATTGTCAAATCAAATAATTTTTTTTTTTTTTTTTTTTTTTTTTTTTTTTTTTTTTTTTTTTTTAGTTTTGCTCACTTGATCAAGTTAGCAGGATCATAGGCGTATATCACTATACAGGATGATTCACGAGACATGTGAAAAAAAGGTAGAGCGTGTAGGTTGGGTCAAGACAAGAAAAATATTGTATTCCCCCCCCCCCCCCTTTAGCCAGGAGGGGCAATTTTCTTAAAAAAAATGACTTAAAATTAAAAAAAATATTAAAAAACAACGTTTACACCCGCAATGCCATGATATACCTTTTTTGTACAGTCAGAAATCTCTTCTTTTATTTTGTTTCTAAACAAAACTGTTTTAGGAAGCATTAAGTAGGTACGTGTAAAACCCAGTCGTTGTGAAATTGGTTATTTTATTGTACCATCAGGTTGCCTCATCAGGTTGAACTACAAAATTCATTTACACCAGCTGTACATCCGCAGACGCAGGTTAAATAAACATTACAGAGTTTTTAAATGAAGGTTATTTTTTGTGCTAAAGGTTACATTCTTAATTTATTGTTTTATTTTGTTTGACAAAAGCTTCTGAAGTTCTTTCGTGCAATATATTTGTCTTAACATATAATACGGTTTTTCGGCAAATTATTAGCGGATAGTTGGCGGCGAATTTTAAGCATTAGTAGAGCTTTGTAAGTGCCTTCTATAGCGAGATACGCCTATATATATGGTCGTGCAAATCTCGATCAAGTCAGCAAAACTAAAAAAAAATCCTAAAAATAAATTGATTTGACAATCTGTCTACGGATAATTTACGGCAAATTTTAAGCCTATGTAGGTTATTGTAGGTGCCATTTAGAGAAAGATACGCGATTGGTCATGCTAACTTTATATCAAGTTAGCAGTACATGGAAAATCACATGATCCGACTTCGCGGCAAATTTTTTTTTCCACGGATAATTTACGGATAATTTACGGCAAATTATAGGATATTTGTTTTTAGTCCAGCTCAAAATGGTCATGCCAACTTTAGAGACCTTTCTGTGCGGGTTTTTTTCTTGGCACGTTCTTTTTACTTGTTGGCAAATCTTTCGCACGTTGTTCCTGGAATAGCATCTCTCAATATCTTCGATCGCGCGCTTCTCATACTCTCTCTTTTTCTTTTGGAGAAGCCAGTGTTCTTCCCGTGATTTCTGCTCATAGATCTCGCGAGCAGCTCTCGTCTTTCTTTGCAGTGCCGCTTTATATCCCTCTTGTTTGGCTGCATGGGCCTGCCTGCATTCGTCATCGAACCAGAGGTTTCGTGGTGGTTGTCTGGTGAAACCTAACACACCAGTTGCGGCATCTCTGAAGGCTTGTTGGCAGTGTTGCCATTGAATTTCTTGAGAGGTTACAGGATATTCGATCGGCATAGGTTCTGTCGGTTTCTTTCGATTGCAGCTTTCCGACGTCATACTTCCTCACAGTATTACTCCGTTGTTGTGGTGTTCGGGTTATTCGCATTCTTACCTTTGCTGCAACAAGGTAGTGATCCGAGTAGATGTTAGCTGCTCGGAAGGTGCGAACATCCAAGATACTGGAGACGTGTCTTGCATCGATCGCAACGTGATCAATCTGATTGACGGTTCTTTGATCAAGTCCCTTTGTGTATATCGAGATGAGGAAACCGTGTGCTTGCAGTGGTGCAGATTAGATTTGTTTTAGATTTTTCTTTATTTCATCAGATAAATAACAATGTTTTTTCGAATGAACGTTTGCGTTGAGATCTGCTTCCAAAAAAATGTATCCAGCTCTTCATCCTGTCAGCGGCACATACTGTTGAATATAAGACATCTGCTATTCGGTAACGGTCATGAGGCAACACTGTGGTTACTATACCTATATAGGGCCCTTTATATTTTGGTTCGAGTTTTCTCGAAGTTCTTGCAGATGCAACTCGGTCGTTTAACAGCATCACAAGATTACCAATCACTATACTTTTTGGCTTCCTTGTGTTGAGAATCAAATCGCAATTTAGCTATGGCGTCAGCTCCTTGACATCGTATTTTGGTTTTTGGTTTAGCTCTACTCCCAGACTTTATACATCAGCCCTGTCTCCTGAGACGTTTTTTTATTGCTTCGTTGTAAGTGTTGTTAACACATCATTGTATACTTTTGACTCTTTGATCCCATAGAGCTTCGTCTTCTACCGAGGCAAGGAGCGCCTGTACAATGGTTCAGTTATAGCGCTCAACTTGACCATTGGCTCTCGCTGGTTTGGTCGCGTTTAATACGTGTTGAATACTGTAGTTGGTTATGTATTCTTTGAAGATCTAAAAAGTTGGGCACAGTTCACTGGTTTCATTAACAGATATTTCGTAAACGCGTCTACTAAAACTATGAGGTAGTTGTTCCCCTTTGCTGACTCTATGTTGGCCCAAATGGTCTACATATACAGTATCGACCGGTATCCTTTTGTTCGATACAATGTAGTTCTGCTGGGGACTGTGCTCCACTCTTATTGTAACAACATTCAACGCTGTTACTCAAGAAGATTTTAACGAATTGCCTCATTCTCGGAAACCAATATCTTCCTCTCAAATGCTTCATTGTCTTATTTTCTGAAATATGCCCCATTTGATTATGTATATCCGCATTACATCGATATTGACTTTTTATAATTAACGCGGCCACAAGGGACTATTTGTTTCCCTTTTAATGTAGAACACACTGCGTGGGCATTAGGAAGGTAGGGAGGGACGAGAAAGGAGGTGTCGATTAACATTGGTTTTGAATGTTTGCAGATCAAAATAGAACGGGAAAATCTCGTCGGTAAACTAAACAGTAAACTATTCCAAATTCGTGTTGTTCGGCTAAAAATAGAATCCCTATATTTCACGGTACGTCCAAAATTGGGCTCAAGGGTGAACTGATGAGCAGTCCTTGCGAGACGAGTATTACGGTAGAAACTTTTAAGGTGGGAATGCAGCGGGCTACAAGAAGAGACATGAAACATTGCGACAGCATTGAGTTTTCGAAGCATTTAACTCCACACGATTCCTATTACCCCATTTGACAATGCGGTATAAATCGGAATTTAATGAGCTTGACATACGGTACCGTTGCAATTGTACGTCTGAAGGCGAAGGACGTGAATCATAAAACGAATATGAAAAGCTGAGGGTAGAGTCGTCAGCAAAACAGTTAAGTGGATTAGAAGTAACAGACAGAAGATCATTTATAAAAAATGAGGAAAAGAGTCGGAGACATAAATACAACTTGTATTGAACGGTCCAGAACATAGCTTCTAAACCAACGAACAAGAGTATCATCGATCCCAAAAGCACGCATTTTCGATAAGAGAGTTTCATGCCAAACTCTATTAATTGTCTTGGAAATATCAAGCGCAATAATCTTACTCTCACCAAAGCGATGTAAAGATTTGTTCCACTGTTCGGTGAGATATGCCATCAGATCACCAGTGGAACGGTTGCTGCGGAAGCCAGACTCAGATTTTCTTAAAGCTGACGGTTAATCAGCGTTTCCATGACCTTAGAAAGAAGGGATGTTAGTGCTATGGATCGGTAGGAGGAGGGGGCGGATGGGTCACCTTTCTTATGGACAGGCTGGACAAATGCTGTTTTCCATCTTCTTGAAAATATTCCAGAAGAGCAGGAGCGATGGAAAAGCTTTCACAGGGGCTTTGCCAGTGTGGAAGAACACCTCTCTAGAAGAATCGGGGGTATACTTACTTAGGGGGCGCTACAGTTCGGGACTAATCTGGGCCTTAAACAACATGCCTCTCCAGCCTGCTCGGTCTTTTGCTAGCTGCCTCCAGCTTGGAGTGCGCCAAGTTGTTTGGGGTCGTCCTCCCTACATGACCTAGCCACCTTAAACCTGATATGCGTATTTTTTTGACCAGGTCAATGTCGCTGTACAGCTCGTATAGTTCTTGGTTGAACCTTCTCCTCCAAAGCCGCCGAGTTCTGCTAATGATGTCTATGTCATTATAATAAAAAGATACCGTTAGTAGACTTATCGGGTAAATTTTGTTTGTACAGGAAGTCGTTGGCGCCGTTTTCCTTAGCTCTTCTTTAGCGGTTATATGGCAAGTACCGTTATTTTTAGCCCTACAAATAAAATTTCAAAAACCCCTTGGGATTGCCAAAACCATTCTCCCTTTAAAGTTTTCAGATTAAAAAGTTGGACACAGTCTTGATAGGGGTGTAGAATAAACAATAAAGAATCTTGCAATAAAAGGCAACAAAGAGCGAAGCGAAAAAACCGATTCTGGATGCTTTCGGTTCTATAAATATGAACGTATGTTATTGGCATATTTAAGTTACGGTTAGATGGTGTTTTTTTTTAGAGGTAAAGAACTTGCAAATGGAATAAAATAAAGATGATCTTTTTTAAATTGACATGAAATTTACATTATTCGAAAGATAATCTTCTGGCATTATAACTTAAATGTGATTTCTGGCATATGACCGCCATGTTTGGCTCGGACGTAGTCTAATATGCAGGTCCGATTTTCGATGACTTTTTCCAACATTTGTGACCGTATATTGGCAAAATAACGCGGCAAATGTTGTCGTCCAAGTAGTCAATCGTGTCGGGCTTTTCGGTGTAGACTAGCGACTTCACATATCCCCACAGGAAATAGTCAAGCAGCGTTAAATTGCACGATTTTGGAGGCCAATTCACGGGTCCGTAACGTGAAACTATGTGGTTACCAATAAATCAATTGTGGCACGAGCTTTGTGACATGTTTCGCCATCTGGTTGAAACCGCAGCTCCTGCACGTCGTGGTTGTTCAATTGATGAACGAAAAAGTTAGAAATCATGGCTCTTTAGCGTTCTGGCCAGCATCGTTTTTAAAGAAGTACCAACCAATTATTCCACCAATCCATAAAGCACTACAAACAGTCAGTTTTTGTGGATGTAACTGTAGTAGTAGTAGTAGTAGTAGTAGTAGTAGTAGTAGAACGTGATCTTATTTGATAATTTACAAAAGTTTACATATATTTACAAATTCACAATTATAGCATTGGCTTTTGCCGTCAGCCAGAAAAAAAGAGTATTACTCAAACATTATGTATACTAAAGATCAAAGTAAAATTGAAATTGAAAAGATTAGACTCCTTTAAGATGATCACAACAAAAAAATAAAATTACATATTTTGTTTTTCTTATTAAAAAGCTTCATTTAAAATTTGATTTCTGTAGTTAAGGGCTGTTTTAACGTAGCTTGATAACATTATCCAATCTTGACCATTCAAGACATTTGCAGCTTCATCAACAGTTAAATAGTTTTTCCCCAAGTGCTGTCTCTGTATTGCCTGCAGGATCGGACATGTTCCTATAAAATGGAGAACATTTTTTGTCGCACGAAGATTGCATAAACTGCATTCCGTACTTCCATCAGGTCCGTATGGTATGTAGTTCAGTCGTAGTAATTCTCCTCTGATTTTGAAAATTAAAGAGATTGTTTCTATTGCGTATCGGTCGTTGAAGTAATTGTTAGGTCCAAGGTCGTATCTGAGGAGCTTATACATGTTTCGGGTACAACTCCGTTGGGCTGACTCCTTAAATTTAACAAAGAAAGAATCTTCAATCCTTCCCAACAATTCTGGAAAGATGTCTTTCCAATCACCAGTATATCTTTCTACCAACTGGATGTCGTGCTGAACTCCAAGCCGTGACCATTCTTCGAAGAATTGTGATTTCGTGATAGCAGATATTTTGCGATAATATTTGGCAGACGGTGATTTGGAAGAGCCATAACCCTTGCAATGTAGAACAAATGCAACTTGAGCGAAAAGACGTAGAGCGGAGACACCTTGGTCTCCAAATGTAGCATATATGTAGGTGTGTTTTCGGGGAGCCAAAACATCTTTTTCAAAAAAATACCTCAGTAATTTTTCTACTTCCTAATATTGAAGTAACCCCCATACTTGACCAGCATAGCACATCACTGACCTGATAACTGCTTCGAAAAGTTTATATTTAGCACTCGGGGTTATCTGTTTTTTTCCCAAGGACCCCCCTCCAGTTGCAGTTAATGGCTTTTTTGCTTCTACAAGCTTTTCCTGCAGATGCTTTTTGAACGACATCTGAGGATTAATGATGACTCCAAGATATTTATATTCCCTCACCAACTCAAGCTCTACATTTTCCGACATCCATTTCTCCTCCCTTGCATATCGCCCTGTGCCATTTCGAAATATCATTACTTTGGATTTGTTAGTGTTAACTGTAAGACCCCAATTACGGCAGTACGACAATGTCGTCCGCATACATCAAAGTTTTTATTACTGTACCAGCAAAACTAATACCTCCAGGCAAAAACGATGTAAGGTCATCCAAGAAAAGCGAAAACAGAAGTGGACTCAAAAGACAACCCTGTTTGACCCCGGAAGAAGTATGAAACCAGGAAGATCCTTCATTTCCATCCCATACTGCTGTGAGGTTTTGCTCATATAGCCCTCGTAATGTTTTAAGTATTTTCGACGATAAGCCTAGACAACAAAGTTTGTAGAAAAGGGCATTTCTGTCGGTTGAGTCGAAGGCAGCCTTGAAGTCAACGAAGAAAACATATAACTTTTTCCCCTTGTCTAGGTATGATCTAGCAATGCAAGTTAGTGAAAATATGTTATCGAATGTTGAATATTCTTTCCTGAAGCCGGCTTGAAACTCGCTTAGAAGATTATTTTGTTGTATCCAGTTTAACAGTCTGTCTTGAATGACACCAGTAAAAATTTTCATAACAGAGTTCATAAAGGATATGCCTCTATAATTGTTAGGGTCGTTTACATCGCCTTTTTTAAACAGTGGGACGATAATATTCCTCCTAAAGCTTTCTGGAATTTCAGCAGAATTGAAAATATAATTATAACTTTTAGTAAGCTTAATCAAAAAAGTTTCTGTAGCGTATTTGTAAAATTCGTACGGAACACGGTCATCCCCTGGAGCCTTGTTAAGATTGCATCTGTGTAGGACTCTCATTACTTCTTGAACTGAGAATGCACGGTCGAGATCTTCATTTTCTACTAAAGGACTAGCATATAATATTGAGCAAGTATACTCATACTTATTATTGTTTTCCTTGCAAAAGGTATACCGTTGAGTGTACGTGCCAGCTTCCAAAAGGATTGACTGTCTCTTACTTCCGACAATCTTTGCATGAGGTATCGGGAGTATTGCTTTTGTTTTTCTTTGCAAAGATATTTGAAAGCTTTATTCGCCTCTTGGTACATCCTTTTTGCGAAATTCGATTTTGTTGCCCTGAGAAGTCTCAAAAAACCAAACGACTTTTTTCTTGCTCTCTCACAATCTGCATCGAACCGTGGATCTTTCCAGCTTTGCAAACGGACTGTTTTAAATGATTGTGCGGCCTGAGATACGCATGTAATTAATGTCTCAATACCATAGACCGATTCAATTTGCTCATTACTTACAGAATCAAAAAAATTGGTTAAGATTTATTTGATAGAGTTCCGAAAAAGAATTCTTCCATTGAAGTTTTGGTAAGAGCTTCATGTTTTCGTTGGTGTAACCCGGTTCTTCATCAAATCGACATTTAACATTCAGTGGTAAATGGTCAGAATATCATCTACATACTCGAACCATTTTCCACGTATGAGACAATAATCTATTGTGGAACAAGATGTTCCTCTTATAAATGTAAAATGACCTTCTCGATCACTTTCAGTTCTCCCGTTCAACATGGTCAGACCAACCGATTCACACATTTCTATAAATCTTCTCCCATTTCCATCTATTTTCTCGTCCAGAGCAGATAGTATAATGACTAATTGACGCTGGTGTAAAGTCTGGTTCCATCTGTAACATCGGAGAACTTCCTACCCTAGCGTTGCAGTCTCCGATCAGCATAATATTTTCTTTGCCTAGTTCCATTAGGAAAATCGTACAATCCAGCTAAGTCATCCATCCATTTATTACAGTTAATATAAACCGGAACGATGTAAAATTGCTCATGTGTAATGGTCATTTCAATGACCATCCGGTTCATCTCCGTGACAAATCGGCATCTAGTACATTCCTTAAATGATATTTTGATTCCAAATAGACATCCTTCACTTGCTCTTCCGTATACATGAGTTCTCGTGGCTGGGGTCCATTTCAATATAAATTCTAAGAAATAGTTTTCATATTGTGTTGTGTCACCATAGATGAAAGTTTCAAATAGTATAAAAATGTCGCTTTCTCTTATTTTATCGAAAAAATTCTTAAAAACTAGTTTACTACCTAAACCTGATATATTATATGAAATAATTTTACAAGGAATACTATTATTTTTTATTTCATTTAAAAGACTTTTATTGTGAACGTAGCTGACGGCATTTATGTTAAAATCGCTTTGGCAGCACTTCTTATCTTGCTGTTTGAGAAGCTCTGGTATGATTTTCGTTTATTGACATCTCATCTAACAGCTGCTCCAGAAACGTTATTCCTCCGTCTTCGTCACATGTCAAAAAATTGTTTTGGTTATAATAAAATATTTTACCCTCAATTTGTAGTGTTTCTCCTCGAATAAATGTTTTTATATTTCTATTTTTAGATGTTATTTTTGTTTTAATTTTAAATAGTTTTCGTCTTCTTTCTCTTGCCCCAGCGGGATAATCTTTATGGAGGGAAATACCGGTACCTCTCAGTTTTTTTGCTGATCTTAGAATACGTCCCACATCTTCTCTGTTTTGTAATTCCACAATTACGTTTTCAATTTTAGTATTTCCTTGGTTTTTGTTTCGAGCAAATCTATACACAGTGCTTTCGCTTTTTCCACCGGCTGAATACCCATTTGAGCCGGAAAATGTAAAATTATATTTTTTTCTTTTACCCTCTTTGACAGATACTCTACTTGTCGCTCAAGAGAGAGGCATCTGGTCTCCATTTTGTCAAGCTGAGCGTGAAGCAAAAGATTATCTTGTTTCAGAGATTTTATTTCTGTTCCAAGCATGTCCATATCAGATTTGATGGGTAGATCTTTAAATTTCTCATCCAGAAGCGAAGCCGTGGTGTCTTTCACCAGGTTTAAAAGATCCGGAATTTGCATATTGCCAACAGATATATTAGTTTTATCCCTGTCAGTGGTTATTTTCTGCGGGGGGAAATATTTCGGCGAGGTTTTAGCTAAGCATCTCTTACTAGAGCAAGGCTGTGCTGTGTTGTTGTCCTGTTTGGTAACCTTTGGTGGTGTACGGTTAAGAGGCATTTTTTTTGCATATAATATATGTGTGTGATAGCCGACAGTGAAAATTATGCAAATATTTTAAATCTTTTTCAGCTTAAACTTCCTTTTCTTAAGACCAGATTTTCAAAAGACTCACCCACAAGTGTTAAGAGCGGTTATTAAAAGTGCTTTTGAGCTTATATTTCGTTTAAAAACCACAAAATTTAATACTTTTTCAGAAGCCTTTAATAATACAACTTGCTTTACTAATACCTTTCTCTCTGGATGTAACTGTGTCTCAATAAACACCTGAGGATTATCATCACTCCAAATACGTCAGTTTTGTTTATTGACGTATCCATTCAACCAAAAGTGAGCTTAATTGCTAAACAAAATTCGCTTATGAAAATTGGGATCAAGGGGAATCTTGTTTTGGGCCCAGTCACCGATTTTCAAAATAAATTTGCGCAACTTGGAAGCGTTGTTCAGGCATCAGTCTATATAGTGTTGCCAACTTAAAAAAAAACACCCTTTATAGGTATATGAGAAAAGCTTTTATTAAAATTGTAACCATAAACTGTGTTCCGTAGCGTGAATGAATCTTGAGTTCTCGAAGAAACAACTATGTTAACAAATGAAATTATAAACATTATTGTTTGGTAAGACAACAGCGTCTTCCAAAACGGTAATGTCTTTTGCCCCGCATCACATGGTAAAAATATATCAAAAATATGTAGACATGTCCAATCTGAAAACTGGCCGTTAACGTACAGATTGATATCTGCCTTGAAAATTCTTCAATCAAAATCGAATCCAAAACCAAAGCTCCTCCAAGTCAAACAAAATTGAAGCAAGAAGAAACTACTTGATTGCTTCATTATTTATTTTTTCTAATAGTAAATTTGCTGGCAGGATTCCAAAAAAGCTTCCAAAGAGTAAACTCATTTTCAAGTGTATTCCTCCTCTTGCTAACACATACACCGACCCCGATGCATTTGAAGCCCACATATCCACTTGTAAAATATCTGAGAAGCAAACTGTCAGCCAAACAATTGTCTGATCCATACATTTAAGTATATAATATACACTAGATGGCAATGACAAAGACAAGAAAGCACTAAAGGCCTGCCTGCAGTGCTCCAATTTTTTCCTTAGTTTAAGTGAGTAATTGGTTAAAAAGAAATTGCATATGTGAACCATTGACACCAAATGGGTCAATCGAATTATACCAACGTACGCCTACATTGCAGTGGAATAACCTCCGAGAATATTATTCCTCCATGCATTTGATGCGGAACACCCTTAATTGATTTAAAAATCCAAGGAGCGGAACTGGGCAGCAATCATTAGGGACAAATGGATTTTTGCTCCTACAGGTCCTTCAACCCGCGTTTCATCGACATCGTGTATCAAACTTTCTGCATGACAAAAATAACGTTGTGGCGCACGTCACACGGAATACAAAACGTCGTTCGGTGCGTCTCTTCACACAGGGACAAACAGTCCTATTTTTGACATATGCCGTACCTATGTTTGTGGCGCGCGCTTTGGCCATAGCAAGTGTAATGTGACTAATACTCTTTCGATTAAAAATAGAATGAAAATCAATTAAACAGCAATTCTTGCCATGTGGCATTGGAGGGCGATGGGTTGCTTTAAAATGCGTCATTGAACGTTTCTGGCGGAGGTGCTGGGGTATGCAGGCAAAGGAACATATTGAAAATAGAACCACGTGCGTTGTATGAAAGTGTTCAGCAAAATAAAAAAATATTTTTTAATTAAAGAAGTCTTTTTTTACGGCCACTAGACCAGAAAAATTAATGTTTCGTTTCGGTATTTTTGACTCAAGAAGCATGATTTCTTTGTCCACTTTATGGTTACTTTTTTTTAAATTTATTTTAATAAATACAATGAGAAATTTGTACCTTACACGAAATTATACCCATTTCGTAAGGTTATTGTAAAAATGTTCTTTCTTCAGTCAGGAGTTGTTTTTTTTTCCAAAACAAAATCAATCGAAATGATAAATTGTTTTTTCCTCAAATCCAATACAGACCATTTAATATGAACAAATATAGACATTATAAATAATGGAATAAAAGCAACAACACAATACACTTCAAAATGTATTGTCTCCATCTGAGAGAAAATCGTAGGTTCCTTTGAACAGGAGTCAGTCGATGAATATCAATCAAGAATCAGTAATTGAAAGGAAGGAAGTACGGCAACATCGCATATTCGTGCCTTTCGTTTCTGTTTCTTTAATTTAAATATGGATTTCGAAATTAAAAAATTCAACATGAAGTTATGAATTAATTGAATTTCCGTTTGCATTTATTAATTGTATTTCAGACTCGTGTCGAAATTTGCTATGCACATTTTAACGTAGATTTGGTGGTTGGGAAGAGCGGCACGTGGGCCGTACAAAATGTGAAAAAATGTGAAATTGAAACAGCGAACAAAACGTCCAGGAGAGTCTTTCATAACTTCTATCTTTTTATTAATTTTTTTTTGCTTAATTCAAGCAGTTTTAAATTTAACATTAATTCTTCAATACAAAGGTTAAAGCTAACAATTAACAGGTCAAAATAAAAAGCATAGAAGTACATATATTAGGCGGTCGCCGCATCGGCGATTTTTTTTTGCTTTTACGCTTCTTATCGCCTAATGAGCGAAAATAGAAAAAAGAGAAATAAAAGCGGCACTGAAAGGCAAACAGGTGATGCACAGTTGCTGCAACTATCTCGTAAACATCAATTGTGCTTATTTTACCTCCCCGCGGTAACCACCGCGTACTCGTCTGTCCATCCGGACATTCCTGCTGAACTTATAAGCGCGAATGTTGAACACAGAAAAAATAGTAACACTATAATGCTCTGCTTTAATGACTGTTTTGATCGATTCGCCGAAGTCTTGCACGAGCCCCTCAGAAAGAGAATGAGCCCAACCAATTGGACCAACGGTGGTGTCAACAGTCAACGAAGCAGACGCAATAATGAGCTACTTCGACGTATTTGGAGATAAAGTCATTGGGACAATTCAATGCAAGTCAGGGCATTGAAATAGAGATGGTGGCGGGTGAACCCTTTATGGGCCAACAGCAGCGCTCATATCCCCGAAGTGGGTTACTGAGTCCGGATTCTCCGGTTCTTTTTGTCCAAGGAATCCAACAGAGGACCTGGCCCTCCAGGTTGGGGGTTGTGCTTGGGGTTAACAACCCTGCCATGGAAAAAAGAAAAAGTTGCGAAGCGACCTCGGAAAAGGACGGATTAACTGTTGACGACCCGGAAAAACGAATTAAAGACAACGACGGTGATTGTGCAGGAAGACCACAGCATTTATTTGGATGCGGATTCGTCATAAGCGGTAGACTTAGGCAAGAAGTCTTGGGCTATCGACACGTAAGTGAGCGACTTGTGACTATCCGTATCAAGGCTAAATTCGCCGACATTAGCCTAATATGCGCTCATGCCCCCACAGAGGAAAAAGATGACGCCACCAAGGATGACAAAGCCTATGAGCCATGGCCTAAATACGACGTTAAGATCGTACTAGGCGATTTCAACGCCAATATAGGTAAAGAGGAAATTTTTGGTAGGACTGTCGGAAAACATAGCCTACAAGACAAAATGTCTGAAAACGGACTTAGGCTAATTGATTTCGCAGCGGCACATAACGTCACCATTGCAAGCACACGGTTTCCTCATCTCGATATAAACAAAGGGACTTGGCGAGACACCCAGATCAAAAAACCGTCAACCAGATTAATCACGTTGCGATCGATGCAACACACGCCTTCAGTATCTTGCATGTTCGCACCTTCCGAGCAGCTAACATCGATTCGGATCACTATCTTGTTGCAGCAAAGGTAAGAACGCGAATAACCTGAATTCCACAACAACGGAGTAATAATGTGAGGAAGTATGACGTCGGAAACCTGCAATTGCAAAAAACCGCCAAAACCTATGCCAATCGAATATCCCGTAACCTCTCAAGAAATCCAGTACCGCCAGCATCAAGTGCCGAAGACCAGTGGCAACACTGCCAACAAGCCATCAGAGTTGCCGCAACTGACGTGCTAGGTTTCACAAGACCACATCCACGAAACCTCTGATTTGATGACGAATGCAGGCAGGCCCCTGCAGCCAAACAAGAGGCATATAAAGCGGCGCTGCAAAAAAAGGATGAAAGCTGCTCGCGAGCTCTACGAGCAGAAAAGACGGGAAGAACACCGACTTCTCCAAAAGAAAAAGAGAGAGCATGAGAGGCGTGGAAATTTACCAACAGGTAAAAAAAACCTGCCAAGGAAAAAACCTGCACAGAAGCCTGTAGAGATAGGAATGGAAACCTCGTAGTAGAGTCACAGTCGGTGCTGAGTACATGGAAGGACCATTTCTGTAACGGCGATGAAGACCAAAATCCCGCTGTCAGGCAGAATGAACCATTCAACATGGACGATAACAGACAAAACTTCCGTCCACCTGACCAAAATGAAATGAGGATAGCAATATCTAAACTAAAAAAAAACAAAGCTGCTGGACCCGACGGACTACCCTCCGAACTTTTTAAAGCGGCCGGAGATGACCTGGGGGAATGTATACACCAACTTATCTCTAAAGTTTGGTCAGATGAATGGAACCTCAGCATCGTTTGCCCGATCCTCAAGAAAGGAGACCCTCTAAACTGCGCCAACTATAGAGGAATAAGTCTCCTGAATATCGCCTACAAGATCCTCTCTGCCGTACTATGTGAACGCCTGAAACCTTTCGTCAGCAACCTGATTGGCCCCTATCAGAGTAGTTTCAGACCAGGAAAGTCCACAATCGATAAAATGTTCACGCTACGGCAGATCCTGGAAACTACCCAAGAACTCCAAATCGATACCCACCACTTCCTTTTTGATTTTAAGGCCGCGTACGATAGCATTTATAGAGACGAGCTATAAGAGCTCTGCCAGGTTTTGGCATCCCCACAAAACTCGTCCGACTGTGCAGGATGACGATGAAAAACTCTCACTGCTCCTTCAAGGTTGGCACTGACCTCACAGAACTCGGCGAGCTGTCACTGGAACGTTTTGCTAGCATTGAAGCTGAAGCGGCTAAGATGGGACTAGCAGTCAATGAGGCCAAAAGGAAGTACCTGCTGTCCACAAAAATGGACACACAACACGGGCGGATTGGACAAAACATCTCAATAGACAGGTACAACTTTGAGGTAGTTAGGGACTTTGTGTACCTCGGATCCGCTATAACATCTGACAACAACATCTCGTCTGAAATAAAGCGAAGAATTACTCTTGCCATTCGCTGTTTCTATGGGCTAGGAAGGCAATTTAGTAGCAAAGCCCTCTCTCGAAAGAAAATGGAGACTCTGTATAAGACCCTACTCATCCCAGTCCTACTCTATGGCGGCAAGGCATGGACTCTATCGAAAGCGGAAGAAGATATCCTTAGTCGTTTCGAGCGTAAAATTCTTCGGAAGATTTTTGGCACTATCTGCGTTAACGTGCTTTGGAGGAGAAGGTTCAACCAAGAACTATACGAACTGTACAGCGACATTGACCTGGTCAAAAAAATACGCATATCAAGTTTAAGATGGCTAGGTCATGTAGAGCGAATGGACAACAATGCTCCGGCTCGCAGGACCTTCGATTCCATCGCAGAGGGTGGCGCGCTCAAGTGGAGGACGACCCCAACCAACTTGGAGTGCGAAACTGGAGGCAGCTAGCCAATGGCATGTTGGTTGAGGCCCATCTTCGTCCCCAAACTGTAGCGCCCCTAAGTAAGTAAGTAAGTATTTATTTTATTTAAAATAACCGAATGCATTCTTATATTGGCCTCAACATCTAGCACCTTCATCCCCCTTGCCATATTCAATATATACTCTTCATCAATGTCAATAGGCGCAAGAGGGGAATGCGTTGAGGGACCAGCCAGCTCCGATACCGTTCTCTGAATCCCGCCTAAAAATGAGTTGAAGTCAACGACTTGACTTCGTCGCCGCTTTTGACCATTTGTGGGTGATGGTGATGGAGATGGCGTTGGAAGATCTTCGACCATCGCATTGACATCGAAACCTGCGTTGTTTGCAATCCCTGGTGAACTATAATTTCCACTTTGTCTGAAACAATAAACAATAAAAAAACAAGAATGAATATCAATATTAGAAATGAATTGGTTCTGATAGAAACAGAAGGGAGTCAAAAAACTCCCAACATTCTATTTCGTCCACCGCACCGCTTCCAGAAGAGAGCATTCCATTTTCCTTTTTACTCTGATGAACCGGTCGCGTAAGCTTTTCCAACGCTGCCTACATCCATCAACTGATAGAACGTTTTGTTTATCTTCTTGCTAACATACATACATATCTATTTTCAAATATTTACCTGGTCTTTCCAAAACTCTTCCAATTTTTTCACAGGTGGTATTCCTCTTCAACACGTTCTTGTATCCTTTTAATTTTGTGTTGTAGAGGAATTCATTTTCAGAAAGCGAGCAAAAAGTTCAGCCAACCCCAACTTTCTTTAATCGCAGTCGCTGTGTTACGTGAATTTGAACTTTTTCAAATTGTCAAAGTCGGTTGTAAAGCGTGTTTGTGCTTCTACTTTTACCCTCTCACTCTACTAAATTTTTCTCTCAAAAGCTTTAAAACCGAAAGCACTATGATAAAAGACAATGAAAAAGCTCTATAGTATTGTTTTTATTTGGCATAGATAACTCTGTTAGTAGAATATGTATTTTTTTTTTAATTTACACAGCGAGGGAAGGTAGAAGTGAGTAAACGAGCATTATTCCAAATTCCATCAACGTTAATGGAGATCGGCTATGGTGGTGGTGATGTGTACGAGTTTTTTTTTAAGAGACACACAATTCATGTACGACAGTCTGTGGCTTATCTTTTTTAGTTAAAGTTTTCTCAATTTAGTGTGGTGATAATATACACAGGCGCCACTGTTTAAAAAAAAAAAACGGGGAACTTATCGCGTTATGAGAAATATTTTCTAATTTATTTCTACCCGACGCGACGTTTCGAAGCCACGGGATGAGACTGACGTTTGATTGATGTTGTCTAAGTTATTGTTTTTTAGCTCTCGCTCTCAAATAGTACAGGTGCGTAGATGTTTGGATTGCTTGTGGGTGGTGGTGGTGTACTCGTTCTGAGTTGCTGTTGCGTTGCTAATGAGAGGATCCAACGTTGGCGATAATTTAAAGCTAGAATCTCTATTGAAATTTTTATTTTTTTTTTTTTTATGGGCCTACCCTTTTGATGTTGGTGGACACAGCGCGAGCTTAGGAAAGAAGGAGACGGTTTAATAGGAGTTGCCGATGCACATTGGTTTTAAACTTCTGAACATCATAATGGGAAGGGAAAGCAGAGTTAGGCAAAAGATTCCACATTCGAGTTGTACGGCTGAGGAACGAATCTCTGTACTTGACTGTACGACCGAAATTGGGCTTAAGGGAAAATTGGTGGGCATTCCTGGAAGCGCGAGTATTACGGTGAAACTGTTTAAAGGGAGGAATGCAACTGGCTATTTCCTTAGAACATTGACCGTAGAAATAACGGTAGAAAAGAGAGAGACATAAAACATTCCGTCGAGGGAATCGAATTCTACAGAGGTTGAGAGTCTGTCTTATGTTTATTAATTTCAATTACTTCTCTGACGATCCTTGGTACATCAAATCTTTCATTTGCGATTGATTTAGCTTGATCAAAACGTATATCGTAGGCCAGATGTTCACATGTTGCCGATTTTGTGATAGCGTTGTTTTGGATAGCTTTGATATGTTCTTTTAAGTGCGTTTTGATACCTCTTTTCTTTTACCAATGTAAGACCCACAGCTACAGGAAACAGAGTACATACCTGAATTTAGGAGTGGAATTTTGTCCTTAGGCGATCTTAAAAAATGACGAACCTTGTTTGGCGGTTTAAAGATGGTTTTAACATTATATTTTCGTAAGATTCGCCCAATTCCATTCGTTATGCCTTTGATATAGGGTAAAAAGGCCCTTTTTCTAATGCTGGAGGTGGCGAACGTTTCTGTGAGCTGGGTTTGGGTTTCCAGGTTTTCTGTTTGGAGTTGAAGCCATTCTTTTCTAGTGCAATGTCTCTATCCTTCAATTCTTGCTTGAGGTGTTCGGGGTCACAAATTTTGTGAGCACGGTTCTCAAGAGCCGATATTCGGTTAAGAATAACTGTACAGTCTCCCATAAGCCCTGCACTGACAATTTTCAATTTGTAATGAGATATTCTCCTCGCTAGAAAACAAATTTATGCTGTTTTTTTTTATAATTGACGCGCGCACAAGGGACTATTTGTTTCCCTTTTTATGTAGAAGACACAACGCGGGAATTAGGAAGATAGGGAGGGTAGAGATAGGAGGCGTCGGTCGATTAACATTAGTTTTGAATGTTTGCAGATCAAAATGGCAAGGGAAAATCTCGCCGGGTAAACTATTAAAAATTCGTGTTAATCGGCTAAAAAAAGAATGCCTATATTTCACAATACGTCCAAAAATGGGCTCAAGGGTGAACTGACGAGTATGACGGGAGAAACTTTTAAGAGGAGGAATGCAGCTGGCTACTTCGAGTGAACATTTTTTTATTATTGAGACATAGGCTACTTTTTATCCTGACAATATTTTCGGTTCCTGTGGGAGAGGCTTATGTATGAAATGATGTATGACTGAAGGTTTGTTTGTATGTACCTATAAAAAAGAATAGCTTAATTTTTTTGTTTTCGTTACGGTTTTTTTCTGCATTGTAAGGGGTTTTTGCTATTTTAGTCGGAGATTGGGCTTTTTTATTCAGAATCATTGTTTTAGTGAAGTTTTTTACTTGCGATTATAGGTACTATAATGCAAGTTATGCATTCGTGCAGATTAAAAATTTTGAGATAACAATCAAACATGACATTACGATGATAGAGAAACATATTAGAGTTACTGGCAAAATTCTGTCCGTCTGTCTGTCTGTCTGTCTGTCTGTCTGTCTGTCTGTCTGTCTGTCTGTCTGTCTGTCTGTCTGTACGGATGTATTTTGGACTGCAGCCTAAACGGTTGGGCCAATCGTCTTCAAATTTTGAACTTAAGGTTCTTTTGACGTTCTACAGAGGACTTTTCAATTTTTTTTAGCTCATATAACCGTTATGTAAAAGCTTATTTTTCTCGAAAACGGTTCCAAGAATTTTTATAAAAAAAAATCAGTGTTCTACTGTAGGTATGCATTATATTTTAGTGCAAAAAAAAAGTTAATATGGTGGGCTAAAAACGGTACCTCCCATAGGACCGGTTTTTTTCTTCGACTTTTTCGAAAAGGTGTGATCCGATTATATTTTGAAAACGGGTAAGTGAACTTTTTTAAAATTTTGTTTTTAAATGTATGTTATTTTTGTGCTTAATGTATTGTTGAATTATTTTTTTTAATTTTTTAAAAAAAGTTGTTAAAAAAAACCGTTTTATTTAAAAACAATTCTAACGATTTTGAAAAAAAAGTCACATTTTTTCAAATTTTTTAAAGAAATAAAATGGCGTTTAATTTTTTCCGCTGAAAACAATTTTACGTACTTTTTTCAAACAATCAAAAGTCAGAAAAATCGAATAAAATCTTTGAAGTTCCCTTAATATTTTTCAAATTTTATTCCAAGCTGTGACCGCACATAAGAGTAAGTACGTGCAACCCAGTCGTGCAATTTATTTTTTATTATATTATAAATGTAAATGTATGTTTGGATGCTGGTTCCCCAATCATGCCTCAACGGTTCAACTGATTTGAATGAAATTTGGTAGGTAGATGGATATTGTGCTGGATGGAAACATAGGCTACATTTTATCCATGTACAGTTCCTGCGGAAGAGCCTTAAGTGTGAAATACTGCATTTTTGGAGATTTAACGATAGCATGAATTTGTGAAGTTTGGTAGACGGAAGAGTTACAGGATTCACTTTACTATTAAGAGATATAGAGATATAGGGAAATAGAGTTGTACAAATATAGAGATATATAAGATATATAGATATAGAGATATATAGAGATAGATAGAAAGCGATATAGACATTAAGATAGACATAGAGACAAAGTGACATATAGATCTAAAGATATTTTAGAACATGGAGATAAAGAGATATAAGAATATAGAAATAAAATATATAGAAATATAATAGACATAGAGATATAGAAATATAGAAATCTACAGTTAAAGATCGATTTGAAAAACGGTATTATTATCTTAACAAAAATAAATTATAATTAGGCGAAAAACCTACTCAATTATTTTCTATGAAATACTCGTTCACAGATGGCGGTATTATTTAAAAAAAATTGTATTTCAAATTCTACGATAAAACACTGCTATTAAGATCCTCAATAGAACCCAAGATGCTTCATTCGCTGCTCGTTACCCATCGTCTTTGAATAGATTTTGGGGCCGTCTGCGTTCAAAAGATCAGTTGGATTAGGACATGTAGAGCGACATGTTTGGCTCACAATAAAACTGTACACTAATACCTCTTAATAAGGATAAGAGCTTCAACTAACTTAAAATAATTGGACGTATTTAACAAATGTTCAAGCTAAGAGGAGACGCCTCTTGGTTGTTATTATCATATGCTTATAAGCCATAACTACGCCAACGTCAAAAACTGCAATATGTGGAATGAATTTTACTAAGTTTAATCTCAATTTCCGAGTTAAAACATTGTATGTAACGCAGTTCAAACGTATGTTCATAGGTTCATACATTTATATAAATTTTTCGAAATCAAAATTCCCAACAGCAATTCCAATGGGTGCCTGTGATGTCATCGTCCTGAACTGACTTTCTAATTTTCCTCGAAAGTGCATTCACAGAGAAGTGTGTTTTTACTGCAGGTCCAAAGAGAGACTACACTTTTTGCCTGCATTGCTCCACTTTCCATTGTTGTCTTCCTGATGGTGAATTCTATTGTTGTTGTTTTTAGTATATATACAAAAAATATGACAACTACTATATCAGGCAAGGAATAAGTAGATATAAAGATACAGATAGTTTTATATTAAACTCTTGTAGATTAAATAGAGAGATAAACATTTTCACTTGTGTGTGGGATTGAAGTGGAGTTATCCTCTTTTTTCCACTTATGTGTGTCCTTTTAATGATTTTTTTGTTAGTTACTTTTCGGGGCCTGTTGAATTAATTAATTCTCTTTCTTTTAGATTAATGTTTGAGCTACATATATGTCTTTTTTTCAAAAGTAAACTGAGAATCAATTTTATCTGCAAGTTGTGTATCTTTTTAAGATAAAAAACAATGGAAAATAAATCTTTTTGTTCAGCAGGTACATTGTGTATTTTTTTTTATAAATGATTTTTATTTTTTTTTAAATTATTTTTAAATTAGTTAAAACAAACTATCATCTTAATTAACTTACTGGCCCTAAGCGGATACTCTAAATTAATCTCTTACTTAATTTTAATTGCCTTTCGGCCTAAAAATAACTAAAAAATGGGTTTACTTTATCGTTTTCTTGAGCTATCTTAAACTACTTAAAAAAATAAATTAAAATAAACTTAAAATTACTTAAAATAAACCTAAAATACTTAAATCTAGAACAGCTACAGGAAGCTTTATCTTAAATTTTATATTTTTGTTGTATTTTTTGTTTTTTAACTTAACTTAAAGATACCTAAGATAAATGTAGGTCGGTCATAGGCGATATTTCGTCTATGTCGACTGAAAATATCGGGTTTTTACCTAAGCCACCAGAATTGGTGGACCTGATTAAGGGCTTCCTTCCGATCCCGGTCGAGCACGGCCGCTTCGCTCCAAGCGACAATGTCTCGGTCGTAGAGGAGCCGCCTATCGAATGTTCTGCGGCCGACGTGGTAGATCAACGGAATCGCCGATCTATGCTGAATCAGCCCTCGACTATCAAGATAAAACCACTCGAACGTGTACCCCCGAAATATTCATCTTGGGGGTAGTAAGCCCCGAAGATTTGTCAATTAGTTGAAGTCATCGTCCTTGCAAAGTGTCCGCGAATGAGCTTACTTAAAAAGTTGTCTATCCTATTTGTATTGTCCCCATTGTATAGATCCTCGTTGGAATGATAGTGTTTGTCCGAGACAAGTGCGAAGGCACTGTCTCTCGAACACCCGAATCTTTTCCATTAGAGATGGTGCAACGTTGAACCACACAGGGCATCCTTAGGCAATCATCGGCCTGATGAGGGCCATGTAGCAAATAACTTTCACCCTGCTACCAAGGCGGCTGCTATAAAATAAAAGCTTCCCTAGCCCTTGCCAGAGCAGCCTCTACTTGTCGGTTGAAATATAGAAACTGATCCAGTCATATGCCAAGGTACTTTACTACACTTTTACTCGCCAGTAGATGTCCATGTGGCCCAGCGATCACTAGCTTGCGCCAGTTCTTTCTCGTATCCCTAGAAACCCTAGACACAGGGGTTCTAAACAGGATAGTTTAACATTTCTGGAAGTTTATTTTCAGCTTCCAATCACTGCAGTATTGTTGAATTTTATCCAGATCACGTTGCAAGAGAATTCTAATGACTTCAACTGTTGGGCCTGTTCTGTACGCAACTAATGTCCCTCCTTAAAGCCGAACTGGGTGTCTGGAATTATATTTTTGTCTTCCGCCCACTTCGACAGAGCTCTGTTGAGAACTTTTTCGAATACCTTATTGCTGATACTCGGAAGACGACTTATCGGCCGGAGATTTGGCGGATTGGAATTGTCCTTTTCCTTTTTCGGGAGAGGATGAACCACAGCTGTCTTCCAACTCACTGGATAATATGCATTATTCAGCGCGTTGTTGAACAGTGTTGTGTATATGTTAATTGCATCCTCGGGAAGATGTCTTAGTACAACATTGGGTACACCATCGACTCCTGCTGAATTCTTTTTCTTTAATGATGCGAAGATCATTTGGAGTTCTACTTTCGAGATGAGCAGGGAACTTGGCCCATTTCGCTCGGCGATGGTGGCGTTTACCAGATTGTCTTCATTGAACACGGTAAAACAAAGATTCTCAGATCGCCATTGCGTGAAGCTATTTCGCAGGTTAGAAGAGATTCAGCAAAGCTCTGTTCCCCAGGTCGTGGTTCGGGCAAATGGAATCATTCACCTTATATACTTGCTGAAAAGCAGAACCCGCTGTCTCAACTTTCTCCAATGGATCTTTGACCACAAAGAAATCGTCGTCCAAGACGGCGGCGTCTCCAGATATATACCTGTGGTCAGGATTATGTTTTCGTTGTTTGTCGTTCCCAGAAGCTTAAAACACGGAAGATCGTTTTGATTGTTTTTTCTGAAGATTTTATTAATCTCGGGAAACATACTCGGGTCGGTAGAGTTAACGGCTCGAATTCTGTTATCCCAAAGTATGTTGTCAACAGGAATTCAATCACTTCGAAAAAAAAAACAATTAAAAATTATCCAAGGAATCCAAAATTAAGTTCTTGAATTTAATTCCAGAACCCTCCAGATTGATATTTTTATTGAAATAAAATATCAAATATCAGAAATTTTTTATATTAATTTTGTTCACGTGATTCATTTTTGTTTTGGTAATGATTTGAGGAAACATAAAGTTATTTTCCAAAGTGGCACATGCGGCATGAAGCATGATGATGATGGGAAAATGTACATAAAAATACTCGGCGATAAAAAATCATGTGAATAATGAAGAAAGCATTTTTGAAATATTTTCGGAAAGCTTATTATTCTTTCGAAGATATTTCTAGAAATTCGTTGAAAAAATTAAACGAGGGGGGTGGGATTAATTTCTTTTTTGCCCGATTATCGAAAGGCAACAATGTTGCGACGATAGTCTAGCTTCACATAACATTTGAAATGACTATCGTTTATATGATCACGTTCAGACGATAAAATATTTATGTCACGTAAAACGTTAGTATGCTAACGATAGAACAAAAGCTTTTTAGGTATCGTCTTCCTTAGATAAAAAAAAAATTAAAAAAAGCTTTCACCGTGGTTGTCAGTTTTGTAAGCGTTTGTAAATTAAATGATGTGGTATTAAAATATAATTTTATAAATTATTTTTTTTTGTCATTTTTATGATAATTAGGTTTTAAGGATTGAAATGCCATTTAAAAGGCAATTCATTCGTAAAGCTGTTGAGATAAAAAGAACACATTAACATGGTTCTAAAGATTAGTTAGTATAAGAATCAATCGCCAGTAAGAAGCGAGCTTTTGACGTTGAAGCCTACATTTTCTACATTTTCAACAAATGATAGTTTGTAGTCCAGATGGAGCTGCGATGGGGTGGTCCCATCGATGGCCGATAGGGTAGATCAATTGGATTGCAGATCCACCCTGTTTTAGAAAAAAAAATAAAGGGAAGCTTAGAGCTGAACGAAACCAAAATTTTACATTTAAATGCGGATTCTCTGTTGCAGACCATTTTAAGGAATGATATTGCCTGCCAGTGCCTTCTCCAATACAGCCAATGTTCCAACAAAGATTTTAACTTCTCAAATTCTATGTAATAAAAGAATCGATCGCAGCCAACCTAAAATTTGCTGTAATTCTTGTAATGAAATATTTCACTTAAAATGTCAATGTAAATAACGGTTGTATAGAAGATTCTCATATTAAATTCAGCAAGTGTTGCTGTTAAGACTCTAAGAGATGCCGGTCTTATGACCGATGGTTTAACAAATCTATTTTGAAAATGAGCACGAAGAAATGACCTTTTTATGATCCGATTTCATCGTTCGAACTTTACCAGAAAATTATGACATTGGACAATTCTAACTCGTCTACCAGCTATAGTTTATCGAATTGTTTTTTGAAACAAATTTCTCCCAATATTGCCTTTGTTTTGGCTCATATCTTTCATAAAAGCATCTTCAAAGGTATCTTTCCTTATTGCCTCAAAATGGCAGAGGTCATTCCTATTTTTAAGAAAGGTGAATCGGATCGATTTTAGAATTGTTTTTTGAAAAAAGTATTCTTTTTTTACTGGTAAATACGGCTTCAGGGCAAATAAATCTACAGAGGATGCACTTCTGAGTTTTTGTTCTGAAGTCTATGACAGTCTAAATAAAAGAAAATTTACTGTTTCCCTTTTCGTCGATGTAACAAAAGCATTCGATAAATACTGTTGATCATAGAATTCTACTACTAAGTGGTTTGCTTCATATCTTGAAGGTAGAAAACAAATAGTATGAATAGAATTTTTTTTTTCAATAGCTTGACATAAACACTGGTGTGCCTCAAGGCTCTGTCCTTAGGCCACTTTTGTTTTTATTTTACATAAACTCACTTTTTTTCAACCTTTAATAGGTAGAACTATAGGGTTTGCAGATTACACGGCTTGCGTTTTTTCCGCTTCATCTATGTTGGCCTTATTCGCTGATATCAATCATGACCGCTAAATCTTAAGACACTGGTTTTTTATGCATAAACTTGTCCTCAGTGACAAGACAAGATAGTCAATTCTTAATTTAACCCCACATACTTTAACCCTTTTGTAATTTATTTTGAATTTGTGTATAATCTATAACCGGGTGCATTCGCTACTAGTTTTCAACTAAAGAAGGTAGCTAAAACAATTTTTCATTAATAATGCTTCAAAATGAAGAACACTTCTAGCTTCGATTGAGTTACTCTTATCATAAAATTTTACTGTACTATTTTTATATACATATGTTATGTAACTTGAATCATTTTGTAATCTTTTGTAACTTATATCAATGAAAAATAAAAAAATTGAATTGAATTGAATTGAATTGAATGTGTGACAGTGGTCTTGGGGTTTGAGATTTTTTTAAAAATAAAATGCACGACTGGGTCGGACGAACTTGTTTTTATGCTAGATAATTGCTTATGATGTTTGTATATACTAAAATAAAAAAAATCATTTTTTATCGAAAATTCTTTCTTTTTTTTAATTAGTTTAAGATTTTTTTCGGATAAACTTAGTATGCAATAAAATTTGAAAGCTAAATGTCTATCGAGGTAAAAAAAAATATCGAAAATCGTTCGACCAGTTTTTTTAAAAAGTCGTTTTTTTAAACTTTTCGAAAAAATATTTAAATTCTTTTTAAGTATGTCATGATAAGAAAATCTGTAGTTTTCATCTGGGAAAATTATTTAAAAAAAAATTCAACCCGTTTTCAAAATATTTCGAAACCAATTTTTTTTTTAGAAAATTTTAAATAAATTGAAAAAAAAAGTTTTTGAAAATTTTGAAATGCAATATTAATTGATTTATAAATGACTTCCTGTGTGCAAAATTTTATTGAAATCGGGGTAATGATTTACGGTAAAACCGCATTTGAAAAAACCGGTTCTATGAGAGGTACCGTTACAGAACAAATTTCGAAAAATTCATTCTAACTGAAAGATGTATTGTTGGAAAAAAATAGCACCCTGAAAGTTTTATTAAAATCGTTGGAACCGTTTTCAAGAAAATCAAACTTTTTGGTAAAGATTGTTTGGCAAGTACCGTTATTTTTCGAACTTGAGCAAAAATGAAAAACACTTTCCGAGATACTACCAAATTAATACTAAATACCAAGTTTGAAGCAAATCATCCCATCGGTTTAGGGTGTAGAGGTGCAAACAGACAGACAAATAGTACCTATAATAGCAAGTAAAAAAGTGGGTTGTCTGTAAAGTCGGTTTACGGACGATAATTTTACGTGCTAACGTCTTAAGAAAACATTGATGACACACATACATACATCTGATGTCCGCCTGGCGCTCAGAATACGTTTGCGATCGATTTTTGTTGAAAAAAACACATTGAACGCGTTAGGCGGAACGTTGTATATCTTGTCAACATGAATCGGGCACATGAGTCATGTTATTTTGTATGTATTGCGTGTCATCGATTTATTAGACGTTATCACGTCAAAAAAAAATTCCTTTTTTTACCATTTCTTTTGCAACAAATGCTCAATCGAAGTAGCCAGAGCTGCATTCCCCCTTTAAAAGTTTCGCCCGAAATATTCGTCTCGCAAGGAATGCTCATTAGTCCACCATTGATCTTAATTTCGGACGCACCGTGAAATATAGAGATTCTTTTTTTTTAGCCAAACAACACGAATTTGGAATAGTTTACCCGGCGAGATTTCCTTAGTGCATTACCGTTATGAAGTCTGTTAAAGTTCCCTGGCTTAATAGGTTTTGTTAGGCTTTTTTTATTTTTTTAAAAAATCACTCCTGTAGTTACATTCAAATATCTCTTCTTCTGAAAAGACATTCTTCTTCTTTTCTTCCTTCATCTTTTGCTTGCAGCAGTTTTTTGCATCCAATAATATATGTAGCACTGCGGTCTGTGTTACAAGGCTCATTTTTTTTTTTCTTACAAGTTGTAAAGACTTTTCTTTGGAGCACGTTAAGTTTATTTGACTCCATAAATTTTTTCCGGTAAATGTTAATGCCGATCTCCACTTTTGAAGTTTGTATTTGGATTGTTTCCTGAAATGACAAGGTCTTCAGCTCACCAATAAGGCCTGAAAATACAGTGCCTATTAGGATAAGATGTTAACCAAAAATATCTATGAAAATAGATTATATTTCTTTTCCACTCGGAAATAAATGCTTCTAAAAACCGCCTAAATACATTATGTATGTGTATGAGTATGTGTATATGTAGTGTAGGTATTCCATTAGATCCAATGTCAAGAGCCCTAATAAATACGTTAACATTTACGGGAGGTGTATGCTGATAGATAAACCTGTGTCTATATATAGTTTTTTTATATTCGTTTTTTTTTTTGTTGGACTGAAGCTTTTAGTGAGAATTAGTGGTGTCATTAGTCATGAGACAGTAATGTGGATTTTGGGGTAGAGAATGACAAGGTGCTTCACTATCTACCACTGCTTGTGTGCTGATAAAATTGATTTATATTTATTAGATAGAATTTCACGTTGATTAAGAAATCAGAAATGGATTTATTTTGTTGTGTCTATGATAACAGATTTCAATTAGTGTGTAACTAAATATTGTCATCTAAAAATATGTCTGGAGTTCTTTAGACACACAAGGCAATAGATTTCTATGGTACATAGTGTGGGTTGAATTTGATGAAGCATTTATTAACAACCACGAGCTCTGATATGGTTTGTCCTAAGCTCTAATGCAATGTCGATGATAATAGAGATGTACGACCATGCCGATACAAAGGTAATATGCCGTTAAAGAGTGGAAGAGACTTTGCTATGTACAGGCCCCAGTCCGGACATTTATTTCAATGGAACATATATGAATCTGTGATCAATAGCTAATGATCTTGCGAAGAAAATATCAAGCATCATGTAAGTGAAGGGTAGGAAAACTCTGCAATCTTCTGTGGTCGATAAATTTTCTCTAAGCTATAAAAAAGGATATGTCCAACGGTTACATATACACTTCTCAGTGCTGGGCAATACGTATGGGAGTAAAATATACGATAGCTACACATATCTGGCCAGATGTTAGTTACTCTCATCCGATTCCTGGATAGAAACCAGATGAATGCATGAAAATGATAGGGGATATTAGCATAACAGAAACTCTTCCTTTTCTGGAACATCGTAGAAATGTTTCTCTCCTTATTGAATCACTATTTCTATAAACAACGCTACAACGAACTCCCAAGATGCCTAAAAAAAGTTTTCCTCGTAAAATTCGCCTCGTTTAGAATACCCATCATTTTACCTTTGAAATAAATTTCGGATGCATGGTTGAGTATAGATAATCATTCTTTAGCCTCACTACACGAATGTGAAACGCTTTGCTCGATTTTTATGATGAGGGTATAAATAAACCCTTGAACTCCAGCCAATTTAAACATTAAAGCTATGCATACGGTTTCTTTCGAGTTCAACAGAGATGTAATTTCAATATTTTTAGTTCAAATATTAATATCAATAGTTACCCACAGCCTTATAAGGATATAGGTGTTAAGGTCATGTTTTCCTTAGCTTAACCGTTTTTATCATACTCAAAGAAAATTGATGGTTTGATTCAAACTATAAAGTGGGAATCAGCCTGTCATATAACTGTTAAGCAAAAGCTTATTTTTCTCGAAAACAGCTCCAAGAATTTTTATGAAAAAAAAAATCATTACTCTTAATGACATGGTTAGATACGTGTATGGTATTGGAAGATACGAACACATATCGCATTATCATCGGCTTGTCCTGGGATGTTCCCTTCAGGAATATCTTGATGATAGGTGCTTAATTTTTCTTCACAAAATTATGTCGAGTAAAATACCTGTTTACCTGTTTGAAAAACTTAGATTTGCTCAATCATCTAGATCATTAATGCTTTTGGGGCCAACATATTGCTACTTGAACTATTCGCGGCTCTTCTTAGTCTATGTAACGAATCTATGGAACTCTCTACCAGTGGCTATTAAAAGTATATTAAATGTTTCAAATTTTAAAAATGCAATTGCTTCTAACTTCTAATTCTTAAATTTCGTTTTCGTTTTCTATTTTCTAATTAATTTTATGTAAAAATTGTCAAATGCTAGCTAGTTAGCTATTTTTAGTAATTATTAGTTAAGTCAAAATATAAATATTTATTATACCCAATGTTAGGTACTATAAAAGACTTATATCTTACTTGTACATTTGTATCTTAATACAAATTGAATTGAATTGAATTATCAAAAATCACGTCAAAAACATGATCCCAAAAAAATAGTACACAATTTAGGATATGTGCTATGTTTTAATACACAGATTTAAGCTTTTAAACAATTAAATTGCGTTTCTTAATTGAATACCTGCTAATCCTTTATATATTTTTGTAAAATCTTCAGTTTTTAAAGTTCTAAATTAACTTATTTAATCGTTTTAGCAAACAAAACCTCCAGCTTTTGAGAACTGTTGCTAATAGAATATGCATAAAACTCTGTTTCTGAACTGTTGCACCAGTTTTGTTCTGTTGTACTTAGCAATGTGACTAACATCATTATTGATTTTTTGTAAATAGTGTCAAAGCGATAATTCAAAAAAGTTACGTGATTTACGATGACAAACATGCATGACAAATATGTGAACTTTCAAAGGATATTTCCAAAAACTACCTATCTCTAACGGCTAGCTCCCTCAAGAGTTTTCTATATAATATTTCTGAGTTCATGCAGTTCAAGGCTCTTCCATGGGAGTTTCATTAAAAAATTTGTAAAAAACATGTTATGTAAATAAAATTAAATTATTTTTTCACAAAAATACCTTCCAAAATAACCCTGAGGGCAACACACCAACCCAAAAAATTAAATTACAATGTCACCGCACCGCTTCAAACCATGCGTAGCACCTACGGGTTAATATGTAAAATATGTATCTCAATCTAATGCACGAACTTAACCTGGCCTAATCGTCAACATCCGCATCTAATTTGTTTTCCGTTTTACGTGCTTTTTTCGAAATTTCGTTCAATAATTTGTTAGCTTTTGTCGCTGTCAAGCGGCACGGCTTAATTTTATTGTATGAAAACAAATTGTACGCATAATAATTGAACAATTTTTTTTGTTTAGCCATCATGAAATTAAATTGTTTAAGCAATTCAATGTGATTAACGTACAGCGTAAGTCGGAGTTCAAATATTTATGAGAACTAACCCCAACAAATTTCGAAGCAAGCAAAAGTTTACTTAAAATAATTCAAAGAACATAAATACCCCCCCCCCCCCCCCCCCGCCAAAGGTCAATATACCCCGAATCTAACAGAAATTTGAAAAAAACATTGACCCTGTAAGGGCGGGTAGCAAACCCTCCATTTTCGCACGTGTGCGCAAGGACGCTTCGTTTTGTTATTTTCACTTTCAAGGAAACCAATTAGACGGTAGGTATATTAAATAAAGTAAAGCGATGCGGAAACAACACTGAATAAAAGCTGATCCCAATCCGACCCTGCCTTTTGCCCTGGTAATGAGAATACTTTCAACATACACCGACACCACTCGGTCGGTCGCATGACCAAACTCGGTGTAGGTAAACTAATGCCAACAGCGGCATGAAAACATAATAACCCTGACAACAGTAGTGGTTTTGGCCTTAAATGGGACCTTTTAACGCGCAAATTAAGTTCCGCCTAGCACAAAAGGAGCGTCTCTTCTATCGATCGTCCTTCGAATTGGGTTATAAAAACATTGAAACTTTGTAAAAGTTAAAAAAAAAAATTCTAAATCCACGAGTGGAATTGATTTCAGAATGCAGAGTGGCGGTGGTTGGTTGTGGTTAGGAAAGGAACTCAAATGGAAGTGAAATTTTGCTTTCTGTGTTTGCTTTTGTTTTTTTCTCTAACCTCACACCTAACCTCAACCTAAAGAGTGTCTGAGACCGTCCTTGATCCAGAGCTAGACACTGCAAACGACAAACGCCCTTTTCTTTTCATTTCTCTTTTTTGCTTGCATTTTTTCGCCTTTGTTTTATTTGTTAACTAAATTATCACAGTTTTGCTTTGTCCTCAATTAGGAGTTATAGGTTTGTTCCATCAGAGAAGGTACACTGAAGCACTGATACACTTATTTTAAAAGATGATCTAATAAATTATTTTTTTTAATCTTTACTTAAGGACGAAATATTCCTAAAACAATTGAAACATTATGTTTCTTTTCAAACAACAAAGAAACCACATTTGCGGGGAAAATATGTAGTTTCAGCGCTAATTAAGTTAAGTAAACAAAGAAATTTATTCCAAGTCTATTTGGTTTTTCACTTTGTGGAATTTCGAGAGAAAAAAGGTATCTGCAGTCTCCACACATGTGGCTTAGAAGGTTGCTATTTAGACTCCACGAATGGTCACAGTCTACTTCTCTAAGTATGTGGGGGAGGAGGTTCTATTAATATAACAATACGTACAAATAATTGAAAATTCGTTTGTACTTGGAGCATAAAACTGTTTTCTTAGAAATTGTCGTAGAGGGAAAATATATATTTTTCAATAACCAAAGAGTTCTTTGGTGCTAGATGATTGCAAGAATCAAAGAATTATTTTCTTTAACTTCCAGTGTATATAACCTATACTCTGTTCAATTTATGTTTTCAGTACAGGGAAGATAGGATATTTGCCTTTCACTCTTACTGTTATCGGTTTCAATAAGCTATCTTCATTTTAAAGCTCTTAAATGGTTGCCATACTGGGAATTATAAATAGGTATAATTCTAACACAAATGTAGGTATGGTTACCAACTGTTTATAACAATTTTGATTGAAATCGGCAAGCCAGTTTCCTAGGTACCGTTTATAGCCCACCAGCTTATATTTTTTTCCACTAAAATATAAACCACATAAAAAAAAATCCTTTGAGTTTTTCGAGAAAAATAAGCTTTAACTTAACGGTTATATGACCGGTACCGTTAATATTTGAGCTAAAAAAAATAAAATAAAGCCTCTGTAGAATGTCAAAATAATCAATTTAATAATTCAGACTGTAGTTCAAAATACATCCGCACAGACAGTCAAACATAATTTCTAGTAACTCAAATACATTTCTCAATCGTAATGTCCTGTTTGATTATTATATCAATTTATTTTTGTGTACGAATGCATAACTTGCATTAAAGTACCTATAATCGCAAGTAAAAAAAAAAAAAAAATGCCAGTAAATATTGCATTATGTATTTTTATTTTAACCGTTTTATTAAAAAAAAAGAGAAAAGATGTAACCAAAATAAAAAGAAAGCGACAACACATTCTTCTTTAAACTTAAAATATGCTCTCATTCGTTCTAAGAAAGCTTCAATTCTGGAACTTTCATAACAAAAACCAAAGAAAAAGGTATTATAATTTCCATTAATGGCGAATGGTAACTCTGCAGTAGTGCTTTTTTAATGAACACAATAAGCGAGAGGCAAATTGATAATCAGTCGCGTCGCAGTCGGGGAGCAGACAGGCCTTGGTGGAATGTACGTGGGTTAAATAAAATATTACAACAACAATTTCAATATATTTCAGGGTTCTCTTTTATTTTAAGTGGCAATTTCTTAAGTTGAGTGCGATGCAAGGTACCAGTGTATTTGAAAGCTCTCTTCCATAAAGTCTGAATCCAATTGGATTCAACGACTGACCAGGTCTCATAATCTTGTTTGTCTTTTCATAGCGCCCAAAATAACGGATGCGACAAAATAGCAGCCGCAGGCGGCAAACACTTGACGGTACTCTTCTAAGATAAACCATAAATAACTTCTCATATGTGTTCTCTGTACGTACACAAAGTACCTGCTTACATCATGCACTATAAAACCGTGAAATCGATTGTAACTCCTTCACAAGCGTTGAGCAAAGCTAGCTCTGCGATTTTCCGTGAAAAATAAGTTGTGTGATTAATTAGTTTTTCTGTGGTTCATTAATATCTTTTTAATTTGTACCGTACCATTTAAAATTAATACAATTCGGTTTTCCGCATACAAATATAGTAGGTAGGTGGCGCTTATTTGGATATGGATTCGTCGTTGGAGGCAGACTCCGGCATGAGGTTTTGAGCTACAAATGCATTAGCGAGCACCTCATTACAATACGCATCAAGGCTAAATTTGTGAGAGGAAAAAGATGATTGCGGCAAAGTAATATTTTTTGAGCTCCTGGACAAAATATGTTAGCAGTGCCCTAGCTAGGTCATTAGGCTACTTAAACGCCAAGCTAGGGAGAGAAGATGTCTTTGGTGGTACAATCACAGGACGCAGCCTGCACGGTACCACACCTCCGATAACGGGTTCAGGCTACTTGTCTTCAATGCGCCGCGGCGAAATATTGTAATAGCTAGTACCAAGTTCACAAAGGGACATGGAGATCCCCTGATCAATCTACTGTCAACCAGATTGACCACATTGCGATCGATGCAAGGCACTTTCCGAGGGGCAAACATTGACTCGGACAACTACATCGTTGTAGCCAAGGTACGACTGAGGATATCCCGACCAACGCCAAGAAGAGATAATAGTGTGAGGAAGTTTAACGTCGAACTGTTGCAATCGCCAGAAATTTCCAGGTCCTTTTCCGATCGAGTCCTAAATAACCTCCAAAGGAGTCCTTTTGCCGCCAGCATCGAGTATTGAGAACCAGTGGCAACATTGCCAAAATTCCATCAGTGAAGCCGCCACTGAAGTGCTGGTTTGACGATGAGTGTCGGCAAACACACACAGCCTAACAAGAAGCTTACAAAGCGGTGCGGCAATGCAAAGAAGGATCAGAACAGTCTTTGCACTCTTACAGCAAAAGGGATTCCCCTTCCAGCTTCTTAGAAAAAAGGGATCATGACAAGCGTGCGATCTAGGAAATGGAGAGCTTTTACTGCACGAATGAAGTTCGGAAGTTGTACAAAAAGTAAAAAGAAACGGTCAAAGCTACACAGCTCGAACTGTCATGCAGAATGGTCTATCTTATCTGGGCTAAGTAGACCAACAGTTCCCCCCCACATCTGGATGAAGTAAAGCTAGCTATAAACAAGCTTAAGAGCAACCAGGCCGCCGTAGCCGATGGCCTATCTGCGAGCTCTTCAAAGCTGCTGGCGATGACTATCTACCAACTAATAAGGTTAGGAGAAAGCATGCCCGATGAATGTAACCTCATCGTCTCTACAAGATCTTTTCTGCTCTATTATGGGAACGCCTATAGCGATTCGTCAACAACCTGATATCAGAGCGGTTTTAGGCCAGGAAAGTCCATGGCTCCCATAAAGCATCGCTTCCCGTAAGATCAGCAAAATCAAGCATCGTTGCGCGTGATTAGTTGAAAGAATGCTGACCGTCCGAAAACCAACTGCGTGCTGTTGACATATATGTTATGTGTTTTCTGTTTTCCGTTCTCTCTCTATCTACTCTTCTGACCTGTATCAATGCCGTCTTGTGTGTTGTCTTGTAATTGTCTGAGCTGATGACCTCAGTAGCTAGTGCTCGTAAGTGTGTCTACTTCGTAGATTTATCTACCGAGTAGATTAAAATGTATCCAAAGTTTTGTTTGTTCAAAATGTATTGTCCTAATTCAAAATGATTCTATCGCTGTTTAAAGGTTGTCTGAATTTATAATGTCTGGTCTGGGTTATTAAAGAACAAGAGCTACATAATTGCGAGTACATAACATATATACTTATATATTTTTTACATATTGATGTTAGAGTAGCAAAAAAAAACTAGACAGACAACAAAAGCCACTCTTTCGTTGAGTTCAAATTGTTGAGAAAAAATCGATAACTAGACAAGGACACGACAGCCTTGTTGCCAACATTTATTCCTTCACACCCACGTTTCTATTTGAATTTTATGATTTTTATCACGAGTACTTAGTACTGGGTGCTTATACGTGTTTTTTTTTTTTTGCATTTTAAAGACATAAGCCTTAGATGCAAATATCTTGATAAATGTTTCTCTAATAGATTTTATTCAAACTATTAATTGTAATAGAAACATCTGATTCAAAGAAAATTGAACAAATTTCTTCAGAGAACTGGCCTTAGTTCGTCAGTCAATTGTTTCAATAAAATCCAAATATTCCTTTTGAAATCTGTTCCAGTCAAGAAATGACAAATTTATTTATTTATTTATTTATTTAAAAACAACTGCATATATTACATCTTAGTTGATTATAAAAAATTTACATTTAGTGATTAGCTACAAAAGTTAACAAATTAATAATTTCTTCTTGATATTATGCTTTGATAAATTAAAGTCAATTATATGAAAAGAGTTATTACAGTCAATACACATATTATTAATTGGTTCATTTATTCCATAGTTCACTCTTGCAGGAGCAGTATAGAAACAATTTTGAATTGCGTGTTGATCTTGGGCGAGTGTTGATATTCAGCAAACTAAGAATTGGTGTAGAAATGATGGACCCAGATACTAATTGAAACAGGAAGATGACATTATGTACCTGCCTTCTTTTCCTTAGCGTTGAAAGAATGAGAAGATTTAAATTGATCACATAATGTTGAAGAAGTTGGTTTGGGTCCCACGAAAGACGACCAAGAGCAAACAACAAACATTTTATTTTGGAGGCTTTCAATTTTATTTATGGCAACTTCATAGCTAGGGCATCTTATACAGCTACAGTACTTCAAAATAGAGCGGACAAGTAAACAATATAAAACTTTTGCAATGTAGGGATCAGCAAATTTTTAGAGAATCTTATAATGACGCCAAGGCGACTCCTTGCTTTGCTTATTGCTTATTATTGTGTCAATCTGGGGATTAAAGGAGAGTTTTGTGTCAAATAAAACTCCAAGTCATTGAAAGCATCAATTCTTTCAACATTGTCTTCTTCAATTAAGTAGTATGACAAAATGGTTTTCTACTCCTTGAATATGTCATAACCTTACACTTTCTTCTGTTGAGTTCCATTCCATTCGAGTTGTAGGAACAAGTATCCATTCGGGTCCATAAAGCCATAGAACATTTTGAAGTCGTCAGCAAATTTCAAAATCTTGCAAAATAAAATATCCTAAGTAATGTCATTAATAAAAAGAAGAAATAAAAGAGGACCAATGTGACTTCCTTGTGGAACTCCGGAACATTTTTTATTTTAGATGTGCTGTGTTTAAAAATTACGAATTGTGTACGATTTTTTTTAATAAGATCATATCCAATAGCTCAGGGAATACACCAGTAAACAGTCAATTGTCGGAAGAAATATAAGTCTTAATACTTGCTTTAACAAAAATGGACGGAATTTTATCAGGATCAGACAAACAATTACTTTTTAATTCGTCAATTTATTGCACAACTTCCTCTCCTCCGACAGTCTTAGGAAAGGTATATCACAGGATAGTCGATTCCAACTAAAATTATCACAGTACTTAAGATTGTTAAAATTATATGTTTCTTGAAAGAAATCAGAAAACATGTTGCTTAAGGATTTAATGTTATATTGCACAGATGATGGATAAGATGAACTATTTCTTTTTGAACGAACATATTTCCAAAAACTCTTTGGATTATTCCATATGTCAGACTTGATTTTAATAATATAAGCCTTGTAAGTTGTCCTCAATTTAGTTTTAAGCAACTTTCTACAGTAAGAAAAAATGTTGTAAAAGTTAGTAAAACGAGTTCTTTTCCATTTTTGTAAAAAGTTGCTTCACTTTCCAGAATACATTTTTCTGGACCCCAGCAATAAACCCGAACCGTAAAAGGTCCCAACAACTGGATACTGAAAAACAGCTAAACATATCTGTAACACCAATGCCATCAAATAGGCAATATCCTTACTGAAACCGTTCAAGGTATCAGGAGAAGATGGCTTATTTCCGTCTCTGTTACAAAAGGGAACAGATGTATTACATGCACCTATTCTCTCAAAATTATTTAGCTGTAGCCTCACTTTGGGCACTTGCCCGAGCCTTGGTCTTCATTCGTCCATATTCCCGGCGAAGGTCTTCGCTACTAACGAATGCGCGAGGATAATATGTCATTCGAACGCCAAAAATAAAATAATATTTATCTTCTCAAACCCCCAGGCTGCCTTAAAAGCTCTGGCTTCACCTATCATAAGATCCAAGCTAGTCCACGAGACTTTCTAAATACTCACTGAACTTGTAAAGAACAATTTTGTGATTCTCCATTGGATCCCGGCACATAAGAGGTACGATGGCAACGAAAGGACTGACACCCAAAAATGGCCAAATGGTCAAAAACGGTGCCTCATTGCCATTTGTCGGCCCTGAACCCTTCTGCGGAGTAAACAATAACTACTTCAAAAACACTTCCAAGAACATCCAACTCATAGAATCTAATGCAGCTTGGCAAACAACTCCTGGTCAAATCTGCTCCAAACAATGTGTACCAGAATATTCAAACAAAACCACAAAATTCCTACTCAACCTAGATAGGAAAACTATCAAAACAGTGACAGGAATATCTCGAAGATCAAAAGCTTCACCATGACCGTCAGTATGGCTTCCGCAGCAACGGTTTCACTCATGATCTGATGGCATATCTCACCGAACTGTGGAACAAATCCTTACATCGCTTTGGTGAAAGTAAGATTTTTGCTCTGATATCTCCAAGGCATTTGATAGAGTTTGGCATCGAAAATGCGTGCTTCTGGAATCGATGATATTCTTGTTCGTTGGATTAGACTTACCCCAATGCCATTGTCCATGAATGGCACTTACATCGAAGAAACCGAAAAGCTCTCAGTACTCGGTATGTGTGTCAACGACGAACTCCATTGGAACGACCATATATTTGTGATCGCTAAAAATGCTGCTAAATGCTTAGGTTTTCTGTATCGGTGTAATAAGTACTTTCTTCGCCCTAAACTCGAGTATAACTCCCACCTCTGGGCAGGTGCTTTCCAAACATCGCTTCACCTGCTCAATAGAATACAAAATCAGGCGTTGAGATTGAAAGGAAATAGAACTGACGCTTAAACAATTGCCGCTCTCGAACACCGACGCAATGTTTCTTGGCTTTCCTTATTTTATCGTTTCTTTTATAAAAATGTTCACTCGAAGTAGCCAGCTACATTCCTCCCCTTAAAAGTTTCTCCCGTAATACTCGAGCCCAATATCGGACGTGCCGTGAAATATCGGGATTCTTTTTTTAGCCGAACAACACGAATTTGGAATAGTTTACCCGGCGAGATTTTCCCTTGCCATTTTGATCGGCAAGCATCCAAAACCAATGTTAATCGACACCTCCTATCTCTCCCCTCCCTTTTTTCCTAATGCCCGCGCAATGTGCTCTACATTAAAAGGGAAACAAATAGTCCCTTGTGCGCGCGTCAATTATAAAAAAAGGATTCATAACCGGACACTGTTATCTGAAAAAACACCTTCACAACATGAAACTAACGTCAGACCCCGTTTGCCGACTCTGCCTCGGAAGTGAAGAAATATCTTTACATAGCTTCACGAATGCCTAGCACTCCACCGACTCAGAAAGCGGACACTTGGTGATGAGATGGTTTTCTTGGAAAAACTCAAAACCTTCAACTCGTAAAATAGCTTAAAGTTCTGGTCTCAGTCTGAAGCAACTGAGCTGCTCTAGAATCTCACACATTTTGGCACAATAGGCATCATCGAGATACCGCAGTGCCTGAAATGCTCTCCCTTACAAAAAAAAAAAAAAAAAATTGCTTAGAGTTGCAACAAATTATTGTTTTGAAGTGGGCAGCGCAATCCCCCGATCTTAATCAAATCGAGAACTTATGGAACGACTGCTTTGTTACATGAAATACAAAAAGCTTGGAATTCAATTCCAAATCTGCGACGGACGTGAGGTTTTAGTGGAAAGTTTACCCAAAAGAATCTCTTCTGTCATAAAGAATAAAGGTTTTCCCAATTTTTTTTTATTTCTCTAACAGATATTACCTAAGATATTATTTTGTTTGGTGGACACAAACTACTATGAATATTTAATTTAAATAAAATAAACAAAACTAATTTAAAATAAAGATAACTCAGGAATGATATTGAATTTATGTTCTTCAATAACTGAATTCTTGTCCACCACTGTATATATATTTAGTATGTCATTGTACAGACTTTTCCAAAATCAAATTCACATACCATGTGATCCAAATCATGACAAATTACCATCAAAATATACCCTCTGAATCCTCATACATTTAATTACCTTAAGTTAAATCTGAAAACGTGCCCCTTAAAAATATATAAAAAAAAAACATAAATTTAATTTCATTTAAACCTTCACTGGAGAAAAAATCGAAAATCAGTAAAACTGCCTTAACTACCCAAGGCTCTTAAGCTAAAGTTTATTACAGTAAAATTACCCAGTAAAGTGTGAGCTTGAATAATTCGCGAATTAAAATATTATCCATAATTTTAGATTAAGTTATTGAAATACCATAAATTGCGCCATAAAAACTTTGAGAAATAGATTTTAAAAACTATTTTATAGCATTTCGTTGTTATTTATCTTTTCACTAGATTCAGTTTTATGTGCCAATTAAATTAAAGACTGACAGCTTGAAACTCTATGATGCTATCCACATAGACAAACAGACATTGAAGCGTCCTTATTTGCTTTTGGTTTAAGTTTGATCGCAATTATTTCACTCCACTGAAAAAAACTTCACACTAGTTTTATCTGCTGAAAGGGGTTTGCAAAAGGTTAACCTCAGAAAACGTTGACACATGCCTCTGGGCTTCTGATTGTTTCATGTTTGGGACCAATTTAATGCTGGTTTTGGTTGCATTTAAGCTTGTGTCTTCTTCTTGTTTGAGTGTTGATTGGCAGAGAATTGGGTAAGATGGTTTCATTTGAACATTTATAGCGGTTTTAGGGGTTGTAGTATATATTTTTAATGTCACTGGTCTACAATGAAAAACCATCTACGTAAATTATTCGTTGTTTAAGTGAGATACAACTCACTTTTGAATGATTAAGTCCATTGGATGGAGAGTTTTATGCCACTCTTCCCCCAATAAACTTTGTGGCTTATGATAAAGTATTTTTTCTCAAAATCAGAAGCGAGGCAGCTGAATACTGAATTTTAAACTTTTGGTGATTTTATATCTTGTTTAACCTTTTTAATTGCGGGGTTGTTTTTTTTTTAGAGGTATATATAGAGGTATATTATGTTGGCAACACTAATTTAACTGGTGATCAGTGATTTATTTTTAGTTTGGTTTGGCATTTCAACATGAATAGACTGGCTCCTAAACAACTGATTTATTTTGAAAATCATGGTTCAGTTCGAAATACGTATTTTACGTCCATTTTACAGTCAACATTAATTTGATTAACTATGGAACGTTTTCGCACTACGTTTACTTAAAATGACAATACGCATCAACAGAGACGTCGTACAGTGCGTACAGAAGAAGTGATTGCTGCTGTAGAGCGTTGCGAAGCGCCATCGTGCACAGGAATTGGATATGTGTCCATCCACTTTATGTTCTTACAAAATCCAACTCGTGCAAGAATTGAAGCCACAGGGTCATCTAGCAAGGCGTAGATTCGGTGAATGGGCCCAAAACAAGATTGCTGTTGATCCCAATTTTCATTTTGTTTAGCGATGAAGCTCACTTTTTGTTGTATGGATACGTCAATAAACAAAATTGCCGTATTTAGAGTGATGATAATCCTCAAGTGTATGTTGAGACACTGACTGTTTGGTGTGCTTTATGGGTTGGTGGAATAATTGGTGGGAACTTCTTCAAAAACGATGCTGGCCAAAAAGTTACAATCAATGGTGACCGCTATAAAGCGATGATTACTGACTTTTTCGTTTATCAATTGAACAACCATGATGTGCAGGAGCTGTGGTTTCAATAAGATTGCGCAACATGTCACACAGCTCGTGCCACAATTTATTTATTGAAGGAAGCGTTTGGTAACCGTATATAGTTTCACGTTACGGACCCGTCAATTGGCCTCCAAGATCGTGCGATTAAACGCCGCTTGACTATTTTCTGTGGCGATATATCAATTAGCTAGTCTACGCCCATAAACCAGAAACGATTGACCACTTGGAGGACAACATTCGCCGCGCTACTGCCCATTTACGGCCACAAATGTTGGAAAAAAACATCGAAAATTGGACGTCCAGATTAGACTACGCCCGAGCAAGCCGTGGCGGCCATATGCCAGAAATAATATATATTTAAATTATAATGCCAGAAGATTATCTTTCGAATAAAATAAATTTCATGTCAATTTAAAAAAATCATCTTTGTTTTATTCCATTTCAAAGTTCTATACCTCTAAAAAAATACACCCTGTACTATAGTCGTTTTTATTGGTAATCTATAGCTAGCGCAGTAAAGCAAGTCCCAATAAAACGCTATATTCACTCAATAATGCACTTTTATTTCCAGCGCCAATTTTGGTTCTACATTCCAGGTGGTTGACTTTAGTTTCCAAGCATTGCAGACTTTATCTCAACTTCACTGACTTACATAATCATCGACACTTTTGGTTTGTTGTTGTTTGCCGTATAAAATTGGACTGCGTTCTGCATTCGTGCAAAAAACATGACATTACGAGGGATTTTTTTAAATTTTTTTTAGCTCAAATATTACCGGTACCTGTCAAATAGCTTATTTTTCTCGAAAACGGCTCCAAGAATTTTTATGAAAAAAACATCAGTGTGCTATTGTTGGTAAGCATTATGTTTTGGTGAAAAAATAAATTGCACGACTGAATCGCATGTACCTGCTCATATATGCGCTCACATTGTAGAATAAAATTAAAGAAAATTAAAGTGAACATCAAAGCATTTATTCGATTTGTGTGACTTTTGATTTTTCGTACGTTAAATTGTGTAGACTGAAATAATTTAAACGCCATTTGATTTCTTTAAATTATAAAAAAATAGGAAAAAAATGTGTTTTTCTTTCAATCGTAGGAGCCGTTTTTAAATAAAACGGTTTTTTAACAACTTTATTTAAAAAAATAAAAAAAAATAATTCAAGAATACAAACTTAAAAACTACAAACACAAAAATAACGTTCATTTAAAAACAACATTTAAAAAAAAATTCACTTCAAAATATTGATTTAAAAAAAAAAAAAAAATAATGCAAAATTACTTAGGTACCTACATCTTCTTGAATATCAATTTTGATTGTAAACGGATTCCCAGTTTTCGAGAAAGTCGGAGAAAAACAGGTCGTATGGTTTTTAGCCCAACATATTAATTTTTTTTTCACCAAAATATAATGCATACAGATACTAATTTTTTTTTTATAAAAATTCTTGGAGCCGTTTTCAAGAAAAATAAGCTTTTACATAACGGTTTATGACAGGTACCGTTAGTAAAAAAAAAAAATTAAAAAACTCCTGTAGAATGTCAAAATAACCTTAATTTCAAAATTCAAAGACGATTGGTTCAACCGTTTAGGCTGTAGTCCAAAATACATCCGTACAGACAGACATACAGACAGACGGACAGAATTTTGCCAGTAACTCAAATATGTTTCTCTATCATCGTAATGTCATGTTTGATTGTTATCTCAATTTTTAATCTGCTAAAATGCATAACTTGCATTATAGTACCTATAATCGCAAGTAAAAATTAAGATGGTGGTCTAAAAACAGTACCTCTCATAGGACCGTTTTTTTTATTCGACTTTTTCGTTAATTGGTTAACGGATTACAACCAAAATTAATATTCAGGAAAATGTAGGTAGCCTAAGTATCAATTTAAATTTTTTTCGAAAATTTGAATTTTTTTTTAAATTTTTTTTCTAAATCGATATTTTAAAAGACGCGTAAGTGAATTTTTATTATTAAATTTTGTTTTTAAATGAAGGTTATTTTTGTGCTAAAGTTTCCATTCTTTAATTATTTTTTTTATCTTTTGACACAAGTTTTTAAATAAAAACCGTTCCTACGATTTTGAGGAAAAAATTAATCTGTTTCACATTTTTCATAGCAATAAAATGGCGTTTAAATTTTTCCGCTGAAAACGTAAATTTTTCAAACAATCCAAAGTCACAAAAATCGAATAAAAGACTGAAATTGTTCTTATAAATACTTATCAAATTTTATTCGACGATGTGAACGCACATATGGGCAAGTACGTGCGATCCAGTCGTGCAATTTATTTCATTACAACTTCCTTTATTTATTTCGTATGTAATTTATGGCATCTTAGGTCGGCCGTCTCCAGTAGTCGGCCCTTTTATTATAAAGTTCAGCGTAATAGCAAATGCGTTTGAAGAATCAACCTAAAGTTTTTTTTTTTTTACAAAAAGTTTAACGGTTTGTCTATCTGTGTGCAAATCCTTGACGTAATGCAGCTGCTGCTTTCATGGATAAAATTGTCAGTTTAGTTCAAGTTCTTGATAGAAGTGAATGTGTGCTTTTAAGTAAGAAAAAAATAATGAAGGTAAGGTGCAAATTTATTTTAAAATCGGTGAAATATTGATGGTAAGTATATTACATGTTTATATTTAAGTTATGAATAGTGTGTTTATTCTATTTTGTACATTTACATTAAAAAAATATGTTATTTTTGATAATTACTACGGGGGCCGACCTAGGAAGAAATTTTTTGTGTGTTTCTTATAAGCACGGCCACCTCTGGCCGACTACTGAAGACGTATGTTTTTTTTTTGTTTTTTTTTAACATAATGCAAACTGAAAGCGAATATCCGCCACCATTAAGTTTTGACAATATTTTTATGATTTGTTGCTTTTGTTTAGTAGTCGGCCCCCTGTATATGTATTAAAGAATGGATGGCGGACTTTAGAAGACAGATATTGTTGTCGGCCGTAAACATTTTGGATTACAAAATCATTATAAAAATGTATTTGTTTACCTAACATTAAGATTAAAATTAAAATAATACATTCTTTAGAATTCGGAAAAATGGAAAATTTTAAAGATTCCAGTTTTTTTAATGGGGACGAAACATCGTTTAGTCTTTCTCCAAAATCTGGGATTGGTTTAGCCCCCAAGGGGTGGAAAACTCTGTATAAGGTTGCTCACGGAAACGAAAAAGAAACTATAACAGTTTTGTGTTTGTTTAATGCTGATGGCAAAACGTTATCTCCATTAGTTGTCTTTCCGTACGTGCGCCCTCCTCCAGCTGTCGTCAAGAGCATGCCGGACACGTGGATTTTGGGAAGATCGGAAAGTGGCTGGATGCGTTCCGAAACATTTTACGAATACGTGGCCAATAGCTTCAACGGCCAGTACTTTTTTTGGTGGATGGCCATAAGTCTCATCTGACTATGGAACTAAGCGACTTTTGCCGGAACAATGACATTGTCTTTTATGCCCTTTTGCCAAACACTACACACATAACCCAGCCAGCCGATGTGGGTGCATTGAAAGGACTTAAGCAGGATTATAAAAACACGGTTCACAATTGGCAAAACAATCCTGGTAACGCAGGAAAAGCGGTAACCAAAACAAATTTTTGCGAAGTCCTTAAGTTGGTTTTGGATAGCTCGAACAGAACTGAAATTATTAAAAAAAAAGCTTTTCAAAAATGTGAGATATATATATTTGATCCCGATGGAATTGACTTCACCAAATGCGTACAAAACGAGCTTGAAAAACACCATCAAAATAGGGAAGAGTTATTGGTGACGGGTCAAAGCTTTCGTGAAACAAAAAAATTGTTGACCTTAGCGAAAGAAAATTTCCTTAGTACCAACATAGACTTTGAAGCCGTAATGCAGATAATAGAAGACATGGAACGCAAGTTCATAAGCCAAACTGAGCCAAGTTTCGTAGAAAGGCAAGGTGAGTTCCAAATGACTTTATTCAGATATTACAGCTTGCTTAACATTTACAACATTATGTATAGAAAACGCTGAAAAGGAGATTCGACTTCGTCAACCTGCACTTATTTTATAGGTAGTACGGGAGAACTCCAAAAGATTTCTTCTGATGTTTCAGGTTTCGTTGATGAAAGAAATGAAAAAGAAGACGAACTTTTGGCACTTTTGAAAAGTACGGATGAGGTTTAAACACCCATTGACCCACTTGACACTCCATTAATCGACCAACCTACAACTTCTCACCTTGAAAAACCTGCAGCCAATGGTATGATCTAACACGATTTATTACTTTATGTGTTGACCTTATAAACTTGATTTGGTATATACAGTAATCAAAGGAGTGAATTAAGTTAACTAGGTTGTCTAAGTTCTTCAGTTTTTCAGTATTTAAACTAGTAAAAAGTTAACAAAAAATTACAAAATAACTTTTAAACTGACAGTCAAAAAAATTTGTACTCACAAGCAATAAACAATCCTCAATTCTAACAAAGAAGGTAGGAGAATTAAAACTTTTAAATGTCTTACAAATCATAAAAACTGTTTTGGCGGCAAGTCCTATATGCAACCTAAGAGAAAGGCATCGGAAATATCTCCGGTTTGCACCCCAAACAGTAAGAAATCTGTGCCAATAACAAATATTCAAATGTCAGAACAAATAATGCAATCCAAAGATTTCAAAAATATATTAGATGAATGTCTAAATCAACATTTAAAAAACATTGCCACAAAAGATGACGTCGCGGCCATATTAACAGATATTCAGTTATTACGGTCTCAAAATGCCCAACTCTCAGAGCGCTTATCCTTCGTCGAAAATTATTGCCAAACTCTTGAAAAGCAACTCGAAATTTTGTCCAACAAAGCAAATGATAAAACTGTTGTAATGCATTTTCCATCAGATAATAAGCCAAACAAGGTTGAGTTTGCTAAACAAACTTGTCTCGGCTTACTTGATCTAAAGGACAACGCTGACATGATTATCGATAACACTCAGGAATTTAACAACCAACACAATAAAAAAACAACCATGGTTCTAAATTTTAAAAACGCTGGTATGGCAAATAAAATCATTGTGGCCGCACCAAAATTAAAGGGTACCGGGGTCTTCGTACACAAAGAACAATCTTTACTCTATCGAAAAAAAAGAAGCGCACTAAACAATATGAAAAGTAAACTTTTGTCAATCAACCCGAACGCGAAAGTTTATTTAAAAGGTGCCAAATTGCAAATTGAAAAGTTTGTTTTTCACTACGATTCGCTGCAAGGATTACAAACAAAAACAAAAGAGGAAGTTCAGTACGTCAAAACGACATTTGGAGAAGACGCAATGTGCTTTTTTGACATCTACAAGCAAACCAACTTAGCAGCAGCAGAGCCATCTGGTAGTCGAAGAATATCTAATCAAGATGGTTCATGTACCAACTATAATCATCATACAGTATAGGATAGGGTTGCCGTCTGCCAAAAAAATATATTTTTTAAAATTTTATGCTATAACATTACGGGGCTTAAAAACAAATTACTTACGCCTGATTTTTTTAAACTTATTCAAAAATACGATATAATTATTTTATTAGAAACTTTTTTAGAAGAAGGAAAAGAATTGCAATATTATAAATATTTTGAAAATTTTAACATTAAATGTATTCCGGCTATTCGAAATAACAGACTCGGGAGAGCTAGTGGTGGAATATTATGTGGCTACAAAAATAAACGCTCAGCAAATAGTATTAATAATGTAACTTTAAGGAACTATAGTAACACAATTTTAATCGATGTAGAATGTGATTCAAAACATTTTCATATTATTCCTGTATATTTGAACTTTAATTCCTGGTCATCAGGAATACGAAGAATTGCAGAGTATATTATTAAATTACAAGTACGAGAACCTTATGATCATTGGTGACTTTAACGGTCGTATAGGTAATTTCCAAAACTCTCCTGTTCTAAATAATGGTCAGTTTACTGATATAAGAAACTCACTGGATAATTGCTTGAACACAAACGGCAAATTACTGATAGATTTGTTCGAAGACTTTGGTTTTTTTATCTTAAATGGAGTATCAAATGGTGATTCCAGGGGCTATTATACTTTTATATCTTCCCAAGGCTGTTCTGTAATTGATTTTTGTATTGTGAAGGGCGATTGGATTGATATGATTAAAAATTTTGAGGTATATCCGGCAAACTATTCAACCCATCTGCCTATTGTAGTGTCGTGCGAATGTACGCTTCAAGATATCCACAAAAGAGCTGAAGTATCTAATGCTGTTAAGAAACTAAAATGGGTCGAAAGTAAGGCTAGTTTGTATAGGCGAAACTTAAATCAACAAATGGGTTCTTTTAATGAGCAGTTTGAACTTTGCATAGAATCTTCAACAAAATCTGTTTTTGAATTAGTTAAGCATTCAGCAGTTGTTAGTTCTTGTCCGAATAAATCATCTTTTATTTCAAATTGGTATGACGAAGAGTTTAAAAAAAGTAGGAAAAAATCCTTCGCTTACTTAAAGCTTTTCAGGCAGTCTTCAAATGAAGCTTTCAAAAGACTCTACTTGCAACAAAATAAAATATATAAGGATTTATGCAGTTTCAAAAAGCAATTGTACCTAAAAAAAGCTGCTAGGAATCTTTTAAACTGTAGGGATTCCAAGTCTTTTTGGCGCAAAGTGTGGATCTTAGGTGGAAGGAGCAAGTCATCGTCTTTGAGCGTAAGTGTAGATCAACTAGCAAACTATTTTGAAAACCTCTTGCTCTCAGACTCAAAACAAAACTCTTTAAGCTACGCCCTTCAATACATTTATACCTGAGCTAGACTCGCCCTTTACAATGCTTGAATTATTATTATCACTTAATAAAATGAAAAATAATAAGGCTGCGGGATTAGATGGAATCCCGATCGAGTTCTACAAGTTTTCGACCCCTGAGTTTCTGGAACGTATTTTAGCATTGCTAAATCAAATGGTCATTGACGAGATGTTTCCAAGTAGCTTTCGCTTGGCGAAAATATGTGCTATATTTAAAAAAGGTAATCCAAATCTTCCTGAGAATTACAGAGGTATATCCGTTTTGTGTTCATTAAGAAAACTTTTTGCTCAGATCTTATACTGTAGACTTATAAGATGGGTTGACAGCAATAATATTATAAGCTGTTTCCAAGCTGGTTTTCGGGCTAATCTCTCAACAATGGATCAAATATTTGCTCTTACAAGCATCGCAAGACGTTTTATCGATAAAAAGAAACCATTGTACACTTTTTTTGTAGATTTCAAAGCTGCTTTTGATACTATCAATAGGCATTCACTATTATATAAGCCTTCAACTCTTGGTGTATCAACAAAGTTCATTAAAGTCTATGAACAGCTTCTTTTGAACACGTCTGCGACTTTATGTAATGGTGAACACCAGTCTAAAGCTTTCCGATCAGAAACAGGTGTCCCACAGGGTTGCGTTTTGAGTCCGTTGATGTTCGCCTTATATATAAATGATATTGAAAATTACTTACCAGGAGGTGTAACCTTTGGCGATTTGTCAATAAAGCTCCTGCTCTACGCGGATGACCTGGTGATCTTTTCAGACAATCCTATGACGCTTCAACTCCAAATTAATAAGCTGAAACTATTTTGTGATACATGGGATCTTAAAATTAATATTAATAAATCTAAAATAATGATCTTCAGAACTCAAAATCGATCGGATAACCTTACAAGGAACTGGAATTTAGATGGTCAAAATATTGAGGTAGTTAGTGAGTTTAAGTATCTAGGTCTAATTATAACTCACAATCTAAGTATGAAAGCCCATATTAAAGAAAAACTTTCCGTAGCAAAATCAGCAATTAATACCTTGTGGTCAAAATTTTTTTACTAATAAATTTGTTGACTCTACGTCAAAGTTTAAAGTTTTTAATGCAACGGTTAATAGATGTCTTTGTTATGGAACTGAAGTTTATGGGTACCAATTTTTTGAGGAAATTGAAAGCATTCAAAGATACTTTTTCAAACGAATTTTCCGGTTGCCTTTTAATACCCCCAATTACGCAATATATGTTGAATCTGGTCTACCACAAGTTTATGTGAGGAGTTTGAAAGCCAATGCAGACTATCTCACGAAAGTAATGCATAGATTTGATAGCAATTTACATAAAAGAATTCTACTGGTATCACTCCGCTGTGGTTATTCACCTTTTAGAAACTGGCACGCGCTCGCGTCGGCTCACCGCGTCTCTTTAGATCTGAATGTAAGCAACAGAGAAGAGTGGACAAACATCTTTTATGATTTAATATCGGTGGTAGATGATAAAATCTATCAACAACAATTAGAAAGGGTAACAAATTCCACCTCTAGGGTTACGTATAGACGTTTGAATCTGAGCTTGTGTGATAATAATTATTTTAGGGAGGAACTTTCAACCTCAGATATGAGTTTAATTTTTAAGGTTCGAACTGAAACCCTTGAACTTAATTATAGGCCTCACAGAACAGATTTAGACGCTATATGTTCTCTATGCAACCTTAACCAAATTGAAGACGTACGCCACTTCATTGCAATATGTCCTATTCTTCAAGAAATACGCAGGCTTTATTTTAGCAAAAGCTTCTTGTCTTTCGATGAGCTTATCAGTATTTTAAATGGTGAGAGAGGTTGGAAAATACTTCTGCGATTTGTTTCACACGCAAACAATTACAGGAATTCATATTTGAATTTGTTTTGACTCGACTATTCTTAGTTATTTTATATAAAAAACCATTTTTTTAGCTAAACTAGAAGCCCAAGTATGCCATCACTAACTTTTCATTTACGTTTTCTTTTTTTTCTCGTCTTATTGCAGTTCTTTGACTTTTTTGAATGTAATCCGTAATATCTTGTGTAAATATTAAATATTTCACATAAAATTATCATTTTTTTTGCTTAAATATAAATATAGAAATTGTGTTTTATAAAACTACTTAATTCTGTTAATCTATTTCCGTTAATGTATTTCTGTTAATTTATTTTTGTTAGTATATATTTGTACCATCAGATTTTAATTGTATAAACTGTTTAACTTTGTTCAATCTCTTAAAAAATAAAACTTAATCGATATCATATACGGCAGACGGCTTATATGCCATACTTACATTTTTATTTGAATTAAATATTATATTTTATAAATGTTACTCTATTTTTGTTAATAAATTGAATTGAATTGAATTGAATTGAATAAACTTGATTTTTTTGTCCTAGTTCAATCATATCGTTCATCCCCTTCTTTATCGATTATAAGTGAAATGTTGAGAAATGTTGATGATGAAAAACATATTGGTTTGTACTTATCAATTAAAAACAATACACCAAAATGTTTTAAGCTTCTTAACTCTTTCAGCCCAGCGCAAACCATCAACGACTGCAGCCAGCCCTGCCTTTCAAAAACACCTGTTTTATCCTGACCTTACTCCTAAGTCCACCAAAACTTCACGTGCAAGACCACCAGCAACTGTTCCTTCTCTGGCATGGAAAGAATTTTTTGTAAAAAAAGATCGAGAAAAAGTCCAAAAAGTGGAAAAATTACAATTAAGGAAACAAAATAGAGAAAAAAACGTTTGGAGGGTGGAAAAAATAAGATAAAAGCAATAAAAAAGAAGATTATTGTATGCTCTAAATGCGAAGAAGATCTGATTTCCGACACTGAAGACAACGACTTGAAAACGTCGGTTGTGATTCTTGTCCAAAGTGGTTTCACCTCAAATGTACAACGTTTGCAGGCAGACAATTTGAAGAGATTGCAGATGAAGTGTTCATCTGCCAAAAATGTGATGAATAAGTACAAAACCTGTAATTAATTTTTTTTTTGAGTTTTTTTTTTGTTATTTCTTAATGTTAGTAAAGAAGGTACAAATAGTTAGTAAGTTCTTGAAGTTTGCTTTATTGTTTTTTTTTTGTTTGTTTATTAGTTAGTACTTTATCTTATATAATAAAGATTCCTTTTGAAAAATGTTTTTTTATGAAATGAGATACACCAAGCGTTGAAAAGTTATCATTACCAAATCAATTAAATAGTCGAAAAAATTGGACCGACTACTAAATAATAAAGTGGCCGACTTTTGAAAAAGAGAGGCCGACTACTCAAAAATGAGACTCGCATTTATTAAACCTGTAAATTACTTGTTTAATGTAACAATTTAATCAAAAAGATATTTAATTTGTTAATTAACACGTTTCAAATATTCAGGAAAGCTAAATAACATATCCACAATTTGAACATAGTATATTTTAAGAACGAGTCAAAAGTAAAATTAAAGTTAAGTGGCCGACTACTGCGGCCATCACCTATATTTTTTTTTAATTATGTTAATGAGTTCATAGCATAATATATATTCTTGTTAACCTCTCCCAATTTAACAAACCCTAATCCCTCAAATACATAAACCCAAAAACCCAAAATAATAACTTCACCTCAACACTCAACGTGACTTAAGTGATAACATTTGGATTAAATTCTCAAGTATTACATAATTAATCAATTTAACGCTCCAGCACTCTGCAATCCGAAATCTACTCCAGTAAGATTGCACATTCCAATCAAATTCATCTGATATTCATTACCAATTACCACACATAGTTTAACATTTCCCACCTCACACTCTATGGTCGACACCAACGACTTACAAGATGTAGTCAATCGCTTAAGTTGTGCCATACGCAGTTGCTTAAAGCCATCACCTGTTGTTTCTTCTCCAGCTGTGGCATAGTGTACATGTGCTTGTGCATGTTAGCTATGCATCTTCAAAGCGATTGACTGAAGAACTCTCCTCTCGAGCTACCCTACCTCATTTTATCTCTTGCCAGCAATTTTCCAAAACGTTTTCGACTATTACAATGACATTAAAATCATCCCCCAACATAGAAACGAGCCCCACTGTGGTGCTGGTCTCATTAAATTAGGTGCCATGCTGTTTCAACAACGATATCTTAACATTTTGCCTCTGGAGCATGCCGCTCTACACCTTGAATGGCCTTGAGAACCACCCATCTTAGGAATATCATATTCTGAATTGCATAACACAGATGAGTGAATTTGAATGTATCTATCTATTATTGTAGATACATTTGTATATTGTTTCATTGGACAGCCGTTGATGGATTTAGTTGATTGCTTCGGACCTGATAAGAAATCATTGGAGCATAGCAATGTCAGATGCGTCAGATTGAGGCTTGAAAAGCGGATTATCTCATTTGGTGCGGTTGCTAATGCAATGAAGCCCCACGTGCTTCCTCTGTGTTTCGTCAAGAATCAACTGGTGATTTAAATATATTTTGTCATAAATATATTGTTGTACGTCGTCGGTCGCAGGGAAAGTTTTGTTTTTTTTTTTTTGTTTGTTTATAAAATAAACGCCCTCGAATGGATGTATATGTATGTGAAAACTGTATCTATTTACATAAATTTTTCTTTGGTCTTGTAAAATTGTATCTTGTATCTCCTATTTATGCATGTATGAATTTATTGATTTTTTTGTTTGGGTGCGGGTACAAGGACTGGATTTTAAAAAAGCTTACGTAAATGGTTTCGAGTCGTTAGGCTATACACTGCAACTTTGACAGCAACACTATCGCTATTTCAAATCTCATTCTATTTTTATATTTAGGTAGGAGGCAAGTGCGATTAAATTAAGCCGTAGTTATTATAATGATAAGGCATATACAAATAACCTTTTGATATTAAAATTGCACACGGATTTGTTTATATGTATATAAAGGTGAGTCAGCAGATGGGTGGTGTGGGTGGAAATTCTTGATAAATAAAAACCATATAAAACCATGAATATTTATAAAATATTAAATGTTACCATTCCTCACTCTTAATAAGTCCATAGCAATACACGCACTTCCAAGAAACCAATTTATATTTTAACTTGAGATTTTTGATTGTTTTTTTTAAGCACAGAGCTTCGTTCTTCAGCCGTACATCTCGAAAGTAAATTTTGTTGTCGAACTCTGTTTTCTCATTCCATTAAATTTAAAACCAATGACCATCGACATCTCCTTTTATACTTTTTTCCTAAGCTGGGATCCAAATCGAGCATCATGCAGTAATCGACGCCATTCAGTTTCCTCGTCTGTAATCTGCCTACCAATGTAGGCAAGATTTGAAGAGCCTTGGTTATACGTATTATGATCTGTTGGAACTATTTATGGCTGCTGCTTTTGACCCACTACTTCAATTTAATGCCCCACTTATCTGATTGTTGCACCAACAATCCTCGCAGACATAGCCACCATGTTCTTGCATTAATATGCAACCACAGTATTAGTGCAATCTGCTCTATCTGGACAAATGAGACTCTTACAGTTTTTGTTGACTTCTACCGATTATGACAATGTCGTCGGCGAAAAAGTTGGTGATGGTGGTGGCATTGAAATAGAGATGGTTGTGGATGAGCCCTTAATGGGCCAACGGCAGCGCATATATCCCTGAAGGGGGTTATTGACTCTGGACCCAGTTCCTTTTGTCCAAGGAATCCAACAAAGGACCTGGCCCTCCAGTTTCGGGTTGTGCGTGGGGTTAACAACCCTGCCATGGAAAAAAAGTTGCGAAGCGAGCAATAGCTTCGGAAAGAACGGATTAACTGTTGACGACCCAGAAAAACGAATTAACGACAACGACCTTCGGATCTGCACGTTAAAACTCTTAAAGAACCACGTGCAGCCAAACAACTAGCGGAGGCCCTGAACTGCTACAGAGCAGGAATGGCAATAAGATGGGCCGGGCAAAAGGAGGATGAAAAACTGTGACGTGTACTACGGTGATTGTGAAAGAAGATCACAGCGTTCATTTGGGTGCGGATTCGTCATAAGCGGTAGTCTTAGGCAAGTAGTCTTGGGCTTTCGACAAGTAAGTGAGCGACTTTTGACAAATTCGCCAACATTAGCCTAATATGCGCTCATGCCCCCACAGAAAACAAAAATAACACCACCAAGGATTACTTATATGAGCTCCTCGACAAAACCTATGAGCAATGCTCTAAATACGATCTAAGGATCGTACTAGGCGAAACCCCTATGAGTGTGGTTTCAGACCAGGAAAGTCCACAATCCATCAAATGTTCACGCTATGGCAGATCCTGGAACCTACCCAAGAATTCCAAATCGATACCCACCAACCCTTTATTGATTTTAAAGCCGCGTACGATATCATTTATAGAGACGGGCTATTCAGAGCCATGTCTGGTTTTGGCATCCCCACAAAGCTGGGGCGTACGCTGCCTGGCGTACACAAAAAGGGACACACAACACCGGCCGGCTGTTTCTATGGATTAGTGAGACAATTGAGTAGTAAAGCCCTATCTCGAAAAATAAAGGAAACTCTTTATTAGACCTTGATCATCTCAGTCCTGTTCTTTGGCGCCGAGGCATGGACTCTATCTAAAGCGAATGAAGATATCCTTAGTCATTTCGATCGCAAGCTATTCGGCCCTATCTGCGACAACGGGCTTTGAAGGAGACGGTTCAACCACGAACTATAGGAGCTGTACAGCGACATTCACCTTGTGGAAAAAAATGCGTATATCACCTTTAAGATGGCTGGGAGAGCCATGTAGAACTAATGGACAACAATGCTCCGAATCGCAGGATCTTCGATTCCATCTCAGAGAATAGACGCAGTCAAAGAAGACCTCGCCTTAGGTGGTGCGCTCAAGTGGAGGACGACCTCAACCAACTTGGAGTGCGAAACTGGAGGCAGCTACCCAAAGACCGAGTTGACTGGAGAGCCATGTTAATTGAGGCCCAGGTTCGTTCCGAACTGAAGCGCCCCTTAGTAAGTAAATAAGTAATTGCTGCACATTGTAATATCCCTCTTCTTACTTTTTTTGTCTGCGAAGCCTTTTCTCTGTTCTTCTGAGTTCGTTATGCACCCATTCGAGGTTGCTGCATTGTAATAAGTAATTGCTGCACATTGTAATATCCCTCTTCTTACTTTTTTTGTCTGCGAAGCCTTTTCTCTGTTCTTCTGAGTTCGTTATGCACCCATTCGAGGTTGCTGCATTGTAATAAGTATTTGCTGCACATTGTAATATCCCTCTTCTTACTTTTTTTTTTCTGTGTAGCCTTTTCTCTGTTCTTCTGAGTTCGATATACAGTATTATTTCTTTCAGACACTTATTTGCATTCATCATCAATCCAGTCGCTCAAATCTCTGCGACCACTAACTACCAAATGGTGTCAGTAGTAATAAAGACTTTGTTCTTAAGGCATGACCATTTTCTATCTACGTCCGGCACTCAGGACTTACGCTTTGCTTATCGAGTTTTCATCTATATTAAGAAGCACAATGAAAACAAAAATAATACATAAGATAGCGAGTCCTAGCCCTTCTCTTCTCGAGGAAAAAATAAAAACAACACTGGGCCAAGAGCACTGCCTTGTGGCACACCAGCATTTATTTATTTTAATCCTGCATATTTCATTCTTTTTTTTTCTCTTATTTATGACAAGAAATCACAATTTCAAAATGTACATATACAATCGATTTTAGTAACCAAGGTAACATAAACCGCTTTGAAGCATCCCATTCTCAAGAAAACATTTTTCTGCGTCTGAATAATAAATAAAATCCTGTATTCCTTCATTAAAATAATATTTGAATATTCCTAAAATCCGAATGTTTGTTTGTTTGAATGTGTCAACAAAGGCTTCTTTGTTTAAATTATTTTTTTTTGCTGGGCATACAACATTCTTCTTAACCCAAGAGTTTTCCCTCCGTGAAGTCAAAACAAAAATGACATGAAAAGTTTTTTCACTTCAAAACGGAGAAATAACAAGGAACACTTCCAAGGAGCAATTAGGTTTTATAATGAAGAAAAAATCCCAACTCCTTCCTGGATATCCTTGGTAAATATGCATATATCCCTCCTTTTCAGTGCGTGGTTCATGCAGTTTCTCTGTGTGTCCTAGAAGGGCAATAATGCTAAACACACTTAAGTGTTTCTCACTGCTCGTTTTGCATAAAACCTCTTACATATTCCATTGCATTGCACATTAAGCCAGCAGTAGCGGGCACACTTAGAATGTCTCCATTGTGCCTTTGTAACCATTATTTTTGTCGTTGGCTGTATACGGATTTCCGGGTCAATTATTCTGGTGTCTTGTCATATTTTCAGCTATTTGACGCTCAAACGTCTTTCTAAAAACAACTATAGGTAGAGATTGGTGTCCACATCGTTTTATGTGAACAAATTAGCCACTTCGAATGCATGCCACATGAACTATTTCTAATTTTCAAAAAACGATTGTAGGAAGACCAAGATTGTATCTTCTTTTTCCTCAAGGTCGAACTGTGTGTATCATTTGTCTTCTTTAGCATATTCTATCGAATTGATTGCATAAATTTAAAATGTATTATTTGATTTCTCACTAATGTGCTAACCAAATATTTGTTTTCATTATTTTCAGATGCCAATACTATGTCTACCGACATCCATGGGTTCCAGCTTACCAAGGTGTCATCACGTTTTTCGTTTTAGCAAATTTTACACTAGCGACATTTATGGACCCCGGTGTGATTCCGAAAGGTAATGAAGATGGCACTTTGCGCGCATACACCCGAGGAGAAGAAAAAAAAGGAAATCATAAATTAAATCAATTGCGACTTCAGTCCTTTCAATTTCCTTGTTCTATAAAAAAATGATAAAAGATGTTAAAAACGTCGACTAATTGCATTTTAAGATTAAAAGAGGCCGACAGGATTTGATTGACTATTAATCAAAAATGAAAGAGGGTCTGGAAGTAGTTAATCAAATGATACCATAAGATAAATGAGAATAACTGAATTAAAAAAAAAAATTTAAAAACCATACAATAAATAATACATACGATCATCGCAACAGCTAAAGTGTAAACAAAAGACAGAACTTTGGACCAAATTATCAAAAAAATAAAACTTCCAATATTCAAACCACAACAAAAAACTTTTCACAACGAAATATAAAAGTGCATTTCACGTAAAACACACAAAATCTAAATCTTGATAACCTACAAAAACTAAACTGCACTTATTTTGGTGCCTAGAACCTGCCCTTACATACTTACTAACTTAGGGGCGCTACAGTTCGGCCAGCTCGATCTTTTGCCAGCTGCCTCCAGCTTGGAGTGCGCCAAGTTGGTTGAGGACATCCTCCACTTGAGCTGAGGGCGCCACCTAAGACAAGGTCTTTTTTGATTGCGTCTACCCTCTGGGATGGAATCGAAGATCTGCGACCCGGAGCATTGTTGCCCATTCGCTCTACATGACCTAGCCATCTTAAAGGTGATATACGCATTTTTTGACAAGGTCAATGTCGTTTTACAGCTCGTATAGTTATTGGTTAAACCTTGAACTCAAAAGCCCGATAACCCGGCGAGATGTTCCCTTGCCATTTTGATCTGCAAACATTCAAAACCAATGTTCATCGACACCTCCTATCTCTCCCCTACCTATCTTCCTAATGCCCGCGCAGTGTGTTACATGATAAGGAAAAAAAGTAGTCCTTTTTGCGCGCATTAATTATAAAAAAAAACCCAGATAGTGCCAAAAATCTTCCGAAGAATCTTACGCTCAAAACGACTAAGGATATCTTTTCCGCTTTAGATAGAGTCCATGCCTCGCCGCCATAGAGTAGGACTGGGATGATTAGGGTCTTATACAGTCTTCTTTTTATTTCGAGAGAGGGCTTTGCTACTCAATTGCCTTCCTAGCCCATAAAAACAGCGAATGGCAAGAGTAATTCTTCGCTTTATTTCAGACGAGATGTTGTGAGATGTTAGCGGATCCGATGTACACAAAGTCTCTAACTACCTCAAAGTTGTATCTGTCTGTTGTGATGTTTGTCCAGTCCGCCCGTGTTGTGTGTCCATTTTTGTGGACAGCAGGTACTTTGTTTTGGCCTCATTGACTGCTAGTCCCATCTTAGCCGCTTCATCTTCAATGCTAGCAAAACGTTCCAGTGACAGCTCGCCGAGTTCTGCCAATGATGTCTATGTCGTCAGCGTATGCTAACAATTGCACAGACTTGAAAAAAAATTGTCCCACTACAATTGACTTGCGAGTTTCTTGTAATTTTTTTAAGTATTAAGTTGAAGAAATCGCACGAAAGCGCATCACCTTGTCGGAACCCTTTTTTGACATCAAAAGCTTCTGTGAGGTCAGTACCAACCTTGACGGAGCAGCGAAAGTTCTCCATCGTCATCCTGCACAGTCGGACGAGTTTTGTGGGGATGTCAGGTTTTGGCATGGTTCTGTATAGGTCGTCTCTATAAATGCTATCGTACGCGGCCTTAAAATCGAAAGAGGTGGTGGGTATCGATTTGGAGTTCTTGGGTAGTTTCCAGTATCTGCCGTAGCGTGAACATTTGATCGATTGTGGACTTTCCTGGTCTGAAACCACACTGATAGGGGCCAATCAGGTTGCTGATTGAGGATCTGTAGGCAATATTCAGCAGACTTATTCCTCTATAGTTGGCGCAGTTTTGGGAGTATCCTTTCTTGTGGATCGGGCAAACGATGCTGAGGTTCCATTCATCAGGCATACTTTCTTCTGACCAAACTTTAGAGATGAGTTAGTGTATGCACTGCACCAGGTCATCTCCGCCCGCTTTAAAAAGTTCGGCGGATAGTCAGTCGCGTCCAGCAGCTTTGTTGTTTTTTAGTTTAGATATTGCTGTGCTCACTTCATTATGGTTCATTCTGCCTGACAGCGGGATTTTGGTCTTCATTGCCGTTTAACAGCCTGCAGAAATGGTCCTTCCATGTTCTCAGCACCGACAGTGACTCTACTGCGAGGTTTCCATTCATATCTCTACTGGGATCTGTGCGGGTTTTTTTTCCTTGGCACGTTCTTTACATCCGCACACCGCACGTTATTTCTGGAGTAACAGCTCTCAATATCTTCGATCGCGCGCTTCTCATGCTCTCTTTTTCTTTTGGGGAAGCCGGTGTTCTTCCCGTCTTTTCTGCTCGTAGAGCTTGCGAGCAGCTCTCGTCCTTTTTTGCAGCGCCCTTTATATGCCTCTTGTTTGGCTGCATGGGCCTGCCTGCATTCGTCATCAAATCAGAGGTTTCGTGATGGTGGTCTTGTGTGCGGCAACTCTGATGGCTTGTTGGCAGTCTTGCCACTGGCCGTAATGGATTTCTTGAGAGGTTACGGGATATTTAATCGGCATAGGTTCTGGCGGTTTCTTGCGATTGCAGCTTTCCGACGTCATACTTCCTCACAGCATTACTCCGTTGTAGTGGCGTTCGGGTTATTCGCATTCTTACCTTTACTGCAACAAGGTAGTGATCCAAATCGATGTTTGCTGCTTGGAAGGTGCGAACATCCAAAATACGGGAGGCGTGTTTTGCATAGATCGCAACGTGATCAATCTGGATGACGGTTTTTTGATCTGGGTGCCGCCAAGTCCCTTTGTGTATATCGAGATGAGGAAATGTTGCTTGCAATGGTGACGTTATGTGCCGTTGTGAAGTCAATTAGCCTAAGTCCTTTTCCAGATGTTGTGTCGTGTAGGCTATGTTTTCCGACAACCTCACCAAAGATAACGTTTGCTTGACAAAGCCTTTGCGAATTTGAAAACGAATGTATCTTAATTTTTTTAACACGTTTCTTCGCGGTAGAAATGGCTTTTAAACGGTTCTACGTTCAAGGAATTATTAAAATTGTAGACGAAAAATGCTTGTAGTGCCCCGTGGCTTAGTGGTTAGTGTGTCGGACTGCTAAGCGAAAGAACCTGGGTTCAAATCCAGCTCATAGCCACCTTTTTTTTCTGTGGTACTGCCTCTTGCGAGGAACTGACAAAACCTCCAAGAGTAAAATTTGTCTCGAAAAAATGCATCTCATGTAGCCATTCGGACTCGGTGGTAAACTGTAGGTCCCTTCCATTCTTGCAGAGTAACAACACACACACAGGAATGGTTAAGAGTATAAGTCACTAGGCCTTGGCTCCTTAAGGAGCTGTCGCGCCAATAAATTTATTTTATTTATTTAGACGAAAAATGCTTTGGAATACCTACTTACATATGTATATGTTTGTTGAAAAAACTTTAAATTCAAATGGGAATGTGGTATAAGAATGATGTACATATACATGGTTATACAATAAGAACTTGCCAACTTTTTTTTTAATAAAACGCAAACCATTGCAGATATTTCAAAAACTTTATTATCAACTTGAAGTACAATCGAAACATTTATGAATGGAACTCGACTTCTTTCATATGGCCACGGCGGGCACGTTTCTCGGCTACACATTACGGCCACTATTTCGCGTTCAATGTTGGCTCTGAGCTCTTCCAACGTCGTCGGCTTTTTGGCATAAAACAATGACTTAACGCAGCCCCAAAGAAAATAGTCTAGAGGCATTAAATCGCATGAACGAGGCGCCAAATCGACTGGCCCATTTCTTGAGATAATACGCTCATCAAACTCTTCAATAAATCGATTGTAAGGTGTGCTGTGTGGCTTGTGGCTCCATCATGTTGAAACCACATGTCGTCCAAGTCCATACCATCCAACTCGGACCAAAAATAATTGGTAATCATGGCGCGATAACGCCGGCCATTCACAGTAACGTGACGATCGTTATCGTCGACGAAAAAGAGTTGGTTTGCGAACGATAATTTTACGTGATAACGTCATAAGAAAACATTGATGGCAGCAAAATCAACATACAGCCCGTTAACTCACAACCACAAACTTTCTCGTTAAATCCACACACATACACATACCATTACCTACATCTACTTTAACAAAACTCCGCCATTTTGTCTTTCTTTTTCTCTTCTTGTTCTTTTTGAATTTGAGTAAGATTATTTTGTTCATGTTCGGCTGATGCTTCCGATCGATTATGCTTGAAAGAACCACAGTATCGCAGCGTGCGTCACTTTTCTTATCAGCATTATCAGCATGAGTCTTATCAGCACTATCAACATGAGCCATATCAGCATGAGTCATGTTATTTCGTATGTGTAGCCTGTCACCGATTTTTAAGACGTTATCACGTCAAAAATATGGCTCAATAACGCCGCCGGCATGCAAACTGCACCAAAAAGTTATTTTTGTGGATAAAGTGGTGATTCATGAATAAAATATGGATTTTCTTCCGACCAATAACGCATATTTTGCTTATCGAGCCAATAATGAGCTCGTCACTGAAGATGATTTTGCGATGAAATTCATCATCTTGGCGAATCTTTCTCAGAGCCCAATCGGAGAACGTACGTCGCTTTAAATGGTCTATCGGCTTCAATTGAGTCAGCTTGATCATGAATGGGTGTAAACCAAGATCCTCACGCAAAATACGCCATAATGTGGTCTGAGTGATGCCCAATTCTTGAGAAAGCCGTGGAAGTGACTGATTTGGATCGTTTGCTACGGACGCCTGAACAGCAGCGATATTTTCGACTCTTCGACCAACCCGTTGTCTCACTGATACGACAACATCACGCAACGAATATGTAGAATCATATTTTTGCACTAAACTTGTTATTGCCTGTCTGCTAGGGCGAGAATAACGACCGGAAATTGGAGTTAACACTCTTAAAGTTGCGGTCAACGACTCCGAATTTCAGTAGAAAATTTTTATAATTCGCAGACTTTGCTCGCTCGTGTACTTTTACCATGATGAAAATGTTGAGTTTACTGAATAAATTGACAATTATGGTTTCGATGATTAGCGAAAGGGTGCATACACTAATTAAGTTCAAAGTTGTCCAGTCCCTATTGGAAAAGCCGATATACATATGTATAAGACGATTACCAACACAAATACTAGAATATGTTGAACCAGTTTTGGGACATTTACAAATCTTTCTCCAGAACCCAGAAAAAACGCTTACTTCACCAGTATTTATCATATCATGCCGCACGCAAATCTCACGCTCATTCACGAAATCAAAAATTATATATATGAAAACCCCTTTTTCAAAATAAACATTAACTTATGTTCTTTCAGCATCTCCTGATGAAGACCGCGAGGAGGAATTTCGTGCTCCGCTGTATAAAAACGCCGAAATAAATGGAATAACAGTGCGGATGAAATGGTGTGTCACTTGTAAATTTTATCGACCGCCAAGATGTTCACATTGTTCAGTATGCAATCACTGTATAGAGGTATGTATTTTTGTTCCTTATATATTTATATATTTAATTGATTTTATTTTTAATTTTATTTCAGACTTTCGACCATCATTGTCCATGGGTGAACAATTGTATAGGCCGAAGGAATTATCGGTTCTTCTTTTTCTTCCTTGTATCATTATCGATACACATGCTGAGTATATTCTCGTTGTGCTTGTTTTATGTTCTGAAGAATATGCCGAACATACGGCAAACGGAACCTATTGTAGCGTATCCTTTTGAAAAACAACAAAACTATTACATATGTATATTTTTAACACAATTATTTTGTGTCTAAATGTCACACGAAATACTTGTTTGTGAGCTTAGAGGTATTTTATTTATAAGCTTTAAGTACATATGTATTGCCAGTAGTATTTTAAATCACAAATTATGTATGTATGTATGTATATTCAATTTTATGTTTCGGCCGTCAACCTCAAATTAAATGCTAATTTTATGAATAAGTTAGATGAGACAGTAAAAAGGAGTTTTAGCCTGAGCAATCTGGTTTAGTAACTGAATTGCAGCTCTACTTTGTACATTTTTCTGACAAAAGATGATAATCCAACTAAATTCATTCCTATGGAATATTTCATCATCTTGACCTGTTTGACACATTTATTTTATTAAGTCTGCTTCTGTTTAGACTGTTAATATCCACGTTGTGCTTGGTCTTCCAACTCACAGTTCACCGCCTGGAATTTATTTAAAAGACATTTTACATTTAATTACTTTAGTGAATTACTAATATATCTCCACTTTTATCTCTATGCATCCACATCCAACCAGCTGGTTGGTACTTAGCCACAAGACTTACATAGTTTGATATGATTATGATTTGTTGCTAGGACTTCATTGTGATGTAGCTTTTAATGTCCATATTATCTGTGCCACATTCAGCTGACATAGTACTTCTGAGTACCGAGATATTTAAATTGTTCGACCTCTTCATTGGTCGGCGCTTCCAGAAGATCAAAACCCTGATGTGTGGCATAGCTTGTGGGCATTAATTTTGTCTCTAAAATCATCAAAACAAAACACCTTGCGTTATTGTTTATCTACATTTTTTATATATAAGTAGCCCAGAGGAACACCGGCTTCTCAGAAAGAAAAAAAAGGGATCATGAGAAGGTTGCGATCGTGGAATAGCAGGAATGAAGTTCGAAAGTTTTACAAAAAGGTACAAAGAAACTGTCAAAGGGAGAGAGCTTGAACTGAAGCTTGGAAGACGATCAAAGAAACATCGTAGTGGAATCGCAGTCGATGCAGAGAATATATGGAAAAACCATTTCTGCAGACTATAACGGCGATGACGAAACGAATTTCGCTGTCAGGCGCTGTCACGTTTTCGTGATTTACCGCCCCTTAGGCACATCTGACCATTCTGTCATCTATCCCCGCTATCGTTCTGAATAGGTGTTCTTCAATGCTGGCAAAACCTTTGCGTAAGCTTTCCTATGTGTTCTATTCCTCTGGGCTCTTTCCGAGTGGATGGACAACAGCATTTGTCAAGCCTATTCTTAAAAGCGACTCTTCTTCACCCTCAAACTATCGACCAATTGCACTAACGTCCCTTCTTTCTAAGGTCATGGAAACGCTGATTAATTTTCACCTTAAGAAATATCTCGAAGAACGAAAGCTTCTTAATGATCGGCAATACCGGTTTCGTAGCAACTGGTCCACTGCGCTGATCTGATGGTATATCTCACAAAAAAGTGGAACCAATCTCGCCACCGTTTTTGTGAAAACAAAATTATGGCACTTGATATTATTTAATAGAGTTTGGCATCAAGCCCTCGATAAATCTCTTATTCGTTGGATTAATAATTACCTTTCGAACCGCTCAATACAAGTTGTGTTGGACGGATTCAAGTATAATATTCACAAAATAAATGCTGGTGTACCCCAGGGCTCTGTTTTGTATCCTACCCTTTTCCCCAAATTTATCCACGACGTATTATCTAAAACAATAAATCCAATCAATTGTTTTGCTGCAGCGGCAGCGTACAATATACGGGAATAAGAAATCGCGAGGAATTTAATGCTTCTGAAACTCTATGTTAACGTTAAGTTAAAACATACCTCCAATGCCACTTTCCATGAGTGGCACTTGCATCGAAGAAACCGAAATCCTCTCAGCTCTCGGTATGTATATAACAGACTACCTTCTGTAAAATGAACACATATTTGACGTCGCCAAGAATGCTGCGAGGTGTTTAGGTTTAGGCTTAAGACACAGGAAGTTCTTCAACCCGTCTGATCGGGCTACAGTATATAAAGCATATATTCGACCAAAACTCGAGTGTAATTCCTATAAATGGGCAGGTGCTCCTATGAGTTTTCTGCATCGCATCCAAAAAAGAGTTTTAAAATAATAGGTGATAGAAAAATTACGGATTCAATTACGTCGTAATGTAACGTGTCTTTTACTATTCTATCGCTATTTTTACATACCAGTGACATAGCAAGTTGCATTCCTCCCCTGAAACAATTCATTCGCTCTGCTATAAATGCCCATCAATCTACGCTTAAGCCCAATTTCGGACGTACATCTCTGTACGGCCTTGCTGCCGAACTATTCAAAGCTGCAGGCGATGACTTGGTTATAAGTATGCACCAACTCATAGAACAAAGCATGTTTGATGAATGGAATCTCAGCCTAATTTGCCTGATCCTTAAAAAAGGAGACCCTCTGAACTGCACCAACTACATGGGTATCAGTCTCCTCAACATCGCATAGAGGATATTTTCTGCTGTATTGTGTGAACGCCTAAAAGCCATTCATCAACAACCTGATAGGTTCATTTCAGTGAGGTTTTAGGCCATTAAAGTCCACTATCGACTGAATATTCAAGATATTAGAAAAAACGCTAGAACTTAAAATCGATACCCACCACCTCTTACGACGAGTTATATAGAGCAATGTGCAGTCAAAAAAGGATTTAGACAAGGCGTTGCGCTGTCATGCGACTTTTTCAACATCATACTTGAAAGAATAGTGCAGAACTCTAAAACCAACACCAGAGGCACGATCTTTCATAAGTCCGTCCAATTAGGTACTCGCATACGCCGACGATATTGACATAATCGGAAGAACCCAGCGTGATGTCAGTAGCGCTTTTGTGAGTATTGAGACGGAAGCGGCAAAGATTGGTTTAGCAGTCAATGAGGGCAAAACCAAATATATCCTGTCATCAAGAAGAGACACCCAACATCGACGTCTAGGACAAAACATCACGATAGACAGCTTTAACTTTGAGGCAGTTAGGGACTTTGTCTACGGTAAGCTAGGCTATCCATTCTTGCAGGATAGAGGAGTATATCTTATTGAATTTGTTAAACAATGTTATACCCCGATTATTGCTGCACTTTTTGATATCTCCCTTCTTATGTATGAGACATATATGATGCATTTTCGTCAGTCTTCTGGCATTTCTTCTACATGTACTATGATTTCATGAATATTTACTTGTCGTAGTGTTGGCCCTCCATGTTTCATCAGTTCTGCAGGTATGCCATCGCCCATCGGCTTCCGGGCCTTATTATTTCTGAACCGATTAATTGGCTTTTGTATCTCCCCAATGCTTGGTGGCTGCAGAATGAGGTCTTCCCCTTGATGGTGTCTCCATTTTTCCGTGCGCTCACTGTTCAACAATTCATTAAATTCATTCATTCATTCATTGGTGAACAGATTTCCCACTCCGTCTTAACAGTATGTGCCCACGAGGTGTATATTGCGACATGTTTCTGATGGATCAACGTGTTTCCGAGTGTTTTCACAGTCTCATTTTCTTGTGACGGATTTTTTGACGAACTTTTGCAGTAGAACACATATTCACTCTTTTAGGCAATTTGCTTATGATTCCATAAGAAGACACCATATTATTCGATATTAATATCAACTAATTATTTGTTCCTATAATCTACTTCACAAGATCATATTACTTTCCTTAACTCGAAGATTTAACAGAATTTGCCTAATGGGCATAGTGACAGTTTTGGCAATCCCAATATTTGGTTTAACCGGATTCCATATGGTACTGGTGTCTCGAGGTCGTACAACAAATGAACAGGTGACTGGCAAATTCAAAGGTGGCTACAATCCTTTCTCGCGTGGTTGTTGGCACAATTGCTGTTACACCCAATTCGGTCCACAATATCCAAGGTAAGCGAAGCATTGTGTTAAAATTTCATATGTAAATGAAAAAAATAAAATTCAAATTTACCAAACATTTTAGTTTACTCAAGCCTGAAAAGTATGCTGCCCGTCGATCGCATAAAGATAATCAAGGCATCAGTACAATTACCAGCGAAAGAGAGAATAATTCAGCGAGTGGCGGCGGCATGGGCCGCAACAATACAACTGGCCAAAATTCCACAGGGATGCAACCGAATTACTACGACCGGGACAGACATCATACTCAGGTAAAGACTTATACGGACCAGGGCAATGGTTATAATCAACGGTCGGGCAGTTCAACGCTTTATAGTAAGGTGGGTACACTTGTTGTTCTTTTGGAGCTTTTTTATTTTCGTTCTTTCTCTCTCTTTTATCTATAATTGATTGTCTATCTCTTTTAATTTAGTATTAGTTTTTACTTTCTTATTATTAATTTTGTTTAAGTTTAATCTAATTATAATGTTTTTTTTTTTTTTTTTGTGAATGAAAAAGTTTGGGTGTAATGCAAATTATTATGAAATGTATTTCATTACGTAGAGTAAAAAAGTAAAATTGTAGTTGATTTATCGTTTTAGTTTTTACTTAAAGTAACGGTTGGAATGATTTGAATTTTGAAATAAAATGTAAATATTTCAGATATTTTATAGTGATCCTTAAATACTAAGAGTTTAATTAAAGTTTACTTTAAATTGGCTGCCTTTATTGCTATTTTAAGGGCCATCAGCAATTATGCTCACGGAATGCGCTTTTGAAAGCACTAGCTATTTGAATTTAAATTTCAACAAAATTAAAACAGATGAAAACTTCCTGTGTACATTTGTATGTATATCAAGTCATTTTATTGGAATTTCAAAACGTTTTAAAATGTATGAACTTAACTGAGGAACGGTAACGAATTTGGTGGTAAAGGTTAACATAAAAATTATTATCGACCTAAGTTATAACTTTAATATGATGCTAAACATAGTATTTGGTGGTGTAATTGCCGTACAATACGAATGCAAGGGATTGGATGTCATTTGTTGTTGTTTTACGATTGAAATTTCACACACAATGTAAACATTTATCTAAAAACTTTTTAACTCCATAATTCCAGGCTTCAAATGGAAGTAAAATTCGGAAAATAAATCTTTATTTATCCATTGCAAGCCGGATCACACACCAAGCATCTAATTTTTATTCGACTTGATATATTTTACAAAAATCTGTACACAAAATTGCTTTTAAACTTTTTCACATTTTTTTTTTGTGTAAGCGATTCTTACATTTTTTATTTAAATGCAAAAAAAATAGCGGACTGGTATAATTTTTTATGCTTTAACGAATTAATTTCATTTTCCATACTTCTTATTAAAAAAAAGGTTTTTTTATAATTATTAATTTTTTTATACAAAAATATTATTTTCTGTGCTCACACATAATGTCACGTAGATGTGCGCATATGTAAGTTTAAAAAAAGGTTTCCAAATAAAATTGAAAGTAAATATACGTAAATAATTTGTTGATCCCTTAATAATTCCCCCACCTTTACTTTATTTTATAAAAAAATATGTAATGTAGTTTGACGTCTTATTTTTCATTTACTTGTTATAAATTTTATGTTTATGAAACTAATTGTTTGTAGAAATTGAAATAATTGTAAATAATAGTTTTTTTTTATTGTTTTATTATCTAACATTCATTAGTTTATCAAATTGACTTATTTTACCCTGTTTGATAGAAAAAAAGAAACATTTACGGGAATTGTATGTTTTTAAGTTTAATTTTATTCAAATAAACTTATTTGAAAAGTAATTAGCTGTTAAGTTACGATATTCCGAATTGTTCACATAAGACTTGTAAGGCGAAAGAAAAATACAATTTTAACATTAATGAAGTGGTTTACTTAAAAATATGATAAACTATCGCCCTGAATGTTAATTTAGTATCTGCTTTGTGCTTTCTATTTGAATATAACTATATAAATGAAGATTGAGACTTCATGCTCAATTTGACTATGCTTTGACGACATATTTGACGACGATTTTTATAATCTAAAGTGGGACAACAATTCTCCCACTTTACTGCTTTAGAGAATGTCGGCAGCTCTCCCGGTTTCCCAGGGTGGACCTGGGCCTTAACCAACAAGCTTCTCCAGCCAGCTTGGTCCTAGCTACCTACCTCCACGTGGAGTCGGTTGAGGTCCACCACCTGAGTCTCGGTCTTCCTTTACTGCGCCGTCCCTCTGGGGTGGATTCGAAGATTTTCCGGGCCGGAGCATTGATGTCCATCCGCTGAGACGTTGAATTTTTACTCTTTTGGCTAGGTCTGTGTCGTTGTACAGCCGGTAAAGTTCTTCATTGTATCTTCTTCTCCACTCTCCGTTTATGCATATGGGACCAAAAATCACACAGAGAACCTTTCTCTCGAAACAGCCTAAAGTGTCCTCATCCGCTTTTGACCGTGCCCAGGTGTCTGCACCATAGATCAGGACTGGGATGATGAGGTTCTTATAAAGGGACAATTTAGTTGCCCGAGAGACGGCTTTGCTACTCAATTGTCTTCTAAGCTCGAAGAAGCAGGTATTGGTAAGAGTTATTCTTCGTTTGATTTTAAGCGCTGGTGTTGTTGTCTGAGTTAATAGCGGAGCCTAGGTACACATAGTCCCTAACTACATCCAAGTTATAGCTGTCTATGGTGATGTTTTGTCCAAGACGTCGATGTTGGGTGTCTCTTCTTGATGACAGCATATACTTGGTTTTGCCCTCGTTGACTGCTAAACCAATCTTTGCCGCTTCCGTCTCAATACTCACAAAAGCGCTACTGACATCACGCTGCGTTCTTCCGATTATGTCAATATCGTCGGGGTATGCGAGTAATTGGACGGATTTTTGAAAGATCGTGCTTTTGGTGTTGGTGTGCGAGTTCTGCACTATTCTTTCAAGTATGATGTTGAAAAAGCCGCATCACAGCGCAAATCCTTTTTTGACTTCAAAAGTGCCGGTGAGGTAAAGACTGACCTTCACGGAACAGCGTGCGTTTTCCATCGTCATTTTACACAGGCGAACGAGTTTGGCAGGGATGTTAAAACTGCACATTGCTCTATATAACTCGTCTCTATAAAGGCTTTGAAATCGATGAAAAGGTGGTGGGTATCGATTTGTAGTTGTTGAGATTTTTCCAAGATCTGCAGTAATGTGAATATTTGATCGAAAGTGGACTTTCCTGGCCTAAAACCGCACTGATATGCACCTATCAGGTTGTTGACGAATGGCTCAAGGCGTTCACACAATACAGCAGAAAAGATCTTGTAGGCGATGTTGAGGAGACCGATACCCCTATAGTTGGTGCAGTTCAGAGGGTCTCCTTTTTAAGGATCGGTCAAATTATGCTGAGATTCCATTCATCGGGCATGCTTTCTTCTAACCATATCTTGCTAATGAGTTGGTGCATACTTATAGCCAAGTCACCGGCGGCTTTGTTGCTCTTAAGCTTAGATATACTAGCTTTCATCAGATGTGGTGGGCGGAATTGTTGGTCTACTTCGCCCAGATAAAATGGACTATTCTGCCTGACAGTGGAATTCGTTTCGTCATCCCCGTTATACAGTCTACAGAAATGGTTTTTCCATAATTTTAGCATCGACTGCGATTCTACTACGATGTTCCCTTGATCGTCTTTGCAAGCTTCAGTTCGAGCTCTGTAACTTTGACAGTTTCTTTTTACCTTTTGTTAAAACTTTCGAGCTTCATTCCTGCAATAACAGCTCTCCATTCCCTCGATCGCGCGCTTCTCATGTTCCCTTTTTTCTTTCTGAGAAGGCGTTGTTCCTCTTCTGCTCGTAGAGCGCACGGGTAGTTCCGTAAACCGTAAAACCCAGCACTTCAGTGGTGGCTTCCCTGATGGAATTTTGGCAATGTTGCCTCTGGTTCTTAATACTTGATGCTGGCGGTTATTTGAGACTTGATCGGAAAAGGACCTGGAGATTTCGGGATATCCTCAGTCGTACTTTGGCTACAACGAGGTAGTGGTCCGAATCAATGTTTGCCCCTCGGAAAGTTCGGACATCCATCATACTGGAGTAGTGCCTTGCATCGATCGCAATGTGGTCAATCAGTGGACTAATCAGAAGATCTCCATGTCCCTTTGTGAATGTTGAGGTGTGGGAGCTTGGTACTAGCTAATACAATATTTCGCCCAAAACCTCTTGCCGGAGCCTGCCTCCAACATTCCACGTACATATCCGAAATTCGTTGTCCTTATTTCGTTTGCAGGGTTCGTCATCAGTGAATCCGTTCGTATCCGAGGCTTGTGGTTGCTTCGCAAATAGTTGTTTTTGACATGGCCGGGAAGTTATCCCGAGCACAACCCCCAACCTGGAGGAACAATTCCTTATTGTGATGGCTTCTATAAATGATTGATAGTTTATTGTCCGATTTTGTATTTCAAGTTTTGTTTTTTATAATGGTGGGTACATTCAGAGTTGAATATGCTAATATTCGTGGTTTTAAGGAAGAATTTTTATTTACTGGACCACGACTGTACTTCAATTTTATTAAAACATAAAAAATACGATATGTATCTGAAGGCTACGAATCAATTTCAAAGGTTTATACCAAAACATTCGTATTTTTATTATTTTTATTCGTCGCTAGAGCTTCATTTAATTTTGTGTTATGACACTGTAAATACGTCACAGTATTTTTTTTTATTTTTTTTATTAACTATATTAGAATTCTAACCACCCCAAAATAAAACCTGAGTAAAATATCCCAATAAGCTAATTTTTGCTTTAACACGATAAAAAAATAGTTAACAATTGGTTGAGTGCATGCAGATTTTTCCTGAGTTTTGCTTACTGATCTTCTTTTGTAATTAAATTGGTCATAAACTTGTCCACACTAAAAGAACGCACCGAACCGAAGGTAAACCAATACAAAATATTTGTTTTATTTACAACAAAAATCTAATCTAATGTTTATTAATATTATTATTTTTTTTATTAAATAGAACTTAAGGTTATACTTGTTCATAAAATTTATAATATTTATTACATAAATATATTTCTTAACAAAAATATTTATACATTTTTTTCATATAAATGTTCATTGTGTTTTAACATAAATTTTATTTGTTCCATAATATTCTATCTTTCAATTTTATTTATTCCCAACTCTAATTTTCGAAACAAAATATCAATGTGAATATTCAAAATTTAAATTTCCAAAAAAAGTTAACACCATCCTTATATAACTATTAAGTTTAATAGTAAATATTTATTGAATTTCCAATTAACCTACATTAAAGTATGTGTTATCTTTCTTTTTCAGTTTATATATTAAAAAAAAAAACATTTTTCATTGCCTTTTATATAATTATGATACAAGTATTATGTACATGAAAAAAATAAAATTAATTTAAACTAAAAAAAGGTTTTTTGTAGTAACTATGTATTTTATAGAAAGAAAAACTGTCAGAATATTTAAATTTTGAGATAAGGATTCTTATTGACTTAAATAGAAAAACTAATTGAAACAACTTTTTGAAAGTTTAATTATGTTCCACTCATACAGCTTTCACCGGGTCGTGATTGCTCTGACACTGACATGGATCCACCACAGGCATCGCAGAGTCAAGATTGTGAGCCAACCCCACCGTTGCAGCGGCATAATTCAAGTAATTTCTATTTGCCACCAATTGAGAATACAGGCATGGTGGTTGGGGCAAACGGACCCAGTGGTGTGGGCGGAGGAGGTGGCCCGGAATCTCCACGCCACATGAGAATGTATCACCCGCGGCATAGTCCTCATTCAAGGCAGAGGTAATTCTAAATGTTTAACACCAATTTTCAACTTATTTGATTTTTTTTTGCCTCAGAGGGCTTGAACCACAGCGAGTCTACAACCCTGATGCACTTTCGCCTGATCATCCAACGCACCCAGGCAATCCCGCAATAGTGGCAGCACAAAATCGAGCCGTTACCTCAGCCACACCCACAATGCAGCAACGAATCAAAGCACTGGGCGTAGCGACCCCCCTAGCCATGTCTAGTCCAGTCCGAAGGTTAGTATAGATCAGTTCTTAATGTGTTGTCATTCCGCTTTTTGTTACTTACATATATTATTTTCTTATTTGTTGTTTCCTATTATTGTTCTCTTTTTCTCGAACAATTAAATAGTTGTACCTAAAAAAATGTTGATTATGTTAAAATGTTATTTAAATTTTTACACAATATTGTTTTTTCTTCTTTTATAAACAAAAAAAAAATAATTGCAACAATATTAACACTTTTGCAAAAAAAAACATGCATAAAAACTTTGTTGACGCAATCGACAATTTTTTTAATAAAAACCGCATTGGTTGCGAACAGATGGACATAGCTGGAAGTACCTTCGATTAGTATTTACCTTTACCGGTAATTGAAAATGCAAATAAATAAATGAATTTATAATATTGCCTTAGGTTCATTCGACGATCGTGATTGCTTTTATTGTGTAACTTTGATTTTGATTAGAACTAAAATAAGTGTAGTTTAAGTTAAGTCTGTATGATTTTTAAAGCTAAGTTTTTTGAGTTTTCATATTTTAGTTTTTATAATTGACATCTGCAGCCGCAGCCCATACACAGCGCTATTGTTTATTTAAAACTAGATTTTCTTAAATAATTGGCTTTATATTCTGTTTGAAAAAAAATGTAGTCCAGCCCATGCAAGTATATTATATATTTTGTTGGAAAATTTCAGAAAATTCGTTGTTTAAAGCGTAGGTATCAAAATAAATTGTTGGTTTTACTTGTTACACTCCTACCAGAGAGAATGCTTCTTCGACCTTTAACTGCTGGGATATTCTACAATGTTCTTTCATCATCCTTGCATGTTTAGTTTCTAGATTTATAGCATTGGAAGTTCCATTTTAACCTTTGGAAACTTTGGAACAACATCCTTGCTGTAGAAGCTCTTCATTTTATTTATGGATGGCTTCACACGCTCTTTTTGTTAGCTTCGAGAAACAGATGTTCCTCCTTCCACATCTTCTCGTAGAGCCTGTGAGTAGTTCTCGTTCTTCTATGCGACGCCCTCAAACAGTAATTTTCTAATTCTCATAATCCATCTCCAATACCTTCCCTGAATTCACAACTAACTCGTTTCGTATCTCCTCGCAAATCAGCTGTTAAAAATCATCAATCATTTCGTCCATTCCCAAACTCTCCACAAAGCATATAACTGTTCCAGTAATCAAATTTTTTCGTCGGTAAGTAATTTGTCTGCCAATATTGCTTTGCCCAAAACATCGTCTGAATGTATTGATTCTCCAAGGTTTTATTCTCACGGCTTAAGGATCACCGAATAAATGCAAATGTGCGTTTGTACCTTGCATATTTTCATAAGAAAGATTATTCCATCTGCGTTGATGGTGAAACGTGTATCTTTCAATCCCTTCAAAACTTCAACTTCCAACTGTCTATTATCAAAATGTACGGGGTCTTTGCACGGAAGCTTCATCTAATCCAATCCAATTTGTATGCTTTCTGTTAAGCTGCTGGTAATTTACGGTGTTTATGGTCAAACCAAGAGTACCTTTGCGTGGCCATGAAAATCCCAGCACCCATATTGTATCATTTTGGCAATGTATCCACTGGTTCTCAAGACTTGAGCTGGTCATAGAGGGCTTCTTATGTGGTTATTAAGCTAGCAGTAGACGGTCATTGTATTGACCCTCTGACGTCACTATGACGTAGTTATCTTTACTAAAAACGTCATGTCTTGTGATATTGTAAAATGCGGTCATCGCGCTGACAGCAATAATGTCGGGCACACTAACACTCCTTTTTTGGTCATGCATCGCCGTGATTATTTGCGATGACGGTGTAATAACCATGTCATTGTTAATAGGACACGCTGACTGTTCCAACACGGCACGAATTTCTGCCGGGTCATCGCTGTAATTAGGCACGTTCGGAGTTGAACACCGTTTTATTCTTAAACTACGTCAAACGGATTAATAATAAGAACTTTTAAAATTGAAAACAATAACTAAAAAAAAAAAAAAAACAAAAAGAAACAATTTGTAGCAAATTCGAGCAAATGTAGGACGTTTTGAAAGAAATTGTTACCTTTTACGTCATGCGTTCAAAAAACGAACAATGTATGTTTCAGCTATTAAATCAGAAAAGTCTACGACACATTGTAGATTCTCTTTATTAGTTTGGAAAGCGTACAACTGCCATTTTAATTTTTTAAACACCACCAACAAAATAGTGACTTTGATCAACGATCGTTAATAAAAGAACGCAATACAGATGATGAACACAAAATATGCTGTATAAACCCAAACCAAGCTGGTACAGATTTCTGATATATTTTGACCTAAGTTACATGATTCTTCTTTTCGTCTGTTTCTTCATTTGGACAGACACGTACGTCGATGTACACTGATCTTAATTATCATGACAATTTCCATTTCTTTCGCTCTTTTATTACAATCAAATTTGCAAAATTATCACAAAATCAAGAAAAAAATACTATAGCTAATAGCTATCAAAGCAGAAAGGTCTGCAACCCCGAACGTAAGCAAGTAGCTGACGGTGACGATGAAAAAAAAAACTAAACTACCAAAAAAATGTAAGGAAACAAGTCACGATGACTCAATTTATTAACGCCGCGTGATCGTCATTAAAGTAAATGACTAGTGTCATCGTGGTTTCAGATCATCGTCAACGATCAGCTGTCAATTACGCTGACACACTTTGACGGAACAACAATGGCAGACTGGAGTCATCCCTGTCATAGTCACTGTTGCTAGCGATGACATGACTATTTTATTGTGACGTCAGAGGGTCACTGCGATGCCCAATGGCCGTCTAACACTAGCTTTAGAGAATCAATCAGAAAAGCACCTGGCGATTTCTTGCTTTTCCAGTTATAAGACGTCAAACTTCCGCATAGTATTCCCTCTTATAGGTGTTGGTCGGGATGTCGACAGGCGTAACTTGGATGAATGAGGTTATCGTCACTTCCGAGTCATTCTTGGCTCCTCAGAAAGTTCCCTGATATTGAAACAATGACTTGCGGCGACAAAAATGGGTTATTCTGATTGTAAGTTGATTGAACATGAGAACATGGCATAATAAGGTAACTGCTAATCTTTTTTGTCCAAGAACTAAACGGGTGTTCTCTATGGAAGCAAGCCTACATTAAAGGCTTATTTTGTCAAAAATTCACTCACTCACAATGTTGCCTGAGTCTGCTCCCAACGGTGAATATTCATTCGGTAGTTGGCAGTTTTTATCTTCCTTTTGCCTAACCCATTCCCTCGCATATCATTTATACGAATGCCATAAATAAAACTGTGCTTAACCTTATAATTGTAGTCATTTTTCAAAAATAATTTGCTAGAGTCAGAGTGGAAATCTCCACTTTGGGGAAAAAGAAAAATCCTTAATTTGTTATAAGGTAAATTCCACAGAGAAAATTATATAGTTTAAGTTGAATGTCGTTGTATAAGTTTACGTTAGTTATTTTTTTTTATTTTTTAAGATCACCAAAACTAAAAACCCATTAAAAATCATGGTTTTAAACAATAAAAAATTAAATTAATTTAAAAAACAAACTATTAATCCCAATTCATTTCTACCTAGTCTCCACACATCCGAATCAAACTCAATTTGTTAGTAGCTTTTGCCGTCGTCCCCTTCATCATATATATTGAAAGCAGGTGAGGTGAGTTTGTGAACTATTAGTGCTTTAGAAAACGAATTTTGTCCGAAAACATCTTTTTTTTCTGTTAACTTATTGATAAGCACTTGTCTTTGCAAATGGTTTGCGTTTCACCACACTTATAATATACATAAAAGTTTGAAAAATAATTTGTTTTGAGCTGTGGTTGGGCTTATGTGATTCTGATTATCATAACTTAATTTTGTTTTTGTTTTAATATAATTCATTTCATTTTGTGATACAACAAAACAAAAGTGCCTTATTTTGTTATAAAGTTTTTTCTCAGTGTTTATAATATGCTTAAGATTTGTGTTTCTTGGATTTATGCTTTAATGTGTCCGTTAGCGTGGTTAGAAGAAAATATTAAAATTAAATCATTCATAGTATTTGTTACTAGTAATCAAATAATTTTTTAATCACATGGTCATAGATTTTCGGGTTCATAAAAACACTAAACAAAAAATAAATAAATAAAAATAAAAATTAATATCACAATTAGAAGTTTGCTTTAAAGATTCTATTCGAATAAGCTATAAAGGATTTTTAAATATTAAATAAAACTGTTTGCAATATTACTTTGCTTTTGTTCAGGGCAAAAAGTTTTTGAAATGCTAAGAACGCTGTACATGTTTCAGTCAGCGGAGTATTTGTATTTGTATTTCGCTCACTTAAGGGGGCATCCACAGGCAGGCAAGAATGTGCAAATTTTGAGTTTCCGCAAATTAATTTCAGACAGGCTTGCACATTCTACCTATACATTCAGAAATTAATTTTAACGGGTGAAGTTGTAAGGGTTTCAAAGACTTCTCACATGAGACCAACGACCAACAAATGAACATTTGTCCATTTTGACTTTTTTCACAATGTGTTGTTTTGTCTGTAACGACCAACCTCCAAGAAATCAAAACCAATGGTAATTTTGAGGTTATTCCTCGATCGAATAATGTCCCCTCTTACAATGGGCCATTAATGGTTCCTCATATGGTCGATGAGATGGCCATGGATAATTGCTTCACCTCTAAACACTGGCTGTCAACGCTCTGTGCCATCAGCCATCTGACATCATTCACTCTTCTACCCGATGTCCCATAGAGAGGTTTGAAGGTGAATAGAGTTGGCAGTTCGTAACAATCAGATTGCAATTCGCGACGACCAATTTGTTGTCTCAAATTAATTTTGTTTTAGTTCCTTAAATGCAAATTTAAGTATCTAAATGTTGCCATAATTTGTGTTGGTGAAGAAATTGGCTGCTGGTTAAAGCCATGGCTATAAAAAGGAATGCATTTTCACATACAAACTTGTTGGAAGAATTAAGGCTGACGAAGGCTTTCTGTTTTCATATTTAAAGTCTAAGGTGGTTAATCTACTGCTGGTGCAGGTTTGCATCTCGCTTATAAGAAATCAATCGATAGAAGTATTTTAATTTGCGCATTCGTTTTTTAAATCCACAGACAGGCATGCTGCGAAGTTTAACATTTTGTTAATTCTCGCAGGCCAAGCTTACAGGCAGTTTAGCGTACGCAAGCAAAGTTTTGCGCAAGCTTGCCTGCCTGTGGATGCCCCGCTTTAATTTAAAACGTCTCATCAAAAATGGAGACAAAAAGTAAATACTTATTAATTTCTTCAGGGGCGGGTCAATCTGCTTATTTGATTTGAAATCAAGGATTTGGCTGTCAAAGTGGCACTTTTGAGGATTTTATTTGTTCTCCTAAAAAATGTCTAATAGTGAGTTTCATTCGAATTTTAAAGATTTTATCTCAAAATCAAGATTTGATAAAATTATAGGAATGGTGAAGGACTGTCACTCTTCCTTTGTCATTTGCATTAGCGATGCAACACCGTACATAAAAACATCGATGTTTGAACTTCGATGTTATGATGATGATATCGATATTTTTGCGATGTTTAAGAAAATGTTTACGGACTGATTTTTTGATGCTCAATAAGCGGTTACTTCTTGAGTTAAAATGCGAATCGAACAGAAATAAAATTAAAAAAAAACAATAACTACTATTTTTAATTCTGAAGTTTGTTTTATAGCGATTGTAAAACACCAAATGCGGTTAGCAAAACTAAAAAAATGGAAAAATTGTTTTTTGCCGATATCTCATAAGATTTGAGGATATATTGAAAAATAACCTGAAGTAAATTTATAGGTTTTTTAATTATCTACAACTTTTCTGCAGACCATTTTGCGATCAGAAATTTAACTTCGACGGAAATTAAAAAAAAACGTTTTTATTTTATTTTTCCCCTTTTCTACTCCCTTTCACTGACGATTCCCATTATTGCCATTTTGTAGCAAAACTAGAAAAATAATAATAATTTGTGTTTATTTTGTTTTTATCTCCCGGAAATAAACAATCGCAATTTCATAATTCGTATATAAAAATGTATATATAAATGGTGTGAAAAATGTATAGTAATTCATCAATTGAGAACGGCTGGGCTGAATTGGCTCAAATTTATTTTCCGTTCTTTGTAATTGCTAGGAGATTTTTACATTTTTTGGGAAAACCCTGGAAAGTCGGGAAATTGGAAAAATCGAAAATTGACTTTTTGTATGGAATGTCATATGTAGTGCCCCGAATGAGCCTGGATTCGAATCCAGCTCATAGCCATCTTCTTTTCCGGGGTACTGCACCTTGCGAGGAACTGACAAAACCTGCAAGAGTATAATTTGTCTCGAAAAAGTGCATCTCATGTAGCCGTTCGGACTCGGCGGTAAACTGTAGGTCCCTTCCATTCTTGCAGATTAACAACACACACACACAGGAATGGTTGAGAGTATAAGTCACTAGGCCTTGGCTCCTTAAGGAGCTGTCGCGCCAATAAATTTATTTAATTTATGGAATTTCATATATTTTCATATAACCAACATTAAATTTGAAAGGCCTGGCCGATTTTAAAAAACATTGTATATCTACGTTTACGTTTGTGATTTTTGGCTATAATTGGACTGCTTTCGTCGGTATCAAGAAAAGCTAGGGTAAACCCGAGCAACGCCTGGTGGGTCAGCTAGTTTAATATAGACATTTCACTATTTTGATTTTAAACTGTGTCCACATATGTGTTGTTTCGATTCTTTGAGAAAAGAATTGGTTTTCTCTTTTCAGACAAAAAACTGGTCATCAATTGCCTAACACAAACTGATGCGATGTATCGATGTTTAAATGAGTTTCAACATTGACGTTTATGAACGACACATCGATTTTTAAAACATCGATGTATCGCTTGCATCCCTATATTTAATTTTGTTGTTTCTGTTGTCAATGTCAGAAAAGATTAATTGCATGTATGCGTACATTCAGATCAAATCTTTCGTGCTGAGATCTTTTGTTGAACGAAACTTGCTATAAGGATTTTAAATAAAAACCTCCGTTATGCAACTTTAACAGCGAACTAATATCTTAGTTGTGCCCCGTGAGCCGCCTCTTTCTGGCTCACTGCCTATTCCGAGGAAACCATCTGTGTTGTAGCTTTTTTTGTTGTCTTGAACTGGGTTCTCATCGGATATTCTTTCTACAAGGCAATACCAGCTAGATTGGTCATGTTGTACTCTGATGAAGATAGTATTTTTGACTTGGAATCTTTTTCGGGCTTTCTTGTTACTTATTCTATCTCATATTGTTACTCCTGCTCTTATGAGAAGCATCTTTATTTGAATCTTCCGTCAGTGTACACTTATACGTCTTATACCTACTTTGCTAAACTTATGTAAGCGCTGGATGAACAGCGTCGTAAAGAGCCTTCTTTTCATAATCACTTACGCGAAACTTGATATTGTTCGGGAAAAATTGAAAATTTAAATTAAAAATTTTCTACCGAGGTATCCGCGCTTTCAGTAAATAATTTTTGATCCATTCCCAAATGGGAACTGAATTATAAATAAATTACTTTCTGTGCTAAAAAAAGAACAACGTTTGCTCAACAAGAAAAACTAGTGGATATATTGTCCCCATGATGATCATCATCATAATCGGCGCACAAACCGGTATCTGGTGCAGGCCTCCTTCAACAATTTCTTCTATACATCTCGATGGCTGGCACGTTATCCAATTGCGCTCCCTAAGGCTTCTTCCTAGTCCACGCCATCCTTCTAACGTAAGTAAGGCATGTCACGTTGTCTTTTAAAATAAAAAAAGAACTGCTAAAGACTTTCCCATCTTGTTTCTCTTCAATCATGCGAGCTAGGTGCCCAGCCCACCGGAGTCTACTGAGTTTTAATTTTTCCACAACATCTGCTTCGAGATAGATTTCATACGATTTATGGTTGTATCTTCTCTGGAATCGTCTTACCTTCCTCACGGGACAACAATTTTCCGTAAGACTTTCTTCATGAACGCGGATAAGAAATCAGAGTGCCAAGTGAATACTGGTAAGACTTGTACAGCAGAAGCTTGATTTTTATGGTAAGGTTTCTGGGGCCTAGGCAGACTTTTTAGTAAGCTTTGTTGGATTTTAACAGCCGCCCGCGTATTTTTCTTCTATATTATTATCGGCTGCTACTTTTGACCCAAGGTAGTTAAAGGACTGCAATACTTCAAATTCATGTTGAAACCCTTGACGGATTTCATTAAAAATGTTGATTGTTCTGGATAGAAAACAGGCTACTTTTACGTGGCTTGTATTGTTGGTCATGGTCAGCCTACATAGTCGTCAATTTATTTTGGGATGCTGATAGTCTTGTCAAGTTCCATCCTGGCTATACGATCGCAGGCGGCTTTAAAGTCTATAAAAGGATGGTATGTTGGAATATTGAAATCTAGACTTTATTCCATCACCTATTTAAAGCTTAAGATCTGATCAATTGTTGAATGACCTGGTATGAAACCACATTGATATTTGGCGATTATGGTCTTAGCGTATCCGTTCTTGTTGGATAAAGAGTAATATCTTATAGGAAGTACTCAACAACATTATACCGCTATAATTGCTGCACTTTGTGATATCTCCCTTCTTATGTATGAGACATATGATGCCTTGACCGGAACGATTAATTGGTGGCAATTGCAATGGCTTGCTGTATTATGTTTTAGCTCGAAGGAAGATCTTCACTATTGATCATAGATGTAAGATTTTTCAACTAACTTTAAGAGAACTGTTAAATTAATGTCCGGAATAGCCCTGTTCCATTTCATTCAACTTCAGAAAATTCACATATACATCTAGTTGTCGTTTACAAATATTTAAGATGTTCACTTGAAATATAGCTCAGCAAGGAACAATTTTTTTCATAATTGAATTGACGTGGAACTACTTTTTACGATATAACCTGCAGTAGTATACATTCATGGACCCTCATTAGATTGAATTCATCCAATACATTTTTTTATGATAGTGTGTCTTAGTATAAAGTAAAAGTTTAAAAAGAAATTAGTCGATAAATATAATTGCTTGGTTAAAACAATGTCCAGTTTATCATTTCGACAAATAAAAACATTGGGTACGTTTGATTTTCAAATTTCATCATAAATAAATCATATCTTCTCTCTGTGGATTTGTGGTAGAAACAAAAACAGCATTAATAACAATAACTATTTTAATATTATCTAACAATAGAACTCGCAACATTTCAAGACATCCTGATCGTTCAAAAAATCTACTTCATTCTATATCTTAACAATAACTGCATTTTGTTGGAGCATTTGTTTGTGTTTTTTTTCTTTTTAAATACAAGTTTAACAATAAACTATTTTGCCTGCACTCCATGTTGGCACTAGAATTAAATTATCCGTTTTATAAATAACCAAATCTAATGAATGTTGTGTTTCTTTTTTTTTTCTTAAGGTCTAATCCTGGCACACCAACTCAACCCCGACGACCAGACTTTATAGCTGTTGGCTTAAATCAACAACAATCGTTACAACCAAATAACAATCAGCAACAGCAGCAACAACAACAGTCACAAATTTATTATGAATATGCACCTGGGCTACCCACGCAACAGCAGCAACAACAACAACAACAAATGATGATTCACCATAATGGTTTATCGCAGCAACAGCAGCAGCAGCAACAACAGCGAGGCATGGGAGTTGGAAGTGCCATAGGGGGAATGATGTTAGCCAATACTAGCCAATACGGATCGCCCCAGCGACGTTTTCTATCCGAAGGCGAACTAGTTCGACAAGGTGGAGGAAACAGTGGTCCCTCTGCCAACGAATTGTCCTATGCCCGAACGAACAATACAGTCGACAATATACGAGAATTGGCTGGTAGCCCTCAACGCGGTGTCTACATGTGGAAAGATACATCGCCTGGTTTCAATAATGGCACCAGTGGTGGGAGCGTCGGAAATAGTGCTGGCACTATCTCCAATCATCACCCTGCTCAATATATGAATATGCCACAGCACCCGTTAAGCCATGTTATGAATCAAGTTCGTCTACCATTGAACGAATACCATCAGCAGCAACAACACCAAATGCAATACGATATTCATCACCATCGGTCGAATCCTACAAGTCCAACTATTGTTGTAGCCACTTCCCAGCATTTAACACCAAATCCAGTTCAGACATCACAGCCATATGGAATGATGCGATATGGTGGCGGAGGTAATACTAATCCTTCAACAAGTACTGTAATGGCTCAGTCCTCGTCGACGAATACAATGGTTGGCAGTGCGGGTAGTGGCGGTGGCTATCAACCAGCCCTGAGGGGTGGAGTTCCTGTCTTCCCTCCGAATCCAAATATGCAACAGACACAACCCTCGCCACAAATTAAACGAAAACAAACACCAACACGACCAATGTCATTTGTGCGAGCTTTGGAAATGACCGATTCCATGGAAATGCAGTCGATGGATCAACATCAACAGGCCCGAAATAATGGCAGCGTAGTGAATTCTGGCAACAACATCTCTGGCAATAGCTTAGCTCCTTCGTCGTCTGTTGGTAATCAGCAAAGGGCCACTACACCAACACCAGATCGAGCTAGTGTATATGATATGAACTATGAAATATCAGTATAACCCATTAAGAAAGTTTCAACCAATCCTGCCTTTGGTCCAGTTTCAAAACCCAAGATTCTGTCAACCTTCTTTTGAAGCTATCTGAAAACAAAGAAGATTTTTAGATCTTTCAACTTGGGAAAATTATTTAAAAGAGCAAACAAGCTTGCATTAGACACCTTGGTTTTCTAGCCTTCATTAATTTTGTTTAATGAAACAAGCTTATTCATTTCGAATCCTTTTATTTTACTTAATTTCATAAATATTTTTTCTTTAATGTAGATCACTTTGATGCTTTTCATTTTAAGACCGCCAAAAAGGATATTATTTGCTCTAAGAAAGAGACATGTGCACTTGTGCAACCAATTGATTGAAATTACAATCTATTCTCCAAAACTCCTTGAATCGATTTTTGTGTGTTACTTTTTCTCTTGCATTGAAAATAAGTTTTGAAACAAACTTATTGACTGTGCAACCTATATTGTAAATAAGCTGCTTTTAGACACAAGTTAATCAAAGTCTTGTTGCAATTTGAGGAGATTATTGACTAAGGCAGGATTTTCCCTTTGCTGCTCCCTCCCATAGACAAAGTTTTATTTTATTTTATTTTTTTCTTAAGATTAAATCAACTTTTCTACTTCTACTAACATAAATATGTTAAACTAACTTACATATACCCTCAAGCCCAAAGGAAACAAATAAAAAAAAAAAAACATAAACAATCTATTGATAGAGTTAACCCCGAAATAAAAGAGTTGTAAATTATTTTTTTACATGAATGATTAAACAAAATAATTTTACTAAAACAAACAAAATAATAACAACTAAATGTAAATGTGAATTTAAATGCAATGAAAGAAGTAAATTAATTATTAATATATTATATATAGTCATTTATATATCGATTGAATGGTATTACGATGTGGTTAAATACATTTTAAGATTAAAATAATAATAATAATTCATAAAAACAAAAAAAAGAAAGAAAGAATTTAAAGTAAAAGTAATATTAATTAAATAACACTGTGTAAAAAGTACATCTATCCATAAAACCATTATCTATATATATTATATACAACAACTCCATCCCCAAACAGGCTAAGTCAAACAAAAAGAAAACCTTAAATTGTTTTATATTATTTAATTTTTAGTTTTTAATGTTTTTCTATTTAAATAAAATTTTAATGAAAAAAAAAAGAAATTCAAACAAAACATAAAGTGTTGTTTATATTTTATTATAAATCAAATAAATAATTGATCACTATTAAACGATATACCTTATATAAACGTAAACGTAAACCAAAACCAGCCAACTATTGGTTTCTACACTAAACTTAAAACTTTAACATTTAGTTGGCCCCTCTTCACTATGGACAATCATGATGAACCTTTATGATGATCCATAATGTATACGGCGCCCCCCTATACGATGGGCCAGTAATGACTCATCATTTGGTCGACGGAATGGCCCTGCATGGTTGCGTGGCATCTACAGGATGGCAATGTTCATTTTTGATTTTGCATTGAAAGAAGGTGGATGAAGAAGCCGTTGCTGCTGCTGCGGTCTCATCATGAAGTTCAGTCAAATAATGAGAGGTGGGCAACGTGTGGACGCGAACTGACACCAATAGCCCACTTTCTTTTGATGTGCGAACGAAAAAACCGTGCATCCGACGCCATTCAACTGTCTACTCTATAAGATGGCCCGCAGTGGGCCGCCGTGCCGTACTGTCGCGTCGTGTAGAGGGGCCATAACATTGAGCATTCAGGCTCTACGCACTTAACCAAAATGTTTGCCTGAATTTTCCACTTTGGAGGAAATCGCTTATGAACCCATCGAGGTGATGTGAAATGTGATACAAAGTTAAGAGTGCAAACACAAGACAAACTCAAAATAAAAGGAACGTTTGTTCTTCTAAATAACAACATGGCAGTTGGGCTGATGGTATATCCGATGAGTTCCTGAGAGATCTAGAAGCAACAGCCTGTATTATGTTTCTAGGTTAAGGGCGTTCGGAAAACTTAAAACTGTCCAAGTGAGTGGAAAGATAGAATCATCATCAAGAATCAAGATATCAAAGAAAGGCGATCTCAAGAATTACAATGGGCGAATTATTTATACTAACACATAGGTTTTATTTTGTTAAAAACTTTATTAGAACCTATTTATCAATATAATGACTACCTTAAATATTTTCTCTTATTTATATGATACTTTTTTTTCGAATATCGGCGTTCGTCGATCCGGTGATAGCAGAAGGGAGGAATATTAATCTGGGTACCGATATTTATGTTTCTACAGCCCTTATCTTGGTCCATATTGATATTAGTGTTGTTTGGATTCTGTCTGTCTGTCTTTCCGGGTGTATATCGATCTGCAGCCTAAATGGGTTAAGCGATTGCCTTTAAATTTGCTGTGTGATTCTTTTTTAATTCCTCAGAGGCGAAATTGAAATTTAATTTTTAGGGCTAAAAATAACTGTACTTGCTATACGACCACTTAGGATAAGCTTATTTTTCTCGAAAACGGCTCCAACGATTTTGATGAATTTTTTAAGAATTTTTTTGTTGGTATTGGCTATCGTTTGATCACAACCACATATACGGGAAAAGTCTATTAACGGGACCTTTCATATAACGGTTTTTTTAATTTTTGGCTTTCTCGGTAACGGCTGTATGGATTTCTGTCAAATTTTATAATTTGAAAAGATCTAGATAGTCAAATTAATTTTGCATATCAAGATTTTGAATAACTTTTTTTTCTAATTAAAATTAATTTTTGAATTTTTTTTTTTGAAAAATCAATATTTTTAAAACTAATCAAAAAAAATAATTTAAATTTAAATTTTATGTAAATTAATAAACTCTAAAAAACTGCACACCAAAACTTATAATTTTTTTTTTCAAAAAACTAAAAATAAAAAACAAGATTTTATCAAAATCCGTCCTACAATTTTCGAAATACTTTTTTTCATAAATTCTTTGTTTAAGACGTGTGGTGGCGTACTTCATTCTTACTAAAAAGCGTTAAGTTTCGTGGTTTTAATACTTTTTATAAGTTCAAAGGGTGTTATTTTCAACGTAAATATTACTTGTTTCTGTCAAAGATCCTGCTTTCCAATGTAATTAGGCACATAAGAGCAAGTACGTGCGACCCAGTCGTGCCCATTTTTTTAATTAGCTTTCAAGTTTTCTCAGAAAAACTAAGTATGCAATAAAATTTTAAAACTATTTGTCTATCGAGGAAAAAAAACTATTGAAAATCGGTCGACCAGTTTTTTAAAGTTTTTTTTTTTGAAAAAAATTTCGAAAAAATATTTAAATTTTTTTTTCTAGTATGTCATTATAAGGAAATCTGTAGTTTTCGTCTGGGAAAATTATTTAAAAAAATTCAATCAACCAAATTTTTTTTTAGGAAATTTAAAAAAATCGAAAAAAAAAGTTTTTGGAAATTTTTAAATGCAATAATAATTGAATTATAAATGACTTTCTGTGTGCAAAATTTTATTGAAATCGGGATAATAGTTTACGATAAAACCGCATTTGAAAAAACCGGTTATATGAGAGGTACCGTTATAGAACAAATTTCAAAAAATTCGTTCTAACTGAAATATGTATTGTTGTAAAAAAAAATAGCACCATGAAAGTTTTATCAAAATCGTTAGAGCCGTTTTTGAGAAAATCAAACTTTGTTAAAAATTGTATCGCAGGTACCGTTATTTTTCGACCTAGAGCAAAAATGAAAAACACTCCCCGAGATACTACCAAATAAATACTAAATACCAAGTTTGAAGCAAATCGGCCCATCCGTTTAGGCTGTAGCGGCGCGAACAGACAGACAGACAGGCGGACGGAATTTCCGGACCCACTTTTTTCAACTTCTCTATTATCGTAATGTTATGTTTGATTGTTAGATTCATATTTTTTTTGCACGAATCCATAATTTGAATTTAGTACCTAAATCGCAAGTAAAAATGAGCTGAAAAAGAAATTAAGTGCACGACTGGTCGCACGAACTGGCTCTAATGTGTGTGGGTGGTCTTGAGATTTTTGAAAAAAAAAACGGAAAAAATCATTTAAAATTTTGTTGTTAATCACTTGAAAATCACTAGTTCAAACTTTTTTTTTTTGGAAAAAATGAAGTAGTCATCTAATTTTTTATAGTTTTAAATTTTAAGGAAAAAAAATTCAAAATCAATTTTTTTTAAGTACGCCATCATTTGGCAGCTGGCAGTTTGATAATAACAATTAAAAAAAAATAACAAACAGTTAAAAAAAACCTTAAAAAAAATCCTTCATTTTTTAATTGCGTTATAGATACTATAAGTCAAGTTATGAACTCGTGTATAATTTCAATCAAACATAACATTACGATGATAGAGAAGTCGAAAAAAGTGGGTCCGGAAATTACGTCCATCTGTCTGTCTGTCTGTCTGTCTGTTCGGAACTCTACAGCCTAAACACGGATCCAATATTTAGTACATATTTAGTTGGTAGTATATCAGGGGTTGTTTTTCATTATTGCTCTAGGTCGAACAAAAATAACGGTACCTGCCATACAATCTTCAATAAATAGTTTGATTTTCTCGAAAACGGCTGTAACGATTTTTCAAAAACTTTTTTTCGATTTTTTTTAAATTATCTAAAAAAAGATTGGGTTTCTAAATATTTAAAAAACGGGTTGATTGAATTTTTTTAAAATAATTTTCCAAGATGAAAACTACAGAGTTTCTTATAATGACATACTTAAAAAAAATTAAATATTTTTTTGAAAAGTTTTTCAATAAAACTACTTTATTTTACTGCATTTTAATTACCCAACTACATATTAATACAAACTAATACACAATACGACAGCAGCTAACCTATCAAACTACTAAATTTTGTTTTCAAAAGCTTAAAAATCGAAAGCACAATGTTAAAAAAACAATGCAAAAGCTCTATAGAACCTATTGTTTTAATTGTCAAAAAGTAACACTTTTCTTAATAAAACTATACTAATTTATATTGAGGCACCAGGACTTGTGTCTTGGTCTCGACAAAAGTGCTTCTCATGTAGCCGTTCGGAATCGGCGGTAAGTTGTAGGTCCTCTCCGCTCTTGGAGATTCACAATGCACACACAGGAAATCTTGAGAATTTACCTCAATTAGACCTTCGCTCCTTAAGGAGTTGCTGAATTTCATGTATTTATTTTAATCAAATCTACAGGAATAATGGAGTATGAGGAATTGAAAAATAATAGCTATTTTAGTTTCTATTATCCAGTAAATAATTTTTATAAAAAGACATGTTTTACCAGTTAATCGTTCTTTATTCCAATCTCAAAAATTAAAAAAAACAAACAGCGCTTTACTTCTTCAACAAAGTGTCCGCAACAATTGGGTTGGAGTAGACAGTTGGAGCGACATATGCAGACCTTACCAATGGGCTACTATAACCGGCATTACTGTACACAGTTGGAGCAGTCAATCCTGCGCTGTAAACGGAGGGATATCCAGAGTAAGCTGAGTATGTCAATGGAGCGTTATATGCCAAAGGAGCGCTGTATAAAGATGATACTGGAGCTACTCCGGCTGAGTAGGTAGTGTAGGGAGCTGAATAAGCGACAGCATTTTGTACTCCAACAAGTCCAGCTTGAGCAGCGGCAACGCAGAGGGCAAGGCACAAGAGGAACTAAAAGTAAAAAAATGTAAGATTTTGCTCCCAATTTGCTAACTTACGGGAGCTTACTTTCATGATTGATTTTTGATTTGTTTCTTGAGACTGAATAATTGTCACTGATTTAGAGTTGTCAATCGAGTGCCATTTTATATGATCCAATGACAATAGGAAGTAGTTGAAAAAAAGCTGGGTAGCTTAGCTCTTTTGTCTTCTTTTTTCGGGTGTGTTTTTGATAGTAGAGATAAGTGTATGCTGGATTTGTTAACCAGTTTATGAAGTTTGCCGAAATTTTTGAGCCGTAGAATTGTTTTTTTACTATATCAAAACTAATTGTTGAATTGATTGACCTCAACCTTGGCTTGAGAGGATTATAAGTCACATATATGGTCTTAGATATGTCCTAACGGAAGTATTATTATTAAAGCTTTTCCAATTAGGTCTGCCCTGCCATTTTTAATTAGATTGGAATTTAAGAATATAAATGTATGGGCGTAAGCTAAGTTATTGTTCTATGTTTTTAAAACTTTACCGAGTCACCAATTGGAAGATTGTTTTTTTGTTATTGTAAAATATTTGATGAGATTTCATATACGATTTAAGCTACCTCAAACATTTTTTTACTGGTGTAGTCTTAACGAAAACGATGCCCAATTCTAAGGAAGCTGAAACAGCATCAGCAATATCCTCAGAACGGAAATATACAGCAAGAAAAATTTTGTCTGTTTGTCTAGTGGGACGAGATTTCCGGAAAAGTTTATTATTAACTTTGTAAATAAACATACACAAAATAGTTTGACATTAACGTCACTTTATTTTTTGCCTAGAACAAAATATAAACTTGGTATCTACATCGATTTTTTAACCTATTTTAATATTTACATATATATGATCGAGAGAGGAAATAGTTCTATGTCCTATCAATCTTAACGCTCCGTTTTGTATTCTTTCGAGCAGGTGAAGCGATGCTTAAGAAGCACCTCTCCAAAGGTGTGAGTTATATTCAAGTTTTGGGTGTATAAACGCTTTATAAACTGTAGCCAGATCAGAAGAGGAAAAAACAGCTTCGAAGCATTAATACACGATTCCTATTATCCTGCTGTGTAAATCGGAGTTTAATGAGTTTGACATACGGTACCGTTGCAATTGTACGTCCGAAGGCAAAGGACGTGAATTATCGAACGAATATTAAAGCTGAGGGTAGAGTCGTCAGCAAAATGACTCTGGACGCACATAAGAGCAAGTACGTGCGATCCAGTCGTGCAATTTATTCATTCGTCGTTTGCTGTCTTGCATCTAGCCATTATTTTATCTTTGTCTTGTGAGCAAAATTATAAAAACATTTTTATCTCAAAGATTAAAGCTTTCGTCATGTTAACTGGCGCGCACTGCTCGTGCATAGGGAGGGTAGAGGGAGAGGAACAGAAGGTGTCGATTAACATTAGTTTTAAGTGTCATCAAATATAAATGGCAAAGGAAAACCTCGTTGGTTAAAATATATCAGGTTCGTGTTGTTCGGCTAAGAAATAATCTATATTTTACGGTACGTCAGAAATTGGGCTCAAGCGTGAGAGACGTGTATTACGGTGAAATTCTTAAGGGATGAATAAATGCTGTTGGTTACCTTAAGTTAGCATTTTTTTTTAATGACATGAAACGTTCCGTCGGTGTTCGAGAGGGGCAATTGTTTCAGAGATGATTCTTGAGAAGTGCCTGCCCAAAGCTTCGAATTATACTCGAGTTTTGGGTGTATACACGCACTTTAAATTGTAGCCAAATCTCAAATAAATGGTCGTTGCAACGGAGGTCGTCGTTGACATTCCTACCGGGTATATACTCAAAGCTTTGCGGTTTCTTAAATGCAAGTGCCATTCATTGATAAATGTATTTTTATCTTTAACGACAGAAGACAGTATTGAGATTGGGAAGCATTAAACTCCACATGATTCCTATTACCCCATTTAACAATGCTACGTAAATGTAAAAGTTTTATGAACTTAACATACGGTACTGTTGCGATTGCACGCCAAAGGCGAAAGAAGTGAATCTCCGAACAATTAGAAGAAGCTGAGGATAGAGTCGTCAACAAAAATGAGTTTAGTTTAGAAGTAAAAGACAAAAAATAGAGACCATTAATAAAAATTTGGAAAAACGCCTGTGACTCATAGAAATGCTCCGCAAACATTTTAAGGAGGTTAAACGCAAACACTTTTAATACATTGCAGGTAGATAACTTATATAATCCAGTCGATATGTAGACAAAAATTATGGAAAGTATTCCGAAGTTAATAGAACTTTAATGGATTTTTTGAGAGTAGATAACGAATATTAAACTAATTTATCGACCTAGCAGACACTGTGTTAACTTGGAAAATGTGCAAAAACTCCAAAATTTAGGACTATTTTCACTTTTTCGCTTATGATTTTGACACTAAGCAAATTTTGTGGAACACATTTTATAACAAAGTTGAAGAACATACAATTTCCTAAAATTTGGTAGGAGAAACAAAGTCTTAGGTCAACTTGGAAAACTTAGGCTTAGGATAATTAAGAGCAACTTGGTATTAAAAATAAATTCATATGGCTCTACTCAAGGGATCATCGAAGGATGGACAAAATTTCATAGAAATATTATTTATTTATTAATTTTTGATAGGTTTAGAAAAATAAAAAAATGGGCACGACTGGGTCGCACATACTTGCTCTTATGTGCCTAATTACATTGGCAAGATTTTTGACAAAAACAAATAACATTTACGTTGAAAAGTGTGAACTTAAAAAAACTATCAAAACCGCAATACTTAACGATTTTTAGTAAAAATGAAGTACGCTATCACACGTCTTAAATAACAAAGTATTTCGAAAATTGTAGGACGGATTTTGATAAAATCCTGTTTTTATTTTTAGTTTTTTGAAAAAAAAAAATTCATAGTTTTGGTATGCAGTTTTGTAGAGTTTATTAATATACATGTGATTATAAAATAAAAAGAAATTTTGATTAGTTTTAAAAAAATTTAAAAAATTAATTTGTATTAGAAAAAAAAGTTATTCAAAATTTTGATATGCAGAATTCATTTGGCTATCTAGATCTTTTCAAATATAAAATTTGACAGAAATCTATAGAGCCGTTGCCGAGCAAGCCAAAAATTTAAAAAAACCGTTATATGAAAGGTCCCGTTAATAGATTTTTCCCGTATATGTGGTTCTAATCAAATAATAGCCAAAACCAACAATTCTATTATTATAGAATTTGTGAACGAACTGTCATTGTTAATTTATTCAGTAAACTCAACATTTTCATCATGGTAAAGTACACGAGCGAGCAACGTCTGCAAATTATAAAAAAATTCTACCGAAATTCGGAGTCAGTGACCGCAACTTTAAGACCGTTAACTCCAATTTTCGGCCGTAATTCTCGCCCTAGTAGACAGGTAATAATAAGTTTAGTGCACAAATATATGGCTAAATATTCGTTGTGTGATGATGTTGCCGTGTCAGTGAAATAACGGGTTGGTCGAAGTGTCAAAAATATCGCTGTCGTTCAGGCGTCCGTAGCAAACGATCCAAATCAGTCAATTCCACGGCTTTCTCAAGAATTGGGCATCGCTCAGACCACATTATGGCGTATTTTGCGTAAGGATCTTAGCTTACACCCATACAAGATCAAGCTGACCCAATAAATGAAGCCGATAGACCAATTGAAGCGACGTTCGTTCTCCGATTGGGTTCTAAGGAAGATGCGCCAAGATGATGAATTTAATCGCAAAATCATCTTCAGTGACGAAGCTCATTTTTGACTCAATAAGCAAAATATGCGTTATTGGTCGGGTGAAAATCCACATTTGCTTCATGAATCACCACTTCGTCCACAAAAACAACTTTTTGGTGCAGTTTGAATGCCGGCGGCGTTATAGGGCCATATTTTTGACGTAATAACGTCTTATTAATCGATGACAGGCTACACATACGAAATAACATGACTCATGCTGATAAGACTCATGTTGATAATGCTGATAAGACTCATGCAAGCACCAGGCGAACATGAAAAAGGAGACGTGCAAATTCCTGAAAATAGTTCCACTCACTTTCAAAAAATACAAGAGAAAAAGAAATACAAAATAGGCGGAGTTTTGTTAAAGTAGAAAATAGATGTAGATATTGGGGTGTGTGTGTGTGGATTTAACGAGAGGGTTTGTGGGTGTGAGTTAACGGGCTGTATGTTGGTGTTGCTGCCATAAATGTTTTCTTATGACGTTATCACGTAAAATTATCGTCCGTTAACCGACTTTACAGACAACCAACTCTTTTTCGTCGACGGTAACGATCGTCACGTTACTGTGAATGGCCATGATTACTCATTATTTCTGGCCTGAATTGATAGATATGGACTTGGATGGAGCCACAAACCACACAGCACACCTTAGAATCGATTTTTGATGAGCGTGTTATTTCAAGAAATGGGTCAGTCGATTGGCCACCTCGTTCGTGAGATTGAACGCCTCTAGACTATTTTCTTTGGGGCTGCATTAAGTCATTGGTTTATGACAACAGGCCGACGACGTAAAAAAATTTGTGGCCGAGTCATCGAAAATTAGGTCCAACGAATCGACCACTGCAAAAGTGCCCGCGGTGGTTATATGAATGAAGTCGAGTTGCATTCATAAATGTTTTGATTGTACTTAAAGCCTATAATAAAGTTTTTGAAATATCTCAAATGGTTTGCGTTTTATTAAAAAAAAAAAGTAACCCTTTATTATGGCGAAGTAGATACAGGGTGGGCCAAGAGAAGTCATCCATCCGATGTTGTTTGGCTCTCCTCTTTTCTAAATGAAAAACTTCGATTCTGGTTTTTGATTATGTTTATTTGAACCTTTAGAATTGTATTGGTCAAGTCGAGAAGATGGTATGGGTCAAATGGGCGCCGTCACAATTGATTGCCATACGGGCTCGTTTTTTGGCATTTTTCATAACTTCAGCGAGAACTTCGGGCGACAGATTCTCGCACTCGTGTCGAATGTTGTCCTTGAGGGCTTCCAGAGTCTCGGGCTTGTTCTGAAACGGGCGATCTTGCGGGCCAGTGCAAATCGCCAAAACGAGATATGACGCGATCCGGGAACGCCGCCTTCAGAATATCGGTTCATGTATCGTTCCATGGCTTTTTCACTTGTATTCTGCATCTGTCTAGTCTACAAATGTCAAAACAGATTTGACATTGGCGGCCATTTGCAAAAATGAGAGCATCTTTCAATAGGGTGATTCCTTTTTGCCCACCATGTACATATGCTGTTCATGCAAGGTTCTCTTTAATAAATGCTTTTTCAACTAATTTCTAAGTTTTTCATATAGAATATAGAGCTTCTATCGAAATATAATAAAAGCTTTCACAAAGTTTTTTATTCATACAGCTTGTGATAAGCTGGACTTTCTACCGAAAACCTATTTTTGTTTTAATTCATTTTTCTAGTATGTATTTTCTATTTGATTGAACCAGGTAATCGTTGTATTGAAATGCTATCTGTTCACACTGTAAAACACAGTTAAAGATAAAAATAATATCGATAAGTTATTTCTTTCCACTAATCGACGATAAGCATCTCTTATCACAAATAAATACATTATTTTGCTTGTTAACAGATGTACGATTAAGTATATCTTAAGTCACCAAAAGATTTGTGAGTTAAAAGAAATTATTGGTTAAGTGCTGTTCTACATTCTTTTAAGCACATTTAGCAAATCCACCTAACCAAACGGGTTGCAGCTTATTCAAAACGATCCGTATCTTTCTTCATGGTGAGTTTGAGTAGCTTGCTTCTATAATTGTTGCCTATTAATTATTATTATTATTATTAATTAATATCTACGGATGCTCCGATTTTGACCATTTCTACCTCCGACGTGTTGGTAAGCTGTCATAACTATTGGGTTGGCAGCTATAAGAAAATAATAATAAATAATAAAAAAATCCATCAAAACAAATTCATTAAAGGAGGCTTCGCAAAAGGTGGACCTACTTATCGTCGCAAAGATTTGCATGTTGAAGCCAAAACTGACATTTCTTCGTTTACTTTTGAATTGAAATATTTATACTGAAATCGAAATGTTAACTTTGCTAAAATTAAGTTTTCATTTACAGTTGCTGGTCTTCGTCATTGCTATAGTGAGCTTGTCGAACGCTGCATTTGCTGTAAGTACCACAAAAGCATGTTCGATAGTTAGAAATATTTAAATAAATCCTTTTTCTATAGCGAGATGCCCATTTTCCAATTGTTCTTGTTCACGGCGGTGCTGGTGATATAACAGATGACAAAATTCCAGGCAAGTTCAAAGGAGTCAAACTGGCTGCTCAAATTGGCTACAAGGTTCTTACTGATGGTGGTACAGTCCTAGACGCTATTGAAAAAGCCGTCCGTTCTATGGAATTGGATGAAAATTTTAATGCAGGCTATGGTGCTGTTCTTACTTGGGATGGTGAAGTGGAAATGGATGCTTCTATAATGAACGGAGCAGATCTTAATGGAGGATGTGCTTCAATTGTAAAGGATATTATGCATCCGATTTCAGTGGCTCGTCGAATTATGAATAAGTCTCGACACACATATCTAGCTGGAGATGGTGTGATGCGTTTTGCTATAGATGAAGGGTTCAAGATTCTTCCAAACGGTGCACTAGTTACTGCAGCAGCTAAAAAAGCTTTGGAAAACTATAAGAACAGTACATCTGAGTTACGAAATTTTGAAGAATATTTCGGTGAACCTGGAACGGTAGGTGCAGTAGCTATCGATGAGAAAGGCAATGTAGCGGCTGCAACTTCAACTGGTGGCATAACTGGAAAACTACCTGGTCGTATTGGTGACTCTTCAATATTGGGTGCTGGAACGTATGCTGATAATAAGATGGGAGCTGTATCAGCAACTGGCCATGGTGAAACAATAATGCGATACAATTTAGCATCGCGCATTTTGAACCTCATTAAATTTAAAGGACTTTCACCCCAAGACGCTTCAAAATCAGTCCTTGAAGCAATGACAAAACATTTCAATGAAACTGCCGGAGTGATCACAATGGATGAGAGTGGAGATTTGGGCATTTATTTTACATCAAGAAGAATGGCTTGGGCTTATCAAAGAAATAATGAAGTACATTTTGGCATAGAAAAAGGCGAGGATAATCTGGAAATAATTTCTAAGCCACTTTTGTAAAGTTTATTTATGTGATTAAATATTTAACAAGTAAATTATAGAAGCTCAAAATATTTTATTTTGTTTAAAAAAAACTAGGTATTTAAGTCTTATGTAAACCAATGATTTTTAAAGTTTAATAAAACTGCCACAACTATATTATTGAATTCGGGGTACTGTGGCGTATGTGTATTTTTATTTGCGATATTTATATATTTTATATTATTAACTATTTGTAAAATTTAAAACTAATTAAAAAACAAGTAGGTAAAACAAAGCACGCTATTTAGGCTCTAAGTTAGCAAATTTTACCGTTTGCTTATAATATGGTACAAAATTAACTGTTTTTTTTTTCTTAAAGGTATTCAAAGCAAAAAATAAAATAAAATAATTTGTGTGTCATCGACGGTTTTTTTGATCGACGGGTTTTAAAGTAAGAATTGAAATAAAATGTGAAAAAAGCTTTTTTTGACACTTTGGTACGCAGGTTCTTAGTGTTTATTAATATACAGCTCAAGCTCATATAATTTAAAATAAAATGTACATACATATTAATTAGTTTTAAAAATAATGAACATTAATTTGTCCAGCCGGATCTTTTCGCATATAAAATTTTATAGAAATTTAAATTAAAAAAAAACCTTATATTAAAGGTACAGTTAATAGACTTTTGTTTTCATAAAATGATAGACAATACCTACAAAAATACTCTCAACATTTTTTAGTAAAGTCGTTGAAACCATTTTCGAGAAAAATAAAATTTTCCTTAACGGTTAAATGGCGAGAACCGTTATGTTAGCCCTAAAGATTAAAATTTCCACGCATACTAAGTTTGAAGGTAGTCTCCTAAACCGTTTGGTTGGTGACATTTTTTGTCACTAACTTTTTAGGCTTCTCTATAATCTTATGGCTGGAACACATACACGTTTTGAAACCGACTTCGTCCAGTCGCGTATTTAAAGCTTTAACGCGCTCTTTTGTCATTGTGAATGTAAATATTAAGTACTTAATATAAAACTATTGTTTTATTTCAATTTAAACGTACGTTACGCTACATTGTGATAATTTAAACATATTTCGTATTGTCGAACTTTTCCTTATTGTCAAGGTCGGTCGTAATGGTTAAAACACATACACGTTTTAGAACCGACTTCGTCCCGTTACGTGAATAAAAATTTAGACCGCTGTTCTGCCATCGTGAATGAGAAAATATTGAGAACCTACTGTAAAAATAAAAAAAAATTAAATGTGGATGTATTTATTGAGTAAAATGTTAAAAAGCGAGCAGAAGTTCAGTCAATTCGAACTTTTTTGTATATAACCTGCTTTGTTACGTTTTCCTTACGTACGTCAAACAAAGCGTTTGTAGAAAAAGCAGTATTGTGATTTATTTTAACTTATTTCTACTTAAATGCTAGACAAAAATCTTAAAACTAGCTTAAACTATCAGATTAATTAACTTACTGTCCCTATGCGGGCGCTATAATTCATTCTATATCTTAATAATAATTGCCTTTCAGCCTAAAATTAAGTTAACTTTATATTAAAATTAAAATGGCTTTATTATCGAACAAGAAAAATGTAAACTGTGTACCTTTATCAGTTTTCTTAATTTATCTTAAACTACAATTAACTTAAAAATAAGGTTAAAAAAATTTGAAATAAATCTTAAATACCGAATTCTAGAACAGCCACAGCAAGCTTTTTTAATTTTTTTTTGGTGCCGCCGCATCTTCCCTAACCTAACTTAAGGATACCATAGATAAATGTTAGTCGACCATAGGCGATTTTATGTCGACTGAAACTAACTGTTTTCATTAGGCCACCAAAACTGGTGGACCTGAGCAATGTCTGAATTAATTTTTTTTTTTTTAATTAAAAAAAATGGTTTATTTTATTTTTTTAAATTCAATTAACCGAGAAAACTCTTAAACAAATTAAAAAAATTAAGAATTTTATGAAAAAAAATATTTTTTTTATTATAATAGACGTGTGGTTTTCGATTTGGCAATACTTTTTTCGGAGTTGATCTTTTTGACAGCTGTCACTTGATTTATGCTCAGTTTGGTTTGCCATTTCATAATGAATAGATTTACTCCAGAAAAAGTTTGCAAATTGTGCAAATTTATTACCAAAATAATGGTTCGTTTCGTTAGAGCAAAGTATCGAAGAAGACCCGAATGAGTCCATTCGCCATCGCGCGCCCATCCACTTTATGGAAGATTTTGCGGAAGGATCTTGGTCACACGTCAGGTGAATGGGCCCAAAACGAGAGGCCAACGATCCCGATTTTCACAAAATTGGGCCTCGGCTGGAATTTATTCGAGCCCGCCGCGGAGGCTACTTCGCCGAAATCATTTTTAAAACATAATTTAAACCCTTATCTTTATAATCAAGCTCAATTCATGGCCATAGCATTAAACTAAACTTTTTTCTTGAAAGCCACTAAGCAATTACCTAACATAAGAACAAGTTCGTGCGACCCAGTCGTGCAATTTTTTTTTACGAATGCATAACTTGCCTTATAGTACCTATAAATCGCAGGAATAATAGAAATACATATTTTATAAGAAATAATTCTATGTCTTATAATTTGGCCTTCTTAGACACTCTTTGTAAGTTCAAACTAGGATATGCGGGAGTATCCTCTTGAAATTGAATTTAAGTTCCATGATTACTCGAAGCCATAACTTCTAAAAATATTTTTTTCGTTGAATCTTTTATCGTAAATTAAGTTTCCGATATTCTTAGGCGTATGTATGTACATATGTATGTGTAAGTGCTTTTTTGTAAACCAAGCTTATTTATATTGGAGAGTTATTCTATATTTCCTAAAATGTCAAAATGTACATTTAAAATAAAGTTTCCCCCTTTTGCTTTACAACATCTTCATCTTTTTAAGTTCATACATATATTGAGGCACAACTAAACAGTGTGGTTGTGATGGAACCAATGTTTTCGTCAAGACATCCGCCTGACTGAATTGTATAAGATCTAATTATAAATACATATTTTCATTTGGCTACGGTTAAGGTTTTTATAACAAATAAACTAATCCCGAACAAATTTACACTGACATTTTTGTTAAACTGGTTACCAAAATCAGTTCAAACTTCTTTTGAACTGCCAAACTACATACGCGAAACTAACAATGGGATTTTAAAGAGTGGGAGCTACCCGCATTGCCTAAAGCAAAACACTTCCTATTGTAATTTGATCAAATTTTATCATATAAATAGCATTTTATTGACATAATAGATCAGTGACAATAAACAGTCTCAATAAATAAATCAAACATTAATCATGAAAGCAAGTTCCTCTTGGGTTGTTCAGTTCATAGAACACAAAGTCTTAAAAGTGTTTTCTGCTTTCAGTTCCTCGTGTACCTTGCTCTCTGCGTTGCAGCTGCTCAAGCCGGACTTGTCGGAGTACAGAATGCTGTCGCTCAGTGTTGCCAAATCTCATGATTTATAATGTTTTTTTTATTTTCCACCCTCATCTCATGAAATCGTGATTTCATTGAAATTCTCATGATTTTTTTAATATTTTTTCTCAAAAAACAAGAGATAAGATAATTGCACCATTCACAGACGCGTTAGCTTTCAAGATTAGAAGTTGCAAGTTGTATTCTCATGCAATACGATGCTCTAGAGGCATATTTTACCGAAGCAACAAAAACTGACAACTTACTATGAAGAAAAACAATTATGTGTTCCTTTTCTTTTTCAAGTAACTTAAAGCTTTGAAAGTTACTAAAAACTGCTTATTCTTGTTCCCTAACACAAAAATTTCGTAAAAAAGAGAGACGATGAGAGAGTGAAATACTTCCATCAAGTAAGAGAGTTACGCAAATCTGCCCAGTAAATTTCTTTGGGCACTTTCTAGGAGCGTTAAAAATTTGCTGTCATAAACAGCTGTTATTCATTTCAGTTTGAATTCAAATTGAAAGTTTTTCATACCTTTCTAATGAATTTAGAAAAAAACCAATTAATTTAAGCAAATGGAACAACTTAAAGCTAATACATTAAGCATTGAATGTTCGAGTTCACCAAAGATGTTTTTTTTTTATAATTTACACGCGCGAAAGGGGTTTGTGTGTACCCTTAAAATGTTTAAACACAGCACGAGCATTAGGGAAATGAGGAGGGATAAAAGAGGAGATACCGATGCACATTAGTTTTAAAGTTCTGCATATCAAAATGGGAGGGAAAAACAGAGACTGGCAAAGCATTCCACATTCATGTGGTACGACTAAAGAAAGAATCTCTATACTTAACAGTACGTCCGAAGTTAGGCTCAAGGGTAAACTGATGGGAGGAATGCAGCTGGCTATTTCGCTAGAGCATTGTTTGTAAAAATAACGATAAAATAACGAAAGGCAAGAAACATTACGGCGGTGTAAATGTTTCTGTTATTGTTCGATCGCCTATCATTTTCAAAGCTTTTTTACTTGCGATTATAGGGACTATAAGGCAAGTTATGCATTCGTAAAAAAAAAAAAAAATTCTAACAATCAAACATGATATTACGATGATAGAGAAGTCAAAAAAAGTGGGTCCGGAAATTCCGTCCGTCTGTCTGTCTGTCTGTCTGTCTGTCTGTCTGTCCGTATCGATATCTACAGCCTAAACGGTTGGGCCGATTTGATTCAAACTTGGTATATAGTATTTTTAGAGTGCTCTACCCGACAGTTTTTGGAATTGGCATTCTAGCTCCAAAACTAACGGTACCTGCCATATAACTTTTATTAAAAAACTTATTTTTCTCGAAAACGGCTCCTACGATTTTGATTAAACTTTCAGAATGATGTTTTCTGTGCAAAATCTATCTTTTAATTTTAATGGATTTTTCAGAAAAAGTTTTATAACGGTACCTCCCATATGACCGGTTTTTTAAAATCAGACTTTCTCGTTAACTAATTGACGGATTTTGATGAAATTTTCAAAATATGTAGTGTTTTATGATTTAAATAATATTGTTTATCAAAATTTTCAAAAACATTTTTTTTAAAATTTTAATAATTTTTTTAAAAAAATATTTTGTTTTTTGAATATTTTGAAAACGGATCTATAGATTTTTTTTTTAGTTTTTCTCCTAGTATAAACTATAGATTTCTTAAAATTGACATACTAAAAAAAATTTTAAAATATGTTTTCGAAAAGTTTTTCAAAAAAAACATTTTTTTGAAAAAACTGGTCGAACGATTTTGAAAAAAAATTCATAAAATAGAAAACAGCAAAAGAAATAAGATGGCTTACAACATTTTTTCCAAAAAACGTTATGAGTAGTGTTTTTTTGATTTCATAAAATTTTTTCCCCAACATTTTATTTCATATTGCTCGGCTAAGCCCTAGCCATTAGTCAAATAAAAGAAAGTGACAACCTACATTACATACATACTTACGTATTTTAAAGTATTTTTCATCATCATAAAAGCACAGAATAAATAAGGAAGCCTTTGATAAACACACAAAAACAACTAACAAATAAAAAAAACTATTCGATTACTACTGAATGCAAAAATTTCAATCGAGAAAACAAAAGTTTACACCTTCCTATAAATAAACAAAACCACTGTGTTAACTTTTAATATTGTCTCTATACCTACTGGCTTAACAGTAGTTGGAACACGTATCTTAATTTTAGTACCTACCTTCCTTCCAACCTTATTATAGGTACCTAAATCCTTTATAAATTCCATTGGTCCCATATTGGGACGTATAAAGGTCCCTTTACCTAGCATTATTGCCATACTGCTGATTCCGACGAATCTTTATGCCAGTTGTTCAAATTTTTCCATACCAAAATGAAAATTTAACTGAAAAAAGTCCTTTGTATCTTTCTATTAGCAAATTATATTATAAACAGTAAGCAGCAAGTGGAAAGATAATACTACACTAAAAAACTGCAAAAGCTAACAATCCTATATATTTATGTGTTTATCCCTTTGTCGTGACGCATGTTCGTTCGAGCTTCACCCCAAAACGATTCTAAGGAAGTTGCACGTCATACAAAAATATTAAAATAAAATCTTTGTCAAAAAGACGCCTGCACTTAAAAAGGATTAGCACATAAGAGCAAGTACGTGCGACCCAGTCGTGCCTTTTTTTTTAATTCTATCTAGAAAACTCAAATGGGTTATAGGAGCACCTGCCCAAATATGGGAATTATACTCGAGTTTCGGTCGAATATATGCTTTATATACTGTAGCCAGATCAGACGGGGTGAAGAACTTCTTGCATCTTCGAAGGAAACCTAATGAATTAAAAAAAAAAACAAATATGCATTTAAAAATACTATTTACAATGATTTTAATTCAATCTTGATATCGATTTATTTCGGTTTTCATTTGACGTTTTATGCAGTTGGGTTACTAAAACTTACTACAAAAACATTCCTTTACTTTTTCGTAATTTTTGCTTTTTGTGAGAGAATTCAACCCCACTCCTCCATTTTGAGAGTTTATTTGAAGTTATTTGAAAAAGTAAAGGAACACACATACATATTTTAAATATGTTTAATGACCCCATTCATTACATGTATGTATGTATGTATTTTTTTTTACTTTTCTTTTAGCTTTTTTTTACTAAACTTATTAAATGTATGCAATCAGAAAAGTCAAAAATTCAAGAAATGTACAATAAAGTTAGGATAGCCTTAAAGTCATCATTAATTTGCTATTTAAAAAAAAGTTATATCGACAGTAGAAATATAAAAAAAAATTATTATGTCAACCCAAGAAATCAGCTTCTATGTGCTACAACGCTTTCAATGCCGTTGTTTGTCTTTCTTAGTTGAAGGTACTAAGCAAATTTACTCAAGTTTTAATTTTAACAATAGTGTCTTCAAAGATATCTTTGTCTCCAATGAATGTTGTAGACAAAAAAGTACAATCAATTTTTGTCCCCTTATTAAACATTTTCCAAATTTAGTAGCTGAAGATTGTTTTCAGGAAATAAATAATAAGTGGATAATGCTTGTTAATTCAAACACTAAAGTAAATGACAAAGTAATAAACGACATTAGAAGAATTCTGATAATATGTTGGAAAAATTAAACTGGCCAACGATAGCTTGACATATCCCATTCTACTGAAATTTGTTTTTGAAATCTTTTTATTGCCACTTCAGCTAATGCTGAACGAATTTTTTCAAAGGTTACTCTTCTCAAAACCAAAATAAGAAATCGACTTGAGGTCGAATCAATCATTCATACAAGTGACCTCACCAAAAATCACGACTGTTTTGATTAAAAAGTTACTTAGCCCTTGATTGACCAAGTTTACAATCAGTTAAACTTTTTAATATTATTATATAATAAATATAATATTTGAATAATTTATTTATTTTATTTTTTAAGCTTAATAAAATGAAATGGAACCCTATTAGTAATTTTTTTTTACTTAAAATTTGTCAAATTTGTGCCTTCAATGGCCACAAGCTAAACTGTCATTTGTTTGACGATTTCGGACAAGTATGCGTATACGCACACATGTTAGCGAATCGTCATTTGACCATAGACGAATAAGACGAAAAGAGAAGAAGTGTTCTCAATCATTCACGGACACCACAACAACAACTTTGTTTTTATTGGGTATTGGGGGATGGAACGTACGAAACATTTTCGTCTTTATATTTCTTCCTCTATAATCATAAGTTTGCAGTGATTTTTGTATGCTCAACGAAGAAAAAGCAATCTCATGATTTTATTTAATCTCATGAAAAAAATTATGATTTTTTTTAATTTAATCGGCAACACTAGTCGCTTATTGAGCTCCAGCCGTAGTTGCTCCTGTGCCATCTCTATACAGCGCTCCCTTAGCATATAATACTCCATTAACACACACTGGATATCCCTCAGTTTACAGCGTTGGATTGACTGCTCCAACAGTGTACAGCAATGCCGGCTATGCTAGCCCATTGGTGAGATCAGCTTATGTTGCGCCAACTGTATATTCCAGCCCCATTGTTGCAAACACTTTGTTGAAGAAATATGATTATTCTGTTTGAAAATATTTGAGGATACCGAAAATAAATAAAAACTCATTGACTTATTAAACACTTATTGAAAAAAAAATATATTGTGAGTTTCGCTTGTATGATTTGTATGCAAGTCAACAAAACCTTCTCCAAAGGATTTTCGATCACAAAGAAAGCATTTTCCAAGACGTTAATCCACAAATTCTGAAATCAGGGCAGGATTATGTTTTCGTGCTACTTCGTTCACTGTTATGTTCTCCGAAGCTTAAGGCTTCTTTTTTCTATCTCGGAAAGCATTTTCGTGGTGGCTAGAATTGAAGGCCTCGAATTCTGTTGTCCAAATATGAGCTAATAGTTAATACAAAACAAAAGTAAGATGCCTCCCAGGAGTCACCAAAGAGTTCCCGATTAAAGCTGGTGTTCACCAAAGAAGTCTCTAGAGGATAAGGGGACCCGAAAACTAATCATTTACTCTTTGTTGACGATAAAGCCATCTCAAGTGAAGGTGCTACATCCTGGCAACCAGCACAAGATTTACGGGTAGATATTTTTTGGAAGGAAATGGGTACCGCATTATCGCGGAAAACACTGAATACCTATGCTGCCCATTTTTGGATATACATATGTATACTGGATTTTCCTGGGCATTTTTTTTAAATGGAACGACAATAAATAATGAGTGTCCGTTAAAAGTCTGTCGTTAAAAAATAATACCAACTTAGATTTTCAGCTTGTGTGACATATTCAATTTGACAGGAATTTAAAAGGTGTTTCGGTTGCCTAGTTGGGAAAAGAGGAAGGGTTAATGGTTTCCTTGTGGGGATCTGGTCTGGATTTCATTGTTTCTTGAAAGCGGACGTAGTCCACAACCCAGGGGTTGAATTCCAGGCCAGAATTCTATTGGAACCCTTCAAGCACCACTTCCACTAGGTATAGGAGTAAGAAACCGAAGGTTAGCTCTTGAAATTACATTGGAAGTTTTTGTTTTAAACATTTATCGATTTTTGTTGGCATACATATATAAAAGGTAGTTAGTCCAGGCTATAAGTCTTTTCAGGCTTGCACAAAGTCCCGACGAAAAAAGCCAATCCGTATTTGGCGCTGTCGAGTGAGAGACATTTTTCATGGCATACCTCGTTGGGTTTCCACTGCGAGCATAGGTACTCCTACTAGTACGTTGTACTCGTCCATCTATTCTGGAGACTGGCCAAAAATAATTGCTTTAGGAAGAGCTTATTTTCTCGAAAACGGCTCCAACGATTTTGATGAAAATTTTTGAGAAATTTTCTGTTGGTATTTATTGATCAGAGCCACATATGCGGGAAAAGTCTATTAACGGGACCTTTCATATAACTGTTTTTTTTATTTTTGGCTTTCTCGGTAACGGCTCTATGGATTTCTGTCAAATTTTATATTTGAAAAGATTTAGATAGCCAAATTAATTCTGCATATAAAAATTTTGAGTGACTTTTTTTTCTAATTAAAATTAGTTTTTGAATTTTTTTTTTGAAAAATCAATATTTTTAAAACTAATTAAAAAAAAGTTATTTTAAATTTTATATTCACATTTTTATTAATAAACTCTCAAAAACTGCATACCAAAATTTAAAAATAATTTTTTCTTAAACTAAAAATAAAAAACAGGATTTTATCAAAATCCGTCCTACAATTTTCGAAATACTTTTTCATATTACGTACTTACTTTATATAACACTTACTTCATTTTCACTAAAAACCGTATTGTAGTTTTGATAGGTTTTAAAAGTTCAAAGTGTGTTACTTTCAATGTAAATGTTATTTGTTTTTGTCCAAGATCTTGCCTTCCAATGTAATAAAGCACATAACAGAAAGTACTTTTATTACTCTAATATATCTTGAATAAATTGCCGAGGATAATAAACACGTGTTGTGTTTGGCGCCAAATTATAGACGCTTTAATTAATTTAATTATAGCACTAACACTAAAGACAATTCAAAAATTGATTTTCTCTTAGTGGGAATCTAGATTTTTAATAACTGGAATACCTCGCATTATCTTTTTAGCGTGAAACTAAAAACTCTCAGAGAGAATGACGACCCTGCCTAAATCCAATAACAACAAAATTCCCTAAGGCTCTCAAACTTTCAAATTTGATTTTAACTAGTGCAGGTTTTTTTTTGTTTATAATTAAGAAAATACTTAGTGCAGAACTAAGCATTTTAAGTAGTGTGAAGTTAGTACATTAAAAAAAAGTTTTGCGCCTTTGTTAAGAAAATAAAATATATGACATGACGTTTAAATATTTCAATAAGAGCGAGAGGACCTGAGTTGGGCGCGAAACCTTCCCCCAAAAAGCTCCCAAAAACTGTGCAAAACAAGACTTGCGCCTATATGGTGGGAATATTTTGGGGAGTTTTTGGTAGGAAGGGTATTGGAAAAGTTGTGCACTGCGTTGTTGTGCTGCATTTCGAAATACAACGGTGGTCGTTGGCCCTCAGGTTTTTAAACTTTGAGAGAATCCGCAGCAGACGGTATTTTTATCCAAAGAAGCGGGCTCGCTTGGCCATTTTTGTATAAAGTAATAGCGAAAAAGTCGGACGTGACAAACGGATTTTTAAATTTTAAATTGAAATTCAATTATAGAATAATTGTGTTTGCTTCATTTCTAAAGTTGAAATTAAATAGTGAAAGTTAATCGTAATTTTGTTTTCTTTGCTTATGTGAATGAATGATAAAAACAATTTGAGATATATTTATTTAGAGTAGAGAACAGAAAACGGCCGCAAATAAGGGGGAACATATCAATAAGCTAAGGAAGTTACGAGGAAGAAAAAGGGTGAGTACTAATTTATAACAGGAACAAAAATACAGATAAGTGATGGAAGTGTGCTTTTTCTGGGGATATGCGAATTCTGGCAACCCAGAGCGGGGACTGCGGCAGCCAACCGCCGACAGCAAGAAATCGGAAACTGAGAAATTTAAAACGGCTCCCAGAAGTAAGAGAAACCAAAAGAACCAGCACGCTAAGAAACAGCGTGGGATTCTCGGATGGCCCGGAAGGCCAGAAGGTGCTTCCAGGACCCATCCTCCGGGGACCAAGATTCTTTAATAGATAGGCTACAATCCCACCCAGTTGTCCCGCACTTAGCCCCAAATTTCATTAAAATTCTTTTAGTAACCTTTAGGGTTATTCCAGAGAGCGAAGCGGATCGTATTGAAAGCGATACCTTAATTTCGACCGTCTTAGCTTTTGGGTATTCTCAAATGCGAATGGAGCGAAAATGTTCATTCCAATTTTCCCATATCTATTTCTACTTTTTCCACTCTGCCTCTCAATTTTTCCAGTCTGACTCTCAATTTTTCCACTATGGCTCTCAATTTTTCCAAAGTCATTTCCATTTTCCCGAAATTCCATTAATATTTTCGAAACATTTGACAGTTGTTTCTCGTCGGTCGTTCACAATTTTTTGTATCGTTTGTAGTGAGTTAAATGGTTATGTTTGAATTTTGTTCATTTTATTAATAAAAAGAAATTAAATGGATTCAATAAGTGTGTTTTTAATGCCAAAAATAAAGTAGAAAGAGAAGAAAATGCAACAGTTTAAATACGCAGAGAAAATTTTTGAGAAGTGAGTCTCTCCGTTGAGTGAATATTTTGATCAGAAATTAAACGATTGTTTACCTAGGTATTTTAAATTGTTTCGACTCACTGACACAGGAAGTCACAATAGTTTCTTAAGATCCATATAGAAACAGGCCGCTTCTCTTATATTCCTAGCAGAGGGTTCATATAGAGAGTGCTGGGCAGGATAACCACATTGCGCCTTCCAAAGCCATCCGCCGCGCATCCGGGAATAGCCCCACTATTTTAACATAATTATGATAAAATTTTGTTGTATACTTTGTATTGTTTGCAATTGTCAGTCAATGAAATTAATATAATAAATAAATTATGAAATTTTTGTGAATCACGCCAAGGGCCGATGAAAATAAGGTCTTATTTCTGAACCCAGCAACGGAGCACGATCGATGGTGTGCTAAGTTTTTAAGCGGTGCTATAAGGCGAGCGGCGAGCTTCGGGTCGAAAGATTAAGTATGGCTTGACGGATGATAGGATCTTCCCTTCAAACTAGAATTTAGGGGAATTCCGGCCGTGAAAGTTAATCGTAATTTTGTTTTCTTTGCTTATGTGAATGAATGATAAAAACAATTTGAGATATATTTATTTAGAGTAGAGAACAGAAAACGGCCGCAAATAAGGGGGAACATATTAATAAGCTAAGGAAGTTACGAGGAAGAAAAAGGGTGAGTACTAATTTATAGCAGGAACAAAAATACAGATAAGTGATGGAAGTGTGCTTTTCCTGGGGATATGCGAATTCTGGCAACCCAGAGCGGGGACTGCGGCAGCCAATCGCCGACAGCAAGAAATCGGAAACTGAGAAATTTAAAACGGCTCCCAGAAGTAAGAGAAACCAAACGAACCAGCACGCTAAGAAACAGCGTGGGATTCTCGGATGGCCCGGAAGGCCAGAAGGTGCTCCAGGACCCATCCTCCGGGGACCAAGATTCTTTAACAGATAGGCTACAATCCCACCCAGTTGTTCCGCACTTAGCCCCAAATTTCATTAAAATTCTTTTAGTAACCTTTAGGGTTATTCCAGAGAGCGAAGCGGATCGTATTGAAAGCGATACCTTAATTTCGACCGTCTTAGCTTTTGGGTATTCTCAAATGCGAATGGAGCGAAAATGTTCATTCCAATTTTCCCATATCTATTTCTACTTTTTCCACTCTGCCTCTCAATTTTTCCAGTCTGACTCTCAATTTTTCCACTATGGCTCTCAATTTTTCCAAAGTCATTTCCATTTTTCCAAAATTCCATTAATATTTTCGAAACATTTGACAGTTGTTTCTCGTCGGTCGTTCACAATTTTTTGTATCGTTTGTAGTGAGTTAAATGGTTATGTTTGAATTTTGTTCATTTTATTAATAAAAAGAAATTAAATGGATTCAATAAGTGTGTGTTTTAACATTGTATATACATTCTCTATAGTACTCTCATGGTGGTCATTTTTCGTCTGGCCATCTTCCTGGTTGATTCAGAACTAACTCAAAATAGTGGAGACGGGAACCTTTACCGATATTTTACCAGTATTTAATAAACTTTTGTTTGTCTGTACTAATTCTATATTCACACCAATTGACAATTTCAGCACGCCTCATTGCGACTTGATTCAGAACTAAAAAATGATGCTCCATGATAGTACTATATGCAGTGTATATACAAAGGTTTTAATGCCAAAAATAAAGTAGAAAGAGAAGAAAATGTAACAGTTTAAATACGCAGAGAAAATTTTTGAGAAGTGAGTCTCTCCCCTCGATAGAGATATCAAGAGTGAGTATTGAGTGAATATTTTGATCAGAAATTAAACAATCTACGATTGTTTACCTAGGTATTTTAAATTGTTTCGACTCACTGAGACAGGAAGTCACAGTAGTTTCTTAAGATCCATATAGAAACAGGCCGCTTCTCTTATATTCCTAGCAGAGGGTTCATATAGAGAGTGCTGGGCAGGATAACCACATTGCGCCTTCCAAAGCGATCCGCCGCGCATCCGGGAATAGCCTCCCTGTTTTAACATAATTATAATCAAATTTTGTTGTATACTTTGTATTGTTTGCAATTGTCAGTCTATGAAATTAATATGATAAATAAATTATGAAATTTTTGTGAATCACGCCAAGTGCCGATGAAAATAAGGTCTTATTTCTGAACCCAGCAACGGAGCACGATCGATGGTGTGCTAAGTTTTTAAGGGATGCTATAAGGCGAGCGGCGAGCTTCGGGTTGAAAGATTAAGTATGGCTTGACGGATGATAGGATCATCCCTTCAAACTAGAATTTAGGGGAATTCCGGCCTCAACTGATCGGATTCCAGGAGGGGCGGGAACATAGCCCTGCATTGTCACCAGCAGGCCTCTTTCAATTTTCAGGTGCAGTGTTTCCACCTGAGGTATTGCCATCAGGGGTTCGTGGTAAGATTTGTTGTATGGCTTATTGGCATGTTTTGTGTTTTTTTTTTTAAAGAGGTGAGGTCCGTTTGTGGTGGCAGGATCTCCCTATTCCGGCGAGCTGAGCTGTGCCCGCAAGCATGCCGATGCTCCCACTACGGACATTCAATCCTTTCCTATCCCCTACAATACTCTATCCGATCCTATCTTATATTCTATTCTTTATCCTATCCTAATACCATATCCCATGATGTAAGTCCTACCCAATCATATACTGATTCCTATCCAAACACCTTTTTCATTGGCCTATCATATTATCCTACAGCCCCAACTTCCCAAATCCCCTCTCATTTCAAAGGATGGAAGACAAGTTGTGTAGATTAGGTTTATTCTTTGATTTTGGAATAGCTTTGGTTTCTTATGGATTAAGTCTATATATTAATATAGACATATATCCATATTTACTTTAACTATAGCATCTTCAGCCATCCCTGTGTGAAAACTTATATACAATTGAACATCATCGGCATAAATATGAAACTGACAGTAGGGCAAGACAGATGGCAAGTCATTTATGAACATAGAGAACAATAAAGGACCAAGGAGGAATACCAGTAATAACAGGAAGAAACGAAGAAAGTTTACCACTACAAGATACAGCTTGCATGCGATTTGTTAAATCATTTGCTTATAGCGTTCACTATTCATGGTAATGTTCCCATCGGTTTCGGATTTAAAGACAAAAGGGCCGCCCCAATGTAATGGCGTCTCAAGAGTGTCATAAGGATTGTGTTTATTCTAAAAACGACAATTCTGCTTGTTTACATACCCGTTAAGCCTTTGTTGTAAGTCTGCATGGTGATTTGTAAAAGTATGTATGTAAACTGAAAACAAAAAGTCAAATAAACTTCATAAAAATGACAGCTAGTTTGAAAATTATCCCTATCGGCAGTTCTATACCTCTTAAAAAAAACCTTTACAAGATCCCACTACCGACAAAAACAAAAGTTGAATTCAGCTGCGGATAGATACCAAGGGTATTATTGCAACGTCGTAAACTTCACTTCGTGCTAAAATCGTAAGGTTTACGATGCTCGTTTCATGAACGCCCCTTTTCAAATGTTGTAAGCCGTGTCGTAACTTTAACAGCTGTTTGTTAAACGTCATGCCTAAAATAAAATAATAAAACAAATTTGTGGAATTGTAAGAGAAATTTGTTTTAAAAATATTTTTTTTATGTTGGAATTATAGGGAACAAAAATGATTTGGACATTTGTCAGTTCGCATTCCTAACCTAAATTTAAATTTCGTTAAAATTGAAGAGAAAAGTGGATCATAGAAGACTTGGTTCGTAAGATGACGGTAGCTGAGGTTTCTCGATAACTTTTCCATTATTCGGTTCCGAAACAACAAATTTGGTTCTTGCAAAAATTTTACGACGTTTACGACGTTTTTGACCAAGTTTACAACACAAATTCATATGGTAAGGTTTACCATTTATTGTAAAAGATTTTACATACAAATTTTGACGGCTAGATTACGACGTAGTAAACTTTGCGACGTTTAACATGCTTACGACGATTTTACGACATTGCAATAAAACCCCTACCATATTTTCTTGCAAAATTTCCATTTTATTTGTCACCAAAATAATCTCTGTGCCTTTACCTCTCTTCCTGTTTATGTTTTCTGTTTCTTGATCAATTATTTAACAGTTCTTTCGGTAATCCTACTGGTCTACGGATAGCTCCATTCAAATATTATTTTGTTTTTCCTTATAAAAAATATAAAAAAAAATCAACTGGCAGCACTTTTACATTTCGAACTATTAATTTTTTCTGTCTCGCTCGGTAACAGAAAAGATATTGAACAACTTCAATATATGTAAGTACGTAACGTAATGATTTTATTTTATTTAAGCACAATATTATTTATATTATAAAGTTGTTTTTGGCCTAAGCAAAATTGCCATAATATTGTTGTTGACTGCAGATAAACATTTTGGAAAAATGTAATGAAACAAATTAACCAAGGGCATAAGCGCCACTCAAAGGTGCTTTCGGTGTACTAGGCTTAATGATAATATTCCGACGAGGAGCAGTTGGAAGAACCTTAAGCTGAGGTAATGCTGGTCTGGCTGTTATAAGTGGTTTGTACGCCCCCAAAGATGGTTTCGGCTTTAAAAGTTGTGGTGCTGGCTTATAAGCCGGTAAGGCAGCTGACTTGTAAGTCGGCAAGATAGCTGGCTTGTAAGTCGGCGAGATAGCTGGCTTGTAAGCCGGCAAGACAGCTGGCTTGTAAGCCGGCAAGACAGCTGACTTGTAAGTCGGCAACACAGCTGGTTTGTAAGCCGGCAAAACAGCTGGTTTAGGCTGTAATGATGGTAGTGGAATTGGCTCTGACAGCGGAAGTTCTGGTTCATCAGCATTGACTGCTACAACAGCAAACAAAACTATGCACAGGATGACCTACAAGGAAAACATTAAAAAAAATAAACAAATGAATTATTAATAAATTTCACCAAAATTTTCTTTAATAAATACTTACCTTCATGTTTATAAAATTCTAAATTTTTATCGGGTAACTTCTTAGGTTAATAGACTTCTTCTGATGATGTTTTCTTAATTGTCTTGCTCTTTTATACCCGCATTTTTAAATTTGAACAATAGCTATGACCGAATAGGACATAAAATATCAGTTTCGGTAAGCAATAAACAAATTTGGCAGTTAATTTGCACTTAATTTTTAAAATGCTAGTTACTTATTTATATATAACAAGTTATTTTGTTGACAAACAAACTAATTCCCCCTTTTCACCCACAGGCCGTCTTAACCATCGGTGAGGTTTGATTGTTTTGATTTTGTGATTTGTTTACTGTATTCAAATTAAATATAAAATGTTTATATACATTTACATATGTACTCTACGTATATACATATGTATGTACAAATGTACAACTATGCATTTGCATATGCATTTTGGATATTTTTTATATTTTTTAATAAAATCTTTTTTTTTATATTTCGGTTAGCAGTTTTTAAAAAACGTATTAACATATATGTAGGTGTATAGACAAATATACATTTATATAATCAACATAAAATAAAGGGCTATCCCTTATATGTCGGTGAACCCAGCACGAGTTTCGTAAAGAAGAAGGGACTTTAAAAGAAGATGCCCATGCACATTAGTTTTTGACTTATAAATAGAAAAATGGGATGGGAAAACAGAGTTTGGCAAAACATTCCACATTCGAGATGTACGGCTAAGGAAAGGAGCTCTGTACTTAATAGCACTAACGAAATAGGGCTCATCGGCTCATTGTTTTCAGGAACATTCCTGGAAGAACGAATATAACGTAGAATTTTTTACTTGCGATTAAAAGTATTATAATGCAAGTTATGCATTCGTGTCGATTAAAAATTTTGAGATAGCGATCAAAAATGACATTACGATGATAAAGAAACATATTTGAGTTTCTGGCAAAATTAAATCCGTCTGTACGTATCTATTTTGGACTACAGCCTTAACGGTTGGGTCGATTGTCTTCAAATTTAGAATTTAAGGATATTTTGACGTTCTTCTACAGAGGATTTTTTTATTTTTATTTTTTAGCTCAAATATTGACGGTAACTGCCATATAACGGTTAAGTAAAACCTTATTTTTTTCGAAAAAAGCTCCTAGAATTTATGGAAAAAATATCAGTGTACTGTAGAGTTTTGGTGAAAAAAAATGTTATTAGTGTGGTAGAAACGGTACCCCCCATAGGACCGTTTTTATTTTCTTCGACTTTCTCGAGAACTGGGGTAGCTGATTATAATAAAATTTGATATTGAAGAAGATGTTGGTAGTCAAAGTAATTTAACATAAAAATTGATGATCATTCTCTCTCTATCGAACAGATATGATTTTCGTATTTTGTATCCTTTTTTTCAGATGTTGACATGCAGATCAAATCAATGAAAAGCTTTTTGAGAATGCAAAAGTTCAATATTTAAGACAGAGTAAAATTATAAATAAAAGCATAGTCGTTTCAGAACCAAGAAAAATGTCCAACCAAAACAACAGAACAAAATATAACTGAAAATGTTAACAGTCCAATAAGAATAAAAAGTTTTTATAAAACTAAATTACATATGTATATTTGTACACTATTTTTGCAAAAAAGTGTCTGCACTTTTAAGTTCTTAAATTTAAAAATTGAAGCATTGTGAATGAGGCATTTGTAATTTCCAAATAAAAAATTCTGTTGAGAACTTCAATCTTTAAATTATTGAATTAAACTGAGGAGAACGTTTTAAAAAATATTTTAAATATTATCTACTACTTTCTGTTTCAATTTTGCAGTTTTTTTTTTGCAGCGTTCACATCGAACATTTACCAAACACAATTGTGAAGCTGAAGCGCAAAAATGAAGCACGTCAAAATTGAAGCTAAGTGATGTAGTTGACTTGAATACAATGATGAAGTACGGAATGTCAATTTTGATGCCAAGAATATAAAATATATATACATATCTTAAATGCTATCGAAAAATTACTCCACAGCCTTTTTTCAATATTTTTATAGTTAAAAGGGTTGGTTAAATCCCACAAAATATTCTCTTTTTTAACCAGCTCTATAAATAATTCCGTATTTCCCTCACACATTTAGTTTTCGATTGAACTAGCCTATTTTGTTCCTGTTAAATGTCTAGATGAAGCTGAAGCTGAGTGAACTTGCGCTAAATTTCATACTTCAGACATTTTAATTGTTTTGTATACGCAGACGTGTTGTGTATAAATACAGTGTACGTGAGTGAAGCTAATCACTTATAAATGTAGTAGTAATTTCCATCCTACCTGTCATATTGGTCAGGCGGTAGTGATTCAAATTTGGATTATTTTGTTTTGCGAACATATTAAACTGTATAACTTTTGTAAAATTAGGTGCATCAATCAGAATATTCTAGTATCTTAACAGAAAAACAAGAATCAATATGACCTTCATAGAAAAAAAACTGTAGAAACATAGTTTTTAAAAGGAACGAAGACATTTATTTTCACAAGTAAATATTAGGGGTATTCATGCAACGAGATAAATTCATCCACTGTAGCATTTGTATGAACGCCCCTTAGAAACAAATTGCGTAAATGTGGAAACAGTCATTTAACGTCTGAGTTGAGATTGAGGTACACTTATTAACAAAAGCGTACGTACACTAGTAGATCTTATTATTTAGTTATTGGTTTTTACTAAAAGAATATAAAATTCGAACAAAACATATATTTGTCGCTTTATTATAGCTGAAAATATGAATATAAAAACAAACTTCTTAAAAAAATAGAAAACAAAACTAGTCATCATCTATAGATGCAACAAAAAAGTATTACAAAAGTATACGCACACAAGAATGATGTACGTAGACTTTTGTTAACAAGTGTATCCTTATCACCTTAACTGTCACAAAAGACAAGGACAACAAAAAAGACATTCCTAAGTTTTTCATTCATTTTTTCACTTTATCCGGCAAAATCATGAGATAAATTTATAAAGTTCGCATAAGTAAATTCCCATCCAAATTTTGACAGTTCATTTACGAGAAGATAAATTCACGAGGTTTTTACGTTTTATCAGGGTTTTACGCGATTGCATGAATACCCCTATTGTTTTATTTAGAACGTAAATCAGTGTGAAGTGGTGATTTGAGTATATTTTAAATATTGTAAAACAATATAAAATAGATTGTTTGTGGTATTAAGCAATGAAAACAATACATTTGTTGAAAATAAAAATGTACAACTTCAATGGATAAGATTTACTGTCTATCTGTCAAACGACAGAGTTGATGTCAGGGACGTACTCGTTTTCATTGTTTTCTGGTTAGGCGCTTCAATACGTTGAGCGCATATTGTATGAAGTTATGTTTGTAGTTTTTGAACGATTTTTACATTTGTGACTCGTGAATATTTATCAAAATGTTTTTTTTTAAGTATTTGTCATTTTGTCTATATGTTAGTACCTATCTATCTGTGTTATATCTAGGTCCTGTTGTGTTTTTGTGCAGCTTATGTGTCAAGCGAATGAGCACAGATGACTTCAAGAAAATATTCAGATTTCTGAAAGCTGAGCGGAGGAAAGAAAATGGTTGAAAATACTTCAATTTAATAAAGATGAAGTCAAGACTCCCCCCCCCCCCGCGATGCTATATTTGCCAGATGATTTTGTATTATCTCAGTGCTTTTATTAATTTAAAATTAACAAGTAATTTTTTAAATGTTGTGTTTTTATCAAAAAGAAATAAAACCACTTGTAGCAAATACATAAGAGAAAAAGGACGTTGCAAAAATTTGCTGTACAAATGTATGTTTCAAATATATGTTTTAGGGGAATGCTGCTAATAAAATTGATACAATTAGATAAGAAAAAAGTTCTGTGATAAATTATTTAAGTGAAACAAAACTTACTTTAAAATTAAAAAAAAGCTTAAACTGTTTCACTTGTTTGTATTTTACAGATTTTTGGAACAGGTAAGTTTGAATAATAAAACAAATCAAATTAAGTTTATAGTAACTATTTATTTCCATTATGTACACGCTTTAAAACATTGCATTTGGCGCCCCCACGAGAGTTTTTAGTCTTCTGCAGTCCGCCCCAGTGCTAATACAATGTGGGCATTTTGACATTTGTGGATTAGACAGATGCAGAATACAAGCGAACAAGCCATGGAGCGATACATGAACCGATAAGGGCCGATATTCTAAAGGCGGCGTTCCCGGGTCGCCTCATCTCTCGTTTTGGCAATTTGCACTGGCCCGCAAGATCGCCCGATTTAAAAGTTTCAGACTTTTTTGTGGGGTTTTTTGAAGTCCCGTGTTTACGTCAACAAGCCCGAGACTAGGGAAGCCCTCAAGGACAACAGTGGTGAAAAATGCCATAAAACGAGCTCGGATGGTAATCAATTGTGACGGCGCCCATTTGGCTGACATCATCTTCTCGACTTGACCAATACAATTCTAAAGGTTCAAATAAACATACATAATCAAACCCACGGTTTTTAGTCAAAATGAAGTAAGCCATTACACGTCTTTAATAACAAAGAATTTATTAAAAATTATTTCGAAAATTGTAGGACCGGTTTTGATAAAATCCTTTTTTTTATTTTTAGTTTTTTGAAAAAAAAAATTTTTTGGAAATTTTGTTATGCAGTTTTTTAGAGTTTAAAATTATACATGTTTGATTTGTTTTAAAAATATTGTTTTTGAAAAAAAATTTAAAATTAAAATCAATTAATAAAAAATTATGCAAAATTTTGATTTGCAAAATTAATTAATCTACCTATATCTTCTCAAATATAAAATTTGACAGAAATCAAAATAACCGTTACCGATAAAGCCAAAAATTAAAAAAAAAACCTTATATGAAAGGTACCGTTAATGGACTTTTCCCGAAACTTTAGTTCTAATCAAATGATAGCCAATATCAACAAAAAATAAACAAAAAGCCGTTTTCGAGAAAAATAAGCTATAAGGTACCCTTGTTTTTAGGCCTAAAAATAAAATTTCAAATTCCCCTCTGGGGAATGCCAAAAGAATAACACACCAAATTTGAAGATGATCGCTTAAGCCGTTTAGACAGACAGACAGACAGACATTTTTAGTCGATCACTTTTTTAAACTTATCTATGGTCGTAATGTCGTGTTTGATTGTTATCTCAATTTTTTTATATTCACGAATTCGAAACTTACCTTATAATCCCTATAATCGCAAGTAAAAAAAAGAGCGAAATAACATCGTATAGATGACTTCTTTTGGCCCACCCTGTACTTGTGTGTATGTGATAACCCACACTATTTAGAAAAAGGCTTCATCTATTTTCAAAAACACGTCTTTCTGTATTTCTTATTCAATGACTCCGATAGCAAACACGCATACTTCAGATAGAAGAAAATATGTCGTTCAAATACGCATTAATTTAACAACAAAATATTTTTTTATTAAACACACTATTCACAGATCACGAAATCTCACAGAATTTTTTGCCCGCCCCTCAAACGCCGCCGCCTTAGCCGTTCGCCAAATAGTTGTGGCAATACATACTTCCAACTTCCTCGGAGGGCTGGTTCATTTTTAAGGTTTTTTTTGTTTCTCTTCTCTTCTATTTTTCGTAAATAAAAATAAAATATAAATTGTATCCTTTATGAAAAACAATTGCAAAAAAGTTACTTTACGCTGGTAAGAATTTTCTGAAATTATTTACAAATTTTTGACAGCAAGCAACCAGCTGTTCCTTTTTCAAAGACCTATTCACAATCATACAAATTTCTCTTGATATAAAGATCTGTTTGAATATGTCATCTTTGAATGGCAACTCGTTTTCAAGTCGTTTTATCGAAAACGAATCGTTTTGCATAACAAGTCGTTTATGAAAAACGTACTGGAAAACGAATCGTTGTTGGTTTTTATTTTGAGGAAAACGAGTAATATGTCGTATATGGTGTAAGTAAATAGGCTATAAGTTAAAATAAAATTTTTAAAATTAAAATTGAAATTTTGAGAACCTTTTGTTTTGTTGTTATTGAATTTAGGCAGGTTTGAATATTTGGTTTAGTTTTATGTTCAGCATTGAATTTTGTAAGAGCGAGCTGTCATTGTCACTGAGAGTTTTCACACTTAAAAATCAACTAAGAGAAAATCAACTTTTAAGTCGTTTGTAATTGAAAAACTACACTTTTAATCTAAGTGACACATTTTATTTGTTTTAGTTTTGCAATAGAATGTTGCTTAATTGTCTTTAAACCATATGTTTAGGTATGTTATTTTATTGCATGTGTTAGATCTTAACTGTGATTTTTTTACTAACTACTAAAACTGGTATCACTGGGATCATAGATTGAAGCTTACTTTATAAAGTTCTCTATCTCTATACGTCCGAAAATCTGTTAAGAAAAAATATTTCTTGGAGCAGCAATAGGATATTGTACGATGTTTAATTTATTAATTTAGTCTCACTGTTTGATTTCGGTTCTGTAATGTTCAATCGTTCGTTTTCTGTTCTTATTAACCTTTATGTACGATTAATAGCTCTTCATAATAAAATAATCAATCATACCGGAAACACTTTATGAGTCAACAATAATTTCCTTTAGATACTCATTTTAAGTTGCAGTGCTGCAGTCCTTTTGTGATTTTCGAAATAAAATTCAATGACATGGTTGTTTTATTTATATATTATGTACATGTTATATACTAGTCTTTATTGAATCCATATAAAAAAAATTGAACCTAAATTAAGATGAACGTTGTATAAAAAGACCGGTCCTGTTCATTTGAACAAATCATTTAAATTTTTATATTCCATTGGGTACATCACGGACAAATATTTTCTCTTGTAAGATACTCGCAATGAAGTTCAAGGTGGGAATTATATTTTTATTAATAAAAAAAAAAGTTGTTATTTTACTTTTATTTTCATTTTCAGGCGATCGTAATCAGTTTAATTTTGACAACTATGATGCTCATTGGAACAGCAAAGTCATCTTATCTGCCGGTGTATGTTCCAGTTCCTGTTCCTGTTCCCGTCCCTGTTGCCCAACCAGCTAGTCCATCCAGCTCAGCTCATCATGGTACATCTTATTCTGGTTCAAAAAGTCTAGCTAGAGCAAAAAATAACAGCGGGTTGTAGGACAGTGTGCTTAGAGTTAGAATAAATTATTTGTAATAAGAAGTGTTTAATAAATTTGAAGGGGTGAAAGTGTTGAAAATATTGCAAACATGCACAAATTTATTAAGTTAGCACCACATTTAAAAGTACATAGTTCTAAATTAAAACTCAAATCGGATCAGATCTCATATTGCATTCAAGTTATTCATTAACGAACAAAATAAAAAGATATACACCAGACTTTAATTTTTGTTTCATTTTGGAAAAAAATATGGCCAAATATTTAGTTTCTGATAACTGTGAACAAAAAATTACCATAATTTGGTTTTATATTTACACATCTGAAAGCAAACATTTTAAAAAATTCCATATTATTATCTGACCGACGACCGACGACGCGACACATAAATAAAAATGAAGTGTCTGTTTTTAATATCAAAATATATTTTTTTACTAGATGCATTTGAAAATACTTATATACAGTACTTACAACAAAAACACATTTTTTTAAAATTTTTGTCTGTCTGTCCTTCTAACTGTGTGTTCCGGGTAATCTCGGGAACGGCTGCACCGATTTTGACGGAACGTTCGCTGGTAGATTGCAGATGTTCGAGGGAGTAACTTAGGATATTTATATTATCCACTAGGTGGCCCCGTTTCGACGGGATTTTCACAGGCTGTTTTCAATGTGGTGGCGCTGGATGCTCTTTTTTTGGAAAATTCTTACTTTCACAGGCAGATAGCTGATGTATTAAGATGTAACTAAGCCCATTTGTTTAAGAATTTTTATTTTATTTTTATCTTATAACTACTTAATTGCTATACAAAAATCTTTAAACTAGCTAAAACTATCATACCATAGGTGATATTATGGCGACTGAAATTAACTATGTACTTTCATTAAGCCACCAAAACTGCTGCACCTGATCAATGGCTTCCTTCTGATCCCGGTCGGGACGGCACTACTGAACAGAAGGCGCTCTGCTTCGCTCTCTTGTCGGGGCAAAAGCTCCCCTAGCCTATACATTTTAATTGAAATATAAGTAGATACTGATCCAACCAGATGCCAGTGGATGTCCATGTGGCCCAGCGATCGCTAGCATGCGCCAGTTCTTTCTCGTATCCCTAGAAACCCTAGGCACAGGGGTTCTAAACAGGATAGTTTAACATTTCAGCTTCCAATCACTACAGTATTGTTGAAATTTATCGAAATCACGTTGCAAGGGAATTCTAATGATTTGACCTGTTCTGTACGCAACTAAATCGTCGGCATACGCAATTGCATGAAGTAGACTCCCAATGAGATCGCTGGTGTAAATACTAAAGAGAATCGGCGACTTCAACGCTCCCTGTTGCAGTATATATAACAGTGGTTTACTTATGTCCCATCTTGTTAGCTTCTGATAAAGACCCTCTAGACCCTCTAACGATGTGTGTCGAAAGCCATCTCCAAATCAACCAGACAAGCACCCGTGCATTGATTCTTAGCATTGTTCCATTGAAACGCATGAATTGTGTCATGTCCCGCCTTAAAGCCGAACTGGGTGTCTGGAATTATATTTTTGTCTTCGGCCCATTTGGACAGAGCCCTATTGAGAACTTTTTAATTTCATTTCACGCAGCGAGACTGCATACCGCAGTTTGCCGCGGCATGCCCAAATCTCTGGCAACGCATGCATTGAAGCATGTCACCGCGTCTCTTTAATTTGTCCCAAATGACAACTTGGTAGTTTAGGACAGTAATTTTCCTTAAACTATCCAACTTGCTTGAGGTCGACAGCTAAAGTTCTTTGGGGAGCGCCACCGGGTCAGTGGAGCTGTCAAGGCCCTTTAATAGGACCGTTTGAATTTTCTCTTCTTTTGGAGTGAAACTATAAAGTTCAGTTGTCGACTCCTTGAGAATTTGCCCATAAGGCCATTTTACTCACCCATTGGTGCCGCTGGGATCGTTTCACAAGCAGATAGCTTATTTTTTAGGAAGTAACTAAGACTATTTTGATTTTTAGGTGGCGCTACGCCGGGTCCGTTTTTTCGAAAATGTATGATATACGCGATCAACGCCGGGTGGTACGGTAATAAAAATACCCCTCTACAAAAAGTTTACGTGTACTCATCCATTTTTCAAAATGTCTATGCCTCTTCACCATTTAGCAGAACTGTGTTGGCGAGGGTCTTATAAAAAGACACTTTAGCTGCAAATTTAAAGTCTTTCTCCCAAATTGCCAAAGAAGCAGCGATCGGGAAGAGTTCTTCGTTTTGATACTAGCGCTGGTATTGTTCTCAGAGTTGGAAGCGTAGTACAGGTAGACAAAGTCCCTAAAAAGTATCGCAAAGTAATAGCTGCCAATCGTGATGTTTTATCCAACATGTCGATGTTGGGTGTCTCTTTTGATGAAAGCATTTACTTGGTATTACCCTCATTGACTTCTTAAGCCCATCTTAACTGCTTCCGTCTCAATATTCACAAAAGCGCTATATTGACATCACATTGTGTTCTTTCGAATATGTCAATTTCGTCGGCGTATGCATTGAATGGACTTTTGGATCATTCCTCTAGTTTTGACGTGATTGCACCATTCTTTTAAGTATGAACAAATTGCATGATAGCGCATCGCGATGTTGAGAAAGCTGATATATCAGTAGTTGGCGCAGTTCAAAAGATATACTATCTTAAGGATCCTACCAATAATGTTGCGATTCTTTTTATCGATTATGCTTTCTTCTAAACATATCTTGCTTTTAAGTTGGTGGCATAAAAATAAATAAATTTATTGGCGCGACAGCTCCTTAAGGAGCCAAGGCCTAGTGGCTTATACTCTCAACCATTCCTGTGTGTGTGTTGTTACTCTGCAAGAATGGAAGGGACCTACAGTTTACCGCCGAGTCCGAACGGCTACATGAGATGCACTTTTTCGAGACAAATTTTACTCTTGGAGGTTTTGTCAGTTCCTCGCAAGAGGCAGTACCCCAGAAAAAAAAGGTGGCTATGAGCTGGATTTGAACCCAGGTTCTTTCGCTTAGCAGTCCGACACACTAACCACTAAGCCACGGGGCACTACAGTAGGGGTCTAAGTTGGTGGCATACTTCTCAGCAAGTTTTCGGCAAAGGATCTGGGGATTTCTTGCGTTTGTAGCAGTTTCCATAGAATTAATCCCACATTTTCATATTCTTTTGGCCCGACCGCATTTTTTTAATGGTGGTTGTGTCTAGGGCCTTCGTTAATTGTTTGGCTGCACGTTCTCTGTTTAAGGACCTAGTATTTCACAGATCCTGAAGTTCGTTGTAACTTGAAGTTACTACGATGGGACGATGGTAAGTCCTTAAAATAATTCCAAGGACAATGAGAGCCGGACAAACGGCTTCTTATATCCGATAGACAATCCTTACAGACATGCACTTTGAATTTTTTTTTCTAAACCTTTGGAATCCTTTACAAGTTAGTTAAGCTTTTCTTTAAAAAGTTTCTTTGGCACGACCCTGTGGAATGCCTAATAAACCTTACATACCAAACTTAAAGATGACCACATGGAAACGTCGGCCACAAACAGACAGAGTGCTTTTTCTCTAAAGCCATGTTTGATGGTTATCTCCAACTTTGTTTTAATTCACCAATGCAGAACTTCCTTTTATAGTAACACACTTACCTACATATGTATATCGCAAATCAAAATAGTAGACTATATACAATACACACTTATTAAAAAAAAAATGCATTTATCTCCTTAATAATATTAAATTTACATACATAGGTTAATAACCTTTAATATTGTTACTTCGCATTAATTTATTTAATCATTAAATACAGTGACAGTCTTATTTCGTTCTCCCAATAAATGGAAGTTAAATAAAATTTTCCATTGGAACCGATAACTGGATAACATGGCTTCGTTCGTCATTGAAAACTTAAAATAAGTTTGTAAAATAAAAATTAAAAATAAATGTCCAAAAGAATGTTTGCATGCGTAATTTAATTGAATTTCGTTTGATGAAATTCTAAAACACATGCTTTATTTTACTAAAATGCAGGTTATGGATTCGTGCAAAAAAATTTCTTACAATCAAACATGACATTACGACGATAGAGAAGTCGATAAAAGTGGATCCGGATATTCCGTCCGTCTGTCTATCTGTTCGCACCTCTACAGCCTAAACGGATGGGCAGATTTGCTTCAAACTTGGTATTTTGTATTAAATTGGTAGTATCTCAGGGGATGTTTTTTCATTTTTGTTCTAGGTCGAAAAATAACGGTACTTTCCATACAATCTTTAACTAAAAGTTTGATTTTCTCGAAAACGGCTGTAACGATTTTGATAAAACTTTCAGGGTGTTATTTTTTTACAACAATACATCTTTCAATTAGAATGAATTTTTCGACATTTGTTCTATAACGGTGCCTCTCATAGAACCGGTTAGGTTAGATTATTTTTATTACATCGTTAAAACATATGTACAATTGGCCTTGAACTAACTTATAACTGAACTAAATCATGTCAGCTCAACAACAGGGGCCCGACGTACGTCAGATGACTATACAATGCTATATTTATATAACATCCCTGGGATGTTGAAAAGTATGGGGCCTAACTTGGAACCTTGTGGAACTCCAGCGCTGATCGTCTTTCTTGGTGAATATTCTTTGTTTACCTGTACATAAAAGGATCTATGGGTTAGAAAATGTTTGATTAATCTTACCACGTGTTCAGGTAGTCCTATACTTGACACTTTTATCTAAACTGTGTCGAAAGCCTTTTCGATGTCTAGTAAACAGGCGACTGTCGTCTCTTTCTCAATGAGTCCGTGTGTCAAGTCGGAGTGCAGTCCAAGAAGATGATGGTGGAGTATCGTGCTCGCTAGTCCTGTTTGTTTTCTTCAGAACGGGCACCACTTTTGCCGTTTTCCATGTTTCGGGGCTGTTATTTAGGGAGCTATTGAAGATGATCGTCAGCATTAGGATGGTAAGATTTGATAGCGTTTTAAGCACACTGTTAGAAATCCTATCATTTTTTGCTGACTTCTAAGAATTTCCTCCGTGGATTATGTCAATTACTTCCACGATGGAAGTAAAAGCATCTCCTTGGGCCGAGAGCAGGATTGTCCTCATTAAAGTTGGTGACTGAAGTATTAGAGGCTGCAACTTCTTCAAACTTGTTTTCAACTTCTTCGATGAATTCAGGAAGGTGATTGGGCGGGCGATCCTTGAAGGTCTCTTCAAAATGCTTAGCGATGGTTGGTATTGCTTTTTCGGTTGGTATTGTTGCAGAATGTTGCCCGTGCATTAATGTTGGGCGGGCGATCCTTGAAAGTCTCTTCAAAATGCTTAGCGATGGTTGGTATTGCTTTTTCGGTTGGTATTGTTGTAGAATGTTGCCCGTGCATTAATGTGTCTGGCATCGAGCTGGTTTTTTTATCTTGAAGTTCGAAAGACTTTTCCTGAATTCATCCTCCAGTTGATATTTCACTGCCTGGTTGAACATGGTGTTGGTGCATTGAAGTTCGGAGTATGTATATGCGTCTATACTCGTCGTTCTCTCTGTTGAACAACCTGTGGTATATCCGTTGAAGCTTTTTGCGGAGACTCTGCCTGTGAGCATATATGGCGTGTATAGGCTCCGCCATATTCTCATAGAACCGTTTTTTTTTTCAAATGCGGTTTTATCGTAAACCATTATTCCGATTTCTATAAAATTTTGCACACAAGAAGTCATTTACAATTCAATTAATATTGCGTTTCAAAATTTTCAAAACTTTTTTTTTTTAACTGGTTTTCGAAATATTTTGAAAACGGGTTGACTGAATATTTTTTAAATAACTACAGATTTTCTTTAAATGACATAATGGGTAATAACATTCAATGATTTGCAAGCGTTGCTCGTTAGTAACTCTATTCATGATGAAATGTCAAAGCATACTGAGCATCTTTCTCTTTGACACCATGTCTGAAATCCCGCGTGATCTGTCAAATACTAATGCATGAAAATCCTAACCTCAAAAAAATCAACCGTTTTTAAAAAAAATTTATTTTCGAAATAAAACGATTTTTTATAAAATAAAAGGCACGACTGGGTCGCACGTACTTGCTCTTATGTGCTAATCCTTTTTAAGTGCAGGCGTCTTTTTGACAAAGATTTTATTTTAATATTTTTTGTATGACGTGCAACTTCCTTAGAATCGTTTTGGGGTGAAGTTCGAACGAACATGCGTCACGACAAAGGGATAAACACATGAATATATAGGATTGTTAGCTTTTGCAGTTTTTTAGTGTAGTATTATCTTTCCCCTTGCTGCTTACTGTTTATAATATAATTTGCTAATAGAAAGATACAAAGGACTTTTTTCAGTTAAATTTTCATTTTGGTATGGAAAAATTTGAACAACTGGCATAAAGATTCGTCGGAATCAGCAGTATGGCAATAATGCTAGGTAAAGGGACCTTTATACGTCCCAATATGGGACCAATGGAATTTATAAAGGATTTAGGTACCTATAATAAGGTTGGAAGGAAGGTAGGTACTAAAATTAAGATACGTGTTCCAACTAGTGTTAAGCCAGTAGGTATAGAGACAATATTAAAAGTTAACACAGTGGTTATGTTTATTTATAGGAAGGTGTAAACTTTTGTTTTCTCGATTGAAATTTTTGCATTCAGTAGTAATCGAATAGTTTTTTTTATTTGTTAGTTGTTTTGTGTGTTTATCAAAGGCTTCCTTATTTATTCTGTGCTTTTATGATGATGAAAAATACTTTAAAATACTTAAGTATGTATGTAATGTAGGTTGTCATTTTCTTTTATTTGACTAATGGCTTGGCTAGGGCTTAGCCGAGCAATATGAAATAAAATGTTGGGGAAAGAAATTTATGAATTCAAAAAAACACTACTCATAACGTTTTTTGGAAAAAATGTTGTAAGCCATAATATTTCTTTTGCTGTTTTCTATTTTATGAATTTTTCATTTCAAAATCGTTCGACCAGTTTTTTCAAAAAAATGTTTTTTTTGAAAAACTTTTCGAAAACATATTTTAAAATTTTTTTTAGTATGTCAATTTTAAGAAATCTATAGTTTATACTAGGAGAAAAATTTAAAAAAAAATCTATAGATCCGTTTTCAAAATATTCAAAGAACAAAATATTTAAAAAAAAAAAAATATTAACATTTAAAAAAAAATGTTTTTGAAAATTTTGATAAGCAATATTATTTAAATCATAAAACACTACATATTTTGAAAATTTCATCCGTCAATTAGTTAACGAGAAAGTCTGATTTTAAAAAAACCGGTCATATGGGAGGTACCGTTATAAAACTTTTTCTGAAAAATCCATTAAAATTAAAAGATAGATTTTGCACAGAAAACATCATTCTGAAAGTTTAATCAAAATCGTAGGAGCCGTTTTCGAGAAAAATAAGTTTTTTAATAAAAGTTATATGGCAGGTACCGTTAGTTTTGGAGCTAGAATGCCAATTCCAAAAACTGTCGGGTAGAGCACTCTAAAAATACTATATACCAAGTTTGAATCAAATCGGCCCAACCGTTTAGGCTGTAGATATCGATACGGACAGACAGACAGACAGACAGACAGACAGACAGACAGACAGACAGACGGACGGAATTTCCGGACCCACTTTTTTTGACTTCTCTATCATCGTAATATCATGTTTGATTGTTAGAATTTTTTTTTTTTTTTTACGAATGCATAACTTGCCTTATAGTCCCTATAATCGCAAGTAAAAAAATGGACGAACGATTTTCAATATTTTTTTTCGTCGATAGACATTTAGTTTTCAAATTTTATTGCATACTTAGTTTTTCCGAGAAAACTCTTAAACTAATTAAAAAAATTAAAGAATTTTCGAAAAAAAAATATTTTTTTTTATTTTAATATTTTTTATTTTATATACATACACATATATACACATACATATGCAGCCACTAAGCAATTATCAAGTTCTTGCGACCCAGTCGTTGATTTCACTAATTTTTTTTCGACGATGTGATTGCACATATGAGCAAGTACGTGCAATCCAGTAGTGCAATTTATTTATTTAGGTATTAAAAGCCAAGCTGCCCAGCTGCAAGTATCTGATAGGCATCACCATTAAATAGCCATCACTTTAAAAGGTGCACGGTTGGGTTATGCTATGCAAAGATAATTTGAATTTAAAGAAACCTTTGCATATGCTTAGGAGAATAGACCTTTCGTTTTTTTTTAGTTTGAAGCAATTTTTTTTCAAAAACTATTGACCATAATAATCTGATTTAAAAAAAATTAAATTAAGTGGAAATGTTCTATTTTTCAGAAAAGTATACCTTTTAGTTGTAAGTGTTGTGGTTGTTATTTAATTATTGTTTTTTGACGTGATAATGTCTTATAAATCGATGACGGGCTACACGTATGAAATTACATGACTCATGCTAACCGCAATACTGTGGTTCTTTCAATCAAAATCGATCGCAAGCACCAGGCGAACATAAAAAAGAACAGGAGCAAACTCCCAAAATAGTTTTTTTCAAAAGTGACATACATATTTATATAACTATATTACATACTAAATTAAGAAAGAAAGTCAAGGTGATAGAGACTATTAGTGTGCAATACTTAATTTTAAATAACTGTTATTTAATTTTTTTTTCATTTTAAAGTTTTTTTTTAGAAAATTGTTTTTCCCGCCCAAATGAGTGAGATACAAATTCACTCCTCATAGTTAAAAATGGTTTAAAAAAAAAGCTGTTCCATACGAATTCATCATTTATTTATTTATTTGCTTAATTCAAGCAGTCTTGAATTTAACATTAGTTCTTAAATATTAAGCTTAAATCTATCAATTAACTGGTCAAGATAAAAAGTATTCAGGAACATTTTAATGGTGTTCTTGCTGCAGTAGAAGTCGAATGAGAAGATCATATTATTAGCTATACGTACGTAAAATTCGGTTCAATTATTTCCATAATTTGTACGATGAAATAGACGAGATAAATTCATACACCGTAGAAAATCCTCCCGTAATAAACAAATTGCGTAAATGGGGAAACAATCATTTAAAGTCAGAGTTGAGATTTGAAGTACACTTACTCATAAAAGTATTCGTACACCAATAGATCTTATTAATTAGTTATTGTTTTTTATTAAAAGTATATAAAATTCGAACAAAACAATTATTTTTTGCTTTATTATTGCTGAATATAAAAACAAACTTTTTAAGAAAATTTCTTAAAAAAAACACAATAAAAAAGAATTACAAAAGTCTACGTAAACCAGAATTATGTACGTAGACTTTTGTGTATCTTTATCACCTTAGCTGTCACAAAAGACAAAAACAACAACAAAAAAAGACATTCGCATCAACATTTTGACAGTTCATTTACGAGAATATAAATTCACGAGGTTTTTACGGTTTAGGAGGGTTTCACGCGATGCATGAATATCAATATTAAAAGGGCAATCAATATTATTAGTTAGAAGTTGGTTAATAAAGACGATATCAGTAACTTGGCGACTTTTTCCCAGGGTTTGCAAATCAAGCAGCTTTAGACGGTCTTCATATAATGGGAGATTATATCTATATGTCCAGGGAGTAAACGGAGGTCCAAACGAAGAAATCTACGTTGAACTGCTTCTATACGTAAGGAGTGAGTAGGGTAATAAGGTGACCAAACTTGGCTAGCATATTCAAGAAGAGGTTGGACAGATGTAAGGTATAAAGATTTAGTAACATAGGAATCGGAAAATTCTTTAGACCATCGTTTTTAGAGTTGAATTAGTCCTCTTTATAGATTTATCAATGTGAGAACGAAAGTTTAGTTCTCTATCGCAAATTACACCAAAATCGCAAAGTAAATCCACTTGCGGAACATGTTCATTGTTTAATGAATAAAATCTAGAAGACATTTGGAGGGTTTTACGGGTGTATGTAATAGCTTGAGATTTTTTAACATTTAGCTCAAGGAATTTTTTTGTTGACACCATACAAAAAAGTTATTGAAATCATCTTGGAGCAGTATTCAATCAGGAAGAGAGGATATAGATCTAAAACATTTCTTATGATCGGCGTAAATTTATATGAATGAATTTTTGATGACACTGTCAACGTCATTAATTGTAAGAATGAAGATTAAAGGGCTAAGATGGATCAGATAAAGCCGGAGAAAAAATCTATTAGATTGATGGTTGTTGATCTACCTCTTAAAAATTCATGTCAAAATCATTAACAATATTTTTCAAAGAGTTTAGGGACGCATGACAATTTGGCAATAGGTAGTTAGAAAAAAATCTAGCATTAAATCTACTACTAAGTACTAAATCCAGTATTAAATCTAGTACCAAATCTAGTAACATAAATACAATAGCAATGAATTCTAGTCCCAAGTACTAAAAATCAGTACCAACAACTTAGTACCAATCCGCACCAGTTTTATAAATATTTAACTAAAGGTACTAGACGCGCGTTACTACAGAAAAAACATGTTTCAATGTGAAATGCGAAAATAATGATAGCAGAACCAAACATTCACAGGAACGATCCCTGGACAAAACTTTATTTATCCTGCAAATTTCGTTAAAATGCGTTGGGCGCTTAAGGAGTACATACTCGACAATATACATACACACATACATACATCTAATGTTCGCCTAGTGCTCAGAATACGTTTGCGATCGATGTTGATTGAAAAAAACCGCGTCATGGCTCCCCTCCGAGAACTAACAAAAATAATTTAAAATATCAAAAAATGGGGAAAATAATCAAATCTATAAATTTGTTTACATTTTTAAAGGGACATTTAACTTTTAACCTACAGTTTATTCACTTTTTTAGATTGAAGCTTGGGAACAGATTGAACCAGCAACAGCGGCCGCCATTATTTTAGAACCTATGCGATCAATTGTCCAAGCTATAATAGATCAGCAACAGCAACGTCAACAATGTCGTTAGATCAAAGTCCTAAAATTGTTGCTGTTTCATTGCTACCAACTTTACACAAGTAATATTCATGGGCACCATACTGCAAAAAAAAACTGACATTGTTATTGTTCTAAGAAGAATATCATATGCTGTTGCTGGTTTCATTTGTATTTCTTACTTGCGATTATAGGCACTATAAAGCAAGTTTAGGATTCGTGAAGTTTAAAAAAAAATGAGATAACAATCAAACATGACATTACGATCATAGAAAAAATGTCTGTCTGTCTGTCTGTCAGTATGTATAACGAGCTGCAGCCTAAACGGCTTAAGCGATTGTCTTCAAACTTAGTGTGTGTGATTATTTTAGTTTTAGTGATTATTTTGGTTTTTAGGCCTAAAAATAACGATACCTGCCATATGACCGTTTAGCAAAAGTATATTTTTCTCGAAAACGGTTCCAACGATTTTGATGAACATTTTTGAATTTTTTTTTGTTGGTATTTGCTATTTTCCAAATTTACGGGAAAAGTCTATTAACAGTACCTTCATGTAACGTTTTTTTTTATTTTGGGCTTTCTCGGTAACGGCTTTTTGGATTTCAGTCAAATTTTATATTTGAGAAGATCTAAGTAGCTTAACTCATTCTGCATATCAAAATTTTTAATAATTTTTTTTCTAATTAAAATTAATTTTTGAATTTTTTTTTTGAAAAATTATTATTTTGAAAAATAATCAAAAAAAATTATTTTAAATTTAAATGTATATTTGATTATACATAAATTTCAAAATAATTTTTTTTCCAAAAAAACTAAAAATAAAAAACAGGATTTTATCAAAACCGGTCCTAGAATTTTCGAAATATTTTTTTCATAAATTATTTGTTATTTAAGAAGTGTGATGACGTACTTCATTTTTACTAAAAACTGTTAAGTATTGTGGTCTTATACTTTTTTATAAGTTTAAACTTTGTTATTTTCAACGTAAATGTTACTTGTTTCTGTCAAAGATCTTCCTTTCCAATGTAATAAGGCACATTAGAGCAACTACGTGCGATTCAGTCGTGCCCATTTTTTTTATTATTAAATTTTTTAAAACTAATTAATAGATCTTAAATTAAATTTCATTGTCAGCTGACTATGCTCTTAAAAAATGCAAACCAACATTTTGGTGAAGAAGTGAAAGTTGGAGCTGTTATAACAATCGAATACAAAACCAATCCACGTTTTGAAAGAAGAAGAACGTTAGGCCATTTGCGTTTGGTATGTATGTTTGCTTGATTGTTCTTAGAGATTTGATAATCAGAAAGCTTGCAATCAATAGGTTATTTTGAACTTAAAAAAAAAACCGTTATTTAACCAGTTCACATTTCTTGAGATTTCGGAGGGCTCAAGAAGTTATCTCAGTCACTTTTGATCGAAATGAAAAATGTATGTGAACACAATTTCTCAGTATACGCCAAAAAAAAAACTTTGTATCTCTTTCCCTCAACAGAGTTCTCTTTGACAAACTAAAATTGAGCAAGCGAATTCAAAAAATTTGACATCCAAGTTGAGATTTTTTTTCTGGGAAATTGTGTTTACGTTTCTGATAAAACGTAGATCTCTGAGGGTTAGAAACGTAAACTGGCTAATTTAAAAACACATTTTCGAAAAAAAAATCAAAGACCACAATGAACTGCGACTGCGACTAAATCCTTTAATCCAACTTTGGTTGTTACATATGTATGTATTTAAAGTAGAAGTTATAACTGTCATATTCTTCTATATACACATCCAAATTTCGTAGGTAAGAGAAGTTTGTTCCCCAATCTTCTAACCTGCCAACTCCGTGTGTTAATAACTCTTCCACACATTAGTTGTTCATAATTTATGCAAATTAGGCTTATTTCACGAGAAAACCTTTTCTTTCGATTTATTTTGAAGATTTTCAAGAATAACTTTTCTGACGTAACAATTGTGTTGTAATAAGCTTTATGAATCATTGAGCTGTATAAAATAATCCTTTGCTTTCTTGAAAATCTCATTCAAGCTTCAGCCAGCAGTAAACGAGGCCAATACATTCGTGGGTTTAAGGTTTTAATCGTCTAATAGGCACTTAACATAAAATGAATTTCAAGGTTCGTAGGTAATTTTTTACCTGTAAATTAAAGATACTAATTATATTTTTTTTACTTAGACATTTTGTTATGCTGTTTTGGTTGCCATAATAACACTCTCACAAACGATAATGGTGATATCTGCACCTTTTATTCCAGCAATTAGAAGTATAGACGCACTTTCAAATAGTAACGAGGCATCTCGAGATGAAGTTAGAAGACCGATTATCAACTCGCGAACCATTAAAATACCGATAGTACAAGATAATAATGTTAATTTAAATTGAACCAAACACAGATTGGTTTTTATTAAGAAAAAAAATAATATTTTTTATGAATTCACCCCTAATAACTTGATCTAGATATATTTTGTTGTCTTTGCCTTTTTATGTTTAGCTGCACTAAGAATATATTAAATTAAATTTAATAAAATTAATTGAAACTTGGCCTCAACCAACTAGCTCAGTCTCTTAGTGAACTTAGTGCTGTTCTTCGTTCTTCGACGTTCATGCACCATCTAAGTCTGAGTCATTCCTTACTGCACCAAAACTCTAACTTAGAAACGAAGATTTTTGATGCTCTCCTTCTCCACTCGCCCCTTATGCATAAACCACCTGGAGAACCTATAACCTAAAGCGTTCTCTTCCACTGCACCATACATCAGGATTCAGGACTGTCATGATAAGGATGTTATAAAGGGACAATTTAGTTGCCCAAGGGAGGTCTTTGGTAATCAATTGCCTTTTTAGCCCGAAAAAAAGCGTTTAGCAAGAGTTATTATTGGTTTGATCTCAGGGTTGGTGTTATTCCCTGGAATTTTGGGTGTCTCTTCTTGATGAAACTATATGCTTGGTTTTGCTCTTATTGATGTAAGCCATTTTCGTCGTTTCCGTCTCAATACTCACTCCCACGGCTCTCTGGATTTCTGTCAATTTTTATATTTGAGAAGATCTAAGTAGCTTAGCTAATTCTGCAATCAAAATTTTTAATAACTTTTTTTTCTAATTAAAATTAATTTTTGATTTTTTTTTTAAATCAATATTTTTAATACTAATGAAAAAAAAATTATTTTGATTAACTCTAAAAAACTGCATACCAAAATTTTTAGATTTTTTAGACTCACTGGTCGACGGTCTTTTCTCTTTTGGAAATGATCGTTTTATGCAGCAGTTTGAGAAGGTTGTAAGGTTGCACTGGGACATAAAACAACAGGCGGCGGCCTATGCGTTTTTTTGGAAAGCTACCCATAGCTTAATGACTCCTTTTTGTTTAGCTGAAAGAGGAAATGCAGAAGCTCGTTTTAATAAAATTCACTCGTAGGGAAGGAACTCTATAGAAAGAACGATTGGTGAAATTAAAAACATTCTCGAGATTTTCTTGATGGTAGCCCCAGGATGGCCAGGATGTTAATTTTCACAGTTATTTGGTTCCATTGATCTTCTTGCTCTTGTTTCGAAGATTCAATTTCCCCTAAGTACGTTAAATTGTATTGTGTGAAATAATTTAAACGCCATTTTATTTGTTTAGGAAATGTAAAAAAAGTGTGATTTTTTTGAAATCGTAGGAGCCGTTTAAATAAAACGGTTTTTTTAACAACTTTAAAAAAGAAAAAAAATAATTCAAGAATACAAACTTAAGCACAACATTTTTCAAAAAAAATTGTTTTTAATTATTAAAACTACAAAAAAAAAGTTTTCGAAAAAAATTAATGCAAAGATTAATTAGGCTACCTACATCTTCTTGAATATCAATTTTGAATGTATTCGGATTATCAAAATATTCAGGAAGATAAGTAGCCTAAGTAATTTTGCATAATATTTTTTTTCGTAATCTTTTTTTTTTTAGTTTTAATAATTTCTTAAAATTTTTTTTTTTTTTTTGAAAAATTAATATTTTGAAAACGGGTAAGTGATTTTTTTTTCAATTTTGTTTTTAAATGTACGTTATTTTTGTTCTTAAGTTTGTATTCTTAAATTATTTTTTTTAATTTTAAGTTGTTATAAATACCGTTCCTACGATTTTGAAAAAAACACACTTTTTAACATTTTTCAAAGAAATGAAATGGCGTTCAAATTATTTCACTCAATTCAATTTAACGTACTTTATTCGAACAATCAAAAGTCACAACAATCGAATAAATACTTTGATGTTAACACTAATTTTCTTAAATTTTATTCTACAATATGACCGCACATATGGGCAAGTGCGTGCGATCTAGTCGTGCAATTTATTTTTTTGAGTATTTGTCATTTTGTCAACATGCTAGTACATATTAACTTATATGATGTGTTATATCTATGTACCGTTGGGGGGTTTAACATTCTAATAATATATAATTTTTTTCTTTTTCTTTTAAATAATTTTTTTTTAATCATTCTTTATTCGCATCAATCATTTACTTCTTTACTAATGTGCTATACACAGTGGGGCTGGAGTATACTGCAGGTGCAGCAGCATAGGCAGAGCTTACAACATGACTTCCTAGACCCAACGCAGGAGCACTGTATACAGTTGGAGCAACCAATCCTGCACTGTACAATGATGGATGTGCAGAATATGCCAAAGGAGCATTGTAAAGAGCTGGAGCTACTCCTGCCGAGTAGGTTGTGTATGGAGCAGAGTAAGTGACAGAACTAGGAACTCCAATGACTGCAGCTTGAACAGCAACGAAGCAGAAAAGAAAGCAAACGACGAACTAAAATAAAAAAGTTTTACATTTACTAGTTAGATACAAAAGTTCCCCAAGTTGTATATTGAAAAGAACTTACTTTCATGGTTAGTGTTTTTTGTTTAATATTTCTCTTGAAAGAACAAAACTGTTACTGATCTATCAGTATTAATTGCACGACATTTTATACGTTCAATAAATAATAGGAAGTAACCAACTCCTACAATAATAATAATACAAAAAAAATTCTATAATTTCAATTAATTTTTTACGCTCTTGGCAACCTGTTTGACTGATGAGATACATCACTTTGACGAGGGATTATAGTTTTTATATGACAAATCAAATCAATCAAAGATACAAACTTCTAATATTCTATATCATTGTTCAGAACCGGATGTTTGAAATATTTGTAATCGATATGAAGCACGATTACTATAAGCCGCACTATTTAAATTGTTTTTAGTTGGTATGAGTTTCTGAGGCTTATAGGAATTGTAATAGATAAGTCAACGAACTGAAATGGAATTTTTCTAGTTTAATCTACCGAAGGCATCATTTGAACAAAACTTTTTTCTTAAACTTTTGCAACCCTCAAATGTGAAAATGCAAGCAAATAACATTCATTGTTCCCCTGGGTGCGGGGGAAAAATAGGCCTTATGGATTGGGTGCGAATGATGTAAGAAACGAGCGAAGTCGAGCCTGATTTAAAAACAGGTATCACAAGTTAACAGGATAGCCCAGCAGGTTTATAATAAAACAAAAAAAAATTTATTGCTGTTTTATTTACAGGAGTTCAAATGTTCACAGTTTTACCGATTTTGATGCGCTGTCTGATTCCATCTCAAAAATTGTTTCCCATTGTCCTTATTGCGGGCCATTTCAATGTACACAATTCCAACTGGTTCCGCTATTGTGTTGATTCTGGTCTGACAACACCTTAAGGAAGGTATGTCAGGATCATTTCAGGGTTACACTCCTTACCCAATCAGATGTTCCTGGGCAAGCCGCCCATACTCTTAACTTATTTCTTACTTCGCACCCTGATACCATTAGTAGAACCTCTGCATTTGCACTTCAGACCTTTTTATAATTTCAGCAAATTTCTCGCCCTCCACTCATCCAGTTAAAGAAAAACTTCCCTCCAGGACCGTTTGGCAATACGAGAAATCCTTTTGGAATAATTTCTTCCGTAACTTGAACAGGTCACTATACTTCCTCATTATGCCAATGCTGAAAAGATCACAAATTCGGTTTGTGTGCTTTCATTCCTAACAGAGTAAAAAGTATTAAACCCAGAGAAAAGTATTAGCTAACTCTGAGTATAGAGTAACTATTAGGCTCAAAGAAGTAAGTTTCCGATCCTACAAAGCCAATGATTATTTGCAGAATTTTGATGCGCAGAATTTTGAAAGCAGAATTTTGTTAAAAGAATTTTTAGCCCTGCAGATTTTTGACCCCAACCCTATCAAAACCGCTGGCCACGATGACCCATTCTTCTGAAAAGTGGTATTTTTCCACACAGGCAAAACCACTGCGTAAGCTTTTCCATCGCTCCTACCCTTCTGGAATCATTCCTAGAAGATGAAATGATCCCAGCCTGCCCCTGAGAAATGTGACTCATACTCACCCAATCCTCATACATATCCATAGGACGAAGGTCCTTTTTACGAGCGATTTTCCTACTTATATTATAAATGTGAATGTTTATATGTATGGATGTTTGTTCCCCAATAACCCCTCAACGGCGTAACGGATTTGGATCAAATTTGATAGGTAGATGGATAATGTGTTGGATTAAAACAAAAGCCACTTTTTATCCAGGAAAATATACAGTTCCTGTGGGAGAGGCTTAAATATAAAATACTGCATTCCTGGAGATTTGTTTGATATACATAAATATGTGCCTTAATGACAGCACGTATTTGTGAAGTTTGGTAGACGGATGAGTTACAGGATTCACTATACTATAAAGAGATATAGAGATATAGAGACATAGAGATATAGATATATAGAGAGATATATAGATATAGAGATAAAGAAATTATCACAAATGTATTCTTCTACGGATGCGTGCTTTTATTCCTAACAGAGTAAGAAGCATCAAGCCTAAAGAAAAGTCCTGGTTTAATTCTCAATGTAAAGAAGCTATCAGGCTCAAAGAAGTAAGTTTCCGATCCTACAAAGCCCACCCTACAGAGGAAAATCCGAAAAAGTACAAACAAGGAACAAGGAACTCATTCAACTCCGTCATTGAAAGAACCAAATTTTTGCATGACCAAAAATTACGGCAAACAATTCTGCAGTGTCCCAAACTCATTAAAAATTTTTGGTCATTTGTAAAAAATATTAAAAATTCCTCAACATCTTCGGTTCCAACGCTCATCGACAATAACAAACCAATAGTTTACTCTTCAGAGAAGACAAACTTGCTTGCCGCCGTTGCCCACCTGTACTTGAGAATGTAAATTTTTCCATGGGACAGATTTTTTCCGCACTCGTACAGTAACAAGAGTTCTCAAAGATCTCGATATACACAAATCCGCTGGCCGAAATGGTATACCCCCGATTCTTCTGAAGAGGTGTTCTTCCACACTGGCAAAGCCACTGCGTAAGCTTCTCCATCGCTCCTACTCTTCTAGAATCTTTCCTAGAAGATGGAAAACCCATCCTCCCTCTCCTCCTACCGACCCATAGCACTGACATCCCTTCTTTCTAAGGTTATGGAAACACTGATTAACCGTTAGCTTAAGAAATATCTCGATGATCGAAAGCTTCTCCATGACCGTCATTATGGCTTCCGCAGCAACCGTTCCACTGGTGATCTGATAGCATATCTCACCGAACAGTGGAACAAATCTTTACATCGCTTTGGTGAAAGTAAGATTATTGCACCGTATGTCAAGCTCATTAGACTCCGATTTATACAGCATTGTCAAATAGGGTAATAGGAATCGTGTATTAATGCTTCGCAAACTCAATGCTATTTTTCCCCTTCTGATCTGGCTACAGTTTATGAAGCGTTTATACACCCAAAACTTGAGTATAACTCACACCTCTGGAGAGGTGCTTCTCAAGCATCGCTCCACCTGCTCGAAAGAATACAAAACCGAACGTTAAGATTGATAGGAAATAGAACTATTTCCTCTCTCGATCATATATATATATGTAAATACTAAAATAGGTTAAAAAATCGATGTAGATACCAAGTTTATATTTTGTTCTAGGCAAAAAATAAAGTCACGTTAATGTTAAACTATTCCGGAAGTCTCGTCCCACTAGACAAACAGACAAAATTTTTCTTGCTGTATATTTCCGTGCTGAGGATATTGCTGATGCTGTTTAAGCTTCCTTAGCAGACCAACCAATACAGTCGATTTCAAGGAGTTCTCAAGAAAAAAATGTTAAATCGTATATGAAATCTCATCAACTATTTTACAATAACAAAAAAAAAAACAATCTTCCAATTGGTGACTCGGTAAAGTTTTAAAAACATAGAACAATAACTTAGCTTACGCCCATACATTTATATTCTTATATTCCAATCTAATTAAAAATGGCAGGGCAGACCTAATTGGAAAAGCTTTAATAATAATACTTCCGTTAGGACATATCTAAGACCATATATGTGACTTATAATCCTCTCAAGCCAAGGTTGAGGTCAATCAATTCAACAATTAGTTTTGATATAGTAAAAAAACAATTCTACGGCTCAAAAATTTCGGCAAACTTCATAAACTGGTTAACAAATCCAGCATACACTTATCTCTACTATCAAAAACACACCCGAAAAAAGAAGACAAAAGAGCTAAGCTACCCAGCTTTTTTTCAACTACTTCCTATTGTCATTGGATCATATAAAATGGCACTCGATTGACAACTCTAAATCAGTGACAATTATTCAGTCTCAAGAAACAAATCAAAAATCAATCATGAAAGTAAGCTCCCGTAAGTTAGCAAATTGGGAGCAAAATCTTACATTTTTTTACTTTTAGTTCCTCTTGTGCCTTGCCCTCTGCGTTGCCGCTGCTCAAGCTGGACTTGTTGGAGTACAAAATGCTGTCGCTTATTCAGCTCCCTACACTACCTACACAGCCAGAGTAGCTCCAGTATCATCTTTATACAGCACTCCTTTGGCATATAACGCTCCATTGACATACTCACCTTACTCTGGATATCCCTCCGTTTACAGCGCAGGATTAACTGCTCCAACTGTGTACAGTAGTGCCGGTTATACTAGCCCATTGGTAAGGTCTGCTTATGTCGCTCCAACTGTCTACTCCAACCCAATTGTTGCGGACACTTTGTTGAAGAAGTAAAGCGCTGTTTGTGTTTTTTTTTTTTTAATTTTTGAGATTGGAATAAAGAACGATTAACTGGTAAAACATGTCTTTTTATAAAAATAATTTACTGGATATTAGAAACTAAAATAGCTATTATTTTTCAATTCCTCATACTCCATTATTCCTGTAGATTTGATTAAAATATTTAAATATAAAATAAATTTATTGGCGCGACAGCTCCTTAAGGAGCCAAGGCCTAGTGACTTATACTCTCAACCATTCCTGTGTTTGTGTTGTTATTCTGCAAGAATGGAAGGGACCTACAGTTTACCGCCGAGTCCGAACGGCTACATGAGATGCACTTTTTCGAGACAAATTTTACTCTTGGAAGTTTTGTCAGTTCCTCGCAAGAGGCAGTACCCCAGAAAAAAAGGTGGCTATGAGCTGGATTTGAACCCAGGTTCTTTCGCTTAGCAGTCCGACACACTAACCACTAAGCCACGGGGCACTACAAATTAAATTGATTAAAATAAATACATGAAATTCACCAACTCCTTAAGGAGCGAAGGTCTAATTGAGGTAAATTCTCAAGATTTCCTGTGTGTGCATTGTGAATCTCCAAGAGCGGAGAGGACCTACAATTTACCGCCGATTTCGAACGGCTACATGAGATGCACTTTTGTCGAGACCAAGACACAAGTCGTGGTGCCTCAATATAAACTGCTATAGTCTGTTTAAGAAAAAGTGTTACTTTTTGACAGTTAAAACAATATGTTCTATAGAGCTTTTGCATTGGTTTTTATCATTGTGCTTTCAGTTTTGAAGCTTTTGAAAACAAAATTTAGTAGTTTGATAGGTTAGGTGCTGTCGTATTGTGTATTTGTTTGTATTAATATGTAGTTGGGTAGTAGTTAAAATGCAGTTAATTTTTTGTTTGTTTTTGGTATTTTAGTAGAAGAAGTAGAAGTGACATGATATTGTGTCTTAATAATAGTGAATTGGTATTGAGATTATTTATTAATAAATATAGTGAACTGAAATTGGTTTAAATTATGTTTAAACTGTTAAAGGATAATGTTTTTTTTTTAATAAAAAGTGAATTAATATTTTTTTTAATTAATAGAATTGTGTACCTACTTAGTTTGAAATTATGGTTTTGTGTAAGTGTAAGTGTAAGTGTAAGTGTAAGTGTAAGTGTAAGGATTCCACGTACTTGCTCCTATGTGCGGTCACATGGTCAAATAAAATTTGAATAAAATGCACGACTGGTTCGCACGAACTTGTTCTTATGTTAGATAATTGCTTAGTGGCTGCATGTGTACATACATATACACAGCTGGTCAAAAAAATAGGTGTGACTATTTATTTTTATATTAGTTAATTTTTTTTTACATTTTTTCAGTTGCATTATAATTTTTTATGTTTTTAATAAAACTTCAATAACAAAGAAAATAAAAGACTTTAATAGAATCTTGAATTAATAGAACATTTTCATAATAAGTGGCCGATTGTCGATTGACGCATTTCAGCCTGGTCAATAAAATAGACGCGTCTTCCTAAAGTATTAAAAATATTGATTTTATTAACATTTAATGTTGGTTACCTAAATTTTCGATTACCTAACTCTAATAACCAGAGTATCCTCCATTGTTAGCTTGAACTTTTTGGAGTCGGCGTGGCATTGATTTTTGGCATGTCTGGTTGGGTATAGAATACCATTCTCTTTGAACGGCTTCCCACAATTGATTTCCGTTTGTGAAATATATATATAATATATAAATTTGAAAACTAAATGTCAAAATTATTGAAAATCGTTCCACCAGTTTTTTTAGAAAGTAGTTTTTTAAACTTCTCAAAAAAATGTTTTAACTTATTAAGTATGTATGTATGGAAAATTATTTAAATTTTTATTTAAAAATTCAATCAACCCGTTTTTGAAATATTTAGAAACCCAATTTTTTTAGAAAATTTAAAAAATCGAAAAACAAAGTTTTTGAAAATCTTTAAAGGCAATATAAATTGAATTATAAATGACTTCCTGTGTACAAAATTTTCTTCAAATCGGGATAATGGTTTACGATAAAACCGCATTAGAAAAAACCGGTTCTAAGAGAGGTACCGTTATAAAACAAATTTCTAAAAAGGCATTCTAACTGAAAGATGTATTGTTATGAAATAAAAGGCACGACTGGGTCGCACGTACTTGCTAATTCTTTTTAGGTACAGGCGTCTTTTTGACAAAGATTCAATTTTAATGTTTTTTTGACGTGCAACTGTTTTAGAATCGTTGTGGTTTAAAGCTCGAACGAACATGCGTCACGATAAAGGGATAAACACATAAATATATAGGATTGTTAGCTTTTGCAATTTTTAAGTGTATTATCTTTCCATTTGTTGTTTACTGTTAATAATATAATTTGCTAATAGAAAGATATAAAGGACTTTTTCAGTTCAATTTTCATTTTGGTATGGAAAAATTTGAACAACTGAACTGGCATAAAGATTCGTGGGAATCAGCAGTAGGGAAATAATGCTAGGTATAGGGACCTATATAGGTCTCAATAACAGTAGTTTACTTTTTGAAATCAATTTAATTAAAATTGCTTAATTATGTGTGATGGATAGATAAACGTATGGTGTGGGTAGGTGTTAATGGAATTTATTAAGGATATTAGGTACCTATAATAAGATTGGAAGGAAGGTAGGTAGGTACTAAAATTAAAATACACATTCCAACTACTTTTAAGCGAGTGGGTATAGAGACAATATTAAAAGTTAACACAGTGGTTTTGTTTATTTAGAGGTAGGTGTAAGCTTTTGTTTTCTCGATTGAATTTTTTTCATTCAGTAGTAATCGAATAGTTTTTTTATTTGTTAGTTGTTTTTGTGTGTTTATCATAGGCTTCCTTATTTATTCTATGTGCTTTTATGATGATGAAATGTTTTTAAATACGTAGGTATGTATTTAAGTTTTCACCTTCTTTTATTTGACTAATGGCTAGGGCTTAGCCGAGCAATATGAAATAAAATTTTGGGGAAAATATTAAACAAATAAAATTTTTATGAAATCAAAAAAACACAATTTATAACGTTTTTTGGCAAAAATGTTGTAAGCCATCTTATTTCTTTTTCACTACATATTTTGAAAATTTCATCAAAATCCGTCGATTAGTTAACGAGAAAGTCTGATTTTAAAAAAATCGGTCGTATGGGAGGTACCGTTATAAAAAATTTTCTGAAAAATCAATTAAAACTTAAAGATAGATTTTGCATAGAAAACATCATTCTGGAAGTTTTATCAAAATCGTAGGAGCCGTTTTCGAGAAAAATAAGTTTTTCATTAAAAGTTATATGGCAGGTACCGTTAGTTTTAGAGCTAGAATGCCAATTCGAAAACCTGTCGGGTAGAGCACTCTAAAAATACTATATACCAAGCTTGAATCAAATTGGCCCAACCGTTTAGGCTGTAGGAATCGATACGGACAGACAGGCAGACAGACAGACAGACAGACGGACGGAATTTCCGGACCCACTTTTTTTACTTCTTTATCATCGTAATGTCATGTTTGATTGTTAGATTTTTTTTTTACGAATGCATAACTTGCCTTATAGTCCCTATAAATCGCAAGTAAAAATAGCATGCTGAAAGTTTTATCAAAATCGTTACAGCCGTTTTAGAAAATATCAAACTTTTTATTGAAGATTGTATGCCAGGTGCCGTTATTTTTCGACCTAGAGCAACAGTGAAAAACACCCTCTGAGATACTACCAAATAAATACTAAATACCAAGTTTGAAGCAAATCGACCGATCCGTGTTTAGGCTATAGAGTTTCGAACAGACAGACAGACAGACAAACAGATGGGCGGAATTTCAGGACCCACTTTTTTCGACTTCATTATCATCGTTATGTCATGTTTGATTGCTGGAATTTTGCACGAATCCATAACTGTGCTTATAGTACCTATAATCGCAAGTAAAAAAAGAAGAACTCGTTTTGAGTTTTTTTATTTATTTTTTTTAACGGTTTGTTAATTTTTTTTTTAATTGTTATTATCAAACTACCAGCTGGTAAATGATGGCATATTCAAAAAAAATTGGAAAGTTTTGGAAAAGTTAAAAAAAAAACATATTTTGAAAAAACGATTTAGAATTTTTTTCCTTAAAATTCAAAACTTTACAAAATCAGATGACTTACCTCATTTTTTTCCAAAAAAAAACCTTTTAACTAGTGATTTTCAAGTGATTAACAAAATTTTAAATGATTTTTTCCCTGCTTTTTTTCAAAAATGTCAAGACCACTGTCACACAATAGAGCAAGTTCGTGCGACCCAGTCGTGCACTTTATTTCTATTTCAGCTCATTTTTACTTGAGATTATAGGTACTATAAAGCAAGTTATGCATTCGTGCAAAAAAAATTTGAGATAACAATAAAACATGACATTACGATGGCAGAGAAACATATTTGAGTTACTGGCAAAATTCTGTTTGTACGGATGTATTTTGGACTGTAGCATAAACAATTGGACCAATCGTCTTCAAATTTAGAACTTAAGGTTATTTTGACATTCTACAGAGAAGTTTTTTCAATTTGTTTTTTTAGCTCAAAAATTAACGGTACCTTTCATATAACCGTTATGTAAAAGCTTATTTTTCTAAAAAAAAACGCTCCAAGGATTTTTTTATGAAAAAAAATCAGTGTACTATTGTAGGTGTAGGTAATATTTTGGTGAAAAAAAATCAAGCGATGGGGTACGTTTTTTTTTTGACTCCGTAGATAAATCTACGAAGTAGACACATTAAGGAGCACTGGGTCCTGAGGCCATCGGCTCAGACAATTACAAAGACAACACACAAGACGACATTGATACAGGACAGAAGAGAAGACAGAAGGAGAACGAAAAACAGAAAACACATTACACATGTCAACAGCACGCAGTTGGTTTTCAGACGGTCCCCCATCTTTCTACTAACCACGCGCAACGATGATATTACATTTAAAATAACTTCACCGATTTCAATGAAATTTGATATGCTTATTAACGTGGTTATCTCAGTCGCTTTAATTGTTCTCGATAGGTGGCGCTATTGTTGGGATTCAGGAAATGTCTGGTAAGCCCGAGTAACACCGATGTCGATTGCTATATATATACATTGCTACCTACCCCTACATGTACATATAATACAAAAGTTGAACAAATTTTTATAATAAGAAAATGTAATTACATATTACCCTATTAGAATAATATATTTTAAATTAAGCTTTTATAAATGATTATGCAAAAATTGGATCACAATTATTGAGCCCCACAAATTTAAGTTAAACTAAAAAATGTTTTTGGTTTATTTACATTAATTAACCTACTTATTTAACAATTATTTAATTTGTTAAGTTGTTAAACCGATGGAAGTGGAACAGGTCGGGCTGTTATCGTTGTTCGTACCACTTCAATCTGAGGTTTTCCATTTACATTAGATAGAACACCAATGGCAGTTGACTTGATTGCTGGGATAAGAACTTGTGACATAACTAAGGGACTTACAAGAAAAGTTGCTACCAAAAAAAAGGTAAAAAAAATCATCTAAAATTAGAAAAAAAAAACTATAAAAATATCTATATTTAAATATTCAAATAGTACGAACCTTAAAGTTCATTTTGTTAAATCTTCAAGAGGTTGATCTTAATGAAAGGCTCTTCTCAATGCTTTCGTTTGAATGAATTGGTACCGAAAATTGATCAGCAATTTATATAAATGTGAATTATGCCTAAAAGAACACAAAGTTCGTTCTCATGATTCATCTCCTCAAGAGACGCACCAAAATACCTTGAAATGCGTCTTTTGAAGTTATTTTTAACCATCTTTTAACCGAAGTATGTATATCCGGAAGTATGTGTGTATTCTTAAAATATAATTACTTTTTTTATGGAAAATGTTCTTAAAAAAAATCATAAAACAATAAGAAAAGAAATGTTTAAATGCACATATATACATATCATCTTTGTACACCACGTCATGTCATATAGAAGACACTACACTTTCTGCGAATTTTAATTCCAGAATCGTTTACCCTTTTATTTTTGTTTATAATTAACGCACGCACAAGGGATTATGTGTTTCCCTTTTAATGTAGAACAGACTGCGCGGGCATTACGAAGATAGGGAGGGGAGAGATAGGAGGTGTCGATTAACATTAGTTTTGAATGGTAATGGAAAATCTCGCCGGGTAAACTATTCCAAATTCGTGTTGTTCGGCTAAAAAAAGAATTTCTATATTTCACGGTACGTCCGAAATTGGGCTCAAGGGTGAACTGGTGGGCATTCATTGCGAGACGAGTATAACCGGAGAAACTTTTAAGGGGAGGAATGCAACTGGCTACTTCGAGTGAACATTTTTTGTAAAAGAAACGATAAAATAAGGAAAGACATGAAACATTGCGTCGGTGTTCGAGTGGGGCAATTGTTTCAACGCTCGATTTTGTATTCTATCAAGAAAGTGAAGTGATGTTTGCGAAGCACCTGCACAGAGAGATTTATTTTGTGGGAATCAGACTTGAATCCGTCCAATACAACTTGTATTGAACGGTCCAGAAGATAGCTTCTAATCCAACGAACAAGAGTATCATCGATCCCAAAAGCACGCATTTTCGATAAAAGAGCTTCATGACAAACTCTATCAAATGCCTTGGAGATACATATCAAGAGCAATAATCTTACTTTCACCAAAGCGATGCAAAGATTTGTTCCACTGTTCCTACCCCATCTTTCAAATGTTGAAATTTGGTTCGGGGTTGCTCTGGTCAAGATGAAACTGTTGGAATATTTAGAAGCTGACATTTATTCAAACTCTCAAGCATTTCACATGACATATTTGTTTTGACAGAAACTTATGGTTAAATTCAAGTTTCTTGGACACAGAACTTTTTTCCCCAGAGTTCCTAGTTTTCTAGAAAAGATCGTCATAATGGTAATGCAAAAGAACTGGGTGGAAGTGTTTTGATTACGGTAAGAAACACATTTTTTTCTTTGTCAGTCACTTTCTTTTTTGAACTATCAATAGAATTAGTCTGTGTAAAACTAATTGTAGAGGCAAAAACTTTGTATATTTTCAACGCATACATCCTTCTTTCGGTAGATTTCGTTTATTAGCTCTTAGTGTGCCTACTTACTTACTTACTTAGGGGGCGCTACAGTTCGGGACAAACTTGGTCCTCAACCAACATGCCTCTCCAGCCAGCTCGGTCTTTGGCTAGCTGCCTACAGTTGGTTGAGGTCGTCCTCCACTTGAGCGCGCCACCTAAGGCGACGTCTTCATTGACTGCGTCTACCCTCTGGGATAGAATCGAAGATCCTGCGAGCCGGAGCATTGTTGTCCATTCGCTCTACATGACTTAGCCATCTTAAACGTGATATGCGTATTTTTTGACCAGTTCAATGTCGCTGTACAGCTCGTATAGGTTTTGGTTGAACCTTTTCCTCCAAAGCCCGTTAACGCAGATAGGGCCAAAAATCTTCCGAATCTTACGCTCGAAACGACTAAGGACATCTTCATCCGCTTTAGATAGAGTCCATGCCTCGGCGGCATAGAGCAGGATTGGGGTCTTATAAAGTCTCCTTTGTCTTACGAGAGAAGGCTTTGCTACTTAATTGCCTTCCTAGCCCATAAAAACAGCGATCGGCAAGAGTAATTCTTCGCGGATCCGAGGTAAGCAAAGTCCCTAGCTACCTCAAAGTTGTACCTGTTTATTTTGACGTTTTGCCCAATCCGCCGCTATTGTGTGTCCCTTTTTTGGACAGCAGGTACTTCGTTTTGGCTTTATTGACTGCTAGTCCCATCTTAGCCGCTTCAGCTTCAATGCTAGTAAACGTTCCAGTGACAGCTCGCCGAGTTCTGCCAATGATGTCTATGTCGTCAGCTATGCTAACAATTGCTCAGACTTAAAAACAATTGTCCCGCTACAATTGACTTGCGAGTTACTTATAATTTTTTCAAGTATTAAGTTGAAGAAATCGCACGAAAGCGCATCACCTTGTCGGAATCCTTTTTTGACGTCAAAAGCGAGAGTTCTCCATCGTCATCTTGCACAGTCGGACGAGTTTTGTGGGGATGCCAAAACTTGGCATGGCTCTGTATAGCTCGTCTCTATAAATGCTATCGTACGCGGCCTCAAAATCGATAAAGAGGTGGTGGGTATCGATTTGGAATTCTTGGGTAGTTTCCAGAATCTGCTGTAGCGTGAACATTTGATCGATTGTAGACTTTCCTGGTCTGAAACCACACTGATAGGGGCCAATCAGGTTGCTGAGGAAAGGTTTCAGGCGTTCACATAGTACGGCAGAGAGGATCTTGTAGGCGATATTCTGGAGACTTATTCCTCTATAATTGGCGTAGTTTAGAGGGTCTCTTTCCTTGTGGATGGGGCAAACGATGCTGAGGTTCCATTCATCAGGCATATTTTCTTCTATCCAAACTTTAGAGATGAGTTGGTGTATGCACTCCACCAGGTCATCTCCGGTCGCTTTAAAAAGTTCGGCGTGTAGTCCGTCGGGCCAAGCAATTTTATTGCTATCCTCACTTCATTTTGGTCGGGTGGACGGAAGTTTTGTCTGTCATCGTTTATGTTGAATGGTTCATTCTGCCTGACAGCGGGATTTTGGTCCTCATCGCAGGTTTAACAGTCTGCAGAAATGGTCCTTCCATGTACTCAGCACCGAATGTGACTCTACTACGAGGTTTCCATTCCTATCTCTACAGGCTTCCGTGCGGGTTTTTTTCCCTTGGCACGTTCTTTTTACCTGTTGGTAAAACTTACGCTCGTTGTTCCTGGAGTAGCATCTCTCAATATCTGCTATCGCACGCTTCTCATGCTCTCTATTTTTCTTTTGGAGAAGCCGGTGTTCTTCCCGTCTTTTCTGCTCGTAGGGCTCGCGAGCAGCTCTCGTCTTTATTTGCAGAGCCGCTTTATATGCCTCTTGTTTGGCTGCATGGGCCTGTCTTCATTCGTCATTGAACCAGAGGTTTCGTGGTGGTGGTCTGGTGAAACCTAGCACATCAGTTGCGGCATCTCTGATGGCTTGTTGGCAGTGTTGCCACTGGTCTTCGGCACTTGATGCTGGCGGTAGTGGATTTCTTGAGAGGTTACGGGATATTCGATCGGCATAGGTTCTGGCGGTTTCTTGCGATTGCAGCTTTCCGACGTCGTACTTCCTCACAGTATTCCTCCGTTGTTGTGGAGTTCGGGTTATTCGCATTCTTACCTCTGCTGCAACAAGGTGATCCGAGTCGATGTTAGCCGCTCGGAAGGTGCGAACATCCAAGATACTGGAGGCGTGTCTTGCATCGGCCGCAACGTGATCAATCTGGTTGACGGTTCTTTGATCTGGGTGTCGCCCAGTCCCTTTGTGTATATCGAGATGAGGAAAACGTGTGCATGCAATGGTGACGTTATGTGCGCTGCGAAGTCAATTAGCCTAAGTCCGTTTTCAGACGTTGTGTCGTGTAGGCTATGTTTTCGACATTTCTACCAAAGATTTCCTCTTTACCTATTTGGGCGTTAAAATTGCCTAGTACGATCTTAACGTTTCATGAACCTACAGTTTACTGCCGAGTCCGAACGGCTACATGAGATGCACTTTTCGAAACAAATTTTTACTCTTGGAGGTTTTGTCAGTTCCTCGCAAGAGGCAGTACCACGAAAAAGAAGATGGTTATGAGCGGGATTCGAACCCAGGCTCATTCGCTTAGCAGTCAGACACATTAACCACTTAGCCGCGGGGCAATACATTTACCACAATTCAGACTTATAAGAAGTAAAATAGTGATGCATCTATAAAAATAGCTGTAAAAGTGTTTATATGCAAAAGAATAGTCTTAAAGTTGTATCTGTTAATCGTTTTTTTTTTTTATTTTAATTCCAAACATCTTCAATCAAAATTATCATTTCTTTACTTCTTTAATAAAGTGTTTGCAACAATGGGGCTAGAGTAGACAGTTGGAGCGGCATAAGCCGACCTAACCAATGGACTAGCATAACCGGGACTGCTGTAAACAGCTGGAGCAGTCAATCCGGCGCTGTAAAAGGAGGGATATCCAGAATAAGCTGAGTACGCCAATGGAGCGTTGTATGCCAAAGGAGCGCTGTATAAAGATGGCACTGGAGCTACTCCGGCTGAGTAGGTAGTGTAGGGAGCTGAATAAGCGACAGCATTTTGTACTCCAACAAGTCCAGCTTGAGCAGCGGCAACGCAGAGGGCAAGGCACAAGAGGAACTAAAAGTAGAGAAAAGAATGGGTGATGTCTTGTGTTCAATGGGCTAGCTAACGAGAGCTTACTTTCATGATTGATTTTTGATATGGTTCTTGAGACTGAATGATTGTCACTGATCTATTATTGTCAATTGAATTCTATTTATATGATCTATTTACAATAGGAAGCATATAGCTTTGGGAAAGAGCTCCGACCTCCGACTCCCACTCTCTTTTTCTATTGTTTTTTTTGTGGGTTAGTTTGGCCGTTGAAGACAGTTTTGCACTTTGTTGTGGAAACAAGTTAAGTAAAAAAATTTTGTTTGGAACTACTTTTGATATAAAAAATAATAACCTTGACCATACGAAAAAATAATAATTGAATAATGGAATTTCTCGATTTACATTTTATTGAACCGGAGAAGCTTTAGATTCAAACGGATGTCTTTCTATATCATAATAAATCCATTGACATAATGGTTTAGATTGTATCGCAGAAATACAAGCATTATGAATACATGCAGCATTGAGAAGTTTAATGGAAGGAGTGTATAAGCAACTCTTTTAATCTATCCCTTTGTGTAGTAGATTTTCTAATACAGGGTGGGCCAAAAGAAGTCATCCATCCGATGTTGCTTGTCTCTTTTTTTAAATGAAAAACTACGATTCTGTTTTTTGATTATGTTTATTTGAACCTTTAGAATATTGTATTGTTAAATTTGAGAAGCTGATATTGGCCAAATGGGCGCCGACACAATTGATATCCATACGTGCTCGTTTTATGGCATTTTTCATTGTTTCAGCGAGAACTTCGGGTGACAGATTCTCGCACTCGTGTCGAATGTTGTCCATGAGGGCTTCCAGAGTCTAAGGCTTGTTCACGTAAACAGGAGACTTCAAAAAAAACCACAAAAAAAGTCTGAAACGGTTAAATCGGGCGATCTTGCGGGCCAGTGCAAATCGCCAAAACGAGAGATGAGGCGACCCGGAGTGCGGCCTTCAGAATATCGGTTCATGTCGATCAATGTATCGCTCCATGGCTTGTTCACTTGTATTCTGCATCTGCCTAGTCCACAAATGTTAAAACAGATTTGACATTGGCGGCCATTTGCAAAAATGAGAGCATCTTCCAATATGGTGATTTCTTTTGGCCCACCCTGTATATACCCGATATTCCTTAATGAATTCTGAATAAAATCTTCTTCAATACGTTAATTTTCTCTTTTCAGAAAAAGATGCACAGCAATTACTGCAACGACAATTTATTATAAATTTTCAAGAAAACTTTATAACTGTTGTTTTAGTCAGATATCAAAAAGATTAGGATATTTGACAGGAAGGAAAAAATACCAACTAAAGGTGTCGTCAAACAATGAAAGGAAAGTACTTTCAGAAAACGTTTCGAAAATTTCAATTTTAAAATTTCCCTGAAAGCCTGAAACGACATACTTTCAGAGGCAGTCACGCTACGAAAGAAAAATATATTCTGAAAGCGACTTTTTACTTTCCAGAAAACAAAATTTCTGAAAATACTTTCCGGGTCGTCACACTGTGAAAGCGAAAATGTTTTCTGAAAGTGTTTTGTGTGTAAACGGGTACGGACTGTAGATTTGCCACTCTGGGTTTGGTTTCGTTTATTGCTTATCTGTGGTAGCAGCAAATCTTACGGATTTCATAGCATGTGATAGAACAAAATGCGGCTAATAGTAGGTCAATTCTTTTCGATCTACAATTAACTACAGCATTGAAAGCAGACTCATTGAATTTTCCACCAAATAGACCGTTGCCCGGCCGTTAAAAACTCTTTTGGTATCGCATAGCGTTGTCTCTAAAAATCGATGCAACACAACAACACAACCCTGACAAGATCAACAAAATCGTATCTGCCGTATGCATTTCATTAAAATCCGTTGGGCGGCTTAGGAGTACATATTTGACATACATACACACATCCATACATCTCATGTTCGCCTGGTGCTCAGAATACGTTTGCGACCGATTTTTGTCACAATTCAGGCTCGGTGCACACTTGCGCAGTAAGACGAAACAATGATCCACAAACCCTCTCGTTAAATCCACACACACACATCCCAATTTTACATCTACTTTCTACTTTAACAAAACTCCGCCTATTTTGTATTTCTTGTTCTCTTCTTGTTCTTTTGAATTTGAGTGGAATTATTTTGGGAATTTGTACCTGTTCGTTTTCATGTTCGCATCGCAACATGCATCACTTCGCCTTCGGACGTATAATTGCAACAAGAGCCACGAAGATGGGTTAATCATTCAATGAGGTTAAGACAAATTATATGCTATAAACTCAGAGAGTGGTTGGGTGCTGTATGAATAGGGTAGGCACTGAAAGGCATCAAACTGGTGATGCACAGTCGCTGCAACTATATCGTACACATCAATTGTGCTTATTTTACCTCCCCGCGGTAACCACCGGGTACTGGTCTGTCCATCCGGACATTCCTGCTAAACTTATAAGCGCGAGTGTTGAACACAGAAAAAATAGCAACACTATAATGCTCTGCTTTAATGACTGTTCTGATGGATTCGCAGAAGTCTTGCACGAGCCCCTCAGAAAGAGGACGTACGGCGGATGAGCCCAACCAATTGGACCAACGGTGGCGTCAACAGTCAACGAAGCAGACGCCCTAATGAGCTACTTCGACGTATTTGGAGATAAGGTCATTAGGACAATTCAATGCAAGTCAGGGCATTGAAATAGAGATGGTGGCGGATGAACCCTTAATGGGCCAACGGCAGCGCTCATATCCCCGAAGTGGGTTACTGACTCCGGATTCTCCGGTTCCTTTTGTCCAAGGAATCCAACAAAGGACCTGGCCCTCCAGGTGGGGGGTTGTGCGTGGGGTTAACAACCCTGCCACGGAAAAAAGAAAAAGTTGCGAAGCGACCAATAGCCTCGGAAAAGGACGGATTTACTGTTGACGACCCGGAAAAACGAATCAAGGACAACGACCTTCGGATCTGCACGTGGAATGTTAGAACTCTTAACAGACCACGTGCATCCAAACAACAAGCGGAGGCCCTAGACTGCTACAGAGCAGGAATTACTGCCATCCAGGAAGTGCGATGGAATGGGCCGGGCAAAAGGAGGATGAAAAACTGTGACGTGTACTACGGTGATTGCGCAAGAAGACCACAGCGTTTATTTGGGTGCGGATTCGTCATAAGCGGTAGACTTAGGCAAGAAGTCTTGGGCTTTCGACACGTAAGTGAGCGACTTGTGACAATCCGTATCAAGGCTAAATTCGCCAACATTAGCCTAATATGCGCTCATGCCCCCACAGAGGACAAAGATGACGCCACCAAGGATGACTTCTATGAGCTCCTCGAAAAAACCTATGAGCAATGCCCTAAATACGACGTTAAGATCGTACTAGGCGATTTTAATGCCAAAATAGGTAAAGAGGAAATCTTTGGTAGGACTGTCGGAAAACATAGCCTACACGACACAACGTCTGAAAACGGACTTAGGCTAATTGACTTCGCAGCGGCACATAACGTCACCATTGCAAGCACACGGTTTCCTCATCTCGATATACACAAAGGGACTTGGCGACACCCAGATCAAAGAACCGTCAATCAGATTGATCACGTTGCGATCGATGCAAGACACGCCTCCAGTATCTTGGATGTTCGCACCTTCCGAGCAGCTAACATCGACTCGGATCACTACCTTGTTGCAGCAAAGGTAAGAATGCGAATAACCCGAACTCCACAACAACGGAGTAATACTGTGAGGAAGTATGACGTCGGAAAGCTGCAATCGCAAGAAACCGCCAGAACCTATGCCGATCGAATATCCCGTAACCTCTCAAGAAATCCAGTACCGCCAGCATCAAGTGCCGAAGATCAGTGGCAACACTGCCAACAAGCCATCAGAGATGCCGCAACTGATGTGCTAGGTTTCACCAGACCACCACCACGAAACCTCTGGTTTGATGACGAATGCAGGCAGGCCCATGCAGCCAAACAAGAGGCATATAAAGCGACGCTGCAAAGAAAGACGAGAGCTGCTCGCGAGCTTTACGAGCAGAAAAGACGGGAAGAACACCGGCTTCTCCAAAAGAAAAAAAGAGAGCATGAGAAGCGCGCGATCGAAGATATTGAGAGATGCTACTCCAGGAACAACGTGCGGAAGTTTTACCAACAGGTAAAAAGAACATGCCAAGGAAAAAAATCCCGCACAGAAGCCTGTAGAGATAGGAATGGAAACCTCGTAGTAGAGTCACAGTCGGTGCTGAGTACATGGAAGGACCATTTCTGCAGACTGTTAAACGGCGATGAAGGCCAAAATCCCGCTGTCAGGCAGAATGAACCATTCAACATGGATGATGACAGACAAAACTTCCGTCCACCTGACCAAAATGAAGTAAGGATAGCAATATCTAAACTAAAAAACAACAAAGCTGCTGGACCCGACGGATTACCCGCCGAACTTTTTAAAGCGGCCGGAGATGACCTGGTGGAGTGCATACACCAACTCATCTCTAAAGTTTGGTCAGAAGAAAGTATGCCTGATGAATGGAACCTCAGCATCGTTTGCCCGATTCACAAGAAAGGAGACCCTCTAAACTGCGCCAACTATAGAGGAATAAGTCTCCTGAATATCGCCTACAAGATCCTCTCTGCCGTACTATGTGAACGCCTGAAACCTTTCGTCAGCAACCTGATTGGCCCCTATCAGTGTGGTTTCAGACCAGGAAAGTCCACAATCGATCAAATGTTCACGCTACGGCAGATCCTGGAAACCACCCAAGAATTCCAAATCGATACCCACCACCTCTTTATCGATTTTAAGGCCGCGTACGATAGCATTTATAGAGACGAGCTATACAGAGCCATGTCAGGTTTTGGCATTCCCACAAAACTCGTCCGACTGTGCATGATGACGATGGAGAACTCTCGCTGCTCCGTCAAGGTTGGTTCCGACCTCACAGAAGCTTTTGACGTCAAAAAAGGATTCCGACAAGGTGATGCGCTATCGTGCGATTTCTTCAACTTAATACTTGAAAAAATTATAAGAAACTCGCAAGTCAATTGTAGTGGGACAATTTTTTTCAAGTCTGTGCAATTGCTAGCATACGCTGACGACATAGACATCATTGGCAGAACTCGGCGAGCTGTCAGTGGAACGTTTGCTAGCATTGAAGCTGAAGCGGCTAAGATGGGACTAGCAGTCAATGAGGCCAAAACGAAGTACCTGCTGTCCACAAAAAGGGACACACAACACCGGCGGATTGGACAAAACATCACAATAGACAGGTACAACTTTGAGGTAGTTAGGGACTTTGTGTACCTCGGATCCGCTATAACATCTGACAACAACATCTCGTCAGAAATAAAGCGAAGAATTACTCTTGCCAATCGCTGTTTCTATGGGCTAGGAAGGCAATTGAGTAGCAAAGCCCTCTCTCGAAAGACAAAGGAGACTCTTTATAAGACCCTAATCATCCCAGTCCTGCTCTATGGCGCCGAGGCATGGACTCTATCTAAAGCGGATGAAGATATCCTTAGTCGTTTCGAGCGTAAGATTCTTCGGAAGATTTTTGGCCCTATCTGCGTTAACGGGCTTTGGAGGAGAAGGTTCAACCAAGAACTATACGAGCTGTACAGCGACATTGACCTAGTCAAAAAAATACGCATATCACGTTTAAGGTGGCTAGGTCATGTAGAGCGAATGGACAACAATGCTCCGGCTCGCAGGATCTTCGATTCCATCCCAGAGGGTAGACGCAGTCAAGGAAGACCTCGCCTTAGGTGGCGCGCTCAAGTGGAGGACGACCTCAACCAACTTGGAGTGCAAAACTGGAGGCAGCTAGCCAAAGACCGAGTTGGCTGGAGAGGCATGTTGGTTGAGGCCCAGGTTCGTCCCGAACTGTAGCGCCACCTAAGTAAGTAAGTAAACTCAGAGAACAGAGAATACACCGCCGCTGAAATCAAACTAAGAATTGCTCCTGGTAATCGCTGCTACTTTGGGTTAAAATAGAAAGGTAACTGAACTTTGAAGACCTAAGCCCACTCTCGTGGAACTAAATTGTTTCTTTATAAGACCCTCATCATCCAAGTCCTGCTGTAAAGTGCAGAGGCATGTACATAAAAGCTTGCTTCGAGACAACTTTTTTTCGTAACTTTTGTCCCTTATCCAAAGGCGAGTGGAGGAAATGCAACTAGGCTTTCTCGCGGCGCAGACTACAAACTTATCCGAAAGAATAAAAGTCCATATGGTGTCCATTCTCGGAATATTATTTCACATTTAAAGCACCGTACATTTTTTTTGGTCCAAAAAGCTTATTTTTTTTTAATTCAGCACCTCATTCATCTACTACTAAAATTCATCCGAATTCGGTAAGTCGTAGTGGAGTGATGTCAGAACAAACATTTTATTAATAGGATTTGACAACAAGTTCTTGATGCATATTTTTTTTTAAAACAAGGGACTAAGTTAAAAAAAAAATCAAGCGTAGGTATAAGACGAATTAAAAATAAATAAGAGAAAAGCATATTTTTAGTTCGTCCAAGTATCGCCGTATTTATTCTTCTGTGCGGGTTGACCATTGTCACTGCCAGCAACCTCAATTGATCGTCTTACAAGTGGAGCTTCAAGTGGCAGGGGCCTCGAATAGGGATTTTGTGATTTCTTCATATATTCTTCACGATTCTTAGCACGCAATTCATCGTATGTAACTTCTTGTTTTGGAGCAATTGTGGGAAGACTATTTTCAAACTGAGATGATGAATCTAAAGTAAAAATGGTTACCAAATATATAGACTTAATGAATGTATTTACGCATTACCATCTACGGAGGGCCGATAAATATCATCCAATCCTGAGAAAGATGGACGATTTTCGGTGTCCAATTCTAAAGAACTTGATTTTCCGTGTCTGTAGTTCTCGTCAGAATATATATCAGCGTTGCTGGAGGTAAAAGGTGATAAAGCCATTCCAGTTCCTAGGTTTTGATCAGGAGCTAGCACACCATAAATGCCCTTATTTTGCTTCTGTCGTAGTATTTCACCTAATTTTGAGCCCGGCAATCTCATTATCTTTTCGGCGCACTTCTGTTGATAGCTGAATTTTCCAAGAAAGTAACCAACAACTATACCGGCAATTACTTTGGGTAGAGCTCCATATTTAACATTTGGCTATATAAATGATAAAATGAGAAAAAGTATTTTCTCATGGATATAGTGCATTACCTGCAGGTAACCGTGTTTAACACCAAAATATGAAGCCAATCCAAAACAAGTGCCGAATGGCAAAGATCTTTGAAAAAATGATTCAACATCACATTCCTTAAGAACTTTCAGTTCATCGGGCGAGAATTGATAATTTGCCTGCGATTTGGATTACCAAATTATGTATTACATATATTGCTTAAATAATTATGCTCTTACCAAAGGATGTTGGGGTATTTGTGGAGCATTTGGATCAAATACGCCTGGTTGCTGTGGTGTATTCATATTATATTACTGCAATTGCAATTAAATAAAATATTCTTAAATTTTCTACGTTTGGATGGAACTGCAGTTTTGAGCTTTTGACATTTCGTTTCTTAGTCAGAGATGTTATACCTTTTTAGATCTGTTTGATAATTGTATGTAGTAACGCTCATATCTAGTTTCAAACTAAAGAGGTGCGAGAAATTGTGTGTAGGTCCAAAGTCCACGGAGTAACTGAAAGAAATCTGATCACCGACACGAATTTTCAACTAGCTTGTGTAATCATATGGGACGATTTAAAAATATCAGTTTGTAACCAGTCGTATGTTGATTAGCATAGACGTATTATATATGAACTGCTAGTCTAATGTCAGCTTCATACAACAATTGTCAAAAAAATTTCGCCAAAATTGAGAATGCGATGCTAGCTCTCCTGAACCCACTTCAGGAAAAAAATATAACTACTTAAAATGTTGACACAGAAGCTCGCAACGTCTATTTTTAAAAATTCAAAAAGTCGCATTTCACTGGCGGATTGGACAAAACATCACAATAGACAGGTACAACTTTGAGGTAGTTAGGGACTTTGTGTACCTCGGATCCGCTATAACATCTGACAACAACATCTCGTCAGAAATAAAGCGAAGAATTACTCTTGCCAATCGCTGTTTCTATGGGCTAGGAAGGCAATTGAGTAGCAAAGCCCTCTCTCGAAAGACAAAGGAGACTCTGTATCAGCCCCTAATCATCGTCCTGCTATATGGCGCCGAGGCTTGGACTCTATCTAAAGCGGATGAAGATATCCTTAGTCGTTTCGAGCGTAAGATTCTTCGGAAGATTTTTGGCCCTATCTGCGTTAACGGGCTTTGGAGGAGAAGGTTCAACCAAGAATTATACGAGCTGTACAGCGACATTGAACTGGTAAAAAAAATACGCATATCACGTTTAAGACGGCTAAGTCATGTAGAGCGAATGGACAACAATGCTCCGGCTCGCAGGATCTTCGATTCCATCCCAGAGGGTAGACGCAGTCAAGGAAGACCTCGCCTTAGGTGGCGCGCTCAAGTGGAGGACGACCTGAACCAACTTGGAGTGCATAACTGGAGTCAGCTAGCCAAAGACCGAGTTGGCTGGAGAGGCATGTTGGTTGAGGCCCAGGTTCTTCCCGAACTGTAGCGCCACCTAAGTAAAAGTAAGTAAGAACATTCAAAAAGTCACATTTACCGGTAAAACATAACTGACACTTTTGAATTCCATCCATAGAAGCGTGCGACATCTTTCGTATTTTGCCGCTTGTTTTTTTTAGATCGTGGACAACTTCCTTTTTTATTGGTTTGTGCATAAGACAAGCTAAAAGCACTAGAAAGAAAAAAGGGATTTTGTATTAATCAATTGTGGGATATTCTACATAACACGGGGAGAAAAAAGGAAATTTCAACATGCCAATGTGGGAAAACCTGCTTGCCAAAGTCTGGAATTAGTGGATGAAATGTAAAAATTGAGGTTTATTTTTTTTCCGCTAGTGTACCCAGGAGGCCCAAAATAACTGAAACTAAAATGGAACCAACTTGAGGTAGGCAACTATCAGTCCATATATAATACGTCCATGTTGATTAGCATGCTGATTTCAGTTTCAAGCTTGCCAAAGATGAGCTCTGTGTGCATTGAGCCTAAATTGCAACTTGCAACGCAAGTTCTATCTATCTAATAGAATATGTTCTTGGGAAATCAGGTTTTTTTTGCATGTGTTAATTAACACGTATTACAACAAAAGCGAAAGTATTGCACTAGAAAGCTCTTTGAACTCGAACGCCTCATTTTCTCTGTTTAGTATTATACCAATGTACTATTATATCATTAACGTCTATATTCACTTTATGGACGTTGGAAAGAGAAGTTACTCCAAGAAACATAACATTCAATAGCGTAGTATTTAAGATAAGAAAGAAAGAGATGTAAGTGTCGTATATTCATCTACCGGTCTACGTTTATTTTGAACATTTTAACATAAACCGTTATATGAATAGGATAGAAAAGGCTAAGGACAAGAAGAAGACAACAAGGAATTCCTAAATTTAGCAATAGCGTAGTTGAATATTCGTTTTCGCAAGCCATTATCATTTACCAGTGCGTTTTAATAATTAACTTTTAAGTTAATCAAAATGGAGATTTCAAATGATTGTATCTGCTATCGAAAACAGACAACTTTATTCTGTACAAAATGCGTAATGTTTTCGTTTGGTCGTATCATGCGCCAGTGCAACAAACATAAAAAGGTTACTTGGAAAAATAAAATATCTACAAAATATTTTTTTTTTATATTAATTTGTTCAAGGTTACATATTTATTAGATCTGGAGATCTGTCCAAACTGCAAAGGTTCAAAGGAATTTCTTCGGGAAGTCAGTATGGATCAGCTCGATGCAAGATCCCGTAAACTATTAGGAACAAATGGATAGATTCTCTCATTAAAAGATAATATACATGCCTATAATATAAATACTCGACTTACTTTAAATAGTATAACCAAAAACTCTGAATTTTAATTTATGTATTTAAATGTACCTATTTTTTGTTTTTTTTTTCGCAAATCCAATGGAAATACTATTACTCAAAACGTCTTATAAGTTGCACATAAGTTGAATCACTTGAGCAGTTGTCTAAGCTCTAAGGAAACTAAATCTGTGTTTATGAAAATGTTTCTACATAGGTATTCCCCGGAAACAGCGCTGGTACTGTTTATATTCAAATTGGACCATGGCCCAGACCTGTACTCCATCGTTTATGAGTGTGCTTTCGTAATCCGAAAGAAAATAAAAGAGTTGGAATTTACCACCGAATCTAAAAGCTTAGCCCAAGCAGACTTTCGACATAGCAATTGACGTGGTTGCAGAGACGGGTAGAATATTCCTGCAGCACCTCCCGCTTGGAGCAATCCAAAAGCGGATGGGAGGCCTTCCGAAGTTTTCTATGATCTACCTGGCAAATTCCCGCAAGTGGAGTCTGCACTAGGCAGAGAAGTGGAAAAGTTGTGGCCCCGGGGGAGATCGTAACAATAATCGCCTAAGTTAAAGAAGAAGTAGAAATGATTGCTAAATAAGAAGTAACCTTGTTTTTGTTCCGGGGCACTGCCACCTGCAAGGAAATGACAAAGTTTACCTTACAGTAACCGCTCGGATTCAACGTTAAAGTGCTAGTCTCAGTTATATTAGGATATTTTCATTTTCGAACATTTCTTCACCCCATTGATCTTCAGAGCGCATCTTTTATCTTGCTCCTGAGAAGGTGACACAGGGGCCCTACCCTGAAATCCGATTAGAAAGTTAAATCGTTCGAAAACGGTTAATTGATGTTCCAAAATTCGGATATTCCTTTCCGAATCTCGGATTCCTGAGCATCAATTATTTATTCTGATCGCTATAACTAACGCCTAACCTTTTTAATCGGATTTCAGAGTTTGGCCCCCAGGTATATAACCTTCGTCGTTAGTTCACTTTTCAACTATCCGGCGTGCACCGCGTGGAGGTAACGATGGGATTTAACCTAACATCATTCACCTATGGGGACAGACATTAAACAGGATTTTTCATTTTTTTTTTAAACTTGAATTTTCACGGTACATACCTGTCATTGTCTACAATTTTAATAAAAAAAATCATTTTACCTACTTCTGTTCGTGGATTAGGATTTAGTGCAAAATAATGTTAATAAGGTGGGCTACTAAAAATGGTACCGTACAGTTTTTTTGACGGAAGGAAGGCAACAAAAATCGTGACCTGACTTTCTCGATCGTGGTCGAATTTAATTTTAAAGGAAATAGTGTAATAATAGCAATAATCTTAAAAACAAAAACTAAAATTACTTTATACAGAACAATTCTTAAAAAAATAATTTCTTGAACTTTTTTGTAACGCCACACATCTTTTTTTTATTTTATTTTAAAAACATGTGTTTTAGTGAACATTTTTCTTTATTTTATTTTTCTTATTTTCTAAATATATATTACAATAAAAGAAATAGATTTTTCATATGAATGGTATTTTCCGTGCAATTTATTTGTCACATTTCGTGATAAAACTTTAGTTTGAAGGCTTAAACGATTTTTTTTATGACTAAGAATAATAAACATAAAAATACAATAACAAAATCGGCAAATTAATACATTTATTTAGACTACAAGAACAAAAATCAGAAGAATGTGACGTCACAGCCAAAGTGAGCATACCTTGTATTTCTGTGTATATCATGGGATTTCTTAAAGCCTGGATCACTGGAAGACTATCTGTGACTATGACAATTTTTTCCTGCTATACAAGTAAGATGACTATACAATGCTATTTTTACTTATATCATATTTTTGTTTGCATAATATTTTACATGGACGAGCTAGTTGCCTACCTCGTTTCATTTTAATCTCAGTTATTTTGGGCGACACTATCCCTCCTCAATTTTGAGACTTTGGCAGCAGGTTTTCCCACGTTGGCATTTTAAAATTTCCTTTTTTCTCCCGTGTAATTTAGAATATCCCACAATTAATCCACAAAGTAAAGCTAGCATTAGAGTCCTTGTAATTGGTCATTGCAGGGACACTGTGACGTCACAACAAAATAGGTCCTACCACCGTCACTGCCGCGACAAAAGTCATCGTGTCACAGCTAGCTACAGTGACTATCACACGAATGACTCATGCCTGTCCTTGCTGTCCCAAAATACAATGAACGTCAAAATGTGTCCCTGTTGTCCCTGTATCTCGGTGTCACAGCATGGACATTTAAAACAGTGACCATTACACGACGTGACAACTCTGATCGTTGGCGGTGGCCTAAACTGCTATGACATTTATCATTTTCAGCAGTGACCATCACACGGCATCACTCAAATGAGTCCCTGTGTCTTGGTTCTTTTGGTTCAATATAGACGTGAGTTTCTGAAGTGTTTCAATTACCTAAATTAATTTAATTAAAAAAAAGTATAAAGATTAAAGGCAAAAGTTAAAAGTCAAGTAAAGTATGTCACACGAAATATGGTAGAGGTGGCGATTGACGGCGAGATGACGATGACTCCGACAACAACCAAAGGCCACCGCGAAGAATTCGTTCCTTGTGGTCCAAAAATTGGTTGTTGCCACGTGAGAATGAATGTTTCTGCGCGAAACTAATGCGAGAATTATGAGCTGAGGAGACAGGGCTATATCGTCTCGTCAAACAGCCGCGTTTTAGCGCCACGTTGTAATATACCGCAATACATATCCCATGTCACAAAAAGCGTGTTTTCAACGCCGCGTCGAGTTCAACGCGGTGTCAATACGCTGGGTCAAGACGCGGCGTTGGAATAAATAACAAATTATTTTTTTTTGAGCATATATATATATATATATATATATATTATCTATATATGTATATGTATATAGATTATCTATATATGTATATGTATATAGATTATCAAATTTTACTCTTGCGGGTTTTGTCAGTTCCTCGCAAGACTCAGTACCCCGGAAAAGAAGACGGCTATGAGCTGGATTCGAACCCAGGCTCATTCGCTTAGCAGTCCGACACACTAACCACTAAGCCACGGGGCACTACTACAAATGGAGATATTTTCAATAAATATATTAATAACCCTCAATTAAAGGCTTCGTCAAGTAGAATCCGTTTTTAACCCAGCGTTGAAATTATTTTGACACGGCGTTATAAATGCGGTAAAAGAGAACGTCAACAGCTATCCGCAGCACGTTTCATATTTGAATCTTGATTTTCATTTTTGCACCAAATGCCAATCAGGTTATTTTTTTCCATTTAAAACAATATTAAATGATATTAAATGACACAAAATAAGTAAAAAAATGTCTACAACAAATTCAAAATAACTTAATTCACCAAGCACAAAATAATTAAAAAAAAAAAAATCTTTCTAACGCGGCGTCAATAAAAAACAATTTGTAATCAATCACAACGCGGCGTTTTAACGCCGGGTTTTGAAGCGATGTGTAAATTGAAGCGGGGTTGAAAACGCGATCTATGTAACATGGGATATGTATATTAAAACGCGGCGTTGAAACGCGGCCTCAAACAAAACGCCATTTAAATTTGTGTTTTGATATTTGTTTTATATATATATATATATATATATATATATATACAACGTGTATACAACGTGGCGTTGAAACGCGGCGTAAAAACGCAAATGAAAACAATTAAAAAACATGTTTTTTTAGTGGTAATGCATATTTTTTTCTTGATTTTGTTTAAATTTTTTTTTGAAATAAAATGTTTTTTCATCATCTCGCCGTCAACTCGTATTTTGGGTAAACAAAATTGCAAATCTGATAGCACCATCAAAGCTATTGAATAAAAGTGTGTTCAACTCCGAACGCCCAACCGAGACCAACAGTGCATGCAAAACCTGACCCTGGCAGTGTGTACTACAATTATAAAGGTATGAGAAAAATAAATGGACATCAACTTGGTTTCTATTTCTATCTGGCTTTGTATATAAAATCTAAGATCATCAAAGATATCTTTGTATATAAAATCTATAGTACTATCTAGATTTTTTTTTTATATACAAAGAAGATATACAATGCTTCTAGTGCTTTTAGCTTGTCTTAGGCACAAACCAATAAAAAAGGAAGTTGTCCATGATCTAAAAAACAAGAGGCAAAATACAAAAGATGTCGCACACTTCTATGGATGGAATTCAAAAGTGGCAGTTATCTTTAACCGGTAAATGCGACTTTTTTGATTTTTTAAAAACAGATGTCGCGAGCTTCTGAGTCAACATTTTAAGTAGTTTTTTTGTTCTTCCTGAAGTGGGATCAGGAGAGCTAGCATCGCATTTGGGCGACATTTTTTTTTTGACAATTGTTGTATGAAGCTGACATTAGACTAGCAGTCCATATATAATACGTCCATGATATTTTAATTTAAATTCTTATTTTTAATTACGTTCTGGTTTGGTTTTAATAATTGGGGTTAGGATGCGGTATTTTGTATCCTCTGTTGTGTCCGGTCCGTTGCTGGTTCTCTCGTAGAACGGGGCTCTGTCATTGTTCATTATATCCTCGAATTGGTCATTTGTGATGTGTAGTTGCTGGATTTCCAAGTTACGGTGGTCTGTGTTGGTGGTGGTTAAAATTCGTTAAAATTCATTAGACACTTCAAAGGCTTATTATCTGTGTGTATTTAAAATGTTGTACCGTAAAGGTAAAGTCTAAAATATTTGGTCGCCCAAATAATTTCCAAGAATTCTTTATCAATCGTTGAATAGTTTTGCTCGTGAATGTTTAATGTTCTACTTGCATAACAAATAGGATGTTCGTCTGTAGTGAAAATGGATACCTTGTTATATAATCCTCCGATGCAAATTAACGAGCCGTTTTCCAGAACTGATGCAAAGGATGTTTTGTGTGGTGTTTTGGATTCATCTGTGAAGACCATATAAAAAACCCATAGTCAATTTTAAAATGAAGTTCATTGATATGTTTGAATTTGCATTTTGTTGAACATATATTTTTGTAATTTTTGAAAAAAAATGGTTAAAAAACTTTTGTTAACTGACAATCTTTAGGATTTTGAAAAAAAATGTACCTATACACATTTTTTAAAGAAATAACATGAAGTTAAAATTTGTCGGATACACACCATTTTACTTACTTTTTTCGAACAATCAAAAACTCGAATAATAACTTTGAAATGTACATATTCCTAAAAAAGGGTTAAGGTGATAAAGGCAGGAGATACCTACATAATACATTTGTCTTAAATACCTAGATATTTAAATGGGATTGAAAACCTTTAAGGTAAGTAATTCTACATACGTGTTGTACGCCTGAAGAATTATATTTTATATTATATTTAACTGTACGACTCAGAGAATTGTTGGTCCATAAATCAAGTTTTTGGAGCATACATTAAGCAATCCTTTAACTATACTTTGGGTCAAAAGTATCGGCCGATAATACTATGTAGGAGGAAATACGTTGGCGGCTGAGAAAATCCAACAAAACCTACTATATTCTGTTGAGGCTCTTTAAATCAAGTTGAAGCCGTAAAAGAGCTGTTGAAATAAAGTTTTGTAGAATGAACATTCCCTGGGAGGTAATTTCAAAAGACAATAGCGTGTTACATTCAAACACAATCGCGGAAGAAAGGCAAGTGCAAAAACACATGTTTCAAACAAATGCAACGACACGTGCCATCATAAAATTATCGGTTAAAATAAAAGATATAATATATTTGAATGTTGTATCCAAGCAACGCGGTGTTGTAGGTATAGTGCGATAAATGTACAGTAGGTGGCAGTAGTAGTACACATGACGAGTCGAAAACTTATATACCGTTAAACTTAACTGTATCTTTGCATTTATTTAACTTAAAAAAAGCTTCATATCTTTAATTAACTTAAAACTGAAATTAAATTTTTGGAGAGTGCGAAAGAGGGGGTTTCTAATATCCGACTTTATTTGAAACACAAATGATTTTACGACTTTTTAATTATAAAATTAATATCAAAAATTATTAAAAATAATTTTTGCGAAAATATATTATGTATAGATAGGATTTTTATTAAAATAATAATATCAAGATACATAATTAGATTAAATTGGTTAGATGTATATGTTACAGATAGCCTAAAAATTAACCTGACCATGGAACATAAGCGCCGCTTTGGTGGGCCAATGGCTTACTAGGCTTGATGATAATATTCCTACGTGCGAGAGTTGGAATAACCTTAAGAACCTTAAGTGCTGGTGCATATGTTGGTTTGATCTTTCTAATCGTTGGTAGTGGTCTGTATGCTGACAATGTAGGCCTTGGCTTCAGAAGTAGTGGAGCAGGTTTATAAGACTGCAACAGAACTGCTTTAGGCTTTGATAACAATAGTGGTTGGCTGGGTACCAAAATTGATGGACCACCAGCGTTTACTGCAACAACGGCTAGTAATACTAAACACAAGACGACCTGCAGGCAAATCGAATTGTTTATAAATTTTTTGATATAATATGCATATTTAAAAATTCACACTTACTTTCATTTTGATATGTTTAAATAACTTGGGATGTGGTTTCTCAGATTAAAGGATGAATTCTGATGATAATTTTAAATTGACTGGCTCTTTTATACTTTAATTTCTCCAAAGTGAACTTATAAAGGTTCAAGTAAATATATTAGCTTCGTTAACAAATAAACAAATTCAGCATTTAATTGCATTTTGTTTCTTAAATGCAGGTGCTTACTACAAAACAAGTTATTTTGGTTAAATAATTTGAATGAAAAACAAATCGTCCCTTTTTCATTAAGACGGGACAACGAAGAATAAGTTCAAATTTATTTATTTTTTTTTTTTCGTTTAATTGTTATTATTTTATTTGTTAGAATGCTAAATGACTGGTCAAAATCGAAAGCGGGACAGGATCAAAATAATTTTGATGTAGAGCAGACCGGTTTTAGGCAAATTTATAAATCTAATAAATTAAAAATGTACAATGAACAGAATTTATGCAGCAAATAATTTAACTAAATAATTATTAAACAAGACCAAACGGAGCAAGGTCTACATACATATGTAGAAGCTCACAACCAACGTCTAGTAGATTATATTATTATATGGTTTAAGTTCTTAGTCACTCTAAAATAATTTGAAATTGAATATTATTATTTTGACGTCATTCGGTATTTTGCTTGACTTATATGTATATCGTATAAATATATAAATGAATCTAAGAAATTTCTTATAATTTAAATTTGATGTAGTATTTCAAAAGCTCAAAATTTTCGAGTAAACTTATTAATTTATGGATTTTTTTATATATTTCTATGCGTATTAAACTATACTTGAAGCTTTAATATAGTAAAAAAAATTTGTTTTAACCCAAATTGGTTGAATCTTCTACATTACTTGCAATTGATTTGTTTTCGTAGCGCTAATTTGAATTTTAGAAAAAAATATTACGTAATTTATGGTAAGTGGTTTTGGGGATTGGGGATTACTGAACTCAATTCATAACTAGTGCTACACGGCGCGCGTTGCTATGCCCAAGATAAAACATGTATAATGTGAAATTAAAAATCTTTGTTTTACCTTGATGCTAGCGGCACCAAACCTTCACAGGAACCATATCTGGACAAAAGTATATTTATACTGAAAATTTGATAAAAATCCGTTGGGTTGTATTCGCACGAACAAAATCAACAAACTTTTAACTGCCAGCATTCCAATGGAATATAAAACTTCAAGTATTATTGTTTGAAAACTCTAGATATTGCCATATAAGAAACATAGACAATTATAATTTGCGAATCAATGCTAGAAACTTTATATATCTGTGCCTAAAATTTTTAAAGCTCACTTTGAACGGTTTTACTATGCCACCGCCCCGCGTTTATTTAATTTACTCTCAGAATTTATTAGATCCGAGAGGGTGAAAAATTTATTTCTAAAGGGGATTAAAAATCGACCACTCAAACATAAAAAGATTTTTTACTAATGAGTATTGATCATTGACTTTCATACTCTTAATGTTGTTTCATATTTCCATTTGTTTTTAAATATTTCTTATCATTTCTTTTTTATTTTTTATCATTTTTTTCTATGTAATTTATCATCAACAAAAAACATTATGAATTTATTCACATAAATTGCTGAGTTCACTCAACTCTTGTCATTTTGACAAAAGATTGTACTAAAATATTTCATACTAAAAGTACATTGATAAATTAATTTTAAATTACTACTAAAATGTAAAACATTGTATAAAATAATGCATTAAAAAAAAAAAAAAGTATTTTCAAGAGGAAAAAGAATAAAAACTAAAAAAAATTACGAAACAAAAACATTCCGGAAACATTAGCTTTGTTCGTTGAACTTTACCCAGGTTCGCCCCAGGTTTTCTTAACTCCAAGAGTTGTCAAAAAAAACTGGGTTTTTTGAATCTCAAAAAAACACAAAAGGGCCGTCAATTAAGTTACTGACATACCACAAGAAGCACTGACTCTCTTGTCGCACAATCCACAACTTCAAAAGACTCCATTTTTGTGACTTTTTAACTATAATATTTCAAATTAAATAAAATTAAATGTAAAACAATGAATAAATTCACATTTGCTATAATTTTGTATTTGCAAATACGAATTAATAACTTACAGTAAAGTAAACAGTCAGTAAACAACAGCTGATCGTTACCTCAACTCGCCCCAGCAAAATACCAAGATCGACTTCAGGGTGACTTCATGGCGACCCCGAATTTTTGATTTGCTCTTTCTGTCAAAAGATTTGATCTTTTTTCAATTTCAAGAGTTTCATTGCAAGAAAAAGAGCAAATCTAGATCAAATCTCAACACGAAAGATTTGATCTCTGATGGGTTGGCAGATTTGATCTGAATGCACACATACATATAAATAGTCTTTCGGTAAAACGTCAAATAGAAAATATTTTGTTATTTTTGTTGTTTGTTGTGAACTTATGCCAGCCCGTGCTTAGTCTTAAAATTAACAAATATCCATTAAATATACAAAATAACAAATAAAGGTGTTTTTGAAGTGAGAAAATACAAATATGGCATTTTGAATATATCAACTGTACATGCCTGGTATTTTTGTGTGTGATATCAAATACTGTGTATGCTCGTCAGTGAATGACCAATACTAGAATTAAATGATGAAACAAGTTTCATTGAAAAGAGCAAATCTTGATTTTCAGATCAAAACTTTGAAATTTGAATGAAACTCGCTATTACTATGTATGTACTAAAGTATGCAAGTGTGAGTTTATTGTTTTTAATTTTCCTGTGATACCAGTAACTTATATCGTTTTTTGTCGTCCAGAACAGTCCAGAAGAATTCCGAATACTTCAGAAATTGTTCTTGGTGGTTGGGTGCTGTATGAATAGGGTAGGCACTGAAAGGCATCAAACTGGTGATGCACAGTCGCTGCAACTATATCGTACACATCAATTGTGCTTATTTTACCTCCCCGCGGTAACCACCGGGTACTGGTCTGTCCATCCGGACATTCCTGCTAAACTTATAAGCGCGAGTGTTGAACACAGAAAAAATAGCAACACTATAATGCTCTGCTTTAATGACTGTTCTGATCGATTCGCAGAAGTCTTGCACGAGCCCCTCAGAAAGAGGACGTACGGCGGATGAGCCCAACCAATTGGACCAACGGTGGCGTCAACAGTCAACGAAGCAGACGCCCTAATGAGCTACTTCGACGTATTTGGAGATAAGGTCATTAGGACAATTCAATGCAAGTCAGGGCATTGAAATAGAGATGGTGGCGGATGAACCCTTAATGGGCCAACGGCAGCGCTCATATCCCCGAAGTGGGTTACTGACTCCGGATTCTCCGGTTCCTTTTGTCCAAGGAATCCAACAAAGGACCTGGCCCTCCAGGTTGGGGGTTGTGCGTGGGGTTAACAACCCTGCCACGGAAAAAAGAAAAAGTTGCGAAGCGACCAATAGCCTCGGAAAAGGACGGATTTACTGTTGACGACCCGGAAAAACGAATCAAGGACAACGACCTTCGGATCTGCACGTGGAATGTTAGAACTCTTAACAGACCACGTGCATCCAAACAACTAGCGGAGGCCCTAGACTGCTACAGAGCAGGAATTACTGCCATCCAGGAAGTGCGATGGAATGGGCCGGGCAAAAGGAGGATGAAAAACTGTGACGTGTACTACGGTGATTGCGCAAGAAGACCACAGCGTTTATTTGGGTGCGGATTCGTCATAAGCGGTAGACTTAGGCAAGAAGTCTTGGGCTTTCGACACGTAAGTGAGCGACTTGTGACAATCCGTATCAAGGCTAAATTCGCCAACATTAGCCTAATATGCGCTCATGCGCCCACAGAGGACAAAGATGACGCCACCAAGGATGACTTCTATGAGCTCCTCGAAAAAACCTATGAGCAATGCCCTAAATACGACGTTAAGATCGTACTAGGCGATTTTAATGCCAAAATAGGTAAAGAGGAAATCTTTGGTAGGACTGTCGGAAAACATAGCCTACACGACACAACGTCTGAAAACGGACTTAGGCTAATTGACTTCGCAGCGGCACATAACGTCACCATTGCAAGCACACGGTTTACTCATCTCGATATACACAAAGGGACTTGGCGACACCCAGATCAAAGAACCGTCAATCAGATTGATCACGTTGCGATCGATGCAAGACACGCCTCCAGTATCTTGGATGTTCGCACCTTCCGAGCAGCTAACATCGACTCGGATCACTACCTTGTTGCAGCAGAGGTAAGAATGCGAATAACCCGAACTCCACAACAACGGAGTAATACTGTGAGGAAGTATGACGTCGGAAAGCTGCAATCGCAAGAAATCGCCAGAACCTATGCCGATCGAATATCCCGTAACCTCTCAAGAAATCCAGTACCGCCAGCATCAAGTGCCGAAGATCAGTGGCAACACTGCCAACAAGCCATCAGAGATGCCGCAACTGATGTGCTAGGTTTCACCAGACCACCACCACGAAACCTCTGGTTTGATGACGAATGCAGGCAGGCCCATGCAGCCAAACAAGAGGCATATAAAGCGACGCTGCAAAGAAAGACGAGAGCTGCTCGCGAGCTTTACGAGCAGAAAAGACGGGAAGAACACCGGCTTCTCCAAAAGAAAAAAAGAGAGCATGAGAAGCGCGCGATCGAAGATATTGAGAGATGCTACTCCAGGAACAACGTGCGGAAGTTTTACCAACAGGTAAAAAGAACATGCCAAGGAAAAAAATCCCGCACAGAAGCCTGTAGAGATAGGAATGGAAACCTCGTAGTAGAGTCACAGTCGGTGCTGAGTACATGGAAGGACCATTTCTGCAGACTGTTAAACGGCGATGAAGGCCAAAATCCCGCTGTCAGGCAGAATGAACCATTCAACATGGATGATGACAGACAAAACTTCCGTCCACCTGACCAAAATGAAGTAAGGATAGCAATATCTAAACTAAAAAACAACAAAGCTGCTGGACCCGACGGATTACCCGCCGAACTTTTTAAAGCGGCCGGAGATGACCTGGTGGAGTGCATACACCAACTCATCTCTAAAGTTTGGTCAGAAGAAAGTATGCCTGATGAATGGAACCTCAGCATCGTTTGCCCGATTCACAAGAAAGGAGACCCTCTAAACTGCGCCAACTATAGAGGAATAAGTCTCCTGAATATCGCCTACAAGATCCTCTCTACCGTACTATGTGAACGCCTGAAACCTTTCGTCAGCAACCTGATTGGCCCCTATCAGTGTGGTTTCAGACCAGGAAAGTCCACAATCGATCAAATGTTCACGCTACGGCAGATCCTGGAAACCACCCAAGAATTCCAAATCGATACACACCACCTCTTTATCGATTTTAAGGCCGCGTACGATAGCATTTATAGAGACGAGCTATACAGAGCCATGTCAGGTTTTGGCATTCCCACAAAACTCGTCCGACTGTGCAGGATGACGATGGAGAACTCTCGCTGCTCCGTCAAGGTTGGTTCTGACCTCACAGAAGCTTTTGACGTCAAAAAAGGATTCCGACAAGGTGATGCGCTATCGTGCGATTTCTTCAACTTAATACTTGAAAAAATTATAAGAAACTCGCAAGTCAATTGTAGTGGGACAATTTTTTTCAAGTCTGTGCAATTGCTAGCATACGCTGACGACATAGACATCATTGGCAGAACTCGGCGAGCTGTCAGTGGAACGTTTGCTAGCATTGAAGCTGAAGCGGCTAAGATGGGACTAGCAGTCAATGAGGCCAAAACGAAGTACCTGCTGTCCACAAAAAGGGACACACAACACCGGCGGATTGGACAAAACATCACAATAGACAGGTACAACTTTGAGGTAGTTAGGGACTTTGTGTACCTCGGATCCGCTATAACATCTGACAACAACATCTCGTCAGAAATAAAGCGAAGAATTACTCTTGCCAATCGCTGTTTCTATGGGCTAGGAAGGCAATTGAGTAGCAAAGCCCTCTCTCGAAAGACAAAGGAGACTCTTTATAAGACCCTAATCATCCCAGTCCTGCTCTATGGCGCCGAGGCATGGACTCTATCTAAAGCGGATGAAGATATCCTTAGTCGTTTCGAGCGTAAGATTCTTCGGAAGATTTTTGGCCCTATCTGCGTTAACGGGCTTTGGAGGAGAAGGTTCAACCAAGAACTATACGAGCTGTACAGCGACATTGACCTAGTCAAAAAAATACGCATATCACGTTTAAGGTGGCTAGGTCATGTAGAGCGAATGGACAACAATGCTCCGGCTCGCAGGATCTTCGATTCCATCCCAGAGGGTAGACGCAGTCAAGGAAGACCTCGCCTTAGGTGGCGCGCTCAAGTGGAGGACGACCTCAACCAACTTGGAGTGCAAAACTGGAGGCAGCTAGCCAAAGACCGAGTTGGCTGGAGAGGCATGTTGGTTGAGGCCCAGGTTCGTCCCGAACTGTAGCGCCACCTAAGTAAGTAAGTCAGAAATTGTTCGATTGGCACTCAATGACAGTCCTTGTTCTGAAAAGAACAGAAAATCGATTCCGTTTTCGTAGTCAGATTTAAAATTCAAAATCGTGTAACGACAGTTTTTTTATTTAACGTATAAAATTGTGATCGTTGATTTGAAAATCTACGAAACAAAGTGAAAGAGAATATAATTGAAATAGAAATATACTTTTTTCATTGCAAATGAAATGTAATCCTGCAAATTTGTATCCGCCATGTTTACTAGTAAATGAAATAAAAAAAAAAATATTTTAATCGCATTTGATGTTTAACAAATACAATGAAACCCAAACTTCAGAATCAAAACTGCTTTGGCAATTTATTCGTTTGGCATTCCGGATCGGGGTGATTCTGTTACTGATTCCGGATTACAAAAAAAACTATTAATTGACAGCCCTTTTGTGTTTTTTAATAGCGAGTTCCATTCAAATTTCAAAGATTTGATCTGAAAATCGAGATGTTTTTTTTCAATGAAACCTGTTTCATAATTTAATCCTAGTATTGGTCATTCACTGACGAGCATACACAGTATTTGATATCACACACAAAAGTACCATCAGGCATGCACAGTAGTTGATATATTCAAAATGCCATATTTGTATTTTCTCCCTTCAAAAACATCTTTATTTGGACATTTTTTGTTATTTTTTTTTTTGGCTAAGCACGGCTGGCACAAGTTCACAACAAATAACAAAATATTTTCCATTTTCGTTTTATAATTAACGCGCGCACAAGGGACTATTTGTTTCCCTTTTAATGTAACACACTGCGCGGGCATTAGGAAGATAGGGAGGGGAGAGATAGGAGGTGTCGATTAACATTGGTTTTGAATGTTTGCACATTGAAATGGCAAGGGAAAATCTCGCCGGGTAAACCATTCCAAAGTCGTGTTGTACGGCTAAAAAAAGAATCTCTATATTTCACGGTACGTCCGAAATTGGGCTCAAGGGTGAACTGATGGGCATTCCTAGCAAGACGAGTATTACGGGCGAAACTTTTAAGGGGAGGAATGCAGCTGGCTACCTCGAGTGAACATTTTTTATAAAAGAAACGATAAAATAAGGAAAGACATGAAACATTGCGTCGGTGTTCGAGAGGGGCAATTGTTTCAGCGGCAGTTCTATTTCCTATCAATCTTACCGCTCTATTTTGTATTCTATCAAGCAAGTGAAGCGATGTTTGTGAAGCACCTGCCCAGAGGTGGGAGTTATACTCGAGTTTAGGACGTATAAACGCTTTATAAATTGTAGCCAGATCAGGTGGGGAAAAATACTTCTTACACCGATACATAAAACCGAAGCACTTAGCAGCATTTTTAGCGATTTCAAATATATGGTCGTTCCAACGGAGGTCATTGTTGACACACATACCGAGTACTGAGAGCTTTTCGGTTTCTTCGATGTAAGTGCCATTCATGGACAATGGCATTGGGGGTTTGTTTAGCTTTAACGACAGAAGACAGTATTGAGTTTTCGAAGCATTAAACTCCACACGATTCCTATTACCCCATTTAACAATGCTGTATAAATCGGAGTTTAATGAGCTTGACATACGGCACCGTTGCAATTGTACGTCCGAAGACGAAGGACGTGAATTATCGAACGAATATGAAAAGCTGAGGGTAGAGTCGTCAGCAAAACAGTTAAGTGGATTTGAAGTAACAGACAGAAGATCATTTATAACCATTGTATATACATTCCCTATAGTACTATCATGAAGCATCAATTTTTAGTTCTGAATCAAGTCGCTATGAGGCGTGCTGATATTGCCAATTGGTGTGAATATAGAATAAGTACAGACAACAAAAGAGTATACAATACTGGTAAAATATCGATTAAGGTTGTCGTCCTCACTATTTAGAGTTAATATCGAATCAACCAGGAAGATGGCCAGACGAAAAATTACCACCATGAGAGTACTATAGAAAATGTATATACAATGCTTAAACATATACCCACCCCCAGACACCATTCATTTACAAAAGTCGTTTTTCTTCTTTTTTTGTCATTCCCTTTTTTAAAACTAGCTATCTCGTCACCCTGCTTGTGTGAAGCAATCCAGTTGTGCAAAAAAATCTATACTCGCATCGTTGTATATAAACTGCAAACTGCAAAGTTCAAAATTGTGCCCGTATGGACAGGCACTTACACTACTCATGTCTGCATGCGCATTATGCGCGAAACAGATTAAGCCAGCAACAGCAACAGCACCAGCAATAGCGGCCGCCATTATCTTAGAACCTATGTGTTTCAATTGCTCAAGCTTGAATAGACCAGCAACAGTAACGTCAACAGCGTCGTTAGACCATAGTCCTAAATTTGCTGTTGCTGTTTCATTGCTACCAACTTTACACAAGGATATTCAGGTGCACAATACTGCAAAAAAAAACTAACGTTGTTATTGTTCTAAGAAGACGATGCTGGTGCTGGTGGCAATGTTTGATTTTTTTTTGCTGGTCAGCCTGATGTTCTCTGTTGACGGTGCTGGTGCTGTTGCTAGTTCAATCTGTTCCGCGCTTTACAGTGGGTGCGCATGCGAATTGACAACTGAAAGTGTAAGGAGGGCTTGATGTTGTTGTTGAGCATGTGGCATGAGTGATTTCAATTTTTTTTCATTTTCTCCTTTGCGCATGCACGATTGTGTGGTGTGTTTGGTCATTCAAGCACCATGTTCGTTGGTGAGTTGAAGATCACATAAGAAACTTGTAGAACTACTACCTTAAATAGGGAATAAAGATAAATAGCGATAAGAGCGAGCTAATCTGCTTCAGAGCCCCAACAATAGCAACAAGAGTTCGAAAAGGTTTCGCATCACGCTGTCTTAATATCAGTATCAAGCTACCAAAGAACACAGTGATAAGGACAAAGACAACAGCAAAATACCTTGGAGTGAATTTCACTAACAACAATTTCAAATTCAACAAGTACTCTTCATTTATGCTTAAGAGAGCTAACTTCTCCCTATATCGGGTCCACCCGCTTCTTAGGAGAAGAAACGGACTAAGCACAAATTCTAAGCTCCTCATCTATAAACAGCTGATCCGTCCCATTCTGACGTACGCTTGTCCACCTGGTGATATGGTGGACATATACGAAAAAGATCGAAGTATTTGAAAGGAAGATACTCCGTAGCTGTATAGGTCTACATCGAAACCCTATTACAAGGAAATATGTCCCAAACTAGAAGCTATATAAAGACACCAAACTGATCCCAATAAATCAGTTCATGACACAGCTCTCCAAGAATATTTTGAGGAACTTGGAAGACCACCCCAACTTGGAAATCCAGCAACAACTAAAGCCCAGCCATCGCTGCCTCAACATTCGAGTCATCACAGACGACCGATTCGAGGATATAATGAACAATGACGGAGCTCCGTTCTTCGAGAGAACTAGCAACGGACACAACAGAGGATAAACAACACCGAATCCTAACCCCAATTTTTTTAAACCAAAGACAGTTAATTATAATTAAGAATTTCAATTAAAAGATTATGCAAACAAAAATATGATATAAATAAAAATATAGCATTGTATAGTCAGCTGAAGTACGTCGGGCCTCTGTTGTTGAGCCGACATGATTTATTTTAGTTATAAGTTAGTTTAAGTTAGTCGATGTCGTCTATGTAAGCCAATCTTTGGCTGTACTTGGTGACGATATTCTCTCTTTTTGACGTGCAGTCACGGATTGCTTTCTCCAACGCCCGGTTGACGAGGATGCAAACCATCCCCTTGCCCGAGTCATTTAAAGATGTTGTTTAGTCTGGACAGCAAGCCAGCTACTTTTACTTGTCTTATAATTCCTAGATAAATCAATTTATTTTGAATGCCTAATTCTAGCCCTCAAAGTCTATACAAAGATGGTATATCAATGATTGGTAGCTGCAGCATAAGGTCCTCCACTTGAAATTGTGAAGTCTCGAAAGGAAAGTACCCTGAAAAAACGAGCTACTCGCTTATCCCTTCCTCATTACAGGCCTATTTCAATCCTTCTTTACAAATTTTTAACATTTTTTGAAAAAAAAAATCTTACTGAAGATCTTAGATGTGCTATGGATCATTATCTAGTAACATTTTTAGAATTGATTGATTTTTCGAAGGCCATGATACAGTTAATCATGGACGTATTATATATGGACTGCTAGATGCCTACCTCAAGTTGGTTCCATTTAAGTCTCAGTTATTTTGGGCGACACTAGCCCTCCTGAGTACACTAGCGGGAAAAAAATTAAACCTCAATTTTGACATTACATCCAGTAATCCCAGACTTTGGCAGCAGGTTTTCCCACGTTGGAATGTTTAAATTTTCTTTCGTGTTATTTAGAATATCCCACAATTAATTAATAAAAAATCCCTTTTTCCTTCTAGTGGAATTCAAAAGTGTCAGTTATGTTTTACCGGTAAATGCGACTTTTTGAATTTTTAAAAACAGATGTAGCGAGCTTCTTTGTCAACTTTTTAAATAGTTATTTTTTTTCCTCAAATGGGTTCAGGAGAGCTAGCATCGCGTTCTCAATTTTGGCGACATTTTTTTGACAATTGTTGTCTGAAGCTGACATTAGACTAGCATTCCATATAAAATACGTCCATGCATGCAGTGTTCTTATTTCGAAAATGGCCGTTCTGGTTTTCGGATTCAGCCTGCAATTCAATGCTTTCTTACCTTGCTAAGAGCAAACAAGCAGTATTGATAAATAAACTTTCTGGATTTATAGAACTTTTTTCTGGAGTTCCGCAGGGATCAATACTTGGCCTTTATTGTTCTCTATGTATATAAATGGCCTTTCAACACAAGTCCAAATCATCCATTGATTTGTATGCTGATGATGTGCAAATTCGCCTTAGTTGTAAATTGGGTATGATTGATAATGGTGTTCACATACTGAACGCGATGACCTTAGAATATTGCGCTGGTCCAAAGCAAATAACTTGAGATTGAATCCAACAAAAACGCTTTTAAACAGAACATTATTCTATCAATAAGATTTTATTGATATGAACAAAACTACATACACTGTTGATCTCTGCAACTTCCTTAATAATTCTAAAGTATCAACTTTAGTGTTTTGAAGCAGACTGCAGATAGTCGTAAAAGTCCATACGGTACACTATACCTGACTCAAGCTTATCTTTTGGTACAACCTCATCAACTTGATACACATTTGTCCACTTCCACAGCAGCCGACGGCTGAAACAGTTCTTAAAAGAACTAAAGACACTATTGCCCCTTGGCAGATGGCTTAGGAAGCGCGATTCCTTTGACTCCACATTAAAGTAATACACTGCTTGGTGAGTCTTTGAGAAGGCCGTGATAAATATTGGAGTAAGCTCGTGCAGGAACATCATTCCACCGACAACGTAAAAACGTTCGCAAGTATCATCACCTGACCGAATTCGAATACCAAGACGTTCATTGCTATTGTTTTTCATTTTATACCGACGCATTTCTTGGAAAAAATTATTGAAATCGCGCAGTGGTATGAGTTTCTTGCAACGAATCGGTGAAATTTGTATGTGATTACCATCGCGACTGGTCGCCTTTTTGTAGGGTTTGTTGAGACTGCGAGCGAACGTATCACACAGCTTCAGGCGCTTTTGCAGTGGCATTCGGGCTAGACTCATACCCCCTAGGCATATGCCATCAATAATGTGCAATGCACGCGCCATTATGCCTTTGCTTCCTTCGCCGACCTGTTCCTGAACAATCTCACCATATATCAGCGATTTCGGTGGCATTTCTAGGACACACTCGCACTGCTCCCAGCGACCAGATGTAGACCACTTGAGGATGTTGCCACGGCCACGACTTAAAAAGAATGTCGCCGTATCCCGAAAATTGTCTTCACTTCGGGACAAAGGCACAAAGTACCAATCTGGGGTGTTCATATTTTTCTGATTTAAAGTGTTTTTGTTCCCAAGCCTCCGAACAGGGATTGACATAAATGACTTATCAGCATCCCATGTGGTGAGTAGTTCCGTCAACAACGCATCTGGGCTTTTTATTTCCGGAGCTTGTCGCATTCGATCAGGTAAGCACCAGAGTTCCAAGCACTTGCTGCGGTATTCTGCTTGTTTTTGTTCTTTTAGATCAGGATTGTTGCAATATGCGGCAATTTTTATAAGCCCTACTATCTGGTTGTGTCCTAAACGATTGTTGCTTTCGGTGATGTAATCAACGAATTTTTCATCTTGAAAAATCACATCGAGTGATACTAGTTCCCTTACATCTGTTTTTGAATTGGGATCGACCCACATATCTTGGTTAATTTGCGAAAGATGACGTCGCACGGTTTCCGTGTTTGACTTTTTCCACTTGCAGATAAGGTAACGCTCCGAGTTTGCTGGTCGGCTGGTGTTTGGCTTGCAAATGCTTATCTCTTCGAAGCACTTGTACATAAGGTACACAAGACCTACACTGAATGGTGTAAACAAGTCGAAAAGCTTGCAAACAAAGTGACCCTTATCTCTTAGAATGCTAAGAGCCACCAAACACTGACACAAGTAAAGTTGCTTAGAGAGAATCTCTTGGATGTTTTCCTTGCCATCCACGGAGAATCCTCCGTCAGCCATAACGAAATGCACCCCAGCTTGTTCCGTGCCTTTAAGAACGTAGTCGGCAAATGAAGTCTGGTTACCTGGATTAAATATATCTCCATCGCCAGCTGTGCCGTAGAAAGGGTCAAAAGTCTCAGGCGAAGCTGCAAAAAAATTGTCCAATTTAAAATCATTCTGACCACGCAACGTGAATCCGAATCCCTTAGCCTGCCAACCTTTTTTATAAAGGACATATTCGGTGAATCCTCCTGGGCCTACAAACAGAAATATAAGTTCTCATCCGCTCAATGCTGATTTATTTTATTACTCACCAGCACATATATCGGCGAAGTACAACAGGTCATTTTCCTTAACCAAAGGCAGACCATTCTGACCTTTCGGATTTGTAAACATAAAGTCACAGAGAGACTCTATATTTGCCATCTTAACTGCTGCACGATTCTGGAAAATTGATCTACGTCCAAGCCAGTCAATTCGTTCTGGGATACGTATTTCCTCTAAATTTTCCCGCCATTGTTCGGCTGCATTTGAAATCTTTTCCAGCTTCAACCCGAGACCTCGACGACCATCTTGCCTGGCTGATTCTACTGGTTCTAGCCTTCCTTGTCCTAGCTTTCCAAGACCCTGATCTGTTTTGTATCCCATATTGGCCATCATTTTGAATGCGGTGCTCGAGTAACTTTTGGACCATTCTGTTTTAACTTTTTTCGGAAGCGGTTCATCTGGAACAGCTTCGAATTCTTCTGAGGCTGTGGATTCAGATCCATCAGAATCCTCTTCGGATGAGGATGAGACATCTTTGTTTTCCTCGGGGCGAGTTCTCTTCATAGTCAATAAAAACGTTATTTCTTTTTGTTAAAACTTTACGCAAACGTGTTATGTTATTATATGTATTAGTTACAACTTCTCTTTAAATACTATTTTACTTGTAGCAGCGTCGAAAAATAAAAAGGAAAAAGAATGTGATTTCATAAATAATTTTATTGAATTGAATTTAATTGCAAAAATAATGTTGTTATTAGTAAAAGAAGAAAATAATTTTAAATAATTAATTTTCTACCCACCATAACAACGGACCCACACAGGTATACTTGCGGGCTACCCTAAGTAAAAAGTAATTAACCTTTTAATCCGGATTAATGTGCGCGAGTAGTTTTTCTTAAAATAAGTCGTGTAAGTAAATTCGGGTGTAAGTGCAATAAAAAAATACAATTAACAGTAAAAGAACTAAATAATCATTTTTTGGGAATCCCATTTATGGGTTAATCCAAGAAAAGGAAGAGTGATGTGAAAAAGGCCTATGAAGTCTTGAAGAGCCAAATAAAGGCAGGCAGTCAGGTGATGGTTCAACGTAAGAAGAGGAAACCTTCACCAAAAAAGGAACCTTCATCCAAGAAGATAGCCATGAAGGACGGAAATAATTCCCCTAAAGACAAGTAGAAGGACACCAATAATAAGGAAGAAGATAAAACCCCTCAACCTGCTAGCAACAGCGCCTCACCCACTGTAGAACCACGCCCCACCTTGATGCCACCAATTGTATGTTTTGGACTCAACGTAGCCAAAACTAACAATGTCCCAAAAGAACAAGGAATTGCTTTTAGGATTCATAACATTAATGTGAACAAATCTGTCATCACAGTAAAGACGAAGGATGACCATCAAAAAATTCGTAAAATGCTGAAAGAGGGAAGCACGGGTTTTATTACCTACACGCCCATAGAAGACAAAAAGAAGCTGCTGGTTCTTAAAGGTATACATTATAGCCAGGATGCCAGTGAAGTCAAAGAAGAACTATTGAAGGAAGAAATACCTGCTTGAGTAAGCCCGTACAAGTCAAGAAAAAAATGCAACAGCTTCGTGGTTGAAGTGGACAAGACAGCGGATATCACTTCCATGTAGAGTAAAACTCTCCTTATGAACCAAAAGGTTTACTGGGAGAAATTCAAAAGTACCAGCGTCTCTCAGTGCAAGAATTGCCAAAAGTTTGATCATGTAGCTAGCAACTGTGGAATGAAGTACAGGTGCGTCAAGTGCAAAGGTGACCATTTACCAGGCCAATGCACAAGAACCAGCAACGGCATAACGGACGACAAGGAAATATGTCCCAAACAGGAAGCTATATGAAGACACCAAACTGATCCCAATAAATCAGTTCATGACACAGCTCTTCAAAAATATTTTGAGGAACTTGGAGGGCCACCCCAACTTGGAAATGCAAGCAACTACTCCAGCAAGAACTAGAGCCCAGCCATCGTTACCTCAACATTCGAGCCATCACAGACGACCGATTCGAGGATATAATCAAGAATGACGGAGCCCCGTTCTACGAGAGAACCAGCAACGGACTCAACAGAGGATAAACAACACCACATCCTAACCCCAATTTTTAAAACCTAAGGCGTCAGTTATAGCGATCATTAAAAATCCATCATTTAAAGTTGAAACAGCTGGAAACTGGAATTTTTTACGTACGGGTAGTTATAGCGATCATTAAAGTTGTGTCAGAATTAACAGGCCAACCACACCAGCCATAACCTCAAATTTGTTTTAATGATGCAAAATGCTTCAGTAAACTTTTTACTGATGGGTTGGAACATTCAAAAATGGACCACAAACACTGGAACGAAATAATCCATTATTCTATCAAATGACAATCAGCTGTTCAGTAAAATCAATTTTCATCATTAAAATAAATAAATGATTTTTTAATAAAAAATACTTTTTCCCGGGTTTGTTTTTTGTCAAAATAAATTATTTCAATTGATTTGCCATCGATTGGCATAAGTTTCATGTTTTAAATCTTTTTCTAACACACACACAAATTTCCAATTGAAAATTTTTAATGATGGTTTTTAATGATCGTGACAATTAAATAAGAATTTCAATTAAAAGATTATGCAAACAAAAATATGATATAAGTAAAAATATAGCATTGTATAGAGTCATCTGAAGTACGTCGGGACCCTGTTGTTGAGCATGACATGATTTATTTTAGTTATAAGTTAGTTTAAGGCCAATTGTACATACATTTTAAAGAATGTAATAAAAATAATTAACACATTCTAAACAAAAAATCTAAGGTGCTATGGATCATGATACAGTAACTATTTTAGAATTAATTGATTTTTCGAAGGCCTATGATACAGTTAATCAGTGTTCTTATTTCTAAAATGAAGACAGTTCTGGTTTTCGGATTCAGCCTACAAGTTAATGCTTTCTTACCTTTCTGATGGCAAACAAGCAGTACTGATAAATAAACATGTTTCTGGATTTCTAGAACTTTTTTCTGAGTTCCGCAGGGATCAATACTTGGCCTTTATTGTTCTCTATGTATATAAATGGCCTTTCAACACAAGTCCAAATCATCCATTGATTTGTATGCTGATGATGTGCAAATTCGCCTTAGTTGTAAATTGGGTATGATTGATAATGGTGTTCACATACTGAACGCGATGACCTTAGAATATTGCGCTGGTCCAAAGCAAATAACTTGAGATTGAATCCAACAAAAACGCTTTTAAACAGAACATTATTCTATCAATAAGATTTTATTGATATGAACAAAACTACATACACTGTTGATCTCTGCAAGTTCCTAAATAATTCTAAAGTATCAACTTTAGTGTTTTGAAGCAGACTGCAGATACTCGTAAAAGTCCATCCGGTACACTATACCTGACTCAAGCTTATCTTTTGGTACAACCTCATCAACTTGATACACATTTGTCCACTTCCACAGCAGCCGACGGCTGAAACAGTTCTTAAAAGAACTAAAGACACTATTGCCCTTTGGCAGATCGTTTAGGAAGCGCGATTCCTTTGACTCCACATTAAAGTAATACACTGCTTGGTGGGTCTTTGAGAAGGCCGTGATAAATATTGGAGTAAGTTCGTGCAGGAACATCATTCCACCGACAACGTAGAAACGTTCGGCAGTATCATCACCTGACCGAATTCGAATACCAAGTCGTTCATTGCTATTGTTTTTCATTTTATACCGACGCATTTCTTGGAAAAATGTATTGAAATCGCGCAGTGGTATGAGTTTCTTGCAACGAATCGGTGAAATTTGTATGTGATTACCATCGGGACTGGTCGCCTTTTTGTAGGGTTTGTTGAGACTGCGAGCGAACTTATCACACAGCTTCAGGCGCTTTTGCAGTGGCATTCGGGCTATACTCATACCCCCTAGGCATATGCCATCAATAATGTGCAATGCACGCGCCATTATGCCTTTGCTTCCTTCGCCGACCTGTTCCTGAACAATCTCACCATATATCAGGGATTTCGGTGACATTTCTAGGACACACTCGCACTGCTCCCAGCGACCAGATGTAGACCACTTGAGGATGTTGCCACGGCCACGACTTAAAAAGAATGTCGCCATATCCCGGACATTGTCCTCACTTCGAGACAAAGGCACAAAGTACCAATCTGGGGTGTTCATGTTTTTCTGATTTAAAGTGTCTTTGTTATCAAGCCTCCCAGCAGGGATTGACATAAATGACTTATCAGCATTACAGGTGGTGAGTAGTTCCGTCAACAACGCATCTGGGCTTTTTATTTCCGGAGCTTGTCGCATTCGATCAGGTAAGCACCACAGTTCCAAGCACTTGCTGCGGTATTCTGCTTGTTTTTGTTCTTTTAGATCAGGATTGTTGCAATATGCGGCAATTTTTATAAGCCCTACTATCTGGTTGTGTCCTAAACGATTGTTGCTTTCGGTGATGTAATCAACGAATTTTTCATCTTGAAAAATCACATCGAGTGATACTAGTTCCCTTACATCTGTTTTCGAATTGGGATCGACCCACATATCTTGGTTAATTTGCGAAAGATGACGTCGCACGGTTTCCGTGTTTGACTTTTTCCACTTGCAGATAAGGTAACGCTCCGAGTTTGCTGGTCGGCTGGTGTTTGGCTTGCAAATGCTTATCTCTTCGAAGCACTTGTACATAAGGTACACAAGACCTACACTGAATGGTGTAAACAAGTCGAAAAGCTTGCAAACAAAGTGACCCTTATCTCTTAGAATGCTAAGAGCCACCAAACACTGACACAAGTAAAGTTGCTTAGAGAGAATCTCTTGGATGTTTTCCTTGCCATCCACGGAGAATCCTCCGTCAGCCATAACGAAATGCACCCCAGCTTGTTCCGTGCCTTTAAGAACGTAGTCGGCAAATGAAGTCTGGTTACCTGGATTAAATATATCTCCATCGCCAGCTGTGCCGTAGAAAGGGTCAAAAGTCTCAGGCGAAGCTGCAAAAAAATTGTCCAATTTAAAATCATTCTGACCACGCAACGTGAATCCGAATCCCTTAGCCTGCCAGCCTTTTTTATAAAGGACATATTCGGTGAATCCTCCTGGGCCTACAAACAGAAATATAAGTTCTCATCCGCTCAATGCTGATTTATTTTATTACTCACCAGCACATATATCGGCGAAGTACAACAGGTCATTTTCCTTAACCAAAGGCAGACCATTCTGACCTTTCGGATTTGTAAACATAAAGTCACAGAGAGACTCTATATTTGCCATCTTAACTGCTGCACGATTCTGGAAAATTGATCCACGTATAGTTTCAAATGGGTTTGAACGTGTTCGAGCTCTTCGCATGTCGTTTCCATCCAATTCATCAAATGCACTTTTTGAACTCAAGACATTTAGAAGTATTTGTGGATCACAGAAGTTCGTTTCGTCATCGATAATCTCTTTTTTCGGTGCTAGACGTACCCAATCGGTGAGATCTTCCATTGTCAGAGTGTCCAGATCATCTGATTGGTTTTTAAGCCAGTCAATTCGTTCTGGGATACGTATTTCCTCTAAATTTTCCCGCCATTGTTCGGCTGCATTTGAAATCTTTTCCAGCTTCAACCCGAGACCTCGACGACCATCTTGCCTGGCTGCTTCTACTGGTTCTAGCCTTCCTTGTCCTTGCTTTCCAAGACCCTGATCTGTTTTGTATCCCATATTGGCCATCATTTTGAAAGCGGTGCTCGAGTAACTTTTGGACCATTCTGTTTTAACTTTTTTCGGAAGCGTTTCATCTGGAACAGTTTCCTCATCTGGAAAAGCTTCGAATTGTACTGAAGATATGGATTCAGATCCATCCGAATCGTCTTCGGATGAGGATGACACATCTTTGTTTTCCTCGAGGCGAGTTCTCTTCACATCTTTGTTTTCCTCGGGGCGAGTTCTCTTCATAGTCAATAAAAACGTTATTTCTTTTTGTTAAAACTTTAAACAAACGTGTTATTTTATTGTATTATTTACAACTTCTCTTTAAATACGAATTTACTTCTAGCAGAGTCAAGAAATAAAGAGGAAAAAAATAATGTGATTCCATAAATAATTTTGTTGAATTGAATTTAATTGGAAATTGATGTGAATAGTAAAAGGTGTGTTTGATTTGGGTGTTGCAAGCGAAAAGATAACAAGAAAGATAGATGAGTCTCTTATGACGAATTTGTTTTTAAAAGAGATCAATCTGTTTTTGATCTGAGATTATTTTTTTTTGTTAAAAAAATATTGTTCAATATTTTGTCAATAAAAAAAAAACTAAAATTGTAATATTTTTTGAATGTCATTATTATTTGTTCCATTTACCTGTCTGAACAATATTTAACTTTGAATCGTCGGTCGACTCAAGATAAAAGTGGTCTAATAAACTTCTTAGTGGGTTCGGAGTTGAGGAACACGACGGTTGAATTTAAGCACTTAAAATTAGTACACATAACTAAACCACCAAGGTAGTATATTGCGCAGGTTGTACAGACCTACATACAAAAATTGATCAAAACTGCACAGCTCAGGTTTGTTTTATATTTTTCTTATTTTCTTGTTTATTAAAAAGCATTTTTATAAATTAATTACCACAAATACTTTAAAATATAGCCAGAACAAATAAACAAGCTAATAGTCTAGTGGCCGCCATTTTATTTTGATTTTGACAGATGCGCAGAAGATTGCAAAAATAAAACCTCAAATGATATTACCTTTGATATGTGTACTGTGTTTAAGGTAGGCTTTATATACGTCTTCATTTTCACCTGCATCGAAAGAGGACACACAATACAAAAATCATACTTGTGCGATAGAGAGAGGAGATCAAAATGCAAATCATCTTCATGTATCGAGATTATTGTTTGATTTTCACTATTCTGCAACTTGACTTCTTGAAAGTAGTAGGATGTAACATATATGTAAAAATCATACTCGTTCGATAGAGAGGAAGATAAAAATCAAGAACATCTTGATAAATCAAGATTATAGGAAATAGGAGAAATCAAGATCAAGATTATGGTGAAGACGAACATGTTCATCTTGATTATAGCAGGTTCTTCTGCATTTGGAGGTCCCTATAATTTCCATAGTTCAGGAGTGCAGTTTTTCTCGTTTTTACAACAATTTTCAAATTTTCTTGTTCAAAATGGAAATTTTCGCCTCTGAATGCTATTAACCTGAACGCAACAATAATTGCCAAATTACAAGAAAGAAATGGAAAATACGAAGAGATTTAAAAGTAAGTAATAAATTATTTTTATTAACTATTATATTTATTTAATTCATAAGATAAACGTCCCTGCGAGTAAATGATTTTGACCTTTTTCAACGAGCTGTAAAAAGTTATAGCAAGGAAGTACGAATACGTATAATGTGTATTCTTTCACTCTTTTGTAAAATGACGTATAACTCCCTCATTCCAATTTTCTTGATTTTGCAGATCAAGACGTTGCAGAACAATGAAAATCCACCATATCGGAAGTATGAATCTGAAGATTGCAGATTATAGTGAAGATAAACATGTTCATCTTTAAGAAGGCTTTACATGCATCTGCATCTGCAAATTTGAAGAAAAGTAGAACACACTAATATATAAGATAGAAAGAGTACACACTAAAGGTTTCCCATAAATTTACCATAACTATTTGACATTAACTTGGGCACATTCGAGTGCTCCAATTCAATACATTTCGGGAAAAAGTACATTTACCAATTATTATCAATATGTACAAATAAATAATATAAAGGAAAACAAATACTTTGTAAATCCACATTCTGATGCAATAAATTTGTAATATGTCCTTTTTTGCCGCCAATAATTTATGTATACTGAAAAAATACATGTGACGGCCGCAAGCATACAATTACAGCCTTATACTAGGCCAAATGAACTAATTTCGTATCAAATTTTCAAATTTGATTCCAAATCATTTCATTTCGCAAAGAAAATCACATTTCTAAATTATCTCATTTCCACCTAATTTCGACGAAATTGGGTTGCAATTTATGAAATGTGAAGTCGAACACAACTTATTTAAAAACAATTGCGTACGTTCACGAACATAACTTATGGGTTTGTTACCTTGCTTGTGTTTGTGTTTTTTTGTGAACGAACAAATCCAACCAGATAGGTTACCTCTCAAAATTCGAAGCAAAAAAGAAACACAGTCAGCTGTTCGTCAGCTGTTCACGTGTCTAGAAAAGTATCCAGCAAATTTTAGGATACCTTTGGATTTTCTCTCTGTTTCCATATTTTCTTCAATCAGCTGGAAAACAGCTGTTCTTACCCATTCTAATTACAACAAAAGCAAGGTAACCTATCCAAAATTTATGTTCGTGAACGTACCCATTGAATCACAATTGAAAAAGATTCTATAACAAACGTCAAAATTGATATCATAAATAGTCAAAGAAAATAAAAAGCTAAGATTTCACGACTGGGTCGCACGTATTTGCTTTATGTGCCTAATTATTGTGGTAGGCAAGTTATATATATCAACGTCGAGATAACCCTTATTTATAGAGAATTTTTAAACCATATTAGTTACTTAGAGCTCATGTAATGCAACATTCAAAACTCTGGTTATGGTCAATCAATCAAATTCGAGAAATGGAAATGGAAACCGAAAATCAATAATAATCTTTTTTCTGAGCGTCATATGATCAAAACGATTTGTGTAATTAAGGGCCTTAAGGTGTGTCCACACCAAAGAAACATTTTTTTAAACATTTCAAAAAGATTAAAAAAAACTTTTCAAAATTGTTTTTTAAATGTTTCTGAAATATTTATTTAAGTCTGGACGCTTCGCGAAAGATTTCTGAAATGTTTCTCCTTCCGTCTAGTTGACAGGTTTTGTTGATATTTGTTTGTATTTTGTTTATAGTGACAAAACGTGACGCTATGATTGCTCATTTTTTAAATCATAAAGTACAGAACTGGATACATTAAATGGAAAAAAATAAACATTTAAGAACTGTTTCAGAATTTCTGAAATGATTTTTAAGCAAAGGCATTGTACATATATTCTGCCTTTTTTATTAGATTTTGCTAAAATGCCTTTGAGCGGTTGATTAGTTACCCAACGTGAAATCATTTACTCAGCCTTTACTCAACGTTGAGTAAATCCATATTTATAAAGAATTTTTAACACATATTAGTTACTTAGAGCTCATGTAATGCAACGTAATGAAAAATCTAAAAAAAAACGTCTCATCCAAAACTCTGGTTATGATAATCATCAATTATTGTAATGGCTAAAACACAATCACACTTCGGTTTTGCCTGACGTTTACAAGTTCAACCATAGGAAATCAATACATCTTTTACAATGTCGCTTTGGCTTTGACGTTACGTTTGGTTCGTGTACAATATAAGGTAACGTGATTCAAATGTAAAGCTTAAGTAGAAACTATTTGAACATTTGCTCGCTTTGACAGAAAAAAGCAAAATCAAAAACCGAAGTTTAGTTTAGCGGACACAAAGCGTGTGAAATGTAACGCGGCAAAGCCAAAGCTGAAGCGTGATTATGTTTAAGCCATAAATCATTCTGGCAAACTTAAACAAATTCGACAAATGGAAGTGGAAACCAAACAAAAATCCTCATTTCCGAGAGTCATATGATCAAAACGATTTTTGTAATGCTTCGGTCTTCTTGTAGTTAAAGCTTTTGTACCATTTTAGTCATTTAAAAAAAGATGAATAACTAAAAGGAACTAAAAGATTAAATTAAATTCTTATATAATTTGTAGAAGGGAGTATTTGCAAAATAATTTTTTGCGTTTGTTCATTTTACGCAATAAAATTAAAACCGACAAACAAGATAACACATTATATAGTCTTTCAATATTAACTTAAAAAAATAAGGGATCGACCAAAAACTCCTTAAGAAAATAAGTCCTTATTACGGGCGCCCCACTTATTGAAAAAGAATGCGCTCATGATTTTACTCTGTCATCAGACAAAAAAGAAACATCATTTGCACTGTTTGTATGTACATATAAAAGTATTCGTATTCTGTATCTTTCTTCATTGGCATGGATTTGTTAGAAGAATTTGCTGCTTTGCAAATATTTAGTTACCAGGTTTGATTATTATATCAAATTTGTAAGTCTGCAAAAAAAATAATTTGAGTTGAAGTACCTTCCTAATTAGTTATTTTACAAATAAAATGCATTGTTAACAGATTTTTGTACCTAAGTTATTGCTTTTGAGTATCTTCAAAAAATGGTTAACATGTTTCGAGCCCTAAAATGGAAATTTGAAAAATAAAAAATATTCTCGGTTTTTATTTTTTTGAAAAAAAAAAATCACGGAAACATAGACTGCACCTATGTTCGGGTAAGCAGTAATATGCCGTTTTGAATAAACATTAACTTTTACTACTCTTTCATTCAATAGTAATGTTAATAGGAACCGTTTACATACAAACAAATTGAACAATATACATTAAAACTGTAAAATGTCAAAGCCGAATATGGCAACATTGGTATGTATGAAATAACAACATTTCTTGAAAAATGCAAAATCCAAAAAAAATTATTGAAAACACACAATCTTGGCTTGTTTACGAAAAATTAAAGGGAAATCCACTAATTTTGGTTTCCCTTACTCTACCATACCATATGGTCTAGTGTCACTTTTTGAACCTTTCACTAGTACTTATTCATTTTTCCTGTAAATGCATTGAACCTTTCACTAGTACTTATTATTTATTTTTCCTGTAAATGCTTGTATTCATTCAAACTTCTACCTTTCTGAAAATATAACACACAACCTACTCTTTTATCATTATATTTGATTCTACTCTCCAAAACCCAAGAACTACTGCAGCGCTATTACGGCAGTATCTCGCTAAACTAGAACTCATAGTAGTACTATAGATTTGATACACAATGGCAAAGGGGAAACATTTCAGAAATGTTTTTTAAACAAATTTCTTTGGTGTCTTTATAGTCGTCACAAGGAATAGATCTCAACCTCTGTCCATTTTGTCTGGATTTTTTTATTAACTTTGTCTTTTATCATTATTAATGAACAACTAGTTAGAAGAAATAAATAAAAAAGGAACGTTGGTCTTAAAACACACATCGCAACTGGAATTTGGACGTATGTAGTATGAAGAATAAAACACCTTATCTACTGCCTTATAGTAGTGTTTTATTTGATCATAATGCATTAGTTTCTTAATCTTAATAAAAGCAGCAATATTAGAAGAGAATTGAACATAACCTAAAACCCCTTTTTTCTACGAGGTTTTAAAAAATACCTTTTTTCTTCTAGTGCTTTTAGGCGCAAACCAATAAAAAAAGGAAATTGTCCATTGTTCTGTGAAGCTGACATGGACGTGTTATATATGGACTGCTAGTTGCCTACCTCAAGTTGGTTCCATTTTCGTTTTAGTTATTTTGGGCGACACTAGCCTTCCTGAGTACACTAGCGGGAAAAAATTAAACCTCAATTTTGACATTTCATCCAGTAATCCCAGACTTTGGCAGCAGGTTTTCCCACGTTGGAATGTTAGATTTTTCTTTTTTCTCCCCGTGTTATTTAGAATATCCCACAATTAACTAATAAAAAATCCTTTTTTCCTTCTAGTGGAATTCAAAAGTGTCAGTTATGTTTTACCGGTAAATGCGACTTTTTGAATTTTTAAAAACAGATGGCGCGAGCTTCTTTGTCAACATTTTAAGTAGTTATTTTTTTTTCTGAAATGGGTTCAGGAGATCTAGCATCGCATTCTCAATTTTGGCGACATTTATCCATATATAATACCTCCATGGAAGCTGACATTAGACTAGCAGTCCATAGACATGTCAAAAAGTTATAGTAAATTTATGGGAAGCTTTTTGTGTGTACTCTATCTTATTGATTTATATTGGTCCTGTTCTACTTTTCTTCAAATTTGCAGATGCAGATCCATGTAAAGCCTAAAGCCTCCTTAAATCCTAATTTTCAAAACAAAATTATCCTGTGGTGTTTGGATTTGTCGTTCGGATGCAATTCCAAAAGTTGAGCCAGTTGAATTAACAACATGCTAGGCTTCTTCGGATTTGTTTAGGACAATTGTCTTATATTTTTTTTTTTTTGGTAATCCGGAATAAGTAACAGAATTACCCCGATCCGGAATGCCAAAACGAACAAAGTTTTAATTCGGAAGTTTTTGTTTCATTGGCATTTAAAATGTCAAATGCGATTCAAATCGTTTTTTTTTTTTAATTTAATGTCTTTATCAACACGGGGATACGAATTCTATTTGCAATGAAAAAGGAGAAATTATAATATATTTCTAATTCAATTATATTCTCTTTCACTTTATTTTTTTCCTTTCTAGAATTTGTGTTTATCGCAAATCAACAATCACAATTTCATACGATAAATAAAAAAAAGGGTTACACAATTTTGAATTTTAAATTGTCGAGCCCTAACCGCTTTTTTATATTATGTCGCTTACGATAAAATGGCGGTTAGGGCTCGTTGTGTCTATGTGTGCGTGATTCTTGGCTTTGATTCCGACTACGAAAACAGAATCGATTTTCTGATTCTATTCAGAACAAGAACAAAAGAAGGTCACAGCTGTGAATTCCTGATAAACCTAATTGCTGACTGGCAAACAGAAGTGCATAAAAGAAGGAAAATCGTCGCCATATTCATCGACCTGAGGAGAGCCTTTGAAACAGTTGTCAGAGATTGTTTTAAGAAAGCTGGATAAATATGGAATCAAGGATAAAGAATTAAAATGGTTCCAGTCATATTTGCAAGACGTATGTAAAGAACGGGAGGGGAAGAAGCAGTTTCAAAAACTATAAATGCCAATTTAGGAGTTCCTCAAGGTTCTGCATTAGGAACGTTATTTATAATTTATATTAATGAAATGCCTAGAGTTATTAAATATTCATTTTTCAAATTGTTTGCGGATGATGGTTTGCTATATTTTATTGGTGAAAATATTAATCAATGTTGCACAAATGGTTTCATATGAATAAGTTTAGTTTGAATGTAGGAAAAACAAAATGTATGTTAATTAATGGAGAAACTGAGAATGAAGTTTAAATTGAAAACCAAGTGATGGAATTTGTAGATAAAATAAAGTACCTTGGGACATTGTCTATAAATGCAAAAAAACTGGAAGACAGATTGATTTTTTCTCGAGAATCAGAAACAGAATGTCGACTTTATGTGCAATAAGAGTACATAACACTATAACAAAAGCTCATTTTGAGTTTTGTTCCACAATAATATATCCGGGTAATAGTTATAACAATGTTGGACAGATTGCAAAAATTACAAAATAAGCAGATAATACTAAAATGTCATTGCTTAACACCTTTAGTAATTATTTTAGATATGTTAAAGTGGTTGAGCGTAAATCAAAGAACAATAATGAATGTGTTGATATTTATATTTAAAATCAAAAATTTAATGCTTCCAAGTTACTTATGTGATAAAATCCAGTATGATAGTGATGTACATAGTCATAGTTTAAGAAATAGATATTCGACCTCCATAGTTTAGAACACACTGCGCAAAATAGGGTTGCTTAAAAATTGATAGTCTCTCGATAGTATCGATAGTAAAAAACTATCTAGTGCATCGATAGTTAAAAAAAAAACTATCGATAGTTTTTCTCCTTAAGCAGGGCATTCACTTCACAGGCAGGCAATACTGCGCAAAACTATGCTTGCGCACGTTAAACTGTCTATGGATGTCGATGCCTGTAAGCATGCACAGGCATGCCTGAGTGAATTTAAAAAAAAAAATAAACTTCGCAGGCATGAATGTGAGTTTCATCAGCATGTATATGTCTGTGGATTTCATTGAATGTGCAAATTATTTAAAGTCTTTTAGTATTTCATTGAGCGAACGAAAAAAATTCGCAGAAAAATTAAAGAAAATTGACCCATCTTTAGATTGTGCTACAGTTGTCAACAAAATTATTAGCCTCAGTGTTAATTACCTGCACCAGGACACGAAGAGTTTACACCGTAGACTTTGAAAATGAAAGGGGCAAGGCTTCGATAATAAAAACAGATTATCAAGTCAGTTTGTTTTTATTTTATTATTATTTAAGAAGTTAGTTTGTGCTGTTGGGTTGCAATGGTGCAGAACTGTTAGTACCTTCAAAATGAGTTTCGGATTTCTTTTGCTGAACTTAGTAAGTTTAGTTCCAAAAGATTTTAAAAAATCAATAAAGAAATAAATCATCATCATCGGCGCAACAACCGGCATCCGGTCCGGGTCCTTCTACAAGTTATTCCATACATCCAATTGCGCACCGCAAGGCTTCGGGGGTCCTGGTCTATGCCATCCTTCCAACGCAAGCAAGGTGTTCCACGTTGTCTTCTAACATAAAAAGAACTGCAAAAGACTGCGTGCCGGTTCCTCTTTGCTCATGCGAGCTAAGTGCACAGCCCACCGAAGTCTACCAGGCAGGATTTTTTTAGGCAACCCTTTACTAATGCATTATACAGTCACTAATCTTTAATTTTTATTAATTTTCATAAAAAAAACACCTGCAGAATCGAGGGGTGGGATCTCCGGCTATAGACGATGTTTTATTCCAAATATATAAAATGACATCAATAGACCTTTTAAACGAAAAAAATTGTCGATGATATCTCACACACACTTTGTTTTATTTAAATTTAAAGTTAGGAAGCGCTTATTGAATGACCCGGTATAAGTAAGATTTTATTGAAATGTCCAAACAAAAGGTTTATTCAAGTTTAATTTATTCAAAACTCAGTCGATTTCCCCCATGAAAACATTTTTTAAATACTATACTTGATAACCCTAGCCCAGGTTAATTGCAAGTATCTAAATTGATTTCATTTTAATTATACATATGTATGCATGTACATATATGCCAAACATAATCGAATGGAGACAAAAGCCTTTAATATCTTAATTATTATTGCAAACTAATTTTATGTAAAATTAATACAAATTTGTGTAAATAAATGTGATAAAAGTCCATTTTGTGTTCTCAAATAACACTCGATTTTATTTACTAACCGCTCTGCAATGGCGTGTTAACGTTTTTTAAATGCTCAAGCCTGAGGTAGATTTCAGATGATAGGCTTCGTTTTTATTTAAGTTGTTGGTGGATTTCCATGAATTTGATGTTTTATTATTAAGTCTAATTATTGGTGTGAATTTTATTTTAAAATTTCAAGGATTTTGCAATTAGTGCTGCAGTGGCTTGTGTTTTGTTGCCGTTTTGTTTGCGTAGTTCAGTTATAACGTTATCACGTTTAAAACCCAACTTGACAAGGTCATTGACATCTGCCTCGGTGAATTTTTCGTCATCGTCTTTCGACTTAGAAGGCTGCGATGTGGACGGTGCATCTGATTAAAAATTATTATTTGTTGAATGTTGTTAAATTATTACAAAATGTATAATGAAACATACCTGTTTCCATTTTGCTGGCTTCGATAGCTTTGCGAATCGCATCATCTTCTGCACTTCGTTTAGATTCTTCAACAACACTCATTTCTTCTTCAGAGCCACCGGATAGGCGAGCGCAGTCTGGCAGTTCGTTTTCAGGCAAGAATTTGGTTTCTGTTCCGGTGGTACCGATACGTAGAACATTTCTTTGAAGGTCGATGTTCATCTGTAAAAAAAATGATTTCGTTAAAAAAATATGGCTAAACCATGAATTTTCAGCTTAATTTAATGCTGTCGATAAAAAAAACATTAAAAATAAGGTTAATCCTTTTATGTAATGATTGACCTACAAATCCAATCACTTATGAACTAAAAAAAGGTTTTTCTTAGAAAAAAAAAAACAGTTTTGGTTATTTCTTATTTTCTTAAAAAGTACAAGACATTAAAGCATCCGGTTATTAGTTTTTAGTTACAAATTGGCAAGAGCATTATTTTTTGAAAACAAAGTACTTAACTACGCAATTAAAAAAAATTTGTTCACTAAAACAACTTAATTTATAAAGAAAATAAAAGAATGGCATTTTGGCATTTTAAATGCTACTGATGGTTTTAAGAAAATAGAAAATAAAAAAAATATATACACTTAAAAAACTAACCTGGTGTCGCTTCAACATGTCCAACCCCAAAAGCATGTCCATTGGTTGCTGCTCCAACACAGAGAAACTCGACGTCAAGTGATCATTTTCAATTTGCATTTGGACCATGTGAATGCGTCCAATAATGCGTTGTGTGCCCACACCTTTTGCAATTCCATTCCATCTACATCAATAACAACACATAAATACAAAATGTCATAGCCTCTACCGCGAACACAACTAACCTCGTATCAATTAATCGATTAATATGGCACTTTTCCGCACAAGAAGCACTCATTATAGTAGTTTGTGCCCCAGAATCGATGAATGCTTTAACCGGCACACCATTCACTTTGCAATTGATGTATCTAAACAAGAAAACGAAAATCAAATACCACTACCCTATAAGGAAACACAGTTGGTCGTGCAATGCCAGTAAACTTACAGCATTGTCACTGTGCCAAATATCTCAGGGTTATATTCAATAGCAGCAGCCATATTATCTTGAATGTTCTTCTGTTTGATCTCTTCAGCAATCATACGCTGTGCTTCAGTATCAAAGGGGTCAGCTTGTAGCATTCTCAAGCGTTGCATTTCTCTTTCTTTTTTTTCCTCGATCTGTTCACGCAATACTTTCGCAAAAGCATCCAAATTGCCCGAAAGCAAGGCATCTGCTAGTCGTGGGTTGTTTTGTTTTAACAGTGACAAATGTTCCGGACTTGTAAGAAACATTTGTCTCACACTGGCGGGATCTTCATCTTCGCCTACGGTCACTTCTTTTGGCTGGACATGAGATGATGTACCGGGTACATGTATGCTGCTAAAATCGAGCGAACTCAATGGTGAGAGTGCACCTGTGCCTGTAAAACAATAAAATCATTTTCATTTATTTTTAAAAATGAGCACATGGGAATTCTGTGTGATTTTGGAAGATAAAATTTCATAAAGGAATGAGAATATAATTTCTAAATTTAAATACAATTTTGCAATGTTTAGTTTTTTATGTAAAGAGTATTTCTTTATTTAAAAAATGAAAAGATGTGAAATGCAAAATTATAAATATATATATATAAAAAAAATAGTGCAAAATTTAAGCGATGAAATTATCACATAAAAGACCCCAGAGTGAATACAGGGTATGTCCCTAGTATTTTATCTGTAGAATGAGTAAGGAGGAAACAATATACTAGTGTTCAACCCATATTGCAGATTAGTCTTGTGTTAAAAGGGATTCTGTCTAAAAGTAATTATACGCAACTGAAACCGGGAAAGTGTGAATAAAGTGTAACGATGCACTATAGTGTGTTGAAAAAATATTGTCATTACAGGGCTTCTGAGCTACTTTTTTTCCAAAAAAAGTTGCGCCTGTGTGAATTGAGAAAACTTCTACTGCAAAAGATACAAAGCCTCTGACTAACGGACATGAATTTTGTGTCTTTAAAAAAAAAACTCGTGCACTCTACCATGACTAATCTCCATCAATGTTGATGGAACATGAAATAATAATAATACCTTCCCTATCTTCAAAAAAAAAAAACATATTTCACAAACAGAGTTACTTTTGCCAATTGAAAATAATACTATTTAGCTTGTTCATTGGTTCTTATCATAGTGCTTTAGTGCTTTCGGTTTTGAAGCTTTTGAGAACCACAATTAAGAGTAAGAGAGGGTAGGTGTTGTAAAAGTTAAATATTCGTGCGGTGCGACTAAAGAAAGAATCTCTGTACTTTACATTACGTTTGAAGTTGGGCTCAAGGGTAAACCTCGCAGCATTTTTCGCTGCTCTTCTGTTTATTTCAATTCACAAAACTCACTTTTGGATATTTTATTACTTTTTATTTGTATTGTTCTATCTTGTAATAAAACATTTTATTTATTTATTTATTTAGGGGAATTATAAAAAAATAATTTATAATATTTCTTGGTTTAAGGCATTTGGGTAGTAGGCCATGTAATGCCGTCTTTAAAATAAATGGGTATGGTTAGATATCGTTGAATTTTTGATGTAGGGAGGTAGAAAATTTGATGTGCTTAATAGATTCAATAGTTGCCGGGTTGAGGAAGTCTGCCAGTTTTGAGGCTTCTTCGCTCAGCCCTATGAGTGCCGATTTTGGACATTTAGTTAGTATAATGCTGTGTTGTTAGAGCGGATTCGCATTCTCAACAAAGTTCTTGTGGTTCGCAATTGAAGTAGTGTCTGCCGTTGAAGAGGCCTTTACCGACTCGAAAACGAAAGAGTTTGACGCATTCGGCTCTTGTGAAGTGGGAGTTGTAGGTGATACGTTTGAATGAGGAGTGGTGGCTTCGGAGAAAAGAGGAACTTTCCTGCCGTTGTGGTTCTAATAGGATATTTTCTGTAGCCATATGGACTCTTTGTGTAACCTGAAATAAGTTTGGTGCTTCGGTAATTAGAGGATACCTTGTTGCAGCTTCATCGATATAGTTATGCCTCGGCGCCATAGAGCAGGACTGGGATGATTAGGATCTTATACAGAGTCGCCTTTGTCTTTCGAGAGAGGGCTTTGCTACTCGATTGCCTTCCTAGCCCATAGAAACAGCGATTGGCAAGAGTAATTCTTCGCTTTATTTCTGACGAGATGTTGTTGTCAGATGTTATAGCGGATCCGAGGTACACAAAGTCCCTAACTACCTCAAAGTTGTACCTGTCTATTGTGATGTTTTGTCCAATCCGCCGGTGTTGTGTGTCCCTTTTTGTGGACAGCAGGTACTTCGTTTTGGCCTCATTGACTGCTAGTCCCATCTTAGCCGCTTCAGCTTCAATGCTAGCAAACGCTCCAGTGACAGCTCGCCGAGTTCTGCCAATGATGTCTATGACGTCAGCGTATGCTAGCAATTGCGAGATTGATAGCTTTTTTTATACCAGCGAGCTCGGCAATATAGCTGCCTGCAATTTCTGGAAGGAGTCCTTGGTGAAGGACAGTAACTTGTCCTGCGGTTGATAGCTCTACGATTGCATAGGAAGTACTTCCTTCAATGTGAGAGCCGTCTGTGTATAGAATTTTATGGGGGCTTAATTGTTCAATAAGTTCCTTGTGGAGGCAGTGAAAGAAAATATCCGGAGTGGAGTTTTTATTGTATATTAATAGGCTGGTATCATCTAGAAAAGATTTCTTCTCTATGGTAGGTGTTGAATGCCAAGTGGATTATCGGGTTGTCCGGGAAGAGGGGTATGATAATGTTGAAGAAGGTACTGACGCAGTCTGTTAGACTCTTTTAATTCGCTGGCAAAACCACTTTGAACCGACGATTGAGCTTTTTTCTTAACCTTGAAACTGCGAGATGATAATTTCGTGGGCATATATTGGGAATTATTCTGTGGGAATTATATATATAATTATATAATTATATAAGGCAATCTGTCACATAAATAAATAAATTGCACGACTGGATCGCACGTACTTGCTTATATTTGCGGTCACATTGTAGAATAAAATTTAAGAAAATTGATATCTCCAAGGCATTTGATAGAGTTTGTTATGAAGCTCTCTTATCAAAAATGCGTGCTTTTGGGATCGATAATACTCTTGTTCGTTGGATTAGAAGCTATCTTCTGGACCGTTCAATACAAGTTGTATTGGGCGGATTCAAGTCTGACTCCCACAAAATAAATGCTGGTGTGCCCCAGGGCTCTGTTCTGTCTCCGACTTTTTTCCTCAATTTTTATAAATGATCTTCTGTCTGTTACTTCTAATCGACTTAACTGTTTTGCTGACGACTCTACCCTCAGCTTTTCATATTCGTTCGATAATTCACGTCCTTCGCCTTCGGACGTACAATTGCAACGGTAGCATACGTCAAGCTCATTAAACTCCGATTTATACAGAATTGTCAAATGGGATAATAGGAATCGTGTGGAGTTTAATGCTTCGAAAACTCAATGCATACCCCCAATGCCATTGTCCATGAATGGCGATTATTTGCGACTTAAGAAGTAATGAATGACAAAGAAGATACAACAACGAGTTAAACATTGTGTACAGCGACATCAGGCTAGCCAAAAAAACATGTATCCAGCGCCATGCCCGACGGATACGGCCAAATAGAGGAGACCTCCGAATGTTTTAAATGCGAAAGTTGAGATGGACTGACTACGCCTTGTGGCTGCCTACGAAAGCAAAGGAAATAAGGAGGCGTTTTGGTTCTGATCCCTGGCCTGGAGTTCTTTATTCCTCAAGGGATGAACTTGTTCCATCGTCCGAAGATGCATTCCTGTCCAGGGAACACTTATTTCAGCGAACAGGCTGCGAGAAATTATCCGAAACAAGCCTCAGGAACACGGTGCCCACTAAAGTTCGTCGAAACCAAATTAAGGGACACACTTCGACCGTAGGGACTCGAAAAACTGGGAAAACGCCAGGAAAAATAAAAGAACTTTTAAAGCACGCTTTTTTTTGCAGACATTAGGAAATAAAATTATAAACAAAAACTACAAGCTAGTATTTGACACTGGAAACCATCACGAGAGCGAGAGGACCTGAGTTGCGCGGTTACCTTTCCTTCTAAAAGCATCCCAAACTGTGAAGAATGTGGTTTGAGCCTAGGATAGTAAAGTGTTGGGAGTTTTTTGTTGGAAAGGTATTGAAAGGAGTAATCGCAAAATTGCTGAGCGCGATTTCGACGCTAGCATGTATCGGAAAGGCTCCGTGGTCGCTCTCTGGGCATAATCCGCTAGCGAGCGGATTTTCTGGCTAACAACTCACAGCAGGCTGAAGAAAAAATTACTGCTTGTCAGACACTTTCAAGTGAAGCCGCGCAAAAACCAGTCGTCTATTATAAAGGAAACGTTTAAATTCGATTTGAAACTAATTTTAAATCGCAAGGAAAAGTGTTGAGCATAAAGTTGATTGTTACGAAGTAAGTTACTTACGAGTATAAAATAAAGTAAATAAAACAAAATAAAATAAAACTTAATTAAAAAACAAATATTTGAATAGACAGGTGCAATATTCAGTGAACATACCAACACAAAGGAGCAATTAGAAGGGAATTTTCGTAACAAGTATTTTATTTAAATAAAGTGCTGTCTGAATTCCGGCGGTCCAAGGACAAAGTCGTGGCCCAAGGACAAAGTCGTGGCCGCCGCGCGCAATCAGGGTCGAGACGGACAAGATACTTAGTCCGCTTGGAGAGAGGCGCCGCCAGATAAACAAAAGTAAAAAACAACTATCACCAAGGAACTAAGTCCGTGGGCTCCCGGACAAACAAGTACAATTCATATATAGAAGTATTCATCTCTAAGCCACGCACAAAAATCCTCAGTTGCTCATATTATAAGTATTAAATTTTAAAATACGAAAATCCGTTAAATCTTTGCGGTCTGATAGAAAAAAAAAGAAAAAGATAATTTTTTGTTAAATTTTGTATTATTTATGAATATTTTATATAGAGTATTTTGATTGTTTTTTTTAAGTTTGAGTTAGATATAGTTCGGTTGAGTGCTAAAGAAATAAAAAGAAAAGATAATATATTATATATCTTCATCAAACGGCGAAGAAGATTGGCTCTTGAAGACCCCGTTCCCGCGAAAAGATTTTTTCCCTTTTCCCCATTTACGAAGAGCTCTTGGTAACGAGGCGGTCGATTTTAAGACGGTGTCTCAGGGGTCCGTCCTCCGAGGACCAAAATATTCAGTTGAAAGGCACTTTCCGCCTAAAGGATGACCCCCCACGCTTATCCAAATTATCACCTTTTTTTTGTATTTAAGTTTATAATCTATATTCCTAATTTTATTTTACTATTAATTTATTTAGTTTTTAATTTAAATTTATATGCATATTGTTACAATTGAAGAAAAGGTGATGTTTCAATTACTCAACTCTAGTGAGGGCCTGATGAGTCTCATGGCGCTTCAAAGTGACTTTTTCATGGGGTGCGGTAAAGCGGCGACAAAGTAAGTATGGCTTGACAGCGGAAAGATGCCCTTTCTATTCGAATTTAGGGGAATTCCCATCGCAACTAATCGGATTCCAGGAGGGGCGGGAACATAGCCCTGCATCTTCACCAGCAGGGCCTCCTTCGATTTTCGGGTGCGGTGTCTCCACTTGAAGTACTGCCATCAGGGGTTTTTTTTTTGGTTTCGTTTTATGATATATTGGCATGTTTTATGTTTTTGGAAAGAGGTGAGGTCCGTTTGTGGGGGCAAGATCCCTCCGTATTCCGGCGAGCTAAGCCGTGCCAGCCAGCATGCCAATGCTCCTACAGCGGACATTCTATCCCTTCCCGTCCTCTCCTATCCCCTATCCAATCCTATCCTATATTCTATCCTTTATCCTATCCGAATACCATCTCCCGCCATGTGTATCCTAACCGTTCCTATCCTGATTCCGGTCCTACTACCTACCCACTATCCTATCCTACTCTCCGCCAGCCCTATCTTCCCAAATTTCCTCTCCTATTGCCTCACATTTCAGCTTTGTGGCACCACTAAAAGTAAAAAATTAAATAAGAAAAGGAGATACAACGAGGAACCTTAAAGACTGTTTAGCGACATAGACCTAGCCAAAGGAGTAAAAGTCCACCGTAATAGATGGCTGGGTCATAGAGCAGATGGACATCAATGCTCTGGCCTGGAGCAGGACGGCGCAGTAGAGGAAGACCGAGACTATTATTTCAAACAATGCAACATCTACATCCTTACACAAAAAATATGATGAAATCTAAAACATAATCAACCTAATATGGCGCAAATATACAAAATAATTATTCTTTTATATTTTTTTAATGGCATTTTATGGCCTTGTAACCCAAGTTCACCAGTCAAAGGAAATAAATTCTACAGGAAGCCAGGTATTTTTTTTTCAATTTTTAGCTTTATTTTCCTTTCAAAATAAGCATTTGAGAGTTTTTGTTTTAATGAATATTTAATTGTAATTAATATGCCTTCTACTTGACGACGACCTTAGGCTTACAATATTTATGTCTATTATGTAAAACATCAAACTTCAGAAAATTGACATTATAAACAATAGGGTTAGTAGGTTATTCATTAATGAGAGTATTACTGATATTTACCTAAAACGCGCCCACCTCCAGCAGATCCTGCAGCAGGAGGGTTTCTGTTCAAACTTATACGCTGAAGTACAACGCAATCTCCGTCACTCATGCCATATGACTTGAGAGACTTCTTATCATCCATTAACGGCTGTCCGTTAAAAAGCACAAGAATTTGTGGGCTGGGAACTCTGGATTCCACTTCACAGAAAGCCTTGAAATTTTCCAGTTCAAGGTCTTCTGACACATCTAGCACAAAGATTTCATCCGTCAAAGTGGTGACCGTGATCTTCATGATTAAGCTTCTTTTTTTATACTAAGAACACTCCGGTAGAAAAACAAATAAATGTTTAAGCAATATTGTACTTTGAACTATTTATGATAAAAGAGACGCGTGTTCGCATATAAATTATTGCACAAAACACTGATAAATTTCGTGTTAAACAGCGCACACAGCACAGCAGCTTTTGGACGACTGTTTTAGTTTTTTTTCTTCCAAGTCCAAGTCGTCTGTTGTCTGTTCTTTGTTTATTGCAACGGAGGCAGTGGCTTTTTCGTCTGTTTAATAAGTGCCAAATGTTTTTTTATTGTATATTATTTTTTGTTCAAAAATAACTCGCGTTTTTTTTAAATAAAATTTCACTTCGTGTGGGTACTCCTAAATATAAAAATATTTTCAATAAACACTGGATCCGATATGATTTTTTTTTATCAATAAACAAAGGATGAGCCACAAAGCAAGGCACTGGGAACATGAAGTTGTTTTCCTCGCTTATCACGTTTCTTTAAACGTTTTATGATTATAAATTTATTGTTGGCAAATTTAAGTTATTGGTGGAAACAGTTATTGTGAAATTAGTTTCAACACCAAAGTTTTTTTTTTACAAATGAGTTAAATTAGAAAATCCGTGAACCGAAAATTGAAACTGCGAGGAAAGCTAATTTGTTATGTTGACGCTACAAATATTATTGTGAACTGACCGGTTTGCGGCGAAAAGCAATTGAGTTGTCAAAATCCATAGAATGGTCGCAAGTTCTTATGTTAACCCCGTTCCTGCATGATTTCTATATTCGGTAGATTTTTTATTTGAATAATTATGAATTTCTGCATCTTGATTTCTGCAAACAAGAAGGATGTAATAAAATAATGAAAACCACATCTTGATAAATTAAGATTACTGGAAGTAGGAAAAATCAAGATTATGGTGTAGAATGTAGATGATTATGTTATAATAATAATTGCGCAAAATTATAGACAACCTATTTTTAATACATAAACTTCACACTACTTAAAATGCTTAGTTCTGCACTATATTTTTCTTAATTATAAACAAAAAAAAAACACTGCACTAGTTAAAATCAAATTTGAAAGTTTGAGAGCCTTAGGGAATTTTGTTGTTATTGGATTTAGGCAGGATTTGTGTGTATTTATATTTTCAAAATGGCGTTTTGTGAGAGCGAGCCGTCAATCTCTCTGAGAGTTTTTAGTTTCACACTTAAAAAGTTATTGCAAGGTATTCCTGTTATTAAAAATCTAGTTTCACACTAAAGAGGAAATCAATTTTTGAATGGTCTATAATTGAAGAACTACACTTTTAATGTTAGTGCCAAACTTTATTTCTTTTAGTTTAGTATTAAAGCGTCTATAATTTTGCGCCAAATAATAGCGTTAAATTTTCGAAGTTTAATACCGACTCTAAATCCTTTTTAATATCAAAGTCAACTCTAAACAAATTACTTAATATGGAAGTCATCTTTTTGATAATTTTAGTCGACTTAGTGTATACTTTATCCTTAATTAAGTCGTCTAACTTTAATAGTAGGAAAAGCCAATATTATCTTCTTAAGCCTAGTACGCAGCTCGTGCTAAAATTTAGCTCCCATACAAAATTATCTCCTTTATTTTAGCCAAGGATTTTAGCCGACTAAAATTAATCGGCAAATTCATTCGATTATTCCTTAATTTTATGTGACTACGTTCAGTTAAATAAGAGAACAGTTGTTTTTCTCCACAACGCTCGTCTGTCAAAATTTAGCTAGAATTTTAACTAACGTTTGTAGAGAAACATGTAAGCTAAATTTTAGCTCGAGCTGTGTACTATGCTTTAATGTATACCTTTTCCTATGACCGATTGACATTTCAAATGAAATAAATCGAAAATAAAATTGTAGGAATGTTTTCAGAGGAAGAATTCGACATTTTTGAAGATTTGAATTTTTCGAAAGCCAATTAATATTCACCAAATAGGTGTTGTTCTGAATGAGAACAATATTTTAAGTAACTTTTAAGAAACCTCTTTTATTTAAACAATTTATAATTATAAATTATTTTATCGACACTTTTTTAGTTGTGCTGGTTTTCTTCAAATTTTTTCACGGGCAGTAGCTTTTGGTTTAGCAGCATACTTCTTCTCGAGATATAACATTTTCAAGGAAGTATCAGCTTCATTGACTTTGGTTTGCACTTACTTACCACTCATTACGTCCCTTTCAAATCTTACGAATTGAGCAATTTGGACATCAATTTTGTAAATAGCAGCAATATTTTTCTCGATGCCAAAAAGGGAAAAAGAACTAAGTACTTTTCTTCAAAATGTTGATCGTATCATCTACCACTTGCTTTGTAAAGAGGATAAAATAGATTTGAATGTTCATTTCGGCTTTTCTGCGGGAGATACAGCAACAGAATCAGATTTCAGGGATTTTTGTTCAATTTATTTATTTATTTTTATTATTTGTCATCATGTAATAGCGCAAAATTTTAGACATTTAATACCGACTCCAAATCATTTTTAATATCAGAGTCCACTCTAAACAATGATTTTAATACGGAAGTCCACTTTTTATTAATTTTAGTTGATTTAATGTATTCTTTTAATGTATACTTTATCATGGGAGCAATTGGTATTTCGAATTGAATAAATCGAAATTAAAATTTTGAAAATGTATTTAGGGAAAATCAACGTTGTTCTGACTGCAAAATAATTATCGCTGCACAAAAAAAAAACAAATGTTCGGAAAAAAAAATATTTTAAGTTACGTATTTAAAAAAAAATTCTTTTATTAAACCAACAATAAACTATCAATAATTTTATGCCACTTTTTTAGTTGGTTTTCGCTTTCCTTCTAGTTATTGTGAATAAGTTGAATAAGTTAAAAGACGTTGTGTTTCATAAAATAAAGAGATTTGTTGTATTATTTTGGAATCTAGCCTTTTATGAGGAAAAAATTAGTTACAAGCCTGTAACTAAATTTTTCCTGTCCTCGTCATTTTTTTTTGTTTATTCTTACTGGGCCAATCAGCTGCCATGAAAATTAAATTTCCATCAGAAAATAAATGGATGTAGATTGTAGGGAAATCAAGACACGAAGATTGCAGATTATAGTGAAAACGAACATGTTCATCTGCATTAAAAGCATTTCTTCAGCATAATGGTTAAAACAGATGCGCAGCCTTTTCCCATTCAGCCAAAAAAAATTACACATGTTCTTATGAAGTAACCCCCATTCCAAGGTCTGCATGCAGCCCTCTATGCACGAAGTCTGTATTCCTAAATGTCTATAGTTTCATTGCAGTCACAACAACAAACGAAAAATATGTAAATAAAATGAAGGGTTTTTTTGTAAGGACTTGACAATTTTTTTTATAAAATTTGAGATATTTCAAATACTTTTTTTATCGGCTTAAAGTACAATCAAAATATTTTTGAATGGAACTCGACTTCGTTCGGGCACGTTTGCAGCTTTCATCAAACTTTCATCAAACTTACTCTTCAATAAATCGATTGTAAGGTGTGCTGTGTTGCACCATCCTGTTGAAACCACATGTCGTCCAAATCAATATCTTTCAATTCGGACCAAAAACAATTGGTAATCATGGTGTGATAACGCTGGCCATTCACAATAACATAACGGTCGTTATTATTGACGAAAAATGTGGCCCAATAACTCCGCCGGCATGTAAACCGCAGCAAATAGTTATTTTTTGTTAATGAAGTCATGATTCATGAAGCAAATGTTGATTTTCACCCGATCAATAACGCATATTTTGTTTGAGCCAAAAATGAGCTTCGTAATTGAAGATGATTCTTCAATATTCATACAAATTTGATTTTATTTACATTATTTTTAAGTGACTTTTTTTCTTCGGTATAACATTTTTTTTGCAACTTTTCTAATAATGTCCAGTGGTAACGCTGCATTTTGGCATTAATACACCCATGGACGTATTATATATGGACTGCTAGTCTAATGTCAGCTTCATACAACAATTGTCAAAAAATGTCGCCAAAATTGAGAATGTGATGCCAGCTCTCCTAAACGATCGTGGAAAACTTCCTTTTTTTATTGGATTGTGCCTAAGACAAGCTAAAAGTACCAGATACGGCAACAGTACGAAATTTACCGTTTTAGCGATTTTTGTTGAAATTTGATTATTGGTTTGTTTTTTTTTGTTTACAATTTGGAATGATTACCATGTTTGATTATTATCCCTCTATAACTCAAAACCTTCAAATAACATATTTTTTGTGGAATCGGATAGGTTTATGAATAAAAAAGAACACGTATTTTTTAAAATTTTGAAATTATTTATTAATTCTGCATAATATTACAAAAGAGGGAGTGTTGCTTATAGGCAACATTGAAATACAACGTCAACAAAAAACGAGATTTTGAGTAAAAAGAAATGTTTAGGTAGGTACAAGGAAATTATTGTATATGAAAGTTTCGAAAGCAATTTTTGTTTTTTGTATAGCATAAAGCTACGTTGCACTTCTCGCAGACCGTATGGGTAAAGCCGGCACACTTTGGAAACCTGCATCAGATTTTTATTTCGGCTCATTGGGGCCAGTGACCGACTTGATCTTGGCGGACTGCTTGTGGTGGCACATGTTGGGCAGGTTCCTTATGTTTCTTTGCCAAGAGATCACCTTCTATAGATCGGCGTGTTGTCAAGCCAGTTTTTGAGCCCATCTTGCAAAGAGTTTCAGCGACTTCCAGGCAACAATCCGCGGATGCCATGACGGCTTTATCAGGAAGGTTTTTGTTCCTACACACTCTCTTCTAGAGCAGCCATGAGTTCGCCATTGTTAGGTCCAAATAATGATAGAATAGACGCATTTGCCATCGTTTGCTCCTCAGTCGTATTTTGTATATACCCATGATGCTGTCGATAAGGTCGACACCACCCATATGACGGTTGTACTCACCAACAACAGCAGGTCGCGGGATGTTGATATATCTGGAGTTCTTTTTGTCATATCTCCGGACTTCAGAAATGGGATTTTGGCCGGTAAATGTGGATGCCAACGTTACAAGTTTATTGTCCTTCCATACAACCGTTGAAACGTCGATGTTGGCTTTTCAGGCTTTCGTCGTTTTGCAGGGGGACCTGAGGGATCTTGAGTGCCTGAACCAGATGGGGTCGGTTCTACCTCAGGATTGGAATTGCGGATTTCATCATCCAAGTTATCCAATAATGCGTCCATATCAAATTCATCCCCAAAAGACTCATCAAGAAACTCTCCTAAGTCCGGGTCAAAATCAGGATCTACCAAACTATCGTCATCAAAGTCGAGACCATCCTCACTTCCAGAATCATCTTGGAACTCATTGACATCGTGGTTATGGTGTCGGTGAGCCATTCTACAACAAAATAATAACTAGTGTAAATATTCGTAGTGTTCATACAAAATATTTCCCCTTTCCGTATAATAAAGCCTACAAGATACAAACACTAAACAGCACAAAATACCAAAATCCCCATAAAATGTCCAGAATATTTTAGTAATATAGTAAAGTTAGAACACTTACTTTATAGATTATTCAAAAAAGAAGCACCAAAAAACGTAAATTCTATTTTTTATTATTTTTTATTTCTTATCACACGAAGAATATTTGAACACTTTCACTTTACTAACGGCAACGCGTCATATAAAAAATATAATGACAGCTAGGCTACTTTGATTATTTTTGTTTGGAAGAACGAAGTGTAGACCATAGTCTACAAAGCGTGAAAAGGTAAAATAATAAATATTTTTGGAGTTGTGAAGGCTTAAACGGAATGTTGCCTGCAGTCTACAATACGCTATAGAGGGTTATATCAATTTTTTTACGTATGCAAAAAATTTAATTAGTTGAAGTACCTACCTAGTTACTTATTTTACAAATAAAACACATTGTTTGCAGATATTTGTACCTATGTTATTGCTTTAGAGTATCTTCACTTATCACGTCAAATATCTAGTACTAAATCTACTACTCACTACTAAATCTACTACTAACTACAAAATATAGTATTAAATTTACTACTAAGTACTAAAACTAGTACTAAATATAGTACACAATATACGATAGTACTAAATTCTAGTACTAAGTACTACAAATCTAGTACCAAAATACTATTGTACCAACAACATAGTACCAACTGGTACCAGTTTTATATTTAACTAACGTTCGAGATTGAACAATATTTATGTTAAAACTTTAAACAGTCGAATCCGAATATGGCAACATTGGTAATTGATTTCGGTTTAGGCCTTATTCCGTGGACTTAATGCAAAATGTTATTAATAAAACAAAATTTTACTAATCGACCTTTCCTATCCTAAGTTAGTCCACCGAAGAAGGTGAATTAGTGAAGGAATAAGAACCAGGTGTTCAATAATGTAAGCTTTATTATTGTTTTTTTCATACAAACAAAAATAAAATTTGAGAAATTTCGGAAAAATTTCCAGTTACTGAACAAGCATCTTGCTTATTGTAGTAGATTTTCTTCAGGAATTTTTTGTAAACGTTATTTTACTATTTCTCGCCATTTTGTTTTTATTAATGAGAAACTTTAGTCCGTAGAATAAGTAGAATGTCTTATTCCATGTTTTAATTATTTCGTGGAATAAGCGTTTTTTTCTTAATAGGGCTGTATGTGTTTAGTCTTCAATTAAAATAATTTCAGCCGGATTCGTTGGAATTTCATTCTCCAAATTCAATAGGTATTCATACACGTTTGATTTTATCTATTTTTTTTATTTATTTATTATTTTTAAGGGAAACTTTTTTGCAAATTTTCAAAATTGTCCAGTGGTAACCATAGAAAAAAGAAAAAAGAACTGCTACTCGTACCGACCATGCCCTGCAAACACTGACATTTTATTTTGTGTATGTGAATCTGTGTGAGATTCGTGTGAGAAGCAACAAATCAGTAGCGAATCCGACATACGTTTCGTGACCACTTAAATGCAAACGTATTAGTAGTCCCATAAGAAATGTACAGGGACCGGTACACATACGTCGCTAAATTGATATTTTTCAGTTTGTAGACGAATAAAGAATAAACTTTCCAGTTGTCGTTCTTGTTTCTTTTTTCTAGGTTGGTGACGCTGCATTTTGACATATACATATATATCGCTGCGTGCATAGATGCATGAAGCCTGTCTGCACATCTGTTTTCGGCTTTATTGTTCTATTCCGGCGATTTGTATTCCTAGTGTCTTCAATCAACGTAACGTAACGCGAACGTAACTTTCGGATAGCTTACCTTGTTTTTGTTGTAGTTAGCATGGTTCAAAACAGCTGTTTTCCAGCTAATTCAAGAATATATTAGAAATTGCTGGATACTTTTCTTAACAGATAAACAAATGAACAGCTGGCTTTGTTTCTTTTTTCCTTTGAATTTTTAGAGGTAAACTGTCTGCTTGGTAACCTGTCCAAAAGATATGTGCGCGAACCTACGTAATGTTGAACATTCTTACTCAAAAAAATACTTAAATATTACAAATTATCGTTTTCGTTTAATAAGATTTTATTGTGCTCCGTGCAACGTCTGTAATTTGAAATAAAGATCTAGTGTAACAGGGGCTCTAAATATTTTCTTAATTCGCCGCAAATATGCCAGCTGTCACTATTTTGATTTTAGTACACTCTTCTTTTAGCACTACAGTCCAAAAATTGAAGATGGCTTCCTGCAAAAAGTGAAAAGTTTCGTACAAAATGCAAGCAGTTTTCTTCGCAAAAAACTAATCCGTATTAATTCAATTTCGATCAAACTAAATATTCGTGCAAAAATTATCTCTACAAAATTATTCAAATATTGCTTTGCATATGGTTAAATAAAGTGTTATAAAGCCTCACATTTAATTTTACATCTGCCCTATCGTCGTCGGTGTGACACATAAGACGCAATTTCGCAATAAAAAAAAATTAAAAAACGAATTTTCTCCCCCATCGAATTGAATTAAATTGCCAAAATATTTCCCCAAAATAGCTACAACTATCAAAAGACAATTATGAGTAGTCAGCCAAGTCCAGCGAGCCTAAATCCTCAGGCTGAAACTGATAAGGTTTGTAAATTATTTTTAATTTTCTTTTTTTTATAAATATGTACATACATATTTACCTACATGGGGGTTTCATTTTAGTGTACATTTCTCTAAAAAATAAATGGGCTTTTATATTTTGTTGTTGTTTTTCATCTCGTCGATAATAAAGCCTTGAGAGACACCTCGCGTTTTTGATGTGTTGTCAATATTTTTTTTTCAACCCAAGAGCATGTTTTTCTTTGGCTTTTATGAAACCTGAAGACTCAAGATCTGGATTGAAACCAGTAGGAAGACAGTGTTGCTTGTTGTTGTTTATAAGTTATAACACGTTTAATCATGTAATGGGACAATTTACCGGTAATTTTATAGGTTGTTGTCTTTTTTTAAAGTTCCTGTTTGCAGCCCTAAATGCGCAGATGTTTTCCTTTGTTTGATGTACATTTCTTTCATAATATCAATGTCAGTTGATAATCTATTGAGATCATTTTTGCCTACATTGCAATCATCTTTTAGTGTCTTATTAAACTATGCTAACCTGGAAGATGCAGGATGCGACTTTATGCCTCTCTATACGCTGTGTTCTGTTTTAAACACCGGGTTTTTCAATTATGAAAAAATGCTGTACTAACATTTTCTCGCTTCCTAAAAAAATAAGAGAAAATACTAAGGGATGGACACATTTTAAATCATGTGCATCAATAAATGTTGTTGACGGTGTGAAATATTCAGTCCAGAGTATATTAAGTGTCTGGTAGTAGATTTATATATTCAACATTTGACAAAAAAACTATTATTTAAAGATGGTGTAAAGATGTCTGTGAATATACACAAAACATTCCACATTCATATAAGAACGAATCTCCGTAGTAAACAATTGGTAGGTACCACCGAAATAACGCTTAAGGATAAGTTTGTGGGCATTCTTGGAAGTGCAAGTATTACAGTGGCTCGCTCGAATGCACCTGGCTAACCTCTTCTGATATTGCAAACAACCTACAGTGAAATCTCTCTTAAGTGGACAGCCAAGGGACCGGAGTTTCATGTCCACATAAGAGAGTGTCCGCTCAAGGGAAAATTTTAAAGTAAAAAAACGTAAATTTTAAAAAAGAACACAACACACAGTTTTATTTATGTACATAATTCAATTTTAAAAAAAACATAGTAAATATTTATTTTTTGAAAAAAATCATCAATCTAGCTTTGATATAGATTGCAACCGCTAGCTACCACTGACGCATAATGAGATCGAAGAACAGATGTCAGCTGCAATGCCTTCTCATCCCCAGCTTTTGAAGCGAATTTGTACAAGAGATCACAAGCACAACACCTTCTTGTAGGAGTAAGAATCAGTATCTGCTTCGGAAGCAGATTTGTCCTTTTCATCGTTACCTTGTTCATCTACATAAATAACGCTTAAGACATCTTCGTTGAGGTTCTCATTCCATCCCTCATATGTCTGAACATTGTTGTCGCATGCGCCATATTCTATGTAATCAACTTGATTGCAGCCGGTTTGTCTGACAAGCGAGGACAAATTTTTAAAACAGATCAATGGTATGTCATCTTCTGGGGTAAAGTCTTTAATTTGGTTGGTTGGAGTTCGTAAAAACCCAGATTTTTTTAAATAGTTTTTTATCGTTTCTTGAGAAACCTTGCTCTAAGCTGCAGCAGCCCAATTAATGGCATTAATTCCTGAAGAAAGCTCTCCAAGATTATTAATGTGATCCATTTTATCAATAAGGTGGTTTAAAACTTGTTCCCGATAAAAAAACTTTAAATTTTTTGATGATGCCCTGGTCTAAAGGTTGACAAACGGACGTTGTGTTTGCTGAGAAAATTATCATAGCGACGTTACTTAACGTTAGATGAGGATGAGAAGTGGCGTTATCCAAGAAAAGTAAAACTTTTCTTTTTTGCTTTCTCATCTTGGTGTTGAATGTATTTAATCATTCTGTCATGATAGCAGTTGTCATCCAAGCTCGTTTGTTCGAAAAGCTTTTCACAGGAAGATTTTGCTTCGAAATATTTTTAAAACAGCGTGGGTTTGCGGATTTCCCAATCACAACCAATGGTTCAATTTCCCCCAGCATGTTCACACAATGCAGCATAGTTAATCTTTTTTTGGAAGATTTTCCTCCTGAACAAGACTCACCTCTTATGTGAAATGTTTTTACAGGAAGAGCTTTAAAAAGCAAGGGCGTCTCATCTGCATTGAAAATATCCTTGAAATCAAATTTTTCAATTAATGACCTAGTTCGGCTAGTCCATTCAGCAACGGTTTGAGGATTGACATCGGCAGATTCTCCCGATATCGCTCTATACGAAATGTTGTGCCTTTTTAAAAAGCGTCGTAACGAGCCAGACGATGCCTTGAAAGTTAAAAAAATTGATCGCCCACAAGATTTCCCAACTCCAAATTTTTTTCCTATGTATCGAACTCCACACTGGCTCTGCGACTCTGCGAAGTTAATCACTTCTACTTTTTCTTTTAAGGTAAGTGTTCTTTTCGATGGCATATTGCTGAAAAAACAAAAACCTATCAAACAAATGAAAACAGTTTAAAATTTACACAACTCAACTGGTAAACTCCTTATTTTAACCAAAAAAAACTTTTTTAAGGAAGGAGCGCAGCGTCAGAATTAAAATCAACGAAAAAAAAAACTAAACAATTCTCCGCGCCTGTTGCGGAGTTAAAAGTTAGCGATTCGTAACAATAATATTCTATCTTCTCATTATGCCGTTAGTCAAGCAGATAGTGTTAGTGCCTTTCGACTTACATATGTATTGTATTCGTTCTTGTTTGCATACATACATAATACATTGAATGAGACCACCAGCTCAAAACAATCTGTCGGGATTTTCCCCATACACTGACTGTGACTATTTGTAGATTGTACCCGCCACGCGCTTGCTGATACAGTTGCACAAATACATGCACGAGTATGCAATAGAGCTAAAACAAAAAAATGTAAATGAAAAAACAAGTTTGTGAATTAGACATGTCCATTTAAGAGAATATTTTTACCAAATGTACATGAAAATACTGTCCAGTCCACTTAATAGAATTGTCCACTTTAGAGCATTGTATATACATTGCCTATAGTACTATCATGAGACGAGAAAAAATCTTTTTCCCTAGAGCCGCTTGGAGTGCTAGTGTAGGACATTTTATTTGAGTGAGAGAGAATTAAGAGCATGGTTTTTAGTGTTATGCTTTGTGCTTAGTTTCCTGCGCATGTGCAATGTGACAATGTGAGGCAAGAAAAAACCGAAGGAGAACATGAAATAATTCAGTATCTTGTTTTGTTCATTGTATATATGTGTATAAACTGCTGGCAGTTTTGAAGTGAATATATAATGGTTTCGCTTAGCTGAGGCTTAGTTTTTTGTAAGGATTTATACAAGATCCAACATTTTCATTGTTTACGTTTTTTTATATGGAATATGTAATATGAGAACTGGTTCTTACATAAGTATTTATACATGCGTACGTCATTGACGAGACTTTTGATTTGAGTTTTTTAGGATTTTCCATTGTATATACATTGCCTATAGTACTATCATGAGACGAGAAAAAATCTTTTTCCCTAGAGCCGCTTGGAGTGCTAGTGTAGGACATTTTATTTGAGTGAGAGAGAATTAAGAGCATGGTTTTTAGTGTTATGCTTTGTGCTTAGTTTCCTGCGCATGTGCAATGTGACAATGTGAGGCAAGAAAAAACCGAAGGAGAACATGAAATAATTCAGTATCTTGTTTTGTTCATTGTATATATGTGTATAAACTGCTGGCAGTTTTGAAGTGAATATATAATGGTTTCGCTTAGCTGAGGCTTAGTTTTTTGTAAGGATTTATACAAGATCCAACATTTTCATTGTTTACGTTTTTTTATATGGAATATGTAATATGAGAACTGGTTCTTACATAAGTATTTATACATGCGTACGTCATTGACGAGACTTTTGATTTGAGTTTTTTAGGATTTTCAAGTTTTGTATGAGCACTACCTACATACATATTTGTCATATTTGTACATATATACATCATTGACCAGACTTTTGATTCGAATTCTTTAGGATTTTCAATTTTTTTACTATTCTATTATGAAGGTTGTCGTCTTCAAATAGTGTACACATTCATTCTTGAAATTTAAACACAAACTTACTTCTTGCTGTATTTATACAAAGATACAAATGCCCTTGCAATGGATGGATTTTTGTTTTGAATTTTACTTTCCATTCAGATAGGTACCAACATATACATATAGATACATAGATATGTATGTGTAGGTATCTATCTGAATGAACAATGTGCAGAAATTCAATCAAAAATTGTTTGTAAATTGATTTATATTATTATTGATTGATTATATATTATTGATTTATAGTAACAAAGATCTTTTGTTTGTTTGAGGTTTATATAATAGGAACTAGTTGACCCACCCAGCTTAGCTCGCGGGAAAGAAATTTATAGTTAAACCAAAATATTTCTTTGTACTAATCTTCTATAGAATTGCTAAAAATACCACGGGTTTTTTACATTTGTAACACCTAATTGTTTAATTTTTACTTGCAATTATTATAGGTAGGTACTAAGTACAAGTTATGCATTCATGCAGAAAAAAAAATTTGAGATAACAATCAAATACCTATAACATTACGATGATAGAGACACATATTTGCAAAATTCTGTCCGTCTACTAAACGGTTTGGCCAGTTGTCTTTAAATTTGGAATATAAGTTTATTTTGACATTCGACATAGGATTTTTTTAATTTCTTTTTTAGCTGATACTTGCGATATAACCGTCAAGTAAAAGCTTATTTTTGTCAAAAACAGCTCCAAGAATTTTGTATGTAAAAAATCAATGTGCATTCAATTATGGTTAAAAAAAATATGACGGTGGGCTAAAACTGGCACCACCCATAGGAGTTTTTTTTTGGCATCGACTTTTCTGAGAACTGGTTAGGTAACCGATTACAACCAAAATTGATATTAAGGAAAATGTAAGTAGCCTAAGTAATCTTACACTAAAATATATTTATATAGGTATATTTAAAAATAACGGCAACATTTAAAATAATGTGCTATACCTTTTTTAAGGCAAAAAGTCTGTTCAATCATATTATTTTTTAAATAAAGAATTTCAGAAAAAAATATATATATAAAAGGCACGACTGGTTTGCACGTACTTGCTCGTGTGTGCTAATTTGTTTATTTAGGGGCAGGTGTAAGCTTTTGTTTTCTCGATTGAAATTTTTTCATTCAGTAGTAATCGAATAGTTTTTACTTGCGATTTATAGGGACTCTAAGGCAAGTTATGCATTCGTAAAAAAAAATCTAACAATTAAACATGACATTACGATGATAGAGAAGTCAAAAAAGTGGGTACGGAAATTCCGTCCGTCTGTCTGTTTGTCTGTCTGTTCGTATCGATATCTACAGCCTAAACAGTTAGGCCGATTTGATTCAAACTTGGTACATAGTATTTTTAGAGTGCTCTACTCGACGGTTTTTGGAATTGGCATTATAGCTCCAAAACTAACGGTACCTGCCATATAACTTTAAATGAAAAACTTATTTTTCTCGAAAAGGGCTCCTACGATTTTGATAAAACTTTTAGAATGATGTTTTCTATGCAAAATCTACCTTTAAGTTTTAATGGATTTTTGAGAAAAAGTTTTTAACGGTACCTCCCATATGACCGGTTTTTTCAAATTAGACTTTATCGTTAACTAATTGACGGATTTTGATAAAATTTTCAAAATATGTAGTGTTTTATGATTGAAATAATATTGCTTATTAAAATTTTCAAAAACATTTTTTTTAATTTTTAATATTTTTTTTTAAACTTATTTTGTTTTTTGAATATTTTGAAAACGAATATATAGATTTTTTTAATTTTTTCCCCTTGTATAAACTATAGATTTCTTTAAATTGACATACTCGAAAAAAATGTATATATATGTTTTCGAAAGTTTTTTCAAAAAACTGGTCGAACGATTTTGAAATAAAAAATTTATAAAATAGAAAACAGCAAAAGAAATAAGATGGCTTACAACATTTTTTCCAAAAAACGTTATGAATAGTTTTTTTTTGATTTCATTAAAAAATTATTTGTTTAATATTTTCCCCCAAATTTTGTTTTATATTGCTCGGTTGAGCCTTAGCCACTAGTCTAATGAAAGCAAATTTCGTTATTTATATTATTATTTATTTATCGTTATTTATTTTAAAGCATTTCATGATCGCAACAGCATACAGCATACAGAATAAATAATAAGGACGCCTATGATAAACACAAAAACGTGCAAAAACAACTAACAAATAAAAAAATACTCGATTACCTACTGAATGCAAAAATTTCAATCAAGAAAACAACTCAACTCAACGGTCATATGGCACTTCCTTTACTTTTAGGCCTACAATTTAAATTTCAATGTCCCCTCTGGGGAATGCCAAAATAATCACACACACCAAGTTTAAAGATAATCGCTTAAGCCATTTAGGCTGCAGCTCGTTATACATACCTACTGACAGACAAACAGTCATTTTTTGTCGATCACTTTTTTAGACTTTGAAGTCGATTGGCTCATCGGTTTAGGCTATAGTCCAAAATACATCCGTACAGACAGACCTACAGACAGACGGACAGACGGACAGAATTTTGCCAGCAACTCAAATATGTTTCTCTATCATCGTAATGTAATGTTTGATTATTTTCACAATTTTTTTATGTTCACGAATCCTAAACTTGACTCATAGTCCCTATAATCACAAAGCTACTTGTGCATAAAATATAACATCAACGATAACGAAGCCAATGAAATGAAAATTCAAAAAATAAAATCATTGTCGATCCTCTTCGTTGTTTACCGTCAACGAGAACAGGATATACACAATACACATACACATGTGCTTATTAAGTTTTCCTTTTTAGTATCTCCCTCACCCTCGCTCACACCATCTTCCACACCGACAACCGACCGATCGACCTGAATTTAGCTGAACATTTTATCAAAGATAATATAACAAGTATACCTACGTAAATACACACATTATGTAGGGATGTATGTAGGTACATACCTAAATATCTACCTACCCTCGAATGTTTTATATGAAAAAAATATAAAACTCAAAATAAACTTATCAACCAGCTTAAACATATACCCACCCCCCAGACACCATTCATTTACAAAAGTCGTTTTTCTTCTTTTTTGTCAATCCTTTTAACTAGCCATCTCGTCGCCCTGCTTGTGTGAAGCAATCCAGTTGTGCAAAAAAAAACTATACTCGCATCATTGTATATATGTAAACTGCAAACTGCAAAGAGTAAAGTACATGTTCACAGAGTTTCTCTTAGAATTCTCTTTGTTCGCCTCGTTCGCCTCTTTCAATTTACCAAGTTAATTTTCCCTAGAGCCGCTTGGAACGCCACCGTCCACCGGTCGTCATGATAGTACTATAGCAGTCTATATACAATGCTTTAGAGGAGAAAAACTCAAACAAAATCATAGCAGCCAAACATTGCACTTTATTTTGTCCGTTTAAGGGAATCGTCCACATAAGAGGGGTGTCCGTTAAGAGGAGAGTTCACTGTACTAAAACAAGAACAACCCAGGCAGAGTGGTGTTGTGATTCCTATGAGGGGACCTCCGGTGGATGTATTGTGGAACACAGAGCACCACCATGATAGTTACATCTAAAAGTCTTTAAAATTCTCAAAAGCTTCCCTAAACTGTCTTCTGATATAAATCGCTGCGAACTGGTCCACGCCATCCTTTTTACGCAAGCAAAGTCTGCCACCTTGTCTTTAAACCATAAAAAGAGCTGCAAAAGACTCCGAGCTGGTTCCTCTTCGCTCATGCAAACTAGGTGCCCAGCCCGCCGGAATCTACCGTACTTTATTTTTTCACAACATGTGCTTCGAGGTAGATATTATACAATTCAGGATTGTATCTTCTCCGGAACGTCCTCCCTCGCACACAGAGCCAACAATTCTCTGTAAGACTCCTCCCGAAGGCGGATAAGAGATCAGAGTGCCTATTTGTAAGCACCCAAGCATAGAAAAAGAAACACGAACGACAATTGGGACGATAATTCTCTCTTTGTCTACAAACTGAAAAATTCCCGTTCAGCGACACATGTATACGTTTAAATTTATGTGGGCACGTAACATACATATGTCTGATTGGCTGCTTCTCACACGAATCTCGCACGTATTCACATACACACAAGAAAATTGCAGGGTTTGTACTGGATTTCTTGAGAGGTTACGGGATATTCGATCGGCATAGGTTCTGGCGGTTTCTTGCGATTGCAGCTTTCCGACGTCATACTTCCTCACAGTATTACTCCGTTGTTGTGGAGTTCGGGTTATTCGCATTCTTACCTTTGCTGCAACAAGGTAGTGATCCGAGTCGATGTTAGCTGCTCGGAAGGTGCGAACATCCAAGATACTGGAGGCGTGTCTTGCATCGATCGCAACGTGATCAATCTGATTGACGGTTCTTTGATCTGGGTGTCGCCAAGTCCCTTTGTGTATATCGAGATGAGGAAACCGTGTGCTTGCAATGGTGACGTTATGTGCCGCTGCGAAGTCAATTAGCCTAAGTCCGTTTTCAGACGTTGTGTCGTGTAGGCTATGTTTTCCGACAGTCCTACCAAAGATTTCCTCTTTACCAATTTTGGCATTAAAATCGCCTAGTACGATCTTAACGTCGTATTTAGGGCATTGCTCATAGGTTTTGTCGAGGAGCTCATAGAAGTCATCCTTGGTGGCGTCATCTTTGTCCTCTGTGGGGGCATGAGCGCATATTAGGCTAATGTTGGCGAATTTAGCCTTGATACGGATTGTCACAAGTCGCTCACTTACGTGTCGAAAGCCCAAGACTTCTTGCCTAAGTCTACCGCTTATGACGAATCCGCACCCAAATAAACGCTGTGGTCTTCTTGCGCAATCACCGTAGTACACGTCACAGTTTTTCATCCTCCTTTTGCCCGGCCCATTCCATCGCACTTCCTGGATGGCAGTAATTCCTGCTCTGTAGCAGTCTAGGGCCTCCGCTAGTTGTTTGGATGCACGTGGTCTGTTAAGAGTTCTAACATTCCACGTGCAGATCCGAAGGTCGTTGTCCTTGATTCGTTTTTCCGGGTCGTCAACAGTAAATCCGTCCTTTTCCGAGGCTATTGGTCGCTTCGTAACTTTTTCTTTTTTCCGTGGCAGGGTTGTTAACCCCACGCACAACCCCCAACCTGGAGGGCCAGGTCCTTTGTTGGATTCCTTGGACAAAAGGAACCGGAGAATCCGGAGTCAGTAACCCACTTCGGGGATGTGAGCGCTGCCGTTGGCCCATTAAGGGTTCATCCGCCACCATCTCTATTTCAATGCCCTGACTTGCATTGAATTGTCCTAATGACCTTATCTCCAAATACGTCGAAGTAGCTCATTAGGGCGTCTGCTTCGTTGACTGTTGACGCCACCGTTGGTCCAGTTGGTTGGGCTCATCCGCCGTACGTCCTCTTTCTGAGGGGCTCGTGCAAGACTTCTGCGAATCGATCAGAACAGTCATTAAAGCAGAGCATTATAGTGTTGCTATTTTTTCTGTGTTCAACACTCGCGCTTATAAGTTTAGCAGGAATGTCCGGATGGACAGACCAGTACCCGGTGGTTACCGCGGGGAGGTAAAATAAGCACAATTGATGTGTACGATATAGTTGCAGCGACTGTGCATCACCAGTTTGATGCCTTTCAGTGCCTACCCTATTCATACAGCACCCAACCACCTAGGTTTGTAGGGCATGGTCGGTACGAGTCGCAGTTCTTTTTTTTCTATTCACCCAAGTCTCGGATCCGTATCTGAGTATAGACTTGTACAGTAACAGTAGCAGCTTTGTTTTTATGGTAAGATTTCTTGTTTTCTCTTAATTAGTATGCACCCAAAGGTCATGTGCCGCCTGCTCGATCTGTAAAGGAGTCGTGTACAGCTTATGGGCTGCTGCCGATGATGTCGACGTTGTCTGCGTAAGCCAATAAAACTAAATAAAAATAACTAAAATAAACTTGAAGCTAAAATGACCTATGTTATTCAAGTATTATAGTAACTTGGTTAGTCATGATGTATTTACATAAAGATTATGTCAATTCTTTACTTACGAAAGAATTGTAACAAAACGATCATTAAAAAAAAATAAAAAACATTTGTAATTTCATTAGATTGAATCTGTTAATAATACGTTAATTATTATTTACATTATCAGTAAAATTTGATATCATTTTCATAAATCGAGGACGATTTCAGCATTAATAGTATGCAAATTACTTTCATATATGAGGTGCATACTATATTGTAATCGTTATACATCTATAAGCAATATGTTACTCCAGCAACAACTAGAGCCCAACATTCGAGCCATAAGAGACGACCGATTCCATGATATTGGGTGTTGTGAAAAAAAAGCAAAAGATAAAACTTTGATTTTTAAGCCAAAGCTAGGTTTTGTATGAATAAGCTTGTTTTCCCAGCTTAAGCTTCAATTTGTGTGAATAAAAATAGCTTAAGCTAAAATATTTAAGCAAAGGCTACAAAGATATCAAGATTCTTACACCCCTGTCTAGAAACCTTTGACTAGTATTTAGTTTTAGAATTCTCTTTAGTAATAGTGCGAACATGGCAGAGTTCATACGTGTATATGTTAATTGGAAAGGCTTCCACAGCCCTAACGTAGAACCAACATGCAATGCAATGCAGCTGAAGAGTTTACCCTTTTCTTCGGTTTTCCGATTTATAAAATACTTGCTTCTACCAGCGAGTTCATTTGTGTGGACTTCAGATTAATTTATTGGTATTATTTAAATTAAAACTCGCTAAAAAAAAAATATTCAGGTTTCTCCTGCAGGAAAGGTGCATTTTTCAGAATAAAAGTATCCTGTATAATGAATTCTGCAACTCTTCCGTCTATCAAACTTCTCAAATTCGTGCAGTTGATTCGGCATGGAAGCATATCAGACAAATATACTATATATACTATATATTAGATATGTTAATTCTTATAAAGGGTCCGCCATCTAACGTTTTTTTTTCAACTAGTGCTTATTTGGTGAATGGTAACACTTAGCTCATGCCTGATTTGACAGATAATTAGTTTTATCCTTCCACTGAACGAATATGGTTGTGGGAAATATTGCGACATTACTGCCTGCGATCGACTTAGAGAAGATGCCGATTTTGCCAAAAAAATCATCTTTTCAGATGAAGCACATTTTGATCTTGGCGGGTATGTAAACAAGCAAAATTGTCGCATTTGGGGCACAGAAAACCCGCACGCATACATTGAAAAGCCGATACAAACAAAACGAATCACTGTTTGGTGCGGATTTTGGTCCAGAGGCATAATTGGGCCATTTTTCGAAAATGAACAAGGAGTGGCCGTTACAGTCAATGGCGATCGTTATCGGGCCATGTTGAACGAATTTCTGTTCACAAAAATTGAAGAGGAGGATATTGGCAACATTTGGTTGCAACAGGACGGCGCTACGTGCCACACAGCCGAAGCTACACTCAATGTTGATGAAGCGTTTTCAAAAAAAAAAAAAGAAGCATTTTCGTTAAATAAGGTTTTCCGTCAAATTATAATTTATTTTTATTAAGATGATGGGTATAGCAATTTTCTAATCGAGGTGATATAGGTATCTATATATCTCTGTATCTCTATATTTCTATATGGTATAGTGAATCCTGTAACACTTTCGTCTACCAACTTCACAAATTCGAGTAGTCTTTAAGTTATGAAAGAATAACAAACAATTCTCCAGCAATGCAGTATTTGACATTTAAGAATCTCCCACAGAAAGTGTTAATTTTTCTTGGATAAAAAGTAGCTTATGTTTCAATCCAGCACATTATCTATAAAAATTAAAAATAAATTTATTGGCGCGACAGCACCTTAAGGAGCCAAGGCCTAGTGACTTATACTGTTAACCATACCTATGTGTGTGTTGTTAATCTGCAAGAATGGAAGGGACCAATAGTTTACCGCCGAGTCCGAACGGCTAGATGAGATGCACTTTTCCAAGACATTATCTATATACCTACTAAATTTCATCCAAATCCGTTAAGCCGTTGAGGTGTGATTGGGAAACATCCAAACATTCACATTTGTATTTGTATTTATTTCATATTTCAATTGATGCAGGTTTTGTCTAATGTCTTATTTGGTTGATTCAATATACATTTTTAATCAACTAACACTTTGGATCCTTTCCAAAAATTTTATTTAATTTAGCCAATTTGGGTCACTGATGAACTCAAAATACAGGAAGGCGCTGTCTTGTAATCTTGTATCATGATACTCAACGAACATATCCTTTTTTTCTACATTCCAGACATCTTTCCAAGATTTATCTCAACTTATTATATTCACTAATTTCACTTACCTAATTATCGACACTTATTGTTTGTTGTTGTTTGCCGAATAAAATTTTACTGCGCTGGGTATACACTTACCAATAAAACACGGCTAATGTTGTTTAAGTTTATCCTGAAAATCTGTAATGCTTGAAGAACTTCTGATATAGACTGGAAGGGAATTCCAAAGTCTTATGGCGTATACAAAGAACTGTTTTTGAGTAACAGTGTAGTTCGAAGTCGGCGTAACAAAACTTCTTCTTCTATTAGAAGATGAAAATTGAATTCTTTGAAAAAGATATTCAGGTACTTTATTGTCTTTTAGAGTGAATAGAAAAGTTAATGTTTTAAATTCGAGATATTTTTGTAATTCCATTCCAAGGAAACAGTTTTAACAATATGATTTCCCCAGGTAAGATTTTGGTTAAATGTAATACCGAGATTTTGTACACTAGTGACGTAGGGTAGCACTAATCCTTCTAAGAAAAGCTGTGGTAAGCTTTGAGTATCAATGTTCGAGCGACCAATTAATATGGCTTGACTTTTATTGGAGTTTAACAGGAGCTTATTCTTTTTTGACAAAGAGGCTATCAAGGTGAGGTCTTCATTCGCTCTGTGGCATCTTCGACTTGACCTATCGGTAAGCTAAAATGCATCTGTACGTCTTCAGCATACCTTACAGCATTTTAAGACTGAGGGAATGTCATTATTGAAGAGGGTAAAACAGTAAACAGCTTGTGACCGACCTACCAAGTAACTTTTCATTAGTTTTATTGCTGTAGAGTCAAAATCGAAGTAGTTTTTTAGCTTAAGAATGAGAATTTCATGAGGTACTGTGTCGAAGGCTTTTGTGAAATCAAGCAACATAAGTGATGTTACATGATTTTCATTCATTTCCATTCGAATGTCATCTACCAAGTTTAAGAGCGCAGTAGTACAACTGTGCTTTGGTCTGAAACCGCATTGCCATGGTGATAAAAGGTTACACTCATTGAGGTATGAATATACTTGTTTGCTCATAAGCAAAAAATCCTTTGAAAGAAAAGGCAGAATCGATATAGGACGATTGGATTTGTTTCCAGAACCATTCCTTTTAAGGACAGGATAGTATGAGTACGTATGTATTAGATTAATATGAGCTAAAGCTACCTAATCCAAGAGATGTGAATAAACAAACAAAAGCTGAAAATGCTAAGCTTAAGCTAGAAGTTTTCAGCTTAATTTTAATTTAATTTTAATTTTAATTTTGGTGGGGCTAACGCCCCATTTATTAGCTTAATACAAGCTTAACTTAAACTTAACTAAACTTAAAAACTAATTAAACTAAATTAAAGGAGGAAAGATGATGTAAGAGCTGGGCTTTCAGACAAGGACTTGGAAGGTTGAAATCGAAAAGCGGAGAGATCGAATTGATTTTACTCAACATGCGGGTTAAAGGTTCATTGAGACCATAGGAAGTACGATGGGGAGGAAGGTAAAAAAGACGTGATGATCTTAAGTTGCGTGGGTTAGTGTTAAACAAGATGAGATCAAAAAGTGAGGAACAGTCAGTGGCACCTGTAAGAATCCGATGAATGAAAATGATATCAAACACATTCCTACGGACTTCAAGTGGGTGTAGATTTATAATTTTGAGTCGGTCAAGGTAGGGTGGCAGAGATGAGAAGTTATTAGGGCCATAAAGACTTCGGAGAGAAAAGAGTAGAAAACGGCGTTGAACGCTCTCAATTCTGGAGATATGAACCGCGTGATAGGGGGCCCATACTTGCGATGCATACTCAAGGAGAGGACGAACATAGGAAATATAGAGGGATTTGGTTACAAATGGGTTCCGAAACTCTTTGGACCACCTTTTGATAAAACCAAGGGCGGAGTTAGCTCTTGATATAGCATTATCGATATGAGAGCGAAAATTTAATTCGCAATCACAGAGGACGCCTAAATCGCGGATAACCTGTACGCGGTTAATGGAAAGGGTTTGAAGATAATAAGTTCTAAGGGAAGGCCTTTTACTTTTTCGAGAGAACGTAATTAGCTCACATTTGGCAATGTTGAGTTCGAGAAAATTCTTACTGCACCAATTGACAAATGAATTGAGGTCATTTTGAAGCAGGAGAGAATCACGACCAGAGGAGATTACTTTGAAAATTTTAGCATCATCAGCATAAAGGGAGATAGAAGATGATTGGATTATCTTTTCAACATCATTAATGGCAAGGATAAATAAAAGAGGTCCAAGATGGCTACCTTGGGGTACCCCAGAGGTGGCAACAAAAGGAACTGTAAGAACAGAACGAAAACGGACTCTGTATTGGCGGTTGTCAAGATACGAGGATATCCATTTAAGAAGGTTAGGACTGAATCCAAGAAAGAAAAGCTTAAAAAGAATTAAATTGTGAGAGATTTTGTCGAAAGCCTTGCTGAAATCTGTAGTGATGACGTCTACTTCGTAGCCCCTTTCCATGGCAGAGAGTGAAAATGTAACGAACTCAACAAGATTAGTTGTGGTAGATCTTCCCTTACAAAAACCATGTTGAGTTGAGGATATTAGAGATTTGTATTGGAAAGAAATTGAGTCATACAGAATGCTTTCGAAGAGTTTGGGGATATGAGAAAGTTTGGCGATGGGCCGATAATTACAAACTTCGTTTTTGGGACCTTTTTTTAAGAATTGGTGTGATAGTGGATATTTTCCATAAATCGGGGGAAGATCCGGTGGAAAGGGACAGTTGGAACAAGTTAGTAATAGGAAGGACCAAACTCGAGCAACATTTTTTAAGTAAAATTGCAGGTATACCATCGGGACCAGGAGTATACTCGTCTTTAAGTTCAAGGATGCCATTTAGAACTAATGAAGTATCCAAATTCGTATTTAAGGGGCCGGTATTAAAATGAGGAAGGTAGGAAAAATAAGATTTGTCGGGATCTAAGGTTTTTGGTGCAAAATACTGTTTGAAGTAACTGGCGAAGAAATTGGCGATGGTAGATGGATCATTGGATGATTGGTTGTTGTAGAGAAGAGAGGGAGGGAAACCATCATTTTTCTTTTTAAAGTTAATAAACTTATAAAACGATTTGGGATCCGTTATTAAATTTGCTTGGGTGTTGGAAGCAAAGTCATTGTAGAGCGTTTCATATAGATTCCAAAATTTATAAAATACTCCCAAGTAGTCGGAGTAATCGAGAATTGAACGAGAGCGAAGATATTTAACCCAAAGCTTATTTCTCCTGTTTCATAGCTCGCGTAGTTTATGACTGTACCACGGGGGAAAAGTTGAAAAATACCTGTTACGCGAAAAGGGAACATAAAGATTTATGCAAAACTGCACTTTTTCATAAAAAAGATTAGTTGCTTCATTAAGTGATAGATTTGTAAAATCGAATGAGGTATGGATGAGGTAGTCATTTATTTTTTTGAAATTAGCCTTATGATAGTTGAATGAACAGTTAGAAATATTAGGGAGAGTAGATGGAGAGGAAATGAAAAAAGAGAGAAGGAGAGGGGGTGAAATCGATCAACTACAGATAATGGGATGGTGCTTTCTGAAACAGATGAGTTAATCGGGTCAGAGGTGAAGATAAGATCGAGTGGCCGGCCCATGTAATTCAGAATTCCACTCACTTGGTAAAGGGCGGAATCAGAAAGACCGTCAACAAAAACAGATTCCTTGGATGAAACGGGATTGGCAGCGAAGGATGGTACATCATCAGAAATGTTCCACTGAAGTTGGGGAAGATTGAAGTCTCCAAAGATTAGAACTTCGTCTTGTGCTTCAGAAATAGCTAGCACTTTATCAATGGCATCAACAGCAAGCTTGTAAGATTCAACGGGTTGGCCAGGAAGAATGTAGAAACACACAAGGTATAGGGACTGATTTGGGAGTGATAGTTTAATGGATATGTAGTCGAGCATGTTTGAGGAGGAAGAAGAAACCAGGGTCGAATCGAACTTGTTATGGACAGCAATAAGGACGCCTCTGAACGGAGATTTAGGAAGAGACTCTTCGTCGTCGCGAAAAACATTAAAGAACAAAGGGAACAGCTCTTGACTTTTAATCATAGGGTAGGGCTTGTGACTGTGAATACACAGAGTGTGTTTTAGAGCGAAGACCTCTTACATTTTGGTAATAAAGGGAAAGAGGGTGGTGATTGTAGAGTAGTTGGGGAGAGATAGTGTTAGGAGCGATAAAATTTATCAGAGTCGGAACGTACTCTTTGAAGGTAGGACATTCTTTTAGAATGAAGAAACGAAGAAAAGGCGGAGAGATCTTTGGAGATTCGTTTTGAGGATATGTTCAGAAGCTCGTGATATTTGTCGTATTTATCTGCCTTAATGGTACCATATCAGTAGGCAGACCTTCCTTTTTAATTGACGCTGACACATAACTTTACGTTTAGGCTAGGTACAGGCGAATGTTGTCTAACAGTTTGTTATCTCTTAAGCTATTAAGTAAAATCTTTTCTTTATTCACATAAAACAAAGCTAAAGCTAGAGCAGTCTAGCTTAAGCTACTAGCAAAAGCTATGACTAGTTAGCTTTAGCTTCCTCTACAAATAGCTTTTACTTTTTTTTATTTACAAAACCAATTATGAACAACGACGGAACACCGTTCTACGAGAGAACCAGCAACGGACACAACAGAGGATAAACAACACCGCATCCAATCTGTAGGTATTCAGCATTCTTACGTTCAGACGGTAATTTGCATTCATAATCAAATCAGTCGCTCCGATCTCTGCGACTACTGCCTAAGATGGTATAAGTGGTACTTATGACTTAGTTGTTAAGTCGTGACCATTTTTCCTATACGCCCAGCACCCAGTCCCGAGGACTTACTCTTCTCCCATCGAGCTCTCCGAGAGCGCGACTGTATGTATTACTTTTGTTTTCATCGTGTAGGGCAGCCGTGTTGATTCCCACGCGAAAGGTTTCGTTTATAGCATTAAAACCAATTATAGTAGGCTTAATTTTTTGGCCGACTGGAAAGCCTACCACGAACACATGGTGTTTTGAGCTACCGCTGTAATATATGTCATTTTCTTTTTTCTGCAAAACACCATTCTCATCTCACTTCTGCAAGTGATATTATGTTAGTGTTGTATGTGGCTAGGACATCAGTTAGCTGATGTGCAGCTCGAGCTCTGTTGAGCGATCGTACATTCCATGGAAAAATTCGTAAATCGTTTAGCCTTAATGGGTCCCATCTCCGTCAATCTCTCTCATCTGGAGCTAGTGCTATTCAATCCACTTATTTAAATGACTGTGCTGCCTCGTTGTGTGCTAAATTTCTAAACAACATTTCGTGATATTGATCTAGGTATTTGATTAATAATTCAGTAAATAAAAAAAAAAAAAAAAAAAAAAAGCTACTAAAATAACAAAAACAATCTGTTTTAACACAATAAATAAACTCAAAAATAAAAATAGATATGTGATTTCAGGTAGATGATATGAGTAAGTTTACATTCTTAACAATTATCACAGAAAAATGATTCATCATGACGCTATTCTATTTGTTTCGGCTGAAACAATTTTGTACATTAAAATTCGAAATCAGGAGACGAATTTGAGGAATACTTCGCTGTAAATGAGAAGAAATTATCATTCAATGCTCATAGTAATTTTAAGGCAAACAAAATACGATTTTACTTGCAATTATGAGTACAGGGTGGGCCAAAAGAAGTCATCCTTCCGATGTTGTTTGGCTGTCTTTTTTTCTAAATGAAAAACTTCGATTCTGTTTATTTGAACCTTTAGAATTGTATTCTTTGATGTAGTTAGCTTAGAGCAAGTTTTTTTTTTACTAATCGGCTAAATTGCCGCCGTCACAATTTATTGCCGTACGGGCTCGTTTTATGGCATTTTTCATCACTTCAGCGAGAACTTCGGGCGACAGATTCTCGCACTCGTGTCGAATGTTGTCCTTGAGGGCTTCCAGAGTCTAGGGCTTGTTCAGGTTAACATGGGACATGGGACAAAAAACCCCACAAAAAAAGTCTGAAACGGTTAAATCGGGCGATCTTGCGGGCTAGTGCAAATCGCCAAAACGAGAGTTGAACGACCCGGGAATATCGGTTCATGTATCGCTCCATGGCTTGTTAACTTCTATTCTGCATCTGTCTAGTCCACAAATGTCAAAACAGATTCCGATAGGGTGATTTCTTTTTGCCCACGTTGTACTATAAGGCCAGTCACACGACATTACGGGCTCTGTTATGATTCGCGAGTCGAATGACAACGATTGCTCGGTAGTTGCAGCTACGAAAGTTCTGTCGGAAACGACTTCGAGCTAGAGCTCTCACAACCTGCATTGTCTGTTGTTTAAAGCAAAGTTCTTGCCGTTCTTGAAACAAGTTTTCCGGGCTTTAGTTAAGATAGATATGTGCAATTCGGAGAAGCAACAAGCTATAAATGATTTCCTTAAAAAAATCTGGATTGCCTGAAATTATTGGATGTAGATTGAACCCACATTGGAATCATATGAGTTTCAGCATCATTATTTAAACAGAAAAGAAAAAAGATTTTTGTTCTTAAAAAAAACACGTTTTTCAAAATAAACTGCTTTATTTTTTAAAGTCACCAGGATTTACAGTTCGACCCATTTTGACAGATAGAACGAGTTTTTAATTCGCCAAATTTTTTGACATAATGAGGCGAAAGTAATTAGTCGATTCGAAAACAGCAATACCAAATATTTCTGATCATAAAAAATGTCTGTCTATTAGTCTGCGTACATTTTATGAACAGCGGTATATTAATAAACTTTAAAAAACTTCATACGAAAATGTCAAAAAACATTTTTTTTTTAAATAAAAATAAAAAAGGATTTTATGAAAATCCGTCCTAAAATAATATTTAAGAAGTGTGATGACTTACTAAAAAACCGTTAATTGTCGTGGTTTTGGCACTTTTTATAGGTTCGACCATGTGATTTTTCTATGTAAATGTTAGGTACTTGTTTTTGTTAAAGATCTTGCCATCCAATGCGATTAGGCACATGAGAGCAAGTACGTGCGACCCAGTCGTGCCCATTTTTTGTAGAAAAAAATTTCATATTAATGAAATTTAGCTGTAGCTATTAACTGTAGACCAAAGTTTGAGTTCACTCCCATATTTCAAAGAAAACCCAAATTTCAGCGCCAAGGGACGGGACCAGAATTAATGATGTATAAAAACTTTGCAAAAAAATTTATAACAGATAACTTAAATAAAATTCGATTTAATTAATAATATAAATTGTGTGTTACAGGTATTTCAATGGATCAACGAGCTTGCCCATCCAGAAACTCGCGAAACTGCTTTGCTGGAACTCAGTAAGAAACGCGAAACTGTTACAGACTTAGCTCCAATGCTATGGCATAGTTTTGGTACAACAGCTGCCCTCCTACAAGAGATTATAAACATTTATCCCTCAATAAATCCTGCCACCTTAACTGCACACCAATCAAATCGAGTATGCAATGCTCTTGCCTTGCTGCAATGTGTTGCATCACATCCGGACACACGAACTGTGTTTCTGCAGGCACAGATACCATTGTTCTTGTATCCGTTTTTGCATACAACTTCCAAAACTCGGCCATTTGAGTATTTAAGATTAACTAGTTTGGGTGTAATCGGGGCTCTTGTTAAGGTGAGTTCTCTCTGACATACATAAAAATATATCCAGTCATATACAAATCTAATCACTAACTTAATGATTTGTTTCACAGACTGATGAACAAGAAGTGATAACCTTCCTGTTAACAACTGAAATCATTCCTCTTTGCTTGCGAATAATGGAGTCTGGCTCAGAGCTGAGCAAAACTGTGGCGACATTTATATTGCAAAAGATTTTACTTGATGAAAGCGGCCTTTCATATATTTGTCAAACATATGAAAGGTTTTCTCATGTTGCAATTATTTTGGTGAGTAAAAGAAAATTGAACCAACATTGACGTTCTTAAATGATTTTGTCTGTTTTCTTTTCTTTTTCAGGGCAAAATGGTTATTCAACTCGCCAAAGAACCTTCTGCGCGATTACTTAAACATGTTGTTCGTTGTTATTTGAGACTTTCTGACAATCCAAGGTAAGTAATTTAATATGACTGAATATTACATGCAAAGCTCTTTAAGCCAATACTACTCTGGTTTAAAATCAGCTGGGATTATAATTCAGTGTTTAAGCATATTTTAATAAGCGGTATACAGGCACTGGACATTTATTTTTACAAATTGTGCATCAATGTTTCATTCGTTTAAGGCATTCTATTGCAAGAAGAATTTAGTGTTTTCGCTAATAAGCCCAGTAAACGTTAGCCGTAGGAAGGCGTCGGTGATTTCTGTTGTTTTGATCTGCATACCGTGAGTTGCCTCGTATTCATACAGACTTTTTTTAATAAGTTTTTTATGACTTCTCTGCAGTCTTTGATAATAAGGAACTAGTTATGGAATTTAATCATAATTAAAATTGTTGTTGTTTTTGAGACTCTGACCGGTTTAATTGTTGAATCGAAATTTTTACTTACAAACAGTTTAATAATGAGTCAAATACATTGTTTCGTCAATCTAAAAGCCATGTCAATAGGAAGTTACCTAACTGTTGATGAAAATAATGTCTTTATGATCCACGTGCTATACTCGGCGAAACCTGCATTGCAACCTTATCAGTAAACAAAATCAAAACTAACAGTTAAGGCCAATAAATCATTCTCATATGAAGCACACGAACAACCACTATTCAACGAATTTAACAATTTATTCTACTTTTTTAACCGACCTCTAAGGCTCGACTTTTGTGGTTTACCGGGTTGGCCTTCTAATATTTGGGCAGGCCAATTCTGGGGCCAACTAAATACAGTTCCTTGCATTGGTTTAAACCAAGAGTTTTTGCGTCGTGTCTTTCTTCCACGATAGCGTTTGAATGTATAATATAGCCTTTTTCTACTGGGTTCTCAGGCCAGCTAAGCTTATCATGCTATATTTTGTCCAAGATGGTATTCTTTATGTGATGACTTCTTCGGATTTTGTTACTTTTTATTTGATCACGCTTTGTCACTCCTGTTGTCAATTTTAAAAGTATGTATATATAAAACCAAATTAAATTGAATTTGATGTGTTATTTTACCTAGTTTTAATTATCAAATTTCTTGGTTCATAACTTTTTACTTTCGATTATAGCTACTATAATGCAAGTTATGCATTCGCGTAGGTTAAAAAATTTGAGATAACTATCAAACACGACATTAGGATGATGAAGAAATATATATGAGTTACTGTCTTTGTGTCTGTCTGTCTGTCTGTACGGACGTCTATTGAACTAAAGCTAAACGGTTGAACTAATCGTCTTTAAATTTAGAACTTAAGGTTATTTTTACATTCTACAGAGGATTTTTTTTATATTTTTTTTAGCTCAAATATTAACCGCACCTTTCATTTAACCGTTTAGTTAAAGCTTATTTTTCTGGAAAACGGGTCCAAGAATTTGTAGGAAAAAGAAATCGGTGCACTTTTGTAGGTGTGGTAACAGTACTGGTGTTGTAAGTTGGTAGGCAAAAAATGGTACCCTCATAGGACCGTTATTTTTCTTCGACTTTCACGAGAAGCTTTACCGATTACAATCAAATTTTATGTTAAAAAAGATGTAGTTAGACAAAGCAATTCGACATAAAAAAAATTATGCAATACATTAATAAATTAATTTTTTTTTTGAAAAATCGACATTTTGAAAACGAGTTGGTGAATATTTTTCTTAATTTTGTTTCCGTTTTTAGCCCACCATATTGACTTTGATACAGGTACACTAATTTTTTTTTCTTAAAAATTCTTCAAGCCGTTTTCGAAAATATATGTAAAAACGGTTATATGAAGATACCGTTAATTTTTGAGCTAAAAAACCTTAAGTTCTAAATTTGAAGACGATTGGCTCAACAGTTTAGTCCACAGTCCAAAATACATACGTACAGATAGACACGACACGATACGAAAGACGGACAGAGTTTTAGCAGTAACTCAAATATGTTTCTCTATCATCGTAATGTCATGTTTCATTGCACACAGTACACAGTAGCCCGGAAAAGAAGGTGGCTATGAGCTGGATTCGAACCCAGGCTCATTCGCTTAGCAGTCCGACACACTAACCACTAAGCCAAGGGGCACTATAGTACCTATAATCGCAAGTAAAAATGGGCACGACTAGGTCGCACTTAGTTGCTTGCTCTTATGTGCCTTATCACATTGGAAGGCAAGATCTTTCATAGAAACAAGTAACATTAACGAACAAAAATCACACGTTCTGAACCTATAAAGTGTCAAAACCTCTGAGTACTTAACTGTTTTTAGTAAAAATGAAGTAAATGTTTACTGAAAAATGAAAAAAAAGTATTTTGAAATTGTAGCACGGATTTTGATAAAATCCAGTTTTTTTTTATTTTGGTATGCAGTTTTTTTAAGTTTATTTTTATACAGCTAAATATAAAATTTAAAATAATTTTTTTATGATCTGTTTTTAAAATATTAAATTTTGAAAAAAAAAGTTTCAAAAATTAATTATAAATAGAAAAAAATAAATATTCAAAATTTTGGTATGCAGAAATAATTTGGCTGCTTAGATATTTTCAAATATAAAATTTGTTAGAAATCCAAAAAAACGTTATATAAAAGGTCCGTTAATAGACTTTTCCCGTAAATTTGGTTTTTATAGGATGCAAAAAAATCTCAAAAAATTTCATCAAAATCGTTGGAGCCGTTTTCGAGAAAATTAAGCTTTTCCTTCACGGTTATATGGGAGGCACCGTTATTTTAAGCCCTAAAAATAAAATTTCAGTTTCCCCTCTGAGAAATGCCATAAGAAAGACACAGCAAATTTGAAGATAATCGTTTAAGTTGGAAAAAGGTTCCTCCAAGTCGAATTTAGGGGAATCAATGGAAATCCAGGGATGGGCGGTAACATAACCCTGCAATACCACCAACAGGGCCTCCTTTAACTTTGCAGGTGCGGTGATACCACCTAGTGGTACTGGTTCCTAGGGGACCAATCTATCGTTTTTTTTATTTATATGGTACAAAGGCATGTTTTATGTTTTTGGAAAAAGTGAGGCAAAATCTCCCCTATTCCGGCGAGTGGAGCCGTGCCCGCGAGCATGCCACTGCTGACATTCTATCCCTATCATTCCCTATCCAATCCTATCCTACATATATTCTATCCTTTATCCTATCCTAATACCCTCTCCCAAGATGGAAGGCTTACCCTATACTATAAATACATTCTCCACTATCCTATCATATTCTCCTACAGCCCTAACTTCCCAAATCCCTTTTCCTACATCGAAGCAGATGTTGCGGAAAAATAAAGCTCGGTAGACTTCGGTGGCTGGACAACTAGCCATTTTATGGTAGTAGAAAGTGGCAGACCTTGCTTACATTGGAAGAATGGCGTAGACCAGAACGTCCGAAGCCTTGGATCGCGTCGGTATACCAGCAATCGCGATGTATGGAGAAATTGTTGAAGGAGACCCGGACCGGTTCACGGTTGTTGCGCCGATGATTATGATGAGAAGACGATGTTCCTGTTCGATCGTTTCTCTCGGTAATAATTTGTATTTCCATGAAATAATAAAGAGTATTTGGACTCACGAGCCATAATAAAGGCTTTAAATTGGTTAAGGATTTCCCTATTTAAGTAAGCTTTGTCCTTGAAACATATATTACTTATTAATCACTTGTATTTTCAACCGAATATTTTGAAATATAATCTACGTTTTGAAGCAGGTATCCACCGCGGATCTCGTTTGGGACAGTGGAAGCGGCAAGAACCACCCCAATCTATCGAATTTAGCCATGCAACGACAAACCTGTCGCCGCCCTTCTACTGACCCATGGAAGTTCTCCTGTGGAAACCTGCTTCGCAACATCTACTCGAAAACGTGCTACCAAGCCTTGTGATTTTTCAGTTTTCATTTCATGTGCATTTAATTTTTCTGAACAACAATTTACTAATATTATTTTTATTTCCAGGGCCAGAGAAGCCCTGCGACAGTGTCTTCCTGATCAGTTGCGTGACGCAACATTTTCCGGTTGTCTTCAAGATGACAAATCGACCAAGCATTGGCTTCAGTTGCTTATAAAAAATTTGGAACTTGGAGTTGTAGCACCAACCGATCCACGCCAAATTGGAATGTCACCATTGACTTCATAAATTAATAAAAACAACAACCAAAAACTCAATCCACGCTACAATTTTATACACATGAACCTCCAACAAATTATTAAAATAATATAAAAAAAAAAATACTAAAACAAACATATATATTTAACATGGAAACCTCGTGATAGTTAAAACAAAATATTATTAATTTAAAAATAAACAGAGGAGACTGTCAATATGATTATAATTAAAATTAAATAATACAAAAACGTACCTAATCAAAGCATTACAATACAAATTATTTAAGAAATATTAAACATTGGCAATTATTTTCATTAAATTTGAATAAAAAAAATTAGTAAATTGTGAGATCCCCTTTAACATAAGATTATGTATACCGTTAAAATAATTTTTCTTTCAATTTCACATTTTAGAGGCTAAATCTAAAATCTGCAAATTAAAAACATAAATTTTTGATCAGGGGAGTTATGTTGATATTGATACAATTATTAACTATTATATATTTATAAAAGAATTTAAAAACATTATATAGATTATAATATATATATATATATATATTATTACCATGCAAGTAATAGTTAATTAATAACAGCATATATTGTATATTATGTACGTAAAACTGTAAATTAAAAAAATACAAACCTTGCATAGCAATGAAATGGTAAAAACCTAAAAAAAATTAAATTGTAAAAAAACTAATTTTGTTATTTTTGTACGATTTAACAAATCAAAATAATGCCAATTAAAAGAAATGTAGCAACCACTATAGAAAGTTAAAAATAACACAATTTTCAAACTTAAGGCAACTCAACGTTAACAATGTCCTCTGTGAGCTAGTATTTGTCTCCAAAATATAAATAAAAAAATACAAATTGTTGATCGATTTAAATAACTTAACTTGTCTGACTTTCCATTCAATGCTGTTTTATTGAATACAAGCATAAAGTTCTCAAGATAACTTTTGTACTAGTAATTAACATTTCTTAATCTAGGGCTGCTATGTTAGTAGATATCAGCCTGTTCAGTCCGAATAAAGCTGCCTTGACATTTACAAGCTCACTATAAATTCTGCTTTGATATAACCAGATCAAAAATTGTATAATTTAGTAATGTTAAAAAATCTCCTCGCTCGACATATTGTAATTATATAATATTGGCTAGTTTTGAAAAGAAAATGTATTTAGTTGGTAAATCTATTGATTTTTTTTCCTTTCACATTCATTTATAAAACACACAAGTTTCCTAAGTTAATGTTTTGCTTAGTGCTAACATTGTTTTTTTTTTTTTAATTTTATTTAGTTCGTAATTTACTTTAAGTTATATCCTATACACACGCCCATATTATATATACCATGTACACAAATACATAATAACCATTGTAATATACATAGTTTAGTTTTAATTGTTTGTTCTTTATATATTATACATTAATAATACTTTTTTTCTATTAGCATTTGCGGTTTACTTTAATTATGTTTGTGTATTTATTTATTAATTATTTCTTCTACCTTAACAACAAATGCGTTTTCGGTTTAATTTTAACTTTGATTTTACACACTACCAAAATCTCAGTTAAGTAATTGTATTAGTAAATATAATAAACGTGTATACCACTATTTCTTATTGCTTAATTGTGTTTTTCTTTTTTGTTTAATATAAATGAATTAACTGTCTGATAAACATAAATACATACAAATATAAATAAATATTTTTTTAAATTAGACAAAAAAAAACGAAAATGGAAATTAAAATTTGTATGTACTTTAAATTAAATAATAATGGTTAGTAAAACTAATGATTAGAATAAAATAACAAAAATCGTTAATATTTTATTAAATGAATATGTGAAATGCATCGTGCTTAATTGAAATCGCGATGACAACAGTAACAATTTTTATCCAGTGTGTAAACATTACGAACTAATTATAAAAAAAAAGTAATTAAAAACAGGAACAAACATATACATATATCATTATATTGCAAATTATTAAAAAACGGTGTTTGATTTATTATACGTCTATTAGACCAACACTGCTGTGAATAGACATTTAGTTTTTACTAGCAGTGTCACAAATCGTGGTTGCATTGTTTGCAGTGATTTATATCGTTTTTGTTGGTCGTCTAGATTAGTCCAGTAGCACCGAATGCTCGTGTTCGTTTGGGAATTATTGACTGTTCTTGTTCTAAAAAAAATAGAGTAAAGGCGAAAACAGATGCACAGACGGGCTGCATGCATCTGTGCATTCAGCGCTGTCCCTAAAACACACGTGCATGCTTTTTGGCATTTAAATATTGCTGTATTATGGTCAAACAGATGTGCAGGTAATTTCATGCAGGAAAAAAAATTACACAGGCTCTTATGGGAATGTTAACCCAAAATTCTGCAGGGTTGCAGAATCTGCACGATGTCTATTTCTAAATTTCATGCCCAGTTTCATTGCTACCAAAACAACAAGCGAAAAAATGTAAATAAAAGCTATCTGGCATTACTGATATATACCACCCTTGTTAATCAGCGTTACCGCTGTGACACTTGCCACCATTTTTAACAACATACATACTTCATCATAGTTTTTATGGTTATATTATATTTTTCGTTCACTTACATTCATAGGATACTTATCAAATTTTTGTCGGATTTGTTAAAAATGTTTATACTCTTACTCTAAATTTAATATTCACACAAATTTGATTTTATTTACATTATTTTTAAATGACGTTTTTTTCTTCAATATAACAATTTCTTGCAACTTTTTAATAATATCCAGTGGCAACGCTGCATTTTAGCATTAACACAGCAATATATAAAAGTAAAAAAATTGCACATCTGTCTTAGGTGCGATTCTGCACGCAGTTATAAGTGAGAACAACTGCACATCTGTTTTCGGCTTTAATGTCAAAATGTAGCGTTACCACTGAATATTTTTGAAAAGTTGAAAATTTAACATTATTATTAACATATTATTATTTTAAACAATAATTTCAGTTTTCATTAGATATGTTAAATTATTTACTTCTGTATTACTTTATTTTTATTGTACGACAAAAACTGTCAACCAATTGTTTTATCTTGAACGAAACGAAAAATATAATTATTTTAGTATCATAATTTATGTAAGTGAACGACATACATAACAAAACTACAAAAAATATAAAAAAAAATAAACTGCTCGACTGGATCGCACGTACTTGCTCATATGTGCGGTCACATCGTCGAATAAAATTTAAATAAAATGCACGACTGGGTCGCATGAACTAGGTCTTATGCTAGATAATTGCTTAGTGGCTGCATATGTATGTATATAAAGGGTATTTTTTTTAGACGTGTGGTTTTCAAGAAGAAATAAAACGCATATACTTTAATGTTATGGCCAAGAATCTAGCTTTATTATAAAGATAAGGGTTTGCATTTGCATGTTCTAAAAATGACTTCGGGGAAGTGGCCGCCGTGGCTGGCTCGAATAAATTCCAGCCGAGGCCCAATTTTCCCAATTTTGTGAAAATCGGGATCGGTGGCCATTTTGTTTTGGGCCCATTCACAGAACGTGTGACGCGATTGATGGGCGTTCGGCTTCAATTCTTGAACGAGTTGGATTTTGTAAGCCTGCAAACCAAGATCCTTCCGCGCGCGATGGCGGATGAACTCATTTCGATACTCTGCTTCACCAAAACGATCCATTATTTTGGTAATAAATTTGCACAATTTGCAAACTTTGTTCAGGAGTAAGTCTATTCATTTTTTTCATTATGAAATCGCAAACCAAACTGAGCATAAATCAAGAGACAGCTGTCAAAAAGACCAACTCCGAAAAAAGTACTGCCAGATTGAAAACCACACGTCTAATAAAATAAAAAAATATTTTTTTTTAGAAAATTCTTAATTTTTTTTTTAATTAAAAGTATGCAATAAAATTTGAAAACTAAATGTCTATCAAAGAAAAAAAAATTTGAAAATCGTTCGACCAGTTTTTTTTAAACTTTTCGAAAAAATATTTAAAATTTTTTTCTAATATGTCATTATAAGGCAATCTGTAGTTTTCATTTCGGAAAATTATCATTGTATATAGACTGCTATAGTACTATCATGACGACCGGTGGACGGTGGCGTTCCAAGCGGCTCTAGGGAAAATTAACTTGGTAAATTGAAAGAGGCGAACGAGGCGAACAAAGAGAATTCTAAGAGAAACTCTGTGAACATGTACTTTACTCTTTGCAGTTTGCAGTTTACATATATACAATGATGCGAGTATAGTTTTTTTTTGCACAACTGGATTGCTTCACACAAGCAGGGCGACGAGATGGCTAGTTAAAAGGATTGACAAAAAAGAAGAAAAACGACTTTTGTAAATGAATGGTGTCTGGGGGGTGGGTATATGTTTAAGCTGGTTGATAAGTTTATTTTGAGTTTTATATTTTTTTCATATAAAACATTCGAGGGTAGGTAGATATTTAGGTATGTACCTACATACATCCCTACATAATGTGTGTATTTACGTAGGTATACTTGTTATATTATCTTTGATAAAATGTTCAGCTAAATTCAGGTCGATCGGTCGGTTGTCGGTGTGGAAGATGGTGTGAGCGAGGGTGAGGGAGATACTAAAAAGGAAAACTTAATAAGCACATGTGTATGTGTATTGTGTATATCCTGTTCTCGTTGACGGTAAACAACGAAGAGGATCGACAATGATTTTATTTTTTGAATTTTCATTTCATTGGCTTCGTTATCGTTGATGTTATATTTTATGCACAAGTAGCTTTGTGATTATAGGGACTATGAGTCAAGTTTAGGATTCGTGAACATAAAAAAATTGTGAAAATAATCAAACATTACATTACGATGATAGAGAAACATATTTGAGTTGCTGGCAAAATTCTGTCCGTCTGTCCGTCTGTCTGTAGGTCTGTCTGTACGGATGTATTTTGGACTATAGCCTAAACCGATGAGCCAATCGACTTCAAAGTCTAAAAAAGTGATCGACAAAAAATGACTGTTTGTCTGTCAGTAGGTATGTATAACGAGCTGCAGCCTAAATGGCTTAAGCGATTATCTTTAAACTTGGTGTGTGTGATTATTTTGGCATTCCCCAGAGGGGACATTGAAATTTAAATTGTAGGCCTAAAAGTAAAGGAAGTGCCATATGACCGTTGAGTTGAGTTGTTTTCTTGATTGAAATTTTTGCATTCAGTAGGTAATCGAGTATTTTTTTATTTGTTAGTTGTTTTTGCACGTTTTTGTGTTTATCATAGGCGTCCTTATTATTTATTCTGTATGCTGTATGCTGTTGCGATCATGAAATGCTTTAAAATAAATAACGATAAATAAATAATAATATAAATAACGAAATTTGCTTTCATTAGACTAGTGGCTAAGGCTCAACCGAGCAATATAAAACAAAATTTGGGGGAAAATATTAAACAAATAATTTTTTAATGAAATCAAAAAAAAACTATTCATAACGTTTTTTGGAAAAAATGTTGTAAGCCATCTTATTTCTTTTGCTGTTTTCTATTTTATAAATTTTTTATTTCAAAATCGTTCGACCAGTTTTTTGAAAAAACTTTCGAAAACATATATATACATTTTTTTCGAGTATGTCAATTTAAAGAAATCTATAGTTTATACAAGGGGAAAAAATTAAAAAAATCTATATATTCGTTTTCAAAATATTCAAAAAACAAAATAAGTTTAAAAAAAAATATTAAAAATTAAAAAAAATGTTTTTGAAAATTTTAATAAGCAATATTATTTCAATCATAAAACACTACATATTTTGAAAATTTTATCAAAATCCGTCAATTAGTTAACGATAAAGTCTAATTTGAAAAAACCGGTCATATGGGAGGTACCGTTAAAAACTTTTTCTCAAAAATCCATTAAAACTTAAAGGTAGATTTTGCATAGAAAACATCATTCTAAAAGTTTTATCAAAATCGTAGGAGCCCTTTTCGAGAAAAATAAGTTTTTCATTTAAAGTTATATGGCAGGTACCGTTAGTTTTGGAGCTATAATGCCAATTCCAAAAACCGTCGAGTAGAGCACTCTAAAAATACTATGTACCAAGTTTGAATCAAATCGGCCTAACTGTTTAGGCTGTAGATATCGATACGAACAGACAGACAAACAGACAGACGGACGGAATTTCCGTACCCACTTTTTTGACTTCTCTATCATCGTAATGTCATGTTTAATTGTTAGATTTTTTTTTACGAATGCATAACTTGCCTTAGAGTCCCTATAAATCGCAAGTAAAAACTATTCGATTACTACTGAATGAAAAAATTTCAATCGAGAAAACAAAAGCTTACACCTGCCCCTAAATAAACAAATTAGCACACACGAGCAAGTACGTGCAAACCAGTCGTGCCTTTTATATATATATTTTTTTCTGAAATTCTTTATTTAAAAAATAATATGATTGAACAGACTTTTTGCCTTAAAAAAGGTATAGCACATTATTTTAAATGTTGCCGTTATTTTTAAATATACCTATATAAATATATTTTAGTGTAAGATTACTTAGGCTACTTACATTTTGCTTAATATCAATTTTGGTTGTAATCGGTTACCTAACCAGTTCTCAGAAAAGTCGATGCCAAAAAAAACTCCTATGGGTGGTGCCAGTCTTAGCCCACCGTCATATTTTTTTTAACCATAATTGAATGCACATTGATTTTTTACATACAAAATTCTTGGAGCTGTTTTTGACAAAAATAAGCTTTTACTTGACGGTTATATCGCAAGTATCAGCTAAAAAAGAAATTAAAAAAATCCTATGTCGAATGTCAAAATAAACTTATATTCCAAATTTAAAGACAACTGGCCAAACCGTTTAGTAGACGGACAGAATTTTGCCAAATATGTGTCTCTATCATCGTAATGTTATAGGTATTTGATTGTTATCTCAAATTTTTTTTTCTGCATGAATGCATAACTTGTACTTAGTACCTATCTATAATAATTGCAAGTAAAAATTAAACAATTAGGTGTTACAAATGTAAAAAACCCGTGGTATTTTTAGCAATTCTATAGAAGATTAGTACAAAGAAGTATTTTGGTTTAACTATAAATTTCTTTCCCGCGAGCTAAGCTGGGTGGGTCAACTAGTTCCTATTATATAAACCTCAAACAAACAAAAGATCTTTGTTACTATAAATCAATAATATATAATCAATCAATAATAATATAAATCAATTTACAAACAATTTTTGATTGAATTTCTGCACATTGTTCATTCAGATAGATACCTACACATACATATCTATGTATCTATATGTATATGTTGGTACCTATCTGAATGGAAAGTAAAATTCAAAACAAAAATCCATCCATTGCAAGGGCATTTGTATCTTTGTATAAATACAGCAAGAAGTAAGTTTGTGTTTAAATTTCAAGAATGAATGTGTACACTATTTGAAGACGACAACCTTCATAATAGAATAGTAAAAAAATTGAAAATCCTAAAGAATTCGAATCAAAAGTCTGGTCAATGATGTATATATGTACAAATATGACAAATATGTATGTAGGTAGTGCTCATACAAAACTTGAAAATCCTAAAAAACTCAAATCAAAAGTCTCGTCAATGACGTACGCATGTATAAATACTTATGTAAGAACCAGTTCTCATATTACATATTCCATATAAAAAAACGTAAACAATGAAAATGTTGGATCTTGTATAAATCCTTACAAAAAACTAAGCCTCAGCTAAGCGAAACCATTATATATTCACTTCAAAACTGCCAGCAGTTTATACACATATATACAATGAACAAAACAAGATACTGAATTATTTCATGTTCTCCTTCGGTTTTTTCTTGCCTCACATTGTCACATTGCACATGCGCAGGAAACTAAGCACAAAGCATAACACTAAAAACCATGCTCTTAATTCTCTCTCACTCAAATAAAATGTCCTACACTAGCACTCCAAGCGGCTCTAGGGAAAAAGATTTTTTCTCGTCTCATGATAGTACTATAGGCAATGTATATACAATGAAAATTATTTAAAAAATTTAATCCACCCATTTTCAAAATATTTCGAAAACCAAATTTTTTTTAATTTTTTTTTAAATCGAAAAAAAAGTTTGAAAAATTTGATATGCGATATTAATTGAATTATAAATGACTTCCTGTGTGCAAAATTTAATTGAAATCGGGATAATAGTTTACGATAAAACCGCATTTGAAAAAACCGGTTATATGAGAGGTACCGTTAGAGAACAAATTTCGAAAAATTTATTCTAATTGAAAGATGTATTGTAAAAAAATTAGCACCCTAAAAGTTTTATCAAAATCGTAAGAGCCGTTTTCGAGAAAATCCAACTTTTTGTTCAAAATTGTATGGCAGGTACCGTTATTTTTTGACCTAGAGCAAAAATGAAAAACACCCCTCGAGATACTACCTAATAAATACTAAATACCAAGTTTGAAGCAAATCAGCCTTACTCTATGAGCAGGCTTATCATGATTTTTGCCCGGAGAGGCAAGTTTCCAGTATGAGAATTGAGCTAGATTTTTTTCTGCTCCAAAAAGCCTAAAAAACATAAACATATTTTTTGTGCGAGGAAATTGGGGTCACTAGGGTTTAAAAAAGGTGCGAAGCTGGTTATATGCAATGTTTTTTTTTTTCAATTCAGCATACCAAACAAATGTTTTCTAAGTATAGAAAAGCATGCGCCCCCCTACAACCCACTACTTGGGAACACTATTGGATTAGAAGTACACAGTACTAGTTGTCCTACTAAAATGTCAAAATAAACAATTCGTGCAGTTTGAGCTAAAATAAATCACTTTTCTAATAAAAATCAAAAATTGTAAATTCCAAAAAAAATAATAGAAAATAAAGTTTCCTCGCGATTTTTTTTCCAATCATCTTATACATACATATATATGTATATAAATGGAAACCTCAGCCCGTCCGAAAAACCTTTCGCCTTAGATTTTAAATGTTATTTGGAGTTTCGCCCGAACAAGAATTGCCTTTTTATAGACTTTCTTAGTATAGATAATAATTTAACAAAATTAAACAAACAAATTAAACCACTTCAAAAAAAATAATAAGTTTGCACTTAACTTATAGCGAGTTTCATTCAAATTTTAAAGATTTGATCTCAAAATTCAGATTTGCTCTTTTCAATGAAACTTGTTTTACGATTTAATCGTAGTATTGGAGATTATGTGACGAGCACACACAATATTTTGACGACACACAAAAATATCTATGCACTATGCACAGTTGTTGATTCACTCAAAATGACATTTTGGTATTTTCTGACTTCAAAAACATCTTTTATTACTATTTTGTTTCTTTTATTGCTATTTGTTGATTTTATTGCTTAACACAGGCTGGCACAAGTTAACAACGAACAACAAATTACAAAACATTTTCCATTTGACGTCTGACCGAAAAGACTATTTACATGTATGTGTGCATTCAGATCAAATCTGCCACCCCATCAGAGATCAAATCTTTTGTGTTGAGATTTGATCTAGATTTGCTCTTTTTCTTGCAATGAAACTCTCAAAACTGAAAAAGATCAAATCTTTTGACAGAAAGAGCAAATCTTTTCTTCAATGAAACTCGCTATTAGGAAACAAAAAATAATATATACAAGGTGGGCAAAAAGAAATCACCCTATTGGAAGATGCTCTCATTTTTGCAAATGGCCGCCAATGTCAAATCTGTTTTGACATTTGTGGACTAGACAGATGCAGAATATAAGCGAACAAGCCATGGAGCGATACATGAACCGATATTCTGAAGGCGGCGTTTCCGGGTCGCCTCATCTTTCGTTTTGGCGATTTGCACTGCTACGCAAGATCGCCCGATTTAAACGTTTCAGACTTTGTTTTTGGGTTTTTTGAAGTCCCGTGTTTACATGAACAAGCCCGGCACGAGACTCTGGAAGCCCTCAAGGACATCATACGACACGAGTGCGAGGATCTGTCGCTCGACGTGATGAAAAATGCCATAAAACGAGCCCGTATGGCAATCTATTGGGACGGTGCCCATTTGGCCGATTTTTTGAACATAATCTTTTTTCGACCAAAACTCCGAATGAGACATGGACGTGCGAAACTCATGATAATATTTTAATTCCTTCTTTTTCGTTACAAATAGGATACAATCCTACAAATTTGTATCCGTCATGATTCAATTTATTTGAATCGCATCGTAAGCTTATACTACGGGTAAATTCACAAACGTCAAATTTTTGTGCAGCGATACGACATCACTGCTTTTTTTTACTATTCTGATGCTAATGCAGCTGAAGCCGATGCGATTCCGACCGGTTATTTGTTTGACATTAAAAAACGCATTTTTGCTTTTATGTAACTATGCGAGCTTATAGGCTCTTTAAGTATTTCATATTTGAGACTTTCGGCTGTGAAATCCTTTCGTACATCTGGTAGGTATTAACAAATTTTATTTCGGCTTTGCTAAAGTACCTCCCAATTGGACATACTAAACATGGGCCAAACCTGCGGTCGACCACTTTTTTCAAAAAAAAAATTCTCAAGTTAAAAAAAGTGCATTTCATGTAGGTTCCTACTCGTAGGTAAATTGTACGTCCCTTCGGTGAGGTAGTTTTCTTACGGCCGTCTCCTGGACTAAGTGGTTTTGGAGATTAGGGATAAGAAAGGGTACCTGCCATATCGACTATCGATTTAGTTTATCCTGTCGTTCGTTTCGTATTTCGAAATGGGAGCTATTGTCAGGAAACAAAACCAATTTCCCAACAAAACTCATTTATAAAATACAAGTATCGTTTTTTGTAATAGCAATTCGAGGAGTACGCTGTTTTTCATAAAACGAGAAGAAAATGTGCTCCATTTAAACAAACATCGTTTACCAAATACCAAAAACTTTGCTTCCAAACAATGAAATAAGTTCCTATTGTTCACAAGTCGGCAACAAATCGATTGATTGTCGGCTTCTTTTATTGACTTGTTTATTTTTACTCCATACATACATTCCAAAATTACATATATATTTCTTAATTTTTCGGTTCGAAGGTGTAATAAGTTTTGCCTGTTCCAGGATACTGCTTAGGCAAAACTGGCCTAAACATTTTCTTGTCCTCTAACCAGTAGTATAAAACAAAACAGAAAGTCATAAACCCGAAGAAAGAAGCAAAGTATTGCCAGTTCTCCAATCTTGGTTTTTCAGGCTGACTGTAACGATCCTCACCAAACATATCGATGTCGGCATGAATCTGTTAAGACCAATGTTATTATTGATGTAGAATGAAAATGTTGACAATTATCTATACCGGCTCATTGAAGTTCCTTTTATGTTCTGGATAATCGTATGGGTAGTAGTTATCCTTAGCCTCGACACCCAGTTCATTGGGACCTGCTGGCAAATGAGGGTAATCACCATAATACAGACCTTCATCAGCGTACGGGCGGTACTCCTCAGGTAACAAATTGTATTTTTTGGCAGCTGCTTCACGTTCCTCTTGGGTTCGTGGAAATGGGCCTGGCTTGAAATCTTTGTTCCAATCTAAAATCGAACGACAAATATGTACATATGTACATGTGTGAATATTTTTTAACATGACAAGCGGACAAGGGATTACGTAAATGGGTTTAATTTAATGGAAGAACAGTTGTAAAAACTGATTTGGCAACTTACGTGCTGCAGTTCTCGAGGCAGTGAAAAGAATTGAAGAATTCTTCGAAATTTGTTGGGCAAAGCGTAGCCCTTTAATTAGGCTTGCCATTTTTGAGGAATTTTTCGAACGTTTTCAGTTTCACTTTCAGGAAAATTAATTCAGATGCAAAATGTCATTTGACCAAACGTCAAATATTGATATTTTTATATCTTCACGTTGACAGACATGATTTTTTTTTAGGGTGGAAGCAATATGCAGCGACCTAAGGCTGGCCTTACACCTAACGTTTACATTCGGTGTTCCATGTTCGTTCTTTTCAGAACAACGAACACCGAAGACACGCTTACATTAGGGGTATTCATGCAACGAGATAATTCATACATCGTAGAAAATCCTATCCTTTCGCATGCATTTGCATTAACGCCCCTTAGAAACAAATTGCATAAATGTGGAAATCTCAGAGTTGAGATTGAAATACCCTTATTAACAAAAGTGTACGTTTATTATAGCTGAAAATATGAATATAAAAACAAACTTCTTAAGAAAATAGAAAAAAAACTAGTCAGCATCTATAGATGCAATAAAAAAAATACAAAAGTATACGTAAAAAAGAATGATGTAAGTAGGCTTTTGTTAACAAGTGTTGCTTTATCACCTCAGCTGTCACAAAAGACAAAGACAAAAAAAAGACATTTACGAGGTTAATTTTTTCACTTTATTCGGCAAAATCATGAGATAAGTTTATAAAGTTCGCGTAAATAAATTCGCATAAAAATTTTGAAAGTTCATATACGAGAAGATAAATTCACCTGGTTTTTACGCTTTATCAGGGTTTTACGCGATTGCATGAATACCCCTATTAATAAATTTAGTTTGGATTTGTATACCAATGGATGTTGGCAGTGGTGGCGATATTACTTTTTTTCAAAAAAAGGTTGATTCGTAACTAACTCTAAATTATGGAGACGAGAACGTTTACCGATATTTTACCAGTATTTAATACACTTTTGTCGTTTGTTCTTATTCTATATCCAAACCAATTGGCGATTTCAGACCCACTCATTGCGACTTGATTCGTGATTAAAAAATATGCTTCATAAAAGTACTATATACAGTGCATTTACAAAGAAGCTACATCAGCTTCATTATAGAATACTGACAGTAATAGTAATATTGGTAAGTGTATACACAGCACAGTAAATTTTTATACGGCAAATTAGTAAATATAATATAGTTGAGATAAATCTTGGAAAGAAATGTCAACCAACTGGAATGTAGAAAAAAGGATATGTTCGTTGAGTATCATGATACAATATTACAAGACAGCGCCTTCCTGTATTTTGACGTCATCAGTGACCCAAATTGACTAAATTAAATATTTTTTTTGGAAAGGGTCCAAAGTGTTAGTTGACTTAAAATGGATATTGAATCAATCAAATAAGACATTAGACAAAACCTGCATCAATTGAAACTAAAATTACTGCAGTTTTTTTTTCTAAAACCAAATTTAATTCTGTCATCAAGTTGGATATTCTATCCGGATGTCTCTGTCCAAGAACAGTTGAATTTGGAATACACCCTTCTAAATTTATTCAACAAAACGTCACTTCGGGGGTTAAATTAAAAGTGAATTATGGATAGAATATAGCGTTTTATTGGGACTTCCAATACTGCGCTAGCTATAGATTACCAATAAAACACGGCTAATGTAACACCGTTTCTGATTCACAAAAGCAAGTAGAATATTTTTTACTTAATAGGCTTGTTTTATACCGCAAACAACAACAAACCAAAAGCGTCGATGATTAAGTTAGTAAAATGAGTGAATATACAAAGTTGAGATAAAGCCTGGAATGCTTTAAAATAAATGTCAACCACATGGAATGTAGGACCCCTTTTGGGCGTTGAATTAAAAGTGAATTAAAGAGTGAGTGTAGCGTTTTATTGGGACTTCCATTACTGCGCTAGCTTTACATTACCAATAAAACACGACTAATATTGTAGACTGGAAATACTGGAAGAATGTATGTGTAATTTAATTCCGTTTTACATAATTAATAATAATAATAATAATATTTTAACTAAGTGTCAATAATTTTGAACTACATAACGTATGTTTATGGACTAAGCACAACTCACAAAAAATTATTTACAAATAAAAAATATGTAAAATAGAATCCATTTTTTCTATCTAGTTACAAGTCTTTAAATGCCTTTTCAAACAAACCAACGATTTCTATGTAATTTAAATTAAAATCAATAACTATTTCAGGTTGACAGAATATTGAAATCTACGTCTTTTATATTTATCATAGAACACTTCCAGTGGAATTTGTGAAACAGAAAAATGTAACTGATGTAGCACAACAAATTTTATGTAGGTTGTAGTTGTAGCTAATGTAGTAAATCAGAAACAGGCCCGTGTTTACTTAGAGGAAAACAGGTACCACATATCAATGGACTTATGTAAATAACTAAAACTGCCCCACGATTTCAGTAATTATTTAAGGATTTTGGAAGAAACATATATCGAAATCCTTTCTTTGTTGTTAACCATTAAAAGGAAAATCTGACACTCGTTTGAAAAATCACGGCACGGCTATCCACAAAAATGTACGACGAACGGTGTTGGTGTTAATCGTTTACACACTCGTTGTTCGGTGTACGGGTAAGACCGAACACCGAAAATTCCAACCGCATTTGAATTTGTTCAATTTTCATTCGTTATTCGGTTTTGACGTTTAAACTTCGCAGCCTTATTTATAAACTCATATTAACGATTAAGTAAAGTTATGCAACCTTTAATATGCCTCTAATCAAGAAATCCTTATTTATAAAAAAAATGTGTTGATTAGAGGCTGAGTAAGTTTAAATGAGTGTATAGGTTGATTAGAGCCTGCGTAATGACATTAGCATCTAAATGTCAGTCAATCAGTCAGACAATCGAAACATTGTTTGAAATAAAAATTCCAAAACATTTACAAGAGTTCTTTTACTTTAAAACGAAATTTAATGAAATTAAATGAGGAGACAGAAGCATTGCAAAATCGTTTTGAACATATGACGCTCAGAAATAAAGATTTTTTTAGTTTTCACTTCCATTTGTCGAATTTGTTTGATTTTGTCAAATTGATTTACAATAATTGATGTTTATCATAACCAGAGTTTTGGATCAGACGTTTTTTTTAGATTTTGCGTTACGTGCATTACATGAGCTCTAAGTAACTAATATGGGTTAAAAATTCTTTATAAATAAGGATTTACTCGGTGTTCCGCGTTCGTCCAACAAGGAACACCGTACACCGGGCACAAAACCGAATTTCTAAATTCCGCTTAAGTCTGAAACACATGTTCAAAGCATACCCAGGAAAATTAATAAACGTAGAATAGCGAAAGGTTATACGCAAAACAAATTGAACCAGCAACAGCACCCGCCATTATTTCAGATTTCAATTGCTCAAGCTAGAATAGACCCCTGTTTGTTGATAACTTTTTGCATCGATAAAATATGAAACTAAAACTTCCATACTTATCACAACTGGAAATAATCGGTGTTGTCCTTGTGATAACCTTAAATTTCATTCTTCACTTGACTTTCCAATGGAAGTCGATAACTTGAGCTGCCATTGGGTACGTTTACGAACGTAACTTTCGGATAAGTTACCTTGCTTTTGTTGTAATTAGCATTGTTAAAACAGCTGTTTTCCTGCTGTTTGAAGAACATATGGAAACAGAGCGAAAATCCAAAGGTATCCTAAAATTTTGTGGATACTTTTCCCAACACGTCAACAGCTGATGAACAGCTGACTGTGTTCCTCTTTTGCTTCGAATTTTGATAGGTAACCTATCTGGTTGGATTGGTTCGTTTACAAAAAAACCCAAACACAAGCAATGTAACCTACCCAAAAGTTACGTTCATGAACGTACGCATTGACATTTGAAATATACAATTTAAGGTGTGTTCATACCGAAGATACATTTGTTTAAAATACATACGCTTAAAACAAAAGTGTACAAAAAACGCTTTAGATATTTTTTTAAAACATTTGGGCATCGCTAGTAAAATTCCATTTTGATATTTCTTTCAGATGTATCTTTTTTAACATTTAATTCCCTTACTTCTTTTCTTTAAATCTTCTTGCTAAATATATTTAAATATTCTTTTCAATAAGTGACATTGTAGATACATTTTCTATAGTACTCTCATGGTGGTCATTTTTCGTCTGACCATCTTCCTGGTTGATTCGAAACCAACTCTTAATAGTGAAAACGAGAACCTTAACCGATATTTTACCAGTATTTAATACACTTTTGTTGTCTGTACTTATTCTATATTCACACCAATTGGCAATTTCAGCACGCCTAATTGCGACTTGATTCATAAAAAATTATGCTTCATTTTAGTCTATAGGCAGTGTATATACAATGTAAGTGAACTAAACTTTTACGATGATAAAAAAAAAACACAACAAAAATCGTTGACACCCTTGAGTTTTGAGAGCTCTTTGAAGTGTTTTGTGCATTGTGCATAAGGTGTCAAGGTAAGAGAGTCCGTTACTGAGATTAAGAGAGCTAATAAAATTTGTTTGATTTAACGGGACATTTTGGGATAGTTTTGTATGAGCTCATTGAAATATGCTTTATTTTTTGTAACACTGGAATAGCCTCAGCTGAAGGGCGTTCTTTTATTAACTATCGTCTTTGTATAGTTTTTAGTTCTGAATCAAGTCGCAATGAGGCGTGCTGAAATTGCCAATTGGTGTGAATATAGAATAAGTACAGACAACAAAAGTGTATTAAATACTGGTAAAATATCGGTAAAGGTTCTCGTTTCCACTATTTAGAGTTAGTTCTGAATCAACCAGGAAGATGGCCAGACGAAAAATGACCACCATAAGAGTACTATAGAAAATGTATATACAATGCTATCGTTGACTATCGTTGTTGTGTTAAAAATGTTGGTTAAAGTGTCATTGTTAGACTTTGTTGGGATTGTTACGATTGGAACGATTTATTGTTAGACATTGGTAATCTGTCAAACAAATATTAAAAAAAAAAAAAAAAATCAACGTAACTTTTCCAAATACATACTACTCTATATTTAAGTTTGCCATCGAAAATAGTTCTATTTGCATTATCGTGGCAAAAGATCAAGTTTTAATCACTTTAATTTTTAAACATCACTAAAACTAAAAATAAAATATGAATTTTGAATTCTAAACGAACTTTGGCTTTGACAGATCAACAATCTCAATTCATATCATGGACATAGTTGGAAATAGTTACAAATCGTAACTATTTGACATTTCAACTATGCATTTTGGAACGATGTTTTCCTGAAACATTTTGGAACGACAAATGGTTAACAATTGTTAACGATTGTCAACGATAGTTAATAAAAGAAAGCCCCACTGGGTTTTTTTACTCATTGTAAGAGAAAGTTTAGCAGTGCGATCATCGGAAAGCATCGAAACAGGTTAAATGGATACAAACAATCTTTAAATGCAACGGAAATGGCTAAAACAGAGGCTTACGATAAACTAAACAAATCGCACTGTAAATAAAAAACATGAACGAAGTCCAAAAAATTGTTAACAGTTATTTAAGAAATCCTTTATTTTACGGAAAAAATGCAAAGGCCGTACTTTTACTGAACTTTGAAGCCGAGAAAAACGGAAAATTATATTACGTTCCAGTTCAACCCATTCTATAAGATTAGACACGAAAGATGGCTAGAAGTGAGCCGAATGTAAGTATTAGAGTAATAGCGAGTTTCATTCAAGAAAAGATTTGCTCTTTCTGTCAAAAGATTTGATCTTTTTCAATTTCGACAGTTTCATTGCAAGAAAAAGAGCAAATCCAGATCAAATCTCAACACGAAAGATTTGATCTCTGATGGGTTGGCAGATTTTATCTGAATGCACACATACATGTAAATAGTCTTTCGGTCAAACGTCAAATGGAAAATATTTTGTTATTTTTGTTGTTTGTTGTGAACTTGTGCTAGCCCGTGCTTAGTCAAAAAATTAACAAATATCCATTAAATATACAAAATAACAAATAAAGGTGTTTTTGAAGTGAGAAAATACAAATATGGCATTTTAAATATACCTACTATTTTTGTGTGCGATATCAAATACTGTGTATGCTCGTCAGTGAATGACCAATACTAGGATTAAATGATGAAACTAGTTTCATTGAAAAGAGTAAATCTTGATTTTCAAATCAAATCTTTGAAATTTGAATGAAACTCGCTATAATTAAGAGTGTCGGATACAAACAAAGAAATACCACTATACAAAGCGCGAAAACATCACCTGCTTAGTTCTTGCAAAACCGATTATGGGTTCGAACACTGATGGCAGCAGTTACCTAAACAATTAAAGGAATTCGATATTTTCTGATGAAAAAAATTTCAACCTCGATGGGCCTGACGGATACAAACTGTTACTTTGAAGATTTAAGAAAAGAAAATTTATTTTAAGAACGTCCCCGCAGCCACAAGGGAGGCCATATGGTGTGCTGCGCCACATCATGCTATCGAATTATCGATTTGGTTTTTGTAAACTGTGGTATTACAGCAACAAAATTGTACTGGAAATGGTTCAACCTCAGTTCGGACCGATAATTTTCCAGCAGGACAATGCGACGATTCATACAGCTGGAACAGTTAATATTTGATTAAAAAATAAATAAATAAATTTATTGGCGCGACATCTCCTTAAGGAGCCAAGGCCTAGTGACTTATACTCTCAACCATTCCTGTGTGTGTGTTGTGAATCTGCAAGAATGGTGAGATGCACTTTTTGAGACAAATTTTACTCTTGGAGGTTCCTCGCAAGAGGCAGTACCCCAGAAAAAGAGGTGGAGCTGAATTTGAACACAGGCTCAATCGCTTAGCAGTCCGACACACAAACCACTAAGCCACGGGGCACTACTAATATTTGATTACAAGGTCAAAATAAAGACCAACTTTCTCCTGGCCACCCTACTCCCAAGATTTAAAAGTCATTGTAGGGTTTTTTGACAGCTAAGGTGTATGAAGGTGGGAAGCAGTACACCAACAAAGAGGAACTTATTGAAGGTATCAAAGTGGCCTGTGCCAGTATTTTCCCTGATCAATCATTGTATGATTCATTACAAGACCGCATTTTTGACGTAATTCACCATAGAGGAGATTGTACAAAGTACTTAAATAATTTTATAAGCTATCCCTTTCAGTCATACTTATTACAAATTTTTGTGGGTCAGAAAAAAAAATCATAACTTCCAAACTAATGCAAAAATAAATGAAAACTTTCTTTTGATTACATCCCTGTCTCGTTCGCAATCAGTTGACATTGACATTCATAAAAAGAGGTATACGTATAAAGCGCGAAACAGATTGAACCAGCGACAGCACCAGCACCGTCAACAGCAAACAGCACGCTGACCAGCAAAATAAATTGAAACACATTGCCACCAGCACCAGCATCGTCTTCTTACTTCTGTTTGACACTTTGTGTCATAAAAAAGTATACGAAGTTTTCTGTTGCAGTATGGTGCCCCTGAATTTCACTTCCGCAAAGTTGGTAGCAATGGAACAGCAACAGCAAATTAAGGACTTTGGTCTAACGACGCTGGTGACGTTGCTGGTGCTGGTCTAATCTAACTTGAGCCATTGAAATACATTGGTTCTAAATTAATGGCGGCCGCTGTTGCTGGTGCTGTCGCTGTTGCTGGTTCAATCTTTTTCACGCATAATTCAGTTGTGTTTGAATTTCAAGTGAGTTTAGATTGTAATGTCAACAGAGCGCAAAATAAGTTCAAGCAAGTACCTCTTTTTATTGCAAAAAACGAAATTTATAAGAAAATGTGTTTCAAACTTATTGATATAATAATAAAAAACACGTTTCATTTTATTTTGTCAAAAAAATATTAATGTTTACCGAATTTACATGAAAAACAAAAGTTACCTACACGCTTGTGTAGGCTGGTAAAAATCTCGGGTAAAATATCACGAAAGTCAAATGCCATTGGGTTGGGTTTGTATTTACACCAGGAGTACATAAATTTAGTTCTTTTAAAAGTAACGGCCATTTACTGAGGAAATTGTAAAGGGTTCATTTTCGTTTTAGTTTAATTTTTTTTATTATTTTTATATTTTTTTATTTTGTAAATATCCTTATTATTATTTTTTCTTTATTATAATCGTAATTTGAAGGGCCTACTCAAAACAGGTCTTTAAAACTTCCGGAAAAAGATTTTTTTCAGGGACTTAACTAATTTTCCGAACTTGAGGACATAAGCCACGATGATGAGATGAATATAGAAATGGAGAACAATTTAAAAGCTTTGCTTCAAGAAGAAGAAGAAGAGGATGACGAGGAAGAAGAAGAACAGATTTCGTCTGCTCTTAAATAGAATCGGAGCATAGAGACAAGGAACCATCGACATATAGAGCCAGCTTGGAAAGAAAAAGAAAGTTGATTTGGAAAAACAAGCCTTTTAAATCTGTTCCAGATGAGCCTGAACATATTAATGTCGAAAATGCTCCAAAAGTGCTCTTACCCTTTGAGTATTTTGGGAAATATTTTAGCGAAGCACATTTTGCAAATACTGCCTCTTACACGAACATGTACGCTCTTTCAAAAATATTAATCGAGCTACGTTAATGCTTCTGTAACAGAGCTGAAAGTTTTGTATAGAGCCCATTTGTATTTCGGTTGTATACTCCGTTAGTTAGTATGTATTGGAAGAATCTGGGAGACTATTTTCGAAGTCTTTAAAATTAAAGTGGCATTTAGTACTATTTTTATTCTTAAAATATAAAATGTCACTACTTTATTTCAATTTATTAATTTATTGTACGATAACTTGAATTGATGTATTTTACTTTTTCTTGAAATAAATGCATTTATAAATCTAATCTAATCTAAAATATTGTTTCCAAAATAACCCGCAAGAGATTTTTTCTACTGCGATCATGTCTTCCCTTCGTGGATACAACCTTGGACAGTGGTGACACAAATGCACTTTGGAAATTGCAGACCGTAATTGATTTTTTTTTATAATTAACCCGTACTAAAGGGATTTTGACTACCCTTATAATGTTAAACACAGCGAGGGCTTCAAGAAAATAGGGAAGGATGTGAAAGGAGGTAACGATGCACATTTGTTTTAAAATTCTGCAATTCAAAGAGAGGGAAAAACAGAGTTTGGCAAGACATTTCACATTCGAGTGGTACGACTAAAGAAAGAATCCCTGTACTTGACATTACGTCCGAAGTTGGGCTCAAGGGTATACTGATGGGCATTCCTTGCAGTGCGAGTATTACGGTTGAATCGTTTCAGGGAGGAATGCAACTGGCTATTTCGCTAGAGCATTGTGTATGGAAGTAGCGATAAACTAATGAAAGGCAGGAGACATTACGTCTGTGCTCCATAGATGTAAATGTTTCTGTTATTCTTCGATCGCCTATCATTTTTAAAGCTATCTAGAAAACTCAAGTGGGTTAAAGGAGCACCTGCCCAAGTGTCGGAATTATACTCAAGTTTAGGACGAATATTATGCTTTTACACTGTAGCCAGATCAGACAGGGTGAAGAACTTCTTGCATCTTCGAAGGAAACCTAAACATCTCGCAGCATTTTAGGCAACGTCAAATATGTGGTCATTCCATAGAAGGTGGTCTGTAATGCATATACCGATAACTAAGAGATGGTTGGTTTCCTCTATGCTAGTACCACTCATGGATAATGCATTAGGGGTATAGTTCGCTTTAACGACAAGACATTGACATTGTGTTTTCGAAGCATTGAATTCTACGCGGTTTCTTATTCCCCATTGTACAATGCTGTCAAGATCAGAATTTAATGAACTTATCATACGCTGCCATTGCAGTTCCACATCCGAAGAACGAGGATGTGAATCTGGAAACGAATACGAGAAGCTGAGAGTACTGTCGTCAGCGAAACAATTGATAGGATTTGTTGTTTCAGATAATAAGTCGTTGAAAAATACAAAGAAGAGAGTCGGAGACAAAACAGAGCCCTGGGCACACCAGCGTATATTTAGTGCGAGTCCGTCCAATACAACTTTAATTGACCGTTTCAAAAGGTAATTACGAATCCAACGAAGAATGTTCGTCGAGTCCAAATGCACGCATTTTCGATAAAAGAGCTTGATGCTAAAGCCTTAAAAATATCAAGTGCAATAATTTTGCTTTCACCAAAATGGATGGATGGAAAAACAATACCATCGGGGAGCTCCCTTTTTTCGATCGTTACTTCACAACGGTTTTCTTGCTTAAACGAATGAAGGAACTGCAGATCTATGGAACGGGAACAATACAAGCTAACCGTCTTCGAAATATAAAGCTCAAAGCCGACAAGGACATGGCCCGTGGAGATGCCCATGAGTGTTGCCGAAGTGATGACCAAATCGTTGCAGTCAAATGGAAGGACAGCAATTGCGTGACAGCAATGACAGTTTTAGAGATAGATATACAGTACATTCATAATTTTTTACTTGCGATTATAGGGACTATAAAGCAAGTTTAGGATTCCTGAATAGAAAAAAAATTGAGATAACAATCAAATATGACATAATGATCATAGAGAAGCCTACAAAAGTCATTGGCGAAAAATGTCTGTGTGTCTGTCTGTCTGTCCGGGTGTATATCGAGCTGCAGCCTAAACGGTTTAAGTGATTGCCTTCAAATTTGGTATGTGTTTATATTTTGGTATTCCTCAGAGGGGAAATTGAAATTTTGTTTTTAGGCATACAAATAAAGGTACTTGCCATACGACCGTTTAGGAAAGTCTTATTTTTCTCGAAAAAGGCTGCGACGATTTTAATGAACATTTTTGAGAATTTTGTTGTTGGTATTGGCTATCATTTGATCAGGAGCCACATATACGGGAAAAGTCTATTTACGAGACCTTTCATATACCGTTTTTTTTTAATTTTTGACTTGCTCGGTAACGGCTCCATGGATTTCTGTATTAAAAAGATTTGATCAGGAGCCACTATACGGGAAAAGTCTATTTACGAGACCTTTCATATACCGTTTTTTTTTAATTTTTGACTTGCTCGGTAACGGCTCCATGGATTTCTGTATTAAAAAGATCTAGATAGCAGAATTAATTCTGCATATAAAAATGTTTGATAACTTTTTGTTTCTAATTAAAATAAATTTTTGAATTTTTTTTTTGAAAAAATCAATATTTTTAAAACTAATCAAACAAAATATTTTAAATTTTATAATCACATGTATATTAATAAACTCTAAAAAATTGCTATAACGAGATTTCAAATTTTTTTTTCAAAAAACTAAAAATAAAAAACAGGATTTTATCAAAACCGGTCCTACAATTTTTGAAATACATTTTTCATAAATTATTTGTTATTTAAGACGTGTGATAGCATACTTCATTTTTACTAAAAACCGTTAAGTATTGTGGTTTTGATACTTTTTATTAGTTCAAACTGTGTTATTTTCAACTTAAATGTTACTTGTTTCTGTCAAAGATCTTGCTTTCCAATGTAATAAGGAACATAAGAGCAAGTACGTGCGACCCAGTCGTGCCCATTTTTGTTTACAATTACCTTTAATTTTTACTTGCGATTTAGGTACTAAAATGCAAGTTATGGATTCGTGCAAAAAAAAATCTAACAATCAAACATGATACTACGATAATAGAGAAGTTGAAAAAAGTGGGTCCGGAAATTCCGTCCGTCTGTTCGCGCCTCTACAGCCTAAACGGGTGGGCCGATTTGCTTTAAACTTGGTATTTAGTATTTATTAGGTAGTATCTCGAGAGATATTTTTCATTTTTGCTCTAGGTCGGAAAATAACGTTACCCGCCATACATTTTTTAACAAAAAGTTTGCTATTTTTTTACAATAATACATATTTCAGTTAGAATGAATTTTTTGAAATTTGTTCTTCTTGTTATAGCGGTACCTCTCATATAACCGGTTTTTTTCAAATGGGTTTTATCGTAAACTATTATCCCGATTTTCATAAAATTTTGCACACAGAAAGTCATTTATAATTCAATAAATATTGTATTTCAAAATTTTGAAAAAAAAACTTTTTTTTTCGATTTTTTTTAAATTTTCTAAAAAAAAAAAATGGTTTTCGAAACATTTTGAAAATGGGTTGATTGAATTTTTTAAATAATTTTCCCAGATGAAAACTACAGATTTCCCTAGAATTACATACTAGAAAAAAAAATTTAAATAATTTTTCGAAAAGTTTTTTTAAAAAAAACGACTTTTTAAAAAAACTGGTCGAACGATTTTCAATATTTTTTTTCCTCGATAGACATTTAGTTTTAAAATTTTTTTGCATACTTAGTTTTTCTGAGAAAACTTTTAAGCTAATTAAAAAAATGAAAGAATTTTTCTAAAAAAAAAATATTTTTTTATTTTAATAGACGTGTGGTTTTCAATCTGGCAATACTTTTTTCGGAGTTGGTCTTTTTGACATCTGTCATTTAATTATGCTCAGCTTGGTTTGCCATTTCATAATGAATAAATTTACTCCTGAACAAGTTTGCAAATTTTGCAAATTTATTACCAAAATATTGGTTCGTTTCGATAGAGCAAAGTATCGAAGAAGACCCGAATGAGTCCATCCGAGATGTGCCCATCCCCTTTATGGAAGATTTTGCGGAAGGATCTTGATTTGCAGACTTACAAAATATTACTCGTGTAAGAATTGAATCCGAACGACCATCAAGCGCATCACACGTTCGGTGAATGGGCTCAAAAGGAAATGGCCACCGATCCCGATTTTCACAAAATTTTTGAAAAAAAAAAATTGTTGAATTTATTCGAGCCAGCCGCGGCGGCCACTTCCCCGAAATAAATTTTAAAATATAATGCAAACCCTTATCTTTGTAATCAAGCTAAATTCTTGGCCATAACATTAAACTTTATGCGTTTTATTTCTTCTTGAAAACCACACGTCTAAAAAACACCCTTTATACATACATTGCAGCCACTAAGCAATTATCTAACATAAGAACATGTTCGTGCGACCCAGTCGTGCATTTTTTAAATTTATTCGACGATGTGACCGCACATATGAGCAAGTACAATTGCAATTTATTTTTTGTACAATTTATGAAGTATGTATTTTTACTTTATATATATATAAGTTATTAATTATAAATATTAAATTATTTATTTTTATTATTTATTTAAACTAAACAAAATAAATAAACATTCTTTAAAACTGTAATTTTTGTATTTGTTTCTTTAAAGTGTTTCTATTCCAACCTACACAAATGTGTATGTCCTTTTAATCCTGAAGGAAGTATTGTTGAATTTTTATTATTTTTTGTGTGAAACAAAATAACTACAAGACTATTTTCTGAAAATTTCAACAAAACCGGTTAACTTTTTTTTTTTTGTGGATCTGAAAGGGCTATAGTCAATAAATAAAAATACTTAACAAAATAAACAGTGACTATTCTAATGTTACCAAAAAAATTGCATTTTAGTGAATACAAACGAAATAGTCTTTGAAAATTCCGTTAGCTCTTCGAAACTATTTGAAGTTTCTCTTAGACTGAAGAGCTTGTCCTAGTTTTCAATCCAATATCCAATTTTTTAATTTTCAATATTTAAAAAAATAAATAAAAACAATATTATTTTTTTTTAATTAAAGATCAGCTGTATATGTTTTAATAAACTTAAAATCGTTGCATACCCAAATAAAAAAAAAATTAAAAAAAATTATTTATTAAAAAAATGGATTTTATCAAAATTTGTCCAACAATTTTTGAATGCATATTTAGAAAATTAATTATTATTTGAGATACGTGATGGCATACTTCATTTTTACTACAAACTCTAGCACTCTTTATTATTTTAGACCGTGTTATTTGTCGGCGTTAATTTTACTTGATTCTGTTTAAATGTTTGTCCAATGGATTAGCCGGAATAAAATTATCCGGATCTCCTAATATATAAGGATTTATTAAAGTTAATATTAAAGCCAGCACGAGCAACAGAGTCGTGCTAATTTTTAATTTACTTCAAAAGTTACACGTTTTATTTGAGACACAAATAAGGTAAGTGTATCGTGATGTCGATTTTTTAAGTTTTTCTGTTTTGATACTTGAATTAGAGGATAAACTTTGTATGTTCTAGAATTGTTTCAAAAAGTTAATTCCTTACATTCCAAACTTCGTCCATTAGCCAAATGGATTTAAAATTACCTAGAAACCAACGACTAGTTGTACCATCAATCAATCATCTTTGTTCGGGACATGAAAAACGGTATAAAACACTATCATGGAACAGGTACTTCACTTTGTATAAGCTTTACCCAAGAATATGGCTAAAATACCAAAATTGAGAAAACTTAAAATCCAGAGGGAATGCCGGGAAATATATACTGCCCCACAAAAGTTTGTTCTTATTTACTGCAGCTGACTGCAAACTTTGAATGTAACTCCTAAAAGCACAAATGAACTTCATTCATCTGGACTCTGGAGTGGCTCTCCTTTTTTTTCAACCACAAACGAGAAATGAAAACAAAGAATTTATTTTTTAAATGCACCGTAATAGTTTGAGTGCGGTTAGCGCCATTTATCATTTACTTTTTTTTTCTGCAGGACATGTACACAACGTTGAAGTAGGTAGTAGTTAGTAGTTCTAAGGAACTTAAATAAATGAAAAAAAAACAAACCATGTATGTGAGACTCACTTTAGTCTTTCAGTTCAAGGTTGCATAAAAGCTAAAAACGGTGAAGAACTAGTTTTGAAATATTTTAGTTCTTAAAAAAAGATATATCTCAAGAGTTTCTTTCATTTAAATTAATTGAGGAATGAAGGTCAAATGTTGTACACAAAGCTAAAAGAAACTATCAAAGCTTAAGAGCTCGAACAAAAACTTGCAAAGACGATCAAGGGAACATGGTATTAGAAGTCTGTATAAGGCGATGACGATATGAATTCTCCTCTCAGGTAAAATAAACCATTCTATCTGGGCGAAGAAGAAAAACAATTCCACTTAGCTAGCTTTATTTAAACTAAAGCAGCTGAAGCCGACAGTCTAGCTACCGAACTCTTCAAAGTTTCAGCGATAGTTTGGGTAGGAGTATATATGCAAGCATGCCCGAGGAATGGAATTTCATATCTCAGGTATTAGTTTCCTCAAAATTGCCTAGAATTTTCTTTCTATCTGTCTTAAGCTTTTTGCCAACAATGTGATAGGCTCAAATCAGGCCATTATTGCAAATCTTGGAAAAAAAACTTCTTCAAATTCTTCTCTTAAGGACTTTAACAAATACTTTTGAAGTCATAAAAGGATAAGGATATGCGCTGTTCTGCGACTTCTTCAACATCATACTTGAAAGAATAGTACAGAACTCTCACGCCAACACCCTTGAGTTTTTATTTATTTATTTATTGGCACAAAAGCTCCTTAATTAGCCTAGGTCTAGTGACTTATGCTCTCAACCATTCCTGTGTGTGTGTTGTTAATCTGCAAAAATGAAAGGGACCTACAGTTTACCGCCGAGTCCGAACGGTTAGATGAGATGCACTTTTTCGAGACAAATTTTACTCCTGGAAAAGACGGTGGCTATGAGGTGGATTCGAACCCAGGCTCATTCGCTTAGCAGTCCGACACACTAACCACTAAGTCACGGGGCACTAGCCTAGAGTAACTATCTTTCAAAAGACTCAAACAATTACTTGCATACCCGACAATATTGACGAAACAACAGAACACAGCGCGATGTCCGTAAAGCTTTTGTATGCATCAACGTCTGCGACTAAACATCACGATAGGAGCTATAGCTGTGATGTAGTAAGGGACTTTGTCTACCTGTGCTCCACTTTTAACTCAAAGAACAACATCATCGCTGACATCAAACGAAGGAAGACTCTGCCTCTTTGGAATAGGAAGCAATTGATTAGGGAAGCACTAAGGTTGTTTCAAGATAACAATTCTTCGGGTGGTTTTAGGTTTTAGGTCCCTTATGTATAAACGTGGAGAAGAGAAGGAGAGTCAGAGTCCAACGTTTCAGATGACTGAGTCATATAGATGCTCTGGTCTGAAAAATCCTTGATTTCGCCCGGGAGGGACGGCGGCGACAAGCTTAAATTTTGTACTCTATCTCAGGCATAACCGTTAAATAAAAGCTTATTTTTCTCCGAAATGACTCCAAGAATTTTTTTTTTAAGAAGGGACATAACTCTTTTGCACGTACTTGCTCTTATGTGCCTATTCACATTGGAATGCCACCTACATCTCTGAAGGAAACAAGTAACATTTACAAATAACAGTTATACTACCTCTTATTCAATAGATTAGAAATTACCTTTCGGAACATCCGATTCGCGTTGTTTTGGACGGTTTCCAGTCTGATAGTCACAAAATAAATGCTGGTGTACCCCAAGTCTTCGTTTTGTCTCCGACACTCTTCCACGTTTTTTATCAATGATCTCTTTTCTAAGACTTTTAATTGGCTAAATTGTTTTGCTGATGACATAACAACACCCTCAGATTCTCTTATTCGTTTCCAGATTTAAGCTTGAGTACAACTCGCATATCTCATATACACAACACAAAACGGATGTTATTAAAAAATGGAGTACGCCATCACAGAAATTATATAATAACGAATTTATGAAAAAAAAAATATTTAAAAAATTGTAGGACATATTTTGATGAAATCCTATTTTTTATTTTTAGTTAAAAACAAAAATTAATGTTTTGAAATTTAGGTACACAAGTTCTTAGAATTTATTAAAATACATCTGACAATAAAGTGTAAAACAAAATTTATTTTAAAAACATTAAATTAAATTTTCAACAATTAATAATAAATAGACAAAAAAATTATAAAACTTTAAAAAAGTTGGTTAAAAAAGAATTTAGTTAAGAAACACGTTTTACATAAAAACCGTTCCTTCGATTTTGAAAAAAAACTCACACTTGTTAACATTCCTTAAAGAAATAGAATGGCATTTAAATTATTATACTGAAAGCTATATACATATTTCAAGAATGCAAACTTAAGCCCGAAAATAACCTTCATTTAAAATCGAAATTAAATAAAAATTACATACCCGTTTTAAAAATATTGATTTTTGAATTTTTTTTAAATTATTTTTTCACCAAAACTTAATCCACACTTAAAATAGTACTCTGATTTTGTTCATACAAATTAATGAAGCCCTTTCCGAGAAAAATGAGCTTTTACTTAACGGTTACTAATTTACTAATCGTTAATATTTGAGAAAAAAAATAATTAAAAAGAATACTCTGAAGAATGTCAAAATAACCCTATATGTTTTATGTATGAGGGGAATGCTGCCCCCTGCGGCCCACCTGCTTGTGGTCACTTAAAGATTAAGGATAAGTGCGAGGTTGGGTATACATATGTAACTATCTTTTCACCTACTCCAAACCCAAAGGGTTGCATAAAGTCGATTCCACCTTATTTTCTTCTACTTTAATTCACGGCACCTAAATTAACACATACAAAATTCTCTTTTTGACTGAATTGCATGTACTTGCTCATATGGCCGCACATAAGAATAAAATTTAAGAAAATTAAAGTGAACATCAAAGTATTTATCCAATTTTTGTGACTTGATTGTTGGAATAAGGTACGTTACGTTGTATTCAGTGAAATAATCTAAATGCCATTTTATTTCGGTTTTTAAATAAAACGGTTTTATTAACCGTTTTAAATATTTAAAATATTAAAAAAAAAAATTAAAAAACGCAAACCTAAGCATTAAATTAATAAACATTTAAACAAAATTAAAAACAAATAACTACCTGTTTTCAAAATATTAATTTTTCAAAAAATTTTCTTTTAATTATTAAAAATACCGAAAAAGTGTTTTCGAAATCGAATCGAATGTTTTCTTCTTGAATATCAATTTTGATTGTAATCGTATCACCAGTTTTTGAGAAAGTTGGAGAAATAAAAGCGGTCCTATGGGAGGTACCGTTTTTAGTCCACTATATTAAATTTTTTTTCCAAAATATAATGCATACCTACAGTAGTACACTGATTTGTTTTTATAAAAATTCTTGGAGCCGTTTTTGAGAAAAAATAAGCTTTTACATAACGGTTATATGACAGGTACCGTTAATTTTTATTCTGTAGAATGTCAAAATAACCTCAAGTTCTAAATTTGAAGACGATTGGCCCAACCGTTGAGGCTACAGTCCAAAATACATCCGTACAGACAGACAGACAGACAGACAAACAAATGGACAGAATTTTGCTTCAATATGTTTCTCTATCATCGTAATGTCATGTTTGGTTGATATATCAACATTTTTAATCTGCACGAATGCATAACTTGCATTATAGTACTTATAATCGCAAGTAAAAAGAAGTGCCGTCGTTGTTTTGTAGCACTGTTATACCAAAAAGTCGTTATTTGGCTGGATTGACATTGATTTTTTCCGAGACACTGCACACAACGATTCTTTTTTTAAATTTAATATTGTTGAAATGAAAATTGTAAAGGTACAGGGGAAAATAGTGACCCGAACAGCAGTATGGAAAACGTGTGTATCAAATGCCTACGTACACTCGGGCGTATACGTATTTATTTTATGATTTTATGCTGCCGAATTCGTAATATATTGAAGAATTGTTTTTTTTTTTTATTTACTTAAATTGCCAATAAGCATACAACATCAACATCAATAACCATATATGTATGCATATTTTTGTTTATTGATAATTCTAAAAGCAATAATTCATTAATTTAATAAGCTAAGATTTTTATTGCAGTGCGAATGTCACATTGATCCTTCGGGCTAACAATGCCAAGAAATTATTCTTATCTGTCTAACTTATGAAAAAAACACGAAATTCCAGGAGTTCAACATCTCCATTTTTCTTTTTATTGTTTGTTGAAATTATACCCACAATCCACAAAATGTTCTATTTGCCTCTTTTACCTTCGAGTAATCTCCAATTGCAAAACGTCTCCCCACACAACGCTATAACACGTGTACATTATGTCCTTACGAACAAACCTAACAATAACTTCTTGCCCCTGAGAGAATAAGAGATTGTGTTTGTTTAAGGATGTCTGCAGGCAAAGCTGTCGGAAACAGTTTCAAGAATTTCGGCCCACAAAGTAACCGGAAAAAATGTCCTCTTTTTATTGGCATAGGCATAAGTTCACCACCATTCTATGCAACAACATCATTTGAAAAAAAAAAACTGACTTCACTCAAAATACAGATATTTAAAGAATCCTTTTCAAACTTAAAGGTTTGAATGGTGGTCGTGTTTTCATAGTTATCAAAGGCAAATAAAATTGGAAAGTTGCAACTCAAAATGTAATAGGTTTGCCATTTTCTCTAGGCGAAATTCTGGCAAAACCAATACTGTTAAGACTATTTATCTTCACAAAATGTCTTTAAATAATAATTGTTAAAAAACAACCAAACCAAAATGTGCATAAGCAACCAAAGAAATATTTTACTAAAATTAATGGTATTTCCAGAATGGAAAAGACAGTTTTTGCTTTTCAAGGATGCGTTCGGGTAAATAGAGATTATTTTCGGAAGTACCAACTCGAAAGATGGTAAAGTAAATATCCATTATTTCAATATGTAGTTGAGATGAGAGATAATCTTCCGAAAAGGAATTAAACAGGAAAATACTTCGTCTCTTAACTTACCTCGAATGAATATCTATAACCAGTAACTAAAGGATAATATAAATGTGGAAAAATGTAATCCCTTCAAGAAGAATATGGGAAAAGGACACTCCATCATGACGACGATATTGTAGACTCTTATTGCATATACTATACTCGCTCTACTTTAAAATGCTATTTATATTCTTTGCGAGTAGCAGAGATGGTTTGATATTTCCCTTTGGAACTATTTTTTTTTTAATTTCAAATGGGTCAAAAGGTTTTCTCTCAAATAACCTTCATTATTTAGGATGGATGATATAAAATAAAGCATTAAGGAATAATCTTCTCCATACATTTATATTTGAATATGATTGAGAAAATTAAATCAGATTTCTTTTGGATCAAAAGATTTGACTTCATGACCATTGCTTAAATATTTCTCTGTGGCTTTAAGATTTGTGGCTTTGAAAGGATTTTACAGATTATAATTCCTAAGCCAATAAAGGAATAAAATATTTGTTTGCCTTTAATTTTAAATTTAAACTCAACAAGAATAAGCTTTATTAGATATATGGAATGGCGTTAACTATAACTTTGTTTAATACAAATTTAAATTTTCTTTCAGAAAAAATGAAAATTTTGTCTTAAATCTTAAGTTAAGATGAGGTTAACTTACTTTATCCTTATGTAAAACTTTTTAAAATGCATTACAACTATGTGAAAATCTAATGAAGTGTTTTGGTTAGAATGTAGCGCCATCTTGTTGGAACCATTTCTTCTCCAAATGACTTTCAGTGGCATGAAGAATAAAAAAATCACTAATCATTTGCCTGTAAAGTTTGTTATTCACGGTTATGTTGGCACTGGTTTCGGATTTAAAGACAAACGGGTCGATGACGCCTTTTGGCTTGTAAACCACACCAAACAGTAATTTTTTCGGGATGTACCAAAAGGCTTATGAGGACGTAAATTTGACGAAGTGCTCTATAAGTTTGGCAAACAGAGCGCGAATTTTGTATGTGTATCATTGTATTTCTCTATAAAATATAGCTCTTGGAGAAACGGTGTTAATTCATATGTTCTGTTATTTTGTGTAATTTTTGCAAGTTTTTTCTTTGGCCAATTTACAAAGATTTAGTTAGTTTATTTTAAAAAAAAGTATCCTATTATGTTACTGAAGGTAATTTCCTATTAATTAAAAAACGATTTGTTCAAATTGGTTGTGTATTTCAAGCGTGATGCGCGTTTAGACGAAACTCTTACAATTTTATTATATATAAAGAAGATAAAGATAATCGCAAGCAAAAAAAAATCAAACACACGTCATTATGAAAAATAATAACGAAAAATTCTATTAAATAAAACAAATTTTTACTTTTTAATATGATTTTAAGTTAATGTATTTATTATTTAAATTACAACATTTATTTTTAACTATTAATATTAAAGTCGCGACGCGCGTTTCGGACTTGCGTCCATCATCGGGCTAATAAATACTTCTCACGTCATTAGAATGACTGCTAGTTCTAGTTTGATTTGGATTTTGAATCCTGTTTCTTATTACAATAAGAAGACCTGATGAGCGGAACATAGTTACCAACTACGAATTTGAAACAATCACAATCTTGAACGTTCTCAAGAAATATGCATATGAAGATACCTCAGTTTGGGGCTATGATTTATAATAACAATATGGGCTCCAAAAGTCACATGAGTATTGCCGATAATATTAGTCTTTTCCAGAGAAAAATCTATTTGTTCCATCATACTAACAACAGAGGTGTCAAATGTAATGCAGAGCCATCTACATTCCAACACTGGAATACAGTTTAGCCGGAAGTTCTGCTCAATGATTTGCACGAAATTGCACGACTGGATAGCATGTACTTGCTCATATGTGCGGTAACATCTTCAAATAAAATTTAATAAAATCCACGACCGGGTCGCAAGAACTTCCCCTTATGCTAGATAATTGCTTAGTGACTACATGTATGTACATAGAAAAATTAAAATAAATATTTTTTTTTCAAGTTTCCTTACTTTTTACTTGCGATTATAGGTACTATATTGCAAGTTATTGTCGCCCTAGTATTGAAGTGCCGTAACCGCCATTTTTACATTTTTGGGAAATAGCGTTTAAATGTTCGGAAGTCTATTGCGAAAAAAATAATAGCTGGGATTTTTTGATTTCTTAGTATGATATATAGTTAAGAATTCTCTTTTATAAACATGTTATTGGACATCTGAAACTCTTTTAGTTTTCAAAATATTTGAACTTTTGCCCAAAATGAGTTTGCCGTAAACGCCACAAAAATCAGAAGTTTGTTTTCTTCATACTCATACGTCAATACAAAGAAAATATGAAAAATAAACTTAAACTTAGTGACTTCATACATTTTTGTACTTCTTTTTCTTAAAGTATACAGTCTTTTGAAAAGGATATTCACTTCAAGTTAAGATACAAACACAGGAAAATTTAAAATAAACTTAAAATTAGTGACGTCATAAAATTTTTGTACTTTGTGTTCTAAAAGGTACGAGAAAATAAAATAGCACTTTTGGAATTAAAACTTAACAAAAAAAGAACATTCTCAATCAATTTCAAAGTTGTTTTTGGATAGTTCATGTTTTTGAGTTGTCTGAATAGTGAGAAAGAGTTGTGAACTTCAATGTTTTTGATATGTTTGTCTATGACACTGGTCAGGAACAGAACATTTTTGGAAGATTGTTTTTAAGTTAGGCGAATTGTGGAGAAAATACATTAATGCAGTTGTCATAATCTTATTCCTGTTTTGAGGCACACAAGAATCGCTCCAAAACTTGTTTCAAAATTTTTATTAAAGCACTTGCTATGGGGTACTCACCGTTGCCGTCAAATTAAAAACACTTAACTTCCTTTTGTAGTAAAATGATGATGCGTTTCCTTTAGGAAGTGAAAAAACGCTCTGGAGATCAAAACATATTATAAAGTTTTTTTGGGTCTAAACTATTTCTGTCCAGGTCTCTCTCAGCTTTCACAGATATTTTTTCATCCCTGTGTCTATCAAATTCAGCAATTTCAAGCAAGCTCTCTATACAAGTTGTACATTTTTGTGATGTTAAGGTGGCTATCTAAATATTTTCGGGTCGAACTTGCCCTGCAATAATGCGAGTCTACTGTTGGGAAGCTTTTAATGTGGTCATGTACTTCGTTAATTTTAGTTAGTGGAGTAACCTTTTTAACATTTTTTCCTTTTTTGGAAGGATTTTGACAGCCGTTTTTATTTAAATTACTAAAGTAGTAATAAATTCTTTTTTCATATATACATAGCGTATTTAAGAACAATTTTTTGCAGACTTGATGAATCCTCTCGCCGATTTGCATATGAAAATGGAAACTTTTTTTTTTTTATTGTAGAAACATTTTCTCGCCTTCGCTTTATTGGAACTTGTTTTACAAGTTTGCAATAAAATGCTGGCATTTCACTGTCCGGTAAGCCAATTCCAGAAGGAATTAGGTATCTTTTCCCTATTTTCATAAGTAAAGATTTTCGTGCATAAATAAAAGCAAGTGTGCTTACATGGTTGCAAGATTTTCTTCTTTGGGTTAATTTTCCCTTCAGCGCTCTAGTACTCCTTTCCAGATTCTCATAATCGTTTTCGAACGTGTTGTTTCCACAATTCTGGTTTCCGTTGTCGTTTTCGTGTTGAAGTTTTTGGAGACACATCACTTTCTGTTTAGAGGAATCTTGAATAAGTATATTAATAATTACAATATTATTTTAGCAACATTTTCACCAGTGTCATACTCGGACGGAATACTTCTTAAAATGTTCGGTAAAGTTCGGTAAAAAAATTGGTGGTTTTTTGTAGTTTCTTATACCAAAGTCTGAGCCGCTTAAACTCAAAGCATTATTTACATCATTCCGAAAATCCTCTTCATTTGGGACCACCTCGTCGAGTAATCTAAAACATGTGAAACATTTGAATAAAACTTCATTCCATTTAAATTATAAGTCCTTACGAAAAAAGTTCCGGATTTATATCGGGCATTGGATAATTCATTTTTAGCGATAGCGAAGCACGTCCTCTCTCCACAAAGCTTACAACACTACTGAAAAAAAATTTTGCTCGGCTGTGGTATTTATACTTTTTTATCGGCACAGGTAGACTTGTATTCACATACGGCAAATGAATTTTTTTTTGTGCTTATGGGTTATGGCGTATGTGCATACGATTTCTAAGCATTGAACTGCAGTTTGTATACACATACGTCAAGTCAATACTGAACGAGCATTTGATTTCTGATGACTTACGTTCCAAGACCATAAGACTTACGTCAAAACAATTCTCAAACAATTGTTTTCGTAAATTGCATGACAAATTTGACGTAAATGCCAAAATTTGGTGTTTACGTCAAAACAATACGTGAACTTGATGATTTTGATGGATATACGTCAAAACTATTCTAAATATCTCAGCAATGAAAAGAGATAGACAAAAACGGATTACAGGTTTGAAAAGAGCGCCCCCAAAAAAATAAGACTACATTCCGAGTTCAAAAAACGCAATTTGGCGATTACGGCACTTCAATACTAGGGCGACGTAAAAATGCATTCGTGCAGATTAAAAAAATTGAGATAACAATTAAACATGACATTACGACGATAGAGAAACTTATTTGAGTTACTGGCAAAATTTTGTCCGTCTGTCTGTCTGTCTGTACGGATGTAAGGCTCCAAGAATTTTTATAAAAAAAAATCAGTGTACTACTATAGGTATGCATTATATTTTGGTGAAAAAAAATTAATGTGGTGGGCTAAAAACGGTACCATATAGAACCTGTTTCGACTTTCTCGAAAACTGGTTATCCGATTACAATTAGAGTAATTTCGCATTATTTTTTTTCGAAAAGTTTTTTTTTTGTATTTTTAATAATTAAAACAATTTTTTTTTTGAAAAATCGATATTTTTAAAACGAGTAAGTAATTTTTTTTTAAATTTTGTTTTTAAATGAACGTGGTGGTCTTGAATTTTTTTTTTAAAGTTGTTAAAAAAACTGTTTTATTTAAAAACAGATCCTACGATTTTGAAAAAAAAAATCACACTTTTTTACATTTCCTACATTTCACTCAATACAATTAAACGTACTTTATTCGAAAAATCAAAAGTCACAAAAATCGAATAAATGCTTTGATGTTAAATTTTATTCTACAATGTGACCTCACATATGAGCAAGTACGTGCGATCCAGTCGGATCGGATCGGATATATGGAAACATTTGGTTCTTTTAATAATGGAGTTGCATGAGTTCCTTGCTTGTTTGTGTTTTTTTCTATTTTCCTCTGTGGAATTGGCTTTGTAGGATCGGAAACTTACTTCTTTGAGCCTGATAGCTTCTTTACACTCAGAATTAAACCAGAAATAAAAGCACGCATCTCTAGAAGAATCATATTTGCGATCATTTCAGCACTGGCATCAATGTCACTATCCAGGAAGCAAAATGACCAGTTAAAGTTGCGAAAATAATATTCAAGCCGTCCCAGTTGGCTTTGTCGTATTGCCAATCGGTCCTGGTAGGAAGTTTTTCTTCAACTGGATGAGTGGAGGATGAGAAATTTGTTGAAATGACACAATGGTCCGAAGTGCCAAATGAAGAAGTTACTCTAATAATGGTATACTTATCATGGTAAGAAGTAAAAAACAAGCTTAGAGTGTATGGGCGACTTGCCCAAGAACATCCGATATTGGAATTGGCACATCGATCAGTTGGGTGAGGTTGTGTAAACCGGCAAAGATCTCGACAAACCTTTTTTCAGGTGTTGTCTGACCAGAATAGCGGAGCTATTTGAAAATGTGTACACTGAAATTCCCCGCAATAACGAACGAAGGGAAATAATTTTTCAGATGGAATCAGACTAGGAATAACTGTCTAGATTTGGGCTCCTATAAATAAAACAATAACGAATTATGTGCTTGCGAACATTGATTTTGACTCCGTGTTGTAACATTGTCCGTATTCGGGAAGGTTTGGTAAGCAATATTATTCCTGCCATAAATGACGGAACCATGATAGGAAAAACTGATAGCACTAAGGTGGCACCATGTAAAACAAATTCAGAATAATCTGCCTGAACAAAAGCCTGACACGAGCTTATATGTATATATATATATGTACATAGATACTTTTTTTGTAACAGCATATAAACTATGGTACTAAATCTTACCCGCGTCCTTAAATAAAATTTTGATAGTGTAACTAAACAGATAATCGAATTGAATAAACTCGTTTTGGATTCCTTTAGTTCTAATGTGTTATTTAGTGATGAGAATTAATTTAATTTAAATAATTTAAGCCCCAATCAACCTTTAAACTCCTTGCGCGATGATATCAATTGTTCGTTGAAAAAAATCATATCCGAAACGGACTTAATCCGCAAAGATCTCGATGTTCACTTCCAAAGTTTATCGCATACAAGCTTTAATATCGGTCTTAATGACATGCTCAAAAATATGAGTAGTGGTATTGCAGCAACAAGAATTTTGGTCGGTGAAATCTCGGATGTTCTGAGAAGAACCTCTACTAGAATGGACGATCTTCAACTTCAACCATATACCCCCATCTACAACACATCAATTTTAACAGTCCCGCAGCCCCATACCCAAACTTATCATATTATGTCCATTCTCGAGGAACTTGAGATTGTTAATAATGACTCTAACCCAAACCGAGAAAGGAAGCTATTGTATACAAAAGCAATAATCCTGAAGCGAGTCCCCTAAAAGTATGGGAATTAATAAATTCGGAGTTCTTTGGTCGAAAACTGACTGGAGTGGTTCCTGCTAACGAATAAACCTAAGTCTTCAAATGTCAATTGGGTACGGACCTTCTTGAAGACTCGCTATTCAATTGACTTAACCAAATGAATTCGGATGACTAAAAGACGTTTTAAAATATTCATTCCGTTGAAATACTTTTTGATCTTTCATCATTCGCGTGATTTTATGAAACTTAATAATATGCGACTCAAACTTCTCAATGATCATAAGTTTTCTCAACCCAAATCTAACCAAAAAACTAACATCCTCAAAAATTGTCTTGATCCAAATTTTACCCTCAAAGCAGGAATTTTCCAAATTTTTTCAAGTCCTGCTACCAACTTCTTTATTCAACCTATTCAGAATCGAAATCCCCCCGCAAAGCTCACTCCAAAAAAAGTATCTTTCAATCTTTCTCCTCTCTCTTCTGGACCCTCTGTGCCATCAACTTCTGTTGTACCTTCCTAACCATCTAACTACCTTTCAACTAGAACCTAAACTAAACGAGCTTTTAAACCCACTAGATTTTGATTTCATCTCCATTAATTTTGATATCAATGTTGCCATTCAAAGGTTTTACATACTACTCTCTTGGTGTATATAGATGAATCTGCTCCCCTCTCTCGCAACAAAAAACTTTATATACTCCCCCCTTTGGTATAGCAATGATTTGTGCAAACTGCGAAACAAACGTAATAAATTATGGAAAATTTTCTTAATCACTTGGTCAGTAATGGATTACTCTAATTACATGGGCGTTTATTATCGTATCTCCGAATTAAGTGAACTTCTTTATAATCAATACCTTTCTTAAGTTGGAAATAATCTTCTCTCCGATCCAAAATGCTTTTTTAATTTTATTGGCGCAAAATTATAGACAACCACATCGTCTGAACCCACAACAATATCAAATTTCTTTGCCTCCATCTTTTCCCAATCATACAGCAGTCATCCGATAACTCTTAACAGTAGTTAATTTAGCTATTTAAATAACTGTCCACAAACTTCTTTGACTTCAATCAAAATTACCAGTGATTTTGAATTTTAATCCTGGCCCTGAAGGTTTCCCTTCGATTTTTTAAAAAAAAATGTGTGCATGCCTTATCCAAATCCTTCTGTCTCTCTCACAGAGTGCTTTTCCCGATTATTCGAAAGACTCCTTTATATATCCAATTCATAAAAAAGGTCCCAAAAATGAAGTTGAAAATTATAGACCGATAGCTAAACGTTTATGCATTCATAAACTCTTTAAAAGTCTAGTCTACAATTCAGTCTATTTCCACTGAAAGTCTATATTTTCCACCGTCTAACATGGCTTTCTTAAAGGTAGGCCAACAAATACAAACCTTATAGAATTGGTCTCTGAAGCCTTAAAAGTTATTGAAAAAGGGTATGAAGTTGACACAATCTATACAGACTATGCTAAAGCTTTTGATAAGTTCTCCCATAAAATCATTCGACTGAAGTTTGATGCTCTAGGTTTTCCACAATGTTTTATTGAGTGGTTAATTTCATACTTTGAGAACCGAATCTATAGAGTTCTTTTCCGTTATTCCCTCTCCAAGCCTATTTTTGCCACCTCTGGAGTTCTTCAAGGCAGTCACCTTGGACCGCTCATCTTTGTCTTTACAGTCAAATCAGTCAGTCTTATTTTAAGAGACTCTTCTCTCTTAAAGTTTGCGGATGATATGAACATCCTGATCATATTCTCCTTCAGAACGATCTTAATCGATTTTTCAATTGCTCAGTACACACATTTTTCTGGAATAAAATATTAGTAAATGCCATAAAATAACATTTTCACGAAAACGTATAGTTGAAACCTCAAGAATTTACTCTTTTCAAAATGACCCATCAAAGTTATTGAATCCATATGTGATTTAGGTGTTCTATGTGATTAAACACTAAATTTTAACACCCATATTGACCAGATAATTAACAAAGCTAATCGTTCTATTTGTTTTATTAAACGTTGGTCTAAAGAATTCAATATCACAGAAAAAACAACTGGGATATTTTAAATGTTAATGTTAATGTTGGAACCAGAATTTAGACACTCAGAACAAACGCGGAAATGCATGAACCTGAGTGCATAGAGAAGACCACAAATGATTTAACAAGCATTCTCAGGGAAGCACTTGAGAAAGCATGCCCTCTTAAGACGGGCAAAATGAGAAAAAAGACACCACCATGGTGGACAGCCGAGCTAGGAAACGTCAGAAAAAAAATAAGAAAACTTTTCAACGTTGCCAAACGCACGGGAATAGACAATGATTGGGAAACTTGTAAATCTAGCCAAAGAAAATTCAAAGCTGAGACACAGTTGGCGCGCGAACTTCGTGGAAAACTTTCTGCAGCAAAGTAGAAAATATCGCTGAATCAGCTAGACTCAGAAAGATCCTTGCCAAAGAACCTATTGCTCTAGGATCTCTCAAGGATCCCAATGAACACTGGACAGAGTCTTGTACTGAGACACTGGAGCTCCTAGTCAAAACTCATTTCCCTGGATGTAGCTACGATGAGAGTAACAATCCAGAAAATATGTATCATGAACGAGTAGCACCACCGGATATTATAACGGAAGAAAGAATAAAATGGGCTATTAGTTCCTTCTCTCCATATAAATCCCCGCTGACAGATGTTACAAAAAAGTGAACAAACCATAATACCACACCTTAAAAACATATTCTTAAATAGCCTCAAATGGGGATATGTACCTAAAGCATGGCGTGAAGTGAAAGTGGTCTTTATACCGAAAGCTGGCAAACCCAGCCTACTAACGCCAAAGACTTCAGACCAATTAGTCTAACATCATTCATCTTAAAGACTTTTGAAAGACTAATAGACATCTATATTCGCAACACAATATATACCAAAGGTAAAAGTGTGGAAACAGCACTTCACAGCGTTGTAAGTACTGGGGAAAACACACTGAAACACAAGGAGTATACCCTTGCTGCTTTCCTAGATATTGAAGGAGCCTTCAACAATGTGAAAAATGATGCAGTGAAAAGAGCCCTTGTGAATCTTAATGTGAATAATACCATTATCGGGTGGATAATGTGCATGTTAAGAAATCGACAGATTAACTGAGAGCTGGGAGGAGCTTTGATTAAAGTATCAACATCGAGAGGCACTCCACAAGGTGGTGTTCTCTCTCCCCTCCTCTGGGTACTTGTGGTCAACGAGATTCTTATAAGACTTTAAAATAGTTGAGTGAAAGTAGTAGCTTATGCAAAAGACAGAACTGGTTCTCTTTACCAACAAAAGAAAAATACCAGTTTGTAATCTTCCTTCAATAGAAGGGGTTCCATTGATCCTGTCAAATCAGGCCAAACACCTTGGTGTGATTCTAGACAGAAAACTGAATTGGAATCTCAATATCAAAGAAAGAAGGCCAAGAAGGCAATGATAGCATTCTATGCCTGTAACAGAATATTTGGAAAAACCTGGGGACTTAGTCCCAAGATTACAATGTGGATGTATACGGCAATAGTAAGACCAATATTGACATTTGGTAATCTGGTCTGGTGGCAGGCTACGAAAATTGCTTCCAACCTAAGAACCATTACAAGAAGGGCTATGAGAACTACCCCTACTGCAGGGCTGGAAGTTATTCTCAATCTAAAACCCTTAGACCTCTTTGTGCAAGAATCTGAAGATCGAAACTGGAGATCGAGTCTAACAGGCCATGCACAGATTCTACAAACATATACGGGCTACAATGTATGACAAACTACACAACACCCCGCTTAGATTTCGAAAGACCATTCACCTAATAGAGAAGACTGGCTTAACTACCAGACACCATACAAATCAGCCATTGATATCTACACAGATGGCTCTAAAATGGAAATTGGTGTTGGTGCAGGTTTCTACTCAGAAACACTCACACTCGAACTGGCCGGATCAATTAGGCTCCCCGATTACAGCTGCGTCTTTTAGGCTGAAGTACTGGCAGTGACGGCAGCTGCATAAAGAGACTGCAATGAAGGCAATACCACCTTTTTCATTGACAGCCAAGCAGCGATTAAAAGCATTTTCTGCCATTGAAATAAAATCAAAGCTTGTAGCTTGCTGACGCGAAGAGCTAAAAGTTCTTGGCGCTCAGCATAATATAAGACTCTGTTGGGTTCCTGGCCACAGTGGTGTGCAACGGTAAAGAAGTCACTACGATTCTGTGTGAGCATACTGAACGGGCATAACAAGCTGCGTTACCACAAAATGAAATTGAAGCTCAGCACGGACGACTTGAGCAGAGGTTGTGGTGACATAGATGTGCATGAGGACACTCCTCATTTTCTCTGTCACTGCCCAGCACTATGCCGCTTAAGAAATTAAGTTCTAAGAAGTCATTTCTTCCAGGACTTCGAAGAACTATCTGAACAAATGGGTACAAACCTTCTCAGATTTACTAATAACTCACAATGGCTTGAGAATGTATAGGTTTTTCATAGGTGCCATGCTTATTGGGCCCAAACCCCTACATTGATCTAAGTGTGATGGACACCACATCATCCATCAGCTCACAAACCTAACTTAACCTAAAGAATTGAATAATAACTATGTGACGAAGTCCATTTATATAACGTACGTTCGACCCACTCTAGAATATTGTAGTCAGGTTTGGTCACCTTACTATGAATGTCATTCCCGTAGAATTAAAGACGTTCAACGAAGATTTATCCGTTTTGGCCTTCGGGACCTTCCTTGGGACGACAGAACTAACTTACCTCCCTACCTTGACCGTCTGAAACTAATCGGGTTACAATCCTTAGCCGTCAAATAGCTGACATTACTTTTCCTTCTTGCGAAGCAGGTTTCCACGGGGAACTTCTTTGGGACAGTAGAAGGGCGGCGCACGCTTGGCGTTGCACGGCTGGGCTCGACGGATTGGGGGTGGTTCTTGCCGCTTCCACTGTTCCCTCCTGTTCAGCAAAAAAAATTATCGTGCCAAAAAAAAAGAAAAAAAAATAAGGAAAGGAAAAGGAAGGAAGAGTAGAAGGAAAACTCTACTCTAAAAGCAAAGGAAACTGTAACACAAACGCGAGGATCCTGGCGATATCCAAGGGAAAACACAAGTAAGTAAAATGCATTTTTTTATAATTAAAAACTAACCTAACTAAACCTATGATAAAATAAAACTATTAAAATTAAAACTAAAAAAAATAAAAATAAATTCCATCACCAAAGAAATACAACTACAAAAAAAAAAAACTTAATCTAAGACCCTATTCTAAGCCCTAATCCTAATGCAGCCTACTTTTTCTCTCCCCTGGATAACGCCATGCTAAAATTCAAACGCTCGTTTGATTTTGTCGACGAGGTCTGGCCAGCCCACCTAAGTATCAGAAGGATACTTCCAAATGCTACCTTCTTGGCCGAAATTGTTGAAGGTAGCCCCTAAAACGACCTACCAGTCACATAACATGTCCGTAAGTATGTCTTGTTGTAGGTCCAACCAAACCTTACCTTAGAACGGCTCTCTCAAGGCTTCACACACCCTTAAGCAATTAATTTAGCAATCCATTAAAAAAAAATAATTCTTTTGTTTTACATGTTAAGTAAAAAAAAATTAAAATTTTATTAACAAACAAAAATAATAAAGTAAAAAAAAAAGTGTTAACTAAATTTAGAATTAAAAAAAATTAAAACAAAACTTAAATCAAAAATTAAAAAAAAGTGTTAAAAAATAAGATCCCAATAAGGGGCCTTTAATGTCCTTTAATGTCTGATGTTGTTGACGAGGTCTGGCCAGCCCACCCAAGTATCAGAAAGGGCTGTCTTAGTTGAATATCGGCCAAGAAGACAGCATTTGGAAGTATCCTTCTGATACTTGGGTGGGCTAGCCAGACCTCGTCAACAACATAATCGAGCGTCTGGAATTTAGCATGTTGATGTCCAGGGGAGAAAATAAAGCAGGGTGCATTAAGATTAGGGTCTAGTATAGGGTTTTAGATTAAGTAGTTTTTTTAGTAGTTATATTATTTTTTTTGGTGATGGGATTTATTTCTATTTTTTTTTTAGTTTTATTTTATCGTAGGTTAGTTTTAGTTTTTTGTATGCACTTTACTTACTTTACGTTTTTCCCTTGGATTTCGCTAAGATCCTCCCGTTTGTGTTACAATTTCCTTACCTTTTAGAGTAGAGTTTTCCTTCTCCTCCGCCTTTCTTTTCCTTTCCTTATTTTTTTCACCTTTTGGCCCGATAATTTTGTTTTTCGAACAGAAGGGAACAGTAGAAGCGGCAAGAACCACCCTCATTCCGTCGAGCATAGCCGTGCTTCTACTGTCCTAAAGAAGTTTCCCCGTGGAAACCTGCTTCGCAACATCCTCATCAGTTGATCCTTGGTAATATTGATTCTGTCCCCCTTCTACGCGAAGTCAATTTTAACACTTATCCCCGTAATCTCCGTTCCAGAATTTTTTTTTGCCTCCCCCATCATCAAACCAATTAAGGGCACCTTTACCTTTTAGTTTGTACTTTGTTTTTTATACATATTTTGTTATTTGTTTTGTTTTTGTTTTTTGTTTTTTTTTTGTAAAAAAGAGCCGTGGGTGGGCCTATTGGCCCATTTCAAAAACCCCACTGCTCCGATAATAAGAACAAACAAAAAAATGTTTCCTCATAAGTCTTAGTTTTAAAGTTAAAACTTGTACTAAGCTAAATAAATAAACCTACAGATAGAAAAAAAAACATTTAATATTTTAACATCTCCCAGAGGAACCAAGCATTTTGACGGAATAAGAAGTTTTTTTTTCAATCTAGTGTCTTATCCACCAGCACACCAATTTTTCCCCAAATTTAGCAAAGTATACGAAATTAATGAGTATGTTGTTTGAAATCATCGATATTGGACTTTGTCTCATTTTTCCATGATGTCGAACAACCTAAATACACACGTAATTGAAAGGGACTTCTATCGCTTGAAAAGGAAATCGATTTCCTCTTTCTGTAGATTCAAGAATTACGTCGACCGACTCCATCAAACATGGTTTTCCACATACATATCGATAAGATATGTGAGGGTTTTCGTAAATTGACATACACTTGCCGCAAAAAAAGGCAAAGTATCCATTTATTTCACGAGCTCATCATAAACTTAAAGGTATGAGAGTATAACATTTTGAACTAACTGGGAAAAAGTAAATTGAAAGTCATGATAGCCATATCATATGACCTGTTACGCACTTTAAGCTCAGATACCACTTGGAAAACACATACAGTTTCCAGTTGACTGGTGAGACAGTCAATTTTCACGCTCAATTTGGTCTTCAAATTGAAATTGCTTATGCTTGTGTTTGCTATGGAAAAAGAGGATGTAACTGGCAGTTTTTTTTTTTGATAAATTTAGGACCACAGGGTTAAGAAGAGCACATGTTAGTAATTAATGGAATTTAATAGTAGGATGGCAATAAATTATTATGAGTAATTTTTTCGGTACATGAGGCAGGACCGGGTCAATATTTTTTTTAGTGCTTTGCTTGTTTGAGGGCATCATTTGACTTCGTTTGGAACAAATTTTACATGTAATAAAAAAGGAGCTTGGTCTTATGAACAGCGATCCTTGACAGACTATGATAGGTTCTGTTAAAATTGAGCAGTCACTTCAGTATTTTTTTCTATATAGTATATATTAGCCGTGTTTTTTTGGGAAAGCTATGGGCAGAGAAGTTGGATTTCCCAAAAAACGCATCGGCTGCCGCCTATTATCTTATGTCAAAATTGACATTTCGACTACTTGAGACAACGGGGTTTGTTCGTAGAATCAGGTATTTGCCAAAAACGTTTATGGATGATGAAATGGTAATTGTACTTGGTGGCTGGGATTTGTTACAAAGATATATTTTAGTAACGCAGTTATGCACGTTCAAAGCTGCAAAATTGCAACAGTAAATAGTAAATAATATTTAAAATAATTATATTTTAAAACGTACTCCTCATTAATTAATTTTTTTTTTTTATAATTAACCCGCACTAAAGGGATTTTGACTATCCTTATAATGTTAGTTAAACACAGCGAGGGCTTTAGGAAAATAGGGAAGGATGTGAAAGGAGGTAACGATGCACATTTGTTTTAAAGTTCTGCACTTCAAAGAGAGACGGAAAAACAGACTAAAGAAAGAATCCCTGTACTTGACAATATATGTCCGCAGTGGGGCTCAAGGGTATATTGATGGGCATTCCTTGCAGTGCAAATATTACGATTGAATCGTTTCAGGGGAGGAATGTAACTGGCTATTTCGGTAGAGCATTGTATATGGAAGTAGCGATAAGATAATGAAAGTCAGGAGACATTACGTCTGTGTCAAGACGCAACTTTCGATTTGTTCAGTTCAATATATGTATATAAAGTTTTTTTTAGCGTTTATTTTGTAAGAATCAGATTTGAATCCGTCCAACTTGTATTGACCGTTTCGATAGGTAATTAATAAAGAAGAATCTTCAAATTTCTGATTTAATTTAATTTTGTAGGGTGCATTCAAGTAAATTAACGCTAAAGTGATATAAAAAAAAAACAAATAGTGGTAGAATTATTGACTACCGTGGTAGATGTAGTAGATTTTAAAATTCTTCAAAATTGTGGTAAATCTACCACAATGGTGGAAAAGTGACAACACTGACAGTGTATAAATGCGGTATTGCAAGTTCCCTCGATGGAGATGTGATTAATAAAAATGGAGATTAAACTATTTGATAAGGCAACTTAGTTGTAGTCAAATGAACAAATGAAGGTGTTGTTTTTAGTGAGTAAGAATCTACCCTACAATAGGAAGATTTTTTCATCTCTCGCCGTAGAAAAAAAAAGTAAAATGAATAAATTTTTTTTTTTCAAACAATTAATACAGTTTTTCGGGCTAATTTTTTGTCACAACAAATTATTCCAAGTGATTTGCCATCGATTCGTATAAGTTTCATGTTTTAAATCTTTTTCTAACAAATGAAAATATAAGAAAATGTTTACCCATGGATTTTACTGATCGCTATAATTGGCCCCTTAAAAGGTACTCGGAAAATCAGTTTTCTATAAGATTTTGTCCAATCGAAATTCTGTTTCAAAATATATACTTCATTCGCTTGCTCTTTGTCTTGTGAGTATGGAAACTGAAACCAAGCAGCATACATCCACATCAACTAGATTATTTTCAAGCATCCTTAAATCCAAGTGTTAAAGTGTCAGAAACGTTGGCATCAGATAGTTTGTGTTGAGATGTTTCTGATAAATTATTCTTTTTTTAGGGAAGCCTTTTACCAGTTGCATAGTACAAAGTCACATGTCCTTAAAGGCACTCTACTAGTCCTTGCCTTTGTTTATGTTAATGCCGACAAGTGAAAACAGCAGCATCAGATGGCAAAGGTGTCGACTCAGCATGCCCATGCTATACACTACCTACAGGAAACGTGATGAAAGTTTAGATGAATTTTTATTCACTTTACGTGGGAAGTAGTTTTACTCTTCACAAATTTGTAAATAATGTCATCTGAAGAAGGAGGATCCACAACACCCTGGTGTGTTAAAGTCTGTGGTAGAAAATGAACATTTACTGAATGTTCTTTTAATAAAATTACACTTTTAGGTCCCTTAAAGTGTAATGCAATTTATTTAGGGAAATATAAGACATGTGTGCGGAAAATATAGTTTTATGGGATCATAAAACCTTTTCGGTTTTTTTTTGTAAGAGCATGGTTCTTAAAAAGTCTCTCTTCACATATTTGTATTTTTATTTTTTGTTTTTATGGTGTGAGTATAAATACAAACATATAATTTATAGAAACCGTTGAATTAAGTTGCATATGCCAAATAAAAGAATTCATTTTGGAAGAATAAGTTCGATCACCACAAAAAAATTTAAATCTCACCGAAAAGTGGTAAAAATCGTTCTACCTTTTTTGTGAAAGTAAAATTATAGGACTTTATATATATAACTCTTCTTTGTTAGATTAGTACTTACCTTGCGAACCGTAATATTGTGTTGGACGAATTCATGTCTGATATCACCAAATAAATGCTGATATGCCCCAGGACTCTGTTTCGTGTCCCACTCTTTTTCTTATATTAATCAATGACCTGTTATCTGAAACAACTAATTTAATTTTGCTGATGACGGCACTTTCATGATATTTTATTGCAATTTTCATAAACAATTTTGCGAAATGCGAAATAACCAGCTGCATTTCTCCTCTTAAACAATTCAACTTGCACTCGCACTGCTATCAATTTATGGGCATAACACCTAGGAAAGTTTATTATCACGGAAATTAATTTGGACCTTCACTGCACAGTTCGACATTATCAGAGTTGTGCTTTGGATGTTAGTATTTTTAAATGGTAAGTGATTTGTGTGTCGTCTATTCTAATGTTCGCAGTTTAAGGAATAATTTCTTTCGGACCAGCTATTTTGGCATTAAGTGAAACTTAGGTTGGAGTAAATACTGATTTATCAGAATTTGCTCTACATGGGTATAGCTTGGTGCCATTACTCTTTTACCATCATGGTCTCGTGGTCTATGTTAGGAATGATATTTCTTGCCAAAACCTTCCCCAATACGGACAATGTTCCAATACGAACTTTTACGTCTTGTGGCTCAAATTCCCTGTCCGCAAGTATGTCATTAATTATTGTTTTATTTACAGGATTCCAAATCTCGACAGTTATTGGACTTGTAACTAGTTTGATGCGCTGTCTGATTCCATCTCGAAAATTGTTTCCCTTTGTCCTCGCACTGAAATCGTTATTGCGGGCGATTTTAATGTACACAATTCCAACTAATTTCTCGTCCTTCACCCATCCAGTTAAAGTAAAACTTCCCACAAGGAACGTTTGGCAATACGAGAGAACCAAATCGCCAACTAGCTCCCCATTTTATAACAAAAATATTAAAATGGGAACAAAATTATTTAAAAACAACGGCAACGGTTTTCAAAGCCAGAAATTGGTTGTTTAATCCAAAATTTTAATTATTTTTTTCACGGCTATAGTTTTGAAAAAAATTGAAAATTACTAAAACTACATTTTATGAAATTGTTTTTTTGCTTGCTTGTATACATATACAGTATACAATTTTTAAAAGTTTTCTTTGTCCGTCTGTCTGTTTGAGTAAACGCGGGAACGGCTGCACCGATTTTGACGGGACTTTCAGTGGCAGATTGCTGATGTTTTGGAGAGTTTAGCTTGCATGCGATTTTTTTTAAAACTATTATAAACCAGTATTACCGACCGATTGCACTTATGTCCCTTCTATCCAAGGTCATGGAAACACTTATTAATTATAAAATCAAGAAATATCTCGAGGAACGAAAGCTTCTAAATGACCGACAGTATGGCTTTCGTAGCAATAGGTCCACTGGTGATATGATGGTTTATCTCATCGAACAGTGGAACAAATCTCTACATCGTTTCGGAGAAAGTAAGATTATTGCACTCGATATTTCAAAAGCATTTCATAGAGTTTGGCACCAGGCTCTTTTATCGAAAATGCGTGCTTTCGGTTTCGATGTTTCTTTTCTTCGCTGGATTAGAAATTACCTTTCGGACCGTTCAATAAAGTTATATTAGACGGGTTCAAATCTGATATCTTCAAAATAAATGCTGGTGTGCCCCAGGGCTCCGTTCTGTCTCCGACTCTCTTTCTCATTTTTATAAATGATCTCCTCTCTGAAACTTCTAATCCACTAAACTGCTTCGCTGATCTTTTGATCTGGCTACTATCTACAAATCATACATTCCCAAGACTAGAATATAACTCCCATATCTGGGCGAGTGCTCCATCAACTCACTTGAGTCTTTTGGATGGTATTCAAAGAAAAGCTTTCAAGTTGATTGGAGATGATGTCATCATTAGAACATTCACGTCACTAGAACATCGACGGAATGTATCATGTCTCTCTTTTTTCTACCGTTATTTCTACGGTCAATGTCCTAGAGAAATAGCCAGTTGCATTCCTCCCCTTAAACAGTTTCACCGTAATACTCGTGCTTCCAGGAATGCCCACCAATTTACTCTTGAGCCCAATTTCGGTCGTACAGTCAAGTACAGAGATTCGTTCGTCAGCCGTACAACTCGAATGTGGAATCTTTTGCCTAACTCTGTTTTCCCCTTCCGTTATGATGTTCAAAAGTTTAAAACCAATGTGTATCGGCAACTCCTATTAAACCCTCTCCTTCTTTCCTAAGCTTGCGCTGTGTCCACCGACAACAAAAGGATAGCCCAAATCCCTTTAGCGTGTGCAAATTACAAAAAAAAAAATTAATTCATGATTTTGTCGTTTTGAAATGTTCAATATGTATGTATTTTTTAAATAAATTTTTCTTTTCAAAAAAAACTAAAAATAAAAAAAAGGATTTTATAAAAATCGGTCCTAAAATTTTAGAAATGCTTCTTCATAAGTTCATTATTTGAAAAGTTTTTTTTTATTTTTACTAAAAACCGTTAAGTGTTGTAGTTTTGACACTTTATTAGTTCAGACCATGCTATTTTTCTACGTAACTGGTTTCTCGTTTCTCTCAAAGGTCTTGTATTCCAATGTTTTTAATAGTAATAAAAAAGTAATATTTTAACTATGTGTCTGCAAGGCTTAATTCCATAAGACGTACTTGCGTGACCCAGTCGTGTCCATTTTTACCTGCGATTATAGGAACTATAAGGTAAGTTTAGGATTCGTGAATATAAAAAAAATTGAGATAACAAAGAAACATGACATTACGATCATAGAGAAGTCTAAAAAAGTGATCGAAAAAAAATGTCTGTCTGTCTGTCTGTCAGTATGTATAACGAGCTGCATCATAAACGGCTTAATCGATTATCTTCAAATTTGGTGTGTATGATTATTTTGGCATTCTCCAGAGGGAAAATTGAAATTTTATTTTTAGTCCTAAAAATAAGGGTACGTGCAATACGATCGTTTAGGAAAAGCTTATTTTTCTCGAAAACGGCTCGAACGATTTTGATGAAAATTTTTGAGATTTTTTTTGTTGGTAATGGCTACCATTTGATTAGAACCAAATTTTCGGAAAAGTCTATTAACGGTACCTTTCATATAACGTTTTTTAATTTTGGGCTTTCTCGGTAACGGCTTTTTGGATTTCTGTCAAATTTTATATTTGAGTAGATCTAGGTAGCTTTATTAGTTCTGCTTATCAACATTTTTAATAACTTATTTTCTAGTGAAAATTAATTTTTTGATTTTTTTTTTCAAAAGTCAATATTTTTAAATGTAATGAAAAAAAAAATCACATTTAGATATATTAATAAACTCTAAAAAACTGCATATCAAAATTTAAAAAAAAAATTTTTCACAAAACTAAAAATAAAAAAACTGGATTTTATGAAAACCGGTCCTACAATTTTCGAAATAAATTTTTCATAAATTCTTTGTTATTTAAGACGTGTGATGGCATACTTAAATTTTGCTAAAAAGCGTTAGGTATTGGGGTTTTGATACTTTTTATAAGTTCAAACTTTTGCAACGTAAATGTTACTTGTTTCTGTCAAAGATCTTGTTTCCAATGTAATTAGGCACATAAGAGCAAGTACGTGCGACCCAGTCGTGCCCAATTTTTTTCTAGTTTGATTTCGTGTCCACTAATAATTCCCATAGACTGTAGCTTGTTTTAAGCTCACTATGGCACGACTGGGTCGCACGTACTTGCTCTTACTATATATATAAAAAAAAACTTTGTTCATCGAAAATCATTTCGTAAATTCTGTGAATTCTTTCTATTTTTTTTGTATATTTTAACATTTTAATTTTTTTTTCAAGACAGCAAGAGTAAAAATATTACAAAGAGGAAAATCTTTCGTACGTTTCATCCTCCAACACCCTCAATTTTTGTTTCTCTTTTGTATATTATTTATTGTGTTTTACGTATACTTATCAAGTATGTAGGCATTTTCAAAAGAATTCTCTCTTTATAATACTGTTACTTTAAGCTTATGGTATCCCGAGTTTTTTTTTTTAATTGTATAATGTTTATAAATTCTATGGTTACTACTTTATTATTATAACTTGTTAAGAATTTCAGCAATGTTTGAATTGTTCCTCTCCCACTTTATTTATATACCTATCTAATATATTGTATCTACCTACCAAAATTAATTAATGAATACACATCTGTAAATACAATTATAACTTCCTATGTACATACATATATTTACCTATCTATAACTAACTGATTATGTTTATTAATCCTTCGTTAGTGCAGTATTACACTTAGACGTTCTGTAGTCCGCGTGTTTCGTTTTGAACCATTGTTCCGTCCATGTCGGAACGTATCGCGTGTTTTTGACAGCTCTTTTTCATTATTACTTTCTGGCCATGATACCAATGGCTGCGTTCACATTTTGTGTCCTTTGTATTGTTGTTGTAATAAGCCTGATTTAAAACAGCGAATGCAGAGCTGATTGAAGAACAAATGGAAACAGAGGGAAAATCCAATGGTATCTTAAAATTTGTTGGATAATTTTCTCTTTTAAAGGAAAATGTGATGAACAGCTAATTATGTTTTGCTACTGCTTCAAATTTAAGGTAATTTGTTTGGTTAGGTTTGTTCGCTCACAAAAAAATGGAGTTTTGGTATCCGAAATGCAAATCAACTAAAACTATAAACCAATGCCGAGGAATAAAGAAGACTCTATTTCACACTTATTTGCGTCTTTGCAAATACGTCTAAGTGTAATACCGCACTTACTTATCATGATCACTCAAATACACATTAAACCAATATAGTAGAAATATATAAATATAGAAACTTACCTGGCACATTAAGTTGATGAACTAAATAACTAAATAATACATTTCGAATGTACAACGTACATTGTACATACATTGGCATAATAATATCAATGAAATTTCGATTAATTTATTTATAATTTCTGTCTTCACCATAAACAAGAGTGCTAACTTAAGGGACTCAAAATTATTTCCTCATAAAACTCTTCAAAAAACAATATATATAAACGCAAATAACGGTAACTTTAAAATAATTAAAATAACCGCAAATTTTTACCAAGAAGCTGCTTCTTGTTACATAAACAACATTAAATACAACCTCCTGTGACAACAAAGGAAATTAATATCTTAAGCAAAGCCAACAACCACAATGGCCATACTTCAATTTCCTTTTTCGCACCCCTAGCTGACACACACACAAGCGAGTTATTTTACAACAATAACACTTAATAGAGATGCAATTTGCAGAGGGGATTCTTTAACCCCACTGTGTGTGCATCACGGCATACACACCCAGCTCAAGGACCAGAATCTTAATTAACTTTTCTCTGGCCCTTCGGCGTCCTAACATTGGTTTCGCTTTGAATATCAATGCAAAGGAGTGTCAGTAATTTCATTTTCCTTCCGATGAATGGAACTAAAATCTGGGGCATTGAATGCATGAACTTGTTTTAACTCAATCATTTTTTTCCTTTTATTTTTAACTTCGAGCATTAGAAAAAAAATCCTATTTGTTGGATGTTCCTTTTGTGGACCTTTGTGCATAGATTATTTCATCCTTTTAAACACCTGCAGTGAAATACACAGATATCTTTAAGTTTTTCATAAAATACATTGTATTGCGTTTTTCAGCTTTAAGTTATGCAGTAATGCTTAAAAATACATTTGTTGGGAAGGAATGTCCTGTGGGCCTAAAGGTACTGTTCAGGACAGTTTCCTGGATGTATGGCTTTACAGCCACCTCGAAAGGATCTCCTTAAACACCTAAAACGACTTAAAACAAATGCAACACATCTGCCCATGGCAGGAGGAAAATACAGAATCCGGCAAAGGGTTGCACATTCGTGTAGTGTGATTTAAAAAACCATCTCTGTACCTAACAGTACTTCCAAGTTGGGACGAAAGGTAAATTGTTGGGCATTTCTAACAGTGCAAGTATTACGTTAGAATTCTTTCAGAAGAGGAATGCAACTGGCTTTTTCACTGGAGTTATAAGCAATTAATGAACCATACGCAACATTACTGAGGTACTTAAAAGTGCAAGTGCAAAATTACAAAAGGTTTTCCTAGTAGGTACTGTTTTAAGCTGTTAGTCGCTTTAACACCAGCTAGTGCTTCTAACTCGTAGCTATGATGATTTGTTTCCTCCTGTATTGTTTTCCTACAATAATAACCTTTCCATATTTTTGCAAAAGTCCTGCAGCGATGCGAAGACTGCTAGCATATGTATGTAGCTCATGGTCAGCTGAAAGTTCGTACAATGTTAGTACAGGTTTGTTTATTAGTTTTTTTTTTAATAGGTTAAAGGCTGTTTGTTCTTGGTCACAACATTGAAACTTGGAATTCGTTTTAGTAAAGAAATTTCCTAGGGGTGACAGATTTTTGTTTGTATTAGACTTTTCCCACAAGCGGAAATAGAGAATAGGCGCGAAAGTGCGCGTAAAACACTTTATTTGAATGCATATAGCCTTGTTTTGTTTTTGGTTTTCATAACTATTATAAGTGAACACCAAATCAAACTAGGAAAAAAATGGACACGGCTGGGTCAGACGTACTTGTTCTTATGTGCCTTACAACATTGGAAGACAAGATCTTTGAGAGAAACGAGAAACAGTTACGTAGAAAAATTGCATAGTCTTAACTATTGAACTGTCAAAACTACAACACAACGGTTTTTGATATTTCTGTTTGGGGTACCCCGTCACACGTTTTAATTCAAATAATAATGAATTTGTGAAAAAAAGAGTTTCTAAAATTGTAGGACCGATTTTATAAAATCCTTTTCTTATTTTTAGTTTTTTAAATAATTTTTTTTAATGAAAAAAAATAATGAAAATTCAAAACAACAAAATCATTAATTAATTTTAAATAGAATAAATTGCATGACTGGATCGCACATACTTGCTCATATGTGCGGTCACATCGTCGAATAAAATTTAAAAAATGGGCACGACTGGGTCGCTTCTTTTCTCTTATGCATTGGAATTGATTGCATTGGAAAACAATTTTTTTTTTAATTTTAAAATTTAAAAAAATTTTTTTTGATAAGTTTTAAATATTGAATTTTCAAAAAAGAAATAAGTGCACGACTGGGTCGCACGAACTTGCTCTAATGTGCGACAGTGGACTTGAAGCTTTAGATTTTTGAAAAAAGGATGTAAAAAATCATTTCAAATTTTGTTAATCATTTAAAAAACAAGGTGTTTTGGAAAAACTGAAGTGAGTCATTTAAGGAAACATTTTTTCAAAATTGTTACCAGTTTTTTTTTTTTTTGAAAAACTTTTCGAAAACATATTCCAATTTTTTTGAGTATGCCACCATCTAGCAGCTGGTAGTTGTTATCAATAAACAAAAAATTAAAAACAATCTTTTATATTTTGAATTAGTTTAAGAGTTTTCTTGGAAAAAACTAAGTATGCAATAAAATTTGAAAATTAAATGTCTACCGAGGAAAAAATAATATTGAAAATCGAAAAAATACTTGCATTTTTTTAGTATGTCATTATAAGGAAATCTGTAGTTTTCATCTAGAAAAATTATTTAAAAAAATTCAATCAACCCGTTTTCAAAATATTTCAAAATCCAATTTTTTTTAGAAAATTTTAAAAAATTAAAAAAAAAGTTTTTGAAAAATTTGAAATGCAATATTAATGGAATTATAAATGAATTCCTGTGTGCAAAATTTTATTGAAATCGGAATTATGGTTCAAGATAAAACCGAAATTTGAAAAAACCGTTTTATGAGAGGTACCGTTATAGAAGAAATTTCGAAAAAAAATATTCTAACCGAAAGATGTATTGTTTTAAAAAAATAGCACCCTGAAAGTTTTATCAAAATCGTTAGAGCCGCTTTCGAGAAAATCAAACTTTTCGTTACAGATTGTATGGCAGGTACTGTTATTTTTTTACCTAGAGCAAAAACTGAAAAACACTCCTGAGATATTACCTAACAAATACTAAATACCAAGTTTGAAAAAAATCGGCCCATATGTTTAGGCTGTAGAGGCGCGAACAGACGGACAGACAGACAGACAGACGGACTGAATTTCCCGACCCACTTTTTTCAACTTCTCTATAATCGTAATGTCATGTTAATTATTAGAATTTTTTTGCACGAATCCATAACTTGCATTATAGTACCTATAGTAAGTAAAAAGTGTCAAAACCACAACACTTAATTTTTTTTAGTAAAAATGGAGTACGCCATCACACGTCTTGTATAATAAAGAATTTATGAAAAAAGTATTTCCAAAATTGTAGGACGGATTCTGATAAAATCCTGTTATTTACTTGCGATTATTGGGATTCTAAGGCAAGTTTAGGATTCGTGAATATAAAAAAATTAGAAAAAAATGAAACATGACATTACGATCATAGAGAAGTCTAAAAAAGTGATCGACAAAAAATGTCTGTCTGTCTGTCAGTATGTATAACGAGCTGCAGCCTAAATGGCTTCAGCGATTATCTTCAAATTTGGTGTGTGTTATTCTTTTGGCATTCCCCAGAGAGGATATTTAAATTTTATTTTTAGGCCTAAGAATATGACCGTTTAGGTAAAGCTTTTCTTCCTCGAAAACCGCTCCAACGGTTTCCCAATAAAGAAGAGTTGTATTCCGAATGCCAAACTCTATCAAATGCTTTTGAAATTTCAATAAAATCAAGTAAAAATTGATCCCATTTTTTGCTCTAACAAACCACTTTAGATTTTCAGTGGACTTATTACTGCAAAAGCCGTACTGCCGGTTTGTGTTATGACTTTTTAACAGATTCACTCTTTTAGGGAATGGTTAAAAACGCGGTATATGCATTAAATCACAGTTATAATCAAGACGTTTTTTTCCTTTACTTCTCGAAGACATGATTTAGGTTTTTTATTTATTTAAAAAAATTCAAATTCTGATTTGATTTATTCACATCCTTAACTTCCGGCTTGATTATTCCCTTTCCTCTCTTAATTTACATTAGACCTTTGACCTGTTTTCTTTTAGGCCATCCTTTTTATCATTTATACATTATAAATAATTCAAAAGCAAGACTCGTAAGCATTACGAGAAGACAAGAATAAAGTAATGGCTTCCAATTTAAGGAATCTATTTATCTATTTTTCCTTGGAATTCATCTGCTATTTTGTTCAACAAAAAAAGATACGAAAATGTAACCCTTTTTTTTGGTATGCCCGAATTAGAGAATCCTTCCTTAAAGGAGGATTAAATTTCAAAGATCCATAGTTATTGAGGCATTGATGTGCATAAAAAAGGGTTACATGCTTTTATTAACATTTTATCGAAGTTTCGAATTAATTCAAACATGTGTGCCTATATGCGTATTCTTTGAGTTCAAAAAGATTAATTTTGTTTGATAGTTTTTAAGAAAGATTTGTAGAACATATTAGATTCTCGTGTGATTTATCAATTTGTTCGTTGAAAAAAACTATCTTTATATTCATGAAAAGGAAATGCTGTGATGTCGATATGACACATATTCACACTCTCCTGAATAAAAATAAGGTCTTTGAAATATTTTGTCTCTGGAGCAAGTTGAACCGACTAACTCAAATTACAGGAATCGAAATTAAATCCTTTAAGTGTTGAAAAACTCGGATTAATATTGAAGTGCAATACTTTTTTTCTACCACCACATCCACACCCATTATTCTCGTTTGCTTACATTACTTACACAATTTTCTGCCACTCATCCTCAAAACAGTCCAGTGAACCAGAAAACATTCGAATACATCACAAGGATCCATCAAGGGAGATTGATTTCTATTTTATTCGTCGGCAACCGGAGGCCAAGGACATACATGTACATATCTCATTTCTCATCGATGATGGCGCACATCGCAGGTCCCTTTTAAACATAAAACATCTTCAATTTCATGTCAAATGAAGCTGAATCACTTACAGGCGTTCAGATTTAGTGGTTGTTGTTTTTTTCTTCTGGAATTCCAGAAACAGAACAATGAACCATCCGTAAAATAGGAGACTTGAAGGTACTTATTAGCAATCAGGACAAAAAGACAATCATAAAGTTAAGCATGTTTGAGTAAATCTAATAAAGATTGGCAAAGTTAAGAAAAAAAAATAAATATATTTGACTTATGATGAATACGGGGGCACATGTCGTGAATATTTTTGCTTTTCTGCTGAGTGGTATTATAGACTTTTATTGGCCACTCGAGTCAACGGCCATCGGGCCTTGAAAAATATGCCAGTCTTCAGACAGAAGTATGACTTATAACGGAAACATAATATACATACATTACATATGTATGTATGTATATGAAAACTTTCCATCTTTTTAGTGGGTATTAAAATAGACTCAAGTTTTGGGTGCGCCTGCAGTAAAAGGCATTAAGTGGAGTTAGATTGTTGTACTTCCCTCGGGTCGTCCTACATATGTATCTCTGGGGCAATGGCAAGGAACTGCAGCAACTACACCGGTTAAAAATGTGAGCGTATTTTTTAACATCATTTATTTTACAGCCGTATGTAATACAGTAAATATTTTTTTTATATTCCGTAAATATTAAAGAATTTTTGTAATTATTTTGTATTACATTTTAAAAGTTTTGTGTTGATCTATTTATTTGTAATACAAAAATAATTAAAATGTAATCGTATGAATTGAAATATATTCCTTTAATATTCTCTACCAGGACCGTTTGACAATACGAGAAAGCCAACTAGAACGGCCTGAATATTTTTTCCGAAATTTTAACTGGTCACTATGCTTCCTCGATAGTGACATTGATGCCATTGCCGAAATGATCACAAATTTGATTCTTCTAGGGATGCGTGCTTTTACTCCTAACATAGTAAAAAGCATTAAGCCTAAAGAAAAGTCCTGGTATCACTCTGAGTGTAAAGAAGCTATCATGCTCAAAGAAGTAAGTTTCCGATCTTACAAAGCCAACCCTACAGAGGAAAATCGGAAAAAGTACAAACAAGTAAGGAACTCATGCAACTCCGTTGTTAAAAGAACCAAATTTTTGTATGACCGCAATTCTGCATTGCCTCAAAGACAGTACAAAATTTTGGTAATTTCTAAAAAAATATTAAAAACTCTTTAACATCTTCGGTTCCAACGCTCATCGACAATAACAAAACAATGGTTTACTCTTCAGAGAAGGCAAACTTGCTCGCCCCCTATTTCGTTGCCAGCTCCACGATGTCTTACAGCAACGTTGCCCCTCCTGTACTTGGGAATGTACATTTTTCCATGGGACAGATTTTTTTCCGCACTCGTAAAGTAGCAAGAGTTCTCGATATAAACAAATCCGCTGGCCCGGATGATATATCCCCGATTCTTCTGAAGAGGTGTTCTTCCACACTGGCAAAGCCTCTGCGTAAGCTTTTCCATTGCTCCTTCTCTTCTGGAATGTTTCATAGAAGATGGAAAACAGCATTTTTCCAGCCTGTCCCTAAGAAAGTTGACCCATCCTCCCCCTCCTCCTACCGACCCATAGCACTAACATCCCTTCTTTCTAAGGTCGCTAATTAACCGTAAACTCGGCTCTCGAAGCCCGAACGCTGCTCCATGACCATCAGTATGGCTTCCGCAGCAACCGTTCCACTGGTGATCTGATGGCATATTTCTCCAAACAGTGGAACAAATCTTTACACCGCTTTGGTGAAAGTAAGATTATTGCTCTTGATATCTCCAAGGCATTTGATACTTCGTTGGATTAGAAGCTATCTTCTGGATTGTTCAATACAAGTTGTATTGGACGGATTCAAGTCTGATTCCCACAAAATATATGCTGGTGTGCCCCAGGGCTTCGTTCTGTCTCTGATTCTTTCCTCTTTTATAAATGATCTTCTGTCTGTTACTTCTAATCCATTTAACTGTTTTGCTGACGACTCTACCCTCAGCTTTTTATATTCGTTCGATAATTCAAGTCCTTCGCCTTCCGGCGTACAATTGCAACGGTACCGTATGTCAAGCTCATTAAACTCCGATTTATACAGCATTGTTAAATGGGGTAATAGGAATCGTGTGGAGTTTAATGCTTCGAAAACTCAATGCTGTCTTCTGTCGTTAAAGCTAAACATACCCCCATGCCATTGTCCATCAACGTCACTTACATCGAAGAAACCGAAAAGCTCTCAGTATTCGGTATGTGTGTCAACGACGACCTCCGTTGGAACGACCATATATTTGAGATCGCTAAGAATGCTGCTAAGTGCTTAGGTTTTCTGTATCAGTGTAAGAAGTATTTTTCCCCATATGATCTGGCTACAATTTTTAAAGCGTTTAAAAATAAAAATAAATTTACTGGCGCGACAGCTCCTTAAGGAGCCAAGGCCTAGTGACTCTCAACCATTCCGAACGCTACATGAGATGCACTTTTCCGAGATAAAATTTTCTCTTGGAGGTTTTGCCAGTTCCTCGCAAGAAGCAGTGTCCCAGAAAAAAAGGTGGCTATGAGCGGGATTTGAACCCAGGTTCTTTCGCTTAGCAGTCCGACACACTAACCACTTAGCCATGGGGCACTAAAAGTTTAAAGCGTTTATACGCCCTAAGCTCGAGTATAACTACCACCTCTGGGCAGGTGCTTTACAAACATCGCTTCACCTGCTTGATAGAATACAAAATTAAGCGTTAAGATTTGATAGGAAATAGTACTGCCGCTGAAACAATTTCCCCTCTCGAACACGGACGTTATGTTTCATGTCTTTCCTAATTTTATCGTTTCTTTTTAAAAAAATGTTCACTCGAAGTAGCCAGCTGCATTCCTCCCCTTAAAAGTTTCTCCCGTAATACTGGTCTCGCAAGAAATGCTCATCAGTTGACCCTTGAGCCCAATTTCGGACGTACGGTGAAATTTAGGTATTCTTTTTTTAGCCCAACAACACGAATTTGAAATAGTTTACCAAGCGATATTTTCCCTTGCCATTTTGATTTGCAAGCATTTACAACCAATGTTAACCGACACCTTCTGTCCTTCCCCGTCCTATTATCCTAATGCTCGTGCAGTGTACTTACATACATTAAAAGGAAATCAAACAGTCCCTTATGCGCGCGTCAAATATTAAAAAAAAAACGTCTCAATGGATTTCAATCAAATTTTATATTTGGAAGGACCATACCAACAAGCATACCAATATTTTAAAAAAATATTTTTTTCTATTTATATTTAATTTTTTAATTTTTTTTTGAAATTCAATATTTTTTAAAACTTATCAAACAAAAAAAAATATTTAAAATCTTAAAATTAGGTGTGTATTAATAATCTCTGAAAAATTGCATACCAAAATCTCAAACAAATTTATTTTTCAAAAAAAACAAAAAGAAAAACTGGATCTTATCAAAACCGGTACTTACAATTTTCGAAATAGTTTTTTCAAAAATTCTTTGTTATTTAAGACGTGTGATGGCGTAATTCATTTTTACTAAAAACGGTTAAGTATTGTGGTTTTGATAGTTTTTAAAAGTTCAAACTGTGTTACTTTCAACGTAAATGTTATTTGTTTAATCAAAGATCTTGCCTTCCAATGTAATTAGGCTTATAAGAGCAAAGGCTTATAAGAGCAAAGAGCAAATACGTGCGAACCAGTCATGTACATTTTGACTTGCGTTTATAGGTACTATAACGCAATTTATGGATTCGTGCATCAATCAGTTGAAGTAAATTTTTAAAAACTTGTTCTTTAACGGAACCTCTCACAGAACCGGTTTTTTCAAATGCGTTTTTATCGTTAACCATTATTCCGATTTCAATAAAATTCTGCACACAGGATGTCATTTATAATTCAATTAATATTTGTTTTTTTTTTTTTTTTTTTTTATTGGCGCGATAGCTCCTTAAGGAGCCAAGGCCTAGTGACTTATACTCTCAACCATTCCTGTGTGTGTGTTGTTATTTTGCAAGAATGGAAGGGACCTATAGTTTACCGCCGAGTCCGAACGGCTACATGAGATGCACTTTTTCGAGACAAATTTTACTCTTGGAGGTTCCTCGCAAGAGGCAGTACCCCAGAAAAAAAGGTGGCTATGAGCTGGATTTGAACCCAGGTTCTTTCGCTTAGCGGTCCGACACACTAACCACTAAGCCACGGGGCAATTAATATTGCATTCCAAAATTTTCATAAACTTTTTTTTGTTTTTTTTTTCTTTTTAATTTTCTAAAAAAATTGGATTTCGAAATATTTTGAAAACGGGTTGATTGAATTTTTTTAAATAATTTTCCCAGATGAAAACATAGATTTTCTTATAATGACATACTAGAAAAAAATTTAAATATTTTTTCGAAAAGTTTTTCAAAAAAAAATGTTTTTCTAAAAAAAAACTGGTCGAACGACTACCCATTATCTTTAATCAACATTATAAGGGTAGTCAAAACCCCTTTAGTGCGGGCTATATTTTCCTTCGCATTATGACAAAAAAATTGTAATTATTTTTATACCAATTAACGAAATCTGATTTTTTATAGCTTAAAATCAGCTCATTTCATTAATCCTTTAAAGTCAAAAGTAACATAACTTTTACATGATTAAATAAATTGCACGACTGGATCGCACGTACTTGCTCTTATGTGCGGTCACGGCTTGGAATAAAATTTGAAAAATATTAAGGGAACTTGAAAGATTCGAGAATATTCGATTTTTCTGACTTTTGATTGTTTGAAAAAAGTACGTAAAATAGTTTTCAGCGGAAAAAATTAAACACCATTTTGTTTCTTTAAAAAAATGTAAAGTGTGAATTTTTTTTCAAAATCGTTAGAGCCGTTTTTAAATAAAACGGTTTTTAACAACTTTTTTTTAAAAAAATAAAAAAAAATAATTGAAGAATACAAACTTAAGCGCAAAAATAACGTACGTAAAAAAAAATTCACTTACCCGTTTTCAAAATATCGACTTTTCAAAAAATTTTTTTTTTAAATTATTAAAAATACAAAAAAGAAGTAGTCGAAAAAAAGTTAATGCAAAATTACTTAGGCTGCCTACATCTTCTTAAATATCAATTTAGGTTGTAATTGGATCACCAGTTTTCGAGAAAGTCGAAGAAAAAAAACCGGTCCTATGGGAGGTACGGTTTTTAGCCCGCCATATTATTTTTTTTTCACCAAAATATAATGCGTACCTACAAGTAGCACACAGATTTTGTTAATAAAAAAATTTGGAGCCGTTTTCGAGAAAAATAAGCTTTTACGTAACCGCTATATGACAGGTACCGTTAATTTTTGAGTTTAAAAAAAAACTGAAAAAAACTCCTCTCTAGAATGTCAAAAGAACCTTAAGTTTAAAATTAGAAGACGATTGGCCCAACCGTTTAGGCTGCAGTTCAAAATATATCCGTACAGACAGACAGACAGACAGAGGTGAAATCATAAAATATTCCCTTAAACCAATCATTGGTGTGAGCTTATTTAAACGGATCCTTTTATATTAAATTACCGGGCATTGTTGTCCTAATGGCAGAATATTGTTTTTTTATCAGTGTTCAGGTTTTTACACCCTTGCTGTGTAAAAAACCCTTAAAATGTGAATTGGTGGAATACATTTTATCAATTAATTTTAATTGATTTGATTCCATTAAATAAACCGGATCCGGAAATGACATTTAACTAATTTTTGTAACCACTTCTTTTTTAATACATGTATATAAATGCTTACTTATTAGTTTAATCTACCAAACAATGTGTTAATAACAATTTATTTTCGATTATTTAATGAGCATGACAATCGGTATAAAGTCTTGCAAGTTATTTTAAAGATGTAGCTTACAAAAGAGTACTCGTAGTTCATTTTATGAAGTAGGAATAGCTGCCACTTGCAACTCCAACATACAACATTTTAAAACGTTTTCTTTGTTATTGATTATATTTTATATATCTTTTTGAAAAAATATTTTGAAAAAAATACTTCTTAGTCAAAACTTTGCTGTACTTATGTAATTTGTTTCTTTAACAAATCAGAATATTTAAACATCCGACACCGCAGGTTCCTTAATATGTTTATTGTGCAAGCGTAGAAGTTAACAAGCTCAAAGACATCAATCAAAAAGTTACTTTTGGGGTTACTAAATCGTAAGCTACAGCAGCGGTTGATGGAATAGAATTGATTGGACCAAGTTTTACAGCCTTCCGTAGCAACGTCAAACTCACTTATGTTCCGACTTACAACTCAAAAGGTTTTTCGGTGTATTCTCTTGTGGCATATGAACAAAAACATACCCAATCCTGAAGTGGTAGTTTCTGGGTATTTCAAGAATAAGCTGTAAATTTCAAAACTGTCAAGTTGTCCATGCATCGCTTTTAGTACATAAATATCATGAACGAGTCTCTCATATGAAAAAAAACTGTCACGTCAAGGAAATACTAGAACTCGGTAACTCACACTGACTCCTCTGAGGATTTAAAGGAGCTAACCATACAGCACACAGATGTTAAAAGCCCGTATCAAAACACTGTACGTACACATGCACTTCTGGCTTAAAGAAAAGAATACAAAACAAATATTCTGGGCCTTTTTAACTTGGGCATACATATAATTTTGACTGGACATGTAGTACTTTAAAAAAAAAATGCCATTCAAGGAAAACACAAAAAATTACTCCATTTGAATACTAAGCATATGTAAGTAATTCGAAAATTAAGATTTTTCTGTAGAAATTAACATTTTCGCAAAAATCAAATCAAAGATTTATTTATATTATTATATTAATAATTTGGCAGCACTTGCTACTTTTCGAGGTGGTATTATTTTCTATATTTTATTATTTATCAGGCCTTGGTGCCGATAGACTTCTATCAAGAAGACACAGTATTACAGTATTATTGGCAGTAAAACCTGACCACTCTTCAATCTTAAATGATGCTAAAGCTACTCAATGTAAATAAATATCAGTTCTTCGTAGGTTAACGGTTGGAAATCTTCAAATTTGGATTGCTTCAATCTAATGGCATGAATGCATTTCTTTAACAGTTCGTTACCTCTCTTCATTTTATCACTTACTAGCAGAACCGTGCTTGCGTTGCTTCGCAAAGTTTAGAAACAATTTTTTTTTACTATAAATATTACTGGCTATATACATAAGTACATATATGAAAACATTAACTCAATAAGGCTTACCCTAGCTTCTACCAACAAAAATCGAGCAAAAGTTTACAGTAGGAATACAGCTTGCATGACTGGATCGCTTGTACTTTCTCATATGTGTGGTCACATTGTAGAATAAAATTTAGGAAAATTAAAGTTAACATCAGAACATTTATTGGATTTTTGTGACTTTTGATTGTTCGGATAAAGTACTTTAATTTGTATTGAAACGCCATGTTATTTCTTTAAGAAATCTTAAAAATTGTGAATTTTCTTTTTCAAAATCTCAGGAGCGGTTTTCAAACAAAACGGTTTTTAACAACTTTTTTTTTTAAATATTAAAAAAAAAATTAAAAAATGCAAATTTAAACAAAAAATTAATATACATTTGAAAACAAAATTTAAAGTTATAATTATATAAATATTTCAAAATATTGATTTAAAAAAAAAAAAAAAATTTAAAAATTAAAAATTATTACAAATACAAAAAATAAGTGTTCGAAAAAAAATAATGCAAAAATACTTAGGCTACCCACATTTTCTTGAATATCAATTTTTTTTTCGAGAAAGTTGAAGAAAAAAAAAACGGTCCTTCGGGACGTACCGTTTTTAGCCCACCATATTAAATTTTTCTTTCACGAAAATATAATACATACCTACAGTAGTACACTGAATTTTATAAAAAATCTTGGAGCCGTTTTCAAGAAAAATAAGCTTTTACAAAACGGTTATATGACAGGTACCGTTAATTTTTGAGGTAAAAAAAATTGAAACAGTTTTTCTGTAGAATGTCAAAATAACCTCAAGTTCTAAATTTGAACCAACCGTTTAGGCTACAGTCCGAAATTCATCCGTACAGACAGACAGACAGACATACAGACAAACAGACGGACAGAATTTTGCCAGTAACGCAAATATGTTTCTCTATCATCGTAATGTCATGTTTGGTTGTTATCTACTTCGAAGATATATGAAGCTTAAGAAATTTAGAATACATTTTTTCGAAAACTTTTTTTTTTATTTTTAAATTAAAAAAAATTGTTTTTCTTTTTTTGAAAAATCAATATTTTGAAAACGTGTAGGTGATTTTTTTTAATGTATTTTATTTTTGTGCTAACTTTGTATTCTTGAATTATTTTTTAAATTTTTTAAAAAAAGTTGTTAAAAAAACCGTTTTATTTAAAAAGCGTTCCTACGATTTAAAAAAATCGATTTTTTTACATTTCTTAAAGAAATAAAATTGAGTTTAAATTATTTCACTCAATACATTTTAACGTAATTTATTCGAACAATCAAAAGTCACCAAAATCGAATAAATGCTTTGATGTTTACTTTAATTTTTTTAAATTTTATGAACAAGTTGCGATCCAGTCGCAAAAATGTTGATTTTTTTTTTGAAAATTCCACATTCTTAAAACTAATCGATTTTTGTCAATACAATTTTGTACGCCAATTTAAATAAATAAACATTTTGCATATACATATAACAAATCGCAAAGTTAAATAAAACTAAAACAAACATTTTTGAAAAATGTTGTTAGGTACTCAATTGGATAAAGTTCGAAGAATCAAATTTGCTTAAAATCGATTGAACTGTTCAGAAGAAAACTTTAGAAAAAATGGGCACGACTGGGTCGCACGTACTTGCTCTTATGTGCCTAATTACATTGGAAGGCAAGATCCTGGACAAAAACAAATAATATTTACGTTAAAAATAACACTGTTTGAACTTATACTTACTTACTTAGGTGGCGCTACAGTTCGGGACGAACCTGGGCCTCAACCAACATGCCTCTCCAGCCAACTCGGTCTTTGGCTAGCTGCCTCCAGTTTTACACACCAAGTTGGTTGAGGTCGTCCTCCACTTGAGCGCGCCACCTAAGGCGAGGTCTTCCTTGACTGCGTCTACCCTCTGGGATGGAATCGAAGATCCTGCGAGCCGGAGCATTGTTGTCCATTCGCTCTACATGACCTAGCCATCTTAAACGTGATATGCGTATTTTTTTGACCAGGTCAATGTCGCTGTACAGCTCGTATAGTTCTTGGTTGAACCTTATCTTCATCCGCCTTATATAGAGTCCATGCCTCGGCGCCATAGAGCAGGACTGGGATGATTAGGATCTTATACAGAGTCTCCTTTGTCTTTCGAGAGAGGGCTTTGCTACTCAATTGCCTTCCTAGCCCATAGAAACAGCGATTGGCAAGAGTAATTCTTCGCTTTATTTCTGACGAGATGTTGTTGTCAGATGTTATAGCGGATCCGAGGTACACAAAGTCCCTAACTACCTCAAAGTTGTACCTGTCTATTGTGATGTTTTGTCCAATCCGCCGGTGTTGTGTGTCCCTTTTTGTGGACAGCAGGTACTTCGTTTTGGCCTCATTGACTGCTAGTCCCATCTTAGTCGCTTCAGCTTCAATGCTAGCAAACGTTCCACTGACAGCTCGCCGAGTTCTGCCAATGATGTCTATGTCGTCAGCGTATGCTAGCAATTGCACAGACTTGAAAAAAATTGTCCCACTACAATTGACTTGCGAGTTTCTTATAATTTTTTCAAGTATTAAGTTGAAGAAATCGCACGATAGCGCATCACCTTGTCGGAATCCTTTTTTGACGTCAAAAGCTTCTGTGAGGTCAGAACCAACCTTGACGGAGCAGCGAGAGTTCTCCATCGTCATCCTGCACAGTCGGACGAGTTTTGTGGGAATGCCAAAACCTGACATGGCTCTGTATAGCTCGTCTCTATAAATGCTATCGTACGCGGCCTTAAAATCGATAAAGAGGTGGTGAGTATCGATTTGGAATTCTTGGGTGGTTTCCAGGATCTGCCGTAGTATGAACATTTGATCGATTGTGGACTTTCCTGGTCTGAAACCACACTGATAGGGGCCAATCAGGTTGCTGACGAAAGGTTTCAGGCGTTCACATAGTACGGCAGAGAGGATCTTGTAGGCGATATTCAGGAGACTTATTCCTCTATAGTTGGCGCAGTTTAGAGGGTCTCCTTTTTGTGGATCGGGCAAACGATGCTGAGGTTCCATTCATCAGGCATACTTTTTTTTGACCAAACTTTAGAGATGAGTTGGTGTATGCACTCCACCAGGTCATCTCCGGCCGCTTTAAAAAGTTCGGCGGGTAATCCGTCGGGTCCAGCAGCTTTGTTGTTTTTGAGTTTAGATATTGCTATCCTTACTTCATGTTGGTCAGGTGGACGGAAGTTTTGTCTGTCATCATCCATGTTGAATGGTTCATTCTGCCTGACAGCGGGATTTTGGCCTTCATCGCCGTTTAACAGTCTGCAGAAATGGTCCTTCCATGTACTCAGCACCGACTGTGACTCTACTACGAGGTTTCCATTCCTATCTCTACAGGCTTCTGTGCGGGATTTTTTTCCTTGGCATGTTCTTTTTACCTGTTGGTAAAACTTCCGCACGTTGTTCCTGGAGTAGCATCTCTCAATATCTTCGATCGCGCGCTTCTCATGCTCTCTCTTTTTCTTTTGGAGAAGCCGGTGTTCTTCCCGTCTTTTCTGCTCATAGAGCTCGCGAGCAGCTCTCGTCTTTCTTTGCAGCGCCGCTTTATATGCCTCTTGTTTGGCTGCATGGGCCTGCCTGCATTCGTCATCGAACCAGAGGTTTCGTGGTGGTGGTCTGGTGAAACCTAGCACATCAGATGCGGCATCTCTGATTGTTGGCAGTGTAGCCACTGGTCTTCGGCACTTGATGCCGGTACTGGATTTCTTGAGAGGTTACGGCATATTCGATCGGCATAGGTTCTGGCGGTTTCTTGCGATTGCAGCTTTCCGACGTCATACTTCCTCACAGTATTACTCCGTTGTTGTGGAGTTCGGGTTATTCGCATTCTTACTTTTGCTGCAACAAGGTAGTGATCCGAGTCGATGTTAGCTGCTCGGAAGGTGCGAACATCCAAGATACTGGAGGCGTGTCTTGCATCGATCGCAACGTGATCAATCTGATTGACGGTTCTTTGATCTGGCTCACTTACGTGTCGAAAGCCCAAGACTTCTTGCCTAAGTCTACCGCTTATGACGAATCCGCACCCAAATAAACGCTGTGGTCTTCTTGCGCAATCACCGTAGTACACGTCACAGTTTTTCATCCTCCTTTTGCCCGGCCCATTCCATCGCACTTCCTGGATGGCAGTAATTCCTGCTCTGTAGCAGTCTAGGGCCTCCGCTAGTTGTTTGGATGCACGTGGTCTGTTAAGAGTTCTAACATTCCACGTGCAGATCCGAAGGTCGTTGTCCTTGATTCGTTTTTCCGGGTCGTCAACAGTAAATCCGTCCTTTTCCGAGGCTATTGGTCGCTTCGTAACTTTTTCTTTTTTACGTGGCAGGGTTGTTAACCCCACGCACAACCCCCAACCTGGAGGGCCAGGTCCTTTGTTGGATTCCTTGGACAAAAGGAACCGGAGAATCCGGAGTCAGTAACCCACTTCGGGGATGTGAGCGCTGCCGTTGGCCCATTAAGGGTTCATCCGCCACCATCTCTATTTCAATGCCCTGACTTGCATTGAATTCTTATTTTTTTTGAACTTATAAAAAGACTATTAAAACCACAATACTTAACGGTTTTTAGTAAAAATGAAGTACGCCATCACACGTCTTAAATAACAAAGAATTTATGAAAAAAGTATCGGATTTTGATAAAATTTTGTTTTTATTTCTAGTTTTTTGATTTTTTTTTTAAATTTGGGTATACAGTTTTTTTAGAATTTGTTACATGTCATTATAAAATAAAAAAATTTTTTTATTAGTTTTAAAAATATTGATTTTTCAAAAATAATTTTTTATTAGAAAAAAAAGTTATTCAAAGTTTTGATATGCAATAGGCAATCGCTTAACCCGATTAGGCTGCAGCTCGATATACACCTGGACAGACAGATGTATCTCTTTTTTATATTCACGAATCCTTAACTTGCCTTATAGTTTCTTTAATCGCAAGTAAAAACGGCTCTATTAAAAATGCTGCTTAAAGATTTTAAATTTGTTTCCAAACACGAGTATCAAACACGAGGCTTAATAAGGAAAATAATAAGAATGTAGAATTGTCACCTATTAATGTTTATGAAATAGCACTGTGAAATCCAATTACCTCTGACCCTGATAAATACTGTATAGAAGTAACTATTAACTCTTCTTGAGTCTTTATTATTCCGTTAAAAAAAGAGGTCCTATGCAAGCCATATGGCAGTACAAAAAATCCAACTAAGACTAACTAAGGACCATACAAATATATTTAAACAACAACAATTATTGCTAATTGTTTGTTGTTGTTTTTATGTGCAGTTTATTGAATTTAATTCAAATTGAAGGTTTAAGTGGTTTATGCCGTTCATGCTTGGACGAAACGCATATTTTTTGGAGTAAACTTAAACCTTTAATTTGAACTAACTAAGGCCCTTAATTGATCATTTCCATGGTAAGAACGCACATTCCAGCACTGATATGATAACTAATAATATCTAATTATATCCGTTTAGGAATGAGAACTTACATCCCCAATAAAAGTAAAAGTTTTAGACTCAGAGAAATTCATCGTTTGAATCTAGCAGTAGAGATGGTATCAGGGAAAAAGAGGTAAGTTTCCAAACCCAACCGAATAAAAACCGGTAAAGAAATGAAACAAGCTAGGAAGGCCTGTAACACTCGTATTCGAGAACCCAATTTTGCATGATCAGTGCTATTTCAGTGCATTCCTCGCTTTAAACAATTCCACCGTAATACACACGTTTCAAGGAATGCTCATCACTTCACTCTTGAGCTCAATTTCCATCGTTTTGCCAGGTACAGGGATTAGTTCTTTCGCCGTACTACACGAATGTGGAATTTTCAATCAAGCTCTGCCTTTCCTTTTTATATTGATATTCAGAAATTCAAAGACACTTTCTTTGAGATCATCTCCGCGTTTCCTAATCATAGCACTGTGTCAGTGGCATATTCAGATTCCGGAATCCGAATGATAATTGAGGTATCAAGAAGAACTAATTTTGTGGTCTTTTTTCAAAAAGGATCTCCCAAATAGTTGTGAGAAAATCGATATTTTCAAATCGGTCTGCCGGTTAGTTATTTTCAAAATTCCATGTTCAAACAAATTTTTTTTTCATAAATCAGCTCTAATTTGAAATTCTCTAGAAATTGAAAAGACATTTTTGGTATTCAATAATCAAATATACATATATCAAGACATTGTGAATAAAACATTTTTTTTTTCTTAATAAATCACACGATTGCCATTCGAGATGTTCTTTCGAATCAAGGTTACTGTAGGACTCGTACTATGCAAGAAATGTGGAATGTCTCGTTTGTGACGTTCCGGTGTGGTGATTACGATTAAATTGGTTTCCACTACAATAGTTACAGCCATGAAAGTTTTTGATAAAGGTATCGATTTATTTTGAAACTCAAGAATCATCCCTCAAGCAATAGTTTCATTAAGTACTGAAACTTAAACATATTCATGTTTCATGGAAAATTGCTTATTTTTTTGATGTTTGGCCTTCGGCATTTGCTCTTTTAGACATGTAATTTTTTGCCAGATGGTTTTGGTATTTCTTAAGAAAATCTTAATATATATGTATTTTGAATATACAGGGTGTTTTTTATAAGTCAATTAGTTAATACAAATTAAACAACATTTTAGTTAATATTATGATATTTTTAAATTGATGCATTATCGCAGATAGAAGATAAATAAATAAAATAAATTTTTGGTGCGACAGCTCCTTAAGAAGCCAAGGCTTAGTGACTTATACTCTCAACCATTCCTGTGTGTGTGTTGTTAATCTTCAAGAATGGAAGGGATCTAAAGTTTTAACGCCGAGTCCGAACGGCTACATGATATGCACTTTTTCAAAACAAATCTTACTCTTGGAGGTTTTGTCAGTTCCTCGCAAGAGGCAGTGCCCCGGAAAAGAAGATGGCTATGAGCGGGATTCGAACCCAGGCTCATTCGCTTAGCAGTCCCACACACTAACCAAAATCGTTTGAAGTTAATTCGATATCTGTTCATTCAATTAAAGTACTTCAAATGCAAAAAAAAAATCTTCAATAAACCCAATTTGTTCATTGAGTTTCGGATTTCAAAGCTCCACTTGAATGGGATTTTTCAGTCAAGTCCTGCACCCTGTATTTGTTTGTTGATACTTCAAATTGTTTGATACGAAGATATTTAATTTCGAGAAAACACGAAGGTTGTTTCCAATAATTTGGGTAAGTGTTACCACACGGCTGCTGGTGCTAAAAGATACATTAATTGCTTAATTTGAAAATAGTCTGTATGTCCTCAAGCAAGGAAGTGCTGCCTTAATTAAAACTAAACATGTTAAAAGGAAATGAGTTATGTTTTGTGTAAAAACATTAAAAAAAAATTACGACAGATACATAGAAACCTGCTGGCAAATTGAATGATATGAGGACTACCAAGGTGGTATTGGACATAGAACTAGGAATCCTTATAACATGCATGATTACATGGTCATATGGTGGATTTTCATTGTTCTGCAACGTCTTGATCTCATTTTACAAAAGAGTGAAGGAATACACAATATACGTTTTCGTATTTCCTTGCTATAATTTTTTATAGATCCACCTCGCAGGGACGTTTATCTTTGAATTAAATAAAAATATGAATAATAGTTAATAAAAATAATTTATTATTACTAACTTTTAAATCTTTTCATATTTTCCATTTATTTCCTTGTAATTTGGCAATTATTGAAAAAAAATTGACAGTTGTTGGCTTTGTTGCGTTCATGTTAATAGAATTCAGAGGAAAAAAATTCAATTTTGAACATGAAAATTTGAAAATTGTTGTAAAAACGAGAAAAACTGCTCACCTGAACTATGGAAATTATAGGGACCTCAAAATGCAGAAGAACCTGCTATAATCAATATGAACTTGAAAATGTTCGTCTTCACCATAATCTTGATCTTGATTTCTCCTGTTTCCTATAATCTTGATTTATCAAGATGTTCTTGATTGTTATCTTCCCTCTCTTTCGAACGAGTATGATTTTTATATGTTATATCCTACTTTTTTGCAGAAGTCAAGTTGCAGAATAATGAAAATCCACAATTATGATGTTAAATATTATGTTCATCAAACAATAACGGCACCTATTATTCAGAACTGTAATGGAACTAAAACTCAGAGCTACCACCTGGTAGCCAGTCTCAAGAAGCCGCAAGTGAGTTGGGAGAAGCAATCTCACAACAACATCGTCCGCTGCTGACAGAATTGTTTATGGAGATGAGAAAGGCAAGAAAGGCAAGCAAACAAAAAGATGCTTCTGGAGTAATACAGTGGTACAACCTGGAAAAAGGCGAAGAATTTATTTCTATTATGAAGAATTATCTGTGCCACGACATCTACTACAGACATAAAAACGAGGAGTACAGATCAAAAAAATGTTTCCACATGTTTCTGCAAAGATACATAAAAATAAATACTTTCCTTACTTTAAGTGGTCACTATGCTTCATCGATAAAGACATTGATGACAGTGCTAAAATCGTCCCAATTTTTTCTAGTGATGTTTTTATTGCTAATAGAATAAAAGCCCATCAAACCCAAAGAAAAGTCTTATATTGGAGTGTAAGAAAGCTATCAGCCAGACTGGAAAAAGTAAGATTCGGATCCTACAAAACCAACCATACCGAGAAAAATGGGAAAAAAACATAAACAAGTTAGGAATTCATGCAACTCCGTTGTTGGTAGGACCAAAGTTTTGCATGACCAAAAGGTAGGCACTGCAGTAAGCTCTCCTCGTACAGACCAAAAGCACTTACTCTCATCCTTTCTACTTTCATAGAAACACTGATTAACATTAACATTAATTGTGCATGGAAAAATAAACAAAGAAACTTATTTTTGTAATTATAGTTAGTTTTTTTATTTTTTTTTTAGTTTTTAATCGTTAATAAAACTAATCGATACATTTTATTTTAAACTAGCTGAACAGCTCATAGCGTTCCTTGAGTATACTACACATTTTCTGGATGCCAACAACAGCGTCACATAGCAGATCTAACAGTAACGGAATCATGTTAATACACAAACAACATTTAGTAAATATACCTATGGATTCAAAATTTTGCCAAAAGCTTTCATTTATTTTTACTTTCGATTATAGGGACTATAAGGCAAGTTTAGGATTCGTGAATATAATCAAAATGGAGATAACAATGAAACATGACATTACGATCATAGAGAAGTCTAAAAAAGTGATCGAGAAAAAATTTGTTTCTGTCTGTCTGTCTGTATGTATAACGAGCTGCAACCTAAATGGCTAAACCGATTATCTTCATATTTTGTGTGTTTGATTATTTTGGTATTCCCCGGAGGGGAAATTGAAATTTAATTTTTAGGCCTAAAAATAACGGTACCTGCCATATGACCGTTTAGAAAAAGCTTATTTTTTCGAAAACGGCTCCAACGGTTTTGATGAAAATTTTTGAGATTTTTTTTGTTCATATTGGCTATCATTTGTATAGAACCAAATTTACGGGAACAGTCTATTAACGGTACTTTTCATATAACGGTTTTTTTAATTTTGGACTTTCTCGGTAACAGCGCTTTGGATTTCTGTCAAATTTTATATTTGAAAAGATCTAGGTAGTTTAATCAATTCTGCGTATCAACATTTTTAATAACTTTTTTTTTCTAATTAAAATGAATTTTTGAATTTTTTATTTTGAAAAATCAATATTTCTAAAACAAATAAAAAAAATATTTTAAATTTTATATTTACATATTGGTATATTAATAAACTTTTAAAAAACCGCATACATAAATTTCAAAAAAAAATTCAAAAACTAAAAATAAAAAACAGGATTTTATCAAAACCGGTCCTACAATTTTCGAAATACTTTTTTCATAAATTCTTTGTTATTTAAGACGTGTGATGACGTACTTTATTTTTACTAAAAACCGTTAATTATTGTGGTTTTGATACTTTTTATAGGTTCAAAATGTGTTATTTTAAACGTAAATGTTACTTGTTTCTGTCAAAGATATTGCTTTCCAATGTAATTAGAAACATTAGAGCAAGTACGTGCGACCCGGTCGTGCCTATTCTTACTTGCGATTTATAGGGACTACAAGGCAAGTTATGCATTCGTAAAAAAAATTCTAACAATCAAACATGACACTACAATGATAGAGAAGTCAAAAAAAGTGGGTCTGGAAATTCCGTCCGTCTGTCTGTCTGTCTGTCTGTCTGCATGTCCGTATCGCTTCCTACAGCCTAAACGGTTGGGCCGCTTTGATTCAAATTTGTTATATAGTATTTTTAGAGTACTCTACCTGACAGTTTTTCGAATTGGCATTCTAGCTCCAAAACTAACGGTACCTGCCATATAACTTTTAATGAAAAATTTATTTTTCTCGAAAACGGCTCCTACGATTTTGATAAAACTTTCTGAATGGTGTTTTCGTTGCATAATCTATCTTTTAGTTTTAATGGATTTTTCAGAAATTTTTTTTTATGGGAACCTCCCGTATGACCGGTTTTTTTAAATCAGACTTTCTCGTTAACTAATTAACGGATTTTGATGAAATTTTCAAAATATATAGTGTTTTATGATATAAATAATATTGCTTATTAAAATTTTCAAAACCATTTTTTTTATTTTAAATAATTTAAAAAAAAAAATTATTTTGTTTTTTGAATATTTTGAAAACGGATTTATAGATTTTTTTTTTAATTTTTATCCTTGTATAAACTATAGATTTCTTTAAATTGACATACTCAAAAAAATTTTAAAATATGTTTTTGAAAAGTTTTTCAAAAAAAACTTAATATTTTCCCCAAAATTTTATTTCATATTGCTCGGCTAAGCCCTAGCCATTAGTCAAATACAAGAAGGTGACAACCCTCATACATATCTACGTATTTTAACGCATTTCATCATCATAGATAAGGAAGCCTTTGATAAACACACAAAAACAACTAACAAATACAAAACTATTCAATTACTACTGAATGCAAAAATTTCAATCGAGAAAACAAAAGCTTACACCTGCCTATAAATAAAAAAACCACTGTGTTAACTTTTAATATTGTCTCTATACCCACTCGCTTAACTATAGTTGGAATAAAATAATTAAGCTATTTTAGTTAATTTAATTTCAGAAAGTAAATTATTGTTATTGGGACCTAGCGTTATTGCGTTATTGCCCTACTGCTGATTCTCACCAGTTGCCAGTTGTTCAAATTTTTCCATACCAAAAATGAAAACTAAACTGAAAAAAGTCCTTTATATCTTTCTATTAGCAAATTAAATTATAAACAGTAAACAACAAGTGGAAAATAGTGCACTAAAAAACTGCAAAAGCTAACAAACCTACATATTTATGTGTTTATCCCTTTGTCGTGACGCATGTTCGTTCGAGCTTCAAACGATTCTAAAGAAGTTGCACGTCAAAAAAAACATTAAAATTAAATCTTTGTCAAAAAGACGTCTGCACTTTAAAACGATTAGCATATATGAGCAAGTACGTGCGACCCAGCCGTGCCTTTTATTTATTATGTTTAGTTTATTTTTTTTATCGAATGCCTAGACGAAGTCACCTAGACTTTTTTTGGCCAGAGCACTAGTGGTGCATTTATATTAATGCTGCCCGTTGATAAGTGGTTTAACTTTGATAAATGAATTACAAAATAAAAATGTGTTAAAGGCCTAAAGACATTCATAAAAAAAAGACTCTGTTGTGTAATTTTCTTTTAAAAATTGAAAATAATTTATCCTAATTTTACTGAGTATTTCTGAGGAAACACATGTTGATTATTATTTCAATCTTCTGGCATTCATATACCCACCTTTTATTCGTACGTCTTTCCAATTGAGTATTTTAATTTTCTTTATACCAAGTTGCCATCGTCATGTTGTACTGTTAAGGAAGGTTAACAAAATATTTTTTCAGCGTCATGCGTACTATGTATGTGAATCATGAAAATAAAGACACATGTCTATGGTGAATTTACTTTTATCAACATATTGCTGAAAATTGTTTCTCGTGCAACATGCTTTTAATATAATTTGTTTATTATATCCTGTAAACATGTCTATGGTGAATTTACTTTTATCAACATATTGCTGAAAATTGTTTCTCGTGCAACATGCTTATAATATACTTTGTTTATTATATCCTGTAAACATGTTATGTATCAGGGTCACTACGACGTATGCGTACTATTTTAATCATGAAAATAAAAAGGAACATGTGTATATGGTAAATTTAGCATTATCAACATATCGCTGAACATGTCCCTGATGTAAGATGTTTTCAAAACTTGTTTTATTATAGCCTGTCAACATGTTGAGCTTCTTGTTCTTTTATGTTTCAAACTTAAAGCAACAGTTGCCTTAACTCAGCGAAAAGAGGGGAATAATTTTCCCACATGGTAGTGTAGACTTTTTATTCATCCCTCAATTTCTCTCTCAATACTACAAATCAAATAAAGCAAACAGCAAAGGATTTTTTCCACTTTCTCCACACATAGAAGGAAAGCGGATTTTTCTCTCTAAAAGGACATTTAATAAAAAAATGTGACTTTAGTCTTAGACGATGTGTCAACTATCATAGACGTTATTATGAAAAATAAAACAAAACTGCAATGAATATGAAATACGTGCTTTAAAAAAACGTGATTTATTAATATCGTGGGTGCTTTTTGAAACAGTTTTATAAAAACAAGAACACCTATTGGTAAAAATATGTGCAGGTGGAAAAGGATCTATTTATGTGTACCTACTTAATTGAAATAAAAAATTACTACCTTCTTATTTCTAATAATTACAAGGTCAAACCTACACAAAATCTTTAATATTAAAAGAAAGGTCGGAAGCTGAGGAAATTGAATTTGTTCTTCTGGATTATGATACATATTGTAAGTAATTTGAGAGCACATCATTCTTAAGATTTTGTAACAAAAGTCGTGTTTATCCTTTTAATTAAATTTCTAAACAAAATAGATTTTCCTTTTAAAATATACAATAATTAGACAATCTAAGTTTTAGCATTAAAGAAGCACATTTAAATAAACAGAAACAAATTTAAGAGCATTTTTAGCAAAACAAATCTTTTAAAATCAATTAAATGTTAATATGTACATTGTAAAAATCAAACACAAAATTATTCAAATATAGGTGGAGGAAAAATAATCACTCGATGTTGTTTTGCTGTAATTTTTTTTGTATGAACGAAAAAAAAGTGTTGGTGCTACATCCGTATTACGTAAATATATTGATGATGATTCTAATTACAATTTTGTCTATTATATCGAGAAAATGATATTTGATAGCGGAGAACATGAAAAAAAGTTGTTGAAAAAAATCATTCTTTCTGTCTGTATCCTGAGCTAGAAGCTTAACCCCTGAAACGGTTTTCTTTAAACTTTGGACTACAGGTTTTTGGGTTATACTCTCGAAGTAAAATCATTTTTTCTTTTAGAGCTATAACGGTACATACCATACTGACAAGAAAAAGTTTAATTTTTACGTAAAAAGCTTTGATAATTTAGAGGATGTCTTTCTGTGTAGGTAGATGGAACTTCTTTTTTACATACAAATTACTTTTATTTAAAATAACTCAAGGAATAACAGTATCAATGAAAAACAGCTCCAAAATGATGATAACGATTGGTGTTTATTAGACTTGTTGTAGTACTGTTTTGTCATCAAATTGTATTTACATATTAACGTAAAAGATATACTACGCAATTGCCATAAGAAGCCAAATGCGTTGCACAAAAGGACGGAAATTCAAATCATGACTTCTATAACAAAGTACAATAATTTATACATAACTTCTATATGTAACTTCTATACGCAACTAAAAAGTAAATACGTGTGACCCAGTCAATTAGTCCCCTTAGCCCTGTTTTTTAAATACGATTCTTGAAATCGTCTGCTTGAAAAATAACTTGAACAGTTAGTTGACAAGCAGTTAATATTTTTTGAGCTAGAAAAAGAGTCCTCTGTAGACTATCCAAATAAGATAACATTTATGAACCTTCCGAAAGCGGCCCGGAATACTTTTCCTGAATATAAATACAGTATTCTTTTATTCTTCTTTAGCCAACAATGAAAACACGACATCGATTTAACTCTAAATATTTTCTTTATTATTTTATTTTGATTATATATTTCGTTTCCTTTCTAGTTGCTCACTGGGGTTGGTCTTTCTAGTTTAATGACTATCTGAAGACTGACTGGTTAGGGTTGATCGTGCTTTTTCGTATTTTCGTATGTTCGTAAGTGTGAGCTTGATTTTGGTCGTTATATGCATACAGTTTGTTACATCGTTTCGTTTTAGCGCATAGTATGATCTCGCACATAACATACAAATTTTTTTGTTTGGTCACGTACGTCTTAATGTGCTTGGCACATGGGTAATAATTACGTTAGGTTTGTTATTGTCTCCTCGATTGTATATATATGCATTGCTTATAGTAATTTCTGAGATTATAGAAACGGATTGACATGAGAATAAAAACACCTGCAATAAAAAGTACCTACTATTGTTCAATTTATTATACTCAACCATACAAATTCCATATACTTAATTACAAAGTATGTTTTCGGTTGAAAAATTTCTCAAAAAGTGTTTTCTTTCTTAATACCAAGTTGAAGTCTTTTTTTTAATATCCTAAGTGCGACAACCCACTTTTATAACAAACAATAATAACCCAAAAGCTGCCATGCCAACCTCAAAGTTAATAAAGCAATGTACCTACACCAGACCAATAACGGTAATTCGAATTCCACATTGAATCATTCAATTTTTCATCAATTTTAAATCCTTATTCAATTTAATGTGATTGAATTAACTGATAACGAATATTATGCTTTTAGCATTATCATAAGACTCCTGCATCGCTTTTATGTTTGGCTTGAGTTACACATTCGATTTTGAGCTAAGTTAAGTGTTTGATGAAAATCAAAAGGAACAAAAGTCCTTGTTTTCCAAACATTTCATTTGGTTGGAAGGATATTTGCTTAAAAAAATATGAACATTTCAAAAAAACAAAACTTGTCAAGGATTTAATTTAATTTGTATCATCAAGAACAAAGAATTCTGTTGACACATTTAAGGGACGGAAAATCCATTGAGAAAAGTGAAAAATATGGCACAAAAAATAATGAAAATCAGCAAGCAGGTCATGAAAACTGTCGTGCTGAGATATTTACACAAGACGTCATCTTATTTAAATTTGAAAGTGGATACGTAAGGTGGAAATTTATTTTAAGAGTTTCACACTTATAGCGTCGTTTCATGTTGTTTGGCTTGACTTTTGATACTCAACAACAGCATTTCCTGAAACAAAATCTTATAATGAAGGATAACATGATGAATACATGTTGGTGAAAGGATATAAAACATACTTACATATCTGCATTACATATGTTTAAATATATGTACATATACATATATATTTATCTTAAGAGATTTTGCATGAGGGTAAGACGTTTAGGTTGAGTGGATCTACATAAAATTTAAATTCAAAGGCTGCTGTTGACGCCATATATAGTTAAGAGAAGTATGAAAATTGAACGCGAGATTTACATCAAATAAAAAAAACTTTTTTTCGACAAAATAAGTTTCCGTTGTTTCTTTCTGTTGGCATTTATAAAAAAGTACAATCTGTAACTTTAACATTTTTGGACTGCATTCCTGTAATCTTTACAAAGGATTCATTTTAATTTAGCCGGTAGAAGTATAGACCTTAATTCCCTTTTCATTGACTCCTTAAATGGATCCTCGTTATTTCTTACATCGGATGTTAATGAACAAGTAGAGATTTTCAATATGAAGGTAAAATATCTGTTTTAGGAAATATGTGATACTTAGAACTCGGTTTATACAAAATTTAAATTGTCCTTGGATATCAGAAAGAAATAAAAAAATCAGATCGCCTGTTGCAGGGCTGAAAATGTGTTAGCAGTTTAAATATGTTAGAGGAATAAAATCGAACCAGAAATCGTTTGACATTTTTGTTAAAACAGCCAAAACGATGATCTTGAAGTAATAAATCGTAGTTTAGTTGGTGCTTCGCCGACAATAAATAACTGTCCTTCTTGGTTTCTATTGTCTTGCATTGATGTTATAACATCTGGTGAATCAGTTTTGTGATTTTAACAAAATTCTTCTTCGCCGTTTCAGCATTTACATAACACAAATCTTTAATTCTATTCCTATCCTCTTTCATAGAAACAAGCAAGAGTCATTCATCATCCCATCCCAAAAAAAGGTAGCAAAATTGCATACAGACCCATGCAATTTTACCTTTTTTATCAAAATCATTCGAATTTATATCATCAAATAAAAAAACGTACTTAAAATATCAAAATATCCTCCACCATCTGGTTTTCAGCAACAAAACACTCCTATACCACAGCACTGCTTAAAGTAACGGAAGATATAAGAAGAGCTATCGACAAGAACTATGTTGCACTGTCATTATTATTAAACAATTGAATAAAACCTTCAATTCAGAAATTCAGTGGATTCACTTTTGCTATAAAGTAAATTAAAGTGTTTTTCTTATTTACTTTACTTACTTACTTACATAGGGGGCGCTGCAAGTTCAGGACGAACCTGGGCCTCAGCCAACATGCCCCTCCAGCCAGCTCGGTCTTTGGCTAACTGCCTCCACTTGAGCGCGCCACCAAGGCGATGTCTTCCTTGACTGCGTCTACCCTCTGGGATGGAATCGAAGATCCTGCGAGTTGGTGCATTGTTGTCCATTCGCTCTAAATGAACTAGCCATCTTAAACGTGCTATGCATATTGTTTTTATTAGGTTAATCTTGCTGCACAGTTCATATAGTTCTTGGCTGAACCTTCTCCTCTAAAGCCCGTTAACGCAGGTAGGGCCAAAAACCATCCGAAGAATGTTACACCCGAAACGACTAAGGATATCTTCATCCGCTTTAGATAGAGTCCATGCCTTGGCGCCATAGAGCAGGACTAGGATGATTAGGGTCTTATAAAGTCTCCTTTGTCTTACGAGAGAAGGCTTTGCTACTCAATTGCCATAGAAACAGCGACTGGTAGCGATTGGATTTCTGACGAGATGTTGTTGTCAGATGTTATAGCGGATCCGAGGTAAACAAAGTCCCTAACTACCTCAAAGTTGTACCTATCTATTGTGATGTTGTGTGTCCCTTTTTGTGGATAGCAGGTACTTCGTTTTGGCCTCATTGACTGCTAGTCTTATCTTAGCCTCTTCAGCTTCAATGTTATCAAACGCTCCAGTCACAGCTCGCCGAGTTCTGCAAATGATGTCTATGTCGTCAGCGTATGCTAGCAATTGCACAGACTTGGAAAAAAATTGTCCCACTACAATTGACTTGCGAGTTTCTTATAATTTTTTCAACGATTAAGTTGAAGAAATCGCACGATACCGTTGTCGGAATTTTTTTTTCTTTTTCTGTAAGGACAGTACCAACCTTGACGGAGCAGCGGGAGTTCTCCATCGTCATCCTGCACAGTCGGGCGAGTTTTGTGGGGATGCCAAAACCAGACATGGCTCTGTATAGCTCGCCTCTATAATTCTATCGTACGCGGCCTTAAAATCGATTAAGAGGTGGTGGGTATCGATTTTGAATTCTTTGGTAGTTTCCATGATCTGCCGTAGCGTGAACATTTGATCGATTGTGGGCTTTGTAGGGGCCCATCAGGTTGCTGATGAAAGGTTTCAAGCGTTCACATAGTACGGCAGAGATAATCAGGAGACGTATTCCTCGCGCAGTTTAAAGGGTTTCATTTCTTGTGGATCGGGCAAATGATGCTGATGCTGAGGACCTATTCATCAGGCATATTTTCTTCTGACCAAACTTTAGAGATGAGTTGGTGTATTCAACGCAGCAACTAGATTTGTCTTTTACCTACGCAGGTATGACAATGGCCCCGTTCGGTATCTCATAGAAGCGCTACCAAAGTATTGCATTGTTGTTGTAATACGTTTAAAAAGACAGCTGATCAACAGCTGATGACCATAAGCAGCTGTTGATCAGCTGTCTTTTTACACGTATTACAACAACAATGCAATACTTTGGTAACGCTTCTATGAGATACCGAACGGGGCCAATGTCTCAGCATATGAAAGTCGTATACTTGGATGCAAGCTTGAAACGTATATAAAATTCCGAACGTTGAAACTGCTCGTTAAACTTATTCAAATGAATACTCCAGAAGACTTACGCATATGAAAATCTATCTTTCTCACGATCAACATGTAATTTAACAATCGTACCAAATACGTTCACTATTTATCCCTTTGGAATGACATTCCACTTTCCATTAGTTTGTTATATGTTAATATCAGTAATTTACTAAAAACTTTATAAAATGAATCATCACAAACCTGTACTAATTTTAAGAGTAATCTATGATAAATATATAAATAAATAAATCTAAAATCTAAATCTAGAAGTTTGGATGGCAAATTGAAACTTCTTCCTTAAATAAAAATTGTTTTAATCTAGAACAAACAAATTAAAATTTAAATTATTTGATTTTCTTGCACTCCAACAACAAAATGTATGGCTATAATTTTGTTAGACTTTTGTACTTTTACTATACCCCAACCCAATGCAACAGAAAAATACAGTGGTGCAAGATTTGTTTTTATTTATTTGACTCTCACGAAATGGCATTCTTACAAAATGGCTGAGTTCACACTTTGACCAGATATCCCAAAATTTGAATGAACAACCCCAAATCTCAAAATTCGAAGCAAGAGAAAAACACAATCTTTTGTTTCTTGAGCTTGAAAAGTATCCAAAAAATTTAAATATACCTTTGGAATTTCTCTCTGCTTCCATGAGCTGTCTATCAGTTGTTTTTAACCATGCTAATTACAACAAAAGCAAAAAATCCAATCTGAAGGATACAAATGGCAGCGTAACCAATGTGAACGCACCCATTATTGTAAAATGCGTTCACGATCTGCAAAACAAAAAAATTTGCAATTTTACAAGACTTGTTGCACCGGATCGTGAATACCCCTATTGTGTTTCCACTGAATTCATACCATCGAATCCACCAACTGCATTACATTGTGACTCCACTTATTTGACAACTAAACGAAAGCACAGGAAAGAACAAAACCAAAGCACATACCGAAAGCTCTAGAATGTGTCAGAACACTCAGAATCCTTCCAATGGAAAAGTACATAGACTGATCAATAAAAATTGTCAGTACAGGGCTTATAGGCGAGCATTTTTCAAGACAGTATGGCCAGTGTATATTATCACCACATTATTGAGAAAACTTCGACTGAAAAAGGTACAAAGCCACTGACTAACGTACATGTGCGTCTTATATGGCCTTTTGGAGCTTTTGAGTACAAATTTAGTAGTGTAATAGGATAGGTGTTTTCTTATTTGTTTATTTGTTAGTATTTACATTGTTAAAATGAAATTAAATTTTGTTGGCTTTTGTTATTTTGTGTTATTTTGGTAGAAAGAAGAATTTTTCTCGAAGTTTGCAAGTGATCATATTTATTCGGAAAAAGTGTTTCAGCGTGATATTGTGTTTTAACAAAAGTGAAGTGGTCATGTGATTAATTAATAATTAATTAATATTAATATGTATATAAAGTATTATAAATAAAGTGAACTGAAATTAATTTAAATTGTGTTTGAAATGTGAAGTGCTAATATTTTTTTTTTAATAAAAAGTGAATTAATATTTTTATTTTAATAAATAGTATTGTATTGTATTGTATTGTAATTAACTGGTGGTAACTCTAGGCATATTGCTGTCCGATTTGCCACTATTTATAATGATAAGTACGGAAACACTGGTAGAGCTTTAAGTTGAAATAGAAATATGCACGCCAATGCAACCAGACAGAAATTCAATCTAAGATTTGGCAGAAAAATTTGACAAATAAGTATTAATCAACTTTAAAAAAAGGAAACAAAAATCGACATCTAAACTCTGTTCAATTTATATTTTCAGTCAGACCTTATGGAAGAGAGCTTTCAAACATACTGGTACCTGCAAGTGTTTGCATCTCACTCAACTTAAGAAAAGAGAACCCTGAAATATATTGAAATTGTTGTTGTAATATTTTATTTTTTTAAACCACGTACATTTCACAAAGACCTGTCTGCTCTCCGCTTGGGAGGAGAGAGGAGACTGAATTTCAATTTGCTTCTCGCTTATTGTGTTTATTTAAAAAAAGCACTACTGCAGAGTTACCAATCGCCATTAATGAAATGTATAATACCTTTTTCTTTGGCCTTTGTTATAAAAGTTCCAGAATTGAAGCTTTCTTAGAGCGAATTAGAGTATATTTAAGTTTAAAAAAGAAAGTTTTTCAAATATTTTTCTTTTTGCTTAAATCTTTGGTTTTTATTTTTCTTAAAAAAAAAAAAAATAAAGATACATAATGCAACATTTGTTGGCAATTTTTTTCACAAAAATAAAATGACATAGTAATCAAACATGACATTGCGATTGAGAAACGTATTTGAGTTACTCGAAAATTATGTTTGTCTGTCTGTACGGATGTATTTTGGACTACAGCCTGAACGGCTTGGTCGATCGTCTTTCAAAACTGTTATTTGTTTTCATATTATTTTTAGATTTATTTTACGGTCTACATGTTACTGTTTTCATAATATTTGGCCAACAAAACTAAATCATTTGCGTGCGTAAATACTTTTATTCTTATTCTATTTCAAAGAATACCTCCAAGCCTTTACATGCGGAATATATTAATTCGTAAAATTTTCTCTTACAGTTTGTTAGGGGGGAGGAGGGTTCATTAGGAGTCTAAAGTTCGGTTTTTGGAAAAATCGTGCTGGATTTAGACTTTAATGAAACATTTATTTTGACCAATAACTTCCCCATTTTTGATTTCCGATAAAAATAATAAGAGTACAACTTTTGGGGAATTAAATTTTCTAAAACTTTTGTCAAATTATTTTTTTTTTCAAAAAAGAGATCGTTCGCGAGATATTATTGTTTATTGTGAAAAAATAGTTTCCTATATGTTTTTCGGATTGATATTATTGTGATGTGGCAACAAATGTTAAGATATTCGGTGATTACATTTTGTTTCCACCTTAACGACATCTGCAGGAAACATTGTGTACAAAAACCATTTTTAACATGTACTATGTAACACAACCATGCCCCTAAAAATATGCTACATATTTGCAATATGTTATGACTGAGTAATAATTCGAACTAGAAAGCTTAGATTGTGCCAGAACCAGACGGAAGCTTCCAGAAGTTTGTAAATTTGCATAAATATAGAAGGTTTAGTTTATTTTCAAAAGTGGAATTGTTAACAACTGGAAGCGTTAGTAAAAAGTGATTGAATTGAGAATAAATAAAAAGTGTTAATATATAAAAACATATTTGAATTGTGAATAAGTGGAATAAGTCAATAAAAGGTGGAAAGTGGAATAAGTTAAATTTGCTATTTTTTTAAACTGAAAAACGTTGTGTTTCATAAAATAAAGTTATTTGTTGTATTATTTTCAAATTTTGATTGAGTTTTATTTGTTGAACTCCAGTCCAAAACCTCACATTGTTGTCAGAAATTAGGGATAAAACTGAGTAAAGTGCAAGAAAATTTCGTAGTGAGATTTTCCAAAACAGAGTTTTGTGTTTAATTTTTTTTGAAGTGAACACTTCGAGAGATATTGTGTGTAAAAAGTGTCGGTGACTCATATAATTGTGAAAGTGGAATTTTCCAAAAACTGTTTAACTGATTGTGCTATAAAATTGTGAATAACGGATATTTTTAATAAAAATATGGTTAAAAAAAATTCTAGAAGAGATACTAAAATAAATTTGACTTTGTCGCGAAAATTGTTTCGGTTATATAAAATGGGTTGCAAAATAGAACAATTGACAACAACTGAGTTGAAAGAAGAATTTGGAAAAGGAATCTTCAGACTTCGGGAATAAAAAGGGAACTATTGCTCCGATTTCAGAATGCTATCACTCAGGATGGTGGGAACCCTGATCCCATGTTGTTCGATGTTGAATAACAAGGGAGAGAAAGCACAGTAAGTACCGCCGATGAAATGCCTACTTTCATGAAGTTAATTCTGTCGAATTTCGATGCTCTGGAAAGATCAAAAAAAACTTTCTCGAAAAAACAGAACGTTCTCGAAGAACAAAAGTAAGTTCTCAAAAGTAAATTCGATGAACAAAAGAATGAGCAGAATAATTCCTAAAAAGTTCTTCAGAAACAACTAAACGAACAAGGGGATGCTCTCGAAAACAAGCTCGATGCACAGATTGTTCTCTTCGACAAAAGATTCCAAATAGTAAACCAGAAAAGAGAAAACTTAGAAGAAAAGTTCGGAAAGGAAGTAGAAAGTGTAGGGCAATAGTACGAACATCTGGCAAAGGAGGTTGATTCTTTGAAGAAGCAGATTGGGCGGGAATATTCGAGCAACGGTTCACGAAGAAAAGAAATGCAGCCGCTGTCTTCGATGGTCAAACATCATGGCCAATTTATAAGAGGCAGTTCGAAGCTGCCGCATTGACGAACAACTGAGAGAACGAAGACAAGTCAATTGCCCTTACGCTTGCGCTCAGAGGAACAGGAACAGAACAATTAAATAAAAAGTGTTAAGATATAAAAACATATTTGAATTGTGAATAAGTGGAATAAGTTAAATTTGCTGTTTTTAAAACTGAAAAACGTTGTGTTTCATAAAATAAAGTTATTTGTTGTATTATTTTCGAATTTTGATTGAGTTTTATTTGTTGAACTCCAGTCCAAAACCTCACATTGGTGTCAGAAATTAGGGATAAAACTGAGTAAAGTGCAAGAAAATTCCGTAGTGAGATTTTCCAAAACAGAGTTTTGTGTTTAATTTTTTTTGGAGTGAACATTTCGAGAGATATTGTGTGTAAAAAGTGTCGGTGACTCATATAATTGTGAAAGTGGAATTTTCCAAAAACTGTTTAACTGATTGTGCTTTAAATTGTGAATAACGGATATTTTTAAGAAAAATATGGTTAAAAAAAAATTCTAGAACAGATATTAAAATAAAACAGATGGTAGACGCAATCAAAGAAGACTCGCCTTAGGTGGCGCGCTCAAGCGGAGGACGACCTCAAACAACTTAGAGAGCGAAACTGGAAGCAGCTAGCCAAAGACCGAGCTGGCTGGGGAGGCATGTTGGTTGAGGCCCAGGTTCGTCCTGAACTGTAGCGTCTATTAATTAGGTAAGTAAGTAACGGAATGAACCTAACTTTGTTCATAATAATGCATTCAATCAACGCTTATTAGTTTGGAATTAGATACGTTAGCCATCTTTCTAGACACAATTTGCTCCCATTACAAGCTCTCTGTTTTCTTTGAAAGGGCACACTTCTTTTTAGCCTCTATATTTTGCAGCATTTGAAAGTCACTCTTGAATGTCCTTTTTATTTTTTTATGAGAAGAGATAGAGCCAAAAATTTAAAAGCTAAGCTTTTTCTTGTTATGACTTAATCTCAACATTCTGTCGTGTTTTGTATAACGTTGGTTAAACAAACAAATCTAAATCGATTCCAAGAGTATATCGATAACATTCCAACATTTATTATTTTACATGTCTTCATCAAAATGTTTCACAAAACATCAAATGTAGACCTAAAATACTTACTATTCCCATTCCTTAATTAACTCATCTAGTGCTGATATCTCTTGCCTTCAATGGTTGCAAGCAAGAGGATAGTCTGGGCAAAATCAATACATTTCAAGTCGATTACATTACGATTGCAAAGTGAGTTGTTCGTTTTCAAAATACTCACCACTAATAGGTTTGAATTTGAACTACCTCATTCCATTGAAATCCTTCTGAATAATGCCTCCGTTTTGCTCAATTCCTGCTAGATGCTATTTTCCTTGGGTTCTTTGTTGAAATCAAAAACAGGAATTGTAAATACCTAACGTTAATCCACAAAGTAAATGCATTTAAACCTCTACTGCAAATAAAGCCAAATGGTATTTGATTATGGTTTGACTTTGAGGTTCGTTAATGGAATTCAGATTGTGTTTTGTGGTGTTGGAAGCTTATCAGATTCATAGTTATTTTTTCAAAGTACTGCAAAAATAAATTCATTCAATTTACTTCTTGTACAAGACAATCGACATAATAGATTTAGAAATAAAAAAAAAGAAGCAAAATCAATATGATTTTTATTTTCAATAATATATTGATTTTCAATGTGTGGTTTTACCAAAAGTATTTTTAATAACACTTATTCACGCGTTGAACACAATCTTGCCAAAACCCAATTCAAAACGAATTAAAATGGAAATTTTCAAATTTATATCGGGGCACCGTTTAAGCCTCACCATCATTCATATCCTCCACAGTAGCACCATCAACGGATGCTTTAAAACCAAATCTTTATCCTCTATGAACTTGTGCATTACTAGTTATGAACGCAAATCTAATGGAAATAAAATTGAAGGAATGGAAATTCCCCGACTAGAATAACGAATTTAAAATATCAAAAGAAAATGTGTTCACGAGCTCAGAAATATATGTACATTTGAGTAAAAGGATTTTCGAACGAAATAATAATTCCATATATAGGGTTGCATGCATCAAATGCATTCGAATTATTACATTAAGTGGTTGCCTGAACCTTTTTCTCTGTGAAATGAAATTTGCATTATTGCATTGGCTGCAATGTTGACCGAAAAAGCTCTTTCATAAACATGCATGGATTTATTTCAAACATATTAGAGCGTCACGTACTGCAATGAATATTGCTGTTAGGATCCAATTCAAAAAAAGGAAAAAAAGAATTTTCCTCATTTTTGTTTTATGTTGTTTGACTCTCATTTTTTTTCTAAATGAAAAACTTCGATTCTGTTTTTGATTATGTTTAGAATTTTACTGGTCAAGTCGAGAAGATGATATCGGCCAAATGGGGGCCTTCACAATTGATTGCCATACGGGATCGTTTAATGGTATTTTTTATCACTTCGGCGAGATTATTCATTCTCGAAAAAATGGCCCGATGACTCCTCCAGCGTGAACAGCGCACCATGTAGTAAGTTTGAGCGGATTTAATGGCTCCTCGTGCATTACTCGTGGATTTTCAGTGCCCCAGAAGCGATAGTTTTACTTGTTCACGTACCCGCTGAGGTGGAAATGAGCCTCATCGCTCATTATGATTTTGGTCGAAAAATCGTCCTCTTCGTCCTCGAGATTGATGATGGCTTGGGCGTAGGTTACACGCGTTTGGCGGTCGACAGGCAGTAGCTGATGTACGGACTGGACTTTGTACGGGAACATGCGCAAGTCTTTGACCAAAATTCGCCTTACAGCTCGACATTCTCCTCAACAGCGGCGATATTCTCGGCACAACGGGCGCTCTGGGGCCGGCCACTTTTGGCAACGTCTTGTGGTGGCCAAACGGCGCAGTCGGTGTCGGACAGCCGTGGAATCGGCGACGGATACGATTATTCCATGGCTTATTCACTATCTGTCTAGTCTACAAACGTCAAAACAGATTTGACATCGGCGGTTATTTGCAAAAATAAGAACATCTTCCAATTGGGTGATCTCTTTAGTCTCACCTTGTAATTAACGCGCAAACAAGGGACATTAGGAAGATAGGGAGGGGAAGGATAGGAGGTGTCGATTAACATTGGTTTTGAATGCTAGCAGATCAAATTAGCAAGGGAAAACCTCACCGGGTAAACTATTCCAAATTCGTGATGTTCGGCTAAAAAAAGAATCCCTATATTTTATTGGTACGTCCGAAATTGGGCTGAAGGGTGAACTGATGAGCATTCCTTGCAAGACGAGTATTACGGGAGAAACTTTTAAGGGGAGGAATGCAGCTGGCTATTTCGAATGAACATGAAACGATAAAATAGGGAAAGACATGAAAGATTTCGTCAGTGTTCGAGAGGGGTTTCAAAGGCAATTCTGGTTTAAATGTTTTTCAAACATGCACATTTGAAAAATATTCAACAAAGTAATAAATTATAAAAAGAATTTATATTTTGTTTGGTGGACGACACGACCGTTAAAAAAATGTTGTGAACAAAATAAATTGCAAGACTAAATCGCACGTACTTGCCCACATCGTACAGTAAAAGAAAGATTTCCATAGTATTTATTCGATTTTTGAGAGTTTCGATTGTTCCAAAATAGTATGTAGCGGACAAATGTAAACCTCATTTTATATGCATAAAAAAATGTAAAAAATTGTGCATTTTTTCAAAATCGTATACCTTCCTGTAGGCACGTTTTCTTAAACAACTTTTATGAAATGTGCTACTGGATCGCACGCACTTGCTCTTATGTGCGGTTATAGCTTTGAATAAAATTTGAAACGAACCTATGAGCAAGTACGTTAAATTTAGTCGTGCAATTTCTTTCCAATACTAAAGGGTGCTGACTTCGTGTCACACTCACAATGGTAAGCAGAAATAAACTGCACGGCTGGATCGCACGTACTTTCTTATATGTGCGGTCACATTGTAGAATAAAATTAAAGAAAATTAAAGTGAACATCAAAGCATTTATTGTAGGCGCCGTTTTTAAATAAAACGGTTTTTTAACAACTTTTTTTAAAAAATTAAAAAAAATAATTGAAGAATACAAACTTAAGCTCAAAAATAATATACATTTAAAACCAAATTAAAAAAAAATCAACTTACCCGTTTTCATAATATTGATTTTTCAAAAAAAATTTAAAAAAATTATTAAAAATACACAAAAAAAGTTTTCGGAAAAAAAATTAATGCAAAATTACTCAAGCTACCTACATCTTCTTGAATATCAATTTTGATTGTAATCGGATCACCAGTTTTCGAAAAAGTCGAAGAAAAAAAACTGGTTAAATTAATAAAAATTTTTTTTTCACCAAAATATAATGCATACAGTAGTACACAGATTTTTTTTTATATAAATTCTTCGAGCCGTTTTCGAGAAAAATAAGCTTTTCCATAACGGTTATATGACTTACTTACTTAGGTGGCGCTACAGTTCGGGACGAACCTGGGCCTCAACCAACATGCCTCTCCAGCCAACTCGGTCTTTGGCTAGCTGCCTCCAGTTTTGCACTCCAAGTTGGTTGAGGTCGTCCTCCACTTGAGCGCGCCACCTAAGGCGAGGTCTTCCTTGACTGCGTCTACCCTCTGGGATGGAATCGAAGATCCTGCGAGCCGGAGCATTGTTGTCCATTCGCTCTACATGACCTAGCCACCTTAAACGTGATATGCGTATTTTTTTGACCAGGTCAATGTCGCTGTACAGCTCGTATAGTTCTTGGTTGAACCTTCTCCTCCAAAGCCCGTTAACGCAGATAGGGCCAAAAATCTTCCGAAGAATCTTACGCTCGAAACGACTAAGAATATCTTCATACGCTTTAGATAGAGTCCATGCCTCGGCGCCATAGAGCAGGACTGGGATGATTAGGGTCTTATAAAGAGTCTCCTTTGTCTTTCGAGAGAGGGCTTTGCTACTCAATTGCCTTCCTAGCCCATAGAAACAGCGATTGGCAAGAGTAATTCTTCGCTTTATTTCTGACGAGATGTTGTTGTCAGATGTTATAGCGGATCCGAGGTACACAAAGTCCCTAACTACCTCAAAGTTGTACCTGTCTATTGTGATGTTTTGTCCAATCCGCCGGTGTTGTGTGTCCCTTTTTGTGGACAGCAGGTACTTCGTTTTGGCCTCATTGACTGCTAGTCCCATCTTAGCCGCTTCAGCTTCAATGCTAGCAAACGTTCCAGTGACAGCTCGCCGAGTTCTGCCAATGATGTCTATGTCGTCAGCGTATGCTAGCAATTGCACAGACTTGAAAAAAATTGTCCCACTACAATTGACTTGCGAGTTTCTTATAATTTTTTCAAGTATTAAGTTGAAGAAATCGCACGATAGCGCATCACCTTGTCGGAATCCTTTTTTGACGTCAAAAGCTTCTGTGAGGTCGGAACCAACCTTGACGGAGCAGCGAGAGTTCTCCATCGTCATCCTGCACAGTCGGACGAGTTTTGTGGGAATGCCAAAACCTGACATGGCTCTGTATAGCTCGTCTCTATAAATGCTATCGTACGCGGCCTTAAAATCGATAAAGAGGTGGTGAGTATCGATTTGGAATTCTTGGGTGGTTTCCAGGATCTGCCGTAGCGTGAACATTTGATCGATTGTGGACTTTCCTGGTCTGAAACCACACTGATAGGGGCCAATCAGGTTGCTGACGAAAGGTTTCAGGCGTTCACATAGTACGGCAGAGAGGATCTTGTAGGCGATATTCAGGAGACTTATTCCTCTATAGTTGGCGCAGTTTAGAGGGTCTCCTTTCTTGTGAATCGGGCAAACGATGCTGAGGTTCCATTCATCAGGCATACTTTCTTCTGACCAAACTTTAGAGATGAGTTGGTGTATGCACTCCACCAGGTCATCTCCGGCCGCTTTAAAAAGTTCGGCGGGTAATCCGTCGGGTCCAGCAGCTTTGTTGTTTTTTAGTTTAGATATTGCTATCCTTACTTCATTTTGGTCAGGTGGACGGAAGTTTTGTCTGTCATCATCCATGTTGAATGGTTCATTCTGCCTGACAGCGGGATTTTGGCCTTCATCGCCGTTTAACAGTCTGCAGCAATGGTCCTTCCATGTACTCAGCACCGACTGTGACTCTACTACGAGGTTTCCATTCCTATCTCTACAGGCTTCTGTGCGGGATTTTTTTCCTTGGCATGTTCTTTTTACCTGTTGGTAAAACTTCCGCACGTTGTTCCTGGAGTAGCATCTCTCAATATCTTCGATCGCGCGCTTCTCATGCTCTCTTTTTTTCTTTTGGAGAAGCCGGTGTTCTTCCCGTCTTTTCTGCTCGTAAAGCTCGCGAGCAGCTCTCGTCTTTCTTTGCAGCGTCGCTTTATATGCCTCTTGTTTGGCTGCATGGGCCTGCCTGCATTCGTCATCAAACCAGAGGTTTCGTGGTGGTGGTCTGGTGAAACCTAGCACATCAGTTGCGGCATCTCTGATGGCTTGTTGGAAGTGTTGCCACTGATCTTCGGCACTTGATGCTGGCGGTACTGGATTTCTTGAGAGGTTACGGGATATTCGATCGGCATAGGTTCTGGCGGTTTCTTGCGATTGCAGCTTTCCGACGTCATACTTCCTCACAGTATTACTCCGTTGTTGTGGAGTTCGGGTTATTCGCATTCTTACCTTTGCTGCAACAAGGTAGTGATCCGAGTCGATGTTAGCTGCTCGGAAGGTGCGAACATGCAAGATACTGGAGGCGTGTCTTGCATCGATCGCAACGTGATCAATCTGATTGACGGTTCTTTGATCTGGGTGTCGCCAAGTCCCTTTGTGTATATCGAGATGAGGAAACCGTGTGCTTGCAATGGTGACGTTATGTGCCGCTGCGAAGTCAATTAGCCTAAGTCCGTTTTCAGACGTTGTGTCGTGTAGGCTATGTTTTCCGACAGTCCTACCAAAGATTTCCTCTTTACCTATTTTGGCATTAAAATCGCCTAGTACGATCTTAACGTCGTATTTAGGGCATTGCTCATAGGTTTTTTCGAGGAGCTCATAGAAGTCATCCTTGGTGGCGTCATCTTTGTCCTCTGTGGGGGCATGAGCGCATATTAGGCTAATGTTGGCGAATTTAGCCTTGATACGGATTGTCACAAGTCGCTCACTTACGTGTCGAAAGCCCAAGACTTCTTGCCTAAGTCTACCGCTTATGACGAATCCGCACCCAAATAAACGCTGTGGTCTTCTTGCGCAATCACCGTAGTACACGTCACAGTTTTTCATCCTCCTTTTGCCCGGCCCATTCCATCGCACTTCCTGGATGGCAGTAATTCCTGCTCTGTAGCAGTCTAGGGCCTCCGCTAGTTGTTTGGATGCACGTGGTCTGTTAAGAGTTCTAACATTCCACGTGCAGATCCGAAGGTCGTTGTCCTTGATTCGTTTTTCCGGGTCGTCAACAGTAAATCCCTCCTTTTCCGAGGCTATTGGTCGCTTCGCAACTTTTTCTTTTTTCCGTGGCAGGGTTGTTAACCCCACGCACAACCCCCAACCTGGAGGGCCAGGTCCTTTGTTGGATTCCTTGGACAAAAGGAACCGGAGAATCCGGAGTCAGTAACCCACTTCGGGGATATGAGCGCTGCCGTTGGCCCATTAAGGGTTCATCCGCCACCATCTCTATTTCAATGCCCTGACTTGCATTGAATTGTCCTAATGACCTTATCTCCAAATACGTCGAAGTAGCTCATTAGGGCGTCTGCTTCGTTGACTGTTGACGCCACCGTTGGTCCAATTGGTTGGGCTCATCCGCCGTACGTCCTCTTTCTGAGGGGCTCGTGCAAGACTTCTGCGAATCGATCAGAACAGTCATTAAAGCAGAGCATTATAGTGTTGCTATTTTTTCTGTGTTCAACACTCGCGCTTATAAGTTTAGCAGGAATGTCCGGATGGACAGACCAGTACCCGGTGGTTACCGCGGGGAGGTAAAATAAGCACAATTGATGTGTACGATATAGTTGCAGCGACTGTGCATCACCAGTTTGATGCCTTTCAGTGCCTACCCTATTCATACAGCACGCAACCACCACAACGGTTATATGACAGGTACCGTTAATTTTTGAGCTAAACAAAATTGAAAAACTTCTCTGTAGAGCCTTAAGTTTAAAGTTTGAAGGCGATTGGCCCAACCGTTTAGGCTGCAGTCCAAAATACATCCGTACAAACAGACAGATAGGCAGGCTGACAGACAGACAGACGGACAGAATTTTGCCAGTAACTCTATATTCGTAATGTCATGTTTAATTGTTATCTCAAAATGTTTAGTCTGCACGATTGCATAACTTGCATTATAGTACCTATAATCGCAAGTAAAAAGTTCATGTAGTTCGTGCTTGAACGAGTAATATTACATTTGGGCTGTGGCCCTTTGCACTCTTCTGAAATTTAACCCTTTTTTTGTAAGAACCCACTGCTGTGAGAAGAACTGATATTAAGACATTGTCATGCTTGTCAGCATCAGCTGAGACAGCAGACTCCTTAATCATAATATCGGGGTCTTCTATTGCCTACTTCACTTGTATCCCCTGGCTTCCATTTGACTCTTCGGCATAGTTATGAAGTTAACCTTATTGGTATCGTTGTATCAAAGTTGTCTTGAAAAAAAAAAACACTTTGTTGAGGAGTAAAGCAAAGAACGCCGCTAACGTTCAACAGTTTTGGTGTAGGTTATCCCAAAAGGTAGGTTATCCCAAAAAGTTAACTATTAAAAACCACAAAGGCATTGCTTTCAAAGTGCCTTCAGGCGTAATACACGTAGTTTTGAAATGTTGCTTCATTAAACTTGGTCCAAAAATCTCTTTGTAGCAGGAACCGAAGTTCTGGTCCCGAAGTTTGCTCCTGCAGATATAAGCGAAAAATTGAAAAAAAGTCTGAAAATGTGGGGGTTTTTGCCATCCTCCCAAGGTAGATGTCGATAAACTAGGATAGTATTCCTATTGCACCCCATTAAAGTTCCATTAACTTCGGAATACTTTCCAGCTACCATCACATTTCGTCATTTCGACATATTCACTGGACTACTAAAAAGTACATAACTACTAACGTTCATGCCATGCGTTTCAGACTTTATTTCGTGGATCAGTAATGTAATGGTAAATGTATTTTTCAAAAACTTCCCTTTATAGCAAAGGATTCTTAACAAAAGTTTTTTCTGATTTTAAATGGCTCCTGAGATTAATTAAAAATTCTTTTAGCCTTATGTTGCATTTGATATGATTGTTTCGTATATATTATGTACATAGATAAATACAACGTGTAAGTATTGCCTGGAAACGAAACATCTACATAGTCATTAAAATGTAGATAGACTTTACTTCATTTTCGATGGGTAGATAGATTGAGGTTAAAAATTTAATTTTGAATTTAATTCAGGCACTAAAAAAGTAAAACTTAAAAACTTTTGTGCTATAGTAAAAGTTTTACGTTCTTTGGTGTCAACATACGTATTTTACGCCAAAAAGTTTATTAAAGCTTCACCGGTAGATTTCCATGTGCTATATGTAAACTAGGGCATCAGCTTCCTTGTTGTAAGTAAAGAGTAATAAAAATAATTTGTCGGTTAATGTGTGGCAAAAAAGTTTTAGTTTTTGTTAAACATTTTTCTATGGCGAATTTTGGGTTAATTTTCGAAAATATAACGTTTACACTGATAGAACAAAGTTTATAATTGGTTTGGCAAATTGTATAATTAGCGCGTTTGAAAAAGAAGCTGAATTTGGTGTGTGAATGATACGTAATGTTTTTTTTGGAAACCTATCGAAATTGTGTTTGAATTTGAAAAAAATTGAGATAACAATCAATCAAGAGTCTACGATAATATAAAGGGTGATTTTTTAGAGGTATAGAACTTTAAGTTGGCAACACTATTTTAATTGGCGGCCATTTTGTCATTTTGAAAATCGGTGAATGGGCCCAAAACAAGATTGCTGTTGATCCCAATTTTCATAAGCAAATTTTGTTTAGCAATGAAGCTCACTTTTGGTTGAATGGATACGTCAATAAACAAAACTGCCGTATTTGGAGTGATGATAATCCTCAGGTGTTTATTGAGACAACGTTACATCTACAAAAACTGACCACAGAAGCTGTGGTTTCAACAAGACGGTGAAACATGTCCCATAGCTCGTGCCACAATTGATTTATTGAAGGAAATGTTTGACAACCGCATAGTTTCACTTTACGGACCCGTGAATTGGCCTCAAAGATCATGCGATTTAACGCCGCTTGACTATTTTCTGGGGATATTAAAGATCGCTTGTCTATGCCGATAAGTCCGACACGATTGACCACTTGGAGGACAACATACGCCGCATTATTGTCGGTGTACGGTCAGAATTGATGAAAAAAGTCATCGAAAATTGGACCTCCAGATTAGACTACGTCCGAGCCAGCCGTGGTGGCCATAAACTAAAAATCATATTTAAATTAAAATGCAAGAAGATTATCTTTCGAATAAATAAAATTTCATATCAATTTAAAAAAATTTTTTTTTGTTTTATTCTATTTTCTAACAATAAATTGCACGAATGGGTCGCACGTACTTGCTCTTAACAAATATTAAGGGAACTTCAAAGTTTTGAATCGATTTTTCTGATTGATTAATTGAAAAAAGTACGTAAAATAGTTTTCAGCGAAAAAATTTGGCGTTTAAAAAATGTGAAAAAGTGTGATTTTTTTTAACCGTAGGAGGGGTTTTTAAATTAAACGATTTTATATTAATAACTTTGTTCAAAAATTAAAAAAATAAATTGCACGACTGGATCGCACGTACTTGCTCATATGTGCGGTCACATCGTCGAATAAAATGTATTTTAAATAAAATGCACGACTGGGTCGCATGAACTTGTTCTTATGCTAGATAATTGCTTAGTGGCTGCATATGTATGTAAATATATAAAGGGTGTTTTTCTTAGACGAAATAAAACGCATATAGTTTAATGTTATGGCCAAGAATCTAGCTTTATTATAAAGATAAGGGTTTGCATTATCTTCTAAAAATTATTTCGGGGAAGTGGCCGCCGTGGCTGGCTCGAATAAATTCCAGCCGGGGCCCAATTTTACCAATTTTGTGAAAATCGGGATCGGTGGCCATTTCGATTTGGGCCCATTCACCGAACGTGTGACGCGCTTGATGGGCGTTCGGCTTCAATTCTTGAACGAGTTGGATTTCCTAAGCCTGCAAACCAGGATCCTTTCGCGCGCGATGGCGGATGGACTCATTTGGGCCTTCTTCGATACTCTGCTCCACCGAAACGAACCATTATTTTGGTAATAAATTTGCACAATTTGCAAACATTGTTCAGGAGTAATTCTGAATTATGGAATCGCAAAGACGCAAACCAAACTGAGCATAAATCAAAAGACAGCTGTCAAAAAGACCAACTCCGAAAAAAATATTGCCAGATTGAAACCACACGTCTATTAAAATAAAAAAAATATTTTTTTTTTAGAAAATTCTTTATTTTTTTTTAATTAGGTTCAGAGATTTCTTGGAAAACTAAGTATGCAATAAAATTTGAAAACTAAATGTCTATCGAAGAAAAAAAAATTTGAAAACCGTTCGACCAGTTATTTTTAAAAAGTCGTTTTTGAAAAACTTTTCGAAAAAATATTTAAAAATTTTTTCTAGTGTGTTATTATAAGAAAATCTGTAGTTTTTATCTGGGAAATTTATTTACCAATTTTTTTTAAATATAAAAAAATCCAAAAAAAAAGTTTTTGAAAATTTTGAAATGCAATATTAATTGAATTATAAATGACTTCCTTTGGGCAATACGATAAAACCGTATTTGAAAAAGCCGGTTATATGAGAGGTACCGTTATAGAACACATTTCGAAAAATGTATTCTAACTCAAAAATGTATTATTGTAAAAAATTAGCACACTGAAATTTTTATTAAAATCGTTAGAGCCGTTTTCTAGAAAATCTTACTTTTTGTTCAAAACTGTATGGCAGGTACCGTTATATTTCGACCTAGAGCAAAAATGAAAAACACCCCCCGAGATACTATATAATAAATAATAAATACGAAGTTTGAAGAAAATCGGCCCATCTGTTTAGGCTGTAGTGGCGCGAACAGACAGACAGACAGACAGACAGACGGACGGAATTTCCGGAACCACTTTTTTCAACTTCTCTATTATCGTAATGTCATGTTCGATTGTTAGATTATTTTTTTTTTGCACGAATCCATTGCATTTTAGTACCTAAATCGCAAGTAAAAATAATTTAAGAATGCAAACTTAGGCAACAAAATAATCTAGATTTAAAAAAATTGAAAAAAACATTCATTTACCCGTTTTCAAAATATTGATTTTTGAAGAAAAAAAAAATTAAGAAAATTATTAAAAATAAAAAAAAAGTTTTCGAAAATATTTTAAAATAAAATTACTTAGGCTACCAACATCTTTTTGAATATCAATTTTGATTGAAATCGGATCTCCAGTTTTCGAGAAAGCCGAAAAAAATGTTCTATGGCATGTACCGTTTTAAGCCCATCATCTTGAATTTTTTTTTTACCAAAACATAACCTACACGTACATTGATTTTTGTCATAAAAATTCTTGGAGCCGTTTCCGAGAAAAATAAGCTTTTACTTAACGGTTATATGACAGGTACCGTTAATATTTGAACAACAAAAAAAATTTAAGAAAGTCCTCTCTAGAATGTCAAAATAACCTTATGTTCCAAACTTGAAGACGACTGGCCATAACCGTTTAGGCTGTAGTTCAATATACATCCGTACAGACGGACAGACAGACAGACAGAATTTTGCCAGTAACTCAAATATGTTTCTCTATCATCGTAATGTTATGTCTGATTCTTAGATTTTTTTACGAATGCATAACTTGCTTTTAGTTCTTATAAATCGCAAGTCAAAACCGAACTATTTCCTTAATTATTTTCTTACTTGCTAAAAAATTATTTTTGATGATTTCTCGGCTTCCTTTTATCCTTTTTGAAGTTATACATTTTTTATGTGGTGGTTTTCTTTTCTTCCAAGCCAATCGGCAAACAATGGCTTTCTATATCTTACTAATCCTTCCATAAAGCTGGCAAACCTAGATGTTTGTATACAAAATACTCATAGATTTTCCTTTATAAAGACAGCAACTTTCATAATTTTATTTATCCCAACCACTTTGACCAACTTTATCAAAACCTTCACTCAGATTAAATTTGCTTCACTCTCTACGTAATTAGTTTGTACATCCTGTTCGCGCTGTTTTAAATGAAAGTAGGAACTGTAAGTGACCGAATGCAATTAAAATCATAATTGCACTTAACAACAAGTACAGCGAAAAAGAAAGCAGAACAATAATAATGAGATTCGGTTTTTACTTATTAATTAAAAAAAAAAAAAAAAAACAAGAAAGAAGGGGTTAACTTTCATTAATATTGTTGATAGCGAACTTTTCATCGAGCTTGAAAATTTAGTTATTAAGATTAATTAATTTAATTTTGTATGACACTAAGCTAATTCATGGAGTAGAACCTCAAAAACTTTTTTTAAGATTTGCAAGATAGGGAAATGATGGCACAAGCCCTGACCCACATTATTCAAGGGGTGGGGGTCAGTTTTCAAAACTTAAATTAAATTGCACGACTGGATCGCACGTACTTGCTCTTGTGTGCGGTCACAGCTTCGAATAAAATTTGAAAAATATTAATCTAAATTTAAAGTTTTTATTCGATTTTCTGACTTTTGATTGTTTGAAAAAATAGTTTTCAGCGGAAAAATTTAAACGCCATTTTATTTTTTACAAAAATGTGAAAAGTATTATTTTTTTTAAATCGTAGTAACGGTTTTTATTTAACAACTTTTTTTAAAAACTAAAAAATCCATTTACCCGTTTTTGAAATATTGATTTTTAAATTAATTAATTTAATTTAAATAATTAATTTTTTTTTGAAAAAGCAATATTTTGAAAACAGGTAAGTAATTTTTTTTAAATGTTCATTATTTTTGTGCTTAAGTTTGTATGTGAATTATTTTTTTTATTTTTTAAAAAAAAGTTGTTAAAACGTTTTAATTAAAACGGTTCTAACGATTTTGAAAAAAAAAATCACACTTTCTTACATTTCCTAAAGAAATAAAATGGCATTTAAATTATTTCACCCAATTCAATTTAACGTTCTTTATTCGAAAAATCGAAAGTCACAAAACTCAAATAAATGCTTCGATGTTTACTTTAATTTTCTTTAATTTTATTCTACAATGTGACACATATGAACAAGTACGTGCGATCCAGTCGTGCAATTTATTTTTTCTTAATTTTGTTTTTAAATGTAAGTAATTTTTTGTATAAGTTTGCATTCTTGAATTATTTTTTTTTATTTAAAAAAAAAAGTTGTTAAATAAAAAGCGTTTTATTTAAAAAAACCGTCCCTACGATTTTGAAAAAAAATCAAACTTTTTAACATTTTTAAACGAAATAAAACGGCGTTTAAATTTTTCCGCTAAAAACTATCTTACGTCCTTTTTTAAAACAATCAAAAGTCAGAAAAATCGAATTAAAAGTTCCTTTAATATTTTTTCAAATTTCGTTCGAAGCTCTAACCAGTTGTGCAATTTATTTTTTCAAAACTTTTTGAAAAAAATATTTAATTTTTTTTCATATGTCATTATAAGAAAATTTGTAGTTTTTATCTGGGAAAATTATTTAAAATGAATTCAATCAACCCGTTTTCAAAATATTTCGAAAACCATTTTTTTTAGAAAAGTAAAAAAAATCGAAAAAAATGTTTTGAAAATTTTGAAATACAATATTAGTTGAATTATAAATGTCTTCCTGTGTGCAAAATTTAATAGAAATCGGGATAATGGTTTACGATAAAATCTAACACTAACGACCACACGATTGTTCACAAAGTGTGTATGTTTTGGAAAGCGCGAGTTGCGTGAATACTAGTATAGTGCATATGTGAACGAGAAAGCTAAACAAATGTTTGCGAGTCAGCTACAATCTGTCAACTAAAAATTGTCAGAACACGCCTTATGGGAGAGCTTTGCTTTTGCAAATGGTACCAATTGTTGGATATATTCTCTGAATATCTACCTACCTACTGAAATTAAAAATACGACCCCTGACTTATAGAAGAATTTTTGATACAAACAACCTCCTACTTGGATTGAATTGAATTGAAAATAAGCACATTATCTTCGGGTTACCAGAACACTTCTTCGTGCAAATCATGATTAACTTTTCTTTGGATTTTGCAAAAGAGCTTTCACAATTGGTGCTTTATTAAAGATTTTTAAGACCAATTATCTATAACTCTTTAAACCTTTAAACCCTTTAATATTTGTGTTTTTTTTTAATTTAAAGAAATGTAGTCTCTGACTTCAGATGTGTGAACGTCCTTTCTTTAATGATGACAAATTTTTGGGGGACAGACTATAGTAATAATTAAATAAAACTGAAATCGAAACAAGCGAGTGAAAAAAACAAAATAATATCTTAAGAAAAATGCTGACCAAGTAATTCTGTTTTACAACTGATACGAAGTCTCGGATTTCATCCGAAATTAACTTTTTTTTTTTAATTTTTAGTTTGTGTAAAACGGAATAATAAGTCTAGGTGAACTATAGCAATTCTTTTGGCTTCTTTCAACAAGTTGGAAATTTCACAATTTCATAGTTTTCTAACTTTAGAAAATTTTAAGAAGCTTGCAATACGCATATTTACGCATGTTTAGCCAATGTTAAGTTTGTCTGTTTAGCAGATTCTTAATGTAGACGGTCGAAGCTTGAATTTGATACCCCATTTGTTATTTGACCCGATGAAGTAGACCAACACTAAACCAGAAGTAGCCATTTTACCACCAAAGACACAAGAAAAAGTTTGTCCGACCAGCGGTTTTGTACGTATGTAATTGTCAATTTAATAATGGCTAAATCATCCATTGATTCGATGAGGTAAGTTTTCCTACAGCCGACTCCCGGACTAATATCAGTGAACTTTTAAATGTAGTTTTTTTTTAGACGTGTGGTTTTCAATCTGGCAATACTTTTTCGGTCTTTTTGACAACTGTCATTTATTTATGCTCAGCTTGGTATGCCATTTCATAATGAATAGACTTACTCCTGAACAACGTTTGCAAATCGTGGAAATTTATTACCAAAATAATGGTTTGGTTCGGTGGAGCAGAGTATCGAAGAAGACCCGAATGAGTCCATCCGCCGGCGCGCGAGTTACACAGAACTGACGATGGAACATTTGTGTTAGTTCACAACCCATTATGTAAGCCAACACGAGTTTCCGGTGACCATCGACAAGTTATTGTCACATAATGAATGTCAACACCACTTTCCGTTGACAATCGAATCTTTGCAATATCCGAAGGCCATGTGCTTAGTTAATAATAAAGAATAACCGGCAGTTGCAATCGGCCTTGAGAAGAAACAACGTTGTTTTTTTATTATTTTATTCATATGCATCATTGCATATAACTCGCGCAACAATTTTAGCTTTTCTAACCACTTTATGGAAGATTTTTAGGAAGGACTTAGTTTGGGGGCTTAAAAATCCAACTCGTGCAAGGATTAAAGCCGAACGACCATCAAGCGCGTCGCACGTTCGGTGAATAGGCCCAAAACGAGATGACCACAGATCCCGATTGTCACAAAATTGGGAAAATTGGGACTCTGGGCTGGAATTTAATCGAGCCAGCCCCGGTGGCTACTTACCGAAAATCATTTTTTAAAACGTAATGGCAAACACCTATATTTATAATAAAGCTAAATTCTTGGCCATTACATTAAATTATATGCGTTTTATTTCTTTTTAAAAACCACACGTTAAAAAACAACATAAAAAAACATTTATTATAACTATATTTGAACCATATTTTATTTGTGAATATTTTGTTAATGGGTTTAAAAAAAAAACTTTTTTTTTAATGTTGTATGGGTTGCAAAGTTGCTTAACCAACTGACATTCATTTAGGATTTCATGCCTAGGAATACCTGCAATAATTAAAATAAATTTGAAACTAAATGGGACCCCAAAAAGTTTGATTGATATTAGTCGGACAACTATTTGTATTAATATCAGTTTAAAAGATGACAAAGGTTCTGGATTTGACATTGATGCTGCAAATGTATCAATTCAATTTAATTTTTCGTCAAGAAAGCGGATAAAACAATGTAGTGGAAAACTAAAGCTTACAAATTACTAACATCTACCTACACCGCAAGTCCTGTCACCTCAAATAAAAAAAAAATTCTACCAAAAATAGAAAATAACACCTCCATATGAACAAGAACAAGAAATAACACCTAAGTTTTTTGTCCAATCGAAATAATAGAAAATATTGACTTTATCAAAAGGATCTACCACGAATGAGTGATTCCCTTTATATTCCAGAAAAGAGGATGTAAGGGATGTCAATGACTATGATAGTCACGTGGATTGATTTTATGAAAAGAGAAATATCGTAAATGAAAATCTTTGATGTGGTGTTACCGGAAGCGGAAATTGGAAGTAGAAGCTTAAGTTCATGTTTGATGAAGTAAAAAGCAATTTAAGTGGCTGATTTGAAACAACAAGTCATTTGAGGGATAGCACTTAGGAAAAGATTAGGATGGAGAACTTAAGGACACCTTAACACTGGCAGGAATTTTATTATCTCCTTTGAAAACTGCAGCGATGATTTTTAAAATAATTCTTTTTAAGACCTAAGAAATGCACTTAACTCTATATAAGAATAGAATGGGACTTAGGGTTGGAGGGTATATTGGCTTAAGTTTGGTTATTATAAAGGGTATATTTAAATACAGATTTATTCATATTAAAGTCAAAACTGAATACAGCACGTTTGCGTGACGAAATTTTTTTGACATTATTGGTTCAAAGTGACCGTAGTTAGTTCAATGGTGAGGAATATAGAAAAGAGGAACAGAGCTCAGGTTACGGGGGTTAGTATTAAGGTGGACTTGATTTAAAAAGGTAGGAGAATCAATATTTCCAATTAGCAATTGGTGGCACAAAAATAATATTAGCGATTTGACGTCGTGTTGCTAAAGGTTTCAGGCGCGCAACATAAGGCGGTAAATTGAAATTGTCTTTCCAGGAAAATCCGCGTAAAGCAAACCGAATGAATGGTTTCTGAACTCCTTCTATTCGAAGAGAATGGTTTTCATAATATGGTGACCGTAATTCATTTCATTTTTTCATTTTCATTTATTTCAAAAAAAAAAAAAAAAAAAAAAAATACAAGGATACATTAAGATTTTAAATCTTTTAGAGCATCAATAAGTGAATAAACTCTTTTTTGCTAGCCATTTACTGAATAAAAAAAATAATGTTGGTACATAATAAAATATATTAAATATTAGTAAGAATTCAAAGTCTAGTTATGAATTTAAATAAAGAGAACAAATAAAGAAAATAAAAACTAGGCAAAATATATTTGTTTTAGATTAGTATACTGCAAAAATAATTCTCTCCTGAAGGACAATGGTGAGGCTATGCGTTGCAATTCCTTTGGAAGCATGTTCCACAAACGAATAGCAGAAACGTAAAATGATCGTTCTGCAATGCTGTGGTAAGATCGTGGCAAAATTATTGTTAACCCTCTTTGTGATTGGGCAAAAATTAATGTTTCACAGAGGTAACTTGGGCTGGGCATCTATTGTGGATGATAACATGGAGCCTCAACACAAGCCTTAATTGTAGGTAGTCATTTAAATCCATTCCTAGGAGAGTACGTCGAGAGTGTGAAACACTGGAATATCTCGGAGCAGCATAGATGAAACGAACGCAATCATTTAACGCAACATTTAATCTACGCCTGCATTTATTGTCCAAAGTTGGATAATGACTTGACAAAATATTTTTTTATATTTGTCAACAATATTGCAGATTGCTATACAGCATCCTAGGTTAGCTTTTATTTTATATCCCAAGTAGTTAATGACATCATTGTTTAAAACAATTGAAGGAAAATCTAAGGAGTCGTACTCGTCTCTAGAGCATAACTAAAGACTTAGAAGGGTTTATGTTCATCCTGTTTTCATTAGACCAATTAAAAAGATTATTTACATCCTCATTTACTCTAGCTACACAATCTTACAGTAAGCCTATAGGTCGAAAAATATATATCATTACATCATCAGCGTACATATGGACCTTAAAATTCTTAATGACACCAGGTAGGTCGTTTATAAAAAGTGAGAAAAGTAACGGACCCAAAACAGAACCTTGGAGAATTTCCATATTGGTTAAAAAGGGCTCAGAGGTACTTACATCAGTTCGAATTCTGTTAACTCTTTCTACTTAATAGTTTTGCAATAACCTCAATGACATATTGGAAAAAATTTAAATTCCATTTAAGTTTAACAACCAAAATTGAGTCAAGAGAAAACCGAATGACTGATGTGACCTTGATTAAAGCAGTTTCACAACTATGTTTATTTCGGAACCCAGATTGCCATTTTGAGAGCAAATTATGGTAACTCTCATGCATCACTTTTTCTAACAACTTGCAGGGGAATGATAAGATTCTAATAGGCCTGTATTCAGCAGGGTTAGTAGGGTTCCTTTTTTCGGAACTGGTATGATACTTGCATTTTTCCACCTGTTTGGAAATCTGCAAGCAAAAGAGAAAGAATTTTCACAATCAGGCATAGCTAATACATCAGGCAGATTACTAGATCCAGAAAAAGTAGGAATCAAAACACTAGACATTACATCAGCACTAAATGGACAGTTATTTATTTTTGTATTGTCTTTAACACCAAGCTTCTTCAAATTATTTCAAAGCTCTTTGAGACTGAGTGACAGATCTAGTTTTTGTAACAATTAATCACGTTTTGAGATACGTATAAGGGTAGTCACTTTGTTTCGGGCATATGTATACTGCCTTTTGTTAAACTCAGACAGGTTTACTTTATATCTACGAAAGAAACGCTCCCTTTCCCTTATATGTTGTTTTTTTATTATTATTGAACCAAGGACAACATTATCTTTTTATCACTTTAGTTATAATGGGGACGTATAACCGAGAGAGCAAGTTGTTAAACAGCGATACTTTAATATTCACATCCTGCGAAAAATATATCTCGTTCCATTCAGAGCTTCTAAAACTCGCATGCAAATCCTCATAGTTGAAGTCACGATATGACCTGTAGCTGATTGTTCGAGAAACTTTTATTCTATCTATATTTAACTCAAACGACCAGAATATAAAGTCATGGATGAACTCAGATGTAGGTCTTATTTGATCATTGCCCAGGACTTTATTCCTAGAGGTGGTCAGGAACATATCTAAAAGAGAGTGGTTAACATCCGACTTGAAACAAGTTGGCCATCGATTGCTTACAACCGATAAACCAAATTTGTCACAAAAATGTGTACAAAACTGCGTAAAATTATTTTTAACTAGAAAGTTTACGTTGTAGTCACCTCCAATTAAGATGTCATTGTAGTTCGGACCCAATATATGTTAAGCTTCTTCTAGTTAGCCAATATTTTCTTCTTTGAACATAATTGGTGGGCTATAGACACAAATCAATAAGCATTTATCCAGGTTCCAAACTTTTGGTACAACATGGTATATTTAGCTCTAATGCTCTGAGCATTCAGACAACAAAAATTGAGACCATCAAAAGCACCACACAACACATTCGGGACCATAATTATTAAATAAAATAACAAATACAATCACCACAAGCCAAAGAGAGAATAAAATTTGCGCTAACACATACAAAAAATCGAAATTAAGACTGTATTGTTTACTTGGCATTCAAGCAAAGTTCTAACTAGGTGCAAAGAGATTTTGTGACGTAGAGGTTGGAGAATTCCTTAGATCATCTCTTAATAAAACCAAGGGATCTATTAGCCGTATTAATTATTTGGTCGATGTGGGAATTGAAATTTAGCGGTTTATCACAAAGGATACCAAGATCACTTATAGAGTCGACGATGCTTTTCGTCTCACTTAGGAAATAATAAGTTTTAGGGCGGCTGGTGAGCGCTTTCTTGAAGAAGTGATTTTTTTGCATTTACCCACATTTAATTCCAATAAGTTATGCTTGCACCAAAAAAAGAATCTATTGTGATATTTTTGCCTGGGGTTCGACAAATAAAACTCAATCAAAATTCCAAAATAATACAATAAATCTCTTTATTTTATAAAACACAACGTCTTTCAGTTTAAATAACACCAATTTAACTTATTTCACTTATTCACAATTCAAATACGTTTTTATAATTCAACACTTTTTATTTAATCTCAATTCAATCACTTTTTACTAATGCTCCCAGTTGTTAACAATTCCACTTTCGAAAATAAACTAAACTTTCAATGCAATCTACTCTTGTATTTATACAAGTTTACAAGCTTCTGGAAGCTTCTGTCTGGTTCTGGCACAATCTAAGCTTTCGGTACTAATTCGAGTCTCAAATTAGTACTTCAAGTTCGATTTAGTACTCAGTTAAAACATGTTGCAAATATGTAGCATACTTTTAGGCGCTCACAATGAATGTTGGTTGTTGTACACAATGAATCCAACAGATGTCGTTAATTTACAAAATTTATCCTCCGAATATCTAAACTTGTTGCCACATCACACTATTATTGTCATTTTGCAAAAGAACAGAGTCTAAAGCGGATGAGATTAATTTGAAGGTTTTGTTGTCATCTGCAAACATTAAGAGATTAGAATCATTTAAGATAAGACTTACATCATTAACTGCAAGAACGAAGAGCAAAGGTCCAAGGTGGCTACCTTGAGGAACACCGGATGTAGCGTAAATTTGTTTAGGGACAGAGTTACGAAAAAGAACTCTATAAGTTCTTTAATCAGTATACATCAACTTCATTACCTTTGTCAAGGGCTGACAAAATATTGGACACGAATTCAATGAGATTAGTTGTAGTAGATCTACCTTTAAGAAATCCGTACTGGACAGGGGAAAAAAATTACTTACAATGGAAATATTTACAGCCATAGACTAAGCTTTCAAATAGTTTTGGAATGCATGACAGTTTTGCAATATGCCTATAGTTCTTGACTTCAGTTTTACTACCCTGCTTATGGATAGGAGAAATAAAAGAGTTCTTCCATAAGTAGGGAAACACGCTTTGAGATAGTGATAACTAAAAGAGCATAACTAGAGGCTTCGATAGGACGTGAACACATTTTTTTATGAAAATTGACGGCAGTCCATCAGGGCCAGGGCTGTAGTTATCTTTGAGCTTTCTAATCTTATCAATAACCATATCTGCCATTATTGAAACTGATACAAGAGAGGTTTTTGAACAATGAAGCAAATAGCTGAAGTAGCTAGGATCAGGAATTTGCGAATGTTCTGTGTAAGATTAGCTGAAGAAGGGGGAAAGAAATTTGTTATTATACTTGGGTCAGGGAAGAGGTATTGGAAAAACTCAAGGTACACTTCCTTTTTACATTAATGAAATTAAAAAAAAATACTTTGGAGCAGATAATAGTTTTATTTCCATTTGGCGAAGATACTGGTTATAAAGAAATTCACTTAGCTCTGAGAAACAATTAAAGGTGGCTTCGGAGTTTTCCATTTTACCAAGGCGGGGATGAGGTGAAATATTTTTTTCGAGTAAATGACATTTTTCTTCAGTGCCGTGAAGTTTGATCTGTTTTTTTTTTTAATGAAGTAGATTTAGGTTTTTTTTTTAATAATTGATATAAGAATTTCAAAAATGAAGCAGATATGAAGAATACAGCAAAATATGCAAAGTAGGGATTAAATTTTGAGAACTTTAGAAAAAGTGAAGTAGATCTACTCCAATTGAAGTAAAGTGGTATTGCTGCTGCTGATGCAAGCAAGACTTTTCAGGCGACAAAATTCTTCACAAATAGCGACTGCGGCAGTATTGTGATGTAACCGTGAGTCAATTTGAATAAACCGTTTCCTGGGCTAATCTTTCTTTCTAATAGATGTACCATACAATAAAGAAGTACAGATATCACACATGACGAAATCAGTGCCGCGGTTAAAAACTCTAAGGAGAGAAAATTAATTCAGCCATACGAAATACCCTCAGGGGTCAAAGCTCTAGAAATTAATGAGTTAGTCATTATCACCATTCAAAGACATAGACGCTATAACTTTTGTAAATTGCAGCAAATTTAATTTCTATTTTGACATTTGTGAAATAAACAGGTGCAGAATAAACGTCTATGAGCTATGGACCGCTAGACAATTGTTACAACGGTTCTATATATATATATTTCTTGGTGGTCTTGTCTTAACGTCAAGTTTACAAATATTACGTCGCTATTTAACTGTAGTCACGAACTCATAACGTCATTTGCTACCCTACTAGGTACTATTAGCTAAGTACATATATGTACAGGGTGTCCGCCGAGAAGGTATACTACTTTGTTTTGCCGCCATTTTGGTAAACATTAGTCTTGACAGTTCATATTGGGCAGTCGTGAAGTAGACACGTGGCGAATTTATAAATGTATTATGGAAAAATAATTTTAATCGTTAAAATATCTTATCAAAATCAAAAAAAAAGTGTGAAAGTGGGAAAGTAACGTTAAATTTTTGAGAGAAACAACGTGCCAAAAAAACGCACTATTTATCGATTTATCGTGTAGTGAAAGATTTCGAGGGTCTGTAGGTAATAGACCCAAGCATGGACCACAACGTACTGCAAGAGCGGCTGAAAACATTACTGCTGCTCAAGGAAGTCTTCAAAACAATTTATCAACCTCTATTTGACGCCGTGCTCAGGAGCTTGGTTTCCAAAGAACAACTTTGACCACAATTTTGCACAAGAATTTGCATTTGTTTCCATTAAAGATTCAGTTGACACAAGAGCTTATTCTACAAGACCATTTACGCCGCTGTATATATGCCAATAGGATGTTACAGCTAGCCCATGACAACCTCGATTTTCATGAAAAAATCATAATGAGTGACGAGGCACATTTTCATTTGAATGGATATGTGAATTAACAAAATAGTCGGTTAGGAGCAATAGAAAACCCTCACCTTTGCATCCAATAAAAGTTACAGTCTGGTGTGCAATTTGGTCAGGAGGAATCATTGGACCTTACTTCTTTGAAAATGAAAACAGCGTAACGGTAACTGTGAATCGGGAGCGATATCGTGATATGATTGAAAACTTTTTAACGCCACAACTGCATGCTTTGGGCTTGATTAACATGTGGCATCAACAAGACGGTGCCACATCGTATACAGCCAGGATTACAATGGAATTACTGCGAGACCTCTTTCCACAACAAGTTATTTCAAGAAATGGTAATGTTGACTGGCTACCACGGTCGCCTGATTTGACTGATCCGGACTTCTTTTTGTGGGGATATCTAAAAAGCCAGAGAGTTGTCGTGATGAAATTAATGAAATACCGCGTGAAATGTGTGAGAATGTAATAAAAAATGTGATCAAAAGGGCACGCATTTGTGAGACTAACAGAGGCGGACATTTACCTGATTTTGTATTCCATTCATACATACATACATTCCATTCTCTTTCATTAAATCAAAAATTATAAACAAACAAAGTAGTATACCTACCCGGCGGACACCCTGTATATCAAAAGTAACAAGGCGCTTGGGTTGAAACTCATTTCATAAAAGTAACTACGCAGGTTCGTATTCAAGCAAACAAAATTATAAAGACGTCGTTATTTTTGATTGAAAAGCAAGAAATGGAAAACCCTTGAAATACTTCCAAATGCAAACCTTTTCAAGCAGTTTTTTAAAACTAATTTTATATTTTTCACAAAACAAAACTTACTTCTTTTCAATTCAATTCAAGTTGCTAACCGAATCTTTTGCATAACTTTTTTGTGCGAGAAAATGTTTCGCTTTCATTATTCAAATCGTAATATAATAGTTAAACTTTCAAAGAAATTTCTTTCGGGATTTTGGATTTTTTCTACTCAGCATTCAGGATTCAGAAATATCTTTGCTCTTTGCAAACCTGGAACCATGGAGTACCAAGGAGTTATACATTTCCGTGCCGACAACGAAAAAACAAAATTATTTGTACAAGCCTTTAACAAACAGGTATACTTACGGAAAAGATTCTTGCCTTGCCAGTGGTAAGACAAACAAACCCCCAAAAAGTACCACAGGCGTTGAAATTTCAACCAAAAATGGAAAGCATCCATTTTCGCGAACAATAAATATTTGTGTACAAAATGCTTCCAAGTTATTATGTATGTTGAAAAAGTGGCAAAGTTGGAAGTACAGATATTTAGGATGTAAGGAATATTGCCATTCATTATGCGGCAGTGGCAGAAAAAAACGTTGTTCTTGAAGGGGAAAATACACATTTAAAAAAATCTTCTTGTTTATCCATTAAAGGCAAAAATACTAAATTTGTACGCCTGTTCTTACGTAATTTACTGACACAAACCAATAAAGGCAAAATTGAAGTTTGAAGCACTTAAGCTAGTATTAGACGGTCCTTGTAATTGGTCACTGCAGGGACACTGTGCCGTCACAACAAAATAGGTCCTACCACCGTCACTGCCGCGACAAAGGTAATCGTGTCACAGCTAGCTACAGTGACTATCACACGAATGACACATGTATGTCCTTGTTGTCCCAAAATACAATGAACGTCAAAGTGTCCCTTTATCTCGGTGTCACTGCAAGGACATGCAAAACAGTGACGATCACACGACGTCACTCAAATGAGTCCCTGTGGCTTGGTTGTTTTAGTTGTTTTGGTTAAATATAGACGTGAGTTTCTGAAGTGTTTTAATTACCTAAATTAATTTAATTAAAAATAGAATAAATAATACATTTTCAATTACAGTGATTAAAGGCAAAAGTGAAAAGTCAAATTAAGTATGTCCACACGAAATATGGTAGAGGTGGCGATTCTCGCGACCTACATATTGGAAAGCAGCAGTGACAACAACCAAATGCCACCGCAAGGAATTCGTTCATTGTGGTCCAAAAATTGGTTGTTGCGACGTGATAATGAAGGTTTCTGCGCAAAACTAATGCGAGAATTATGAGCTGAGGAGCCAGAGCTCTATCGTCTCGTCAAACAGCCGCGTTTTGACGCCGCTTTTTAGTGCCAAGTTTCAACGCCGCGTTGTAATATACCGCAATGCATATCCCATTTCACAAAGAGCGCATTTTCAATACGCTGGGTCAAGACGCGGCGTTGAAATAAATAACAAATATATATGTATATGGATTATCTATTTGTAAAAATTTAGATATTTATATATATTAAATATATTAATAACCCTCAATTAAAGGCTTCGTCAAACAGAACGCGTTTTTAACGCGGCGTTGAGATTATTTTACGCGGCGTTGATATTATTTGATAAATGCGGTGTTAGAGAACGTCAAACAGAGAGCTATCCGCAGCGCGTTTTATATTTGAATCTTGATTTTCATTTTTTCACCAAATGCCAATCAGGTTATTTTTTTCCATTTAAAACAATATTATATGACACAAAATAAGTCAAAAAATGTCTACAACAAATTCAGAATAACTAAATTCACCAAGCACAAAACAATTAAAAAAAAAATCTTTCTAACGCGGCGTCAAAAAAAATTATTTGCAATCAATATCAATGCCGCGTTTTGAAGCGGTGTGGAACTTGACGCGACTTGAACTTGACTTGAACACGATCTATGTGAAATGGGATATATATTACTGTATATTAAAACGTGGCGTTGAAACGACAAGGCCTTAAGTCACTTAAATTATTATTTTGAAATTTTTGTTTGTGTCATTTTCATTTTTAATATTGCTAACCATGGAAAAACTGATAGAATGTGTTAGAAAATAGGAAATAATGTAGGAAACAAATAGTCCCTTGTGCGCGCGTTAATTATAAAAAAAAAAGAAAGAATATATGTAGTTCTGAAAAACGAGATATTATGGCAAAAAATCGGAAATGAACTATTTCTCCAACGTTTGCGTTAAAACGCCGTGTCAAAATAATCTCAACGTCGCGTTAAATAATCTCAACACCGCGTAAGAAACGCGCTCTGTTTAACAAAGCCTTTAATTCTCAAAACAATTCAAAAAATAATCTGTTCTAATGCGGCGTCAAAATAATAATTTGTCAACGCCACGCTTAGACGATGCGTATTGCCGCCACGTTGAACTCGACGCGGCGTTGAAAACGCGCTCCTATCATAAGAAGGGATATGTATTGCTGTATACTACAACGTGCGTACAAATGCGCTCTATTTGACGAGGTCTTTAAACTTTGAGGTTTGTCGTTGTTTGAGAATAAAAATTCTAGGAACGAGCTTAAAATATTTTTTAAAATTGAAAACAATTCAAAAACATGTGGTAATGCATATGTTTTTCTTGATTTTGTTTGAATTTTGCAAATTTCTTTGAAATAAAATGTTTTTTCCATCATCTCGCCGTCGACTCGTATTTTGGGTATACGAAATTGCAAATCTGATAGCACATCAAAGCTAATGAATAAAAGTGTGTTCAACTCCGAACGCCCAACCGAGGCCAACAGTGACCTGGTAGAAATTCCTGCCAGGTCACTGTTGGAACACAGCCCCTGCAGGGACAGGCTACGTGTCACTGTGTCCCACCAACAGTGACAGGGCTATTACACGGTCCATGTAATTTGTCACTACAGGGACATAAAAGTGACGTGTCACTGTGCCTGTCACTGTTTTGGTCACTGCAAGGACATGCAAAACAATGACGATCACACCACGTGACACTTTTAGGACAGAAAACTACGTCATAGTGACGTCAGAATGTCACTGCAGTGACCAATTACAAGGACCGTCTAATACTAGCTTTACTCATTAATCTTAAAATCATAATGTTATGTTTTAATATTATCTCACTGAGTTCGGTTTTGCACAATTATTGTTTCGTATACAAGGATATTGCATAGGATTCTTTAAAAAAAGTTGTGTGTGCGCACGTTGGTTATAAAAAAAAATCTTCGACCTGAAACTATATACAAAAATTATGGGGGAAAGAAAGAATCGTTAGATTACTAAACAAGCAATAGCCTACAAACTTTATTCAATAATTTTGGCTGTCAGCTGTCAAGTAATTTATTTTTAGTTTGGTTTAGCGTTTCAACATGGATAAACTGACGCTTGAATAACGTAATTGTGCAAATTTATTTTGAAAATCATGGTTCTGTTCGAATGTTCGTATGGCGCACTACGTCTATTTTACTGTCAACATAATCGTCCATAAGAGCAATTAATTCCATTAACTATGGAACGTTTTCGCACGTTTGTGCACACCAAACACTGAATGTTTGGTGTGCTTTATGGGTTGAACGTTACAGTCAATGGTGACCACTGTAGAGCCATGATTACTGACTTTTTCGTTCATCAATTAACCATGATGTGCAGGAGCTTTGGTTTCAACAAGATGGCGCAACATGTTATACAGCTCGTGCCACAATTTATTTATGGAAGGAAACGTTTAGTAAGCGCATAGTTTCACGTTACGGACTTGTGAATTGGCCTTCAAGATCGTTCGATTTAACGCCGCTTGACTATTTTCTGTGGGGATATTTGAAGTCGGTAGTCTACGCCGATAAGCCCGAAACAATTGACCACTTGGAGGACAACATTCGCCGCGTTATTGCCGACATACGGGCACAAATGTTGGAAAAAGTCATCGAAAATTGGACCTCCAGATTAGACTACGTCCGAGTCAGTCGTGGCGGTCATATGCTAGAAATCATATTTAAATTATAATGCCAGAAGATTATCTTTCGAATAAAGTAAATCTTATGGCAATTTAAAAAAGTGGGCACAACTGGGTCACACATACTTGCTTTTATGTGCTTAGTTACATTGGAAAGCAAGATCTTTGACAGAAACAAGTAAATTTAAGTGTAAAATAACTCAGTTTGAACTTATAAAAAGTATCAAAACCACAATACTTAACGGTTTTTAGTAAAAACGTTTTCGAGAAAAATAAGCTTTTCCTAAACGGTCGTATGGCAAGTACCGTTATTTTTAGCCATAAAACAAAATTTCAATTTCCCCTCTGAGGAATGCCAAAATATACACACAGCAAATTTAAAGGCAATCGCTTAACCCGTTTAGGCTGTAGCTCGATATACACCCGGACAGACAGACAGTCAATAACTATGATCGTAATGTCATGTTTGATTGTTGTTATCTCAAGTAAAAATCATCATTATCTTATTTCATTTCAAAGTTTATGACCTTTAAAAAAACACCTTAGTATAAGTTTTGCTGACCAGGCTGACGGCTAAGCCATTACTTTTAAGTTCATACATTGTAACAATTAATAATAATTAAAACAACAAGCAACAAGAAGGAAAGAAGGAAGAACCAATATTAGATAAATTAAGGAGCATTATGAGAAATTACAAGTATCTGCAAATCTAATTAAAATTTCTTTTCCTTCCCATGTTAAATGTTTACTTTGCTACAGTTTTTCTGTTAAGAAGTTTTTTTCTTGAAATTTAGTAGAAAAACAAAAAATAAAACAAACATACAAGTTGAAAACTTTTTTTTAAAGCTAAATTGAGATAACATAATGTTATAACCAACAGAAACTTTCATATTTATTGACACACGAGTATGTTTGTGTTTTAGTTTGTTTTGATAAGTGAACTTGATTGCTACACTTTCAGACAACCATAAAAAGGAAATGAAAACTTAACCAAAAGTTCTTATATTTTCGTATTCTAGTGAACGAAATACTAGATTTGTATTAATTATTGTAGCTTAGCGGGGTGACTTGTATTTTAGGAATATTAAAGTCCGTTTAAAGCACCGTGTCGCCTGTCGCTAAGTTATAAAGGGACTTTCAGTAGGGACTTCTGAACTTTGACAGTTGATAGCGGCCATTTTGTTGAAGCGGCATCTGTCAAATTTTTCAGGCAAAACTAATTTAACAAAGTTTGATGGAAATCCAATGAGACGTTACCGAGGAAGTCGAAAATTGCATTTTAATTGTTTTTAATAATTTCTTTGATTCAAGTCATTCTTAATACTAAACCTACTCAGGTCCCTTTGGGAGAATAATAAGCTTTTACTCAAGGGTTCTATGCGATGCTTAGTTTATAAAGGAACTAAAAAAAAGATTTTTTCGCTCTTTAAAAAAATCACAATTTTCAAGAGGCTGTTTGAAAATATAAGAAAGTGGTACGCAAAGCGCAGCTGCCTATTTTTTAAAGAATTATTTAAGGAATTCCATTTCCCATGGGGGTTGAATGACCATTTGCTTACAAGAGACTAAACTCCACTTAAGAAATAGAATTTTTTAACTGATCAACATCAACAACAATAATATTAAAAAAAACTAAATTGCACGACTGGATCGAACGTACTTGCGGTCATAGATTCGAATAAAATTTTAAAAATATTAGGGGAACTTCAAAGTTTTTTTTTGATTTTCTGATTTTTGATTTTTTGAAAAAAAGTACGTAAAATAGTTTTTAGTGAAAAAAGAGCCATTTTATTTCGTTAAAAAATGTGATTTTTTTCAAACTCTTAGGAACGGTTTTTAAATAAAACCGTTTTTATTTAACAACTTTTTTAAGTTAAAAAAAAATATTCAAGAACGCAAACTGAAACGCAAAAATTACTTACATTTCAAAATAAAATTTAGAAAAAAATTCAACAAAAAAAATGTTAATTATTAAAAATACAAAATATTATTCCAAAATATTTTTATGTCGAATTGCTACCTACATCTACATCCTCCTAAATAAATTGTAGTGAGTGAAATAATTTAAACACCATTTTGTTTCTTTGAAAAATGTTAACAAGTGTGATTTTTTTTCAAAATTGTAGGAGCGATTTTTAAATAAAACGGTTATTTTTTTACTACTTTTTTTAAATAAAAAAAAAATTAATTTAAGAATACAAACTTAAGTACAAAAATAACATTCATGTAGAAACAAAACCTTAAAAAAAATCATCTACCCGTTTTCAAAACATTGATTTTTCAAAAATGTTTTTTCTAATTATTAAAAATACAAAAAAAGTTTTCCTACCTACATCTTCTTGGATATCAATTTTGTTAGTAATCGGATCACCAGTTTTCAAGAAAGTAGAAGAAAAAAAGGTCCTATGGGAGGTACCGTTTTTAGCCCACCGTATTAATTTTTTTTATCAAAATATAATGCTAACCTACAATAGTCTACTGATTATTTTTCATAAACAATTTTGGAGCCGTTTTCGAGAAAAATAGGCTTTTACATAACGGTTATAATATGTCAGGTACGTTAGTTTTTGAGCTAAAAAAACTGACAAAATTCCTCTGTAGAATACCAAAATAACCTTAAGTTCTAAGTTTAAAGACGATTGGCTTAACCGTTTAGGCTGCAATCCAAAATACATCCGTACAGACAGACAGACAGACGGACAGAATTTTGCCAGTAACTAAAATATGTTTCTCTATCATCGTAATATTATGTTTGATTGTTATCTCAAAATTTTTAATCTGCGCGAATGCATAACTTGCATTATAGTACCTATAATCGCAAGTAAAAAATGGTTGTATGGGAGGCATCGTTTTTAGTCCACCATCTTGAATAGAATACAAATTCTTGGAGCCGTTTCCGAGAAAAAAAAGCTTTTACTTGACGGTTATATGACAGGTACCATTAATGTTTGAGCTAAAAACAAAAAGAGTTAGTTGTCTGTAAAGTCGGTTTACGGACAATAATTGTAATAACGTCATAAGAAAACATTGATGGCAACAACACCAACATACAGCCCGTTAACCACACACACACACACCCCAATATCTACATCTACTTTCTACTTCAACAAAACTCCGCCTTTTTTGTATTTCTTTTTCTCTTCTTGTATTTTTTGAATTTGAGTAGAAATATGTTGGGAATTTGCGCATGTTCTTTGTTATGTTCGCCTGCTGCTTGGGATTGATTTTGGTTGGAAGAACCACAGTATCGTGTTTAGCATGACTCATGAGTCTTATCAGCATGAGTCATGTTATTTCGTACGTGTAGCCTGTCATCGATTTATAAGACGTCTTCATGTCAAAAATTAAAAAAAGGCCTCTGTAGAATATCAAGATAACTTTAAGTTCCAAATTTGAAGACGATTGGCCAAATCATTTAGGACGTAGTTTAATATACATCAGTACAGGCGGACAAACATACAGACATAATTTTGCCAATAACTCAAATATGTTTTTTTACGAATGCATAAATTGCATTATAGCCCCTATAATCCACAAGTAAAAAGTATGTATGTGGCGACTACGGAAGCCCTAACAAGACGATGATTTTAGGAAACACTTAAACTTGTATTCTACCTCATTCGCTCACAGGCTAAATCCTATTTATGAATATGTTTTTACTTACGATTATAGGCACTATAAAGCAAGTTTAGGATTCTTGAATATAAACAAAATTGAGCTAACAATGAGCAAACATGACATTACGATCATAGAGAAGCCTAAAAAGGTCATTGGCAAAAATGTCCGTATGTCTGTCTGTTTGTTTGTCTGTCTGTCTGCCCGGGAGTATATCGATCTGCAGCTTAAACGGGTTAAGCAATTGCGTTCAAATTTGGTATGTGTGTATCTCTTGGCATTCCTTAGAGGGGCAATTGAAATATTATTTTTAGGGCTAAAAATAACGGTACCTGCCATATGACCGTTAAGGTAAATCTTATTTTTCTCGAAAACGGCTCCAACGAAAGATCTAAGTAGCCAAATTAATTTTGCATATCAACATTTTGAATAACTCTTTTTTTCTAATTAAAATTAATTTTTTTTTTTTTTTTGAAAAATCAATATTTTTAAAACTAATGAAAAACATTATTTAAATTAAATATAATATAATATTTATAATCACATGTATATTTAAAAACTTTAAAAAACTGCATAACAACATTTCAAAAAAAAAAACAAAAAATGTTTCAAAAAACTAAAAATAAAAAACAGGATTTTATCAAAACCGGTCCTACAATTTTCGAAATACATTTTTCATTAATTATTTGTTATTTAAGACGTGTGATGGCGATTCTTACTAAAAACCGTAAAGTATTGCGGTTTTTAATACTTTTTATAAGTTCAATCTGTGTTATTTTCAACGTAAATGTTATTAATTGGTTTCTGTCAAATATCTTGCTTTCCAAATAAGGCACAAAAGAGCAAGTACATGCGACCCAGTCGTGTCCATTTTTTTTCTGGTGTCGCAATTTCATCAAATTTTCAAATCACGACGGTGCTAAAGCAGTTTCACTTTAAAATGGATTTTAGGACTCTGTAGAATGTGAAGTAACCTTTGAAGACGATTCGGTCAAATGTTTAGGTTGTAACTCAATACACCTGTAAAAACAGACAGAATTTTGGCATTTACTCAAATATATATAATTATAGTCGTAATGTTATCTATGACTGTTGAATTTTTTTTTCTTTAGATTACTTGACCTTTAAAAACCTAAGCTATGTGGAAATTAAATTTACAAATTATGTATGAATTTTAATGGGTATTGTATCCTTAAGATTCCTTTTTAAAGCAAAAAAAAACATGAATTAGTTAAACAGAAATCATAATGAGAATACTTATTTTAAAACTGAAAGTCTGTTCTTTTTTGCTTATTTCAGATTTTCCTGGTTTCACTGGAGACAAGAGGAGTTGGACAATATTGGAACTGAGTGTATTCATGATTCTGAACGGATTTCAAAATATTGTATGACTGTACCCTTTAAATAAAAAAAAATAAAATAAAATTAACTTTAAGTTAATATTCAAAGCTCAAATCAATTTAATACAAAAAAAAAAACAAATTTAAATTAATATAAAACCAATTTTATTTACGTATGTTTTAGTTTTCTTCCATTAATATTTTTTTTAATTGAATAAACATGTTAGGTCTAGCCCTCATGAACAAAGGTATGTTAAATAAAGGACTCACCAGAAATGCCTATATTTTCTGATAGAAAGTATGATAATTAGCTGTCATGTCGCTCAGTGAATCTTAAGTCACTCTAAAAGTCTATCATTGCTCATTTTCAATGTTTAATTATATTCTAAATGTGAATATTTATATATTTGTATGTTTTTTTCAGAAATTACACTTAAACGGCTTAACGGTTATTGATGAAATTGGGAAGGTAGATGGACGGGGTTACTTTTAGACCCGGTGCACACATGGGTCATTTTGACGTGCGATATCCACAAATATGGAATGTTGCTTCCGAAGAATACCATGGCTCTCATTCGAAAATAGTTGATTTTTTTCAGAACTTTCTCTAATATTTGTGAATGATGTATAAAATATTTATTTGTTAGCCGTTGATCAACAAAAGGACGTACCCAATACCTTCGTTTCTTATTAAGAACATAGCTTTTATGCACTAGGTACGCAAAAATTACACGTTTCTTTTTATACACCTCCATTGCTGCAAGCCAAACGCTTACTACAGATTGAGTTCTGCGAGAAAAACCCGCATGTGTGCACTGAATTATTGCGGCACCGCAGCGGCACCGCTGCGTCACCGCGCGTCAAAATGACGCATGTGTGCACCGAGCCTCACGGAAAAATTCACGGTTCCTGTGTGAGAGGTTTAACTTTAAAATTATGAATGGCATGGATCGTGGATTTTCGTTTGTTAAGCTTCCATTCCATTCCTCAACAGCTGTGGAGTACATGCACGCTTGTGAATCATTTTCATTAATGAGTTTTCAATTAAATAATAAAAATAATTTAGGGGTAAAGCTAGTTTTTATAAAACAAATTTAATGGATTTTGTTTGTTCGTTTGAATCCATGTGGATTGTTGTCAATTTATCATTTTATTAATCAATATCTCAATAATGCCAGGTTTAAAACTCAATCTAACACATATTATGTGCTACAAAATAGCACATTTTCATCCTGCTAGTTAATTCAAAACCTTTTATTATTCTCTCTCCCACACAGATATATAGACTTCTGTTAACATGAAAATTATTTCAAAACCTTGTCGTGTCACTAGTGATATATGTATTATGTATTAAAAGTAAGTCATCAATCACTGCAACTTCTGTATTTGTACTCTTCTTAGAAACAAAGAAACAACGAAGTGTAATCCATCATAATATTATTTTAACTACTATGTGTCTGTAAGGTAGGCCTTTTAGAATGCAACCGGATGTTGCACGACACGAGTTAAAAGAATTAGAGAGAATAGAAAGAATTTTTTTTTCGGCGCAACAGATCGAGAATTAGGTGACTATTTTCTTACTTAAAAATAAACCCACGGCCACGGACGGCTCTAGCTGGCACTAGGAGTTAGAATAATTGCTACCCAAACTGAGAGTCGAACTCTGCCGCCCACCCTAATTATCCTATATATTAAATATATAGGTAGATGATCCTTCTATCTAATGTTGGGAATACAAACAGAAATATTTAACTTCAATTAATATTTTTAGTTTGAACGACATAAATGGGTATAAACAAGAGTGACAAAATGTCTATATAGGTATGTATATAAAAATGGTGTGAAAAATTTTAGTAAATCATCAATTGAGAACATCTGTGCCGGTTTGGCTCAAAATTCAGTTTTTTCAGTTGCTCGCAAATGCCACGAAATGGTTTTTGCGAAAGAAAATTTTGGAAAAACCCTCCGGAAAACTTGGAAAATTGGAAAAATAGACAATTGCTTTTTCGTATGGAATTGTGTGTTGAAATTTGAACTAACTTTGTTTTATTATCACTCTGGAGCTTTTATATGAAGGCGTTTAATTGGATCGGGACAAAGTTTACCAAATCCGCTAGTATGTAAAGAACATATTTTTGAAACACTTTTAAGCCTTGCATACAAAAAAAGAAACATTTTGTTCACTAAAAAAAAGTCGGTTGTTTGTAAAGTCGGTGTACGGACGATAATTTTACGTGATAACGTCATAAGAAACAAATTGATGAGACCAACACCAACATACAACCCGTTAACTCACACCATGTGACAAAAAATCTAGTATTAAATCTACTACTAAGTACTGAATTTAGTACCAAGATGATACCAAAAATACAATTGGCAGACAGATAGAAACAGTCAGACAAACAGTGGGGCAATAGTCATATTTTGTCACAAATTTGTTTAGGATTTTCTTTGGTCGCAATGTTATGTTTGATTGTTATCTCAAATTTGTTTTATTTTGACGAATCCTAAACTTATCCTTATAGTATACATATATAATATATATCGCATATACTGTCATTGGCAAAATTATTTACACATTGCATTGCTCGCACTTTAACAAACTCTGGGAATTTTTTTTTATTTGCGGTTATAGGTACTTTAATGCAAGTTATGTATTCGTACACAAAAATAAATTCAGATAATAATCAAACGTGACATTACGATTGAAAAACGTATTTGAGTTACTGGAAAATTATGTTCGTCTGTCTTTACGGATGTATTTTGGACTACAGCTTAGTCGATTGTCTTCAAATTTATAACATTAGATTGTTTTGACATTCTACAGAGTCCTTATTTTAATTTTTTTTGCTCAAATATTAAAGGTACCTGGCATATAACCCTTAAGTTAAAGCTTATTTTTCAAGGATTTTTATAACAAAAAAATCTGTGTACTTTTGGAGGTGTGGTTTATATTTTGTTGAACAAAATATAAGTTTGTGGGCTAAAACTTTAGTTTACGGTCTACATGTTTCTGTTTTCAAAAAAAATTAATAAACAGTTGGTAACCATACCTACATTTGTGTGAGAATTATACCAATTTATAATGCCCAATATGGCAACCATGTGAGAGCTTTAAAATGGAGATAGCTTATTGAAATCTTTAACAGTAAGAGTGAAAGGAAAATATCCTATCTTCCCTGTTCTGAAAATATAAATTGAACAGAGTATAGTTTCACTCAAACAGTAAATATCAAATTCCTACAAGTAACTGTAAAAATCATGCCAAATGATAGTTTGTAACCAAATTTTTCGATCAACTTTGCTAGGTCTATACTGGAGAAAAGTTATACGAGATGGCAAAAAAAGTGAGCTTTCCTTTGAAAAAAGAGCGGCCATTGTTGTAGAATTCCAGAGGGGTGTTCGGCATTAAAAAAATTTAAAAAAAATTGTTGCAGCCGGAAAATAATTTATACCTTAACCTATAATTTTAAAGAATGTGAAAACGTAAGGAATAAAATTGGTAGAAGTAGAAAAGGAGTAACGTCAAAAAGGGAAAATACCAAAATTTTTCGCTCCATCAAAATTAGCCCAAGGCAAGAATATTGGGTTACATATCAAACAGTGGAGTGGGTCCAATTGTAGGGTGCTGCAATAACATGAACCAGTCACATTATTTGAATATTTTAAATGATGTTGCACTGGTTGCTGGTTCAAAATACATCGGGAGCGATTTTATGCCGATCCACACAGCCTGGAACATTAACAATTATTTGCCAGAAGTGGGCCAAGAAGTTTTAAAATGGCCCCCGCAACGTCCTGACCACAATGTTATTAAAAATCTTTGGAACATAATTAAACTTGAAATTCCTGAAAACATTGGTAGAACGCAGATCAAATCTGGAGCTGGAGCTAATTCAAAGCTTAATAGACTCAATGCTCAGACGCCTTGCAGAAGTTATTGAGGCAAAAGGAGGAAACACAACTTAAGTAATGTTACTTTAAATAACAGTTAACTTCAAACTAAAAAAATATTTTTCTTCTTCGCTTCCAGATGTACTGAAAACAAGCAAAAAGGTTTTATGTAAATACATTTGCCTGTGTTAAATGGGTCTATAAATAATTATATATTTTAGATACTTAGTCCAGGCAAAATAATTTATATACAAAAGAAATCCATGTAGTTCCAATTTTTGCAGGAATGTATAGGGATGGGTCCCCTCTACCAGCAATAAGAAATCCGCATTAATCCGGCTGCCGCGCGGGGCGGGGGGGGGGGGTGATTTAAAGGGATCTTCCCACGGTAACTAAGTATAGGCATGAGCAAAATTTAATGAAAATAGTACATTTTTTAATTAATTTTTTTACATGCCTATATCCAGTTATGTAGTGGTCGAAGGAGAATGGTTCTTACAGTGTTAAATGGGTATTAATTTTAGCTACCCGATCCGTATATGACAAATTACTTAAAAAAATGACTGCGCCTTCACGAACGGATTGAAGGTCGGGTTTTGGAAAAAAAAATTCACTCAAGCCTTCATATGGTTATATCTCGTTTTGTAGATACTTTAGCTGAGTATGTTTTGCATTATCCTATAGGTATTGAATCCAGCTACCTACACTTACCGTTTATATACCAGAAATAAGGTGAGAAAAAATAATTATTGCACCTCCAGTAGTGAAATGATTGGACGTGGAAGGTTCTTGGTTCACCCCGAATCTCTCCCTTTTAATTGCTAATAGCTGCTCAGCCGTTGGTGATATCGGCACCGAAATCGCCACTAACGGTGCACTTTCTGCCTAGCTTTCATTTTCAAGGACGCAGACTTCAATTCTTTAACTTTTAACGCGGAATTAAATTCTGTACAACTTATTTAGACCATTTTTTGAAAATATTGATTGGTATTATTGCGAAATATAAGATTTGTTATATTATGACTAAGTTTTAACATTTATGGTAACATTTTAATTCGCTGTATCTTTTGAAATCTTAGAGATAAACTTACACTTTTGCATATATGTATTTTTGTAGGAAATTAGATTTTCTACAACTTATCGCTTTACAACTTCGTGATTAAAAAAATTGGTAAGGAGTTAGAACAACAAGTTTGGCAAAATAATTTTTTTCTTGAAAAAATTTCCATTTTTCAAAGACTATATCTCAAAAACGGTGTCTTATTTTCAAATATAGTGCCATAGTAAACTGTAGGAAATTTTATGAGCTTCATTTTTCGTTCAGATATTTTTTTCTACGACGAACCTTTAAATCAGGCCCCCACCCCACGCGGCAGTCAGATTAACGGGGTTTCCTTACTTATCATTATTAATTGTGGCAAATCGGAAAGCAATGTGCAACCTGCTGGTTACAATATAATCCATTGCTTTAAAAAACAAACATAAGTTTACTTCTTATAAAAAACACTAGCACTTCATATTATAAACACAATTTAAACCTTTTAACCAGTTTCAATTAATTATATTCATTAATACTATATAATGTATGTTTATTAATCACAATTCCTACCACTTTACTCTTATTAAAACTCTTATAAAACACACGTCAGAACACTTTTTCGAATTAATATGATGACGCAATGCACTTGCAAACTTCGAGAAAATATCTTATTTCTACTAAAACACTAAATGCTTCCCTATCACTCTCTTAATTTTGTTCTAAAAGCTTCAAAACCGAAAGCGCTATGATAGAAACCAATCAAAAAGCTATATGGTATTATTTTCATTTGGAAAAGGCAACTCTTTTGGTAGAATAGGAATGAAATAGGGTAGGTATACTCTGTTCAATTTATATTTGTAGCACAGGGAAGATAGGATATTTGCCTTTCACCCTTACTATAATCGATTTTAATAAGCTTTTTCCATTTCAAAGCCGTAGTTAGCATTATATATTATATATTCCCAAAAGATTTAAGAAAATTTTAATTCTGAAAGCTCCACAGCAAAAAAAAACAAAGAAAAAGGTATTATAAAATCCATCAATGACGAATGTCAATTCTGAATCAGTGTTTTCAGTCAGTGGCTTTGTATTTTTTTTAACAGGAGCTTTCTTAATTCAGTGTTATGATAATATACACAAGTACCACTGTTTTGAAAAAAGCTCGCATATAAGCCTTTAGACAAAAAAAATTACTCTTGAAATGGCTTTTTTGTGGCGCAACACGAATAGTTTAGGTTTTTATCTCGTCGGAGTTGTGCTAAAGGGAGGAGGGGATAAAATGTACCCCCAAAAGGGGTATGTTTATGGTTTTTCTTTCGTATGTTCTAAACTTATCAATATTTTCAAAAACAGTCTAAAAAGTTTTGGGTATTGGGCAGTGTGTATTGGTTTAGGTTTTGGTATTGGTTTTGGATAATGGAGTCCACCCTATGGATAGCAGAATTGAAAAGTGAAAGGGAATCGAATGGGTGAAACGAAAATGTTCAAAACCCTCATATCCAGACAATATCCAAATCTATCACTGTTGTCCATTTAGCTTTATAGTTTTCTATAAAGTTAGTGAAGACTTGAAAATAATTTCAATCTGAGTCGCTAAGACTTTGAATCCGAACAAATGCAAATGCTTAGTTACATTAAGATATAAGAATGGTTTTACTTATTTTCTATTGATAAACAAATCAACTTTGTTGAGTCTGTAAAAAAATTTATTAACTACATTAATATTGGATTGTTGGTAAGGAATATATGGAATCATCTTTTTGAGCATGACTTTCAACAATTTTGTTAAGTTTCGGACATTTATTTTCCTGCAAAGCATAATTCAAATAAAACAGCAAACATGTTTCTATAATAAGAACAGGTTTCGGGCATCCAGAAAATGTGCTGTTTTAATTTTGCCTTTCGCAGACCTCAACTTGGCGATCTTGACTTGGACCTCCACCCATACAGAATTATACTTACTCAGGAGGCGAAGGTAATAGAAAACGACGTGTGTTCACAGAATAGGCTCTTTACAAGTTAAAATTCCGACCCTTATTTTCATCGAAAAATCATCTTCAGCTATGAGTCCCGTTTTTAGATGAATTGGATACATCAACAAACAAAATCGTCGAATTTGGGACAGTATCAATCCACATGAAATCAAAGTTTCCATGCATCACAAAAAAGTCACTGTTTAGTGTGGATTTTGAGCTGGCAAGGTCATCGGTCCATATTTCTTTGAAAACGACGTTGGCCAGGCAATCACGTTAAACGACGAGCACTAAAGGTCAATGATTACCAACTTCTTTGAGCCTTAATTGAATATGGAAACATACGTGCAACACCATCCACACCTTATTGGAAACCCTGTACGAGCGATTTGAGGGCATGGTCAGCTACATGAAGGTGATATGAACTGGCCACCGAGAGTGGCCATAAATGCCCTCATTTATGCGCCAGATTCATGGAAGATGAGACTGCTTAAAATTACACCCTACTAAATTTTTAATGTATATCTCTGTTTTAATACATAATTTGATTGAAATTAATACTAAGCACTAACGGCAACAAAAAGTACCAAAATCAATGGATGTGAAATTATTTTGTGGCAATGATTGTCTACTTGCACACAAAAGAATGCAGCAATAGAAAGGGGTCCTTAAAATATGAGAACATCACCGCCATGTTATGTGTGCATATGCAAAATGTTCGGGTTTCCCACATAGCAAACCAAAATTCTGCTGGCAAAGAGTATTCCTCTATTGGATTACTCATGTGAATACTAAAATATTTTCCTCTGTGGTTACTGAGCTAGGAAAATAGATTATTCCCAGTTTAGTTTTGTGAATTCAGTTGTGTATAAAATAAGCAGGTATGTCCTGAAAATGGTAAAAACCACAACTTGCATGCGCAAGTTTCGGCACCAAAATAAGAATAAAGCTTTTAGTATCTATGATTTTACCTTCACACAAAAATTAATCTAATTGGTTTGGTGTGGACATCTAAGTTTTTTTTATACTAAACGAACCATGGTACTCTGAAATTTTGGGCTGGGGTTCGACAACTAAAATTCCAAAATAATGCAAGCAAATCTCTTTATTTTATTTTATGAAACACAACAATAACAGCAAGTTTTACTTATTCACAATTTAAATAGGTTTTTATGCTTCAACACTTTTTATTTAATTTCAATTCATTCACTTTTTACTAACGCCTCCAGTTGTTAACAATTTCACTTTTGAAATAAACTAAATTCTTAATGCCGTCTACTCGTGTATTTATACAAATTTACAAACTTTTGGAAGCTTCCGTCAGGTTCTGGCAAAATCTAAGCCTTCGGTTGTTTGTACTAATTCGAGCTCGAATTCGAGTTCGAATTAGTACTCAGTAAAAACATATTGCAAATTTTAACATACTTTTAGGATACATGTTGGTGTTCTGTTAGAAATGATTGTTGTACACAATAACTCCCACAGATGTCGATAATTTACAAACAAAATGTATTCTCCGAGTATCAATATCTAAACATTTTGTTGCCACATCACAGTATAAAGAAAATATGCTTCATTCCCATATTTTTAGATTAAACATATATAAAGTGTGTTTTCTTCGAGGTTTGAAATGAAAAAAAAAAACATGAATATGACATTAACTTTATTCAAAAGATAATCTTCTGACATTATAATTTAAATATGTCTAGACTAATCTGGAGGTTCAATTTTCGATGACTTTTTCCGAAATTTGTGGCCGCATATCGGCAATAATGCGGCGAATGTTGTCCTTCAAGTGGTCAATCGTATCCCCACAGAAAATAGTCAAGTGGCGTTAAATTGCACGATCTTGAGGCCAATTCACGGGTCCTTAACGTGAAAATATTCGGTTGCCAAACGTTTCCTTCAAAAAATCAATTGTGGCACGAGCTGTGTGACATATTGTGCCGTCTGTCTAGTTGAAACCACAGCTCCTGCATATCCTGTTTCTTAAATTGATGAACAAAAAAGTCAGTAATCATGGCTCTATAGTGGTCACCATTGGCTATAACGTTCCGGCCAGCATCGTTTTTAAAGAATTACGGACCAATTATTCCGCCAACCCATAGAGTACACCAAACAGTCAGTTTTTGTAGATGTAATGGTGTCTCAATAAACACCTGAGGATTATCATTACTCCAAATACGGCAGTTTTGTTTATTGTAGTATCCATTCAACCAAACGTGAGCTTCATCGCTAAACAAAATTTTCTTATGAAAATTGGGATCAACAGCAATCTTGTTTTGGGCCCATTCACCGATTTTTAAAATAAGTTCACACAATTTAAAAGCGTTGTTCAGGCGTCAGTCTATTCATGTTGAAATGCCAAACCAAATTAAAAATAAATCATCTGACGGCTGACAAAATGGCCGCCAGTTAAAAATACTGTTGCCAACTTAAAGTTCTATACCACTAAAAAAACGCCTTTTATTATCTTGTTGTTTCTTATAAAGTTAATTGAAATTAAAAAATCATAGTTATAATAAGAGAAATGACTATTTTACTACAACTCTAAATATTGAGATCATTTATTCCTTGAATTGCACAAATGACATGTGCTTCTCTTTACATCAAAACAATGGAATAGCTCCATATGCAATGCACCATTATTAATGTCGGAAACTGGCTTCTTCTGTCCATATGGGAACAATTGAAGGACATATTCCCTGGCCACATGGCAATTCAAAATCAAAAAGCAATTGGGACTGCTAATGCGACAAAATGCAAAGCCGTTTCTATTATTGAGCATTTTCAACTTACTGCATCAATAGAAACGATTAATGGAGTTTGACGAAGGCTGCTTCTCTAAGTTGAAATGGAATTCAAACTCAATTACCTCGCCGATGATGAAAAGGTCCTTTATGAGTGCGTCCATGGTTTTGGTTAAGGATGCAGATTTTAGTGCTTTAGTTGGATTTTCCAGAGGCCTTTTGTGTCAATAATTGCAGAGCAATTTGTAAAGCGTATGAAATATGTTTGCGAGTTTATATGATCTAGATTAATTTAATAAACAAAATATTCACATACTAGTTTTCCAGGAGACGTCCGTAAGAATACGTACCGAGTCAATGGAAAACTGAGCCATAAATAATTGCCAAATTACATAAAATGTACAAAACCGCTGCGCTGGTCGGCCACTTGGACGGTTGCGTTTTTGGTGGTGGTCTATACCTCGTTGGGATGAAAGCTTAGACCATCTAAATTAGGAATCTGCTGGTCGGACAAATTTAACATGGGTTTGGCCCCCGTGAAATAGCTATAACTCCAGCCTATGAACTTGGTGGTAGTACACATAAGTTGTTGTTCTTAAATAAAAAGATTTCATTCACAATTGATCCTTTCTGTTATGATACAAGACTTCCTAGAAATAGCTCTTTTCGTCTCCGCCAGCTTCACCTCGAAATGTTTTTTAACGTTGAGATTAGAATTGATCAAAACACCTATATACTTATACTCCCGAACAATTGCAAGGTTTTCACATTTGTATAAGTCCATTTCTCATTCCAAGCTTATCCTACCTCCTCCATCTCTGATGACCATCATTTTTGACTTTTCAAGATTAACGGTCAGGTTCCAGAGATCACAGTAGCTTTCTAGATGATTAATCATTCTCTGCATTCCCTCTACAGATTCCGCAAGAAAAAACTATGTCATCGGCAAAAATGAGACCTGGCACATGCATTCCTCCAAACTCTATCCCTCCTCTAATTGCTTCCACGACATCGTTTATAAATAAAATAAAAAGTAGGGTACCCAAGACACATCCCTGCTTGACACCCATTTGCGTTTCAAAGTCTTCCGAAATGTGCCCACCGTCCCACATATATGACACGTTGTATTCATACATCGCCTTTAATACATTAATTATTTTACTTGATATTCCCATCTTATAAAGCTTATAAAAATGGGCTTCTCGGGCAATGGAATTAAATGCGGCACGGAAATCTACATAGAAAGTTTAAAGTTTCTTGTGCCTTCTTTTGAAACTATCCGCAATGTTGACAAAAGTAAAAATCTGGTCCAAAATTGAGTGGTTTTTTCTGAAACCGGCTTGAAACCGATTTAATATTCCTCTGTCAATCAAGATTATAGGAAGTAGAAGAAATCATGATGATGTTTGATTCGTTCGGGTGACTCGTTTTCTGAGTTTAGTCAATTCTTATTATTTAATATAAAAGATTAAATTTATTACATATATGTTTATAAAGAATTTTTATCACATTTAAATTATTTAACCATTAATCGTCATCCAGTGCCAGGGGCGAACGCAGAAATTAATTTAGGAGGTGTTTAAAAAAAAACATTAAAAAGAACCAATACCTACCGAAATACCCTCAAGAATGTTAATCAAAATCGTTGGAGCCGTTTTTGTTTTGTTTTATATTCACGAATCTTTAACTTGCCCTATTAATAGAACAACAAAACTGCAACAGAGAATTGTTACTGGATACATATTTTTACTTTTTGAGGCTGGACCGTCTATAGAGGATTTGTAATGAAATAAAAAAATTATCTACTTACTTTTCACGAAGGCAAAAAAGAATGAATTCTTCTTACTTTGGAGAAAGTGACAGGGTGTTTTTTTGTTTAAATTTAGAACTAGGTTAGATTAGATTAGAATTTAGAAGGATCCGTTCCTTATTATTTTAGTTCCACACATTTCGGGAGGGATTTGAACCCACAAAACACACTTGTAGGGAATTATTTGAACCATTCTATGAATTTATATTCTTTATGGCGGGGAATACATGACTTGTATTTCCTATAATCTTAAAGATCTCTCCCTCTCTATCGAACAAGTATGATTTTTGTATTTGTTTTATTAAAAGATTTATAAGAACAAAAAGTTTTTAATAAAACAAAATTACATATGTACACCATTTTTGCAAAAAGTGCTAAAAATGTTAAATTTAAAAATTGAAGCATTATGAATTAGGTATTTGTTATTTCCAAAACAAAAATTCTGCTGAAAATAAGTCCTGGGGTCAAAGTGCCGGGAGTAGACGAAAAATGGTCACGTCTTAAGAAAAAAGTCATTAGTACCATGATACAGGGTGCGCCAGAGAAACTTACTTATTTGAAAGGTCAATAAAAAAAAAGTACTTCAGTTATTGTTTTAAATTTTTTTTTATTTGAGAATACAATATCCCAATTTTTTTTATGCAGTCTTAAAAATGACATCGGATAAATGGCGACCCCCATTGCGCATACACTGATGAAGTCGATTTTTGAAATTCGTATCCACTCTTCGCAGCATATCAATCGGTATGTTGGCAATGGCGTCGCGAATGTTGTTCTTGAGGTGTGCTATGGTCCGTGGTCGATCGACATAAACCAGGGATTTCAAATAACCCCACAAAAAGTAATCGCATGGAGTCAAATCTGGAGAGCGTGCCGGCCATTGGAGATCGCCTCTGAGAGAGATGAGGCGGTCGGGGAAATGTTGTCGCAACAAATTCATTGAGTCTCGTGCTGTGTGTGCTGTGGCTCCATCTTGCTGAAACCACACGTTCCTAACGTTCATTTCTTCGAGTCTTGGAAGAAAAAATTCCTCGATCATGTTCCTGTAACGAGCTCCATTCACGGTAACTGCGCGTTCGTTTTCTTCAAAAAAATAAAGACCAATTATTCCCATTACCGACATCGCACACCAGACAGTAACTCGCTCACAATTAACTGGCTTCTGGTGAAGCTCACGCGGATTTACACCACACCAATAACGCATGTTTTGCTTGTTGACGCAGCCGGAAATGTGGAAGTGAGCCTCGTCACTGAAAAAAACGACCGCGTCTTCAGGCAGGTTGTCAATCAGCATTTCATATGCATTTTGACGGGCAACAAAATCGCGTTCAGTTAATTCTTGCACAACAGCCAATTTATAGAGATGAAATTGAAGGTCTTTATGGAGAATTCGTCGAACAGTGGTGTCAGAAATTCCCATAGCAGCTGCGTGTTTGCGAGCCGAACGCCGGGGAGAACGCACAACTGACTGCCTCACTCTTTCGATATTTTCCGGAGTTCTGATGGTCCGTTGAAGTCCATTTCTGGGTTTAGCGACACTTTCACACTCCCGAAATGAGTTAACCCACGACAGAATCGAATTACGGCCAGGAACGAGTCTGTGAGGAGGAATTTCAAAGCGAGCGCGGAAGGCACGTTGCGTAGCAACAAGTGAGCGACCGTTAGAAAAGAAGCTCTCAACTGCGAAGGCCCGCTGCTCTCTAGACCAGAGCATGATGGCAACTGACTACAGGGAGAAACAAACTTGGGAACTTTCCCCTCCAGATGCGCCCCCTCTTGTCGCTCTATCCGCCCAACTCACCGCGCGGGAATTTTTTCAAATAAGTAAGTTTCTCTGGCGCACCCTGTACAAAGAATACAAGGTATGCTCACTAGACGCATACAAATCGCCATCTTGATATTTTTTGGCGTCACATTCTTCTTTTATTATTATTTTATTTGTTAAGTGAAGATTATTTTTTTAAAACTGACGGCTTAAACGATTTTTTTATGATTATGAGAACAATAAACATAAAAAAACAATAACAAAATCGGCAAATTAATACATTTATTTACACTCTCTAAGAACAAAAATCAGAAGAATGTGACGTCACGCGCATAATCAGCCAAAGTGAGCATACCTTGTATTCTGTGTATCATGATTAGTACTACTGATATCATCTTAGGCAGTAGTCGCAGAGATCGGAGTGACTGGTTTGATGATGAAGATGAATGAAAACTAGAGTCTCAACCATAGAAATAAGGAAAAAGAACTGCGACCCGTACCGACCATACCTTGCAAGCCCTGAAATGTTCTATTATGTATGTGAATACGTTTGAGATTCGTGTGAAAAGCAGCCAATCAGCCATACGTTTCGTGCCTCAAAAAATGAAAACGTATTAGTAGTCCCTTAAGAAATGTACAGAGGCCGATACACACATATCGCTGGCGGGAGACAAAAATTGTCTGTAAAATGGAAAGTAATAGATTCGTCAGAAAAATGTCGCAATATACACCACGATACACACTCTGTTAGGACGGATCACAGATCCACAAGGCATTTTGGAGCGATGAGAAGTGTACTCAAATAGCTAATAACTTGTGAATGGTAACGGAACGTTCACCGTACGTCCGAAATCGGGCTCTCAAGGGTGTACTAATGAGCATTATTTACGGGACGAGTATTTTAAGACAAACTTTTAAGAAAGGAATGCAGCTGGCTGCTTCGAGCGAACATTTTATTATAAAAAATATCATAAAATAAGGTAAAACATGAAACATTGCATCGTTGTCGAAAGGTGCTATTATTTCTGAGACATTCTATTTTCTATTACTTTTAACGCTCTATTTTGTATTCTATCGAGCAGGTGTAGCGATGTTTGCGAAGCATTTGCCCAGAGGTGTGCAGAATTAGCAGAATTTTTAGCGATCTCAGTATGGTCGTTCCACCGGATGTCGTCGTTGAGATAGATACCAAATACTGAGAGCTTTTCAGTTTCTTCGAAGCATGTCCATTCATGACAAATAACATGGGGTATGTTATGCTTTAACGTCAGAAGAAAACATTGAGTTTTCGAAGCATTAAACTCCACATGATTTCTATTACCCCATTTGTGTAAGTCGGAGTTTAATGAGCTTAACATACGGTACGGTTTAAATTGCACCTTCGAAGGGGAAGGACTAGATTCACTGAGAAAATTCACACAGAAGATCATTTATAGAAATGAAGAAAAGAATCGGAGACAGAACGGAGCCCTGGGGCACGCCATTACTTTGTGGGAATCAGACGTAAATCCACCCAATACAACTTGTATAGAACGTCACAGAAGATACCTTCTAATCCAAAGATAAAGAGTATCATCGATCCCAAAAGCACGCATTTTCGATAAGAGAGCTTAATGCCAAATTCTATCAAATGTCTTCGAGATATCCAGCGAAATAATCTTACTTTCACCAAAGCGATGTAAGGACTTGTTCCATTCTTCGGTGAGATATGCCATCAGAACGATTGCTGGGAAAGCCATACTGGTCGGTCACGGTGGGTTCGCAGGAGGAGGGGGATTATGGGTATGTTACCTTTCTTAGGGACAGACTGGACAAATTCTATTTTCCATCTTCTAGGAAAGAATCCAGAAGAGTAGGAGCGATGGAAAAGCTTTCGCGTGGAAGAATGGGGGCATACCATCCGTGCAAGCGGATGTGCATATCGAGATCTTTGAGAACTCTTGCTACTGTACGATTGCGGATAAAAATCTATCCCATGGAATAATGTACATTCTCAACAGGAGGGCAAAGTTGGTGTGCGGCAACGTACAGCTAGCAGTGAAATGTTGCCTTCTCTGAAGAGTAAACAATTGGTTTGTTATTGTCGATGAGCGTTAGAACCGAAGATGTTGAGGGTTTTTTTTAATATTTTTCAAAAAGTTACCAAACATTTTTACTGCCTTTGGGACATTGCAAATTTTTTGCCGTAATTTTGGTCATGCAAATGTTTGGTTCTATAAATAACGGACTTGCAAGAGTTCCTTACTTGTTTGTGCTTTTTCTGATTTTTCACTGTAGGATTGGCTTTGTAGGATCGGAAACTTACTTCTTTAAGCCTGATAGCTTGTTTCCTATCAGAGTTAAACCAAGACTTTTCTTTGCGTTTGATAATTTTTACTCTGTTAGGAATAAAAGCATACGCATCCCTATAGAAAAATTACTTATGTGACCATTTCAGCACTTGCACCAATGTGAATGTATTTATCGAGGAAGCACAGTTGGCTTTCTCATATTGCCAAACGTTTCTGGTGTGAAGTTTTTCTTTAACTGGAGAACGAGAAATTTACTGAAATGACACAATGGTCCGAATTGCAAATGGAGAAATTACACTACATAACCTTTTACCTTATCTTAGGTGGCGCTACAGTCCGGGGTGGACCTCGGCCTCAACCAATCAGCTTCTCCAGCCAGCTCGGCCCCCTGCTGGCTCCAGTTTCGCACGTGATATCGGTTGAGGTCCTCCTCCACTTGTGTGCTGCGCCTGAGTCTGGGTCTTCCTCTACAGAGCGAAACTAAAATTCATCCGGAGAATCTTTCTCTCTAATGGTATAATTATATGGGGGAGAAGTAAGAAACAGGCAAGAGAAAGCTCTTTCCGAGACTAGTATATGTTTATAATATATCTTATTATAACAACAAAGTCCTTAGCACCTAGTCCAGCATTCATAAAATTTGTCAATTTAGCAATTCGTTGATTTATACTTTTAAGGGTAATACCCATATCCGAGGATTATTATTGCTCCGCAACAATTTTTTTTTCCTTATTCAGGAAGTTAACCGACGGAAAGACCCCAACCTGAAGGACCAGGTTTTTCTTTTTTTCTTTTTTAAAATCCTGAAAGATTCTTTTCATTATGCTGATATCAAACTCTTACAGTTATCCTGTCTAGTTCAATTAAGGAATTTATATTCCAATACCTTCTGCTATGAGCTGTTTACTAACTTACTTAGGGGGTGCTACAGTTCGGGACGAACCTGGACCTCAACCAACTTGCCTCTCCAGCCAGCTCGGTCTTTGGCTAGCTGCCTCCATTTTCGCTCTCCCAGTTGGTTAAGGTCGTCCTCCACTTGAACGTGCCACCTAAGGCGAGGTCTTCCTTGACTGCGTCTACCCTTTGAGATGGAACCGAAGATCTTCAGAGCCGTTTGCTCTGCATGACCTAGCCATCTTAAACGTGATATGCGTATTTTTGTTGACCAGGTTATCTCCAGCCGCTTTAAAAAGTTCGATATTATAGTTTAGATATTGCTATCTTCACTTCATTTTGGTCAGGTGGACGGAGGTTTTGTCTGTCATCGTACATGTTGAATGGTTCATTCTGCCTGACAGCGGGATTTTGGTCTTCATCGCCTTTTAACAGTCTGCAGAAAGGGTCCTTCCATATACTCAGCACCAACTGTGACTCTACTACGAAGTTTCCATTCCTATCTATACAGGCTTCTGTGCGGGTTCTTTTCCTTGGCACGTTCTTATACTTTTTTTACCTGTTGGTTAAACTTCCACACGTTGTTCCTTGAGTAGCATCCCTCAATATCTTCGATCTCTTTTTCTATCATTTTTTTAAAAGCTGGTGTTCTTTTTGTCTTTTCTGCTCGTACGAGCAGCTCTCGTCTTTCTTTGCAGTGCCGCTTTATATGCCTCTTGGTTGGCTGCATGGGCCTGCCTGCATTCGTCATCGAACCAGAGGTTTCGTGGTGGTGGTCTGGTGAAACCTAGCACATCAGATGCGGCATCTCTGATTGTTGGCAGTGTTGCCACTGGTCTTCGGCACTTGATGCCGGTACTGGATTTCATGAGAGGTTACGTGATATTCGATCGGTATAGGTTCTGGCGGTTTCTTGCGATTGCCGTTTACTCCATTGTTGTAGAGTTCGGGTTATTCGTATTCTTATCTTTGCTGCAACAAGGTAGTGATCCTAATCGATGTTAGCTGCTTGGAAGGTGCGAACATCCAAGATGTTGGAGGCGTGTCTTGCATCGATCGCAACGTGATCAATCTGGTTGACAGTTTTTTGATCTAGCTGTGGCCAAGTCCCTTTGTGTATATCGAGATGAGGAAACCGTGTGCTTGCATTGATGATGATGTTATGTGCCGCTGCTAAGTCAATTAGCCTAAGTCCGTTTCTATATGTTGTGTCGTGTAGGCTATGTTTTCCGACAGTTCTACCAAAGATTTCCTCTTTACCTATTTTGGCGATAAAATCGCCTAGTACGATCTTAACTTCGTATTTATGGCATTGCTCATAGGTTTTGTCGAGGAGCTCGTAAAAGTCATCCTTGGTGGTGTCATCTTTGTCATCTGTGGGGGCATGAGCGCATATTAGGCTAATGTTGGCGAATTTAACCTTGATACGGATTGTCACAAGTCACTCACTTGCGTGTCGAAAGCCCAAGACTTCTTGTCTAAGTCTAACGCTTATGACGAATCCGCACCCAAATAAACTCTGTGGTCTTCTTGCACAATCACCGTAGTACACGTCACAGTTTTTCATCATATTTTTGCTCGGTCCATACAATCGAACTTCCTGGATAGCAGTAATTCCTGCTCTGTAGCCGTTTAGGGTCTCCGCCAGTAGTTTGGCTCCACGTGGTCTGTTAAGAGTTATAATATTCCACGTGCAGACCCGAAGGTCATTGTCCTTAACTCGTTTTTCCGGGTCGTCAACAGTTAATCCGGCCTTTTCCGAGGTCGCTTCGCTACTTTCTTTGTTTCCATGGCGGGGTTGTCAACCCCACGAAAAACCCCCAACCTGGAGGGCCAGGTCCTTTGTTGGATTCCTTGGACAAAAGGAACGGGCGAATCCGGATTCAGTAATCCGCTTCGGGGATATGAGCGCTGCAGTTGGCCCTGTAAGGGCTCATCCGCAACCATCTTTTCTTCAATGCCCAGACATTGAATTGTCCCAAGACCTTGTCTTCAAATACGTCGAAGTAGCTCCCTAGGGCATTTTCTTCGTTGACTGTTGACGCCACCGTTGGCTCAATTGGTTGGGCTCAAAAATAGAGGAAAGAATCATCACTTCCATACATCCCGATTGCTGGCCGACGCCATCCAATTGCGCACCCCAAGGCTTCCGGCGTCCTGGTCTACGCCATTCTTCCAACGTAAGCAAGGTCTGCCACGTTGTCTTCTACCATAAAAAGTACCGCAAAAGACTTTCCGAGTTGGTTCCTCTTCCTTCATGCGAGCTAGGTGTCCAGCGCACCGGAGTCTACCGAGCTTTATTTTTTCAACAACATCTGCTTCGAGATAGATTTCATACAATTCATGATTGTATCTCCTCCGGAATCGTCCTTCCTCACACACGGGACCAACAATTCTCCTTAAGACTTTTCTCTCGAACGCGGATAAGAGATCAGAGTGCCTTTTTGAAAGTACCCAAGTCTCGGATCCGTATGTGAGTACTGGTAAGACCATAGTCTTGTACAGCAGCAGTTTGGTTTTTATGGTAAGGTTTCTGGATTTAAAGAGCCTTGACAGACTATAGTAGGTTTTGTTGGATTTCAGCAGCCGCCCGCGTATTTCTTCCTCCATATTGTTATCGGCTGCTACTTTTGACCAAAGATAGTTAAAGGACTGCACTACTTCAAGTTCGTGCTCCGCTACCCTGATGGTTGTACCAACATTTCTCGCAGACGTTGCCGCCATGTACTTAGTCTTCCCTTCATTTATGTGCAGCCCCAGGTATTTTGCCGCTTGCTCGACCTGGAGTCTTGTACAGCTTGTTGGCTTCTGCCGATGATGTCGATGTCGTCTGCGTAAGCTAGTATCTGGCTGGACTTGGTGACGATAGTCCCTCTTGTTGACGTGCCAACGCCAGGTTGAAGAGGATGCAAGCCAGACCATCCCCTTGTCGGAGTCCATTAAAGATGTTGATTGGTCTGGATAGCAAACCGGCTACTTTTACTTAGCTTGTGATGTTGGTCATGGTCAGCCTACATAGTCGTGTCAATTTATTTGGAATGCCAAATTCTCTCATGGCCTTATAAAGTTCTACCCTAGCTATGCTATCGTAGGCGGCTTTAAAGTCTATAAAAAGATGGTATGTTGGGATATTAAATTCCAGACTTTTTGCTGCAGCATGATATCTTCTTCTTGAAATGTTGGAGTCTCCATTTCTTCCGTGAGCTGACCGTTCAGCAGTTCATTAAAGTACACTTCCCATCGCTCCAGAATGCCTTCAGGATCGGTGATCAGATTACCCTCTCCGTCTTTGCAATATTTACAGCGTGGTGTGTATTGCGACATGTTTCTGACGGATTGGTAGAACTTCCGCGCCTGGTGCGGACCTCGCTCTCTATTTCTTTCCATTTCACAGACAATGTTTTTTCCCAGGCTGCCTTTTTTCGTCTATGAAGTCTTTTTTCTATTCTTCTGAGCTCTTTATATTCATCTTTGCGTGCCCGCGTTCTATGAGACTGTTGCATTGCTCGGTATGCAGCATTCTTGCGTTCAGACGCTAGTTTGCATTCATCATCAAACCAGTCGCTCCGATCTCTGCGACCACTGCCTAAGATGGTATCAGCAGTACTAATGACTTTGTTCTTAAGGCGTGACCATTTTTCCTCTACGCCCGGCATTCTGTCCCCAGGACTTACTCTTCCCTCATCGAGCTCTCCGAGGGCGAGCCTTAGTGCGCGACTGTATTGGTTGCTTTTGCATTCATCGCGTAGGGCAGTAGTGTTGATTCGAGCCTGACCAGCGGATGCAATACTTCTTCGCATAGTAATCCGCCCTTGGAACACCATACCAACGAGATAGTGGTCCGAGTCGGTGTTGGCACCTCGATACGTTCGTATCGTCCTCAGGCTCGAGTAGTGGCGGCGATCTATCAACACGTGGTCAATTTGGTTACGTGTGACTCCATCAGCCGATACCCAAGTGACTTTGTGGATATCCTTACGCGGGAGGCTGGTACCAATTTTGTTGATGCTGCCATTTCTATGACTCGTAGTCCGTTGTCATTAGTGTTCTCATGCAAACTATGGGATCCTATGTACTGCCTGAATACTGGCTCCCTACCTAATTTTGCGTTGAAGTCACCATGGATGATTTTAACGTCATACCTTGGGCAGGCATTGAGGGTCCTCTCTACAAGTTCGTAGTAGGAATCTTTTTCTTCTTCTTCGGACTCCTCAGTAGGTGCGTGAACGTTTATGAGGCTGATGTTATTGAATTTGCCTCGCACGCGAAGGGTGCATAGCCTTTTATTTATTGCGTTAAAGCCGATGACGGCAGGCTTCATTTTTTGGCTGACTAGGAAGCCTACCCCGAGCACATGGTGATTTGAGTGACCGCTAAAATATATGTCGTATTCTTTTTTCTGCAAAACACCATTCCCTGGCCATCTCACTTCCTGAAGTGCTGTTATGTCAGCTTTATACATGGCCAGGACATCAGCTAGCTGTTGTGCAGCTCGAGCTCTATAGAGCGTTCTGACGTTCCATCAGAAAATTCTTAAATCGTTTAGCCGTTGTCGTTGCTTGGTTCGTCGTTGAGAAATCAGTATATTTCCGAGGCTTGTTGTCGGGTTCTGAGTAATATTTTTTTACGGGAGAGGTTACTAGCCCCTCGCCAACCGTTAGGAAGTGCTTGCAATTTTTGCTAATTTGTGTATAAAAATATACACAAATCATTGCCCGGGGACCACCACGTGGAGGTAAAGCAAGACGCAGGTCATCCAAACACCTTAACATTAATATATAATAACATTGTAATAAGTATAAAGTTATTTACATTAAGAAATTATAAAGAAGATTCTTTTGTTTTTGGGAATTCTCTTTGAAATTAGATTTTTTTTAGATTATGGTTATAGTGATCTTTTGGTCAATAAAATAGTGCGTTTATATCATAACACTGGTCAATTAATTTCTTTTAAGCAAATTTAAAACTAAGATACAAAAATGAAAACAAAATCAAGTAAGTTATAAGTTGAAATACCCTAAAAGAGCTAGAAGCTCAAGTCCGATTTTAAAGAGTCAACTCTTATCCAACAAGAGATGAGATAAGTAAATGTGAAAAGCTAGGTATGTTATCTGTCTATAAAGGAAAAGGATCACAAATAAATGTCGTCCTAGTAACACAAAAGCTACGTCTACTACATATGTTCATATATATTTCCATTTGCATTGTGTAGCACAAGAGGACCATATCAAATTTCAAAATATGAAATTTGAGAACCCTTACTTGTTGCTCCAGGTATTTTGTCAAATAGGTTACATTGGATGCTTTGTATCTATTGTAGACGAACTTCAGGAGCATAAATTAAATTTAAATGGTTGAGAGAGCCTTCTTAAATTTATTTTGGTGATTTCACGTGTAAGTAATATTTCAAAAGAATTCGTATGTATAAAAAAGTTTGGCTGAGTTATTTTTTTAATACAAATTAAATTCAGATTGAAAGGCTTTATTTGGAGTCTTTTTTTAAATAAAATGCATAAACAGGAGCATGAGTCATTTAGTTGTCATAGTCTAGATTTGTCAATGTCATTATCTTAGGGATTATATTAAAATAGTTGAACTGCTACTAGACAAATAGTGGTTTTTCTCATTTATCAAAAAATCGCTTTAAGGATTTTGTTGAAAAATAAAAATAATTTTAAGTTCGAGTGCACGATGTATTTGAAATTTCAACTTGTAAAATCCAATTTTGCTTAAACACACGAGAGGTAGAGAGAGATTTTAAAAATATATCATTTGTATTTTGTTATGAAGTTACATTAAAATCATTCATTTACTGTCTCGGTGTCAGGACAAAAATGTATAAATTTGATAGAAATAGTAATAGCTCTAATTTGTTTGGTGCAAGCGAAGACCTTGGGAGTTTTGAGTTTTACTATTCATATGTTGTTACGTTATTGGAAGATTAATTAACAAAACAAATTTTAAAAAAATTTTCGCTAGTACCTATTTTTAAATATTCCAACGTAACGTTTCAACTGCAGAAAACGCTTATAATTTACCTTGGCCATTGATGAATTCAGTCAAGTTCTAAGTTAGTTTCCATGTTAACTGAGATTGCTCTTACTTTTCTTCCGCCAATTTAGTATGGATTATGGATTCTTTCTCTGCGAAGTTGCCTCTCAGAGTTTGAAGTATAATTAAGAAGTAAATCCGTGTAACGACATTTATATTTTTGCTGTTTTTAGGAGTTCGCTTCGTCAACATGACATTACATATTTTTAGTTATTAAAATAAAGTTGTACACATATGTACAAGAAGAATGGGCTTTCATTTTAAAGTAAGAGCGAATATTACAGTGGCGACGAGGAACACATTAAAAAATGGACACGACTGCGTCGCACGTACTTGCTCTTATGTGCCTAATTACATTGGAAGGCAAGATCTTTGAAAGAAACAACTAACATTTACGTTGAAAGTAACACAGTTTGAACTTAAAAAAAAACAAATACTAACGGTTTTTAGTAAAAATTAAGTACGCCACCATACGTTTTAAAAAAAACAAGAATTTATGAAAAAAGTATTTCGAAAATTGTAGGACGGATTTTGATAAAATCCTGTTTTTATTTTATTTTTAGTTTTTTGAAAAAAATATTTTTATTTTTAAAGTTTGGTATTCAGTTTTTTAGAGTTTATTTATATACATGTGATTATAATTTTTTTGGATTAGTTGATTTTTCAAAAAAAAAAATGTCAAAAATTAATAAAAAAAAAAATGTTATTCAAATTTTTCATATGCAGAACTAATTTGGCTATCTAGATCTTTTCAAATATAAGATTTGACAGAAATCCATAGAGCCGTTACCGAGAAAGCCAAAAATAAAAAAACCGTTACATGAAAGGTCCCGTTAATAGACTTTTCCAGTATATGTGGCTCTGATCAAATGATAGCCAATACTAACTAACAAAAAAATTCTAAAAAAATTTCATCAAAATCGTTGGAGCCGTTTTCGAGAAAAAGAAGCTTTTCCTAAACGGTCGTATGGCAAGTACCGTTATTTTTAGCGCTAAAAATTAAATTTCAATTTCCCATCTGAGGAATGTCAAGAGATACACACATACCAAATTTGAACGTAATCGCTTAACCCGTTTAGGCTGCAGATCGATATACATCCGGACAGACAGACAGACAGACGGACATTTTTTTGTCAATGCCGTTTTTAGACTCCTCAATGATCGTAATGTCATGTTTGATTGTTATCTCAATTTTTTTTATATTCACGAATCCTAAACTTGCCTTATAGCCCCTATAATCGCAAGTAAAAAGAATCAACTAAACGAAAACGTGTGCGAAATATTATATTAAAAGAAAAAGTCAAAAAATGTCTTTGGGAGTTATTCCAACCTTTGATTGCGCAGTTAATACTTGGCATATATTCTTAATAAGAATAGAACAATTTTTCTTGGCGAACGAAATCAAGGTCGCAGGCAAGCAAAGTCATTATTCTGAATGCATTGCACGAGAATTTTTTACAAATTGCTGAAGAACCTGCTACATCCTACTAAACCAGATGACCCAACTAACAATTTAACTTGTATAAGGTTCTAAAGAATCTATTTTCTTACTGCTTTAGTAACATTAAAGGCCTTATACAAGTCATTTTGGCGCACATTACACAAGCTATTTAACTGCTATAAGACTTTTGTTGAATGGTTTTATAGCAGCAAATAGCTTATTAGTTTGTCTGAGCAAGCCATTTTGTGACAGCACAATGCTAAAAGCCTGCTCTGGATGTTATAAAAAGGCCTTACCCAAGCCATTTAATGACAGCTTTTGTTAATCATGCCTTATGTTAATATAAACGCTATTTTGTATTTCCACGAACAAAAAGTACTTGCTGGCCTACAATATTCTGTTTTTAAGGAAAACAAATATTTTTAAGCACACAAAAGCAGATTTAGGATTTGTTTAAAGAAAAAATGCTCATCAACTTCTGGATTTGCAGAAAGGCACAAATTTTATGAAGCCACAAAATCTAAGCAGGAGACCATTCAGCAATGGGCAACACGTATCCGAGAACTTGCTATAGATTGTGATTTTGACAACTTTTTCGCAACAGCCGTGCGAGATAAATTTATCATGGGTCTCGAAAAGGGTGCAGAGAAGGACAAGCTTTTCCTCTAAAACGTAAAAACCTTAACCTTAGAGAAGGCGATCGATATTACTCAGACAGTGGAATGTAAACGAAATCAATACGTATTGCCAGCGGTAAAATCTGAACCAGCAGACTCTGAACTGTACCGTATGAGGCAGCTTCTAGTTTAGCGAGATACTGCCGCAATAGCGTTGCAGTAGTTCTTGATATGCATTTGTATGGGTTTTGGAGAGTAGAAAGAAATATAGTGATGAAAGAGTAGGTTGTATTTTATATTTTCAGAAACGTATGAGTTAGAATGATTACAAGCATTTGCAGGAATAATGAGTAATAAGTACGAGTGAAAGGTTCAAAAAGTGACACTAGACCATATGGTATGGCAGAGTAAGGGAAACAAAAATTAATGGATTTCCTTTTGTTTTTTCGTAAACAAACCAAGATTGTGCGTCTTCAATTATTTTTTGGATTTTGCATTTTTCAAGAAATTTTGTTATTTCTGTATGTTCTGTATTTCTAATACCGAAATCAATTACCAATGTTGCCATATTCGGATTTGACTGTTTAAAGTAACTAGGTAGGTACTTCAACTTAAAAAAAAAAACCCGAGGGCGTTAAACTGAATAAATGACAGCCAATTTGACGGATGTGGCTTGAACAAGATGGCCGCTATCAACTGTCAAAGCTTTGAAGTCTCTATTGTAAGATCCTATATTTGGGAGTTTTCGAGAAACACGACTTAAATTATAGGATCAGCCAATTGTCCTAATACATTGTCGAGGTACATAGTGAACATCTAGGAGGAGCCTTGAAATCTTTGTTACGGTATATAAGAACAACCAACAATGCAAAACTCTTCTATCTTGATCTTGATCTATGTTGATCAGCCCGCATCAACATAAGAAATACCGACAACAGAAAGTCCTGCACTAAATGGGTTTATCTTTACTTTTGAAGGAGGAGCAAGGAGTAATCCCATGGGAGTCGAAGAAACAGTTGTCTGTTGCTCTAAATAGCACTCAAGCCGCAAGCTAGCAAGAAAGCAGTGTACCTGCCAAACACTTTATCCGGGCTTTTAAAAAAATTATTCTTTTGTTTTATTTTACAATAATCTAGGTGCACAGCAATTGGTCAAAATTCTGGTGCATCATCCTAGAAGCAAACATATTGATATCGAGTACCATATCACAGCCGGGACTGGGAGTGATTGATATTAAGTTGCTGGCAATATTATAGCAGATATTTTATACCAAGAACAAGAAAAAAAGCACCTGAAGTTTACAACAATGATGGGCATCCCGCTCCGAAGGAAAATTTTCAAGAATGAAAGTTTAGGACCTTCATGAAACATGATAACACAGCTGAACTTGATAGACCCACTTCTCACTAAAGTTACATGAGAATTCAAGGCCTTTAATGATTGAGATCACAACCAGTCAAATCAGCACAATTTTCCATTTATTCCGACATAATCTGGGAAGAAGGAGATTATTATTCATACATAAATCGTTAGATATTGAATCCTTAAAAATCCCCTACCCATAGTTTTTCCCCTAAAGAACGTAGTTAAGAAGCTCCAAAAGATTAATTCTGCTTACAAATAATAACAAAAAAAAGTAAGAAACCACTTTAACCCTATCCCCTTCACCCAAAGACCATATTGTGAGATAAACCAACATCCCATTTAAAAGGTATTTAGGGAAACAAGTGGTTGACTTAACGCAGTCAATATGCCTTCAAACTTAACCGATTATCTGTAAATACCAACTATACCAGCTCTGGAACATTTGTGGTTAAATACCATCTAATCCTGATATTATCCTCTGGGGCTATATCCTCCATATATTATATCTCATCTGTTTGCTTAGAAAGGATGCTTGATGCCGGGAATATTGTTCTCTTGTTGGAGTTATCTACAAGCCACACGTAAAATAAACTTTAATTGAGATATGGTACTTTGCGGATAAGATATGGATTACTAACCCTAAAATGGCATCGAATACTGGTTTTGGTTAGGCGTACGTTAACTACTTATAAGGAAAACTTAGATGATGATGTGGGAAAATCTTGGGTGATAAGCCAGGCCAAGACAAATTAGCCTTAGATAAATATTAATTAGGGTATAGGTTTCTAAAGAATTTTAATTGGATTTAAGACTTTTGCTAATAATAATCACTTCAAACCAGCATTTAAGGAATCACGTTAACGTCTAAGGCTGTGTTTGATTTATCTTGTTAAGATTGTTCATTTTGCCGAAATAATAAACTCAACTTGAACAGGTTTCATTAGATTTAAAACTCATTAATTTGCAGCTGTAGAAAGTTTTAGACTATTTGATATTCCGATAAAAATATTCCATATATCTTTTTGTCTTCTTTTAATTTTAACAAGAATTATTATACAATGCAAACTTTTTTGGTAGGAAAATAGTGGCTTGGACCATAGAGTACTTCTCAGCATACAAATCTGCAGGGTTTGATGGAATAATTGCGATTATTTTCCAAAGCTCTAATCTAAAGAAACGATTGTGCCAATTCTGGTGGAAATATTTAAAGGATGTTGGAACACCCCATATATTTCAACTAAATGGAGAGAGATTGACTTATAAACGGTCTTTACAGACTGTTCTAAAACGGAATCAGAATCTCATTAAACCCCTAGTACGTAAATCAATAAAACTTCCAAACGTCAATATATTTTCTAGCAAAGTTGCGTAAAGATGGCGAAGCTGCAAAGCGATTTGTGTTTCCCTTATTAATGTTGAACACACTGCAACGCGAGCATAAGCTGGTAAGGGAAGGAAGGACAGAAGGTGTCGATTAACATTAACGCTTTCAAATTGAAATGGAAAGGAAAAATATCGCGGGGTAAATTATTCCAAATTCGTGTTGTTCGGCTAAAAAAAGATTATGTATATTTCACGGTACGTCCGAAATCGGAGTCAAGGGTCAACTGAAAAGCATTCCTTGCGAGACGATTATTACGGGAAAAACTTTTAAATGGAGAAATGCAACTGGCTACTTTCAGTAAATATTTTTTTTAAAGAAAAATAAGGTAAGACATGAAACATTGCGTCGATGTTTGACAGGAGCAATAGCTCCCGAAACAGTTCTATATCCTATCAATCTTAACGCTCTTTCAAGCAGTTGTAGCGATGTTTGCGAAGCCCCTGCTCAGAGGTGTGAGTAAATCTTTAAGTTTTAGGAGTAAATTGTAGGCCAGATCGGGAGCGGAAAAAACTTCTTGCATCGATACAGAAAACCTAAGCCCTTATGAAGGGTGTTTTTTTTTTTTTTTAGAGGTATAGTACTTTGGAATGGAATAAAACAAAAATGATTTTCTTAAATATATTTAAAAGATAATCTTTTGGCGTTAGAACTTAAATATTATTTTCTGGCAAAAGACCACCACGGCTGGCCCGGACCTAGTCTTATCTGGAGGTCCAATCTACGATGACTTTTTCCAACATTTGTGGCCGTATATCGGCAATGACGAAACGAATGTTGTCCTCCAACTGGTCAATCGTTCCGGGCTTATCGGCGTAGACTAGCAACCTCACATATCTTCATAGAAAAAAGTCAAGCTGCGTTAAATCGCACGATCTTGGAGTCTAGTTCACGGTTCCGTAACGGTTGCTAAACGTTTCCTTCAATAAATCAATTGTGGCACAAGCTGTGTGACAAGTTGCACCGTCTTGTTGAAACCACGGCTCCTTCACATCATGGTTGATTGATGAACGAAAAAGTCAGTAAACATGGCTCTATAGTGGTCACCATTGATGTAACGTTCAACCCATAAAGCACACCAAACATTCAGTGTCTCAACACACACTTTAAGTGAGCTTCATCGCTAAATAAAATTCGCTTATGAAAATTGGGATCAACGGCAATCTTGTTTTGGGTCAAATTCCCGAATCTACGCTTTGCCAGGTGATCCTATGGCTTCAATTCTTGCATGAATTGGATTTTGTAGGCACGCAAACCAAGATCTTTCCGCAAAATCTTCCATAAAGTGGATGGACACATCTAATTCCTGTGCACGATGGCGGAAAGACTGATTTGGGTCTTCCTCTACGCTACGCTCTACATCAGCATTGACTTCTTCTGTACGAACTTTACGACATCTCTGTGGATGCGTATTATCATTTAGAGTAAACGTGGTGCGAAAACGTTCCATAGTTAATCAAATTAATTGCTCTGATGGACGATTATGTTGACCGTAATATGGACGAAGTGCGGGATACGTATTTCGCACAGAACCATGATTTTCAAAATAAATTTGCACAATTTCATGTGGAATTGTCAAACCAAAGTAAAAACAAATCATTTGACAGCTGACAAAATGGCCGCCAGTTAAAATAATGTTGCCAACTTAAAGTTCTATACCTCTACAAAAAACACCCTTTATATGCGAAAGTCATCGTTGAAACACATACCGAGTACTGAAAGCTTTACGGTTTCGTGGATGCGAGTGCCATTCATGGTCAATGGCATTGGGGGTATGTTTATCTTTAACGACAGTTGAGTTTTCTAAGCATTATTATTTTTTTTATTATTAGTTTTTTGATTTCAAAAAGAAAAAAAATTTAATTAATTTTAATAAGAAAAAAAAGTTATTCAAAATTTGTATATGCAGAACAAATTTGGCTGCCTAGATCTTCTCTAATATAAATTTCACAGAAATCCATATAGCCGTTACCGAGATAATAGACTTTAATAGACGTAAATAGACTTTTTCTCGTAAATTTGGTTTTAATCAAATGATAGCCAATACCAACAAAAAAATTCCCAAATTTTTTATGCGGGTAAAGCCAAAAGAATCACACACACCAAATTTGAAGATAATCGCTTAATCCTAGGCTGCAGTTCGTTATACATACTGACAGACAGACAGACATATTTTGCCATTATATATACTTCTTTATACTTCTCTGTGATCGTAATGTCATGTTTGATTGTTATCTCAATTTTTTGTATTATTATTATTATTATTATATTTTATTAACCAGCAATTACAATTACAAAGTAGCAGCGAGGACTATTCGCCCTGTGACTAATAAAGAATCTTATATAACAATTTTAGTAGCAGAAATAAATTTATTGATTTTTTCTATATTAATAGTGTTAGGATTTTTAAATATTTCGTAAATATATGTATTTTGGAATATTTTGTTGATGAGAGGTTTAAATATGACACAATTTTTTAGTGTTTGTTGTATTTATATCCAATCTTACATTGCAAGTGTTGCAATTAGAAGGAGTGTTTTTATTCAACAGGTGTTGGTGAGTTGCTGTAGTATGTCCCAATCGGAGCCGAACTAAGTTAGAATTTTTTGAATTCGATATGTTGGTCGGATATCGTCGATGAATTTTATTTGGATTGATTTGGGTGTAATGATGATGATATGTGTTCCATTCAAGCAGACGTTCTTAACTTTGTTTTTAAGATCCGATTTTGTGATCTTCACATTATTATAAATTTGAAAATAGGTGAATTTATTGGCAATACTGGCAACATGATCAGCATGTTCATTTCCCTGGATTAAAACATGACTAGGGGTCCACATTAGCTTCAATTCATTAGGAACTTTAATAAGCTTATTTGCGATATTAGAGATAAGATCAGTAACATTGTTGGGATTATTGATGGCGTTGAATACAGAGATGCTGTCGGTGCATATAATGTGCTTACCATCGCGGTCCAGTGCTTCGTTTGTAGATTGAAGAATTGGCAAATGCTTCGGCTGTGAAGATTGAATTAAATTCCGATAGGATTATAGATAGAATGGATAGAATGTTACCATTTTCGAAGGTCACTGCAAAAGATGTGCAATCAGTTGATTTAGAGCCATCAGTTTATATAAATGTCCATCCATTAGATTTGTGTTCAGTCGAAATACTTGTGAAAAGTGCTTGGTATATAGCGTTACTCGTGTTGCCCTTTTTGAAATCCGCTGGTGTCGTTATTATAAACCATGGGGGTAATGTAGATAAAACATTTTGAGTGCGTTTAGTTGGAATTCCAAATTGCTTGGCTTTATCTAGGATACGACTGATGGTGGATGGGATTTTTTTCTTTTTCTTGTGACGTCTAGATTCTAGTATATCCTTGTCAATTACCGAGTTTTTAGAGAAAGCCAATTTTGTGGTTAATCTCAAAATGATATCTTGTATCCTTTCTTCGATCGAGGGGAGACCAGCTTCTGCTAGGATATTTTTGAAAGGGGTAGTGAATCGTCTGTCTGCATGGTGATATGATGGTTTTATGATGTTTAGTGTTGTTTTAGGGCACCTACCATAGATAGATATACCGTAGTCAATTTTGCTTAAAACTATCGATTTAGTAATAGAACATAAGGTTTTAATATGTACGCTAAGAGCATAAACAAGTGTATTTTTACAACTATTTAAATCTTGAGTTTTGTTTAGAATGTATAAGTCGTCTGCATATTTACAAAAATCTAGAATTTTGTATTTTGTTAGTTTTGAGCAAATATCGTCAAAAGCAATAATGAAAAGGACCACCGACAACGGCGCACCTTGCGGAATCCCGTTATATAGAGGATATTGATTTGAATTCGGTTATTGATATTTGCATAAAATTTTCTATTCGTTAAAAAAGATTTTACATATCCAAAGATTTTATTTCCAACACCCCATTTTAAGAGCTTTGTAAAGATAACATGTAATCCGATCTTATCGAAGGCTTTTTCGAAATCTAAGGAAAGAATCCAAACTTGATTTTTGACGGATAAAGCTTTACAGGTGAAATAGTCGATGTGAAAATGTGCATCGATACATCCTCTATTCGCTTTGAAAGCAACTTGATTGGGTGAAATAAGTTTTTTTGTTTCGACGAACCAGAAAAGACGTTTGGCTATTATTTTGGAAAATTTATTTTTTATATTCACGGGTTTATAGTCCCTATAACCGCAAGTAAAAAATGAGGTAAAGAGTCGGAGACAGAACGGAACCCTGGGGTACACCAACATATATTTTGTGTGAATCAGACTTACATCCGTCCTATGCAACTTGTGCTCAGAAGATAGCTTAAAATCCAACGAACAAGAGTATCATTGATCCCAAAAGCACGCATTTTTGATAAGAGAGCTTTATGCCAAACTCTATCAAATGCCTTGGAAATATCAAGAGCAATAATCTTACTTTCAACAAAACAATTAAAAGATTTGTTCCACTGTTCGGTTAGATATGCCCAGGATGGAGACATTTACGAAAACGTTGTTTTCCTTGCCTGGTTAAAAAATCAATTTAACCATCTCTCATGACTATTTCTTCTCAGAAATTGTTCAATTTACATCACAATCTCAAGAATTGATAGTTCTACTACATATATTGACTAGGAATATAAATCTGACCTGAATAAAGCAGAAAGCACCACAAATCTTGACAGCTGCCTTATGCCACCTACATTATTTCATTGTTAAACATATCCAAAAAAAGCCCTGAAGAGGGTTAGATTCCCTATATTTGTCATATATGACAGACAAAACCAGTCTCTTCCAACAAAACAATACAAATTTGGGAATAAATAAAAGGGAATCCTGTAGAACATACAGTCAATAAAATAAATACATATCACGTGGTAGCAACGGATTCATTTTATAAATTTGAATTCCAAAGTGAGGGAGATGGTAGAATGTTAAGGCTCTAGAGGTTTCAAAAACATATATATTTTTTTTAAATATCTGTTAAAGCAAATCTGTTTCAAAGGGATTTATGCAAAGAAGGTCTTACCATTAATGGAGTAAGGGTTGGAAATAAAATTGAATTTGAACAACCAAAAAGGATTTAGAATTTTGTTTGTGACAAATAAAAAAAAACCTTAGGTGGTTTATCGCAGGAGGTAACAGCTTTTCTGGTAAAAGTGATATTGAAAAAAATTATTGACAAAGAGCTCTTACCTCACAGCTCACCTTTTGAAGGTTTTGAATAAAAAAATTGCATATAAATGAAAATCAATACCACGCCAGATATTGGAAGGTCGGACGGAGACTGGGAATCATTCGCTTAACCATTCTGGGCTTACGGTATTAAGCTTTTCCATATTTATGTAGACATTTGTACATTTGTACGAAATTTAAGTGGCAAATTTAAAATGCATTTTGTCTTGATTTTAATAAATAAGAAAAAGGTTTTTTTTTTTTGAAAAATGTTTATAAGACAAATATAAAAAAAAAATATTTTATATACTTGCTTTAAAGAATTAAAACCATAAGTGTTCTTGTTAATAATTGTCCTTAAATTCGTTATAGAATTAATGCAGGTGTACCACAAGGATCTGTCATAGATCTCTTCTTATACGACACATACACTTCTGACATTCCAAGGCTACCAGAACTTCAAATTGATATTTTTGCTGATGATACCGGCATATTTTCATAACATGAATTTAGTCATAATATTGAGACTAATTTAGGTCATGCACTTGAATTGACGATCCATTATTATCAAAAATGGAAAATCAAGGTAAATAGAAAGAGAAAATCTTGCTATCTTCCCAGTAAACAGCTTTATATTTATGGTATAAGCATTAAAGGGGATTTAAGTGTGAAGTATCTTGGGGTTTACTTAGACAACAACTTACTTTTAAAGAACATATTGTTAAAACTTTACAAAAAGTATAAATATAGTATAAAGTATAAATATATATAAATATATATAAATAGTATAAAAGTGTAAAAGTAAGCATTTATATATATATATGTTTATATTTATCAATAGGAATTCATGTCTGAGTCACTCTAATAACATGATTATCCATAGAGTAATATCTCAGGCTATCCTCTTGTATGGATGCCAAGTGTTGGGAAATTGTGCAAAATGCCACAAGAACAAGTTACTTACAATTATTCTTAATCTCGCCCTCGATACCATTCCGATTCAGACCTACATGAAAGAGCAAATGTTGAAATGATTTCTGTTAATATCAATAAACTCAACAATAATTTTCTACTAAATTGCCAAACCTCTGACAACCCCTTAACTAACCATAACTCTGATGTAATTTTTTTATTTTATGTAAATTAATTAGTTCAATCACTTAGGTATTTATGCTAACTTATTTATCTGTTTATTTGTTATTTATTTATTTGTTATTAATTTATTAAATTGTTGATTATTTATTTATAAAATTATTTATTTATGCAATTATTTATTTATTTTTTATATTTATTTATTTCTATTTTTTTGTTTATTTATTTATTTATTTTCATTAATTTATTTATTTATTTATTTGTTAATATATTTATTTAGTTGTTACCACCAAATTAATGATTTATTTATCTTCACTAACAATATACAAACTTTAAAAAAATTAAATATTTCTTAACTATAATTTACTCATTCACATTTTACTAACCTACTTCATAAATTAAGTTTTGAAGTTTTATTTTTATTTCTAGTCAAAATGTACCTACCCTTAACACTTTCAAGAACTTTTTTGTTGTATTTCCCTTCAAAAATAAATATCCAAACCAATTCTTAACTCAATATTAATTAAAATAATTATTCACCTGAAAGATATTAGGCGCAAAATTATAGACGCTTTAATACCAAACACCAAACTAAAACAAATAAAATTTGACACTAACATTAAAAGTGTAGTTCTTCAATTATAGACGACCTTAAAAATTGATTTTTTTCTTAGTGTTAAAAACATTGTCTAAATCCAATAACAACAAAACTCTCTAAGGTTCTCAAATTTTCAAATTTGATTTTAACTAGTACAGGGTTTTTTGTTTATAATTCTGAAAAACTTAAGCCAGAACTAAACATTTTAACTAGTGTGAAGTTAATGTATTAAAATAGGTTGTCTATAATTTTGCGCCTATAGGTTCAAATCTCTGTATGTAAACTGTGTGGTATCTAAATACCGAAAATGAAAATGTATCTATCTAAAACCACAAGTCATTATTTATCTTAATAACTATAAACATTTTTTTTTTTTTTATTTTAGAATTGCATATGTTATTAAAATGCAACATTGCACTAAATTATAAGAATAAAGTAATTATAGAATATATATAATATATATATGTATATATTTAATATGTAAGCATACTTTGTTAATAAATAAATAATAATTATTATTATTATAATAATAATAATAAATACAGGCTGTGGGAAGTGAAACTAGAAAATTAAATCTTGTAACCGGTAGTTCACAGTTGCCCCACAGTTGTATTTACCAGCGTTTTTTTTTAACAAAAAGTGTGTTTTTTTTCCTTTTATGTTGTTTCACCAAAAATTGTGGTTTACAATTTTGTATTTGTATTCTACAATGTGACAAAAATCATTTTTTGTTTCACCAAAATCAAAAATTGTTTAAATTTGCAAGCAAAAAAATTTTGATCAGTTTGTAAGAATTTTTCACAAGTAAAAGTTCACGTGTAATTTCTCCAGCAAGTTAGTTTCTTCTTCAATTTTATTATAAAAATGTCTTTGCGATAAGGGCATAGTAGTAATAGTTGGTCAAAATGGCCATTATACTATGCCATATCAGAATTATTTAATTTTAATTTTAATGAAAACTCAGAAGAAATTCTTTCAATAATTGAGCCACATATAGCCCGCGCGACAGAAAAAAAAACTTTGCATTAACCCCAATACCCGAGGCAGCAGTTGTTAACAGCCTTACACTTGGTAGTACCATGGAGTTGCTGACATATCTGTTGCACGGAATATTAAAGTGGACTGTTTGTAAATGTTAAAAATAAACATTTGTATATTAAATATAAATAATTATAATAAATATTAATAAAAATATTTAAATATCATTCTTTTCCGCGCCCACCTGATGATGGAAACAAATTTTCCGAAAATATAAGTTGTGAAAAAATTAATTTTGAACTAAATAAAGTCATTTAATGAAAATGGCTGAATTTAAATCGCTAATTACCCTTAATCCAGAGGCGACCTTGTTAGAAGGATTCAGGATCACTTCGGATGCTGCCTGGACTAAGCATCCTTGGGTGCTCGGACGACTTGTTCTCCTCCTTCGGAGGCATTTCTGACGTTTGATGCGGTCGGCTGGCTACTTGCGGCTTAGATTCGGAGGAGGGAAGCTTTTGGCGACCAATCTTAACCGGGATTGTTGGCTACCCTTGATGTACTTCGCACGTGCACAGCAAGTGGGAAACGGATTTTCCACCAACCGTCGTCAAGGGATCTTTAGGCTTACCTGATTGGGGCTGGAGCTGTCGAGAATGATGCTCTCTGGAGTAGTCTGCTCCCGATCATCAACATGGATGATTTTCGGGAGTGGACTCTTCACCGGCCATCGTCACACCAGATCCGCTGATTTCATGGGGCTTTGTAAGGACCCGAAAAGAGGAGGAAGCGAGATCGTCCGTCGGAGGTAAGTCCTGAGGCAGCATTGAAGGCTGGGATAGCAACCGAGGTGATGCCACAAAACAAAGCCATTGATAAAAAAAAAAATGTATCACAACAACGTCAAGGTCTGCGGATCGATAATGGGTAACTTGAAAAGAGGAAACTCAATTAAAAATCGATAATTTTTAATTATTTAAGAAAAACGAGCGGCCCAAATTGAACAAAATGATGTTGTTTTCTAATTTCTATCGTCTGTCAAAGTTATTGGCGTTCTTTTCTTCATAGACGGTAGCAGCAAGACGACCATGACATCTCCGGGATATCATGAGAGACAAACTGATAGATATCGGAAAACTGTTATACAGAGTGGTGGAAAAAATGAATAAGGTTTGAGTATTAAAGAAGGCCAGTGAAACACTTGAAGATAGGCAAAGATTTTTGGCCAAAGATACTACTACCATGCATGTCGAATGGTGTGTCAATCGGATAATTTTCCCAAAAAGCTGGTTTTGGCAAGCACCAAAAAAAAGCCCGCCAAAAAAACGACGGTTGAAGCCAACAAATTCAAAGTCACGCTAGAGGATTGTAAGCTAACCGTCGAGTGGAGCACACCCTCTATCCGCAAGTGCAAAGTGAATATTATATCATTATAAAGTCCTTTAAGAAAAAATAAAGCCAGTGCCAGTATTAGTAAAAAAAATATTTACATAAAAGGGAATATAAGGGCGTATTACGAGCCTTCCGAGATTGAAGATTTCATTCTGAGTGGTAAAAGAGGTTTGAGTTTCGGCTAATTTTAATTTTAAGTTTGTAATTGTTAAATGTATGATGTGGTATTCCACTAAACAAAAATGTATGGTAATAGTATATTAATAAAAAACTAATACGGGTTTCTTAAGGAAGAGAAAACTTACCAGAAGCGAAAAAGCCAGACAAGATCATAAAATTATGAGTTGAACGGTGGTGACTACAACGAGGAGTCTATGTTAAAACAGTATTTGGTTCGTGTGACTCTCCGAACCACCAAGTAAATTGGGGTCGAATCGACCAAAAAGTATCTCTTGTAGTTCGACAAAGAGTAATAGGAAACCCCTCTAATAATAATAATAATAATTGATACCGGTAGTTTTTGAAAATTTTGAAAAAAAACCCATTGAGTAGATGCCAAGGGAAGGAAAAACAGAAGAGTCCCTCTCCGGTGGTTTTGTTAACAGTGTTCAACCGCCTAAACTGAGTTCGAATTAGGTAGGGTAATTTCTGCAAAGGAACAATAAAGAGAGAGACAATTTGGTGCTCCTTATAACGAATAACCCGGGTCGGGCAGTAGTTTTCCAACTCCGTTTATTGTCAGTGCTCTACGCAATAGATAAAAAACACATCTGAAATAACCTACCGGTAATAATACCTATTGTTTATTTTTTATTTGGTACCTTACATTTTTTTATAATACACATTTTATATATTTGTGCTTTTGTACTTATGTTGATTTTTATTTGTTATTTTAATTATTTCATATTTATTATTAATTTTAAGTTTCGCCCTTTTTCGTTTATACAGTATTTTAAAAAGAGCCTTTCGGCTTAAATAAAACAAATTGTAAGTCACGCCAAGTTTGGTCGTTTTTTTTCTTTCATGGGATCGTATTAGCATTAGGATCAATTGCGGACTGAGGTTTTTTTCTAGGGGGTGTGGGAAGGTGGTTAAAGACTCCCGTGACCAGATGAACCAATAAAAAGAAATAAAAAAAATTCGTAAGTGGTGAACTCGAAAATGAAGGCCGTCCGAGTTCCAGGCAGGGTGGGAATAGGCCAACGCTACACAAACACCAGTAGCACCCTCGGTGTGGGATGGATACATGAGAAGTATATATGTAGTGGCATGATTTGCGATTTGTTGGAGGTGAGGTCTAGTCGCGAGAGCAAGAGCCCCCCTATATCCGACGAGTTGAGCCGCGCGATGCCAGCATGCCAATGCTCTCGTGCTAGACATTATACCCTGCCCATCCTATCCCGCTCGAATTCCCGTCTTTCTGATTCCTCTCTCATTCCAGATCCTGGTTTCCTACCCATCCCAATCCCCAATTACCTCTCCTATTGCCACGCAACAAACCATTTTTTTTTCATTTATTTATTTGTTTATCATAAGTTACAAGTTTGACTTGTGGTTGACTATTACCATCGAACTCGGTCTCGAAGCCATGGACAATGTCATAATGGAGATAGCGAGTAGATGTAAGTGAACTTAAGTGTATTTTTTTAAATCCGCTTCTTTGCAATGTAAGTTGCACATAAATTTGTATATGCGCAAGATAAATATATATAAATGTATTTACTTATGAATCACTTAAAACGTGATAAAATACTCTGCTCTTGCTCGCCCAGCTGAGGGAATCCGCATTGAGCGCAGACGTCAGTATACATCAATTCCAATTATTCTTTAATTCGAATAAATGATTGTCCGGGAATGCACGCTATTCTTTGGGGTTGTCATATATCCGCAATAAAAGCTTACCTGAGGGACCCGAGCCCGAAGTATGCTGTATGGGGTATGGCACCTACATTTTCCTTCAATCAATATATTGATTTTAATTTTAAATTCATTTCCCCCATCAACTTATTACCTTTTTAAATAATAAAATACTAGCTGACCTACCCGGCGTTGCTCGTGTTTACCATAGAATTTCTGAATAACGGTGAAAGCGCCACATATTGGGTCCAATTATAGCTAAAAACCACAAAATTAATCATGTTAGCATGTACAAAAAATGTTTTCAAAATCGGTTAATCGTTTAAAATTAAATGTTATTGATAAGAAAATATATACATACACCTAAATAGGAAAAACTATATTTTCGTTAATACTCCACCTGAGCATCGCTTATCGGGTCCAACTCTTAAAGGATCACAAAGGGCTTCAGACGGGAAGGACCAATTATTTCTATCTAAAGATTCTGAATGATATGTACTTGGCCATTTCTCAAGTAAGCAAATATCTATAAAACCAGTGCCTTTTTACTCATATTAAAAATATGAATCGAAATTGCCGCTGCCGATTTACACAGAATCACTCAACAGCTGACCTAAGGTTAGGATAACCTTATAATCTCAGCTAAATCAAGAATATAATGAGTGCCCCAGCCTTACTTGAAACACAACATATCTTCTGGATGCCGACAACAGCTTAACTTATCGGGTCCAATAGTGCCTTAAAACAACCAAGGGCACCATTTGTATACTTCATAGATGGAAAACTAAATTTTCGTAAATATCTCGACTCCAACGCTACGTATCGGGCCAATTTAAATTTTTTTGAATATTTGAACATTTCTATTGTTTGAAAACCACGAAATCAGGTCCTCTCATCTGATTTGTTGTTCTCCTTCAATGAATTGAGTAGCCACTGTTACAAAGCTTCATTGAATTTCATCTTTGCGGGGAAAGATTAGATCTTCTTCGCACAAAAGAAACAAATCGACCGAGTTAGCTTCATATGTTTTTTTTAAACAAATCACAAACATACAAAAATAACACTTTTGTGACTTTCGAAAATGATTTCTGGCGTTCAATGTGTCTAATAAACGTTAGTGAACGTTCCTCTGATTGGTCGATTGGCTCTTAAAGTTAAATGAGATTTAGTTGACATTTAGTCAAAAAGTTGTTCAAAAAATTTTCAACTCACAGTTGACCTTTACAATGTAAAGGGTCAGCTTGTCGCTCAATGATTTCACTTTGACAAAAGTTAGTTCACTAAAAGTCAGTGTACGCATTGCACTTGCCCATTGAGATAAATCGATTTGACAGTTGTTGTCATTTGTTTTCTATTTTTTTTGTTTACATTTCAAATCGAGTATTATGTCACGTCACACAGGAATGCAATGTAACGGGATTGACGCACCTACATATATCCGTCCTTCTGGTTCTAAGCTACCTCCCCACCAATATTCAGCTAAATCGGTTCAGTCGTTCTTGAGTTATAAATAGTGTAACTAACACGACTTCCTTTTTTATAACAGGTGGGCAAAAAGAAATCACCCTATTGGAAGATGCTCTCTCTCAAGACAGATGCAGAATACAAGTGAACAAGCCATGGAGCGATACATGAACCGAAATGGACCGATATTCTGAAGGCGGCGTTCCCGGGTCGCCTCATCTCTCGTTTTGGCGATTTGCACTGGCCCGCAAAATCGACCGATTTAACCGTTTCAGATTTTTTTTTTGTAGTCCCGTGTTTACGTGAACAAGCCCGGGACTCTCGAAGCCCTCAAGTACAACATTCGACACGAGTACGAGAATTTATCGCCCGAAGTTCGCACTGAAATGATGAAAAATGCCATAAAACGACCCCTTATGGCAATCAATTGTGACGGTGCCCATTTGGCCGATATCATTTTCTCGGCTTGACTACTACAATTCTAAAGGTTCAAATAAACATAATCAAAAAACTGAATCGAAGTTTTTCATTTAGAAAAAAAGAGCGCCAAACAACATCGGATGGATGAATTCTTTTGGCCCACCCTGTATATAATAGATAAGTAATATTTTTTTGAACAACTTTATATCACATACATATATAAAAATAAAAATAAAAAATAAATTAAAAAAAATTTGTATTTTAGATTTTCACTAATTCGATTTGACAATTTAAATTGTACTTTTTATGTACATATGTATGTAACATCAAGTGCCCCGTGGCTTAGTGGTTAGTGTGTCGGACTGCTAAGCAAATGAGTCTGGGTTCAAATCCAGCTCATAGCCACCTTTTTTCCGGGTACTGCCTCTTGCGAGGAACTGACAAAACCTCCAAGAGTAAAATTTGTCTCGAGAAAGTGCATCTCATCTAGCCATTCGGAATCGGCGGTAAACTGTAGGTCCCTTCCATTAACAACACACACACAAGAACGGTTGAGAGTATACGTCACTAGGCTTTGGCTCCTTAAGGAGCTGTCGCACCAAAAAATTATTTAATTTATATAACATCAAGCTGTTCCTCAAAAAAAAATATTACTTATATTTTATTAATTAATCAGCTTGTCACATAGATTTCAAAAAACAAATAAAAACAACTTATTACCTCAAATTTATTTCCCCAAAAACAAAAAAAAAACAACAACTTTATTTTGGCAACAACTCAAAAAGTTGGCAACGAGACAAACTGTCATCGATAAACCTACACAATTTACTCATCATTTCAAGCCAACACTGACAGTTATTGGTAATTGGGTTGATCGAAACGAATTTATACACACATTATGTGCTTTGAAATTAATTCAATTTAAATATTTTCGGAATTGAATTTTCTTTTTTACTTTTTTCTTTTGATTCAAAGGAAAATTATCCTTAGACAGTCTGCTGTTGTATTAGGGTAGATTGGTGCACATAAATTATAATTTTTTTTTCTCAAAACAGACTTGTTTTTTTCCTGATAATGATATAAAAACAAACATCATTATTTGTGTTGAGTGTAATATTGTTGATATTAAAAAGAAGGATAATGCAAAGGTTAAGGTTCACCTTTAAAAATGTATTTTTTGTATTTGTCATGTAATATTTTTTATTCAAAAGGTGCTCTGCGGAAGAAAACATCATTAAATTGCTTAAATATTTCAAGAGATACTTTTACATTGCAAACAATTTATTTTTAAGAAAAAATGGGCACGACTGGGTCGCACGTACTTGCTCCTATGTGTCTAATCTTTGACAAAAACAAATAACATTTAAAGAACACAGTTTGAACTTATAAAAACTACCAAACTCACCATACTTAACAGTTTTTTAGTAAAAATGAGGTACGCCATCAAACGTCTTAAATAACAAAGAATTCATGAAAATAGTATTTCGAAAATTGTAGGACGGATTTTGATAAAATCCTGTTTTTTATTTTTAGTTTTTTGAAAAAAAAAAATTGTTTTTAAATTTTGGTATGCAGTTTTTCAGAGTTTATTAGTAAACGTGTGATTATAAAATTAAAAATTATTATTTTGTTTAGTTTTAAAAATATTGATTTAAAAAAAAAAATTTTTTTTATTAATTTTTAATAGAAAAAAAAGTTATTCAAAATTTTGATATGCAGAATCAATTTGGCTACTTAGATCTTCTCAAATATAAAATTTTACATAAATCCATATAGCCGTTACCGAGCAAGCCAAAAAATTGAAAAAAACCATTATATGAAAGGTCCCGTTAATAGATTTCCCAGTATATGTGGTTCTAACCAAATGATGACCAATAGCAACAAAAAAATTCTCAAAAAATTTCATCAAAATCGTTAGAGCCGTTTTCGAGAAAAAATTGCTTTTCCTAAAGGTCGTACCGTTATTTTTAGCCCTATAAATAAAATTTCAATTTCCCCTCTGAGGAATGCCAAGAGACACATATACCAAATTTGAATGCAATCGCTTAACCCGTTTAGGCTGCAGACCGATATACACCCGGACGGACAAACAGACAGACAGACAGACAGACAGACGGACGGACATTTTTTGCCAATGACTTTTTTAGGCTTCTCTATGATCGTATTTTCATGTTTGATTGTTATCTCAAATTTTTTTATATTCACGAATCCTAAACTTGCCTTATGTCGTCCCTATAATCGCAAGTAAAAAAGGGATTACTTTTTTAATAGCCGAATTTTTTTGAAAAGGTCAGAAAAAATAACAATACCTTTAAAATGCTGAATTTAAATCCTTTAGTATTGGTTTTAGACCACTGTGTTTGTTTTTTTATTGATTTAATTTGTTCTACAACCAGAGGTTAGCACAAACAGAAAAAATATTCCAAGAATTCCAACTAGCGTGGAAGCATTATAAATGGACTGCTAGTTGCCCACCTCAAGTTGGTTTCATTTTAGTTTCAGTTATTTTGGGCGACATTAGCCCTCCTGAGTACACTAGCGGGAAAAAAAATTAAACCTCAATTTTGACATTTCATCCAGTAATCCCAGACTTTGGCAACAGGTTTACCCACGTCAAGTGTCAGTTATGTTTTACCGGTAAATGCGACTTTTTGAATTTTTTAAAAACAGATGTCGTGGGCTTTTATGTCAACATTTTAAGTGGTTTTTTTTCCTGAAGTGGGTTCAGAAGAGCTAGCATCGCATTCTCAATTTTGGCGACATTTTTTTTGACAATTTTTGTATGAAGCTGACATTAGACTAGCAGTCAATATATAATTATAATACGTCCATTCCAACTAGTAATCAGCAGCAGGGTTGTTATACTCAGGCTGTACTTGATCAAAAAAGACTTATTATGAAAATTCAGCAAATAGTTTGGTCGATGTGGAAAGTATGCACGTTAAATGGAACCCCTGCTTAGTGTTTCACCAGGGGTGGTATCGGCTAAGGTGATATGTGACACTCACATTTCTGGTAGTAACATGTGATCACATCTAAATTCCATTCTGAGTAAAGTGATCATCACGAAAATTACAAAACCTGGCATCACTTGCTGCTTTCCACTGTAATCCTGGAATTTTGTGTTTTGACATTTAGACATTTGAGGTTAGATTGCCATTCTGTTTGTTTATTTAGTTTTTTTTTCAGATGTGGTCGTGCTGAGTACACGCACATTTATTATTTTGAGTCTAAGGAAATTTTAGTTTTCAGTATCGGTTTGTCATTAAACATAAAGCAAAATTAATCTCGCTCATCATATAAAATAGACTGCAAAATTCTGTCGGCTACTCAAACCCGTGCGACTAGATCGCAAGTACTTGCTAATCTAATCTGGAGGTCCAATTTTCGATGACTTTTACTAACGTTTGTGGGCGTATATCCGCAATAACGAGGCGAATGTTGTCCTCCAAGTGGTCAATCGTTCCGGGCTTATCGTTCGCTTAGCAGTCCAACCACTAAGCCACTAAAGAAGTACGGACCAATTATTCCATCAAACCCTGAAAAACCCTGAACAGTTATTTTTTTAGTGGATTTAACAGTATCTCAACATACACTTGAGGATTATCATCACTCCAAATACGGCAGTTTTGTTTATTGACGTCTCCATTCAACCAAAACCGAGCTTAATCGCTAAACAAAATTCGCTTTTGAAAATTGGGATCATTCACCTTGCTAGGTGATCTTGTGGCTTCAATTCTTGCACGAGTTGGATTTTGTAGGCACGCAAACCAAGATCTTTCCGCAAAATCTTCCATAAAGTGGATGGACACCAATATCCAATTCCTGTGCACGATGGCGGATAGACTGATTCGGGTCTTCCTCTACGCTACGCTCTACAGCAGCAATGACTTCTTCTGTAGGCACTTTACGACATCTCTGTGGATGCGTATTATCATCTAGAGTAAACGTAGTGCGAAAATGTTCTATAGTTAATCCAATTAATTGCTCTGATGTTGATGGATTATTTTTTTTTTATTTTTTATTTTATTTTCATATTTTCTTATAACTATACTTACAGGCTAGACAAAAATCTTAAAACTATCAACTTAATTAACTTACTGGCCCTATGCGGGCGCTCTAAATTAATCTCTTACTTAATTTTAATTACCTTTCGGCCTAAAAATAACTTAATTATATCTTATTTATATTAGGGTTTTATTTTTACCCAGACAAATTAAATAAAAGGCACGACTGGGTCGCACGTACTTGCTCGTATGTGCTAATCCTTTTTAAGTGCAGGCGTCTTTTTGACAAAGATTTTATTTTAATATATTTTGTATGACGTGCAACTTCCTTAGAATCGTTTTGGGGTGAAGCTCGAACGAACATGCGTCACGACAAAGGGATAAACACATAAATATATAGGATTGTTAGCTTTTGCAGTTTTTTAGTGTAGTATTATCTTTCCACTTGCTGCTTACTGTTTATAATATAATTTGCTAATAGAAAGATACAAAGGACTTTTTTCAATTAAATTTTCATTTTGGTATGGAAAAATTTGAACAACTGGCATAAAAATTCGTCGGAATCAGCAGTATGGCAATAATGCTAGGTAAAGGGACCTTTATACGTCCCAATATGGGACCAATGGAATTTATAAAGGATTTAGGTACCTATAATAAGGTTGGAAGGAAGGTAGGTACTAAAATTAAGATACGCGTTCCAACTACTGTTAAGCGAGTAGGTATAGAGACAATATTAAAAGTTAACACAGTGGTTTTGTTTATTTATAGGAAGGTGTAAACTTTTGTTTTCTCGATTGAAATTTTTGTATTCAGTAGTAATCGAATAGTTTTTTTTATTTGTTAGTTGTTTTTGTGTGTTATGTAAGTATGTATGTAATGTAGGTTGTCACTTTCTTTTATTTGACTAATGGCTAGGGCTTAGCCGAGCAATATGAAATAAAATGTTGGGGAAAAAATTTTATGAAATCAAAAAAACACTATTCATAACGTTTTTTGGAAAAAATGTTGTAAGCCATCTTATTTCTTTTGCTGTTTTCTATTTTATGAATTTTTCATTTCAAAATCGTTCGACCAGTTTTTTCAAAAAAATGTTTTTGTTTGAAAAACTTTTCGAAAATATATTTTAAAATTTTTTTTAGTATGTCAATTTTAAGAAATCTATAGTTTATACTAGGAGAAAAAATTAAAAAAAAATCTATAGATCCGTTTTCAAAATAATCAAAAAACAAAATATTTTTTTAAAAAAATTATTAAAATTTAAAAAAAAATGTTTTTGAAAATTTTGATAGACAATATTATTTAAATCATAAAACACTACATATTTTGAAAATTTCATCAAAATCCGTCAATTAGTTAACGAGAAAGTCTGATTTTAAAAAACCGGTCATATGGGAGGTACCGTTATAAAACTTTTTCTGAAAAATCCATTAAAATTAAAAGATAGATTTTGCACAGAAAACATCATTCTGAAAGTTTAATCAAAATCGTAGGAGCCGTTTTCGAGAAAAATAAGTTTTTTAATAAAAGTTATATGGCAGGTACCGTTAGTTTTGGAGCTAGAATGCCAATTCCAAAAACAGTCGGGTAGAGCACTCTAAAAATACTATATACCAAGTTTGAATCAAATCGGCCCAACCGTTTAGGCTGTAGATATCGATACGGACAGACAGACAGACAGACAGACAGACAGACGGACGGAATTTCCGGACCCACTTTTTTTGACTTCTCTATCATCGTAATATCATGTTTGATTGTTAGAATTTTTTTTTTTTTTTACGAATGCATAACTTGCCTTATAGTCCCTATAATCGCAAGTAAAAACTAGGTCATCATAATCGATCGTTTTATCTTAAACTACTTAAAAACTAACTTAAAATAATCTAAAAATAAGCTTAAACTTACTTAAAATAAACCTAAAATACTTAAAATTACAACAGCCGCAGCAGCCTTTTTTTTTCTTTTTTTTTTGTCGCCGCCGCAACTGCCCTACCTAACTTAGATCCTATAGATATATGTAAGTCGGCCATAGGCGATATTTTATTTCGTTTATGTCGACTGAAAATGGTCGGGTTTTAGCTAAGCCACCAAAATTGGTGGACCTGATCTAGGGCTTCCTTCCGATCCCGGTCGGGCACGGCCCTACTGAAACGGAGGCGCTCTGCTTCGCTCCCAGCGACTATGTCTCGGTCGTAGAGGATCCGCCTATCGACTGTTCTGCGGCCGACGTGGTAGATCAACGGAATCGCCGATCTATCCTGAATCAGCCATCGACTATCAAGGTATAGGAAAGCTGTTGATGGATTATATTGACCGTAATATGGACGTAGAGCGATATACGTGTTTCGAACAGAACCATGATTTTCAAAATACATTTGCACAATTTAAAAGCATTGTTCAGTCCAACCATGTTTTAATGCAAAACCAAATTAAAAATAAATCACTTGACAGCTGACAAAATGTTTGGCAGTTGAAATAGTGTTGCCAACTTAAAGTTCTATTACTCTAAGAAAAGACCCTTCATATATTAAAATAAAAACAATTTTTTTTTAGTATTTATTTTGTAGCTGCCTCAACTTTCGCACTCCAAGTTGGTTGAGGTCGTCCTCCACTTGAGCGCGCCACCTAAGGTGAGGTCTTAATTGACTGCGTCTACCCTCTGTAATGGAATCGAAGATCCGCGAGCCAGAGCATTGTGGTTCATTCGCTCTACATGACCTAGCCATCTTAAACGTGATATGCTTATTTTTTGATCAGTTCAATGTCGCTGTACATCCGCTTTAGATAGAGTTCATGCCTCAGCGCCATAGAGCAGGACTGGGATGATTAAGGTATTATGCAGAGTCTTTTGAGGAAGACCCGACAAAACTGATGGTAGTAGATATATGTACGTCCCTCCTTAAAATCGATGGTATTTGTGAAAGTGAATTCAGAAACGCGGGAAAGTGTTTCAGCGATAATATGTTTACTTCCAGCTATGTATCTTATGTCGGTGGTGATTTGTCCGATAAATTTAAGCTGTCTGATCTACCCTCGTGATAATTTTTCAATTTTGTGGAATAGGACCTCGACTAAGTTCACTTGCAAATCTGGGGGTAGCTGGATGGGGAAGAATGTTGGTTGAGACCTAGGTCCACCCCCAACTGTCAAAACTATTGTTTTACATTTTTACTCATCATACAAAATAAAGATACACATTCCTTCGTTTAAAGTAAAGAAAAAGTTTCATGTGCAATGATAATAGTAAAACGATGGAAGCAAGGGCTTAACATTTGAAATATTACTCTGTACCTGTTTTTGTATATTTTGCAAGAGAAAAATTGAATCAAACCGACTTCTCCACACGATACAGTGAAATAACGAATTTTCCAACTGTATCCGATTACATTGATAGGTATTCAATACCAAAGCGGATTTCTCTCAAAAAGTTCCTCCTCTTTAGAATTATGTAAAACAAAAGTTTGAACAAGGACACTTCTCTTTGACAACAGTGCGGATAGAGTTGAAATGGAGGATGGGAGAACAAGAATTCCATTTGCAACCGAATTGAAAATTTTCAAACTATGAGAGATAAAATATTAGATGGTCCACTTCTGTTAAAGGTTTTAATATACACTTATTTCTTATTGTAACTTAGTGGTACTCTTTTAGTGAAAAGAAATATATACATAAGTACATATGTATTTAGATAAAGTACTTGGTGAAGTAGTGAAGAGCATTGATTGAAATATAAAACTGTTAAGTGATTCATATGCTCTTTTTAAGAAGATTGAATTTTAGTATAATATTGTAAGCATCAACCAAAACGGAGGGTTTAATGAATATTAAGATTAGAAAGTAATTTAAAATTTTAATTACTACAGAGTGACCATTTTATCATATTCGCAATTTTCTTGACTTTAATTTGATCCATAAAAAAGAGAAAATCACAAGAAAAATGTTGTATTTTGGAAATACAGACAATCTAACTGGAATGATCTCTGTATTTTTGTCAGGCTTTACTTTGCTTCCTTGATAATGACGTACACACACTCCAGCACATAAAATATAAAGCATGCCTACGATTTTTTTTTTTTAATAAAAATTCTTGGAGCCGTTTTCGAGAAAAATAAGCTTTTACATAACGGTTATATGACAGGTACCGTTAATTTTTGAGGTAAAAAAAATTGAAAAAACTCCTTTGTAGAATGTTAAAATAACCTTTAGTTCTAAATTTGAAGTCTGTACATCCGTAAAGACAGACAGACAGGCCGACAAACGGACAAAATTTTTCCAGTAACTCATATATGTTTCTCTATCATCGTAATCATGTTTGATTGTTATCTCAAAATTTGTAATCTACACGAATGTGCATAACTTGCATTATAGTACCTTTAATCGCAAGTAAAAATCTGTATACCAAGTACCGGAATTCGACCGACTCGATTGGGCTGTAGGATGTAAGTGGATATACATACATACAAACAGATAGACATACATACAGACGGACAGAATTTTTATTTCAGATCAAATTTTTTCGTCTTCGCTATCATCGTATTGTCATGTTTGATAGTTATCTCAAAACTTTTTTTCAACGAATGCATAACTTGCCTTATAAAGGGTCCGCCATCAAACGTTTTTTTCTACCAATGCTTATTTCGTGAATGGTAACACTTAGCTCATGTCTGATTTGAAAGATAATTAGTTTTATCCTTTCGCTAAATGAATATGGTTGTGTATACGCTGGGAAATATTGCGACATTACTGCCTGCCATCGACTTAGAGAAGATGCCGATTTTGCCAAAAAAATCATCTTTTCAGATGAAGCTTATTTTGATATTGGCGGGTATGTAAACAAGCAAAATTGTCGCATTTGGGGCACAGAAAACCCGCACGCATACATTGAAAAGCCGATACACCCAAAACGAGTCACTGTTTGGTGCGGATTTTGGTCCAGAGGCATAATGGGCCATTTTTTCTGCTAATGAATAAATAAAATTGAAGTGCCTGTTTTTAATACCAAAATAACAGCGGCTAATATCGGGAACGTCTGATAATTGTATTCAAATAAAAAATAATAAAAAAGGCCTTTGGGAAAATGTTGATATGATATGTAAGTAACGCCGAGGAGAAATAATATTAACATACATATGTGTATTTTTCCCTATATATATTTGCTTATCAACGCTGATAAATGTTGTCTTAACATGATTGCGTTGATGGTGTTTAGTTACGGTTTGAGCCGATATTGGCGCTGTTTTCGGGATCCAGAAAATGTGTCTTATACCCGAGCAACGCCCGGTGGGACAGCTAGTAGGATTTAAATTGAGTCAAGTGTTAAAGAATTTTCTCCGGAAAAATCTCCCTACAATTTTGTTTTTCAAAAATGTTTCCAATCGCTTGGCTGTGAACCGATCTCCTTGAATTGGATATCTTCTTACCACAGAAATCGTTCCTACCGAGTGCTTTTCAGGATTGTACTTTCTAGTCCACTTTATGCTACTTCCGGAGGCCCTCAAGATAGTCAATTTGGTCTTCTCTGTTTAATCCTTACTATTAATGACATATGTACATACATATGTATTATAAAGCAAGTTTTTCAAATATAAGTGTTGTTTATGGCAAAGCTATCCGCGGTGCAGTAGGATTTATTACACATACACACTGCAAATACAACATCCCACTACCGATACAAGCAGAAGTTGAGTTCAGCTGCGAATAGATACCATACAAAATTAATCTCTGTACCTTCCCAATCTGCCTGTTTATTTTTACTTGCGATTATAGGGACTATAAGGCAAGTTATGCATTCGCAAAAAAAAAAAAAAAATTTTAACAATCAAACATGATATTACGATGATAGAGAAGTCAAAAAAAGTGGGTCCGGAAATTCCGTCCGTCTGTCTGTCTGTCTGTCTGTCTGTCCGTATTGATATCTACAGCCTAAACGGTTGGGCCGATTTGATTCAAACTTGGTATATAGTATTTTTAGAGTGCTCTACCCGACAGTTTTTGGAATTGGCATTCTAGCTCCAAAACTAACGGTACCTGCCATATAATTTTTTTTAAAAAACTTATTTTTCTCGAAAACGGCTCCTACGATTTTGATTAAACTTTCAGAATGATGTTTTCTGTGCAAAATCTATCTTTTAATTTTAATGGATTTTTCAGAAAAAGTTTTATAACGGTACCTCCCATATGACCGGTTTTTTAAAATCAGACTTTCTCGTTAACTAATTGACGGATTTTGATGAAATTTTCAAAATATGTAGTGTTTTATGATTTAAATAATATTGTCTATCAAAATTTTCAAAAACATTTTTTTTTTAATTTTAATAATTTTTTTAAGAAAATATTTTGTTTTTTGAATATTTTGAAAACGGATCTATAGATTTTTTTTTAAATTTTTCTCCTAGTATAAACTATAGATTTCTTAAAATTGACATACAAAAAAAATTTTAAAATATGTTTTCGAAAAGTTTTTCAAAAAAAACATTTTTTTGAAAAAACTGGTCGAACGATTTTGAAATGAAAAATTCATAAAATAGAAAACAGCAAAAGAAATAAGATGGCTTACAACATTTTTTCCAAAAAACGTTATGAATAGTGTTTTTTTGATTTCATAAAATTTTTTCCCCAACATTTTATTTCATATTGCTCGGCTAAGCCCTAGCCATTAGTCAAATAAAAGAAAGTGACAACCTACATTACATACATACTTACGTATTTTAAAGTATTTTTCATCATCATAAAAGCACAGAATAAATAAGGAAGCCTTTGATAAACACACAAAAACAACTAACAAATAAAAAAAACTATTCGATTACTACTGAATACAAAAATTTCAATCGAGAAAGCAAAAGTTTACACCTTCCTATAAATAAACAAAACCACTGTGTTAACTTTTAATATTGTCTCTATACCTACTCGCTTAACAGTAGTTGGAACACGTATCTTAATTTTAGTACCTACCTTCCTTCCAACCTTATTATAGGTACCTAAATCCTTTATAAATTCCATTGGTCCCATATTGGGACGTATAAAGGTCCTTTTACCTAGCATTATTGCCATACTGCTGATTCCGACGAATCTTTATGCCAGTTGTTCAAATTTTTCCATACCAAAATGAAAATTTAACTGAAAAAAGTCCTTTGTATCTTTCTATTAGCAAATTATATTATAAACAGTAAGCAGCAAGTGGAAAGATAATACTACACTAAAAAACTGCAAAAGCTAACAATCCTATATATTTATGTGTTTATCCCTTTGTCGTGACGCATGTTCGTTCGAGCTTCACCCCAAAACGATTCTAAGGAAGTTGCACGTCATACAAAAAATATTAAAATAAAATCTTTGTCAAAAAGACGCCTGCACTTAAAAAGGATTAGCATATAAGAGCAAGTACGTGCGACCCAGTCGTGCCTTTTATTTTTATTTTTAGATCAATTATTTGACAATTGACAGTTAGGTTGCCAAGAGTGTCAAATCTGAAATATAAAAATCAGGCTGCTGCGAATGCTTTCCATAAATAAATATTCCCGTTTTGTTTCGGACGTTTTTTTGATAAAGGAAACAAGTGTGAATGATGCGCTGATTTACTCAAAATTTTAAATATAAGAAACTAAGAAGAGGAGTTTGTACAGGAATTATATGAGGGTTGCAGTTGGTATTCGAAATTATTCTAAACGTAGAAGGCAACCATGTTAAGAAAAGAATAATGACACTATGTTATACCCATGAATATTAAATTCAGCTGGATCAGAATAATAGGGAGGTTTTACAAAACGCAATGGTGCCCGTGGCGTAGTGGTTAGTGTGTCGGACTGCTAAGCGAATGAGCTGGTTCGAATCCAGCTCATAGCCATCTTCTTTTCCGGCGTACTGCCTCTTGCGAGGAACTGACAAAACCTCCAAGAGTAAAATTTGTCTCGAAAAAGTGCATCTCATCTAGCCGTTCGGACTCGGCGGTAAATTGTAGGTCCCTTCCATTCCATTCTTGCAGATTAACAACACACAGGAATGGGTGAGAGTATAAGTCACTAGGCCTTGGCTCCTTAAAGATAATAAAAAAAAAAAATTCCAAAACACAATAACCCAAAACCATTACAAGACGTTTTCTTGAAGTGTCAAGCCTATGACTGTGATTTTTTTTTTTGAGCGAAGAGTGTGAATTATTTTCCCATCCTCTTCGACACAACAACAAAAGCCAAGAAATATTGTATTGTTCCACAAAATATCACAACATTTCCGTCAGTTAAATAAAATCTAAGGAGACTAAGAAAATCTAATGGTTCGATACCAAATGTGCTCCTTAGGAGTCCTTTTTTTGGCATACCAATTCCAACTTCAAATAAAGTTATTATTTATATTGTGACTGTGCCAGTAGCAGTGACTGTTGGTTATTGTTCATTTTGCAAAGTCATTTGGGAGCAGCAACAATTGGGTTTCACAAATAAGTTGGTGGAAAGCAGCAAATTAAATTGCTGCTGCTTCTCGAAACAAAAATATTCTATTCTCATGGTGGATGGAAGGCTCAATGTTCAATGGGCCTAGAAGTATGTCTGGATTCTGGAATATCTCGTAGATATGTATTTATCTTCTTTTTTGCTTAGAATAGTAATGCCGATTTAGCATGGCTTTCCTTATCGCAATAGATGATTTTTATTTTGAATACTTCCGGAATAACCACAGAATTTAATAATACATAAATTATTTTTTTGGAAGGAAAAGAACATGCGCTTACAAAAATATTTTGGGTTGAGAAAGGGAATTAGGACTACACTTATATTTTGAGGATTTAATTGTTGATACGTCGAGATAGCCATGAAATATGACATATATGATCACAACCGGGATCCGGTCGGGTCTCATCTAAATCATTCTCTCATGTATACTAATTGCTGCCCGACGACGTCATCTAGTTTGGCAGCCAAATTCTTCGGGCTTCATTGTTTACACCATCCTGAAAAACGGCAAAAGGCTGCCCAAGAGTATTTACATTTAGAAATGTTCGAATATCGATATGTTGTATTATTAGTCATTTGAATGGTTTTGGGAAGATGTCTCTACATTTGTCGCTTACATTTACAGTTTACTTCTGAATTCATTTTAATTAAAGTAATAAATATAAATTTATAGTTTATTAAAATGACTTATTGTGATAAAGATGTCTATTTAGTGTCAACGAAATGGCATCATGCAGACAGTATTCCGAATCAATTTCAATTTCGCCGAAAGAGATAACTTTGCCTTTCATCTGAAATTCATTTTTATCTGATATCAAATGACCTCATTAATATATAAAATACAATAAGTTCTTACAAAAGAAACTCCAGACGAATGAATTTTGAGAAATTCAAGCATATCACTGTATTTTCGAATTATTCAAGCGATTTACGAAAACAATTAATTTTAATTGAAAATTGATGTAAACATCGTTAAAAATTTATTGCCTTTAAGAAAACCCATTAATCAATATAAGACTATGCTAATCTTATAAAACACGCATTGTCAACCCAACTGTTGTAAATTAAACCAACTGAGTGATTGATAAAAAAGTTTTGAAAAGTAAATTTCCTTAGATAGAAACAGAGGGTAAAATATTGCTTTTTGGGTTTAAGATGCCTGAAAGGGCTAAAGTTTTAAATGTCCTTTAGGAAATTATACTTTATTCAACAAATTTAGTAATATTCGCATAAGTTATATCACGAAGTTTGTGTGGCAGAACACACTGCGCGGGCAATAGGAAGATAGGGAGGGGATAGAAAGGAGGTGACGATTAACATTGGTTTTGAATGTTAGCAGATCAAAATGGCAAGGGAAAATCTCGCCGGGTAAACTGTTCCAAATTCATGTTGTTCGGCTAAAAAGAGAATCCCTATATTTCACGTTACGTCCGAAATTGAGCTCAAGGGTGAACTGATGAGCATTCCTTGCGAGACGAGCATTACTGGAGAAACTTTTAAGGGGAGGAATGCAACTGGCTACTTCGAGTGAACATTTTTTGTAAAAGAAACGATTAAATAAGGAAAGACATGAAATATTGCGTCGGTGTTCGAGAGAGGCAATTGATTCAGCGGCAGTTCTATTTCCTATCAATATTAACGCTCGATTTTGTAAATTGTAGCCAGATCAGATGGGGAAAAATACTTCTTACACCGATACAGATAACCTAAGCACTTAGCAGCATTCTTAGCGATCTCAAATATATGATCGTTCCAAAGGAGGTCGTCGTTAACACACATACCGAGTACTGAGAGCTTTTCGGTTTCTTCGATATAAGTGGACAATGGCATTGAGGGTATGTTTAACTTTAACGACAGAAGGCAGCATTGAGTTTTCGAAGCATTAAACTTCACACGAATCCTATTACCCCATTTGACAATGCTGTATAAATCGGAGTTTAATGAGCTTAACATACGGCACCAATGCAATTGTACGTCCGAAGGCGAAGGACGTGCATTATCGAACGAATATGAAAAGCTGAGGGTAGAGTCGTCAGCAAAACAGTTTAGTGGATTTGAAGTAACAGACAGAAGATCATTTATAAAAATGAGGAAAAGTGTCGGAGACAGAACAGAGCCTTGGGGCACACCAGCATTTATTTTGTGGGAATCAGACTTGATACCGTCCAATACAACGTCTAGTGAACGGTCCAGAAGATAGCTTCTAAACCAACGAACAAGAGTATTATCGATCCCAAAAGCACGCATTTTCTATAAGAGAGCTTCATGCCAAACTCTATCAAATGCCTTGGAGATATCCGGACCCCCTATGAACATTGGATGGAACCAAAAACGTTAACTTTGTTTATTTTTAAATCAGTATTTCCCATAATATCATGATCAGTCTCTTTTCAACCAATGTTTAATAAGTTAATAGGTGCAGCTCACCCTATATACAGTTGCGGTCAAAATAATAGTAGTGCTCCTTTTTTGGTTAATTTTTTTACTAGTTTAACGTTTTGTGAATGACCAATTAAAATTGTACAGTTTCGCTTGAATTTATTTTTCTGCTAAGTTTTCATTTACAGGTTGTTTTGGACCAGTCAAAATAATAGTAGTGTTGGCAAAAGTCTTGCTAAAAATAAAATGTACGTATTATATTTGCAACAAAAGGCTTTAATTATTTTCAATTAATTCTATTTTATTTTTTGATAAAACCTTTATTTAGTTTTGGTCAATTATAGGTCGTTGAAAGCACTTTTCCGATGAAAAGTGCGTTCTTATTACAAAGCTGATTTCATAATAAAAAACCTACGCAGAAACGCAGAACTTATTTGGTTGCTCTGCTTGGTTGATACAAAATACATTTAAGTCTCCTTCCCAGTCTCAAACTCGAGGAACTCGGCCCCTATGTCAAAAAAGAAATAAAATAGCTGGCCAGATATTCGTCACAAAACCCATTTTTGCTATCGGTTGACTTTAAAGTAGAATTTCTATTAGAGACGAGCGTTGACCTGGTTCATAGACATTTGGAAGAAAAGCACCTGCCACCTGGCAATCAAAGAAAAGTCAAACCGTTTTCGTCAAAACAAATTTTGGTGAGTTTGCCAAAGAGTATTTCAAGTAAATTGTGATGTGACGTTAAAAAAATGGTTGACCGAGCCAAGGCAACAAATAACTCGGCCTTTGGGTAAAAGTTTTGGGATGCTTGATTTGATTGATTGATTCTAATTCTAATAATTCTATGTAATTCCGCTGCACCGCTAATAACAAACAAAATTCACGTAACACGCAACCAAATATTAATGTTTACAGAAGTTATCAGCACTATTAAAGAAGTTAAAGTAAGTAGGCTGTTGTTCTAACAGCTTTCAGGCTATATCTAGCAACACTACTATTATTTTGACCGCCCGTTTTCAATACAAAATTAAGTTTTTAAGCCTCATTTTAATATAAACTGGGTTGCACATACCTACTCTTATGTGCCTAATTACATTGGAAACATTTACGTTGAGAATAATTGAAAATAACACAGTTTGAACTTATAAAAAGTATCAATACCACAATATTTAACGGTTTTTATTAAAAATAAAGTACGCCATCACACGTCTTAAATAGCAAAGAAATTATGAAAAATGTATTTCGAAAATTGTAGAACCGGTTTTGATAAAATACTGTCTTTAATTTTTTAGTTTTTTTTAGTCTTTAATTTTTAGCTCGTTATACATATTGACAGACAGACAGACATTTTTTCTCGATCACTTGTTTAGACTTCTTTATGATCGTAATGTCATGTCTGATTGTTATCTCAATTTTTTTTTGAAATTCACGAACTCTAAGTTTGCCTATAATCGCAAGTAAAAAGAATAACAAAAAAATCAGGCATTTTAAAAATATTAATTAAAATTGTTTTAATTTTAAAAAAATATAAAAAAATCATTAATCGGAAATAATTTAATGCGAAATTATTTTGGGTACCTAAATACTTCCAAAAATCAATTTTGATTGTTATCGGTTAACCGGATTTCAAAAAAGTCGAAGAAAAAAATACGGGTAACATAGGTGCCATTTTAAAATTTCTACTTCCGATTATGGGTACTATGATGCTACTACTACTATGAATTGAGATAACATTTAAAAATTGCACCTACAGTTAATTTGAAATTCTACAGATGACTGTTTTCAATTTTATTTAGCTCAACTTTTAACGGTACCTTTAAGTAAAAAGTTTCTTTTTCTCACCTCACTGTTCTATTGAAGCGTACAGTGAAAAAAAATTAAAATTAAAAATTACCAACAAAAAATTTTTTTTCTTCAACATTTTCGAGTTAACCGGTTATAATAAAAATTGATATTCAATAAAATATAAGTAGCCAAAGTAATTTCACATTAAAATATTTTCGATTTACGTTTTATTTTTAGTATTGTTAATTCTTCAATTTTTTTTTCCAAAAATTAATATTTTGAAAACTGGTAGGTGTTTTTTTTTGTACTTAACCGTTCCTACGATTTTGAAAAAAAAATCATGTTTTTCACATTTTCTTAGAGAAATAGATGCCGTTTAATTTTTTCCACTGAAAACTGTTTTACGTATTTTTTCGAACAATCAAAAATAATAAAATCCAATAAAGGCTTTGAAATTCCCTATTCAAATTTTATTCGACGATGTGACCGCGCATAATAGCAAGTACGTGAGCACCATTCGTGCAATTTTTTTTGGAGTATGGGCGAGAAGAAAAAAGAACGTTTAAAAATCGGCTAAACTTTTAAATCGTTGGACATTTATTTCCATTTTATGAATGTATCCAGTTTTGTACTTCAAGATGGATTGTAAAAAGGTAGCAATTAAAGCGTCGCGTTTTGTCATGGAAAATAAACAAACAAATAAAAACAAAAAACCTGTCAACTAGATTAAAATGCTTCGAAAAATAAAGAAAGTTTGCCGTTCGGAGAGGAAACAGAGAAACTTTTCATAAACAATTAAGAAATATTTTTCAGAAACAAGGAACACTCCTAAAATGATTGTTAAATGTTTCTGAATTTCTGAAATGTTTAAAAAAATGTCCCTTTAGTGTGGACACAATTTAGAGTATGCTCTAAACATTTTAAAAAAATGTCCAAAACTTTTGAGAAATGTTTGAAAAACTGAACTGATTCTGAATTATTTTGAGTTTTAACCTCCGTTTAAATGATGATTATGGGGATGTAGCTTAAAATAAAGAGTAAGAATACGCCATATGTATTACATTTGAAATACGTAACTATACAATGCAGGACGTGGATTTAAGAAAAAATATTTTTTTTATGCCCAAAGTTTTTCTTTGTTTATTGTGAAAAATTGTTTTTTATATGTTTTTCGGATTAATATTATATTATTTAAAAAAAGATTTGTTCAAATTCAGTTTTTGGTTCCCGCGTAATCCGCACACAACATGTAAGCCAGTTCATCTGCGAGGACTTCAGATTAAATTGATTGTTTCATTGAAATCAAAACTCGCTCAAAAAACTATTCAGATCTCTCTCCTAGCAAAGGTGCATTTTTTTCGTAATAAAATCCTGTAACTATTCTTTCTACCAATCTTCAAAAAATCGTGCAGTATTTAAGCAGGGAAGAATATCAACAAACCTCAATGCGATGCAGTATTTCACAGTTAAGCCTCTTCCACAGGAACTATGCATTTTCCTGGATAAAAAGTAGCCTATCCCTATGTTTCAATATGCATCTACCTACCGAATTTCATCAAAATCCGTTAAGGCGTGATTGAGGAACAAACCATATATTTGAGATTGCTAAGAATGCTGCTAGGTGCTTAGGTTTTCTGTATCGGTGTAAGAAGTATTTTTCCCCATCTGATCTGGCTACAATCTATAAAGCGTTTATACACCCTAAACTCGAGTATAACTCCCACCTCTGGGCAGGTGCTTCGCAAAGATCGCTACACCTGCCTGATAGAATACAAAATCGAGCGTTAAGATTGATAGGAAATAGAACTGCCGCTGAAACAATTGCCCCTCTCGAACACCGACGCAATGTTTCATGTCTTTCCTTATTTAATCGTTTCTTTTACAAAAAATGTTCACTCGAAGTAACCAGTTGCATTCCTCCCCTTAAAAGTTTCTCCCGTAATACTCGTCTTGCAAGGAATGCTCATCAGTTCACCCTTGAGCCCAATTTCGGACGTACCGTGAAATATAGGGATTCTTTTTTTAGCCGAACGACACGAATTTGGAACAGTTTACCCGGCGAGATTTTCCCTTGCCATTTTGATCTGCAAACATTCAAAACCAATGTTAATCGACACCTCCTATCTCTCCCAAGGGAAACAAGTAGTCCCTTGTGAGCGCGTTAATTATATAAAAAAAAAACATCCTAACATGCAAACATTCACATTTAAAATATAAGTAGGAAGTAGCATTCATAAAATCCACGACCTGTATATGAGTCCGTTTTGGCTATCTTTGTCTAAGCACGGAGTTGAATCAGGGGTTTATCTAAGGTGGTTGTGAGAAGTCCAACATATCTGACGCTACGTTTCTTACGGCTTGTTACCATAGTTAAAATTGGTCTTGGATTCATATATAATCTATGGAGGGATTTATCGCAAGCTCAAGGAAAATGCGATCGGCATATGTGGCTGTTTGGATTTCGTTTTTTTAGAAAAATGAGATGATATGGACATTATTTTGCAAAGTATACAAACATGTGTATGTAATCCTCATTAAAAAACGCTTTCCCCGTGAAACATTTGTATTAATGATTCTCAAATTATTGTCTCCTAAATGTCCCTTTAATCTCCTCACACCAAGGCCGTTAACATTCAAAATTGAGATTCTCAACCATATAGTTAAAAACCTTAACAACGCAAGAAAAGAAAAGTCATCCTCGAACCCATAAATCAATATCCAAATAAAAAAATTCAAATAAAAGATTTTCTCCAAAAATGGAACCTTTAGTGTGTTTTTGGTTACATTTCCATCTACACAGGAGCATTTTAAATTTTTTGTTGTTTGCTATTTCGTCCCAGGATTAAGTAAGATGAATTAACTTTACAAAATGTCCTCCTCCTGACAACACCCACAGCCAATGCCTGATATGCTATTTAAGATAAGATATGCATACATATATATTTTGAAAACTGGTGATTTTACGGCAATACATCCTGTTTGCATAGGTTTGTATCTATTTTGGTGAAAATTTGCTGAGCAGCATCATTCATGAGTTATCGTTGTGTGGCAACAAGGAACTTACTGAAAGCCTGGACAAGATGGAAAGGTATGTAGTCCTTTCTTGTCAAACATTGGGTTTCCATTAAATCTTTCGAAAGTTCAACAGAAACTTTTAAATTTAATTTAAATGTTTAAATCGACAATAAAGCCCCTAGCCAAATGTATTATTTTTCGGGAAGGCAAATAACATTGGAGAAAAAAATGATGATTCTGTAAATCTGGTAATTTATTAAAGACATTAATTTTGTTATCAATTTAAAACAGAAATATATAAGAACAAGTTTCTAGCACCAATTGCAAATTAGGTACTAAAATGGAAGTTATGGATTCGTGCAAAAAAAAATCTAACAATCAAACATGACATTACGATAATAGAGAAGTTGAAAAAAGTGGGTCTGGAAATTCCGGCAGTCTGTCTGTCTGTTCGCGCCTCTACAGCCTAAACGGATGGGCTGATTTGCATCAAACTTGGTATTTAGTATTTATTAGATAGTATCTCGGGGGTTGTTTTTCATTTTTGCTCTAGGTCGAAAAATAACGGTACCTGCCATACAATTTTGAACAAAAAGTTGGATTTTCTCGAAAACGGTTCAAACGATTTTGATAAAACTTTTAGCGCGCAAATTTTTTACAATAATACATCTTTCAAATAGAATAATTTTTTTGAAGTTTGTTTTATAACGGTACCTCTCATATAACCGGTTTTTTCAAATGCGGTTTAATCGTAAACTACATTACATTACATTACATTTTAATCTACTCCGTAAATAAATCTACGAAGTAGACACACTTACGAGCACTGGCTACTGAGGCCATCGGCTCAGACAATTACAAGACAACACACAAGACGGCATTGATACAGGACAGAAGAGAAGACAGAAGGAGAACGGAAATAAGAAAACACATAACACTCATGTCAACAGCACGCAGTTGGTTTTCGGACGGTCCTATAGTAAACTATTATCCCGATTTCAATTAAATTTTGCATACAAGAAGTCATTTATAATTCAATTAATATCGCATATCAAAATTTTCAAAAACTTTTTTTTTCGATTAAAAAAAAAATTAAAATTTGGTTTTCGAAATATTTTGAAAATTGAATTTTTTTAAATAATTTTCCCAGATGAAAACTACAGATTGCTTTATAATGACACACTAGAAAAAAAATTTAAAATATTTTTTCGAAAAGTTTTGTCAAAAAAAAACGACGATTTTCAATTTTTTTTTTCTTCGATAGACATTTAGTTTTCAAATTTTATTGCATTCTTAGTTTTTCCAAGAAAACTCTGAAACTAATTAAAAAAATGAAGAATTTTCTAAAAAAAAATATTTTTTTTTATTTTAATAGACGTGTGGTTTTCAATCTAACAATACTTTTTTCGGAATTGGTCTTTTTGACAGCTGTCTCTTGATTTATGCTCAGTTTGGTTTGCGATTTCATAATGAAAAGACTTACTCCTGAACAAAGTTTGCAAATTGTGCAAATTTATTACCAAGCAGAGCAGAGTATCGAAGAAGACCCAAATGAGTTCATCCGCCGTCGTGCGCGGAAGGTTTGCAGGCTTACAAAATCCAACTCGTTGAAGAATTGAAGCCGAACGCTCATCAAGCGCGTCACACGTTCAGTGAATGGGCACAAAACAAAATGGCCGCCGATCCCGATTTTCACAAAATTTGGAAAATTGGACCTCGGCTGGAATTTATTCGAGCCAGCCACGGCGGCCACTTCCCCGAAGTCATCTTTAGAACATAATGCAAACTCTTATCTTTATAATAAAGCTAGATTCTTGGCCATAACATTAAACTATATGCGTTTTATTTCTTCTTGAAAACCACACGTCTAAAAAAACACCCTTCATATACATTGCCACTAAGCAATTATCTAGCATAAGAACTAGTTCATGCGACCCAGTCGTGCAATTTATTTAATATTTCTTTCTTGTTAAATTTAGAGATCAGCGTGGTACATCTGGTACCTAAGAGCCGTTGCGTTTACCTGATATCTGTCAGGTGAAAATCACAGATTTAAAAATCATTTTAGAACAATTTATTTTTTTGTCATAATATTATACATACATACATATATACATATGTCTCTGGAGCAATATAAATTTAAACTACCAGGCAGATTAGTCGTTGCTAACCTCTTTCCAGACGCCATTTTAATAATGATAAAAGAAAATTCAAACCATTTTAGTATTTCTGGGATTTTAACATGAGATAGTTCTGTTATTAAAAAAAAGAACATAATGCTCACAGGTAAAGGCATCGGCTTTCAGGTGCCAGGCGTATCACGCTGTTAACCAAATTCAATAAGGGAATATCAACAAATCTGCTGTTCAAAAATTAACAATTTGGCTAATTTGCTAGCTTTTAGACTATAAGTAATTCTGTAATTTTGTCCTTAGCACATATGTAGGAAATTATATAAAACAAAATTGGCTCTCTGTAAAGTCCGTTTACGGATGATAATTTTACGTGATAACAATCGTCATATAAGAAAACATTAATGACACCAATACCAACATTAATGCCCGTTAACTCACACCATATGCAATTCCACTTACTCCACTACATATAGATACACACGTAATTATACGTTTTGTAATTACATGACATTTCATTTCGACGACGACCAACCAAACCACCTCAAAAGCAAATTCAAGCTTTGTACATATTCCAACAGGTGGCATTGTATTCTGTATTTAATGCAACAACCTTTTTGTCTAGCATTTTATTATTGTTAGGCGGGGTCTTTGTATAAACGAGTACACTGCATATAGTTTGTTGAATTTGCTTTTGAGGTTGTTTTCGTGGTGGTTTGGTTGGTCATCGTCGAAATGAATAGTTATGTAATTACAAAACGTATAATTACGTGTGTATGGGTGGAGTAAGTGAAATTGTGTATGTTGGTGTCACCAATGTTTTCTTATGACGTTATCATATAAAACTACCGTCCGTAAACCGACTTTACAGACAACCATATTTTTTTATTATTTACATTTTTTTTCTTCGACTTCTTCGAGAATTGGTTAACCGATTACAATCGAAAATGATATTTAGGAAGATGAAGAGAGTCAATTATTATTAATATTATTATTTTTATTAATAAATTATTATTTTCTTTTTTTTGAAAATCAATATTTTGAAAACGGATAGGTGATTTTTTAATTTTTTTTTAATTAAAGATAATTTTGCTTAAGTGTGCATTCATTATTATATTTTTTTAATAAAAAAAAAATAAATAAAAAAATCACACCTATAATTATATGATAATCTATCTATCTTCTTTAGTTATAAAAATCAATGTTCATTATAGACTTCAATACGCCGTGACCAATTTTGATAACATGTCAGGCAATGGGATCAACAGATTTTTTTTGGTAATTTTATATCATACATGTTGCTAAGACCATCTATTCATCAGAAGTAATCTGGGTTATACAAAAAAAGTTATATTTGTTTTTATTGCGATAAAATTGTTTTAAATAAATGATAGGACAATTAAATTTTTAAATGGTTGTTGGGTACATTTTTGTTAATAAATATTTGGATACAAGAATTTCGCAATGAGACATATCTAGCATTTGCACGGTCCGAATTCTAAAGGTGCGTGTCCATTTGCGAGTACTTTCGCTAGTAAAACCTCGAGAGTTTCTCTCGGGTGGCTGTCCATTTGGGAGGAATATTTTCGACATTTAAATATCGCGAGCTCTCGGAAGAATTCTGAGAGTTTATTTCCTGAGAGTTCTCTTATAAACCGTGTCCACTTGATATTTTTCTTCCGCTAGTTATCCGTTGGAAGTAGAGAAAAAAACATGTACTCTGCCAAAAAAAAAGAAGAAAATGCTGACAGTATGGATAGACCGTCGCGTCGTCACTAAATCGGTTTAGCATGCGTAAATAAAAAAAATGAGATAACCATAAAACATGACATTACGATTATAGAGAATCCTAGACAAGTTATTGACTAAAAATGTGTGTCTGTCTGTCTGTCTGCCATTCTATGTTGGTGTATAACGAGCTGCAGCCTAAACGGCTTGAACAATTATTACTTTTCAATTTAGTATGTGTGAACCTTTTGGTATTGCTCAGAGGAGTTTTTGAAATTTAATTTTTAGGACTAAAAATAACGTTGACTACAATATAACCGTTGAGTAAAAAGATAATTGTTCTCGAAAACGGCTCCGACGATTTTGATAAAAATTATTGAGAATATTTTTGTAGGTATTGGCTATCAGTTTGTCAAAACCAAATTTATCGGACAAGACTATTAACGGTACATTTCGTTTCGACTTTCTTGGTAACAGGTAATTAGATTTCTGTCAAAACTAATTCTGCATACCAATATTTTGAATAAATATTTTTTTCTATTTTTAATTAGTTTTCGATTTTTTGTTTTGAAAATTCAATGTTTTTTAAAACTAATAAAAAATATTTTTAATTTTATAATCAACAGAATATTAATAAACTCTAAAAACTGCATGCTGAAATCTCAATTTTTTTGCAAAAAACAAAAAAAAAAAATTATCAAAATCCTTCATCAGTTTTCGAAATACTTTTTGGTATTATTCAGTTACTCGTTTTTACTAAACGGTGTTGTGGTTTTAACACTTTCCATTATGTTCAAACCTTAGACCGTCCACTGCTTTGCCATGTTAACACTCGACAGCTACTCGCAAAATACGAACCATGTTGGAATTGTGCTAGCTAATCTCCGATAGTGAACAAAACGTGTGTCCATTGGCGAGTGACTCCCAAGAAGTTGAAATGTCGAGAGAAATGGGCAACTCTCCGACAGCTCCTCTCAAGACTGTGTCTACTAACGTTTTCGTTTTCTATTAAATCCTATTTTTCATTTATAGAATTTTTTTAAATTGAATTTTGGTACACATTTACATTCATAAAAATAAAATAAAATTTATTTGTGCGTTTTAGAAATATTGAAATACAAAAAAAAATTAATTAACTCAAAAAAAAAATCTCAATTTTTCGGTTTGCAGAATTAATTTGTAAAGCCAGATTTTCACAAGCATAAAATTGTATATAAATCCAAATAAATCCATTTAGACGTTACAGAGAAAGACAAAAAATTAAAAAAAAAGTTACATTAAAAGGTACTTATCATCAAAATCTTTCGAACCATTATTTATCTCGATTTTTTTATATTCACGAATTCTTAACTTGCCTTATAGTTCCTATAATTGGAATAATTTTACGTGATAAGGTATAAGAAAACATTGACGGCACCAGCACCAACATTTAGCCCGTGAACTCACATCATATACAATTCTACTTATCACGTAAAAAAATGCGTAGTAAATATACTACTAAGTACTAGAACTGGTTGGATTTGGTACTAGGTTTGGTACTATCTAGTACCAAAAAGTACAATAGTACTAAATTCTAGTACTAAGTACTAAAAATCTAGTACAACAATACTATTATACCAACAACCTAGTACCAATTGTCACCAGTCTTATATTTAACTAGCGGCACCCGGTGCGCGTTACTACTACCTACATTCACAGGAGCGATCCCTGGACAAAACTTTATTTACCCTGTAAATTTCGGTAAATTTCGGGAGCTTTAGGAGTACATAGTCGAGATACATACACACATACACATTATAATATCGGCGACACTGACCTTATTATCAGGGCCTTCAAAGACTTTTGTGACTCTTCCCTTTGAACTTTTGCAACCGACAACATCAGTTAATGCATCAACCAGGATCGTTCCTCATCCTTCGCATAGAAGGAATCATAAGACACCCGAGGTTGACGGTTAGGATTGGGAACGTTAAAAAAATATAAAATTCAGCTCAAACGTCATTACTGATCAGGCTTCCGGCCAGGATATAAATACTGTACGACAGGTCTTCTCGAGCCCGGTGAGCATCTGCGTTATTTCTTGAGAGCGGAAGACACGTTTTCGGAGATCGCTTCTCGCATAATATGTAGGTCTATCTCTTTACCTATAAACTCACCCTGTATGCCTGATAACTTATAATGATGACCTAAATTACATTTAAATGTATAATTCGAAGGATAAAAAACCTCACTGGTTGTACCTAAGCATTTTTTTCCATGAATCGTTTGTTTTACCATCAAATTATGTCATATAATTTAATTTTTCGAATTAAAAGACGCACACAAATTCGAGAGCGAAATAGTGTTGCGAAAACAGTCTTGTTAACCAAATTCCTAGGAAAAATTTATTGACACAATTTATTTGGGAATGATAAAAGCTGCCAAAACAATCTTCAAAGCATAGCATTTAACAAGAATATCATAGCCCAACGGAATCGTGTCTGGGAATCAATACCCTTGACATAAAATATACATAGCAGTGAAAGTTGCTGTAAAACGTAATAGATTATTTTAATGAATAAAATTACAATGAAGAAGAAGGAGATTTTGAAGATATTTTGAAATTTTTTTCGACGATTAAATAGGGTTAAACTAATACTTGGAGAACGCACAGATGATAATAAGTATGTACTACAAAGTACTTGGATCTGGCGTCTATCTTTTAAGTTACTGGATCTTTATGGTCCAGAGGCTAAGCGTTATGTGATATTACATACAAAGACTATTCACTTCACTCTTCAAATAAAAAACTTATTTGTTGCATTACCTGTTGATACATATTATCTATGTGGAGGATACCTAACAAAATTTAAACGTAACAAAAAAAAAAAATCTGTTTGTTGGTGTATCATTGAAAAATTTTATAAGTGGTAGTATCCTTTCATCTGATGTCGAGAAACATAAAACTTCGAAAAAGTCCTCCAAATAAGAAGTGAATTGAGAAAGTCTTCCCTTTTTTCTTGGAAAACCCATTTGCAACGCTTGAATTCGCTTTAAAAAAAATGTTCCAATAAATTATTCATATTATGTATAATGCACTTTTTGTCATTTTTTCCATTCGATTTGCATCGTCATTATTCAATAAGAACAGACGTTGCTTTTCCACATCAAGTAAGAAAATGAGTGAAACCGTAGATGTTTCACTCCATAAATGGCGGTAACGTTTTGATGAATTTCACAAAAATGATTTGAACTACATTATCCGGTCGGCAAATATCAATTAAAATTTATGAAATCATAATATGATAATATAATTTGTTATAATGGTATGTCCTCATCACTATCATCACTATACATAATAAAATTTAAGCAGTTTGGCCAGACCGCGCATCACGCGAAAACGACAATGCGAATTTATACAAATCTTTTTTTAATTAAAAGGATATTTGCTCGAGTAACATATGGGATATATTTTTTTTTAAATAAATTAGCTTAAACTTTTTAAATTGGCGAAAAAAACAATTTGCTGAAACAGAACAGGCGCAAATTCCTGAAATAATTTTACTCAAATTCAAAAAGAAAAACAAAATAGGCGGAGTTTTGTTAAAGTGGAAAGTAGATGTAGATATTGGGATGTGTGTGTGAGTGGATTTAACGAGAGGGTTTGTGGGTGTGAGTTAAAGGGCTGTATGTTGGTGTTGCTGCCATCAATGTTTTCTTATGACGTTATCACGTAAAATTATTTTTCGTAAACTGACTTTACAGACAACCAACTCTTTTTTTCTAATTAAAATTAATTTTTGATTTTTTTATTTTGAAAAAAATTTATATTTTTAAAACTAATCAAAAAAAGTTATTTTAAATTTTATAATCACATGTTAATAAACTCTTAAAAACTGCATACTAAAATCTGAAAAAAAAAAATTTCGAAAAACTAAAAATAAAAATCAGGATTTTATCAAAATTTGTCCTACGATTTCCGAAATACTTTTTTTCATATATTTGTAATTATAGTTACAACAATTGTGATGGCGTACTCCGTTTTCACTAAAAACAGTTAAGTGTTGTGTTTTTTTTTAAGTTCATATAGTGTTATTTTCTACGTTACTTATTTGTACTTGCGATTATAGGTTAAATTAAAAAAATTAAAAATTGTGAAATAACAATCAAACATGGCATTACGATAAACATATTTCAGTTACTGGCAAAATTCTGTCCGTCTGTCTGTCTTTCGGATGTATTTCGGACTATAGCCTAAGAGGAACTTTAGAACTTAAGGTTATTTTGACATTCTACTTTTTTTTAGCTCAAAAATTAACGGTACCTGTAATATAACCTTTATGTAAAAGCTTATTTTTCTCGAAAATAGCTCCAAAATTTTTTTATGAAAAAACAATCAGTGTAATATTGTTGGTGTAGGTTATGTTTTGGTAAAGAATAAATTCAAGGATGGTGGGCTAAAAACGGTACCTCCCATAGAACCGTTTTTTCCACTTTCTCGAAAACTGGTCATTCGATTTCAATTAAAATTTATATTCAGGAATATGTTGGTAGCCTAAGTAATTTTGTTTTAAAATATTTTCGAAAATTTTTGTTTGTACTTTTAATAATTTTCTCTATTTTTTTTTGTTTTTGTTTAAATCAATACTTTGAAAACAGGTGTATGGATTTTTTTTTAATTTTTTTTTAAATGTAAGTAATTTTTTTTGTTTTTGACTTTGCATTCTTGAATATTTTTTTATTTTTTTAAATAAATAAAAAAAAAAAATAATAGTTAAATAAAAACCGTTCCTACGATTAAAATAAAAAATTATAATTTTTCACATTTTCGTTTAAAGTTTTCCATTGAAAACTATTTTACGTACTTTTTTCAAACAATCAAAAGTCAGAAAAGTCGATCAAAAACCTTGAAGTTCCTAATATTTTTTTCAAATTTTATTCGAAGCTGTGACCGCACATGTACGAACAAGTACGTGCGATCCAGTTGTGCAATTTATTTTTTCATCCACGCCATACATAGTGTTATTGCGTACTTCTTTCTATTCTAAAACAGATGGCTGCGATAACACCGAATCTCTTTGAGCTATATTTTATAGAAAAATGCAACAATACACAGAAATACCAGATATCTTTAGTTATTAATTAATTTTTTAAGTGAAGTCTTTATCTTTAAATTGAAGATTAAATGAAAGGTATGTACCGTATATTTCCAAATTAAAATACGATTTTTGTATCCATGGACCGAGGCTAACGCAAGCAAAGCTGCGGCCTAACTAGTTTATTATATATTAAATAAAAATTAAATTTGATTACTCAGCAACACATGTTTGCTGATGTTTACATATGTACATTGGTGTCGATTGGCTCACAAGATAGCTAAAATTAACTGTCACGTTATTTTATTGTGATAATTTAATATAAAAAACTCGGCGAAAGAAATCATAAAAATTAAATATTCAATTAAGGCTGGATGTACCTCGAAAAAGATGGATGTTTGTTAACAAATTGGCGGATACCTTTTTTTATTTAAAAAGATATTTTAACGAAATAAATTTTAATATTTAGCTAACATACAAGACTTTAAAATGTTTATTATAATAAATAGAGATCATAAAAAGTTATAAATATATCGTTCTTTTTCGCTAATCTTAAATCTTGGGGTTTTTTTCTTAGTAATTATAATTTTTTATTTTTTTTTATTTTTTGTTTTAGAATTAAATTAAGTCAATACCGGGAGTAAAACTGTTTTTTTTAATTAAACTTAATTTTGTATGAAAAAAAATTCATCGAAACAGGCGCATTTTTCTTGATCTTACCGTATTTGAACACTTCTTCAATTTTCAATATAATTCATCGAAACAAAAAGAAATAAAAAGACCAACTCAAATATTTACAACAAAAAATATTATAAAAAAAATATATTTAATTTTTTTGTTTTTAACCAAAAAAAACTTAAAAAAATTGATTTTGTTGTTATTTTTTAAATCTTTGTGAATATTTTCTATGGTTTTCGAAGTTCAATTGTATTCTTAATTTTATTTGAAAGCTGATTTTTCAAGCTCGGGAGTAAAACTATAGTTTTTTTTAAATATTGTTTTTTAACTCTCTAATCACTGATTAAAATAGCTAAAATATCGATTGACTTAATAAAGAAAGTAACGTTCTAATAATTTTGGTTGTATTTTTTTATTTTTTTTTTTCAACATTTTATCTTTTAATATCGACTTAGAAAATGTATGTAACAATAATAGTTTTTTTATATTAATTTTTCAAAAATGGTCTAATTTGCGTTTTTTCCATAGAAAGTTTATTGCTAACGCACACAAATAAATGTCTAGTTCGAAGGATTTCCGCAGCAGAATTTGGTGCTGTTCTGCTTTCTACTCTTTACCATGGCTGGCTCTGATATTTTTTTGTTTTTCAGTCTCTGATTTTAGTAGCCTAATTTGTCATTTCCAATTCTACTGAGACTGACTGATAGGTGAAGGGATATATGTTATTGGTAGGGTGATTGCGGTGTGCATTTTTTTGTGATTCTGTTTTTTTGGTGTGACAGTTTTTTTTTTTTTTGGTTTATAGACCATTTTACAGAAAAGGAAGGCGTTTGGTGCCACACTCATGCGAGGAGTTATATTTTTTTCGCAAAAAAGGAAAGGTGGAAAAAAAGCAAAACACTAAGGTTGATGAAAATGCATTGTTTCTTTTGTGAAGTTTTTTATGTTCATTTCGTTTTCTATGCAAAAAATTATTTTGGTTTGGAGTTTGGAAATAAAATATTTTTTCTGGTGTTTTATGGGCGATATACATAATTATGTATGTGGGTATACATTTACATATGTATATGTATACTTCATCAAAGATCATTGACAGATACAAGTAGTATACAACATATATGTACGTAGAAAAATAACATGATTTGAATGGGTACATGAAATTTGGCTCCAATGAAAAATTACCCATAAAAACGGTCCAATTTTTAAATTGAAAAATGGCTTCAAAGCCAGAAGCTCGAAAAATAAAACAGATTCGAATTAAATACGAAAAATGGCCACACAAAATTTTTAACAAAACAACAATAGCAACAATATTTTTTTTTAATTTCAGCGTTTTGGGGCTGTAATGTATAATGTAAATAATTATATGCCTACTTTTCTTACTTATGCTTTTCTACACAGGAGTGTCCCTTAATTCGTTTTCAACATTTTAGGACATAATTCTCGGGTATATTCTAAGAAAAAAATCTTTTTATAGTAAGGCCCTATCTCAAAATTTTATATAATTTATCGGGGATTTAAGTACACCAAAGGAAGCCTTTTATAAATCCCCGATAAATGTTATAAAAATTGGAGAAAGGCCCTACTGTGGAACGATTTTTTTCTTAGTATATATCCAAGAATCATTCCCTAAAACCCTGAAAACGAATTAGGGCACCCTGTATAAACAAATTTGTACCAATTTTTTTGTTAGATGGTATAAACCCAACCTTACCTACAAAAAATTAGTATAATTAGGTTTATCTTGGACAAGTCCCATTTTTATGAAGAATATTCTGCCCCTTACAACCTCCCTATGCTGGGGTCTGTCTTAGGTCTGAAGTAGGATTAACCAATAAATTCCAAAATTCTCCAATTTTTACTTGCGATCATAGGGACTATAAGCAAGTTTAGGATTGGTAAATATAAAAAAATTGAGATAACAATCAAACATGACATTACGATCATAGAGAAGTCTAAGAAAGTAAGTGGCAAAAAATATCTGTCTGTCTGTCAGTATGTATAATAAAATAAATAAAATAAAATCAAAAAAAAAGTTTATAAATCTTATGAAAAATTACAAAAGATCTTCGTCGTTCGTTGGCAAACGTTAAAATTGATCTAGGCCGGTCTTCTAGACAGACGAAAAAAAATATAGGCCAGCCAACGATGCAATTATCATATTAACTTGAACTAATTTTGCTCTCCAGGTCCAGGGAGCTAATTGAAAATAAAAAAATAAAACAAATTCATAGGCACACCATTACGGACTAGGATAGCCACAGAAAAGAAGAACATCATAAAAAACAAAAAAGGTCATTTCATTTCTAATTATTTTTATAGCCAGGCCAGAGGCAGGTAGCTTTGTTGTTAGTGCCCATGCTTTTCATTTTTTCGTTCTCGTCGGGTCGTTATCGCTCCTGAGGATCGAAAACAAATAAACGCAAGGGAAAAAGTGCACATTCATATTCTGTGCTATACGAAGAGAGGGAATGTTTACGTTTTAAAACGTCCATGCTCCTCATCTGAAGACTGAATGAACCTTTGAACGGAAAAAAGAGAATTTTATTTGTGCACCAATACATACAAGTACGTTTACTTGAGTTTTGAGTTCTGGTTTGAGGTACACCCAGCCTTAACACAAATGGCGAATTTCCCCCTAAAATTCCAAAGCTCAATTAAATATTAATTCCTTGTTTTCGAGGAAAACAATTAATCTCAACAACAAACACCCTGTACCACAAACTGTACTAGGTACCTTGCCAGATCCAAAGTTAGGATGCAATTATTTTTATATCATATACTTCTTATAGCCCCTTCGCATAGCTCCAACGGATATTATTTACTCAAGGACACTTTCCAAATTTAATTATGTTGTCATATCCGTGACAAAGCTTGCTAGAGATGATGAACAATAACGTATGTGTGCTATGTGTGTAACTTACATGGAACACACACAAAGTGTCATGAAATTCAATTTGCCGTCACCTTAAATTGTGTTTATCTGTCAGGAATCATTTTATCGAAAAGATATAAAATTCGTTCTGTCACCTGCAGTAGCTTAAGTTGCGAGTAAAAAAGAATAGACCTTTTGTCACATATTGTTTCAAAAGGTATGGCAAAATGGGTAAACTGAAGAGCCTTAGTGCTTTTGGCTGGTAGAGCCATTGTGAAGTAAGATGTTCAGTTTTGATTTATTCAAGCCTGCCGTGATTATGTACATTCAAAAGAAAGACTGAGGTAATACAATTTTTGATTTGTTTTATCGGTCATCTTTTCACAGTTTCAATCAGTATTCGTTCCATTGCACCGTGATTTCTTGTATTTATTTATAGTTCGTCTAACTTACGATATAAATAAGTAGGTGTTAACAGTTAAATTAATAAGTAAAGATAACATTCAAACATCTTATGATAAATAGTGGCAAAACTCTGTTTAAAAAAAGCACGTACAATTGATTTCACCGAACAAATATTCGAGGGCAGTTTTTGTTATTTCTTTAAAAAAAATAGGAATAATTATCAAACTTTATATCAATATTTCAAATAAAAAAACTATTTACAAATAACTCAAGAATGTATTTTACAACTTAAAGATAACCTAAATTTAAAAATTAAATAAAATAAATTGCACGACTGGATCGCACGTACTTGCTCATATGGGCGGTCACATTGTAGAATAAAATTTAAGAAAATAAAAGTGAACATCAAAGCATTTATTGGATTTTTGTGACTTTTGATTGTTCGAATAAGGTACGTTAAATTCTATTGGGTGAAATAATTTAAACGCCATTTTATTTCTTTAAGAAATGTAAAAAAAGTGTGATTTTTTTTCAAAATCGTAGGAGCGGTTTTTAAATAAAACGGTTTTTTTAACAATTTTTTTTAATAAAAAAAAAACAATTCAAGAATACAAACTTAAGCACAAAAATAACCTTAATTTAAAAACAAAATTAAAAAAAAATTCACTTACCTATTTTCATTATTTAAAACAAAAAAAAAAAGTTTTCGAAAAAAAAGTTAATGCAAAATTACTTGGCTACCTATATGGAATATCAATTTTGATAGTAATCGGGTCATCAGTTTTTTTCATAAGAAAACATTGATGACACCAACACCAACATACTGCCTGTTAACTCACACCATATAATAAATAAATAATAAATATATAAATCTGCTACTAAGTATTAAATCTTTTACAAAAGTACAAAAAATACAATAGTACTAAATTCTAATAAAAAGTACTAATAATCTAATACCAAAAAAAATATTGTACAAACAACATAGTACCAATCGTCACCAGTTTTTCATTTAACTAGCGGTACCCTGCGCGCGTTACTAAGACCTAGAAAAAAACACGTTTTATTGCGAAATAATGTTAGCGGGACCACACATTCAGAGGAACGATTCCATGTCAAAACTATAGTTAACATGTAAATTTCATTAAAATCCGTTGGGCGACTTCTACTTCTGAAGTTCGCCTTGTGCGTATTCGCGATTAATTTTTGTTGAAAGAACCACGCCTGAGTGATGAGTCTTATCAGCATGTGTCATGTTATTTCGTACGTTTGGGTGTCATCGATTTAAAAGACGATATCACGTAAAAAAGTGCAGGGCGATTGCCGGGAAGGTATACTACTTTGTTTGTTTATAATTTGTGATTAAATGAAAGAGAATGGATCTTATATTGATAAATGTTTTATTTAACGTCGGCAATTATGTATGGAATACAATATCAGGTAAATGTCCGCCTCTGTTAGTCTCACAAATGCGAGCCCTTTTGAGCACATTTTCATTACATTCTCACACATTTCACGTGGTATTTCATTAATTTCATCATGACAACTCTCTGGCTTTTCAGATATTCTTACAAAAAGAAGTCCGGATCAGTCAAATCAGGTGACCGTGGTAGCCAATCAACATCACCATTTCTTGAAATAACTTGTTGTGGAAAGAGGTCTCGCAGTAATTCCATTGTAATCCTGGCTGTATGCGATGTGGCACCGTCTTGTTGATGCCACATATTAATCAAGCCCAAAGCATGCAGTTGTGGCGTTAAAAAGTTTTCCATCATATCACGAAATCGCTCCCCATTCACAGTTGCCGTTACGCTTTTCATTTTCAAAGAAGTAAGGTCCAATGATTCCTCCTGACCAAATTGCACACCAGACTGTAACTTTTAATGGATGCAAAGGTGACTGATGAATAATTTGAGGGTTTTCCATTGCCCAGAATCGACTATTCTGTTTATTAACATATCCATTCAAATGAAAATGTGCGTCGTCACTCATTATGATTTTTTCCATGAAAATCGGGGTTGTCATGGGCTAGCTGTAACATCCTATTGGCATATGTACGGCGGCGTAAATGGTCTTGTGGAGGAAGCTCTTGTGTCAACTGAATCTTAAATGGAAACAAATGCAAATCCTTGTGCAAAATTGTGGTCAAAGTTGTTCTTTGAAGACCAAGCTCCTGAGCACGGCTTCGAATTGAGGTTGATGGATTGTTTTGACCACGTTGTGGTCCATGCTTGGATCTATCACAGACCTTCGAAATCTTTCACTACACGATAAATCGATAAATAGTGCGTTTTGTTGGCACGTTGTTTCTCTCAAAAATTTAACGTAACTTTCCCACTTTCACACAGTAATCGATGATTGATTTTGATAAGATGTTTTAACGATTAAAACACGTTGGTTTATCGAATATTTTTCCATATTACATTTATAAATTCGCCACGTGTCCCAATATGAAGTGTCAAGACTAATGTTTACCAAAATGGCGGCAAAACTAAGTAGTATACCTTCCCGGTGGACACCCTGTATTTTGAAAATTTGGGGCCAGATTTTGATAAAATCCTGTTATTTATTTTTATTTTTTTTTTTGGAAGTTTTGGTTTGTAGTTTTTTTAGAGTTTATTAATTTACATGTGCTTTAATTTTTTTTTTGATAGTTTTAAATATATTTATTTTTGAAAAAATTCCAAAAATTTATTTTAATAAAAAAAAAAGAAAAAAATGTTTGTATGCAGAATTAATTTGGCTACCTAGATCTTCTTAAATATTAATATTGACAGAAATCCAAGGAGCCGGTACCGAGAAAGCCAAAAATTTAAAAAAACGTGATATGAAAGGTATCAAAAATGTTCATTAAAATCGTTGGAGCCGGTTTCGAGAAAAATAAGCTTTTCCAAAACGGTTCCGTTATTTTTAAGGCCTACAATTAAAATTTTACTTTCCCCTCTGGGGAAGGCAAAAACAACCACACACACCAAATTTGAAGTTAATCGCTTAAGCCGTTTAGGCTGCAGCTCGTTATATATAATGACAGACAGACGCACAGACATTTTTTGCCACTAACCTTGTTAGACTTCTCTATGATCGTAATGTCGTGTTTGATTGTTATCTCAACTTTTTTTATATTCACGAATCCTAAACTTGCCTTATAGTCCCTGTAAACGCAAGTAAAAAATCAGTAAATAATGACATTTCATTAGTGCGAATCAGTCGTTCTCATTTTTTGAATCTGAACCAATGCATATGCATTATAGTACTAAGCGCAAGATAGTGATCGCTGGGACAAATGGACACCCACTGATGTAGTTTGTATCTGGCTTAGATCAGTATCGATATTTCAACCAACATGTAGTGTAGAGGCTGATCTGGCCAGAGCTAGGAGGGCTTTTGACCGGACAAGATGGTTGTTTTAAAGCAGCCGCCTTGATAGCAGAATAAAGTTGATTTGCTAACATGGCCCGTATTAGGGCGACGGTTATGTATGCCCTATGTTGCACCATCTCTAACGGAAATGATTTAGGTGTTTGAGATAGGGATGCTCATGAAGAATCCACTTTTTTTAAAAGCAAGTGGCTTCGTACCTGCCTTGGACTTCACAGGACACCAGAGTCGGAGTACAAACACTAGTATCTCAACAATGTTCAGGATATATAACTTTTTAATTAAGCTCATTCGCGGACACATTGCAAGAGCGATGGCCTCAACAAATTGTCATTAGGGTAGTGCCGCACAGCGCCACCGGCTCAGTTAATATCGATATTTTCAGTCGACTTATCGCCTATGGTCGGCTTACATATTTGTATGGTATTTATAAGATAGGTGGGGGCAGTTATCACCGATATTGTTAATATTCATTTAAGTTATTTTTAGCCCGAAAGCAAATTAATTAAGACAGAGAATAATTTAGACAGCGCCTGCATATTGCCAGTAAGTTAGTTAAGTCGATAGATAAGCTATAGTTTACAAGATTTTCTGTTAAGCATTTTGTTAAATATTATCAAAGACAAAAATTATAATCATTAAACAAAATCGCAAGTAAAAAGCATTGACAGTTAATCTTCAGTTAAGTCTTACATGAAAGGATATAGAAGATACATTCATGTATATATTAGCCTTTTTGAAAGGAAGTCGATAAAATCCTCGATTTAATTCGACGTTTACATTATTGTTATTTTAAGGAAAACAACTCGGATTAAAAATTAAAAAAAATAAATAAATGGAAGCACAAAAATAATATTTTTAAATAATATTTATTCAAGGGAACCTATTTACCGACTGAAAACATTTGCTTCATTAAAGATTATGCTTGTGAAGGCAAATTAAAACAATGAAGATACATTGTCATAAAATGTTGGTTTTTCCCTGTCCAATTCTGGAAAAAAAAACATTTAAATACACAATACATTTTGTATCGAAAACAAAGGACAATGGTTGTATCCTGGTATCTTTTAAATTTACGACTTCTTCGTGCAGCAATTTAATTAAATGAAATGGATTTTTATGTGAGTTATATTTAAAAAAAAATCACACTGCCACTTGTGCTACTTGTAGTCCTTTAAAACAAAAAAACAGTATGGCTTCCGCAGCAACCGTTCCAATGGTGTTCTGATGACATATCTCACATGTGGTACAAATCTTTACATCGCTTTGATGAAAGTAAAATTATTGCTCTTGATATCTTCAAGGCATTTTATATAGTTTTTGGCATGAAGCTCTCTTATTGAAAACGCGTACTTTTGGGATTGATGATACTCTTGGTCGTTGGATTAGAAGCTATCTTCTGGACCGTTCAATACAAGTTGTATTGGACAGATTCAAGTCTGACTACCAAAAAATTAATGCTGGTGTGCCCCAGGGCTCCGTTCTGTCTACGACTCTTTTCCTCATTTTTATAAATGATCTTTTGTCTGTTACTTCTAATCGACTTAACTGTCTTGTTGACGACTTTACCCTCAGCTTTTCATATTCGTGCGATAATTCACGTCCTTCGCCCTCGGACTTACAATTGTAACGGTTCCGTATGTCAAGCTCATTAAACTCCGATTTATACAGCATTGTTAAATGGGTTAATAGGAATCGTGTGGAGTTTAATGCTTCGAAAACTCAATGCTGTCTTCTGTCGTTAAAGCTAAACAAACCCTTAATGCCATTGTCCATGAATGGCACTTATATCGAAGAAACCGAAAAGCTCTCAGTACTCGATATGTGTGTTAACGACAATCTCCGCTGGAACGAACATATATTTGAGATCGCTAGGAATGCTGCTAAGTGCTTAGGTTTTCTGTATCGGTGTAAGAAGTATTTTTCCCCATCTGATCTGGCTACAATTTATAAAGCGTTTATACGCCCTAAACTCGAGTATAACTCCCACCTCTGGGCAGGTGCTTCGCTAACATCGCTTCACCTGCTTGATAGAATACAAAATCGAGCGTTAAGATTGATATGTAATAGAACTGCCGCTGAAACAATTGCCCGACTCGAACACCGACGCAATGTTTCATGTCTTTCCTTATTTTATCGTTTCTTTTACAAAAAATGTTCACTCGAAGTAGCCAGTTGCATTCCTCCCCTTAAAAGTTTCTCCCGTAATACTCGTCTCGCAAGGAATGCTCATCAGTTCACCCTTGAGCCTAATTTCGGACGTACCGTGAAATATAGGGATTCTTTTTTTAGCCGAACGACACGAATTTGGAATAGTTTACCCGGCGAGATTTTCGCTTGCCATTTTGATCTGCAAGCATTAAAAACCAATGGGACAATGCAGACGCCAAGACAATGGGACAAGACAATCATTGTTCCATGTGAACGTTTTTCTATTTCCTCATTGGACAACGCTGTGAAAATTAATAATCCTAGATCATGTCGTTGATAGTGATGTATAATTTTTCTTTTCGTTATACTCCTAATTTTACTTTACTCTTAATAAAACTAACAACATATCATGGCAACTTACATTTCCCTTGAAAGAAAATGGAAAATAAGTACTCAAGTACATGAAAACACCTGTGCTTCTTTCAAACTTATTTTCAACTCTTTTAAGTGGATTCCTGAAACGGTTTCCTGTACCGCAACTTTGAAAAGTTATGTTCATAGGGCTTCTTTCATCTTTAATAAATCTGCGATGCCAGAAGGCAATTCCAGGGATAAGATATTTTTCCCCAACATTTTCTAATGCCTTTGCTTCTTAAACAGCTGCGTCGGTGTTTACACAAAATTAAAAAAAAAACTTGTGAGTATTCCAGTTCATAGTTTTTAACTTTAAATGTATAAATATAAATATTAAAAAAATAATTTTCTATTTGACAGCATGTGGTATTCACCCATTCAAATTGTTTCAAGTAAACTCAACGGATTTTCCAAGAACTAAACAAGAAATTTGATTATCGTTTCCAAATTTCAATTACGATTTATAAAAGCTTTGCCGTTTTTAATTCTCTCCAAAATTGATTTTTTTAAACAAAACACATGAAAACATTTTTTGTTTGTCTTGAGTCAACCGAACAGATTTCCACTTGACTTAGTGACTGGTCACCAAATTATCACGAAGTCAAGACATTATGTAGAACAATCCTGCTACACTCACTCAATTCCCCCAGGCATTCGTCAATAATTCAATGAGCCATTCGTAATGAATTTGGGTCACTTTTTCAAAGCCTATAGCTATAGCTAAAGCCAAAAAGGTCTATGTTCAAGGACGAAATAAGGGACCTAAAACGGGATGAACTGTTCATTTGCATTTTTATTCGACATTTAATTTTGGTTGTTTCAAAATTTGCTACAGCAACAACAAAAGGTTTTTGGAAAACAATTTTTGCCATCAAATAGCCATACCCAGGAATAAAAAAAATAAAAGAACACACTAAAATATAGACCGACACAGCGGGGAACCGCCCAAGCAATTATTCAGATGCTGCTCGAATAAAATTGCTAAGGAAATTCCACGATAGTGTTACCAGATATGCTTTATGATTTTTGTTCAAGGTTTTGAAAATATCGCCTTTATATTTAAAGAAGCTCCAAGAATTCCGTGCGAATACTAATCAAATACAAAAAACCGTACGGAATCGAACTTCGAACTACCGACAAAGCAGTTCGGCAAACTAACGATACTTTGGTTATGTTCGGCCAGGCCATCAATACCGTTTCTAAAAAATATTTATATGATTGCATAATTTACATTTTTTACTTGCGATTTAGGTACTAAAATGCAAGTTATGGATTCGTGCAAAAAAAAAAATCTAACATTCAGACATGACATTACGATAATAGAGAAGTTGAAAAAAGTGGGTCCGGAAATTCCGTCCGTCTGTCTGTCTGTCTGTCTTTCTGTTCGCACCTCTACAGCCTAAACGGATTGGCCGATTTGCTACAAACTTGGTAGTTAGTATTTATTAGGTAGTATCTCGGGGGGTGTTTTTATTTTTGCTCTAGGTCGAAAAATAACGGTACCTGCCATACAATTTTTAACAAAAAGTTTGATTGTCCCGAAAACGGCTCTAACGATTTTGATAAAACTTTCAGGGTGCTAATTTTTTACAATAATACATCTTACAGTTGGAATAAATTTTTCGAAATTCGTTCTATAACGGTACCTCTCATATAACCGGTTTTTTCAAATGCGGTTTTATCGTAAACTATTATCCCGACTTCAATAAAATTTAACACACAGGAAGTCATTTATAGTTCAATTAATATCGCATTTAAATTTTGAAAAACTTTTTTTCGATTTTTTAATTTTTTTTTTAAACTTCGGTTTTCGAAATATTTTGAAAATGGGTGGATTGAATTTTTTTAAATAATTTTCCCAGATGAAAACTACAGAAAAACTGGTCGAACGATTTTCAATTTTTTTTCTTCGATAGACATTTAGTTTTCAAATTTTATTGCGTACTTAGTTTTTTCAAGAAAACTCTGAAACTAATTTAAAAAAAAAATAAAGAATTTTCTACAAAAAAATATTTTTTTATTTTAATAGACGTGTGTCTATGTGAAAAATGGCAATACTTTTTTCGGAGTTGGTCTTGACATGATACACAGAAACACAAGGTATGCTCATTAAACGCATACAAATCGCCATCATGATATTTTATGACGTCACATTCTTCTTTTATTATTATTTTATTTATTAAGTGAATATTATTTTTTAAAATTGAAGGTTTAAACGATTTTTTTTATGATTATAAGAACAATAAACTTAAAAAAATAACAATAACAAAATCGGCGAATTAATACATTTATTTACACTCCCAAGGACAACAATCAGAAGAATGTGGCGTCACACGCACAATCAGCCAAAGTGAGCATACCTTGTGTTTCTGTGTATCATGTCTCTTGATTTATGCTCATTTTGGTTTTCTTGCTAATGAATAGACTTACTCCTGAACAAAGTTTGCAAATTGTGCAAATTTATTACCAAAATAATGGTTCGTTTCGGTAGAACAGAGTATCGAAGAAGACCCAAATGAGTTCATCCGCCATCGCGCGCGGAAGGATCTTGGTTTACAGGCTTACAAAATCCAAGTCGTTCAAGAATTGAAGCCGAACGCCCATCAAGCGCGTCACACGTTCGGTGAATGGGCCCAAAACGAAATGGCCACCGATCCCGATTTTCACAAAATTGGGAAAATTGGTCCTCAGCTGGAATTTATTCGAGCCAGCCACGGCGGCCACTTCCCCGAAGTCATTTTTAGAACATAATGCACACCTTTATCTTTATAATAAAGCTAGATGCTTGGCCATAACATTAAACTATATGCGTTTTATTTCTTCTTGAAAACCAACCAACCAACAACGCGATGGTGCGATTTGTAGGACGTAGACTTTCGCAAACGCTGGATCGCTTGATCAAAGTTCAAACCCAGCTGGAACTTAAAAGGTTTTTCGAATTTTTTGAACATAAAAGGGATATAGCACCACTAAAGGAGTCTGGTGACCGGGTTGGCCCTGTGAAATAGCTATAACTCCTGTTAACAACTTGGTGGTGGTTCACATTAAGTTGTTGTTCATTTAAAAGTCCCTTAGTAATCATTTTTCAGATGATTCCAGTTCCTACTAGCTGACCCGTGCCCGCGTTGCTTCCCAAAGTTTAAAGATACATTTCTTTATATAATATAAGCATTACTGCTTATACATGTATATGAAAAAATTGCTCAATGTGGCTTACCCTAGCTTCTACCATAAAATTAACCAAAAGTTTATTATATGCTTACAGTAGGTATACAGAATTCAATTCTGTTTCACGGGAAACTAAATTTAAAGAAATAGCCTTTTTTATTTCAGGCCTACAAATATGTTACTTGTCTGCACTGGAATTGAATAACTTAAATAAAAGTCAAAACACGCAATTTTGAGACATAAATTAAAAGAGCATGAGAGGAAGAAAAAAAAACAAAGAAGTTAGTATAATGATAAAATGAAACATGGCAGCTACCGCGATTACAATGAAATTTAATTTGTGGATAAAATAAACATAAAAAGAAGATATATTAAAACATATTCTTTTATTTATCAGCTTGTATATGCCACTTAAAAATGAATTATAGCTTAAAAATTGGGCTATCGTATTGATTTTATCGGAAAATGTTCATCTTTGTAAAATATCAAATAGTTGAAAAGATATTAAGTGATTGTGTAAAACAACCTATGTGAAAAATGACAATTATTTAAACCAAACACCTATATTCATATTTTAAAAATAAATTATACAAAAAATTATCGATGAACAATCTCATAATAAAAAAGAATATTACAAAATTTGTTTCAAATAAATCAGTTTAGTACTTACTGAGATCCTGCGTGACAAATAACATAATTGTTAGGTATGTCTCTTTAAAATAAAGTATAGATTTGACAGCTTATTTGCAACAACAGAAGTCACACTAAAATATTTGAAATTTTTTTCTTTTATTAAAATTATGTAATTAAAAACTGTTAATTTCAAAAATTTAGTTGTATGTTTTGCAAATAAAACGCAGCGTATTTTAAAATATTTTTGTTAGCAGTTAAGAAAACTATGTTGGCACTTGACAGGCCAAATGCACACCAAACAATAATTTTTTTTAATGGCACGAGGCTCTTAAAAGGTTCGCCATCCCTGTTCTACTGTGCGAATACACGACACAACGATTGTATACCAACTATTTGACAGAATTGGTGTTGAATGGGACAATTGTAGTTTGTGTGTCTATCACCCGAAGGTTGCCATTGTATATACACTGCCTATTACTATCATGAAGCATAATTTTTTAGTTCTGAATCAAGTCACAAAAGTGTATTAAATACTGGTAAAATATCGGTAAAGGTTCTCGTCTCCACTATTTAGAGTTAGGTTCGAATCAACCAGGAAGATGGCCAGACGAAAAATGACCACCATGAGAGTACTATAGAGAATGTATGTATATGCAATGAGGTTGCATCGGAATCGGGCTGTCGTAAGTCCATAAAGAATACAATCTGCATTGCTTTACACACACCTGGTTGAGCATGCTGTTTTATTGTGTGTGTGCTGGGTACAATGTTTGGCTCCAAATTGGATACAACTCAGGTCTGTACGAAGATCAGTGTTGCTACCCTACTCCTTTAGCAGTAGATCTACTGCGCTTAGCCCCTTACGACAATCTACGGCGCAGCAAAACGAATCTACTCCTCTTTGAACATTATCCAAAATTAGTTGCATATAAATGCCCGAACCAAAATTTTAAGGGTACAACCATGTTTATTTATTTCAAAGTTCAAATAACATCCTCTTGCCGGCTGCGATTCAAAAACATCAAACAGAAACTAGTGATCACTAGCGGGTTCAATTCAAAACGTTCCAAACGACTGGGCCGATTTGGATAACATTTTGTGTGTATGTTTCAATGGGTTCCTGGTTGGTTTGAAAACTTAATTAAACGCGGTAGGTTGGTTTCTTGCTACGCGAAGGTTTAGAAAAATAAATTGCACGACTGGATCACACGTACTTGCTCATATGTGCGTTCACATCGTAGAATAAAATTAAAGAAAATTTTAGTGAACATCAAAGCATTTATTCGATTTTTTTGATTTTTTAATGTTTGAATAAAGTACGTTAAATTGTATTGGGTAAAATTATTTAAACGCCATTTTATTTCTTTACGAAATGTAAAACAGTGTTATTTGTTTTTTCAAAATCGTAGGAGCCATTTTTAAATAAAACGGTTTTTTTACAACTTTAAAAAAAATTAAATAAAAAATAATTGAAGAATACAAACTTAAGCACAAAAACAAAGTACATTTAAAAACAAAATTAAAAAAGAATTCACTTACCCGTTTTCAAAATATTGATTTTTCAAAAAAAAAAATTTTTTAATTATTAAAAATACAAAAAAAAGTGTTCGAAAAAAAGTGAATGCAAAATTACTAAAGCTACCTACATCTTCTTGAATATCAATTTTGATTGAAATCGGTTCACGATTTTTTGAGAAAGTCGAAGAAAAAAAAACCGGTCCTATGGGAGGTACCGTCTTTAGCCCGCCATATTATTTTTTTTTCACCAAAATATAATGCATACCTACAGTAGTACACTGATTTTTTTATAAAAATTCTTGGAGCCGTTTTCGAGCAAAATAAGCTTTTACATAACGGTTATATGACAGGTACCGTTAATTTTTGAGCTAAAAAAAAAATTGAAAAATTTCCACTGGAGAATGTTAAAATAACCTTAAGTTCAAAATTTTAAGACAATTGGCCCAACCGTTTAGGCTGCAATCCAAAATACATCCGTACGGACAGACAAACAGACATACAGACAAACAGAGAGGCAGACGGACAGAATTTTGCGAGTAACTCAAATATGTTTCTCAATCATCGTAATGTCATGTTTGATTGTTATCTCAACATTTTTAACCTGCACGAATGCATAACTTGCATTATATTATCTGTAATCACAAGTAAAAAAGGTCGGAAAATTCTACACAGGTACTGCTTTAGGTGTAAATTTCGATTTTTAGGTTAATTGAATTATTTTTATTTATAAACCGTTTTTGACGGAACTTTCAAGGCTGCATATATAGAGATACCTGATTTTTTTAAGGAGTAACTTAGGCTATTTTAAATACCCATTGGTGGCGCTAGGTGGTTCTTTTCGATTTGTTTCATATATAACAACATGTTATATATGAAAAAATGAAAAAATGATAAAATGAAAGTCTGTTGCAAAACTTTGACCCGATAGGTGTCGCAGAGGTGGAAATATTACCGAAAATGTAGTTTTCCGTGTATATATTTTCATATCTGTGGAGCTGTCGCGCCAATAAATTTATTTATTTATTTACATTTTCATATCAACAATAACACGATTAAGTTGGTGGCGTTTAGTTACTGTCACTGCGACTGTAGCGCTGTTGTCGGGATCCAGAAAATGTATGGTAAGCTCGAACAACGTCGGGTGGATCAGCTAGTATTTAAATACATGTTTAATTTATATTGAAAGATCTACTGTGATATATTGCTATCTACTGCGTTTTTATTTATCATATATAATGCGCTTACTCAACTATATGGCCGGCACTGACGAAGATTGGATCTTGTATTTGCCGCTTAACAGTATAGGCAGTAACCTAGTTTGACAACAACCTAATTGCTAGTGTGAAAAGCAAATAAAAAAACAAATAAATAAATTTTTCCTTTTTCTGTAAATCAATAAAATTGAAAAAATGTGCATGGAAACCCTAGTGAATGATTTACTTTATGTCTTTGTTAATCTGGGCCTGGGTTGATTTCCAGAAACAACTTACAAAGAAAGAATGTCAAATGACAAATTGAAAAACGAGGTATTTACATTGTACATGTAAGAGGCTGCCCAGCACAGGTACCTACTTTGCCCTGTCCAATGAGTACTTTTAGCTTGATTGAGTTGGTAGACAACTGAGACTTTATCGGCCATCAGTTTCAAGTCAATTTTATTTTTGGGAACAAACAATTTCGGAAGGTTTTATATCTATGATTTTTTTCCCTTACAATGAGTCTCGATTAAAGTTCTTTAAGGAATTCTTTAATTGAATTTTGTTCTCCTCTAATTTGATAGAAATCATGTTCATTCAATTGATTGATTAAAGAGTCCAGACATTTTTTTTTTTAATTAAACAATTTTGGTTGCTACATATTAATGGTTATAAAAGTTGCTCATTAACAAAAAGACACTTCAATGGCAAGTTTTGATTAAAAAAGAACACTTGATTTATAAATCTAACACAACTGGCGGCGTTAATTGATACGTAAGATGGCAGGCTGTTTATGGGTTAAAAAAATAATTGATTAATAGTTTAATGCATGATGTTTTCAAATATTTAGAAGTTCAAGTGACAACCAAACAGAATGTAAATCTGTCTGTCCAGTCATATTTTTATGTTTTTCTTTTTTTTTTTTTGCCTAAGAAACTTTCGAATATTGTGCGGATCTGTCATACAATTTATTGGCTCGCCAGCTCCTTAGGAGCCAATGCCTAGTGACTTATATTCTCAACCATTCCTGTGTGTGTGTTGTTAATCTGCAAGAATGGAAGGGACCTAAAATTTACTGCCAAGTCCGAACGGCTACATGAGATGAACTTTTTTGAGACCAAATTTTACTCTTGTAGGCTTTGTCAGTTCCTCGCAAGAGGCAGTAACCCGGAAAAAGGTGGATATGGGAAGGAACCCTTCGCCGACACACTAACCACTAAGCCACGGGGAACCCGTCATACAAAATAGAAAATATAGATTTTCTCGAAAACTGCAGACGATTTTGGTTTTTTTATAGGTATAGTATATCATCTGTCTTTTTATCTGCGATTATAGGTACAAAGTATATGATGTCATGTCGCAATTGACGCAAGACGTTCCGAGTAGCATGCATCGACTCGGATCACTATCTACTTGGTGCCAAACTTAACTTTTCGTGCACGGATATTAATGGCGATCAATAACCACGCAGGGAAATTCGATCTTAGACGACTCAAATTTGAAGTGAACGCCACAGCCTATGCTTATAGCGAGAGATTCCCCGAACCCCGAAGACTAATGGCATCTGGCATGCCTGTCAATAACCTATGAAAAACCCAGCGTCGGAGGTGTTGGACTTCTCACAACCCTCTCCGAGAAATCCCTGGTTAAACTCCGAATAAAATGAGATCAAAGATGACACGTTTGAGTTTAAAGTTAATTTTTTCAAAAACTATTCACTCAATTAAAAAACTTTAAGTAAGCTCAATATAAATATAACACTTAATTGTTTTTATCTAATTATTTTTTTTAATTTTAGGTCATTTTTTATAAAATTGCCCCCTCCCCCCCGGCCTAATAGGGGGGTGAAAGACCCCCCTTATATAGTACAAAATGTTTTTATTTACATCTTTCTACAAAAATCCGTTATCAAATCGTCGCGCTACAGTTATCGTACTCTCCCCCGAAAAACGTTTTCAAAAAATGATTTGCTTTCTAATAAAACGCTTTCATCAACTTTTTTTTTTATAATTAACGCGCGCACAAAGGACTCTTTGTTTCCCTTTTAATGTAGAACACACCGCGCGGGCATTAGGTAGATAGAGAGGGGAGAGATAGGAGGTGTCGATTAACATTGATTTTGAATGTTTGCAGATCTAAATGAAGAGGGAAAATCCCGCCGGGAAAACTATTCCAAATTCGTGGTGTTTGGCTAAAAAAAGAATCCCTATATTTCATTGATTTTTCGAAGCATTTAACTCCACATGATTCATATTACCCCATTTGACAATGCTGTATAAATCGGAGTTTAATGAGCTTGACATTCGGTACCATCTACCATTGCAATTGTACAAGAGTATTATCGATCCCAAAAGCACGCATTTTCGATAAGAGAGCTTCATGCCAAACTCTATCAAATGCCTTGGAGATATCAAGAGCAATAATCTTACTTTCACCAAAGCGATATAAAGATTTGTTCCACTGTTCGGTGAGATATGCCACCAGTGGAACGGTTTCTGCGGAAGCCATACTGACGGTCATGGAGAAGCTTTCGATCTTCGAGGTATTCCTTAAGCTGACGGTTAATCAGCGTTTCCATGACCTTAGAAAGAAGGGATGTTAGTGCTATTGGTCGGTAAGAAGAGGGGGAGGATGGGTCAGCTTTCTTAGGGACAGGCTGGACAAATGCTGTTTCTATCTTCTAGGAAAGATTCCACAAGAGTAGGAGCGATGGAAAAGCTTACGCAGTGGCTTTGCCAGTGTGGAAGAACACCTTTTTTATAATAATATTTTGTGTGAAAGCGTTTTCTTGAAAGAAAATCGCTTTCAGAAAACGTTTTCAGGAAAGTACTTTTCAGGTCGTCACACAATGAAAGTTTCGTTTTCAGAAAATTTTTGCTTTCTGAAAGTACCCACTTTCCTTTGATAGTGTGATGACACCTTAATTTAAAAAAAATTAAATTTACTCTGCACCCTCTCCGTTTTCCCGTGTAACGAATTGACATACAAATATATCACAATAAGCAATATTATAGAAAATTTTAATTTCTACAAAATATACCTGAACGTTTTTACCGCAGGACGTAAGCAAAAACCAAAGAAATGTTGAAAATTTTGCAGGTTGCCACAGTTTTTTCACAAGGGAATATACTTGAGGAAATGTTAATTAACCATTAAGTTCCGACCTATGTTGACCTAAAACTACCTGTCGACTGGGCTACATTTGTGTATAAGTTTATTGAAATAAAGAACTGTAAATATCTATCGATGTCAGGTTAGTTTGAAGAAGTCCAAACAAAATTAATAAGACCATCAATGGTTACCAAAAAATAAAAATTCATTAAAGTCTATTCAATTACTAGGCAAGGATATGGAAAGAAAAGCCTACAGGTATGTATTTTTTATACCACTATCCACAATTTATTTAGCAACTTTAATTAAACAAAACTCCATTAACATGTTAACGACATCACGCTTAATAGTATTTCCGAAAAAAGCATATTCATTTAGCAGAACTGTCAATTAAAGAGATTTTTTCTCGATTTTGTATATCATTTGAGCAATATAGCTTGGGAACTGGAACAACTGCAAGGAAAGGTTCTTAGGGAGCCATGTGGTTGCCGTTTATTATATTTTCCGTGTCCACGTTCAGGTAAAATGTAATTACCGAAATCAACGCTTCGCACCAATTTTTGATTTCCGTTTACGCACAAGTTCACGTTCGAAATATAATTTGTTCATGAGCAAGCAAAAAAAAACGAATTAAAAAAACAGATAATGTTTTCCCGTTGGTGTTTAACACGAACCAAAATATATATGGCACAAAATTTCATTCCTCAACCCAGGCATGGCTCAAAGGGTATCTGGATCTTTGCTCTGAAGTAATTTATATTTTTGGATACCAGTATCATATTAATGTCATTTATTTTGTAAACAAACATTTTCGGAGCATTTACAGTACAAACGCCTAGATTCAAACTAAACTTAATCATGTTAATACAGATTTCTCCCGAGGAATAACTTTCTCATCCTTTATATTATTTTATTTCATTTTATCGCATCATAAGGATAACAAAATATCACTGGAGACTGGAGGAGCGATATTAGTTGAACTTTTTCAGAACTTTTTGTGGACAATGTTCCGCAGGGTATAAAGACATTATAAGATAAATAGATATTAATTAATGAAATAGGACGAAAGCTAAATCTAGGTTCTGGTTGACCAACGGATTCAGTTGCAATACTAATTCTGTGGTAATAAGTTAAAAGAGCTTAAGTCGAAATAAGCGGAAATCGTTCTTTTAACTTCACAGGCTTTCCAGTTACCTTATCTTTATTTGGGTCTGGGTCCCATTGCTCTGAGGCAAAAAACTGCCATTAAAAGAGCTTATGTCCATGTGAACAAAAAATGCATTTGCACAACCCAAATCTAACCATAATAACTTAAGTCGTGAGATAAGCTCTTATTCCTTGTGGAAATCATATTAAGTGATTCTTATGGTTGACCCAAGTTATTTTAAATGTACGCAAGATCGAATCATTTGACTGTTTATATCGAAATAAGCCATTTAAAAAAATGCATTTTCAACCATGTTTTTTGAAACAGCTTAAGTTCACACAAGCTATTTTACTACTTTCAAAGGCCACAAAACTGTAGTCTAAAGACGACTTAAGCTATTTTTACGAAAGTACGAAAGCACGGAGTTCTTTAGTGGGAATTTAGTGAATTTGAAAATAGAATCAGTTGTAAGAAGTGCGTTGAATATTAAGATGCTCTTTTGGATAAAATTGCCCCAAATTATATTTTGTAATTTTTTACTGAGTGATTTTGAAAATAGAATCAGTTATAAGAGTAAGTGTACACATTCAGACCTACTGTTATATAATGTGGATGTGGGATGAATCCGTTGCAATTTGCAAACAGTAGAGGTAATGAGATATATTAATGTATTTTCCAGCCTTTTAGATCAATTCCAAACACCGTTAAACATCTCTTTTTCTATGGTGATTGTTGTGCGCGTCAACACAAAAATGGATACGTAACACGTAGCAACAATGTTTATTTTATTTAGCACGAACTCGTGTATTGATATAATTGACCAACCATTTTTGGTACACTCAACACAACAACACAAAAGAAAAACAGTTTAAACTTATAAAAACTATCAAAACCACAATACTTAACGGTTTTTAGTAAAAATGAAGTACGCCACCACACGTCTTAAATAACAAAGAATTTATGAAAAAATATTTCGAAAATTGTAGGACCGGTTTTGATAAAATCGTGTTTTTTATTTTTTTGAAAAACAATTTTGTTTGAGAGTTTTAGAATTTATTAATATACACCTAATTTTAAAATCTGAAATAATTTTTTTTGATAAGTTTTACAAAATATCGAACTTCAAAGAAAAAAAAATTAAAAATTAATTATAAATGGAAAAAACATATTTTTTTTCAAAATTTATTCAGAATTTATTGGCCATATAGGTCTTTTCAAATATAAAATTTGATTGAAATTCATTGAGCCGTTACCGAAAAAGTCAAAAATTAAAAAAAAACCGTTATATGAAAGATACCGTTAATAGACTTTTCATTTTAATTTGGTTTCTATAAGATGGTACTTAATGGCTAAAAAAAAAAATCTCAAAAAATGTTCATCAAAATCGTTGGAGCCGTTTTCGAGAAAAATAAGCTTTTCTTCAACGGTCATATTGTAGGTACCGTTATTTTAAGCCTTAAAAATAAAATTTCAATTTCCCCTCTGACTTCCCTTATAGACCCTATAAAGCGTGTTTTTTAGACGTGTGGTTTTCAATCTGACATTCCTTTTTTCGGAGTTGGTCTTTTTGACAGCTGTCACTTTATGCTCAGTTTGGTTTGCCATTTCAAAATTAATAGACTTACTTCTAGACAAGGTTTGCAAATCGTGCAAATTTATTTCCAAAATAATGGTTCGGTTCGCGCGACGCATCGCGTGCTGCGTCCAATATTCGGTCGACATAATCGCCCAGCAGAGTCGGTAATTAGAGCAACCATTGATCGGTTTCAAACCACGTTTACTCTAGTGGATAATGCACATCTTCAGAGACGCCGTACAGTGCGCACCGAAGACGCTATTGCTGCTGTGGAGCAGAGTATCGAAGAAGACCCAAATGAGTCCATCCGCCACTTTATTGAAGATTTTGCCGAAAGATCTTGGTTTGCGGCTTACAAAATCCAACTCGTGCAAGAATTGAAGTCGAACGACCATCACGCCCGTCACACGTTCGGTGAATGGGCCCAAAACAAGATGGCCACCGATCCCGATTTTCACAAGAAATTTTTTTTCAGCGATGAAGCTCACTTTTGGTTGAATGGGTACGTTAATAAGCAAAATTGTCGTATTTGAAGAGATAATAATCCACACAAAAGTAACTGTTTGGTGTGCTCTATGGGCAGAGGTAATCATTGGTCAATATTTCTTCAAAAATTAAGCCGGCCATAATGTTACAGTCAATGGGAAACGCTATAGAGCCATGATTAATTACTTTTTCGTGCCTGAATTGGAGGATGTTGGCGTGGACGACCTTTGGTTCCAACAAGACGGCGCTACATGCCATTCAGCCAACGAATCAATTTATTGAAGGAAACTTTTGGGGAGCGCATTATCTCGCGTCGTGGGCCTGTGGGGTGGCTTCCAAGATCGTGCGATTATACACCACTGGAGTATTTTTTGTGGGGTTATGTAAAGTCCCTTGTCTACGCATATAAACCCGAGACGATTGACGCCTTGGAAGAGAATATTCGGCGCATTATTGCTGACATATGGCCCTAATTGCGGCAAAAAGTGGTCGAAAATTGTCCCTCTAGGCTGGAATTTATTTGAGCGCCGCGGCGGGCTACTTACCCGAAATAATTTTCAAAACATAATGACAAACCCTTATCTTTATAATAAGATAAGATTAATTTGGCTACAAAAATCCTATCAGCCGTTACCGAACAAGTCAAAAATAAAAAAAATTATATGAAAGATACTGTTAATAGTGTTTTCGGTTATATGGCAGGTACCATTGTTTTTAGTCTTAAAAATAAAATTTCAAAAACCCCTCCGAGGATTGCCAAATGTGTGTTTCGAGGTAATCGCGTTTAGCAGTCTAAGCTGCAGATCAGTATACAGAGAGACAGACTGACAGAGATATTTGTTGTTACAATCTTTTTAAGCTTCTTTATTATCGTTATGTCATGTTTGGTTGATCTCAATTTTTTGTATGTTCATGAATTCTAAACTTGCCTTATAGTACCTACGAGTATAATCCTAAGTAAAAAGCGAAGGAAGAATGCCGTTGACTCTTGCGAAACTACAATTTTTCTTGCGATTTATAGGGACTATAAGGCAAGTTATACATTCGTAAAAAAAATTCTAACAATCAAACATCACATTACGGTGATAGAGAAGTAAGAAAAAGTAGGTCAAGAAATTCCGTCCGTCTGTCTGTCTGTCCGTATCGATTTCTACACTGAACCAAATTCTTACGTAAATACAACGAAAACTTTGAATTATACAACGATTAAAAATTAAATAAATTTATTAAGGAGCCAAGGCCTATTGATTTATACTCTAATCCATTCCTGTGTGTGTGTTGTTAATCTGCAAGAATGGAAGGGACCTACAGTTTACCGCCGAGTCCGAACGGCTAGATGAGATGCACTTTTTCGAGACAAATTTTACTCTTGGAGGTTTTGTCAGTTCCTAGCTAGAGGCAGTACCCCAGAAAAAAAGGTGGCTATGAACTGGATTTGAACCCAGGCTCCTTCGCTTAGCAGTCCGACACACTAACCACTAAGCACTTCAACAATACAACGATTAATTCATTAAAATTCAGCCAATTATTTGCTTTGTTTTCTTAATGAAAAGCATTTCGTGCAATAACGTAGCCGTTTACTAAACAACGAAATTTTGGTAGATTTAACGATTTTTTTTTATAACTAACGCACGCACAAAGGATTATGTGTTTCCCTTTTAATGTAGAACACACCGTGGGCAATATGAAGATAGGGAGGGGAGAGATAGGAGGTGCCGATTCACATTGGTTTTGAATGTAAGCAGATCAAAATGGCAAGGGAAAATCGCGCCGGGTAAACTATTCCAAATTCGTATTGTTCGGCTAAAAAAAGAATCCCTATATTTCACGGTACGTCCGGAATTGGGCTCAAGGGTGAACTGATGAGCTTTCCTTGCGAGACGAGTATTACGGAATAAACTTTTAAGGGGTGGAATGCAGCTGGCTACTTCAAGTGAGCATTTTTTGTACAAGAAACGATAAAATAAGGAAAGACGTGAAACATTGCGTCGGTGTTCGAGAGGGGCAATTGTTTCAGCGGCAGTTCTATTTCCTATCAATCTTTACGCTCGATTTTGTATTCTGTCAAGGTGAAGCGATGTTTGCGAAGCACCTGCCCAGAGGTGGGAGTTATACTCGAGTTTAGGGCGTAAAAAACTTTATAAATTGTAGTCAGATCAGATGGGGAAAAATACTTCTTACACCGATACAGAAAACCTAAGCACCTAGCAGCATTCTTAGCGATTTCAAATATATGGTCGTTCCAACGGAGGTCGTCTTTGACACACATACCGAGTACTGAGAGCTTTTAGGTTTCTTCGATGTAAGTGCCATTCATGGACAATGGCATTGGGGGTATGTTTAGCTTTAACGACAGAAGAAAGCATTGAGTTTTCGAAGCATTAAACTCCACACGATTCCTATTAACCCATTTAACAATGCTGTATAAATCGGTGTTTAATGGGTTTGCCATACGGTAACGTTGCAATTGTAAGTCCGAAGGCGAAGGACGTGAATTATCGAACGAATGTGAAAAGCTGAGGGTAGAGTCGTCAGCAAAACAGTTAAGTGGATTAGAAGTAACAGACAGAAGATCATTTATAAAAATGAGGAAAAGAGTCGGAGACAGAACAGAGCCCTGGGGCACACCAGCATTTATTTTGAGGGAATCAGACATGAATCCGTCCAATACAACTTGTATAAGATAACTTCTAATCCAACGAACAAGAGTATCATCGATCCCAAAAGCACGCATTTTCGATAAGAGAGCTTCATGCCAAACTCTATCAAATGCATTGGAGATATCAAGAGTAATAATCTTACTTTCACCAAAGCGATGTAAAGATTTTTTCCACTGTTCGGTGAGATATGCCATCAGATCACCAGTGGAACGGTTGCTGCGGAAGCCATACTGACGGTCATGGAGAAGCTTTCGATCTTTGAGATATTCCTTAAGCTGACGGTTAATCAGCGTTTCCATGACCTTAGAAAGAAGGGATGTTAGTGCTATTGGTCGGTAGGAAGAGGGGGAGGATGGGTCAGCTTTCTTAGGGACAGGCTGGACAAATGCTGTTTTCCATCTTCTAGGAAAGGTTCCAGAAGAGTAGGAGCGATGGAAAAGCTTACGCAGTGGCTTTGCCAGTGTGGAAGAACACCTCTTCAGAAGAATATGGGGTATACCATCCGGGCCAGCGGATTTGTGTATTTTGAGATCTTTGAGAACTCTTGCTACTGTACGAATGCGGAAGAAAATCTGTCCCATGGAAAAATTTACATTCTCAAGTAAAGGAGGGGCAACGTTGCTTTGAGGCAGGGTGAAGCTGGCAGCGAAGTGGGCGGCGAGCAAGTTTGCCTTCTCTGAAGAGTAAACAATTGGTTTGTTATTGTCGATGAGCGTTGGAACCGAAGATGTCGAGGAGTTTTTGTTTATTGAAAGAAACTGCGTTTTCTTGACTAATTAAAGAAAAACGTTTTGACTGGAAGATTTACTTATGTACATTATGTAGCCAATTTAATTTGAATTTTTTTCGAAAAACATTTTTTTTGTATTTTTATAACTAAAAAAAAAATCAAGATATGGTTTAGTTTGTATTCTTGTAGTTTGTATGTATTTTTTGAAAAAAAAAATGTTTTTTTTTATTGTGCCTACGATTTTGAAGTAAAATTTCGTATTTATTCTCAATTTTCAAAAATTTTAAATGGCGTTTAAATTGTACTTAATTTTTTTAAACAATCAAAACTCGAATCGAATGAAAACAAATGTGTTTCAAATTTTATTCGATGATGTGAACGCTCAACGCACTTGCGATCCAGTCTTAATTTAATTTTGTTTTTGTAACTTTATGATCAATCGCAAATGAATAAACTCTTGAAAATTGCCTGCCAAAATCTTTAAAAATATAAAAATTGTTTATACAATTTTCAAAATACTTTTTTTCGTAAATGTATTGTTTTTTTTAGACGTGTGATGGTATATTTTATCTTTTTACTAAAAACTATTACGTGTTGTCAGTGTTATGGTTTTGACACCTCTTAATAAGTTCGGATCGTACTATTTTTTACTTACATATGCCTTGTTTATGTCAAAGCTTATCATAAGAGTGAGTGCGTGCGACCATTTCGTTTAATTTGGTTATCCATTTCGGGAAACGCATTCAAAAAATACAAAAACTACAATTTTTTTCTTCTAAACGATTTTTATAGAATTTTTTTTAGTGCAGGCTGCAAGATAACGAACTTACCAAATAGTATAACCTGATTCTATACTTTTCTTTCATTATTTTGCGAACGTTTTTAATTATTGTACAAAATTTTCGACAAACAACGAAAACATTTAATTGTCCAACGAAACTATTCCTTAATTATAAGTATTTAAACAAAAAATGATAAAGTTACACGAAAACGCAAAAAAAAGTTCAATGAATATTGTGCATTGAATTATGAAAGTTTTCGTTATTATAAACATAGTCTCATGACAGTCTAGAGAAACAATTAATGAATGCACTTTCATTGATTGAATTAAACATTTATTAAGCAACGAATATTTTAAATGAAGTTTTTCGTTGTGCCAATGAATTTTTGGTTGATTTAAAGAAAAGTCAGTTAACGTAACGATTTTTATAAGTCTACGAAAAATATTATTTTCTGTGTACAGCCTAAACGGTTGGGCCGATTTGATTCAAACTTGATATATAGTATTTTTAGAGTGCTCTACCCGACTGTTTTTCGAATTGGCATTCTAGCTTAAAACTAACGGTACCTGGCATATAACTTTTAATGAAAAACTTATTTTTCTCGAAAACGGCTCCTACGATTTTGATAAAACTTTCAGAATGTTGTTTTCTATGCAAAATCTATCTTTTAGTTTTAATGGATTTTCCAGAAAAAAGTTTTATAACGTTACCTCCCATATGACCGGTTTTTTAAAAATCAAACTTTCTCGTTAACTAATTGACGGATTTTGATGAAATTTTCAAAATATGTAGTGTTTTATTTTTAATAATATTACTAATTAAAATTTTCAAAGACTTTATTTTTAATTTTTAATATTTTTTTTTTAAATCATTTTGTTTTTTTAAATTGACACTCAAAAAAAATTTAAAATGTGTTTTAATTTTTTGAAAAAATTGGTCGAACGATTTTGAAATGAAAAATTCATAAAATAGAAAACAGCAAAAGAAATAAGAAAGCTTACAACATTTTTTTCCAAAAAACGTTATGAATTGTGTTTTTTTGATTTCATAAAAATTTTATTTTCCCCCAAATTTTGTTTTATATTGCTCGGTCGAACCCTAGCCACTAGTCTGATGAAAGCAAACTTCATTATTTTTATTATTATTTATTTATCGTTATTTATTTTAAAGCATTTCATGATCATAACAGCATACAGCAAACAGAATTAATATTAAGGACGCCTTTGATAAACACATAAACACGCAGAAACAACTAACAAATAAAAAAAAATACTCGATTATCTACTGAATGCACAAATTTCATAAAAGAAAACCAAATTGTACACCTGCATAGAAACAACCACTGTGTTAAGTTTTAATATTGTCTATACCCACCCGCTTCACAGTGGTTAGAATAGGTTTAATTACCTTCCTTCCAACCTTATTATAAGTAGGTACATAATATCCTAAATAAATTCCATGAATACCCCCAACATGAATTTATCGATCCCCCAAACATAATTAAGCTACCTATTTTAATTAATTTTATTTAAAAAAGGAAATTATTGTTAAATATATCTTATAGATTATACCTAGGTATACCTATACTTAGTCTTGTTTTTAAATTTTAATGGACGATGTGTCGAGTTAAATAACTATAATTTTGGCCTAATATTTTTAAATTTCCACTTATATCATCAGTAAAATCCGGATAAATATATTAGGTCCGCAATAAATAAATTGTACGACTGGATCGCACGTACTTGCTCATGTGCGGTCACATTGTAGAATAAAATTTAAGAAAATTAAAGTCAACATCAAAGGATTTATTCGATTTTTGTGACTTTTGGTTGTCGAATAAAGAACGTTAAATTGTATTGGGTGAAATAATTTAAACGCCTTTTTATTTCTTTTGGAAATGCTAAAAAGGTGATTTCTTTTCAAAATTGTAGGAGCCGGTTTTTGAATAAAACTTTAAAAAAAATATTCAAGAATACAAACTTAAGCACAAAAATAACATACATTAAAAAAAAAATTTAAAAAAAATTCACTCATTTTCAAAATATTGATTTTTCAAAAAAAAATCGCAAATCTTTATTTGTCCATATTGAAAATTGATAAAAAAAAATATTTAAACTGTTTTAACTTATTGGCACAGAATTATTCCTTAATATTAAAAGTAAGCTCATATTTACCCCTAGCCATTGTATTATCTCAAAAATAACTAAAACGGTTCTGGTTAAACTGTTTATTAAATTCAATTTTGGATTGAAGGTCCGCTTTTCGAAATTTCGTTATTTATTTCTTCGAATCCACCCGGAAGACCTAGACGCTTACATGGGTGGTGCATGCAATTAGAAGAAGACCTTGAAAAACTGAAGCCAGCTATAGCTAGGGACCAAGCTGGCTGAAGAAGCTTGTTGGTTGAGGCCCAGATTGAATCAGGGACTGTAAGACCACTTAGGCTAAGGTTCTTCATCTAAGGAGACTAAAAATGGGTTTATTTCTGCAATATTAACAGCCATATTATTCACACGATTCAAAACTAGTTTTAAGGTAAAATTAGTTCTATGGGGGTTTCGAGATTCAGTTTTTGAACAAATCGGTATTATTCAAACAAAAATTAACATCTAAAACATGAACTAGTACTAGTTTTGGATAGAACTCTAGAAACATGTAAAACCAGAAATACCTAGTTTTAATGACATCAAAACTAGTTTTCAAACCTTTTTGTATTATTCATACCATAAAATAAAATCGGCAGGTCAACAAAAATAAATCAATTACGAAACGTCAAAAAACAATTTGCTGCGTTAATATTCTAAAGATTATACGTACATGAAATACGGTATTTCGGGAACTGGATATCAAGAATTTTTTGGGTGAAGATGACGATTGGATGCTGATGAGATTGAAGAGACATTACCAATGGGATGACAGAGATGACAGACCAAAGCACAAGTGTACGTGACAAGCGGAAGCAGTGGAGTCGAGGGTAAGTCCACGTCATTTGGTCTTGTTGCTTTTCGTTTTGGTGCCAAGCTATTCAACACAACGGGTTTTCTTTAAAAATAACCAAAAGTAGCTTGAATTTTAATTTGTGCTGTCAAAATTAAAACAGTTATTTCAACAAAACTAGTTTTATAGTCAAAACTAGAAATTTGTTTGAAAACCCGAACTAGTTTTTTCTTTGGAAATATGTAAATAATACCGATTTTTTGTTTAAACTAGTTTTGATTAATTTTGATAGAACTGGAAACAAAACTATTTTCATTTCTAGTTTTAAAAAATGTGAATAATATGGCCGTAAGAGTTAAAAAATATATAAAAATAACTCGAAATTCCTTTAAAAATTGACAGTAATATGGTAAAACTTCAAACAATAAAATCCTTGCAATCCAACCTGTGTGTATGTCCCGCATTATTTAAGAATTACTTGCAAAACATTGAGTAGAAAAGCCCTAGAAATTAGAATCCATGTGAAATTGCAATTTTGACATTTGAACAGGTAGTGCCTACATATTTTTCGAACTAATTGTGTTAGCAGATTAGACAGGCAGAATTGTGATGACGCAAAATTACTGTTGACCCATGGAATAACATCCATCTAACATTTTCATAAACGGGGCAACATCTGCATATTATTTGGGAAATCCGATTTTAATTCGTGCCGTGGATGTTATGCATTTTAATAGAAATTGGTAGCTTAGATTGTCAATGAAGAGTCAGTTTCGAAAAACATCAAAGTTTAAATTCATATTACTGCGACAGAATAAATTAAGAGTTGGTTTGTGACTTTTGAATGTCAGCAAAGTTAACGTGAATGATTCGTATCCAATACATAGTTTTGATATGAGCCTCTTTTAAATTAGCAATAATTTAAGTTTCAAACAAACTGTAAAAATATCGTAACCGCAATAAATATTGAAGTGTTGTGTAAAGTTCAACAGTTTGTGGCTGCAGTTTAATAATAATAGTTTCTAATAAATATCTATCTATATTGCATGACTGGATCGCACGTACTTATCTGCACAGATTGGCAGTTTCGAATAAAATTTAAAAAATACATAAAAAAAATGTTATGCAATTTTTGTTCGATAAAATATTTGTCAGTGGAATAATTTAAGCGCACCATCGAAATATGGTAGATGGTAATAACTCAATCGACTTTGTTTCCATCGAAGTGAAAATAAGACCGATTTGAAGTTTTCTACTTTATTTCCCAAATTGAAGGAAATTATGTCAAAGAAAAAAATTGGCAATAAAAGCCACTTAGGTAAGAATAACAAAATTTGGAGATACATATATCTCACATTGAAAAATGTCAGTGTGAAGTAGGTATAAGTATAAGATTTGGAATAGGTGCAAGTTTGAGTTTATGAAAAGAATTCAGTTTCCGATCTTATAAAGCCAACCCTACAGAGCAAATTTGGGAAAAGCACAAATAAGTTAGGAACTCATGCAACTCCATTATTGAAAGAACCAAATTTTTGCATGATCAAAAATTACGGCAAAAAAAATCGGCAATGTCCGAAAAGCAGTAAAAATTGTTCGTCATTCGTAAAAATATTAAAAACTCACCAATGACAAATCTGTTGTCTACTTATCAGAGAAGGCAGACTTGCTCTCAGCCCATTTCGTTGAGAGCTCTACGTTAAATCACAGCAACGTTACCCCTCCTGTACTTGAAAATGTAAATTCTTCCATGGGACAGATTTTTTCCGCACCATTGCTCCTACTCTTCTGGAATCTTTCCAAAGGTCATGGAAAAGCTGATTAACCGTCGAGATAAGGAATATCTCGAAGATCAAAAGCTTCTACATGACCGTCAGTATGGTTTCCACAGCAACCGTTCCACTGGTGATTTGATGGCATATCTCACCAAACAGTGGAACAAATCTTTTTATCGCTTTTTATCGGTGAAAGTAAGATTATTGCTTTGATACCTCCAAAGCATTTAATAGAGTTTGGCATGAAGCTCTCTTATCGTAAATGCGCTTTTGGGATCGATCGATCTTTGTTCAAGTCTGATTCTCACAAAATATCGATGTATCGATGCAAGAAGTTTTATTCCCCTTCCGATCTGCCTACAATTAATAAAGCGTTTAAGCACCCAAAACTCGAGTATAACTGCCACCTTTGGGCAGGTGCTTCTCAAACATCGCTACACTTGCTCTATAGAATATAAAATAGAGCGTTAAGATTAATAGGAAATAGAACTGCCTCTGGTCATATTGACCTTATTACCATCTATCTTATTTCACGGTACCCGCACCATCAAGCATTCTGAACATCCTTACGTTCCGAGGAGTATCGACTCGGATCACTATCTTCTTTGTCCAAAAGTTCGAGTATGGATACCAACATGAGTTGTTAGGCGGTCAACACCTACGCAGAGGAAATTCAATGTTGGACGACCTAAAATCGGAATCGAAACAGCTTATCCTGGTTGCGCTTATTCCATGAGCTAGCGAAAAATCCTCTGACTAAAAATATAAACTCCAAATGGCTTACATGTCAACAAGGCATAAATAATTGTGGCGTCAGAAGTGTTGGGCTTCTAACAACCACCACCAAGAAACCCCTGGCAAACGAAGCCAAAATTGAGACCGGAAACTTGCAGTCACGCTGGAGAAGACCTGGTCTGGTCAGATGCAAAAACAAACTCATCTGCGATATTTCTTTTTATTGTAATTATTAAAAATATAAAAGAGTTTTTCGAAAATAAGTATTTCATTGTCAAATTACTTTAGCCACCTACTTTTTTCAGAATATAAATTTTGATTATAATTGTTATCGAGAAAGTCGAAGACAAAAACGGTCCATGTGAGGTACAGTTTTTAACCCACCATCTCAATTTTTTTTCAACAAAACATAACACTGTAAAGTACAGAATACAGATTTATAAAAAATTTGGAGCTGTTTCCGAGAGCAGTTTTCGAGAAAAATAACAGTTATATGATGTATTATCCACACAAGAATTAGATCAGGGCATATGAAGAGGCGGAAAAGATAAATTTACACAAATTTTATTGAGTGTTAAATTTCAGTCCATAACTTACATTAAAATACCCATAAGCTTAATTACTTAAAAGAGAATAGGCGTCCTGTTTTTATATTAAACAAGCTTATGTATAATACTCGCATAAAGTTTTTTTTTCAAAGAGTTTTTTATGCTTAATTGGTTTGGATATCTACATCTTGCTGAGCGTCAAATCATGATTGTAATCGGTGAAGCAGTTCTCGAGATAGTCAAAGAAAATCGGGAATAGAATGTACGACAAGTTTATTGAGGAAGCAGAATCGTCAATATACAGAACTTACTATAGTAGAGTAAACCACTTCTTAGACCAAAAGACCTTATTTCTTGGCTGACAACACCGCAGACAAAATCAGTTTGATTTTTAAAGTAAGAGGCGAATTCATCGGTCTTAACTTTATTCCTCATTGTCCAGATCTTCCTATTTTGTGTGATTTATGTAATCGCAGAGAACGAGAAGACGTTTTCCACTTTTTGGGAGTTTGTCCAATTCTCAAAGAATTCCGTAAGCGATACTTTGGAGCGGAAACCCTTAATTTAGAAGAATCGATAAATTTGTTAAATGGAGAACGAGGTTAAGACCTTTTATACAAGTATTGTTTGAACGCGTTTCGGTACAGAAGATGTATAGTTCATGAAAGTTTTTGAAGATTCGAAAATTGTTAAATAAAGTAATGAAATATTTTATATTAGTTTTTCTTTAATGTGTATACACATAATTTATAATGCAAATGTCAGTCTGGTAGACGGCCTCAGGCCAAGCCATTTAAAGACTTATGACATATAATTTATACAAAGAAAATTGTGAATTGTATTAAACATATTTTTTTTTGAAGTCAATAAACTAACTAACTAAACTAGTCAAAGAAAAAAGACTGTCCTGTGGGGTGTACCGTTATAGAACAAAAAAATTCAATCTAACTGAAAGATGTATTGTTGTAAAAAAAAGAGTTGGTTGTCTGTAAAGTCGGTTTACGGACGATAATTATACATGATAACGTCATAGGAAAGAAAACATTGATGGCGGGAAAACCAACATAAATCACACCATATACAATTCCACTTATCACGTCAAAAAAATCTATTATTTAGTAATTGTACTTTAGTACTACTACTAATTACTAAGTCTAGTACCAAATCCAGTATTAAAAAATATAATTGTACTAAATTCTAGTACTAAGTTTTAAAAATCTAGTATCTAAAATACTATTGTACCAACAACCTAGTACCAAACGGCACCAGTTTTATATTTAACTATCAGTACCCGGCGGGCGTTACTACGCTCTAGAGAGAAACATGTTTTAATGTCAAATGCAAAAATTACGCTTGCGGGAAAAACATGATCCCTGGACAAAACTATATTTACTCTGTAAATTCCATTAAAATCTGTTGGTTTAGGAGTACATACTCGACATACATACAAACATACATCTGATGCTCGCCTGGTGCTCAGAATACATTTGCGATGGATTTTTGTCACAATTCAGGCTCGGTGCACACTTGCGTCATTTTGACGTGGCTGCGCCGCAGTGGTGAAACTTTTGCGTCTTACAGTACTCACAAATAAATAGAGATGCCGCCGCGTCATTCGTAATGTAAGACGAAAAAGCGTCACCGCTGGCTGGTCAAAATGACGCAAGTGAGCACAGAGCCTCAGAGTCACGAAAAAATGACCCGGAAACCCTCTCGTTAAATCCACATACCCCAATATCTACATATATTTTCTACTTTAACAAAACTTCGCCTATTTTGTATTGTTTTATCAGCATGAGTCTTGTCAGTATGAGTCATGTTTTTTCGTATATGTAGTCATCGATTTATAAGACGTTATTTTTTCAAAAATAGCACCCTTAAAGTTTTATTAAAATCGTTTTCGAGAAAATCAAAATTAAAGATTGTATGGCAGGTACCGTTATTTTTCGACCTAGAGCAAAATTTAAAAACATTCTACGAGATACTACCAAATAAATACTAAATACCAAGTTTTTTGCATGAATCCATGATTTGCCTATATGGTACTATAATCGCAAGTAAAAAAATAAATTTCACGACTCGATCGCACGTACTTGCCCGTATGTGCGGTCGAAGCTTCGCATAAAATTTGAAAAATATTAAGGGAACATCAACATTTTTTTCGATTTTCTGACATTTGATTGTCTGAAAAAAAGAACGAAAATAGTTTTCAGCGGAAAAAAATTAAACGTCTTAAACGCCTTAAAATATGAAAAAAAGGTTGAATTTTTTTCCAAAATCGTAGGATCGGTTTTTAAATAAAACGATATTATTTTAAAAACATAAACTAATTTAAAATTAAATTAAAAAATTAAAAAAATTATTCAAGAATGCAAACTTAAGCCAAAATATAATTTAAAAACAAAATTAAAAAAAAACTCCATTTACCCGTTTTCAAAATATTGATTTCTGGAAAAAATTAAGAAAATGGTTACAAATACAAACAAAAAAAGTTTTCGAAAATATTTTAAAATAAAATTACTTAGGCTACAAACATGTTCTTGAATATCAATTTTGATTGAAATCGGATGACCAGTTTTCTAGAAAGTCGAAGAAAAAAAAACGGTTCTATGGGAAATAACGTTTTTAGCCCACCATGTCATGTCTGATTGTTAGAATTTTTTTGTTTTGTTAACGAATGAATAATTTACCTTATAGTCCCCATAAACCGCAAGTAAAAACTCTTTGACGAACTTTTAAGATATGTATGAACCTTCATAATAAATGTTAAAGTTTGCTAACATCAATACCAAACTCTTTTCGTTTCTTAGAAAATGGATCATCATAAGTAATTGAAAAGAATTTTTTATCATCGAAACGATTTTTCTCATCCTTCCAACGGATGAGGATGTTTACTAATGGGATAAGATGTTTAAAACTTACTCTTCTCGTAAAGTTGAAGCAAAATATTGACCGAAAACTGAAAGGGTTACACAAAATACGTTTGACTCTTTTTTTTCAAGAACTTCAATTCCCGGTTATCATCTTCGAGGACCATACGAAATGGCATTGAACCCTTTTCAAATAATCCACATTCACACTTATGATCTATAAAGCATAGTGTGGAAAATACATACTTGTGAAATTTAACATCGAACTGGTGCGGAAGTCAATAAGAACGCTCAATCAAATCCATACCCAAAGAAATTTTTTAATATAATAAATTAAAAAAAAAATCAATTGAATTGCTTGAAAAATAAACTGATAAGTTCTCGAAAACCCATAGGATAAAAACTGTGTTGTGATTTGCAAATATGTTTGATGGCATATTACACAGAATCGCAATGCAATAATGTCATTAATTTTTACTGGGGACACGTGGAATTTATGTTAAACATTCTGACAAAGATTTTTATATAAAATGCTCACTTTTATGGAATTTTGAAGGATACGTTACACATCCAACATTACATTCAGCGCATAGTGAAAAACAGAATACTGTAAAGGTTTTTTTTTTGGAAACCCAATGCTTCTAACCAAAGTAATCTTCCGGGCGATGTCATTCCAGAGAGTCATGGATTTGACTTATTTTGCAAACCTACGTACACTTGCAATGGAAAATGTCACACACGTGTTTGAAAATTAAGTAGGATATATTTAACTCATGTTTATCGAGGAATTTTATTCTAAAAAAGAAAAAAAACTAGGAAATTATATAAAGAGAACATTTTTCAATACCTACTTCTAGACTTTCTAAAAATAAAAAAATCCCTCATACGCCACAGAGTATACCATCCACACTGAAAGCAGTTTTAACGTTCACTAAATCTGTGTAAAAAAATTATTGTAACTGTAAGTAAAATAACAATAAAATTTCTATGAATTTTTAATTCAAAGCACAGATTTAGTGTTAAAACTTCTCCCAATTTCCGTGGTACACTGGGGCGTATGCGTGATTTGTTTTATTGTATTGTAGACCTAAAATAAGCATCAGAAAACAAAACCACTTTCTTCGTTAGCTAAACAAATTTATTGATTTTTTTAAGTTAATTTTTGTTTTAACATCTTCTTGTTCTTCTTATTGTATATAAACTGCAGTCTATATACAATGGTTCTTCTTTTATCTTAAAATGAATATGTGTATGGGTTATTATATTTTTTATGGATTCTAAACTTGCAGACTGATTTTGTTGAAATTTTTTAGCAATCTCTGTGTTAGCTCAGCTTGTGATCATTAATTTTTTTAAATTTCAATAGCTTGACCGATTCACCGGTTTACAGTGGAAAAATATTCGGAATAAATTGAACTGATTTTTACTTGTCTACCTATACTGAAAACGAATTGGTAAGCAAAAGTCATTTCTTAGTTTCAGTTTTCAAAATAACCGTTATCTTCCGAATAAAACGGTTGTTACCTACTTAACCTTGATAATGCTTACACTTACCTAGTTAGTTAGCTTCAAATGCTTAAGATGTTGTGTTTAAATACTCTGTTCTGTATAATTAAGTGATATATACATAAGTGCTGCAAGTAAATAAAATTGCACGACTGGATCGCACGTATTTGCTCTTAGGTGCGGTCACAGCTTGAAATAAAATTTGAAAAATATTAAGGGAACTTCAAAGATTATATTTGATTTTTCTGACTTTTGGTTGTTTGATAAAAGTACGTAAAATAGTTTTCAGCGGAAAAATTTAAACGCCATTTTATTTCTTTAAAAAAATGTGAAAAATTGTGAATTTTTTTTTCAAAATCATTAGAGCCGTTTTTTAAATAAAACGGTTTTGATTTAACAACTTTTTTTTTAAATTAAAAACAATAATTCAAGAATACAAACTTAAACACAAAAATAACGTACATTTAAAAACACTTACCCGTTTTCAAAATATTGATTTTTCAAAAAAAAAAAAAATTAAAACTTATTAAAAATACAAAAAAAAAGTTTTCGAAAAAAAAATAATGCTTAATTATTTAAGTTACACACATCTTCTTGAATATCAATTTTGATTGTAATCGGATCACCAGATTTCGAAAAAGTCAAAGAAAAAAAACCGGTCCTATGGGAGGTACCGTTTTTAGCCCACCATATTAAATTTTTTTTCACCAAAATATAATGCATAATAATAGGAAAATGTCACGGAAATGTGTGAATAATCCCTACAATTTTGTTACATATGTTTATTTCGTATTTATTTAGTATTTATTTATTTTATTTATCGCTTCACAAAGAGAATAAATTCTTCATTTAAAGCGAAGAAACGCAATGAAGCTGAGTCTAAGTCTGCAAAAATCTCGCAGCCATAGCTAAAAATGGGAATAATTGCTGATTTTACTAGTTTAATCTTGACCTTTACGGGTAAAAATGGTCCAGTGGGGGAAAGATTGCGCAACAATGCTATTAACATGGTTGCTCCAAGACTGTTAAATATTATTCCAAGGTTTTTAAATTTCAAGACCATTTCAACCTGTTATCCATTTAACAAAATTGGAGGGAAATCTGAAAAAACTATCAGAATTTAATAGCAGCTGGTTTTGGAATGACCACTCAACTATTGATGCTAGATCCTCATTTATTTTTGCAATGACATCTACAACAAGACTGGTAGGGAAGTCGAAACACAACTGCATAACACATCGTCGGCATAAATATGGTAGTTGCAGTGGTTAATTACGGATGGCAGATCATTTATAAATATTAAGAAAAGCAGAGGTCCGAGAATCGAACCTTGCGGTACTTCTCTTGTTAAAGGTAAATAAGAAGATAGATTATTGTTATACGAAATCAGACCGATTATTTAAATAACAAAAAAATTATTTAACTGCACTACTAGAAAAATTGAACAGATTAGATAGCTTTTTACATAGGATAGATGGTTCGACAGAATCAAATGCCTTTGAAAAGTCTAATAGCGTAACTAGGGTTAGATTATTTTTATCTATCGCTTCTCGAATATCATTTGAGACCTTCAACAAGACATATCTAAACCCAGATTGAAAAGCATTTAATAAATTTAAGCTTTCAATATGCTCCTTGATTTGTTTGCTGACAGTTACCTCAAAGACTCTCGACAAGAAACACAAAATAGCTATTGGACGATAATCATTCACAGATCTTGAGCTCTTCGGTATGGGAACTATTTTTGCCCGTTTCCATACGGTCGGATAGATGGATAAGTGGTTAAGATGGAATTAAAAATGTAATTTATTTAGTTAGTTTAGTAAGCACTCTCTTTATCGCCTACAATACAAAAAGCCTATTCCTACTACTTCAACGAAAATATAAAATACCAAAATAAGATCTGTGTCCCACATTTCTGTTGTAATCATTGTGCTACAGATTTGAAAAGTTGGATGAATGGCAAAAAAAATCATTTTCTTTCACAGTGCTAATGCAGTGGCGAGAATCTACCAATCACGTGACGGATTGTTATTTCTGTCAACTTATCAACTCATGTATTTGAAAGAGGCAGAAGTGTTTCTAAGAAGAAGAAGAAAGTAATAGTTTATCTAAATACCATCGGCTATTCACCCTCTGCCGCACAGCAATCTTCACCCGATTCCCAAATATCCTAACATTGACGACGAAGATGTAATCTCACTTACTTCACCATCAATTTCGTCAATGTCAGAATACGAAGGACCTATTACATCATCACAGCCCCATAGGATAAAGTAAGCTGAAATAAATGATCTAGTAAGGGACTAAGAATTGGCAAAGAACAAAGCAGAACTTCTAGGCTCACGACTGCAACAATGGAACCTTTTAGCAAGCGGTGTGATTATAACGTCATTTTACACAAGACAAAAAGATTTGACCCAATTTTTTTAAATGGCTGAAAGTTTAGTTTTTTGTAAAGAAGTCAGTGGTTTGATGGAAGTCCTTGATATTGCACATAAAAAGGATGAATGGAGACTTTTTATAGATAGCTCTAAGTTAAGCTTAAAACGTGTTTTGTTACATAACAGAAATATTTTACATTCGACTCTTATGAGTCTTATGAAAATATGAAAACCCTTTTGCTGCGGATTAAGGATGAACACCAATAATCTGCGGGGATTTGAAAGTCGTAACTCTGCTCCTTGGACTTCAACTTGGCTACACGAAATTTTATTGTTTTATTTGCGAATAGGATAGTCATGAAAAAAACGAGCATTATAAAAGAAAGATATGGCCTCATCGTCAGTCACTTCAACCTGGGCAAAAAAATTTAAAAATGACCCTTCAGTTGACCCACAAAAAGTGTTACTTCCATCATTGCATATAAAGTTAGGCCTGATGAACTTTGTTAAGGCAATGGACAAAAATTAAGCTACTTTTCAATACCTTCGTCAAAAATTTTCAAGAAAACATATTCGTCGGTCCTCAGATACGAAATTTACTTAAAGATGATAACTTTGACTCTCTTCTGAGAGGTAGAAAAAATAAATTGCACGCCTGGATCGCAGTACTTGCTCATATGTGCGGTCACATTGTCGAATAAAATATAAGAAAACTAAAGTAAACATCAAAGCATTTATTCGATTTTTGTGACTTTTGATTGTTCGAATAAAGTACGTTCAATTGTATTGAGTGAAATAATTTAAACGCCATTTTATTTCTTTAAAAAAAATGTAAAAAAAGTGTGAATTTTTTTCAAGATCGTTGGAGCGGTTTTTAAATAAAACCGTTTTTCTTAACAATTTTTTTTTTTATTAAAAAACATAATTTAAAAATACAAACTTAAGCACAAAAATAACAAACATTTAAAAAAATATTGATTTAAAAAAAAATTGTTTTAATTATTAAAAATACAAAAAAAAAAAAATTCAAACAAAAATTAATGCAAAATTACTCAGGCTTCCTACATCTTCTTGAATATCAATTTTGATTGTAATCGAATAGCCAGTTTTAAAAAAGTCGAAGAAAAAAAACCGGTCCCATGGGAGATACCGTTTTTAGCCCACCATAATAATTTTTTTTTCACCAAAATATAATGCATACCTACAGTAGTACACTGATTTTTTTTTATAAAAAATTCTTAGAGCCGTTTTCGAGAAAAATAAGCTTTTACATAACGGTTATATGACAGATACCGTTAATTTTTGAGCTAAGAAAAAAATTAAGAAAACTTCTCTGAATGTCAAATAACCCTTAAGTTCAAAATTTGAAGACGATTGGTGCAACCGTTTAGGCTACAGTCCAAAATACATCAGCAAAGACAGACAGACAGACGGACAGAATTTTGCCAGTAACTCAAATATGTTCCTCTATCACCGTAATGTCATGTTTGATTGTTATCCCAAAATTTGTAATCTCCACGAATGCATAACTTGTATTATAGTACCTATAATCGCAAGTAAAAATTACAAGAAAATGTTAACAAGATAATTATCAAAACGAACTAACAAAATATTTAGAATAATTTAGAACTTTGGTATACATATTCTTATTCTTGTTGTAAATCCTTAATTTATAAATATATTGATATGTATATTCCTTTGAAAGGGCATGTACATTTTCTGAATGTGGTTGATGTTTTTGACTTTGGAGTGAGGTGGATATAAAGTTAGTACCGACGACCGACGACGGACGGTCTCTTTGGAATAATTGTTAAATTCTATTAGTTTCAGAGCGTTTATTTTATAAATTAATACCTAAAAAAACAATCTTCTAGCAAAAATTGTGCTTCAGAATACGACAAATGCATAATTGAACTTTTGAAAAGAACAACGCTTCAAAACGCCACAACTAGGCCCAACTTCCTTTGAATAATGTTTCATTCCCACTAACGAAAATCTATATAAATAAATCAGCCCTAAAAACGCTACGCCCCGAATACAAAAAAAAATCAAAACATACGTCCCGAACAGAATCACCCAAGATCCTAACCACTTTTCGGACTTTCGGAATCAGATGATTTGTCTCAAAATTTGAAAAGCAAAACAAATTTCACTTTAATTGTGTATATTTTTTTTTTGTGTTTTGAACTACTAATTTTATTCACTTAATTTACGCGAGTAAAATTCGCTTCCAGCGGAACCGTAGCCTTAGTTTTTTTGTTGCTGAATTTGACCGCTTTATTATAAATATAAATATAATCATCCTAAATAAGGAAAAAAGACAATCACATTGTTAGTTCACCCCGAAAGTTAAATCAAATTCCCACACAATTTCAACTTAAGTTTTGGCCCAAATCATAAGTGTATCCAGATTCCCAATTCTACTACTGGTTTTCAACCATTTCAACCCCACAGCACAAACTAATGCTGTTTAAATAAAACAAAAATAAACTGCCTTTAGTACTATAACTGTAAGATCTCCTTTTTACTGAAGGATTGCTGCTTTCATTTTCCAAGTCCAAAGTGTATACGCCTGGAGCAGGCATCTCAACAGATTGAAGTATCATAGATTAGGAACATAAATGTCTTCCTTCTTTTACAAAACTTTTTTCAGCTGACACCACGTCTATAATTACCACCAAAAGTATTATTTTTTTTTGGCAACTACACCATGATCTGCAGATGAGTCAATTTCCTTTGATTTTTCTGCCAACTTTTCGTAGTCCACAATTTTTAGTCCACAAGTTTTAGTGTCACACTATTCAAAATCACGTTAAAACAAATTAAAATAAAAGTGAAATAATTTAAATATTGTGTGATATCCTTTTGTCCGTGTGTTGACTGTCATGTCATCATAATAACGGGTTTTTTAATAAGAGCGCTACAAAAGTTTTTTTAAATACAACAAAAACAATTTAGGATATCAATGAAATTCTTTATTCCTGTGAAAGTACGTGTGATGCCATTATGTATGAAACTCGATTTCTTTTGCATGGCCACCACGGGCACGCTAGCAGAAGTCCAGACGATGAACCCAATTTTCGACGGTTTTCAAGCATAAATCGGCCGATACTGCTGCAATTTCAAGTTCGATATTCGTACGAAGTTCATCAATCGTCGCTGGCTTGTTGGCATAGACCATAGACTTGACGTAGCCCCACAGGAAATAGTCTAACGGCGTCAAATCGCACGACCGAGGCGGCCAAGCGACTGGACCATTTCGTGAGATAACACGTTCTCCAAACTTGGTTTCCAATAAATTGACAGTAACGTGCCGGTCTTGATCATCACGGAAGAAGTACAGCCCAATGACGCCGCCGGCCCAATGACGCCGCCGGCCCATAAACCACATCAAACCGTAATTTGGGATGCAATGATGACTCATGGAGTACGTGTAGATTGCTGCCTGACCAATACTGCATATTTTGTTTATGGACGAAGACATTCAGCCAGAAATGAGCCTCATCGCTGAAGATGATTTTTCGATGAAAATCCGAATCATTTTCAAGTTGTTGCTCAGCCCAATTCACGAACATACGACGCTTCTGGTGGCCAAGCGGCTTCAGTTCTTGCATCAGTTTAATCTTGTAAGGATGTAGGCCAAGATCTTTTTGCAAAATTCGCCACAACGACGTCACAGAGATGCCCAACGCTTGAGAACGACACATTTGGGCTTTCTGCAACTGAAGCCTCAGCGCCAGCAATATTCTCGACACTACGGGCACTTCTTTTCCTCACCGGCACGGGAACATTTTGTACTGTGCCTGTGGATTCAAATTTTTCCACTAACGCTCAATTGTTGATCTGCTAAGACGATTATGACGACCAAAAATTGGACGTAGCGCTCTTAACGTTGAGGCGAGGCCACTGAATCCGAATTTCGGTAGTAAATTTTAATAATTTCGAATTGTTGTTGGCTCGTATATCTTTCCATTTCAACAGCTTCCCTGTTGAAAAACCCGATATTTATCAATCAATTGAATACACAAGTTCGTCCAATGGCGTTGAGTTCATATTCAAAATGTTGCATTGTTGTCCAGTTGAATCATCCTCCTCCTCATCTATTATTGTAACTAGACTTCGTCTATTACTCGTAGTAAAGCATTGAATTCTCATCCATACAATAGGCCGACATGGTGCCTGTGTCTGGTGCAACGTGCAAGGACTAAGGGTAATTTGCCTTGACATAACGCAATTGTAGATGTGTGAGAATGACGCATTTCTATAGCCATAGGTAGGAGGATAATTCGAAAATTCAAATACCTAACCAGGGTATATATGGGCTTGTGTTTGCATTTATGAATGACATCGATATGATGAGATTATTTGCTTATCATAAGGAACGATATTCTAGAGTGTGAATCTTGAAACTGATTGCGATGACATTGAATCGATGAAATTTGCAGTTTGATTAAATTTTCTTTGAAATAACTCAATTATTTCGAAAGAGGAATGTATCAACCTTCTCTGATGTATTTTGTATGTAACCTTAGAAATACAAGGCCAAGATGTTTAATTAAACTTGCATTCACTGCATTTATTGAGATAAATGAATTAGGATGTGAAAGTGCAAGGCTTAGTTTAACTCAGATGCAACAAACTTATAAACGGATATATGACACTAAGGGATGTTTTAATTGTTTTATTCAAACGAAATAATTTTTTCAATACAAAATATTTAAATTTATTGAAGTGTCGGCCTGTTGTTCGCCCATTTCTGTTGTTTTTTTTCGCTCATATGTGTACAAAAAAAACCTGTCTAATTGTTCCCGGCTCTATTAAATTAAAATTACAAAAAATAAAAAAATTGAAAACAGCCCTAAAATCCACAAAAAAAAAGTAAAAGTCACGTGCGCGCTAAATCAAATTTAATTCAATTCAGTCCATTATGAAAAAAAATCTGTATGTGTATCGTCTGGGTTAATTACAGTACCCAAACAATTTTTTGTTGTTGGCCCGGATAGTATCCCCGCTATTGTTCTGAAGAGGTGTTCTTTAACGCTGGCAAAACCATTGCGTATAAGCTTTTCCATCTGTCCTATTCCTCTGGTCTCTTTCCGAGAGAAAGGAAAACAGCATTTGTCCAGCCAATTCCTAAAAAAGGCGAATCTTCTTCTCCCTCAAACTATCGACCAATTGCACTTACGTCTCTTCTTTCTAAGGTCATGGAAACGCTGATTAACTTTCAGCTTAAGAAATATCTTAAGGACCGAAAGCTTCTTAATTAACGGCAAAACGGCTTTGGCAGCAATAGATCCACTAGTGGTTTGATGGTTTATCTCAATCTCTTCATCGGTTTGGTGAAAATAAGATTATTGCACTTGATATTTCAAAGGCATTTGATAGAGATTAGCATCAAGCCCTTTTATCGAAAATGCGTGCATTTGGACTCGACGAATCTCTTCTTCGTTGGATTAGTAATTACCTTTCGAACCGGCAATACAAGTTGCGTTGGACGGATTCAAGTCTGATATTCACAAAATAAATGCTGGTGTGCCCCAGGGCTCTGTTTTATCTCCAACTCTCTTCCTCATTTTTATCAATGACTTATTATCTGAAACTACTAATCCAATAAATTGTTTCGCTGACGACAGCACTCTCAGCTTTTCATATTCGTTTGCAGACTCTCATCCATGTGCTTCGGATGTGGAACTGCAACGGACGCGTATGATTAGTTCATTAAATCCTGATCTTGACAGCTGTACAATGGGGAATAAGAAATCGTGTTGAATATAATGCTTAAAAAACTCAATATTGCCACTATCGATGATTGTATCGAAGAAACAGAACACCTATCAGTTATCGGTATGTGCAATGTGCATTCCAGACCACCTTCTACGGAACGACCACATATTCGAAGTCGCTAAAAATGCTGCTGTCTAGGTTTCCTTCGAAGATGCAAGAAATTTGTCACCCCTTCTGATCTGGCTACGGTCTATAAAGGGTATATTTGGACAGGTGCCCCAATTACACACTTGAGTTTCTTAGACAGAATACAAAAAAGAGCTTTGAAAATTATAGACTACCGAACAATAACAGAAAAATTTTCATCTCTTGAGCACCGGCGTCATGTTTCGTGCCTTTCTTTATTGTACCTTTATTTTTACAATGAATGTCCTATCGAAATAGCCAGCTGCATTCCTCCCCTAAAACAATTCAACCGTAATACTCGCGCCGCTAGGAATACCCATAAATTTACCCTTGAGTCCAACTGCGGACGTACAATCAAATACAGAGATTCTTTCTTTAGCAGTCCCACGTGAATGTTGAATGCCTTGCCTGACTCTGTTTTTCCCTCCCATTATGACGTGCCGAACTTTAAAACAAATGTGCATCGATATCTTCTTTTATACCCCTCCCTATTTTCCTAACGCCCCGTTGTGTTTAACATTATAAGGGTAGCCAAAATCCCTTTTGCGCTGGCCAATTATAAAAAAAAAAAAGTTTATAGTTTAGTTTTAGTTTAGTATGTTTAGTTTTATTGACAGTGTGATATTTAAGATACTACTAAGTCATTGTATAGTCTGAAGACCGTCCACCAGAGTGACATTTAAATTTTAAAAAAATATATAATATACAGCTGTTAAAACATTAAAGTGTTTGTAAAATCATTTATCTGTAAAAAGTTTCTTGCATAATTTGGTCTCTGTAACGAAAAGCATTTTTTTACAATATCCAACTAAAAAGGTTCCAACCACGCTCTCCGTTCAAAATAGTGATCACTTCGTCCAATATAAGGATGTCCACTCCAAAATAACGCCTTCGAAATTCCTTGAGTATTAGACACGTTCCGAGAAAGTGAAAAACATCTTCGCGCACTTTTAAATTGCATAGATCGCATAATAACGGAAGCTCGGTCGATGTGGAATATAATTCAAGCTAATGACTTCTCCTTTAACTTTGAATATCATGCTGATTTGTTCAGTTCACAACGCCTTTTAGAATGCAACCGAATGCTGCACGACACTAGTTAGAGGAATCAAAGTAGATCGAGAATTAGGTGATTATTTTCCCACTTAAAACCCACGGACGGCTAGCTTGCACTAGGAGTTAGAAAAATTGCTTCCCAAACTAAGAGTCGAACTTAGGATCTATCGCTTAGCAATCAAACATCTTATCTACTGGACCACTGCCGCCCGTTGGAGTTTGTGACAGGAAATAAGTGGTGTTATTTAAAAAAAATGATTTAGTTTGCCGTGGTAGGATCTGAATTGCGGAGGTTCCGCTTCCTTAGTAAATTTATCATACATTATACTTCCAACTTTCCTTAGCAAATTGTTAAGTTTTGACTTAAGCGCATGAGGATTATCGTTGGTTGACATTGAAAAATCTGCTGAAGATTCGTTGGCCAATTTGTTCCACTCAGTAACGCAAGTTCCCCAAACTGTATCAAGTGCATAAGAACTGTATCAGTGTCGATCTTAAGTCAAGGCTGGACGTCGAGGTGCGCGCACAAATAATTGAAAAGTCAAAAAAAATGTATTCGCGCATTGTTGTCGCGAGTGTTAAAAAAAATAATAATAATACACACTCGTTTGAGAAATTGAAAAAAAAAACCTTGCGTGTGCTGTTAAGAATAAAATAATATCCATTCGCGTGTTTGGAGAAAAATAAAGATGCCCACTCGCGCTGTGGAAGAAAAAAAATAAATAAAACAATACATACTCGCGTAGCAAATATCCTCTTATCTGTCCCAAGACCTTTGTTTGTGCTTAACTGCCTCTTTCTTATCTACTATAGGCATCGTATGACCATCTAATGCTTGCGGTAAATGGATAAGGGCATCTGAATTTGTCCTATTGTGCTGAATGTTTAAATTGATGTTTTGTATGCAAGCTATCTTATGGGCATAACACCTGAGACAGTTTGCTTATTACGGAAATTAATTTGGACTTTCACTGCACAGTTGAACTTATTCAGAGTTGTGTTTACAATGGTAAGTGATTTTTGTGTGGTGTATACTAATGTTCGCGGTTTAAGAAAGAATTTCTTTCACGTGTACGTCTACACTGTTCAATACAGGCCAGCTGTTTTGGCATTAAGTGAAACCCAGGTTGGACCAAATATTGATTTATATTTATCAGATTTTGCTCTACATGGCTTGTATAGCTTGGTGCCATTACTATTTTCCCATCATGGTCTCGTGGTCAATGTTAGGAATGATATTGCTTGCCCGAGCCTTCCCCAATATGGGCAATGTTTCAACACGACTTTAACTTCTTGTGTCTCAAATTCACTGTCCGCAAGCATGTCATTCATTATTGTTTTATTTAAAGGAGTCCAAATCTCGACAGTAATTCGACTTGTACCGAGTTTGATGCGCTTTCTGATTCCATCTCGAAAATTGTTTCCCTTTGTCTTCGCACTGAAATCGTTATTGCGGGCGATTTCAATGTACACAATTAAAATTGGCTCCGCTGGTCAGACAACACCCAAAGGAAGGTATGTGGAGTTCTTTGCCGGGTTACATCACCTTACCCAACTGATCGATGTGCCAACGCATATACCGGATGTTGCTGGGCAAGCCGCACATACTCTTGACTTGTTTCTTACTTCTCACCCTGATAAATATACCATTAGTGTAACTTCTCCATTTGGCAATTCAGACCATTTCGTCATTTCAGCTAATTACTCATCCTCCTACCATCCAGTTAAAGAAAAATTTCCCACCAGGACCGTTTGGCAATACGAGAAAGCCAACTGGGACGGCCTGAATATTTTTTTTTCAGAAACTTTAACTGGTCACTATGCTTCCTCGATAGTGACATTGATGCCATTGCTGAAATGATCACAAATGTGATTCTTCTAGGGAAGCGTGCTTTTATTCCTAACAGAGTAAAAAGCATCAAACCTTGGTTTAATTCTAAATGTAAAGAAGCTATCAGGCTCAAAGAAGAAAGTTTCCGTTCTGACAAAGCCAACCCTACAGAGGAAAATCGGAAAAAGCAGAAACAAGCAAGGAACTCATGCAACTCCGTTATTGAAAGAACCAAATTTTTGCATGACCAAAAATTACGGCAAAAAATTCTGCAGTGTCCCAAAGGCAGTAAAAATTTTTGGTCATTTGTAAAAAATATTAAAAACTCCGCCACATCTTCGGTTCCAACGATCATCGACAATAACAATCCAATTGTTTACTCTTCAGAGAAGGCATACTTGCTCGTGGCCCATTTCGCTGCCAGCTCCACGCTGCCGCATAGTAATATTGCCCCTCCTGTACTTGAGAATGTAAATTTTTCCATGGGACAGATTTTTTTATGCACTCGTACAGTAGCAAGAGTTCTCAAAGGTCTCGATTCCCCCGATTCTTCTGAAGAGGTGTTCTTCCACACTGGCAAAGCCACTGCGTAAGCTTTTCCATCGCTCCTACTCTTCTGGAATCTTTCCTAGAAGATGGAAAACAGCATTTGTCCAGCCTGTCCCTAAGAAAGGTTACCCATTCTCCCCCTCCTCCTACCGACCCATAGCACTGACATCCCTTCTTTTTAAGGTCATGGAAACACTGATTAACCGTCAGCTTAAGGAATATCTCGAAGATTGAAACCTTCTCCATGACCGTCAGTATGGCTTCCGCAGCAACCGTTCCACTGGTGATCTGATGGCATATCTCACCGAACAGTGGAACAAATCTTTACATCGCTTTGGTGAAAGTAAGATTATTGCTCTTGATATCTCCAAGGCATTTGATAGAGTTTGGCATGAAGCTCTCTTATCGAAAATGCGTGCTTTTGGGATCGATGACAGTCTTGTTTGTTGGATTAGAAGCTATATCTTCTAGATCGTTCAATACAAGTTGTATTGGACGGATAGACCTTTGTTTTTTCATTTGGTGCGAAAATGAACAATGTTTTCGGCGTTCCGGCTCTGGAGCAAGCACCATATTGCTGATCATCGGAAAAACATGGATTCTCTTAATTCAATCTCGCAACAGCAAACGATTGTCCTTGAGCTTTATTGATTGTAATTGCAAATGCTAGACGCAGAGGAAATTGCAATCGCTTGCAATTGAAAGCTAAATCGGTGGGTATCTTCGGAATTCTTGGAATCAGCACATGCAACAATAACATTTGGCATTAATTTGTTAACGGAAGGTCTGGTTCCGTTTTTCCGCTTTTGTGGATCCAAACTTCGAAGAAGCATGATTTGTGAGCCTACTTTTAATTTTTTTTTTTATAATTAACGCGCGCACAAGGGACTATTTGTTTCCCTTTTAATGTAACACACTGCGCGGGCATTAGGAAGATAGGGAGGGGAGAGATAGGAGGTGTCGATTAACATTGGTTTTGAATGTTTGCAAATTGAAATGGCAAGGGAAAATCTCGCCGGGTAAACCATTCCAAAGTCGTGTTGTACGGCTAAAAAAAGAATCCCTATATTTCACGGTACGTCCGAAATTGGGCTCAAGGGTGAACTGATGGGCATTCCTAGCAAGACGAGTATTACGGGCGAAACTTTTAAGGGGAGGAATGCAGCTGGCTACCTCATTTGAACATTTTTTATAAAAGAAACGATAAAATAAGGAAAGACATGAAACATTGCGTCGGTGTTCGAGAGGGGCAATTGTTTCAGCGGCAGTTCTATTTCCTATCAATCTTAACGCTCGATTTTGTATTCTATCAAGCAGGTAAAGCGATGTTTGTGAAGCACCTGCCCACAGGTGGGAGTTATACTCGAGTTTAAGGCGTATAAACGCTTTATAAATTGTAGCCAGATCAGATGGGGAAAAATACTTCTTACACCGATACAGAAAACCTAAGCACCTAGCAGCATTCTTAGCGATTTCAAATATATGGTCGTTCCAACGGAGGTCGTCGTTGACACACATACCGAGTACTGAGAGCTTTTCGGTTTCTTCGATGTAAGTGCCATTCATGGACAATGGCATTGGGGGAATGTTAAGCTTTAACGACAGAAGACAGCATTGAGTTTTCGAAGCATTAAACTCCACACGATTTCTATTACCCCATTTGACAATGCTGTATAAATCGGAGTTTAATGAGCTTGACATACGGCACCGTTGCAATTGTACGTCCGAAGGCGAAGGACGTGAATTATCGAACGAATATGAAAAGCTGAGGGTAGAGTCGTCAGCAAAACAGTTAAGTGGATTAGAAGTAACAGACAGAAGATCATTTATAAAAATGAGGAAAAGAGTCGGAGATAGAACAGAGCCCTGGGGCACATCAGCATTTATTTTATGGGAATCAGACTTGAATCCGTCCAATACAACTTGTATTGAACGGTCCAGAAGATAGCTTCTAATCCAACGAACAAGTGTATCATCGATCCCAAAAGCACGCATTTTCGATAAAAGAGCTTCATGCCAAACTCTATCAAATGCGGGAGCTAGCAGCGAAATGGGCGGCGAGCAAGTTTGCCTTCTCTGAAGAGTAAACAATTGGTTTGTTATTGTCGATGAGCGTTGGAACCGAAGATGTCGAGGAGTTTTTTATATTTTTTACAAATGACCAAAAATGTTTACTGCCTTTGGGACACTGCAGAATTTTTTGCCGTAATTTTTGGTCATGCAAAAATGTGGTTCTTTTCTTCTTTGGTTTTTAATGATAGTATATTTGGTGTGGTGGCATTCCAGACGGCTCCAGGCAATACAAAAATTCTACCGGATAATTGACTGTTTGATGATCACCTGTAACTGTGCCAATTGATTTATATTTTATTGTCTCTACTGGCATTTGCAAGTGAATTCGATCATTGTTTTTGTTAACATCATCATTTTTGGGAGCTAAGCCAGTCATGATTTTTGAAGTTTGTCGAAATTTTCGGGAAAACCATATTTATGTCTTGAATTGACGAATGCATTGGGCAAAAACTTGATGGAAAAGATATTTCACTTGTAGAATGATCGATCGGAAATTTGCCATCACCAATATCCAATAGTTGTTTGGAGAATGTTTGAGCAGAAACATCTTGGAGTAAATGTACACACATATTGGTCGATAAAGAGATTTTTTTCACATTTCTCCAAAGTCATCAGCGGGTGTTGATCTTGGAATCACAGGTAGAGTTTGACGATAATCACCAGTTTATAGGAGAGGTACTCCTTCCATTGGTTGATCCATTCCTCTCAGATCTTGCAAAGTACAATCAAGAGCCTCGAGCAATTTCTTATGAGCCATTGTGCATTCATCCCAAACGATAAGCTTACATGTTTTCAATACCGTGGCCATACCTGATCCTCTACCAATGTTGCAAGTAGGTTTTTCGGTATGATTCACATTTAACGGTAGCTTCAGGGTTGAATGTGCCGTTCGCCCTCCATCAAGTAACGTTGATGTTTCGTATATGAACGTAAAATTCCACGCGATGAAAAAATGCCAACGCCATCTGTCGGCAGAGGGCCGGACCGCTCTATAAATCCTTGTGTGTGCATAGTTTTCGAAACTAAAGCGTACACACACACACACAAATTTTGAATTTTATATAAAGAAGATAGATAGATTTATTATCTGTGTAAGCTTTTTAGGAAATACACTTAAACTTTCCATTGCTAAAGTTATTTTGCGAAAGGCCTATCATACCATTGAAGTCTCCGATCAGTATCAAATTTGTTGGTTCTAATACATTAATGAGATCGTGCAGTTTTTCCAAGTCACGTTGTTAATGGTAACAGTTTAGATTAATTGGAATGATGTGATTAATTTGTCCGTCTAGTTTGATTTCAATTATTCGAGCTTCGTCTATACTTATTACAGCATGTTTGAGTTGTTTCCTAAAAATAAACAAACTCCATTTTATCGTCCATTTACACCGGATTTCCCTCTCCACATGAGCCGGATGTAAAATACCACACATTCAAAAAAAAACACACCCGGATGTTACATTTCCCACCTAATAATGATTAGTTGAAACATTGCAAAAACATTCTGAAATAATAAATAAAAGTTCTCACAGCACTCTGCCCAAAAGTCACCCAAACCAAAACATTGTTAACATGGGTAAACATTGTGAAAGGAACTCCTCCTCGGACCATTTCGCATTTTTTGTTTCCTTCTTCACATCCAAAGATGAACTCAGTAAAAGTCAGTGAAGTTGTTTGGTCTTGACCAAACTGGCCAAAAATATAAATCAAACATCTGTTCACCGCAAGGACAAGGAGTTAAAAAGTTTTGTTGTAAGTGTGTTCTGGTTTGGATTCGTGATGTGGGTTGCATAAAAAAACATTCAAAGAGGTAAAGAACCCATAGGCGTACATTGAGTTCCTTAAAGGTTGTTTTTTTTTTTTTTTTTTTTGTTCGGAGGAGTGATTTTTTTGAATGTCGTTTCCTAGGGAGGCATTACTAGAAAAAAAATGTGTTCAACTAGCTTTGCTGGGCTTATATCTAAAAAAGTTTGCCTTAAATAAAACAAAATTCTAGGTCTAGTACATATAAAAATGCCAACGTTTCATGAACGCTTTGACAAGAGAACTCCGTTCGAACGACATTTGCCTCCAAACGACAGGAATCTATCGAACGTAGAGAACAATGGATACCTGCTTCAAATGGTGGAATTATAAAACAAACGAGGATAGGACAATACCACGTTACAAACAAAATGCAACTGTAATTTACAAGAACGCAACCGTAGAAACATTGTACAGACAAAAAAGGTGGACTTTTGACAAGATTACAGCTTGTGTATTAACTCATACTAGGATAACAGAATTCGAGCCTTTAAGTCTGGCCTTAAATCAGCAAGGTATTCAAAAAAGTTCTCAATAGAGCTCAGTCCAAGTGGACATAGGACAAAAATATTATTCCAGACACCTAGTTCGCCTTTAAGGGGCACCATTCATGTCACGCCTAAGCTTATACCTATAAGCTGTTCAATCAAACAATACTAAGAATCAATTAACGGGGGCACTAGGTGCAGTGTTAAAAAAAGATATCGGAAACAAATTGTTTAACTTTAAGACCTCTCTGCACTGGCTGGTGGTCTGAGATGAAGTGTCACAGGGGTTATGACCCCCTTCCTCCCTTTTTCCTCTTAAATTTTGCTGTGGGCTCTTATTCTGTACCGTGAGATTCTATAATCGAACAATGCCATGATGATCTCTACTCAAACAAAGACTTTGGTCAAAATTGGGCAATTCTTGCGCTGTGACGCATGTGAAACCATTTGTTTAGAGTAAGCATATTAGAAGAGAAACTGAACTGAAGCTCTTCTTCATATTCATCAATAGATAGTCATAGACATCTCATATATCATCACCCGATTTGCTAACACGAAAATAAAACTTCCATTTTTTTGTAATTTTTTTTTTATTAAATCTAATACCTATTTCATTATTTTTATTTCACAATTTTTGTATTTATTGTATTGTATTTTATTTTATTTTTATTTTCATTGTTGTTTTTATTAGTAGTTGTTTTAATGTTGACCCCCTCCGAAATCTCTGGCTACGCCTGCGCCTGCCTCTACGACCCTTAGTTTTCGAGATATGAGCAAAAGCACGAATACCAGAAAAATATTTTTTGCTCAAAATAATGAATTGCTGTGTAGCAAAAAAATAACATACATTTAAAAAATAAAATTTAAAAAAAATTCACTTAGCCGTTTTCAAAATATTGATTTTTCAAACAAAAAAAAAATTATAAATATTATTAAAAATACAAAAAAAAAGTTTTTGGAAAAATATTAATGCGAAAATACTAAGGCTACCTACGTTTTCTTAAATATTAATTTTGATAGTAATCGGATTACTAGTTTTCGAGAAAGTCGAAGAAAAAAAACCGGTCCTTTAAGAGGTACCGTTTTTAGCCCACCATTTTAAATTTTTGTTCACTAAAATATAACGCTTACCTACTGTAGTATACTGATTTTTTTTCAGAAAAGTACTTGGAGCCGTTTTCGAGAAAAAAAACATAACGGTTATATGACAGGTACCGTTAATTTTTGAGCTAAAAAAAAAATTGAAAAAGTCCTCTGTAGAATGTCAAAATAACCAAGTTCTAAATTTGAAGACGATTGGCCCAACTGTTTAGGCTACATTCCAAAATACATCCGTACAGACAGACAGACAGACGGACAGAATTTTGCCAGTAACTCAAATACGTTTCTCTATCATCGTAATGTCATATTTGATTGTTATCTCAATTTTTTTTAATAAATGCATAACTTTTATTATGGTACCTATAATCGCAAGTAAAAACACAACAGGAAGTAGGCATTTTACCGCCAAACCGCTCAAAAAAAGTCTGTCCGACCAGCGGCTAAATTCCCCATTGACTCGCGACCAGCGGCTAAATTTTCCATTGAATCGATGAGGTAGGTTTTTTTAAAGCTGTCTCCTGTATTGTAAGGCTAAGCGCGATTTTTCAGACGCAAGAATGGTGAGCTACATACGTCTTCAGGTTTATATGGATACGCGCGCGTAAATAAACTGCCGAGTCGGCAGTTTGTACAAAGGTAATGTGTAATGTGTAAATTAGGCAAATATAAATATACTGTAAATCACAAAAGTAAGTAAGCATTTAATAATTTAATGTTTATTTCTTTTAAATAATTGATAGTAACATTAAAAAAATAAAATATTTTTTTCTGCAACTTAGAGTGTATTTCGAACCAAAAACTAACATTTTAAATACAAATTTAAACAAACTTAAAAAGTATTCGGCTTAAACTAAAAACAATAACAAATTCATGTAAACCTTGAAATAATATCGTTTATTTTGCATAGCTTTTGCACATGCATATGTATGTATGTATGTATGTTGTATGTACACATGTAGATACATTGATTGATTGAATGTCCAATTTGCTTTCCGAATTCAATCGTTAATTTCTAATTTTTTGCAATATCTTATTCTTCAGAACTATATTCTTATACTTTTTATTATTTACTAATAGATTCTTTAACTTTTTCTTTGACAAACAATATTACAAATGAAAATGATACAAGAGAAGTCAAAACAATAATTTAAATGACAATGCGTAAAAACGCGAGTTAGGTATTGTACAAATTTTATTTCTTAAAAAAAAAAAATCTTTATTAAGACCTATTGGTCTGAAGTTAACAATTATATTATTATTAATTTATTATATTATATTAATATTAACGAATTACAAATTAAAAAATCATATTAAAACTTGTCAAGGCTAATTCCAAGAATTCCAGACGCTAACTCTCCAATTCCCACAGTTCACCTGGGCAATTACAATTGATATTAAATGCATAATTGACAGTAATATTTCAGGATAATAATGTATCCAATATCCAAACGTCGTCGTAGGCTTCAACGGAATTAGGGTAAAGGTGGATGAATTCGTTATAATGGCTCGTGTTGGTTTGTCAAGGCGAGAGTTATGGTGCTGATGAGAGGGGCGTTAAGGCGAAGACGTTACTCGCGCTCTGTTTGACGATGCCTACTTTTCGGTCAAGATGTTCCCATAAATGTTCAATGACATTTAGCTCGGGCGACTGTGGTGGTGATTCGAGCTGGGCTCGGACATTATAAAGCAGCCCTTCTTTGACAATTTTTTTTTTTTTTTTTTTTTTCTTTAGAAGATCGCGTTTTTAATCTCTGTACCCGTTGGGGGACTGGTATCAATGCCCCTAGAAGATCTGCGCATGTTGTTCAATTGTGGATTCAATTCTGCATTTTGGTCACTATTTAGCAGTGCACAAAAGTGCTCCTTCCATCTTTGTAGCTGATCTTCTATCGTCATTAAAAGGTTGCCATTCAAATCTAACACTGGATGGTTAGTGTTAGTGCTACTACGCTGGCCAACAATGTCCTTAGTGACAATTGCTGCCCTATGCCCTATGCTCCAGAAGGAGTTGAAGCGCTGCATTGCAGCCGGATAACATATATATATATATATTCTTTGACAATATGTAAGGTATTTTTAGGATCATTTCATTTTTACTTGCGATTATAGGGACTATAAGGCAAGTTATGCATTCGTAAAAAAATATTCTAACAATCAAACATGACATTACGATCATATAGAAGCCTAAAGAAATCAGTTACAAAATTATGTCCGTCAGTCTGTCTGTCTGTATGTATATTAATCTACAGCCTAAACGGATTTAAATTTGGTATGTGCGATTCTTTTGGTATTCCTCAGAGGGGTTTTTGAAATTTTATTTTTAGAGCTAAAAATAAAGTTACCTGCCATATAACAGTCAAGGAAAAGCTTATTTTTCTCGAAAACAGTTTCAACAATTTTGATGAACATTTTTGAGATTTTTTTTGTTGGTACTAGCTATTATTTGATCAGAACCAAATTTATAGGAAAAGTCTATTGATGGTTCCTTTCATATAACGGTTTTATTATTTTTGGCTTTCTCGATAATGGCTCTTTGGATTTTTGTCCAATTTTATATTTGAGAAGATCTAGGTAGCCAAATTAATTCTGCATATCAACATTTTGAATGATTTTTTTTTCTAGTTAAAATTAATATTTGAAATTGTTTTTTGAAAAGTCAATATTTTTAAAACTAATCAAAAAAGAGTTGATTGTCTGTAAGGTCGGTTTACGGACGATAATTTTACGTGATAACGTCATAAGAAAATATTGATGGCAGCAACACCAACATACATGCTACTAAATACTAAATCTAGTACTAAATCTTGTACCAAATATAGTACCAAAAATACAATAGTACTAAATTATAGTACTAAGTTCTAAAAATCTAGAACCAAAAATAGTATTGTACCAACAACCTAGTACCAATTGACACCAGTTTTATATTTAACTTGCGGTACCTGGCGCGCGTTACTAAGCCCTAGAAAAAACGCCGCGTCATTTGTGAGTAATGTAAAAGCGTGAAACCGTCACCGCTGCGTAAAAATGACGCAGGTGTGCACTGAGCCTCAGAGTCACCAACAAATATTACCCACAAACCCTCCCGTTAAATCCACATACACACACCCCATTATCTACATCTCCTTTCTACTTTAACAAAACCCCGTCCATTTTGCATTTCTTTTTCTCTTCTTGCACTCTTTGAATTTGAGTGAAATTATTTTGAGAATTGGCGTCTGTTCTTTTTCATGTTCGCCTGATGCTCAGAATACGTTTGCCATCCATTTTGGTTGTAAAAATCACAGTTAGCGGTTATCGTAACGCGTTACTTTTCTTATCAGACTTTTCTTTATAAGATGTTATTACGTCAAAAAATAATTTTAAATTTTATATTCACATGTATGTATTAATAAGCTCTTACAAACTGCATACCAAAATAAAAAAAAAAAATATGTCAAAAGACTAAAAATAGAAAACAGGATTTTATCGCAATCCGTCCTACAATTGTCGATATACTTTTTTCATAAAAACGTTATTAGACAAGACGTGTGATGGCGTACTCCATTTTTACTAAAAACCGTTGTGTTGTGGTTTTGACTTTTTTTAAGTTCAGATAGTGTAATTTTTCTAAGTTAAGGTTACTAATTTATTAAATTTTATTCGACGATGTGACCGCACATATGAGCAAGTACGTGCGATCCAGTCGTGTAATTTATTATTGTATTTGGTTATGATTTTGTACCTGCATTCCTGCATAGATGGACTTTTGTTAACAATTTTAAGGATCTTGGGTTCGGATCTGTTTTGCAAATAGTATTTATCATTTTTAATTGATTACTATTTGGAGTCATTTTCTTTTATGAAACAGTAATTAATCGTAAACTGTAAAAAATATAGAAATGAAACAAAAGAAACCAAAAACCCAAAAAAGACGATATAATTGCGATATAAAACAGACGATCCTTGACACTGCAAAGTCACAAAATAGGTCCTACCACCGTCACTGCCTTGACAAAGGTAATGGTGCCACGGCTAGCTACAGTAACTATCACACGAATGACACATGTTGTCATTGTTGTCCCAAAATACAATTAACGTCAAAGTGTGTCCCGGTTATCCCTGTGTCTCGGTGTCACGGCAATGACCTGCAAAACAATAATGACGATCTCTCAAACAGCTGATCGTTCGCGGTGAGCATATACTCCACTGACATTTATCATTTTTAGCAGTGGCGATCACACGGCGTCACTCAAATGAGTCATTGTGTCTTGTTGGTTTTGGTTAAATATAGACGTGAGCTTCTGAATTGTTTCAACTACCTAATTTAATTTAATTTAAAAAAAATAAATAAATAAAACATTTCTATTACAGTGATTAAAGTATCGTGTGGACATTAAGTATGTCCACACGAAATATGGTAGAGGTGAGGATTCTTGCGGCCTACATCTTGGAAACAGCCAGTGACGATGACTCCGACAACAACCAAAGGCCACCGCAGAGAATTCGTACATTGTGGTCCAAAAATTGGTTATTGCGACTTAAGAATGAAGGAATGCCAAAAACTAATGAAAGAATTAAGAGCTGAGGAGCCAGAGCTATATCGTCTCGTTAAACAGACCGCGTTTTGGCGCCGCATTTTAACGCCAAGTTTCAACGTCGAGTTCAAGGCGTATGTAATGTAATGTATGTAAAATAAAAAAAAAAATTGACGCCGCGTTAGAATAGATTATGTTTTAAGAATTAAATCATTTAAATTATTATTGCCTTGACTTCTTTTATTCCATTTTCCTTTTTAATATTGATGATAGAATGCGTTAGAAAATAATAAATCATGTAAGAATATAGTTCTCAAGAACGAGATATGGCAAAAAATCGTAAATGAATCGAATGAAAATAGTAAGCATATTGGACATTTACTTAAGTCAATTTATCTTTATACATAATATTTTGTGAGAAAATGAAAACCAAGATTTAAATATTTAACGCGCTGTTTACAGCTCTGTGTAACGTTTTCCAATACTGCATTGATACGCCGCGTCAAAATAATCTCAACTTCGCGTTAAATTATCTCAGCCTTTAGCCTTTAAACTTTGATGTAACGCATTTGATGTCGTTTAAGAAAAAAAAAATTAAAATTTAATAAAAATTTACAAACGTGTTTTGTTAGTGGTAATACATATTTTTTGTTTCTTCATTTTGCTTACATTTTGCAAATTTCTTTGAAATAAAATGTTTTTTTTTCATCATCTCGCCGTCAACTCGTATTGGGTACACGAAATTGCAAATCTAATAGCACCTACAAAGCTATTGAATAAAAGGATGTTCAACTCCAAACGCCCAACCGTGACAAACAATGACATGGCAGAAATTCCTGTCTTGTCACGGTTGGGACACAGTCCTTGCAGCGACAGGCTACGTGTCACGGTCTCCCATCAACAGTGGCAGGGCTATCACCTCGTCACGGCAATTTGTCATTGCAGTGACATAAAAGTGACGTGTCACGGTGCCTGTTATTGTTTTTTTGCTACGGCAAGGACATATAAAACAATGACCATCACCCGATGTGACACTTTTAGGACAGCCAACTACGTCATAGTTACGTCAGAGTGTCACGGCAATGGCACATTACAAGGACCGTCTAATACTAGCTTAATCTCTCTGAAGAATGAGAACTCCCAACTAGGGACAAATATTTTTTGGCAATATATGCATACAAGGAATACGTTTTTCTTGAAAATTCAAAAGCGTTTTGGAATAAATTACATATATAAAAAAATATAAAAGTAATGTTTTTTCTTTTTAATATTAATTTCAAAAACAATCATAAAATTAAACCACCTTTCTACCAAACGGGTCGATATAAAATATTATGTCGAATCCTATTTCTTTGCAAAAATCAAGACGCAAATACATGTAAATTCGCCATAATGGATTTATGCACCCGATTTCATTTAACATTTCAAGGCTAGATTGAGATAGAATTAAAAGTATCACATCCGAATTCGTGACCCCAGCTTTCTGAACGCACCTATTTCTACATGGTTCTCTTGCATGTCTTCTTCACGAAGTGTTAAGAGGAACAGACACAATTAGCGTTGTTCTCGTTTTATCTTTTACGCGGTATTTCAATAATTTCTCTATTCTTTTCATTCATCGGCAATTCTCTTTTGAAAATAAGAATTGTAATATTTTCTTCGACAGTTTCATATGATTTCTTTATTAATTAATAAATTCATTTCTCCCCCTAATAATATTTTAGTAAAAAAAAAAATACAAACATTTCATTCATTATCTAAATATGTATAGCAGTTTTGTGATGTGGAAGATATTGTGAAACAACAACCTAAGAACCTCTGAGAAGGTAATTACAAATGTTCATTTAGTTGTTGTTCTAAAGCTATACTATTTTTTTTTTAATTCTTTAGTTTAAATTATTTTCAATTGTTTGTCAATAAAACAAACCAAAGTCTGAGGAAGACAACTCAAGCCATGAATTCGTCCTCCAACAACACAGTCATTGATATATCTGGGGACAATGATAACGAAGGAACATTAGCTGCACTCGCTACCTTGCCTCCAGTCAGCTCTGCCACTGATGCTTTCGAGCGTTCGTGTGATAATCCTGAGTGTTCTGCCCCAAAATTAATAGCTCAAGTGCCGAAGTTTAATACATCCGAGTTCATAGTGAAGCCAGCCGTTTTGCCCCAACCTACATTAATCAATGGATTCACAACCGTTTTTCAAATCGATGGTGTTGCCACAAAAATCGAGGATATAATAAACCAGTCTGTGGCAGCCAAGCCTACAGGTGACGATTCTGCAAGTCAAAAAGCAAAGACGGTGTTTCGTGTCGTACCCAATACCCACGCCCATATTGTCAATTATGTGGTTGTGGATGCCGCTGGTGAAACTTTGCGTAAAATCAAAGAAAATGATCCTGAAACAATGAGAAAACTTCTTTATTCACAACGATTGAGTGCTGAACAAATGTTGAAGAAACTTATTGGAAAGGCAATGCAGACACAAACAAACCAAGAAAGCGGAACTAATATTCCACCCCCAGCAGCAATGCCAATTCCAACAATGCCGGTGGTTTCTACATCAGTGTCTGTTCCTGCACCAGTTGCAGTTCCTGCACCAGTTGCAGTTCCAGCACCAGTGGCAGTTCCTTCACCATTTGGAGTTTCTGCACCTGTGCAAACTCCTGCCCCAGTGCAAGTTCCTGCTGCAGTGCCTGCTTCTGCTCCTGCTTGTCCAGTAAAGCCAAAAGAAAAACTTCCCATTCATTCTGGAATAAGTGTCAAAGTTTTTCAACCAACTTCTGAAACCCCAACATCCACTCCACCGTCAGTAATAACTCCACCAAACAGGTCAATTCTAAAGTCACAACCCATCAAACCAATGGCAACTTCAAAAGCAAGCCCAGTTGTCCAACCACCACCAGCAGTAAAGAATCAAGCAAACAGGTCACTTCTTAAACCATATGCACCAGTTACTCCAAATTCAAGCACAGTTCTTCAACAACGGAAAGCTCCTCGGCTCTTAGCATCTAAACCTGTTGTTTGGCAAGCTGTAAATCCTGAAATAACACCAACAACTACGCCGAATCTCATTAAAGGGACTTCACCAAAGTTGGCGCCAGGCATATCCCATGTCAATGAACACCCCGTCAATGTACCGTCAAATAAACTTTGCTCTCCCCCATTGCGGGCAACACCGAACACTATTGTCATTGAGGACTCTGACATAGAACCGGTAGATGTGGAAAACGCCATCAAAGCAGCCTCGATAGCTACTCGCAGGGGCCTTATCAATCCCCAACCTGAACAGCCACCACTTTATAAAAGGAAGCAAGTATTCCAACAGCGAGATCCAGAAGAAATCAAGAGACTTCGGTCGAAATCCCCGTTAAGGAAACCAAATTTAAATCCTTATGACGTTAAAACTCCTGTTTTCGTCGGTCCGAATTTGAATATGAATACTTCGCCGCCAAACAAAAAACTCCCTACACTTAAAAATATGCAAATGCGACCTCCCCCAGCGCCGCCAAAGGTTAATTCCGGTTTACCTATTGTGGTTAAGAAAATTCTAGAACCAAAGGAACTTGAACAGGAGGAAGTTATTACACCGGATGCGATACCAACACCAGGTGCCTGTGAAATCGACATAGAAGACATCAAAGATGAAGTTAGCCAAACTATTCCGACAGAGCCCGATGTACCTAAACGCCGGAAGAAGCCTGTTATGGGGCCTGCTTCAAAGATGCGAGCGTGGAAAGCCAATGCTGAAGCGAAAGCAATGCCAGCTGAAGCGAAAGCAATGCCAGCTGAATCAAAAGCAATGCCAGCTGAAGCGAAAGCAATGCCAACTGAAGCAAAAGCAATGCCAGCTGAAGCGAAAGCAATGCCAGCTGAAGCGAAAGCGTGGTCGGCTCAAGCGAACGCAGTACCGCCGAAGGCTGATACTATTACTCGATACAGGGCTGCTTTGTTACCAGCGTCAGGAACTATGCAAATTGGAGATACTATCATTACTCGAGCTGGATCTATAAAAGGAAAAGAAGTAGAAAGAGAAATAGAAAAAGGAAGAGATATAGGAAAAGAGAGAGAAAGAGTAATCGAAAAAGAAAAAGAAAGAGAAAAAGAAAAAGAAAGAGAAAGGGAAGTAGAAAGAGAAAAAGAAAGAGAAAGGGAGGTAGAAAGAGAAAAAGAAAAAGTTAAAGAAAAAGAAAAGAAAAAGGGAAAAGTAAATCCAAAACTACAAGACAGTTTGAAAAAAATTGAACTTCTAACAAAACCCTGTTCGGTTACAGTAACTGATATTTACAAAAGTAATCCAACTACTGACTCGGACAGCGATTCCAAACCAATGAGATTGGTTTCAAAAACAACTAGAAGGTCAGCTTCTGACAAAGAAATATTTATAAAGGCAAAACCATTAGAAACACTAATGGGAAAGCATCGAACGCGCTGGGCTGCCATAAAAGAAGATGAAATATCTTCTAGCAAGTCATATACACCCAAATCATTTAGATCAACTAGATCCTCAACACCTAAAGTCACCACAGAAACATCTCAAATATCAGAATCCACCAAATCTGATGATATACCAGATGCAACATTATTAACCTCGCCAACAGCACCAGCAAAGGTGTTGAGAGTAGTTTTACCATCACCTAAGGCATCTCCACATCCAAATTTAAAAATTTCTTCTGTACTAAGCGGTGGAAATGCAATAGCTGCAACTTTAGGGCAAGATAATGCTGAAAGTGGTCCAACAAACATTGACGATAATAAAAGGTAGATGTGTTTTGAAGTAAATTTATATTGAATCTTCATAAATCTTTATTTCAGCGGAGCTGATATTGAGAAAATGCAAAAGGAGTTGGAGGATTTGCGGCGCACCGTGGAAAAGCTTACAAAAGGGAAAAATGCGTAAAATCTATTAAAAAGAAAATGAAAAAAAAGTTTTATGTTTCACTTATGTTCAGATTTTATTTAACAAATTTTAAGCTTTAAATATAACTTTGGTTCAAAATCATTAGTGACTAAATGCCTTGATGACAGTTTAAAAGCTCTTCACAGTCGCAGTGGATATTTTGAAGACAAATACAATATCGTAAGTCTATACAATGGATAATAGACATTGTGCTGTATAATTTTTGATCAGCACTACTTGCAACATATATTTAAAAATGAATCAACCTTATAGCCAATTTAATAGGAACTTTTTTCTCTGGAAAAAAATTACCCCGTAAGAGAAGTTTCCTATTGTGAATTTCCCATAAACAAATCTTTCCCACGAAGCAAATCATACCAACCTATAACTAGGTTTGTTCCTCATAAACATTAATCACGTTGCGAGCGATGCAAGATACGCATCCAGTATCTTGGATGTTCGCACTTTCCGAGCAGCTAACATGGACTCGGATCACTACCTTATTGCAGCAAAGGTAAGAATGAAAATATCCCGAACGTCTCAACAACGGAGTAATACTGTGAGGAAGTATGACGTCGGAAAGCTGCAATCGCAAGAAACCGACAGAAGCTATGCCAATCAAATATAACCGTAACCTTTTAAGAAATCCATTACCGCCAGCATCAAATGCCGAAGACCAGTGGCAACACTGCCAACAAGCCATCACAGATGCAGCAACTGAAGTGCTATGAGAAGAGCGCGATTGAAGAAATTTGGGAGAAGTTTTACCAACAGTTAAAAAGAACGTGTCAAGGCAAATAAAACCCGCACAGAAACCTGTAGTGATAGAAATGAAAAACTCGTATTAGAGTCACAGTCGGTGCTGAGTACATGGAAGGATCATTCCTGCAGATTGTTAAACAGGGATGAAAACCAAAATCCCGCTGTCAGGCAGAATAAAGCATTCAACATGGACGATGACAAACAAAACTTCCGTCCACCCGACTAAAATGAAGTGAGGATAGCAATATCTAAACAAAAAAACAACAAAGCTGCTGGCCCCGACGGACTAGCCGCCGAACTGTTTAAAGCGGCCGGAGATGATCAGGTGGAATTCCAAATCGATACCCAACACCTTATTATCGATTTTAAGGCCGAACCATGTCTGGTTTTAGCATCTTCACAAAACAAAGTAGGGGTATTCATGCAATCGCGTAAAACCCTGATAAAGCGTAAAAACCTCGTTAATTTATCTTCTCGTAAATGAACTGTAGTGCCCCGTGGCTTAGTGGTTAGTGCGTCGGATTGCTAAGCGAATGAGCCTGGGTTCAAATCTAGCTCATAGCCACCTTTTTTTCTGGGGTACTGCCTCTCGCGAGATCATTTGTCATTTGTAAAAAATATTAAGAACTCCTCGACATCTTCGGTTCCAACGCTAATCGACAATAACAAACCAATTGTTTACTCTTCAGAGAAGGCAAACTTACTCGCCGCCCATTTCGCTGCCAGCTCCACGCTGCCTCACAGCAACGTTGCCCCTCCTGTACTTGAGAATGTAAATTTTTCCATGGGCCATGGGTTAAGTGGATTAGAAGTAACAGACAGAAGATCATTTATAAAAATGAGGAAAAGAGTCGGAGACAGAACAGAGCCCTGGGGCACACCAGCATTTATTTTATGGGAATCAGACTTGAATCCGTCCAATACAACTTGTATTGAACGGTCTCAGAAGATAGCTCTAATCCAACGAACAAGAGTATTATCGATCGCAAAAGCACGCATTTTCGATAAGAGAGCTTCATGCCAAACTCTATCAAATGCCTAGGAGATATCAAGAGCAATAATCTTACTTTCACCAAAGCGATGTAAAGATTTGTTCTACTGTTCGGTGAGATATGCCATCAGATCACCAGTGGAACGGTTGCTGCGGAAGCCATACTGACGGTCATGGAGAAGCTTACGATCTTCGAGATATTCCTTAAGCTGACGGTTAATCAGTGTTTCCATGACCTTAGAAAGAAGGGATGTCAGTGCTATGGGTCGGTAGGAGGATGGGGAGAATGGGTCACATTTCTTAGGGACAGGCTGGACAAATGCTGTTTTCCATCTTCTAGGAAAGTTTCCAGAAGAGTAGGAGCGATGGAAAAGCTTACGCAGTGGCTTTGCCAGTGTGGAAGAACACCTCTTCAGAAGAATCGGGGGAATACCATCCGGGCCAGCGGATTTGTGTACATCGAGATCTTTGAGAACTCTTGCTACTGTACGAGTGCGGAAAAAAATCTGTCCCATGGAAAAATTTACATTCTCAAGTACAGGAGGGGCAACGTTGCTATGCGGCAGCGTGGAGCTGGCAGCGAAATGGGCGGCGAGCAAGTTTGCCTTCTCTGAAGAGTAAACAATTGGTTTGTTACTGACGATGAGCGTTGGAACCGAAGATGTTGAGGAGAATATTTTTTACAAATGACCAAAAAGTTTTACTGCCTTTGGACACTGCAGAATTTTTTGCCGTAATTTTTGGTCATGCAAAAATTTGGTTCTTTCAATACCGGAGTTGCATGAGTTTCTTGCTTGTTTGTGCTTTTTCCGATTTTCCTCTGTAGGGTTGGCTTTGTAAGAACGGAAACTTACTTCTTTGAGCCTGATAGCTTCTTTACACTCAGAATTAAACCAAGACTTTTCTTTAGGTTTGATGCTTTTTAATCTGTTAGGAATAAAAGCACGCATCCCTAGAAGAATCACATTTGTGATAATTTCAGCACTGGCATCAATGTCACTATCGAGGAAGCATAGTGACCAGTTAAAGTTTCGGAAAAAAATATTCAGGCCGTCCCAGTTGGCTTTCTCGTATTGCCAAACGGTCCTGGTAGGAAGTTTTTCTTTAACTGGATGGGTGGAGGATGAGAAATTAGCTGAAATGACACAATGGTCTGAAGTGCCAAATGGAGAAGTTACACTAATGGTATATTTATCAGGGTGAGAAGTAAGAAACAAGTCAATAGTATGGGGGGCTTGCCCAGCAACATCCGGTATACGCGTTGGCACATCGATCAGTGTATGTAACTTTTATAATCTTTTTTTATTGCATCTATAGATGGTGACTAGTTTTTTTCTAGTTTCTTAAGAAGTTTGTTTTTTATATTCATATTTTCAGCTATAATAAAGCGAAAAATAATGTTTTTCTTCGAATTTTATATTCTTTTATGAGAACCAATAAATAAATAATAAGATCTACTAGTGAACGTATACTTTTGTTTGGAAGTGTACTTCAACTCTGACATTAAATGACAGTTTCCACATTTACGCAATTTGTTTCTAAGGGGCGTTCCTACAAATGCTTGCGAAAGGATACCATTTTCGATGGTGTATGAATTTATCTCGTTGCATGAATACCCCTAGTGTATATACAAAGGTTTAACCATAAGAAATCAGTACATCTTTTCACAATATCGCTTTGGCTTTGACGTTGCGTTTGGTTCGTGCACAAGATAAGGTAACGTGACTCAAACTCAAAGCTGAAGTAGAAATTGGTTGAACTTTTGCTCGCTTTGACAAAAAAAAACAAAAACCAAAATTAGGACAATGTCATTCAAAGCGGACACAAAGCGTGTGAAATGAAACGTGACGAAGCCAAAGCTGAAGCGTGATTGTGTTTTAGCCATGATTGTGTTTTGTAGTCATATCCTGCCAATCGCTGGGCTAGGAAGGTAATTGAGTAGCAAAGCCCTCTCTCGAAAGACAAAGGAGACTCTGCATAAGACCCTAATCATCCCAGTCCTGCTCTATTGCGCCGAGGCATGGACTCTATCTAAAGCGGATGAAGATATATTTAGAGCGAATGGACGACAACAATGCTCCCGCTCGGAGGGTCTTCGATTCCATCCCAAAGTGTAGACGCAGTCAAGGATGACCTCGCCTTAGGTGGCAAGTGGATGACGATCTCAACCGACTTGGAGTGCGAAACTGGAAGCAACTAGCTAAAGACCGAGCTGGCTGGAGAGGCATGTAGGTTGAGGCCCAGGTTCGTCCCGAACTGTAGCGCCCCTAAGTAAGTAGATGCAACCAGCGTGTTAACCGCACCAAATAGTCTATTTTAATGGATGTAATGGTGATTCATTAATGGCTTGAGGATTTGTCTTTTATTTATTTTTTGTTCAAAGTAAATTTCCACAATTTGGAAGCGTTGTTCTGGCCGAATTTGCATTCTAGCTCCAAAACTAATGGTAGGTACCTGCCATATAACATAATGAAAAACTTATTTTTCTGGAAAACGGCTCCGACGATTTTGATAAAACTTCCTGTATCATGTTTTCTATTCAAAATCTATCTTTTGGTTCGAATGTATTTTTCAGGAAGTCTTATAACGGTACCTCCCATAAGACCGTTATTTTTTAAATCAGACTTTCTCCTTAATTATTCCACGGATTTTGATCAAAATAGGCAGTGTTTTGTATGATTCAAATAATATTGCCCTTTAAAATTTTCAAAAACAATCAGAAATCAGATGGCTTACATTTTTTCCAAAAAACGTTATGAACAGTATAAAATAGAATACACCTGCCACAAAAATATATTGCAACAACAACTACTGCTAGTTGTTTGTTGTTGTTTTCTTGTAGAGTTTTTGTTGAATAATGTTGAATGCCTATTAACAACAACTATGGTTTGCTACTCAATTGCCTTCTGAGTCCATAGAAACAGCGATTGGCAAGAGTAATTCTTCGCTTTATTTCTGAAGAGATGTTGTTGTCAGATGTTATAGCGGATCCGAGGTAAACAAAATCCCTAACTACCTCAAAGTTGTATCTGTCTATTGTGATGTTTTATCCAATCCACCGGTATTGTGTGTCCCTTTTTGTGGACAGCAGGTACTTCGTTTTGGCCTCATTGACTGCTAGCTAGTCCCATCTTAGCCGCTTCAGCTTTAGCTCCAGTGACAGCTCGCCGAGTTCTACCAATGATGTCTATATCGTCAGCGTATGCTAGCAATTGCACAGACTTGGTATTCTTCCCGCCTTTTCTGAATTTTCAAAAAAATAAACACCATTAAAGCGTACGAGATTGTTACAACACTGTGCATTGCCTGGTTGACGCCGATCAGTGCCTTTTCTATTCATAAAACACCACGCTTGTGGCATCATCGGTCCTTATTTCTTTCTTATATTTACAATAATTGTATGAAAATGTATATGTATATACAATAATACAATAGAGTCATATGTTTTGTACTACTACTGCACAATAGATGGCGCGTTAAGCTTCCTTCTGTGGGTTCCTAATATGACAGAACACACAACACGAGAGTTCAGAAATTAACACACTAATTATTAATTGGCAAAGTAGAATGTAATACAATGAACGATTGATAATTAAAATGAAGTAATTTAAGAACGTGCCACAGCTATGGCGGGTCACTCAGATTTCTTCTCAACCGCCGAATGATCTCACCCAGCCGCCCTTGTATATGAAACCTATAGTACTACCATCAGTGTTCGAAAACTAGCGCCATCTAGTTCGTCTACATCTCCCTAAAGTTTTTCTCTGAGTGGAGACCGCAACGTAGACTTTTAGTCGGGGAAATGTACTCAACACATATGCAATGTTAGAAAAAGACAGAACTACAAAAGTAATAGCAGTGAGAAGGAAACAAACCATGAACACTTTTTCATGTTATTTCATTACCATTTTCTTAAAATAAGCGATAATGAGAGAATGAAAGATAGTTATTTAGACAGGTATGTGAGGAGTTTTCATTTCTGCCTTGAAAATACACGGTTTTTGGTAGGGTTTTTTTTATAGATACGGCAACAGGGTGAAATTTACCTATTTAACGATTTTTGTTGAAATTTGGTTTGGTGTTTTTGTGTACAATTTTGAATGGTTATCATGTTTGATTATTATATCAATTTTTTTAAGTCTGCAAAAATTTAATTTAAGTTGAAGTACCTATCTAGTTACTTATTTTACAAATAAAACACATTGTTTGCATATGTTTGTAACTATGTTATTGCTTTAGAGTATATTCACTTATCACATAAAAAAATCTAGTACTAAATATACTACTAACTACTAAATATAGTACTAAATTTACTACTTACTACAAAATACAGCACTAAATATTCTACGGTAGTACTAAATTCTAGTACTAAGTACTAAAAATCTAGTACCAAAATACTATTGTACCAACAGCATAGTACCAACTGGCACCAGTCTTATATTTAACTAACGTTCGAGATTGAACAATATTTATATTAAAACTTTAAACACTCAAATCCGAATATGGCAACATTGGTACTAGATTTCGGTATAAGAAATACAGAAAATACAGAAATAACAAAATTTCTTTAAAAATGCAAAATTCAAAAAAATAATTGAAGACGCACAATCTTGGTTTGTTTACGAAAAATCAAAGAGAAATCCACTAATTTTTGTTTCCCTTACTCATACATACCATATGGTCTAGTGTCACTTTTTGAACCTTTCACTCGTACTTATTATTCATTATTTCTGTCTATTCTTGTACTCGTTATAACTAAAGACTTTTTTTCAAACAAACCATACAACCTACTCTTTCATCATTATATTTCTTTCTACTTCTTCCAAAACCCATACAAATGAATATCGTGTTGACAGAAAAAGCTATTGCAGCGACGTTGCGGCTCTACCTCGCTTAACTAGAAGCTGCCTCATGATACTACTATAGGTTTCATATACAAGGCAGCCGCTTAATTGACCAGCTTGTCTTTGGCCTGGAGTTTCCTCTATTCGACACTTGGCGTACCATTGTGCGACCAGAGTCGCCACACTTCACCAAATCGCCAATACCATTCACTATTTTTAAATAAATAACAAACCAAATCTTGTTTAACTTATTTATTTAAAAACAACAAAATCATATAAGCTACATACATAATGTATATTAACAAATCATAAAAACAAAACATCTCATTGAAGAAAATTTCCAAACAGTTTCTCAAAAATGCTTACAGAATTTTTCAGTCTTGTATTAAGTAAAGAATCGATTCTGCGAAGTTGGTGGACCTGCTTGAACCGCTGATTGCCTCCACCCTCTTCTGAATCGTCCAGCATTTCATTTGTACGTTTTATATGATTTTTCGCAGCGTTATCTGTTAGCACTGACATTGAAAGACTCTTGGGTTTCGGCCACCAAATTGTTCTTGCATTTGATGGAGATGGCTGATGATCAAAAGAAAACAAATTTAAAAGATTTTGAGGTGAAAATATTCTGTAGGGCTCTTCAATATAATGTTCTGTTATGTGACTTGTGTCTTTGAGGAAATGTTCATGTTCAGTTGAATGCTCAGTGTTGGATGCTGGTTTTTCTTCTAATGGTTCGCCTAGTTCACTTTTCAAAACTGTTGGTTGATTCGATGCAAATGTGGATTCTTCATGTTCGAAGAAATTTTCTGTATTGTCTTCCAAGAAATTTAAATGGGAAGAAGATTGCTCAACAGAATTGCTTTGAATATTTTCGTTGTTTGCGGTTAAATAGTTACCCCAATTGTCCATGAAAAGATTATCATCAGAGTTTGTCAGAGGAGTATTGATTGCAGAGGCAGTGCTTGTGCTATGCTGGACATCCTTATCATCATCTGGATATGAGGAGGATGTCAGTAGATTTGTTGAGAGATCTTCTATTTCTTCTTTTGATTTTTCGAGCAAATCCATTGTCGAAATAGTAGTAATATCCATTGGAGCTTCAGTTGTACTTGCTTTTGATGTAGATTCAAACATTTTCAATTCTTCTAACGAAAGTGATCGTTTGAATGGAACCACAGGTATTGTTGGAATTGATGGTATTGATAGTGATGGGATGGCAGTTGTAAATATGTCAGGTTCTGAGCTGGGAGTTAGTGTATTTAGCGAAGTAATTTCTTGAGCTTGAGTTGAGTACACTACAGTTTCTTCGGTGGTGACATCCGTTGAAGTGGATAGTAAATTTGTTTCTCTGGTTATAAGTTCGGACGAAGTTGGTATTGTATTTTCCTCTGTGCTGATTTCTGGGATATGAGTGATTACAGTTGTTGCTTCCGATTCTACGATTTGTTGATGCATGTAGGGTGTCGTTTGATCAAAAGCAGGAATCGGAGTAGTCGTGGGTTCTTGTATGGGAAAATAAGGGTGGGTCCCAATGTATACTTCATGAGTTCTTAGAATTGAATTTTCAATATCAGTAGTCAGTAATTCTGTTGTTGAATATGGAGATGTATCAGATTGAAAACCTATTGAAACCTCCGGTGGTATAGCCAGCATAACTAAAAAATAATAAAAAAGAAAATGATTGGTATTATAGAATGAATAGTTTTTGAAGTCTCCTTGACAAATAAACTAAGTAGGATGAAATCATCTAGGTACCAACAAAGAAGAAGACTTCCCAAAGTAGAAAGAAAGGTCATCGAGTGAATTGCAGAGATAAACTTTTGTAGGATATAATCCAGTAACGAAAATGAGACCGTGCTGCAACAAGGAACAAAGTACATCGAAATCGACTGTTTGAAATTTTTGGATCTTCGTGCTGTATATGCAAGGATTTTATGACGCACGAAAAGCGTGTAGATGGCGGAAGCTGAGTATTTTTTAAAGCTTAGTAAAACGACAAGATCTTAAGATTCGTGTCAATCGATCCCGAATTCAATTCAGATGAGCTAAGAAGCTTTTGGCACATCTAACACCTTTCAAAGAAGTTCGTAGAGATTCAGTAAATCATCATCTGGAATGGAAAAGCGGCAGACAGCATTGCCATAATGAATGCAAATTTCGGAAACCTGAATTTGGGGTAGGTGTAGTGTTTACCGTTGTTTGAAGAAAGGCAGACTTTTAAGTCTGTATTAAAAGTAAATCTGACAGAAACAACATTTTGTTTAGTAAATTATAATTCATGCAGTAGAGGGTGAAGGAAGCAGTCAGTATTCAAGCTTGTTTTGGCTGCCTATAAAGTTAAATGAAAAACGATGAATAGGTCTTGGAAATTCGTTATTGCTCGAGTGTTGAACATATTCCGCCGCCAGGATGGATTCTAAAGCAGAATTCTATGAATGTAAATCATATTAAAACTACTAAATAAAAAATAAAAATAAAGGAAACAAAATTTGGCACAGTGCTCGTATACTTCTTGCCTTTCTACTGGGAAACAAATTTCTACTACGCTAGCGATTATTTTACACCAAAAGTACAAGAAAGAAAGAATCACATCAATTAAAAATATAAAAATACGAAAATATAAATAATTAAAACTAAAGGTTAAATCAGTAACTAAAAAGCAACAAAAATATTAGGCCTGTAATATCTGTAATCCCTAGTAAGGCTAACTTGCCGGATCCTGGTCATTGGATAGGCAAAACTTTCTACTTCCTTTCTGGCCACAATTACTTTATTCTTTTTCTATATTTATTTATATAAGGTTTGGTACTCGCACTCATTAACTATAAAAAAAAAACAAAAATTTTTTTTAACCATTTCCAAATACTGTTGCTGTCAGGCTGGAAACGCATCGTTGCAATCAACCAGTTTTGACTTACGATTTCCTTTCAACCTGGCAGCAACCACAACTTGAACAGGAAACATATTGACTTTGTCAGATCTGCCAAATCATGGTGCGATTCAAACGTTACGTTTTAAAATATTATAGATGAAGAGATCCAAAACCCTCAGGCCTGCCAGCAACATCAATCAAGGACAACACAACGAATCCACTGTTTGTTGATGACTTTGATGCACATCGCTGGAGTTAACTGGGCATGTTAACCTATCCCAGCCAAGACGATTTGCCTCAACTCTATCTTTGAAGACAACAACTACATTTTGATAAACTATAGTGGAAACGTTGGGTGCCATTTTAAATGAGTATACAAATTCCACTCGTTGCGGAATCTTCCAGAGATCGGCAACCTGAGCCCTACCGGATACTGATGCATTTTTAAATGTTGCCCAGGTAAAGGTCTTAAACGAAATCATATAAGTGTTGTAGGTAATTATGATTTATCGTCAGATCCATACTCCAGCAATTTGATCACTGAGTGAAGCAGAAATTATAGAAAAAAGTAATCCTAAGCTCCGTGAATAAAAAACAAAATGGAACGAATTCAGAGATAAACTTGAAAGATTTATAAACCTAAGATCCCGTATAAAAACAATTAAACCAATTGATCATGATCAGAACAATTTATTGCTGATGTGCAACAAGCTGCAGAAGAAAGTAGTCTTACTAAATAAAATATCTTGTCGAAATAACGGAGCTGATATTGGAAAAAAAAGAAAAAGAACGCGGAGAAAATGACAAGATAGGAGATTTCCAAACAGATAAGGCGCTTTTTAACCGTCTTAACAACGAACTAAAAAGAATCTTTATGGTGCCCCTGAATTTCACTTGCGCAAAGTTGGTAGCAATGGAGCAGCAACAGCAAATTTAGGACTTTGGTCTAACGACGCTGTTGACGTTGCTGGTGCTGGTCTAATCTAACTTGAGCAATTGAAATACATTGGTTCTAAAAGAATGGCGGCCGCTGTTGCTGGTGCTGGTGCTGTTGCTGGTTCACTGCAGGAACACAATGCAAAACGCAGACGTATCGTCTGTCAAATGAAAACATACGTACATACCTAATTAGAAGTGCCCACAATGGAGTCGTACGCATTTTTGAAATTTACTTGTCATTTATGTTTGTTAATTGAATTCTTTCTGTGTTTCCTTTGATAAAATAACATAATACGGAAAATATAAGTTTTTTTTTTAAATGGATGATGATGGAGATTACATTAGTTTTTGTATGGCTTTTCTACAATTGTGCTACTGTACTTCAAGCACTATAATAAACAACATAACCGAAGGTGGTAGGTACAGCCTTTTTACCAGGAGAGGCCATTGAAGGGCTATTTCCAGACCACTTTCATTCAGATTTATAAAAAAAAATTATCCCGATTTATTTTTTAAATCAACAAGAATGAATCATATACAATACGATTTGCTTCATTAATTGCTTCTGAATTGCAATCGTCCATTGTTCTTAATAAGATTTTATTAGCACGTTGCTTTGTGAAATGTAATAGCGAGTTTCATTCAAATATCAAAGATTTGATCTGAAAATCAAGATTTGCTCTTTTCAATGAAACTTGTTTCATCATTTAATCCTAGTATTGGTCATTCACTGACGAGCATACACAGTTGATATATTCAAAATGCCATATTTGTATTTCCTCACTTCAAAAACACCTTTATTTGTTATTTTGTATATTTAATGGATATTTGTTAATTTTTTGACTAAGCACGGGCTGACACAAGTTCACAACAAACAACAAAAATAACAAAATATTTTCCATTTGACGTTTGACCGAAAGACTATTTACATGTATGTGTGCATTCAGATTAAATCTGCCAACCGATCAGAGATCAAATCTTTCGTGTTGAGATTTGATCTAGATTTGCTCTTTTTCTTGCAATGAAACTCTCAAAATTCAAAAAGATCAAATCTTTTGACAGAAAGAGCAAATCTTTTCTTCAATGAAACTCGCTATAAGAAAATGCATTTATTAAAAGTTAGCCAACTCATCCGTCTCCGTTTCCGACTGCGTTTGCGCATACGTCTCATTGTGTTCGCAACATTGAATTCGTGTGTATTCATTGTATATACATTTTCTATAGTACCATTGTATATACACTGCCATTGTATATACATTCTCTATATCTATAGTACTCTCATGGTCGTCATTTTTCGTCTGGCCATCTTCCTGGTTGATTCGAAACTAACTCTAAATATGCAGTGCATAGCCTGTAGCCTAGCCTATAGTACTATCATGAAGCATCATTTTTTAGTTCTGAATCAAGTCGCAATGAGGCGTGCTAAAATTCCCAATTGGTGGTACACACAACAAAAGTGTATTAATATTAAATACTGGTAAAATATCGGTAAATGTTCTCGTCTCTACTATTAAGAGTAAGTTACGAATCAACTAATACTACTAATACGTTTGCATTTACAGTGGGTACAAAACGTATGGGTGATTGGCTGCTTCTCACACGAATGTCACATACACAAACAAAAAATTCAGGGCTTGCAGGGCATGGTCGGTACGGGTCGCAGTTCTTTTATATTTTTTCTATGATTATTACGCTTAAAGAAGTAAGAAGCATGTGTCAACAAGAAAACAACTGCTCAGGTTTTGAAAGAAATGACATCAATAGCCTTCAAAAAAATCCAATTTATAATAAATGCTAGCCTTAAACTAAAGATGCGTGTCCATTTAAGAACTTTCGTTAGTAAGATCTCTAGAGTAACTCTCCGGTGGCTGTCAAATTGAGGAAGTAGAGAAAGAAATATTTGTTTTCTTAAAAAAAAGACCGTCGACACCAAATCGTTGCGAAACCAAATTTACCAGAAAAGTATTAAGGGTCTTTCTACATATAAAGTTTTTTTAATTTTCGACTCTCGATAACGGCTCATTGGATTTCTGTAAAATTTTACATTTGAGAGAATTGAGAACCGCTTCTGCTATATTCTTAGATGTTGCTCAGGCCTTTGACCAGGTTTGGCACTTCGGACTTGAGTGCAAAATAAAATCCAACAATACGAACCAACTCTTTAGTTTAGAGTACGGTATGGTCAAAATTACTCAGAACTAAAGAAAATTGAGTTAGGACCAAGGCTGTATCTATTATATTCAAGGGATATTTCAGTGGACCACAACGCTATCATGACCACCTTAACCGATAATACTGCAATATTGGTGCCAGATAAATCCGTTACGAAGACTACCCAAAAATTGCAAAATGCAGTCGATAAAGTTAGTGATTGGACGCAAAAATGGCGTATTAAATTAAACGAAACAAAATCGACGCATATAAACTTTACAAACAAAAATATAAACATTGTTCTAATTTTCATAAACAGTATAGCAGTACCTTACTCCAATACCGCCAAATACCTTGAAGTGACCAAGGTGCCGTGACATTTGGCCATGCGTCATGTGGCCATATTTTGAAATATGGCAATATGACACTTTCAAAATGTGACATGTGGCCATATTTAAAAATATGGCCATCTGGTGCTTTGCCAAAGTGTCATATGGCCATTATGGCCTAATGTCACTTTCAAATACATTTTCTTACCCATTTTTACGATTTGGGACTTATATCCCGCCTTGTTAATCTTAGTATGAAGAAGGAAGCAACCCCCCTATTTGGGCTCACTTTTGAATTTGGAGAAGGTGCAAGGTTGGGTATGTGTAAAGTTTCTTTTTGATTTAAAGAACTTTTGCATAAACCCAATCTCGTACCTACTCCAAATCCTATAGTGAGCCCAAGCAGGGGGATTGCATACGTACCTACGTCAGTCATAAGGGTATTTGACGCTTTTAAAAAGTGTCATACGACCATATGGCAAAAAATCGCAGTTAAATATGGCCATATGACTCTTTAGCAAAGCGACAAATGGCCATATGTTTGAATATGGCCGTATGACACTTTCAAATTGCGTCATATGACCATATTTCGAAATATAGCCATATGACACATGGCCATTTATGTCACGGCACCCATCAACAAGAAAAGTGAAGAACTGAACTTGAAATACAGAAAAATGTGCTGGTTACTAGGAAACAAGTCTAGCCTATCTATTCAGAACAAACTAATGTTATATAAGCAAGTATTGAAACCCGTTTGGACTATGGGGTATGGCAAGGTCCTTCGTGGAATAATGGTTACAGAAGTGGTTAAAAAAAACTCTGTACCAGACTACCGGCGACTGCAATGCATACCAACTCCGAAATGGAGATCGTCTTAAATCTACGAAACAATGTTCGGAGATTAAGAAAAACCAAGCCTCAGGAGCTGATGGTCTAAAAGCTATGAGAAAGTGTTATAACTTTAAGTTTCCCCCAATGCGATTTAATAAATTAAGAAAGAAAAATCCTTTGTCGATCTTTTATAGCTTGGTCTTAATTCACCGGTTGGTTTTAGTGCGGCAAGAGTCCCACGCTACTTGGTATTGGTACCGATTCTTACCGAGTGTCTTTGAGGATTTCCAATGGAAAAAAATTCATTCGATTAACCTTACAACCAGTTGACAGATCGTAGTATTGCAAAACAAGGATCTATGTTAAAAAATTAAATTTAAATTATTTATACTAATATTTCTAGAAAAATAAAGTATACAAAAGCCTTTTACTAGCCTTTATTGTGCATTAAAAAAAAACCTCTTACAGGAAGTTCTATCTTATTAAACGTTTTCAAAAACCGTAAAACACTTAAAAAACTTACGTTTTTGAGAAATTTCCATTGGATACACATCACTGTTGTCGCTGGAACTCACGCTATCCGTCTGACTCAAAATGCACTAATAAAAGTTTAAATAATTACAAATAATATTCTATGCACACTTCCATAACTCACCACTAAATAAACTAGAATTAACATTGTCGAAAGGACACTAAATTTAAAAACACAACTAACTAAGTTATTTTTAATATAAAACAATAACTTAGTAATATTTCCGTTAAGCTTCTTCAACATCGTCTCAAAAAGAATTGGATAGTGTTACTGAATTGTTGACTCGAAGAAAGCATAACTTCCATCATTATAAGCTGAATTAACCTACTTACTAATTGTTTACAGATTTTTTTGTCTTTTTTTTTTTTTCTTAACTATGAACACCTGGTGTTCTTGGGAAATTCTTGTAGCTTTAAATAACCAAACATAAAATTCACATAGTGGAGTAAGGAACATTTCTGTTGATTCGTTCGTTTTTTCAAGGTCTCGTTTCCGATGTCACTTACGATTTCTTGGAAATGCAGGAAGGTAAAGTTCTAAATAAACAGAAGATTTTAGGTGAGATAGATACAAGAAATATACAAACATATATTTGAATCTGTCGGTTATGTGTGTACTATAAGGTAAGTTATGCTTTAAGAAAACAATCAGACATGACATTACGATGATAGTGATATTTAAGAAAACTTGTGGCAAATATTTCTTTCGGATATTTTGATGAATTAAGTTTGAGCCGATCTTTGTGAAATTTAAGACCAAGTAAAAGTAGCTGGTTTGATGTCCAGACCAATCAACATCTTTAATGGACAGTTTACCGCCGAGTCCGAACGGATACATGAGATGCACTTTTTCGATACAAATTTTACTCTTGGAGGTTTTGTCAATTCTTCGAAACCTAACCAATAAGCCACGGGGCACGGAGCTGCATATTATTGAAGGGACAAATAAGTACATGATAGCAACGTCTGCGAGTAGTTTTCGTTCAAAAGTCAGGGAGCATGAATTTGATGTACTACAATCCTTGAACTACCTTGGTTTTGGTAGTAGCGTCAATAAAGCCTTTTCGTCGGACGTCCTCAAGAACAGCTCCGGTTTTTATAATTTTTTGTTTATATTATTCAAAATCAGAAAAAAATTGCAGGAGGCAAACAAGTATTATCAAAGTTTTGAGATTCAAAATTAATTTTTAAAAACTATTCCCTAAAACAGCTTTAATTAAAAAACACAATGTAATACCTAATAAATATCTGGCTTTTTTTAAAAAAAAGTATATCATAGCATTATATTAGTGTAACCGTTGTTTTTTTTTTATTTATTTATTTATGAGAGAAAGAGACGTATGTATTTGTAAGCTAACTTGTTTTTACTTACGATTATAGGGACTTTAAGGCAAGTTTAGGATTCGTGAATATAAAAATAAATTGCACGACTGGATCGCACGTACTTGCTCATATGTGCGGTCACATTTTAGAATAAAATTAAAAAAATTAAAGTGAACATCAAAGCATTTATTCGATTTTTGTGACTTTTGATTGTTCGAATAAAGTACGTTAAAATGTATTGGGTGACATAATTTAAACGCCATTTTATTTCTTTAGGAAATGTAAAAAAGCGTGAATTTTTTTTTCAAAATTGTAGGAGCCGTTTTTAAAAAAACGGTTTTTTTAACAACTTTTTTTAAAAAATTAAAAAAAAAAATTCAAGAATACAAACTTAAGCTTAAGTTTGTATTCTTGAATTTTTTTTTTTATAATTAAAAAAAAGCTGGTAAAAAACCGTTTTATTTAAAAACGGCTCCTACGATTTTGAAAAAAATCACACTTTTTACATTTCCTAACGAAATAAAATGGCGTTTAAATTATTTCACCCAATACAATTTAACGTACTTTATTCGAACAATCAAGTCACAAAAATCGAATAAATGCTTTGATGTTCACTTTAATTTTCTTTAATTTTCTTCTACATTGTGACAGCACATATTAGCAAGTACATGCGATCCAGTCGTGCAATTTATTTCCTAAGTACCCATATCGAAATATGATCAAATCAAATATTTTATATATTGGAGTTAAAGTTCAGTTAAAATTGTGTGAACATGTAGCTGTGGCTGTTGTTTTTCTTGTTGCTGATGTTGTTCATATTTATTTTGAAACACAGAATTTTGAAATACAAATTTTTTTCCATACAGAATTTTGTGTAGCGAGAAGTTTGAAGTACGTTATTTTCTAAACAGAATTTTGACCATACAGTATATATTTTTCTGTATTAAGTAATTTATTTTTAGAAAATTGCGCCTCCAGGCTTACGGGGGAATAGACTTACTCCTACATGATTTTTTCTTGACTCGATCCAACCTTAACGCTCTATCTTTTTGTCCCATCTATCGTGAAACAACCGATAAACAAAAATATTTTCCTCATAAATATAATAAGATTAATCAACATAAATACTTGTTTGCCCCCGATTGAGTCTATCCGCCATTGCGCGTAACAATTGGAGCTGTGACCATCCACTTTATGGAAGATATTGCGGAAGGATCTTGGTTTGCCGGCTTACAAAAGCTTACAAGGGGGCTTACAAGCCCGTCGCACATTCGGTGAATGGGCCCAAAACGAGATAGCTACCTATCCCGATTTTCCCCAAATTGGGCCTCTCGGCCACACGTCTGAAAAAAATACCACTTATAAAAAATCAAAATAAAAAAAATAATCTAAATTCGGAGCTCTTCTTGATGACTTCCAAAGATTACCTATTTTATGTATTTACTGAAGTTACTATGTGTTAAAAGTAGCATACGATAATACTATGGACGAAGATATACATATAAAAAAATAATAAGAATAAAAAAGACGTATTATATATGGACTGTTAATCTAATGTCAATTTCATACAACAATTGTCAAAAAAATGTCGCCAAAATTGAGAATGCGATGCTAGCTCTCCTGAACCCACTTCAGGACAAAAAAATAACTACTTAAAATGTTGACATAGAAGCTCGCCACATCTGTTTTTAAAAATTCGAAAATTCGCATTTACTATGGTAAAACATAACTGACACCTTTGAATTCCATACATAGAAGTGTGCGACATCTTTGGTATTTTGCCTCTTTTTTTTAGATCGTCGACAACTTCCTTTTTTTATTGGTTTGTGCCTAAGACTTTTTACTAATTAATTGTGGGATATTCTAAATAAAAAAAATTTAAAATGCCAACGTGGGGATTACTGGATAAAATGTCAAAATTGAGGTTTAATTTTTGTTCCCGCTAGTATATATAACAATTGAAACTAAAATAGAACCAACTTAAGGCAGGCAACTAGCAGTCCATATAATATAATACGGTCATGATAGAGCAGTTCCGCTCAGTTCTGGAAAGCTGTCAAACATGTAAATGGAAAGACAAATTTCATTGCCTATGGGGGTGCAGGCATCAAGTCTAAAGGACCATTTTAACAGACAACGTGGTGCAATACGCCGAACCACTTATTCTATAGATGAGTTGTTTGATGTCCGATTTTCAATACAGGAAGTGAGACAAATCATCATGTACTTCAATGCGAATAAGGCACCAGGAGATGACCGTATCCATTCAAAATTCTACAAACATACCACAAATGAGTTTATTACCTTACTTACCAGAATCGAATCTTTGAAAATTGTTTAGTTCTCGAAACCTTTAAAAAATCAATTATTATCCCATATATAAAAAGGAAACTACGAGAAGCCGTTGAACTAAAGGGGCATTTTATTTCTTAGTACCTGTGGTAAATTTATATTTAAATAAACAAATTTATTGGCGCGACAGCTCCTTAAGGAGCCAAGGCCTAGTGACTTATACTCTCAACCATTCCTGTGTGTGTGTTGTTACTCTGCAAGAATGGAAGGGACCTACAGTTTACCGCCGAGTCCGAACGGCTACACGAGATGCACTTTTTCGAGACAAATTTTACTCTTGGAGGTTTTGTCAGTTCCTCGCAAGAGGCAGTACCCCAGAAAAAAAGGTGGCTATGAGCTGGATTTGAACCCAGGTTCTTTCGCTTAGCAGTCCGACACACTAACCACTAAGCCGCGGGGCACTATTTATATTTATATTTATTTATTTTAATATTTGCCGGGTTTATCCACTCCAGGCTGTCAAAATGGGTAAAAAATGGCAAAATTTGGTCCGTATTCCAAGCCGGATTCAGGAAAAAATAATAAACTATTGACCAAATATTTGCCACATTGCCGATCACTACAAAAGGAAAGAGAAGAAATTATACGCGTTCCTTTTCGACTTCCGTGCAGCTTTTGATTTAATTAACCATGAAGCTCTTTTCTACAAGCTAAGTGTAATAGGCGTATCAAGCAAAATTGTTACAGTTTTGAGAGCACTCTACGATAGCAACGTAACATACGTTTGGGACGGAGATACCATATCCGATGAATTTGAAATAACAATGGGCATCAAACTAACCTCAAACTGCTACATTACAGATGAAGTAAGACATGGAATTATTTTGGGAGGAGTAACAATTACAAAATCAAAAATTTCTCGTCCTCCACTCATCCAGTTAATGAAAAACTTCCCACCAGAACCGTTTGGCAATACGAGAAAGCCAACTAGGGCGGCCTGAATATTTTTGTTCGTAACCTTAACTGGCGACTATGCTTCCTCGATAGTGAAATTGACGCCAGTTTTGAAATGATCACAAATGTGATTCTTTAAGGGATGTGTGTTTTTATTCCTAACAGAAAAAACCATCAAGCCTAAAGAAAAGTACTGTGGTGGAATCGCGTAACTTGGCGAGTGATTGTCATATTTGTTATTGTGATAAGTGAGGTGAAGTAAAAAGCATTCTTTTGTCAGTCAAAAATTTCTTAAGAATCTGCAAGGAAAGTTCGGAAAATAAAACAAAAAAAATATTATAAACTTACTTTGGATTTGGAAGCTCCAAAATATTAATTTTATTTCTTAGATTTATCCTCAAAACACGGACCCTTGAATTGACAGCAGAATTTTGATTTGCAGCGCGTGAAAATAAATGTAATGGTACAAATACTTTCATTTTGGATTGGAAAATGGTAGCTAAAATAGCTGTCACCTAAAATCATCTCAAAAGTATGACAATCACAAGTGACAATTATCTTTCTCAGACGTGATTTTTGACCGTATAAGCTTTTCCATCGCTCCTACTCTTCTGGAATCTTTCCTAAAAGATAGAAAACAGCATTTGTCCAGCCTGTCCCTAAGAAAGGTGGCCCATCCTCCTCCTCCTAACGACCCATAGCACTAACATCCCTTCTTTCTAAGGTCATGGAAACACTGATTAATCGTCAGCTGAAGGAATATCTCGAAGATAGAAAGCTTCTCCATGACCATCAGTATGGCTTCCGCAGCAACCGTTCCACTGGTGATCTGATGGCATATCTCACCGAACAGTGGTACAAATCTTTACATCGCTTTGGTGAAAGTAAGATTTTTGTTCTTGATATCTACAGGGCATTTGATAGAGTTTGGCATGAAGCTCTCTTATCAAAAATGCGTGCTTTTGGGATCGATGATGCTGGTGTGCCCCAGGGCTCTGTTCTGTGTCCGACTCTTTTCATCATTTTTATAAATGATCTTCTGTCTGTTACTTCACTTCCACTTAACTGTTTTGCTGACGACTCTACCCTCAGCTTTTCATATTCGTTCGATAATTCACGTGCTTCGCCTTTGGCGTACAATTGCAACGGTACCTTATGTCAAGCTCATTAAACACTCATTTATAGAGTATTGTAAAATGGGGTAATAGGAATCGTGTGGAGTTTAATGCTGTCTTTTGTCGTTAAAGCTAAATATATCTCCAATGCTTTTGTCCATGAATGACACTTACATCGAAGAAACCGAAAAGCTCCTAGTACTCGGTATGTGTGTCAACGACGACCTCCGTTGGAACGATCGTATATTTGAGATCGCTAAGAATGCTGCTAAGTGCTTAGGTTTTCTGTATCGGTGTAAAAAGTATTTTTCCCCTTCTAATCTGGCTACAATTTATAAAGCGTTTATACGCCCTAAACTCGAGTATAACACCCAGCTCTAAACAGGTCAGGTGCTTCGCAAACTTCGCTTCACCTGCTTGATGGAATACAAAATCGAGCGTTAAGATTGATAGGAAATAGAACTGCCGCTGAAACAATTTCCTTCTCGAACACCGACGCAATGTTTTATGTCTTTCCTTATTTTATCGTTTCTTTTATAAAAAATGTTTACTCGAAGTAGCCAGTTGCATTCCTCCCCTTAAAAGTTTCTCCCGTAATACTCATCTCGCAAGGAATGCTCATCAGTTCACCTTGAGCCCAACTTCGGACTTACCGTGATATATAGGAATTATTTTTTTAGCCGAACAACACGAATTTGTGTATAGTATTTGTTATAGTTTACCCGGCAGAATTTTTCCTTGCCATTTTGATCTGCAAGCATTCAAAACCAATGTTAATCGACACCTTCTATCTCCCCCTCCCTATCTTCTTAATGCCCGTGCAGTGTGCTCTACAATAAATAGAAAACAAAAGTCCCTTGTGCGCGCGTTAATTATATAAAAAAATAGCTTAAAAAACATCAAAATCAGTTTTTTGCCAATGATTAAGATACGAAAATGAAAATTAAAAAATTTTAACAATCGCAACAAAGTTATTTTTGAATGAAATAACAAGTCACCATGAAAATGTTTTAATATGTTGCTTAAACTAAAAACTACCATTTCATCTTAGTAAGGTCATAAAAACTATAAATTGACATCATAGTATTAAGACTTGTGCTAAGTGCTTTTGCTAAGTTTTGCTTCTATTTGCAAGCTTATTTGTTAATGACTTAACAAACAATATTTTTTTTTTAATGCGAAATAGTTTTTTTTATTGATTTGTGCGTAAGAAAATTTGTCGATGTTCATTATAAGTTGACAACATTCTATTGACAAATAAATTTACAAAGCTAATCACCAATTCAAATAAAAATGCTACACTAGGTTTGTTCGAAGACCGTTTAGGTGCACACTGTTCAATGGTGTACCCTGAATTTGCTCTGAGGTTTTTATTTGACACTTTTCTGGAAAAAAATCTCAGCCCAAGCTCGCAGTAGTATGAGAGCTATTAGCAACGTTTCGAGAAAGAATTTTAGAACAGCTGATTTTTCGATATTTCCTTTCTTATTGAATTTAGATTACAGCGTGCTACGTCTGGCGCCTGATACCCGTTGCGTTGATTAGATATGAACTTTAGGTCAAAATTGCAGTTTTTAAAGTCATTTCAGAAAGATTTATGTTGTTGTCATAATGTAAATAATAAATCTGAATTAGACATACATACTGAATGGATATATTGAAGATCTATTTAATATTTGAAAAATTCGACCTCGAGTTATATACATTTATTATATGTATGTATACGAAACATCATGGATTATATATGGACTGCTAGTTGCCTACCTCAAGTTGGTTCCATTTTAGTTTCAATTATTTTGGGCGACACTAGCCCTCCTGAGTACACTAGCGGGAACAAAAAGCAAACCTCAATTTTGACATTTCATCCCGTAATCCAAGACTTTGGTAGCATGTTTTCCCACGTTGGCATGTTAAAATTTCCTTTTTCTCCCCGTGTTATTTAGAATATCCCACACTTAATTAACAAGAAATCCCTTTTTTCCTTCTAGTGCTTTTAGCTTGTCTTAGGCACAAACCAATAAAATAAAAGGCACGACTGGGTCGCACGTACTTGCTCCTATATGCTAATCCTTTTTAAGTGCAGGCGTCTTTTTGACAAAGATTTAATTTTAATGTTTTTTTGACAAGCAACTTCTTTAGAATCGTTGTGGTTTGAAGCTCGAACGAACATGCGTCACGACAAAGGGATAAACACATAAATATAAGGATTGTTAGCTTTTGCAGTTTTTTAGTGAATATATTATCTTTCCACTTGTTGTTTACTGTTTATAAAATAATTTGCTAATAGAAGGACTTTTTTCAGTTTAGTTTTCATTTTGGTATGGAAAAATTTGAACAATTGGCATAAAGATTCGTTGGGAATCAGCAGTAGGGCAATAATGCTAGGTATAGGTACCTATATACATAACATAGGTCACAATAACAATAATTTACTTTTTGAAATCAAATTAATTAAAATAGCTTAATTATGTTTGATGGATCGATAAACGTATGGTGTGGGTAGGTATTAATGGAATTTATTAAGGATATTAGGTACTTATAATAAGGTTAAGGTTAACTACTGTTAAGCGAGTGGGTATGGAGACAATATTAAAAGTTAACACAGTGGCTTTGTTTATTTATAGGCAGGTGTAAACTTTCGTTTTCTCGATTGAAATTTTTGCATTCAGTAGTAATCGAATAGTTTTTTTTTAATGTGTTAGTTGTTTTTGCTTCCTTATTTATTCTGTTTGCTTTTATGATGATGAAATGCTTTAAAATACGTAGGTATGTATGTATGAGCATAAATTAATTAATTTTATAATTTTTTCATTTCAAAATCGTTCGACCAGTTTTTTTCAAAAAAATGTTTTTTTTCATTGAAAAAACTTTTCGAAAACATATTTTAAAATTTGTTTGAGTAGGTATGTCAATTTTAAGAAATCTATAGTTTATACTAGGAAAAAAATATCTATAGATTCGTTTTCGAAATATTCAAAAAACAAAATACTTTTTTTTAAAAATTATTAAAAATTAAAAAAAATGTTTTTGAAAATTTTAATAAGCAATATTATTTAAGTCATAAAACACTACATACTTTGCAAAATTTCATCAAAATCCGTTAATTAGTTAATGGTTAAGGCTCAACCGAGCAAAATAAAACAAAATTGAGGAAAAATATTAAACAAATAAAATTTGTATGAAATCAAAAAAAAACACTATTCATAATGTTTTTGGAAAAAATGTTGTAAGCCATCTTATTTCTTTTGCTGTTTTCTATTTTATAATTTTTTCATTTCAAAATCGTTCGACCAGTTTTTCCAAAAAAATGTTTTTTTTGAAAAACTTTTCGAAAACATGTTTTAAAATTTTTTTTTGAGTAAGTATGTCAATTTAAAGAAATCTTTAGTTTATACTAGGACAAAAATTTAAAAAAAAATATCTATAGATTCGTTTTCGAAATATTCAAAAAACCAACTATTTTTTTTTAAAAAATTATTAAAAATTAAAAAAAATGTTTTTGAAATTTTTAATAAGCAATATTATTTAAATCATAAAACACTACATACTTTGCAAAATTTCAACAAAATCCGTCAATTAGTTAATGAGAAAGTCTGATTTAAAAAAACCGGTCATATGGGAGGTACCGTTATAAAACTTTTTCTGAAAAATCTATTAAAACTAAAAGATAGATTTTGCATAGAAAACACCATTCAGAAAGTTTTATCAAAATCGTAGGAGCCGTTTTCGAGAAAAATAAGTTTTTCATTAAAAGTTATGTGGCAGGTACCGCTAGTTTTGGAGCTAGAATGGCAATTCGAAAAACAGTCGGGTAGAGCACTCTAAAAATACTATATACCAAGTTTGAATCAAATCGGACCAACCGTTTAGGCTGTAGATATCGATACGGACAGACAGACTGGCAGATAGACAGGCAGACAGACAGACATATATATAGGTATCTATACCTAGCATTATTGCCCTACTGCTGATTCCCACGAATATTTATGCCAGTTTCAAATTTTTCCATACCAAAATGAAAATTAAACTGAAAAAAGTCTTTCTATTAGCAAATTATATTATAAACAGTAAACAACAAGTGGAAAGATGGTACACTAAAAACTGCAAAAGCTAACAATCCTACATATTTATGTGTTTATCCCTTTGTCGTGATGCATGTTCGTTCGAGCTTCAAACCACAACGATTCTAAAGAAAATGCAACTCAAAAAAAAAACATTAAAATAAAATCTTTGACAAAAAGACGCCTGCACTTAAAAGGATTAGCACATAGTAGCAAGTACGTGCGACCCAGTCGTGCCTTTTATTTAATTAGTTTCAGAGTTTTCTTGGAAAAACTAAGTATGCAATAAAATTTGAAAACTAAATGTGTATCGAAGCAAAAAAAAATTAAAAATCGTTCGACCAGTTTTTTTAAAAAGTCGTTTTTTTAAAAAAAAAACTGTTTGAAAAAAATATTTAAACTTTTTTTCTAGTATGTCATTATAAGGCAATCTGTAGTTTTCATCTGGGAAAATTATTTAAAAAAATTCAATTAACCCATTTTCAAAATATTTTGAAAACCAATTTTTTTTATATTTCCAAAAATTAAAAGAAAATGTTTTTTTTTTCTAAAAACTTGTCACGAAATGAATTTTAACTGTTATGATTTCAAATAGTTGCTATACTTATAATAAGCAATCTTTTGCAAAACTCTGAACTAGATCATGGAAATACATTGCTTTCGACCATGCCAGAGCCAGGCGCGCCAACCAAAATACAACAAAACGTGAAGTTTTAATAGAGTCCTTGACAGATTTTTCAAATCTCTTATAACAATCGGCTTTATTTAAATCTTTTCTTTATTCTTGCACTTTCATCGGGAAGTTGTATGTTAAACATTTCCATTGTATATACACTGCCTATAGTACTATCATGAAACATCATTTTTTAGTTCTGAATCAAGTCGCAATGAGGCGTGCTGAAATTTGCCAATTGGTGTGAATATAGAATAAGTACAGACAACAAAAGTGTATTAAATACTGGTAAAATATCGGCAAATGTTCTAGTCACCACTATTTAGAGGTAGTTCTGAATCAACCAGGAAGATGGCCAGACGGAAAATGACCACCATGAGAGTACTATAGAAAATGTATATACAATGACATTTCATGAGATGAAAGCAATCCCTTAACAAAAATGTTGGCGCGAAAATGCCAACATTAAGTGTTTTTTTTTTTAGGCTTAAGCTATTAAAAGGAGGATTTGAAACGCATGGATTTCCCCTTATATATAAATACCTACCATGTTTTTCGATATTACTAAAGAAAAAACAAAAGCTATAAACCAAATTGAAAACAAATAGAATAGTTTTTTTTTCAGTTTATTAAATCAAAATCATGGTTTAGGCAGACTTTCCTGTTTCTTGAATCTTGTTGTTGACATCCTTAAGCGCATCAACGGTGGTTTGCAAAATTTGGTTTCCGATTTCCTTAATTTGCTTGGCGGATTCACTGTCTCCAAGATTGCTGATACTTTCGATGATGCTCTTGGTGGTCTTGCTAAGTTGGTCCTACGAAATATTTTTTTTTTTATTAATAAACTTTAATAGCCTGGGTCAAAACAAAGAAGCAACTAAAAATAACTTACAACATTGTTTGCAGCTTCTGGATTTTCCTTCTTCAGGTCATTGATTGCTTCATCGACACGGGCACGCAATTGCTTAACAGCATCGCTTTGTCCGATCTTCTCAATGTTTTCATCAGTCTATACAAAAGGTAAATCACTATTCAGAATAACTCCTTAAAAATCATTATATCATCTTAACACTTACGGTCTTCTTCAATTCCTTGGCATAGGAGTCTAATTTGGAAGCGTAGGCTTTAGTTTCAGTAGCAACGAATTGGTTGAATTGTTCCTGATCCTTGACACCAACAACATCGTATAACTTTCCTTGGAATTCCTTTAGCATATCACCAGCCGTTGAGAGTAAATCAGTCAAAGGCTTTGGCTCAGCTTCTGCGGGTGCATCACGAGCAACTCTTGCTGATGCAAGCTAAAACATTTGATTGAATATGTATGTTAATTAAAATTATGAACAACGGAAATGAGTGTATTTCTTTTTTGGCAAGCATTTAAAGAAACATACTTGAACGAAAAGAAGAGCGCAAATGACAACGAAAGTTTTTCCAGACATTTTCGAGACGATTTTTTAGTCCGACTACGGTTAACTGCAAAACAAGACTAACGTCCAAATGCGAGATGAAAACATTTTATATTCGACATCGACACCCATAGTTGAATAACTTATCAGCGAAATAAGACCGCATTACTTATAATTGTACATAATATGCATGATACGCGACTTTTTTGCGCTTCTTTATAAATGCACAGTGTATGGCTTGCGTAGTCCAAAAGTTGACGTAAATAGATAGACAGGGTGATAGCAAAGTTAACTTGAAACAGGCATTTTGCAAAAAAAAAATGTTTATTTACGATACCACATAAATTGTAATAAGGTATTTAATTAAAATCTTATGGAAACCTATATGGTGCACTTTGGGACAGCTATTTGCTTCCTTTAAGAATTTTCCTCACAGGCTTTATATGAAAGCAGTAAGTTCTCATTAATTTAATCTTTCAGGCATTAAGCACTAGCTTTCTGCGAGATGCAGTTAGTTTCTTTATAAAGGTTGCGCTTACGTAAGAAAATCTAACTTACTAGAACACCTTATTGTTTTGTCAGAGAAATTTTGCTTTTGGAAACCCTGATCTACTGAAATAATTTAGGAAACCTTAAAGAAGTTGAGAAAACTGAATTAAAACACAATAATTGCAAATTTGAGGCCATTGCTTCTTTGAACCTTTGGAAAATTCCTGCTATATTTCGTTAAAAGAATATTTCGATTACCAAACAATTCTCCAAATAAGTCACTAGGCCTTGGCTCCTTAAGGAGCTGTCGCACCAATAAATTTATTTATATAGAAACAGGAACACCTCTTATTGTTATGAGCACCCTTGAAGGATTGAAATGGTAATTAACGATCCCAAGACATCTCTCCATTTCGTAAACTAAAAGAAAGAGTCTGATGGATATTCTTCCTCTTTTTCCATTAACCAGTGAAACCTCAAATGATCCTCATAATTCGATCCAATTACATATATGAAACTTATTTTAATTATTCTGTTGGTATAATTTTTTAATCTGAGATATATTTTATCTCCTAAGATTTAAGGAAGGATTTATCTTCATTTCACATAGTCCAATACTCGTTAAATTTATTGCACTTACATATTCTTACCTAAGAAGTCGTTCCTGTATAGTTTGTTTTTCTCTCTACTTCCGGGGTCCCTCAAGTAAGTAACTTAGGCCCTCTCCTTTTTTATGAAATGCAAATGGTGATAAAGCGTTCCAAGATCTCATTGTTTGTTGATGATACTATGTACGTTTTTTTCAAAACGATATCATCATAGGAAGTGATTCCAAGGTGGATTCCAACCATATTCAATAGACCTCCATAGGTTTTTTAATTTGGCACGCGAAAAGGGTTTGAATTTGAACTGTAGTAAATACCAATCGACAACACATCAACGAAATAATCCAGAAACAATAGGCCAATTTAATACTCAGCGTCTTAAAATGATTATCTTAAGATATTCCCAGCCCTATAAATTAATAACCTTCGTGAGACCTATTCTTAAATTTATTGCCAATATTCTTACCCTATTCTTATTTCTAGAATCGAAAGCAGTCAAAAACGGTTTCTTAGCTTTATTCTTCTTGGCCTTTCATCCTACCTCCTAAACTCACTAATATCAAAATTCTAGAAAAACGAAGATTGGTAGCCGATATCCATTTTATTAATCGACTTTTTTCCGGTTCCGTTTGACTGCCCCAAGCTTTGTAGAAATTTCGTTTTTTTTTTCAACATTTACCCCAACAATCTATAAGGCCTCCCACCGTACCTCCTACAGCTCGAATAAACCTATTACACTTATGCTGCAGAGTATAAATTCGAACTTTGAATATTTTGACTTAATCGTCAGTACTCCAAATCTAAGGTTTCGACTACATAACTATACATTTAGATATAAGTTTTATATTAGATTGTAGCTTCAATTAAGCCAAATGATGCCCCATTAAAACTACTACAAGAATTCATATCTACTGAATAGGAACTTAAGTAAAAATTAGACTCAGAAAATTATTTTAATACAAATTGACATTAAAATTTTATAAAATAAATAAAAAAGTCTTTAAAACTAAAACTATTAATTAACGAAATAAGGGGAACGAAATATAAAAATTATTCAAACTGTTTTAACTTTAGATACACCCAGTATAGTGCACTTTTTAAAAAGGCCTACATTAATTTGTAAACTACAATAGTACAAACAAAATAAAAATGATCTGCGCCAAACACGGAAAATTTATTAAATCGACTTTGCACTACTTTGGTTCTACTAACTCCTAATGAAATCGTCTAGTCTTGATTTCCATATCGTTTTATTGATCTTCCAAAGGTCGAGCATCTTTATCAACAAAAGGCAACAAAATTAGCTTCTCAATATACCTATACCTACATACATTTGTGTTTTTAAATACTTGACTGTTGTTAACTGCTTGTTTTGTTCCCCAATTATTGTATTTTTATTTCTTTTGATCCCGGAATTTTCTTTAATTAAAAATGTATTTTTTTTTTCAGAAAAGAAATAATCGTGAATTCCAATTTTGAGCCGGTTGCATGGTGTTTTTTTCTTTCTTCTTTTATATTTACATATAAAATATGTACATAAATATACCTTACCATAGTCGATAAAGGAATTTGTCAAGCTATGAGCAAATAAAGGAAATAATTATAAAATATTTTACTCGTATCTCATAATCCAAAACGCATCAAATCAGCACAATCCAATGATAAGTTTCCAAAAGAGATAGCTTTTGAACTACAAATGAATAAAAAGTGGGAATAGGTCAATAGGCGAATTTCCTTTGGTGCTGATTGTTTATAAAACTAATAATACAGACATTTCGTTATCTTTTGAAACCTCGTATTTAATATAAAACAAAAAAAGTTTATTTTGTAGAACTTTGTCTTATTTCATTTCATTTATTCATAATCGATTTCTTATAAGATATAATATCTTATAAGTTTGTGATAAGCACAGCGAAAAATCAAATTACATGAAAAATACAAAATAGGAGATACAAATTTAATATGATAAGTTTTTTTTTCTTTTTTTTGTGACCTGTTGTTTGTTGGAGAATTATTAAAGATAATTTAAGACAAAAAATACATTTTAATTTCTTTGCATCTTGAATTCTTCTGATTTCCAAGTCAAATCAAGGGCTGCATACATACATACATAATATCTATTAAAGCTAACCTATTACGGAATGCTTCATCTTTTTGGAAATTTGTTAAAAATAAGAGAAAAATAGCTGAATTCCCATCCTATATGAATTTGGATCAAATATCCTCAAATGATGGGGTAATGATCTGTGATATGTTTGCAGATATGTTTAAAGGCATCTACAAATGTAATAAAGAAGCTAACATATTCATTTTCTACTGGACCTGATAATGTTCCTTCCTGTGTTTTGATAAACTGCTGTCATTCCTTGGCTAGTGCTTTATGTTATTTGTTTAACTTATCTTTGTCGTCTTCTGTTTTCCCGCAAGCTTGGAAGTCTTCATTTATAATTCCACTTTTTAAATCAGGAAGCCGATGCAACATGCGTGACATCCCAAGATGATGGAATCTATAAAAGTCCATGAGTTGATACATGGTGTAAAATCGCATCTATCGGACAGACAGCATGGATTCGTCAAGGGCAAATCTACCATTACAAACCTGTTGGAAATTACATCATGCATAACAAAAGGATTCATGAATGGAAATCGAACGGATGTGGTATACCCTGACTTCTCCAAAGCCTTCGATCAACTTAATCACCAGCTGATTGTTAGAGTAGTGTTAGTAGTGCCCCCGGGGCTTAGTGGTTAGTGTGTCGGACTGCTAAGCGAAAGAACCTGGGTTCAAATCCAGCTCATAGAATACAAAATCGAGCGTTAAGATTGATAGGAAATAGAACCGCCGCTGAAACAATTGCCCCACTCGAACACCGACGCAATGTTTCATGTCTTTCCTTATTTTATCGTTTCTTTTACAAGAAATGATCTCTCGGGAAGGAATGCTCATCAGTTCACCCTTGAGCCTAATTTCGGACGTACCGTGAAATATAGGGATTCTTTTTTTAGCCGAACGACACGAATTTGGAATAGTTTACCCGGCGGAATTTTCCCTTGCCATTTTGATATACAAACATTCAAAACCAATGTTAATCGGCACCTCCTATCTCTCCCCTCCCTATCTTCGTAATGCCCGCGCAGTGTGTTCTACATTAAAAGGGAAACACATAATCCCTTGTGCGCGCGTTAATTATATATAAAAAAAAAAAAATAGCCACCTTTTTTTCTGGGGTACTGCCTCTTGCGAGGAACTGACAAAACCTCCAAGAGTAAAATTTGTCTCGAAAAAGTGCATCTCATGTAGCCGTTCGGACTCGGCGGTAAACTGTAGGTCCCTTCCATTCTTGCAGAGTAACAACACACACACAGGAATGGTTGAGAGTATAAGTCACTAGGCCTTGGCTCCTTAAGGAGCTGTCGCGCCAATAAATTTATTTTATTTATTTTTGATTGTTAGAAAACTTTCACTTTTCGGCTGGTCCCCAAAACTTGTGCAATGGATTGCAAGTTAGTTATCATCTCGTACTCAATAATGTTAAGTTCAAGTTTCATTTATCCAACGCAATAGATGTCAAGTCTGGCGTGCCTCAAGGAAGCCACCTGGGACCACAGTTATTCGTAATTTTTATAAATGATTTACCCTCTGTTTTAAAATACTGTGATATAAATCTCTAATGCTGACGATGCGAAAATTTCACATATATATAAAAATAATGCTGATTACCTTCAACTGCAATCTGATATTGATCATTTGCAGGAATGGTGTAATAAGAATGATCTTACACTGAACTCTAAGAAATGCAAAATAATGACCTTCGCTAAAGTTAAAAATGTTTTCTTTAATGAATACTCTATAAATAATTCAAAACTTGAAATAGTTAATTATTTTATAGACTTGGGAGAAATATTTGATTCAAAATTAGACTTCAGAATGCACATCGATTCTATAACTGCAAAAGCTTCTGTTCGTCTAGGAATGATTAAACGGTGGTCAAAAGAATTCAACGACCCTTATGTGACAAAGAGCCTGTTTGTTGGACTGGTTCGTTCGATCTTGGAATATGGTTGCCAAGTTTGGTGCCCATATTACTCCTGTCACATTGCCCGCATTGAATCCATTCAAAAACAGTTTCTATTATTTGCTCTTCGTCATCTTAACTGGAATAATCATCACCATCTTCCACAATATCGTTCGCGACTTTTACTGATCGGTCTAAATACGCTCGAGCACAGGAGGTCATCACTCAATGTTGCATTCATATTTAAACTTTTGAACGGAGATATAAATTCTCCTTATTTGCTTTCCTTAATAAAAATAAATGTCGAAATTATAAAATTTTGCGAACACATGAAACTACTTTAAACTACTTAAATAATGAACCGTTCTCTCTCTTATGTAAACAGTTCAATAATTATAATTCCTTCCTAGATTTTAATCTTACTTCATTGAAATATAAAAAAATTAAACTTTTATTCAATTTAAATCGTCACTAATTATGTAAATATAATATTATTTGTATAATCCAAATAACTGTGATCAATTATGTATCTATAGTCAAATAAATAAATAAATAAAAAGATATTGCGATTCCATTAACGAACACTGTTAATGAAGAACTGACGCTCCGATGTTAAGGATGTTTAACGTAAACGAATGACCTGACCTGATCTACTCGAAGCCGGCATTCTTATTCATTCTTTCGGACAACAAGGAAAGGGTGCGAAACTCAAGAAAACTGTTAAATGTCATACTCAAGAATTGATTTGAAAAGGCTGATAAATGGTCGAATCTACGTAGTCCAAAAATATAGCGAATTGAGCTGTTAAAAGCTACATTCAGTCTTCTCTTACTTTCAAGACTGCATGAGCAATAAATTTCACAGCCATAGATTAAGATAGGAATAATTAATGGTTTTACAAGCATTATACGTGTTTTTACTGGGATAAAAGACTGAGAAACGCTCAGGGATCGTAAGGCACCATAGGAATTAATGTGATCGTCATAAGTCAGGCTGCGGTTGAATATAATACCCAGATTTTTTGCCGTGTCAGAATCCTCAATAAATTGGAACATCGTTAAGCCTTACCAGAAGGAAGTAGGATAAATCTATTGGCTTTTCTGAAATAACCAGGCACTTGGATTTGGACGGGTTTATTAAGAGGCCATTAGATTGGGACCAGCACGAGATTCTCCCTAAGTCTTCGTTGAGGCATAATATATAGTGTTCAATAAATCCAAGTGGACAAACTTAAATATAGTTGTAAATCGTCAGCGTATAGGTATAGAGAGGAAGCAGTTTATACAAGTGTTGGAATTGAATTGATGTACAGTCCCTGGCCACATTATTATTAGACGGACTACAAATCTTATGAAAATTCAAAATAGATTGTTGCTTTTGAATAGTAAGTTACAGTTAATTGGATCTATTTGTACATTAAACTTTATTTCCTATTTGTTATCAATAATAAAAAACCATATTATTTATTGAAAAAAAAATAGATTTTTTACTTTTGTGGACAAAGACAACTGTAACTGTTAGATACGCTTTAATTGTAGATGAGCCTTCTCTTGTAGCTATGAGAGCTTCAATTCTTCGCGGCATGCTGACCAAACTGTTTGCTGCATTTGTGGATGATGATTCCACGCATGGATCATTTTTTCCAAGAGCTGCGTTTTGGTTGTGATATACTCTTTAGCAACTACTCTCTTCATCAACTCCCACAGATTGTCAATGGGGTTCATGTCAGGGCTGTTTCCCGGTCAATCCAACAAAGGTATACTTAATTCTTGTAAATAAGCTTTCACAGATCGGGCTGTATGGCAGGAAGCTCGATCTGGCATAAAAACAAAAGATTCACCATTGGAAAGCCATTCCCTGACCTGGAGCAACAACCGACTCCTTAGAATTTCTTTATACTGGTCTTATTTCATTACGCCATTTATCACGTACAGACGTTATGTGCCCTTGCTGCTGATGACTGACCAGATCATTAGTTTCGTAGGATATTTAACAGTCTGGACAACGAAATCAGGTTGAATTTTTTCCCCACAGCGACGGCGTACAAACTGACTTTTGTTGGCTAAGATTTCAAATGTGCTTTAATCACTGAAGCAGACCTGTTAAAAAACATGAAAACTTACGAAACCAGGGATAAAATAAACCAATGCTTAATTCTTAACTTCTAAATCAATGAACAAAATATCCAATTACAGATCTCCAGAAGTCCACCTCCTTATCACGCAACTTTCGCACACTAGTCTCAGAAACCTCGAATTTTCGCGATATTTCGCGGTTGGAAAAAATTAAAGCATTAATAAGAGCCTTAACTTCTGCTTTCTTACGTGGTGTACGGTCTTCTCTTTTCCCATGGTTCAAATCTCACAATTTGTTTTTTTTTATTCTTTTGCACAAACCAAACAAACAGTTGTGTTTTTCTAAACCGTCAAATATGTTTCTGAAATTAAAGTTGCTATCGATAAGGTTAAAAATCAAAACCATTGCATATGGCATAGTAAAATCTATGAATTTTTGACAAATTCACAGTGCGTCTAATAATATGGCCAGGGACTGAGCGGAACAAAACAGGACCCAACATTGATCCTTGTGGGACGCCTTTTGCTGTCGACAAGAAGTCAGATAATGTATTAATGAAGAGAAATGAAATCCGCACAGTAGCTTGTTGCATAAAACGGCGTGGTCAACGGAATCGAAAGCTTTCGAAAAATCTAGTATAAAACTAAAAATGAGAGTTTGTCTTCATCCATCGACTCGACTGCTAGTTCTTCTATAACATTAAGAAGCGAAGTAATACAGGAGTGTATTTTCCTAAAGCGAGATTGTTTTGGTGTGAGGAGATTAGCACCAGTTAAAAACGCATTCATTTGTTTCTGTAGTATTCTCTCGAAGACCTTTGAAAAAAACGGCAAGATTGCAATAGGTCGAAATGCAAAGCTTTTAGAATTTTTAGGAAGGGAAGAAGAAGCACTTTGGCTAGTTTCCACTGAGTAGGATATTCACTCGCTGTTAGGATGAAATTAAAGATATAAGTGATGTATGGTAAAAGGATTGGAAGAATCATTTTAAGAAACACGGGATGTATGTCATCAAGGCTAACTGCATTTGACTTAACTTTCAAGAAGTTTACCAATATGTCTGTGCTATCCATAGTTCTAAAACTAAAATTTATTTCGCTGGGTCTGGTTATAACATTATGAAAAAGAAAGGCATCGTTCAGGTTCTCGCTGATGTTTGCATCAGGTACGGTAGGCAGAAAGACAAAATTTATATTTAAGGCGTTATTGTCGATATCGTCGACCAGGCTACGTTTTACATTACCAATGCCGATTTCACGCAAGTTTTTCCATAACTGGAGCCCGTTTAAGGATGAACTTAGTCGATTTGAATAAACATGGGATTTGGCCTTCTTTATATATGTATAACAACTTTGTTCCGAAAGTAAAAAAAAAACCTGTCTTAGCTCTGGCAAATGGCGTCTTTTCCAAAATGTATAGACTTGATCACGTTTAAGCATAAGCAAGCGTATATGTGCAGTAAACCACGGTGGACTTTGAGAGTCAAGTTTTTTTTTGTTTTTGGAGGAACATCAGCTTCAAATAAAGATTTTATGTTTTTTTGTTCACTTAAAACGTAGTATATAGAGTTTTTATTAAAACCTTTATTTCATTAACTTAGTCTGGCCACGGACTTAAACCTCTTTCTTTCCAACTTAATGATTAGAATTTTAATCTTGTTGGATATAGTTCACATTAAGTTTTTCGCAAAAACCTTATATGTGTTCACCTGAACTAATCAAAAGTTGCGTCTTGACAAAGGTACTCACTGTCAACTGATGAGTCCAAGTAAGACCGGGCTTTTTTTTTTTTTGAAAACGGCTCCAAAGATTTTGATGAACATTTTTGAGAATTTTTTTTTGTTATCCATGTACCGGTGGACTGCTGGTTGGGTGTAATTTCCATACATGCAATGTGTCGCCCGACACAAACAGCTGAATCAAACTGTGAAATATTTAGTTACAAAATAATTCATTTTCAAAAAGCGTCTCTAGAACATGAGCAAGGAAGTGTAGATGAAGTTCGCTATGAATTGATTTTTTTTCAACCTTTTTTTTTTAAAAAAAAAGTTATAAGCATAACTATATATAAAATACAAGCAAACCTTAATTTATCATTTATTATTTTATATTTTGCGGTTAAGAGGGATTAGTTGCCCTTATGCCTCCTACCAATGTACGCCTCCTCTTCATTAAATTTTTGTTTCTTATATTTTTTTTTTTTTTTGACTCAACCGCTGTAAAAAAAATATCTATTATTATTTTTAATTTTTGTCTTTCTCGGTAACGGCTCTTTGGATGTCTGTCAAATTTTATATTTGAGAACATCTGGATAGCCAAATTATTTCTGCAATTAAAAAATTTGAAATTTTTTTTTGCTAACTAAAATTAATTTTTGATTTTTTTTTTTGTGAAAAACCAATATTTTAAAATAAAAAAAATATTTAAAATTTTATAATCACATGTATGTATATTAATAAACTCTAAACAAATTGCATACCAAAATTTCAAACTATTTTTTTTTTGTTTTTTCAAAAAACTAAAAATAAATAAATCCCACGGCTGGATCGCACGTACTTGCTCATATGTGCTGTCGTCACATTGTAGAATAAAATTTAAGAAAATTAAAGTGAACATCAAAGAAGGTAGGTACTAAAATTAAGATACTTATTCTAACCACTGTGAAGCGAGTGGGTATAGACAATATTAAAACTTAACACAGTGCTTGTTTGTATGCAGGTGTACAATTTTGTTTTCTTGATTGAAATTTTTGCATTCAATACGTAATCGGGTATTTTTTTTATTTGTTTGTTGTTTTTGCGTGGTTATGTCTTTATCATAGGCTATCATTTATGAATTTTTTATTTAAAAATCGTTCGACAAGTTTTTCAAAAAAAATGTTTTTGTTTAAACTTTTCGAAAACATATTTTATTTTTTTTTTGAGTATGTCCATTTAAAGAAATCTATAGTTTATACTAGGAGAAAAATAAAAAAAAAATATTCAAAGAACAAAATATTTTTTTTTAAATTATTAAAAATTAAAAAAATGTTTTTGAAAATATAAACAATATTATTTAAATCATAAAACACTACATATTTTGATAATTTCATCAAAATCCGTCAATTAGTTAACGAGAAAGTCAGATTTAAAAAAAAACCGGTCAGATGGGAGGTACCATTATAAAACTTTTTTCTGAAAAATCCATTAAAACTAAAAGATAGATTTTGCATAGAAAACAACATTCTGAAAGTTTTATCAAAATCGTTGGAGCAGTTTTCGAGAAAAATAAGTTTTTCATTAAAAGTTATATGGCAGGTACCGTTAGTTTTAGAGCTAGAATTCCAATTCGAAAAACAGTCGGGTAGAGTACTCTAAAAATACTATATACCAAGTATGAATCAAATCGGCCCAACCGTTTAGGCTGAAGGAATCGACAGACAGAAAGACAGACAGACAGACAGAATTTTCTGACCCACCTTTTTCGACTTCCCTATTATAGTAATGTCATGTTTGAATCTTAGAATTTTTTTACGAATGCATAACTTGCCTTTAGTCCCTATAAATCGCATGTAAAAACAGAATTTTAATTTTCGAAATACTTTTTTATAAATTCGTTACTAAAAACCTTAAAGTGTTGTACATTTGACACACAGATAGTGTTATTTTTCTACTTAATATTACTTATTTTTTTAAATTTTATTCGACGATGTGACCGCACATAAAAAACAATAATATTCATTTTTACGGGGGATTTATGATAAGAAATGTTTAAACTATCCCCATGTCAGATTTCAGATAGTTTTTTTGCTTTCCATGGTGACAAAATCTGTTTTTTTATCAACAATTTTTTCATAATTTTTTTTTTACCTCCCCCAATTGAATTCCCGATTTTTTATCGTAATCTACGCAAAAAAACCGACAAATTAGCAGAAAAAAAATCAAAAACATAATTTTTCAACTTTTCCAACTTAAAATAAAATTAAAAAGAAGTATTAATGACATTTTTATCATAAATTTTATTTCGAATAAAATTTAAAAAATATTAAAGGAACTTCAAAGTTTTGATTCGATTTTCTGACTTTTGATTGTTTGAAAAAAATACGTAAAATAGTTTTCAGCCGAAAAAAAATATTTTTAATAAAACTGTTTTTATATACCTAACAACTTTTTTTTTAATAAAAAAAATATTCAAGAATGCAAACTTAAACTTTAAAAAATTACTTACATTTAAAAACAAAATAAAAAAAAATCCACTAATCCGTTTTCAAAATATTGATTTTTTTTTAAAAATTAAGAAAACAAATACAAAAAAAGTTTCCGATAAAAAGTTAATGCGAAATTTCTTAGGCTACCTACATCTTCTTGAATATCAATTTTGATAGTAATCGGATCACCAGTTTTCGAAAAAAGGAGAAGGAAAGAAAGAAGAAAAAACCGGTCCTATAGGAGGTACCGTTTTTAGCCCTCAATATTACTTTTTTCACCAAAATATAACGCATACCTACAGTAGTACACTGATTTTTTTTATAAAAAATCTTGGAGCCGTTTTCGAGAAAAATAAGCTTTTGTATAACAGTTATATGACAGGTACCGTTAATTTTTGAGCTAAAAAAATGTAGAATGTCAAAATAACCTTAAGTTCTAAATTTAGGACAGGCCAAAATACATCCGTACAGATAGACAGACAGACAGAATTTTGCAGTAACTCAAATATGTTTCTCTATCATCGTAATGTCATGTTTGATTGTTTTCTCAAAATTTTTAGTCTGCACGAATGCATAACTTGCATTACAGTACCTACAATCGCAAGTAAAAAGGAAAAATGGGCACGATTGGATCGCACGTACTTGCTCTTATGTGTCTAATTACATTGGAAAGCAAGATCTTTAACAGAAACAAGTAACATTTACATTAAAAAAATAACACAGTTTGGACTTATACAAAGTATCAACACCACAATACTTAACGGTTTTTAGTAAAAATGAAGTCACAGGTCTTAAATAACAAAGAATTTATGAAAAAAGTATTTCGAAAATTGTAGGACCGGTTTTGATAAAATCCTGTTTTTTTATTTTGAAATTTATTTTGAAATTAATGTATGCAGTTTCTTAGAGTTTATTAATATACATGTGATTTAAAAAAAAATTTATTAGTTTTACAAATATTGATTTTCCAAAAAAAAAAATCAAAAATTAATTTTAATTAGAAAAAAAAGTTACGAAACATGTTGATATGCAGAATTAGTTAAACTATCTAGATCATCTCAAATATAAAATTTGACAGAAATCCAAAGAACCGTTACCGAGAAAGCCCTAAATTAAAAAAACCGTTATATGAAAGTTACCGTTAATAGACTTTTCCCGGAAATTTGGTTCTAATCAAATGATAGCCAAATACAAACAAAAAAAAATCTCAAAAATTTTCATCAAAATCGTTGGAGCCGTTTTCGAGAAAAATAAGCTTTTCCTAAACGGTCATATGGCAGGTACCGTTATTTTAAGGTCTAAAAATAAAATTTCAATTTCCCCTCTGGGGAATGCCAAAATAATCATACACACCGAATTTGAAAATAATCGCTTTAGCCGTTTAGGCTGCAGCTCGTTATACATACAGACAGACATGTTTTCTCGATCACTTTTTTAAGACTTCTCCATGATCGTAATGTCATGTTTGATTGTTATCTCAATTTTTTTTTAAATTCACGAATCCTAAGCTTGCCTTATAGTCCCTATAATCGCAAGTAAAAATCAAAACATACAACAAATAACAAATAAAGTTTAGGCAAGTTTAGCGTCGTGACTTAGACCTTCACCCGTAAAAAATTGAAATGACTCAAGAGCTGAAGCAAACGACCATAGACAACGCGACTGGCTCTGGAGCAGTTAGGAACCGACGACTGTACCTAATTTTTATTGAAAAATCAACTTAGGCGATGAGGCCCATTTCTGGATGAATAGCAAGGTTTTTCTATATAGAAGCAGTCTTATGTTAAGTCTTAAAGCTAAGGGCTTTTCATGAAAATAGTTTAATAATAATGGTTCAAACAGTATTTTTCATGTTGAGCATCTTATTTTTACATCAGAAGTCAGAAACTATGGACATATGTACCGTCATACTATCATATGTATAAAAATGGGAAATTAGACACATACAAATATATTTTTTTAAGTTTATTTTTATTATAAAAACTAAACACTAAGTCTTAAACTGGAACTTGTTCCTTTTCTTTCAGCTTTTGAATTCCTTCATTAGCTTGGTTCATAAGTGTTTTACTCTGTTCTGCAAGTTTTTCACCAATCTCCTTCATGTTGGCTTGGAATTTCTGTAATAAAATAAAATAATTTTATTTGGTTTAAAAAAAAATAATATTTTGTATAAACTGAAATCATTGATGTGTTAAATTAATCTATCGAAAGAAACAAATTTGGAATTATAGCGAAACACACCTCCATATTTTCTTTTGTAAAAGTGTTTTGAAAGAATTCTGTGAGACCCTTGCCTAGTTCTTGAATCTTCTTTTCGGCTTCATCAGCATCTCGGACGATGCGAGCTCCAGCTGAAAGCTATATAAGTTTTGTCAGTTTTTTAAACATTCCAAAATAAAAAATATCACAAAATATATTTACATGAAAAACACAAAAGGCGAACAAAAAGATTAGAGCGACACGAGCCATTTTAATAAGAGATGTTTGAACGAACGTGAGTCCAGACCTAAACTATTCTAGAAATCCGTCCATCGAATTTGAAGTCAATACGTTTAGTTGAATTTTGTTTTTGTATCTTCGTAACCTTTTGACACGCTAGCGTATGAAAACAGCTTCCCCAAAGAGATAAAGATGTTATGTGTGTGGTGTGTATAGAAAAACGATAACGATTTGTAGTTTACACAAAATAAATAATATGCAGGACTGGGTCGCATGTACTTGCTCTTTGAAAAATAAATACAAGAATGCAAATGCAGCCTTTGAATTCAATTTAGAAGATATTTTTTTACTGTCATGCAACCAGCATAGAAAACACCAAAAACGTTTTTTTTATAGTCGGGTCTTTTTTAATTAGGCCTTAATTCCTTATGTTCTCAGAAACACGTCGAAACTTTTCGTTTGATTTTCTTAGTACATAGATCATGCTCGATCATGTCTTATAGTTGGGCTTAGACTACAACTACAATATGTAATATTTTGGTTTAAGAACGTAAACAAAAGTTGCAAAAAGTGGAGAAAATGTTGTTACCTTATCGGCAGGTCCGTAACCCTTTGAAATGGAGGGAAATGGCAATTTAACTTTTACATTTGTGAAGTTATGAGCTATAAAATACCCGTCAACAGAATATAAATCGTTTTTGAGAATAGACATTTGCCGTCACTTGCAATAATTATAGCATCTTTAGATAACCGGTTACAAGTTTTTCTGGTTGTTTCAAACATTAACAGATCGATAGGTTCGGTAAACAAATCTAGAAGCCAATACGTGGTCCGTACACAATTTAATATTATGTAAACAAATTTCAGATTAAATTATCAAAACCAATTTTCTCAATTGGATTATAAAGCGATTTTACAAAGAATGACGCATTATAAACAGATTTAATGAACAAAATATTTGGTTTATTATTAATTAAAAACAAGCCTACGAAATAAGTAATTCAATTTTGTAATAGTAACTTGTTTTGTGGAGCGATTAAATTCTTGCATTCACTAATGAAGGCCTCAATTTGTTTCCGACTTGAGAAATTTTAACCAGTTTAGTGAATCTTGCATTCAAAACTCATTTCGTTTCCAACCCGTTTTGTATTTTATTTATTTATTTAAATAGAAATGGTTAAGATCTAAATCATTCCAATATTAAATAAATAATATTAACTTCATAAATAAATATTTTATTATCTTTTATAGAAAGAACTATTGTTTTCCATACAAAAAATCTTAAAATTGCATTAGCTTTAATGTTTTGTAATATAAACAGCATCATTAAATATATATTTTGAGCATTTTTTTTCATTTATTTTAATTAGTGTTTTAAATAACATTGTAAATGTTTTAATTATATTTTATGTGTCCCCCTTTAGCATGTAAGAGTTCTTTAACTCTGTCTGGCATTGATGACACTAACTTTCCGCAAATGTTTTTTGATTTCTTGGTCGTGGAACCATACCTCAACAATAGTTGAAATTGGCTTATTTTCTGTTGTACAGTCCTTTTTTCTGAGCCTGGCTTTTACATTTTCCCACAAATTTTTAATCGGATTGAGGTCAGGTGAGTTGCCAGGCCATTCCAGCACCTTAATATTCTTCTCCGCGAATAACTGCTTCAATTTTTGTATGTGTGGCACGGAGCAAGGTCTTGTTGAAAAATGGTGTTCTGCACAGAGGCACTTCTTCGAATGTTAGGAAGGAGCATTTAGGTTAAGACATCCTCGTACTTGGCACTGTTCATCATGCCTTCAATAGGCTTTAAGCTTCGGGGACCCTCAGAAGTCAAACGACCTCGAAGTGGCTCTCATCCGAGAAAATTACTTATGCCCAGTCCTCTGAGTTCCAATCTTAATGCATTTTGGCCCATCTTAGCCTTTTCTTGCGCATACCATCTGTCAAAAACTTTTTTTTTATGGTTTTCGGGCTTTAAGGTCCACTTCAAGGAGACGCCGCCGAGAAGAAGATGAATCTACGCGCACCCCAGCTATCTCTAAGTTCCTTTCCAGCACACCACTACTCTTTCCACTTTCTAGGGCTTATAACGAGGTTTCGGATCAACATTTTGTCGTCATTTGCCATTCCGGTTTCGACCGCATTTCCTCTTTCTGAGAGTTCCAATTGATCCCGTGGCCAGCTATCTTAATCTCCCTTAATCCTTAATCTCCCTGTGTGCTCATGCAAAGGGATGACTTTTGCACTGTTTTCAATCAAGATATCCATATTTTTTTCTAAATACTAACGAAATCTTGATAAAAAAGTACCCAGTATCATGTTTTCTATAATTGGACCATTGTTTTTTAACCCAAGAAAAAATGTGCCGGAACCCGTAGAACCTGAGCCCTACATATTTCATAAACATGGACAGATGCGACAGGTTACAAGTAACAATTTGTAAAATAATAACTCGACAAATGTCAAATTCCTGTCCCATAAAGAATTAGACAATTTTTTTAGAATTATCGGAAGATTTAAGAGTATTGTCAAGGTTGTATCATAAAATAATTGTCATGAGCATGACAATGAATTGTCCAGAATTTTCCCAGAATCGTCATGAGTCTTCTGACAAATGTGTGCTGATATTTTTTTATGGGACAAGACAATCATTGTTCCATGTGAAGAATTGTTTCCAGGACAAGACAATTGTCATTATATTGTCTTCAAAGCTAGCCTGCCGAGCTATCTCTGAGGAAAATACCGACATCATCCAACCCCGTTCAAGAAGCTCGGACAAGATAATTTATTATTTTCCCATTGTCTTGTCTACGTGTGAACGCTGCTTAATTGAGAATTGTGACAGACAATTTAGTTTGGTTAAGTAGTGAAAGTGGAGTGACAGGTACGGTATAAAATGATAAATATGAATTCAATTCAGTCAATTCAAGGCTGTTAGAGCGGTTTTCGAATAAATCGACTTTTTTTTAATAATTTTTTGTACGCTAATTTAAATTAATAAACAATTTGGTTATAACGAATTACAAAATTAAGTAAAAATTAAATAAAGCATTTTTGGAAATTGTTTGTAGGTACTCATTTGGATAAAGTTCCGTAGAATAAATTGGTTAAAATCGATTGTGCCGTTCATGAGAAAGATTTATAAAAAAAAAACACCAGTAATAAATTGTATTTAACATAACATAAGCGTAGTTGCAAAAAAATTAAAAAGACAATTAGAAAAAAACGTCACTTTTTGTCGTAATCTTATAATTAAAAAATTTTCACGACAAATTTGTCGTTGTATTTTACTGACAATTTTTTTTCAGCTGTCTACATAAACATATGTTTTAAAATGGAAACTTCAATGTTCGTATAAAAATACCTACCTCTGTATGTAAACCTACGCATGATAGGCATGATTAGGAGTAAAAAGTATGAGTCTTAATTATTGTAAGTGGGGGACCGTCCGAAAACCAACTGCGATTTCTTGGCACAGTACACATGTCCAAGGTAATATCATTAGAGGTTTTATTTATATAAATAAAAACGGCGGCCGCCAGAGACCATTAGCTTGTTTATTTGTTCTGAAAAATAGATCTCGTGGCTATATTTTAAAGTATTTGTGGTAATTAATTATAAAAAAGTTTTTAATAAACAAGAAAATAAGAAAAATATAAAACAAACGTGAGGTGTGTAGTTTTGTTAATAATTTTTTTTGATGTAGGTCTCTGAGAACCGCCATTTTTAATACAGATTGACAGATCAGATTTTGAAAACCTGCGCAACATATTACCTTAGTTATGTGTACTGTGTTCTGTTGGCACGTGTTTTTTGTTTTCAGTTTTCTCTCTTTAGTATGTTATTTATAATGTCTGTAGTGTCTGAGCCATAGAGTAAAAATATTATAAGGCGTTTTTCTTTATTCACTCAGAAAACGTATCTGAACAGAGTGTGAGCATTCTAAGCATACTCTGATAATTCTCTGAACCGAGCGTGATCTGAGCGCTCAGATATAATTTTGAAATACGTTCTAGCACTTGGCTGTCACAAATCGACACTTCTCATATGGCTTGTTTACAGGCGGCAATATTATGCACATAATACTATTGTTTCTTTCGTTTTGGCATCTATTTTTCGAAGAGTGGTGTAGGCAATGTGCATGGGATAGAGTGAAATAGCCTACAAATCTAAAGTGACATTAATTTCGTTCAGCATTTTCCCAGAATGCTCAGTCAATTAATTCTGAGCATACAGCCTTCTCAGAGTACGCTCTGATCTTTCTCTGAACGAAAAAAGAAATACAATTTTAAAGATCTGAACGCTCTGAGCGAAAAAAGAAATACAACTTCTTTTTTGACAACTTAGACTATGCTCTGAACGAATAAAGAAAAACGCCTATAAAGAGAGAAATCTACTGCCTTCTTTTGACAATGCCTACAAGCTAAAAAGTCATCTCACTGACCTTTTCGAATAAGTATTAGTGCTAAACTGTCATCTCATTTACCTTTTCCGATAGGATAAGTTAAACATAATGCTTGGAAAAAAGTTGGTTACAGACGATAATATTGCGTGATAACGTCATAAGATGATGGCACCAACACCAACATACAGCCTGTTAACTCACACCATATACAATTCCACTTAACACGTCCAAAAATAAATCTAAAACTAAAACTACTACTAAGTACTAAATACAGTACCAAATATTGTAGAAACAAATGCAATAGTACTAAATTCTAGTACTAAAAATCTAGTACGTAAAATCTATTGCGCCAAAAACCTAGTACCAATCGGCACCAGTTTTATATTTAACTAGCGGTACCTGGCGCACGGTACTACGCCTTAGAAAAAATATGTTTTAATCTTAAATGCGAAAATAATGCCAGCGGGACCAAATATTCACAAGAACGGTTAAAGGACAAAACTATATTTACCCCGTGAATTTAATTAAAATTCGTTGGGCAGTGTAGGAGTACATACTCGAAATACATACAGAATACGTTTGCGGTCGATTTTTGTCACAATTCAGGCCCGGTTCACACTAAAGTCATTTTGACGCGGCGGTGCCGTAGCGGTGACACTTTTGCGTCTTACAATACGTTCATACTAGATGACGCCACTTCATTTGTGAGTAATGTAAGACGAAAAGCCTGAAAGTTCATCGCTGAGTAAAAATGACGCAAGTGTGCACCAAGCCTCAGAGTCACCAAAAAAATTACTCACAAAACCTTTCGTTAAATCCACACACACACGCTATTATCTACATCTACTTTCTACTTTAACAAAACCCAGCTCATTTTGTATTTCTTTTTCTCTTCTTATACTTTTGAATTTGTGTGGAATTATTTTAGGAATTCGCATTTGCCTGTTCTTTTTCATGTTCGCCTGGTGCTCAGAATCAGAATACGTTTGCGATCGATTTTAGTTGAAAAAATCACAGTAGCGCGGGTTTCGTAACGGGTTTCTTTTCTTGTCAGCATGAGGCATTTTATTTCGTATGTGTAGCGTGTCATCGATTTATAAGACGTTATCACGTCAAACAACACAATTAATGATATACAAAACCAACAACAAAAATTTAGCAGCATTTTTTAATGTTTGTAAACATGGAAATTTAAAGATTTAAGAAACTATATATATAAAAGAGCAGATACTTTTGGCTTTAAAAAAGGCATAGCAATTGTAAGTGTTGCCGTTCTTCTTAAATTAATTTTTTTCCAATACGTATTAATTTTGTTTTGTATTGTATCTGTTGTTATTTTGAGGAGCCCAAATTATCGTACTCTTGCCAAAAATATATGTTGGTATCGAAAGTGGATTTAAAAAAGTTCCTAAAATTCCGAATAAGTTGCACTGAGTGCGAACCAAGCAACACGAGGAAACTCATCACCAATCGAAATCTCTAGTTCGTTCAGTGTCGTCATGGATACTAGGCGTTTACGATAAAACCGCATTTGAAAAACCCGTTATAGTTAGAACAAATTTCGAAAAATGTATTCTAACTGAAAGATGTATTATTGTAAAAAATTAGCACACTGAAAGTTTTTTCAAAATCGTTAGAGCCGTTTTCTAGAAAATCAGGTACCGTTATTTTTCGACTTAGAGAAAAAATTAATAAACACTTAATACCAAGTTTGAAGTAAATCGGCCCATCCGTTTAGGCTGTAGAGGCTCGAACAGGCCGGAATTTCCGGACCCACTTTTTTCAACTTCTCTATCATAGTAATGTCATGTTTGATTGTTTTTTTTTTTTTTTTTTTTTTTTTTTTGTAATTGCTTTATAGTACTTATAATCGCAAGTAAGAATGATGCTGATAGTACTATATGCAGTGTATATACAATACAAAGACTGGCAATAATCACATCCATATTCAAGTCAAAATAAAAAAACATACCCGTCAATTTTACGAAATTTTCTATTTCTATCCACGCCTTCTCTATTTAAATTTTATTTGAACTGCCGCTAACGGTAAGGCCATAATTATATAAAATAGATGTTTTTCCAGTTTCCACCTCTCGCACCAGCAACAGGTTGGTCTGTTCTTCGCTCATTTTCGACAAACTTGAAACTGAAAGCACTAGGCAACCCAATCAACAGATGACTGGTCATGGACTTTTTTTTTGTGAATCGCCAACCACACTTTTCAACCAGTAGCAGTAGTTATGGCTCAAAGCAAACTAGTTGCCAACTCGCATCGGTAATCAGTTTTGCTCCGTGTGCATTAGGCTTTAATGTAAATGGATAAGCCTGGACTTCAAAATAGAATCTTATGTGTCTTTGACAGAAACAAGTAACATTTACGAAGAAAAACAACACAGTCTGCACTAATATTTACTGCTTTGTATATAGGTATTGTACGCCAAAATTGATGCGAATAAGGAAGCAATCTTCAGTGGGTAGTGGGAACGTCCAAACCCCACACGCTTACGAATTCTTATGAATTTGAGGCGCATATTTGCACACACTAATATTTAAGTTTGTAAAATAAGCATTGTACTCATATATGTATATATGTATGTACAACAATAAACTTAATTTCCTGTTATTGATTTGTCTCAGGGGCCAGTTATAGCTATCATTGAAATGCATCTTTGAAAAACTTAAAACCGAGTTTTTATATGTTTTCCTTTGAAAAGTAACACAAATGATAAAAAAAATTCTACCAATCGATAGAATCATAAGAAGAATTTTTTTTTGACAAAAAAAACTAATTTGCACAAATATTTGTTACTAAAAATTTACATAAATACATCTGTTTTCCTGATGCAAACTCGTTTTTTGTGTCAACTGATTGTTTTTTGACAGAAAATGGAACAACTCGTTCCAATGACAGATTTGTATCCGAAAAAAATGTTCGTGTGTATTCCAACCAGCAAAATTTTTCCAATGACAGAAAATTTCAATGATTGCTATAACTGATCTCTCACAATAATTCCAATGATGTGTTTCAATGATTGCTATAACTGGCCCCTTAAAAAGAATAATGTAACTAAATAGAGATAAACGACAACGGAAATTCACCTTAAACGATTTTCTTCTCCTTCTTGTTTCTTTTTTCACTACTATGCTATGATATTTTCTTGAACGCGCACTATGCTAAAATAGTTAAGGTTTGTGAACACACCGCTTTGTAGTCATGACAGCATTTTTTTCATCTGATCTCTTCCAAAGCTCCAAATTTATGAAGTAGAACAAAATTCGTGTCTTGCGTTCGCTCGCTTTTAACTTTTAAGTGAAAAAAATTGTGGTTTAAAAATATAATTACAATAAAATTGTTGCATGCGCTCCTCATAAACAAAAAATGTTATAAAATGGTCAAGCCATTTACGATATTTGTCTGTAAATAGATGCAAATCACAGTCCTGTTCTCAGGTTGTTTCTTTGTTTCCAAACAAAGATTTTTTCGACGACATCGAGTTGTTTTGGTTAGATTTGACATTGAAATAGCATAGTTCATCTTACATATATGTATTTTTGTTGCTAATAAAAGAATCTGGTTTTTAGATTTTTTTTCCTAGATAGGCGAAGACTGAAAAATGGCCAATCCTGAAGTCAACTATAAGTCTCTTAGCGAAAGCGGCAATCCTTTTCGAAAAGAAGACCACTTAGGGGATATAGAAAGCCCAAATGAAAATGAAGATACCCCCAGGACGAGTGGTATTATGATCCACATAGTCCCCGAGACAAGCAGAGGTATGTGTAGTTTATGGAATTTTTGGAAGCTTTAAAGACTTGCCTTGCTCTCTGTTTAAGCTCGCTGGAACCATATCGAAGATCTTGATTCGTTCTTCACTCGTATGTACAATTATCACCAGAAGCATGGGTTTACGGTCATTGTTATGGATGAAGTATTCCACCTAATACAGTTTGGTTTTGTCGTATGGGTCTTGACTTTTACGGTTTACTGCATTAACTATCCAGTGTTGTTTGGGTACAAAATATTTATTATCCAAAATCAAGAAGAATTGTTTTATAGCTTTGTTTTAGCGAGGAGAAAGTGGGAAACAATACCAAAACTTCTATTGGCGATGTTACGATGCCGATGGGAAAATGTGTTCAGAAATTTACAGGTGTAACATTTTTGGTTTTGTTTTTAGCCACTCTATTTTTTATGATTAAACTGGTCAAAATGATTTACCACATAACTCAATACTCAGATATGAAGAAGTTTTACAATTCGGCGCTACAAATAGATGATGTAAGTCTTGTTATTTATTTTTTAAATATGCTATATTTTTTGAATCTTAAAACTGTTACGCACATATTGAAATAGAAATCTAAAGCAACAGATTAGTTTTTTGAATGCATCTATGCTGCACGACACTTGTTAAACAAATTTGAAGGATAGAAAGCAATTTTTTTTAGAGAGCACCCTCAATACCTGCAAAATTGAGGATCAATTCCGATTACAATACTGCAAAAGGGCCATTTGATTTTCAGAATTAGTACTAATTCTTGGATCTTGAAATAGATTCTGAGAGAAAATTAAAGAAATACGCGCATGGACTCGTCCTCGGAGAGGTCAATGAGGGAAGAGTAAATCCTGGGGACAGTGCCAGACTTAGATGAAAAATGGGCACGCATTAACTAAGCACAAAGTTATTAATACTGCAGACACCATTTGAGGCGTTAGCCTCAAAGTTAGTGGCGACTGGTCTGATGATGCATACCGAGCAATGCAGCAGTCTCATAAAACCCGGGCACACGAAAATGAATATAAAGAGCTCAGAAGAAGAGAGAAAAGATTTCTTTGACAAAAAATGCAGTCTGGGAGAAACACGTTGTCTGTGAAATGGAAAGAAATAGAATCGTCAGAAACTTGCCGAAATATACACCACGTTGCACAAACTGTAAGGACCGAGAGGGAAATATGATCACCCATCCTGAAGGCATTCTGGAGCAATTAAAAGTGTACTTTAATGACTTGTTGAACGGTCAGCCTCCGGAAGAAATTGAGACTCCAATATTTTAAGAGGAAGACCTCATGCTGGAGCCACCAAGCATTGAGAAGATACAACAGACGATTAATTGGCTCATAAACAGCAAGGCCTCGCGAGCCGACAGTATACTTTTTTTTTTATAATTAACGCGCGCACAAGGGACTATTTGTTTCCCTTTTAATGTAGAACACACTGCTCGGGCATTAGGAAGATAGGGAAGGGAGAGATAGGAGGTGTCGATTAACATTGGTTTTGAATGTTTGCAGATCAAAATGGCAAGGGAAAATCTCCCCGGGTAAACTATTCCAAATTCGTGTTGTTCGGCTAAACAAAAAAGAATCCCTATATTTCACGGTACGTCCGAAATTGAGCTCAAGTGTGAACAGATGAGCATTCCTTGGAGACGAGTATTACGGGAGAAACTCTTAGAGGGAGGAATGCAACTGTCTATTTCGAGTGAGCATTTTTTAAGAAAGAAACGGTAAAATAAGGAAACACATAAAACATTGCGTCGGTGTTCGAGAGGGGCAATTGTTTCAGTGGCAGTTCTATTTCCTATCAATCTTAACGCTCGATTTTGTAGTCTATCAATCAGATGAAGCGATGTTGAGGTGGGAGAGGTGGGAGTTATATTCGAGTTTTGGGCGTATAAACGCTTTGTAAATTGTAGCCAGATCAGATGGGGAAAAATACTTCTTACACCGATACAGAAAACATAAGCACTTAGCAGCATTCTTAGCGATCCCAAATATATGGTCGTTCCAACTGAGGTCGTCGTTGACACACACATAAAGTACTGAGAGCTTTTCGGTTTCTTCCATGTAAATTCCATTCATGGACAATGGCATGGGGGGTAAGTTTAGCTTTAACGACATAAGACAGCATTGAGTTTTCGAAGCATTAAACTCCACACGATTCCTATTACCCCATTTGACAATGCTTTATAAATAGGAGTTTAATGAACTTGACATCGGTCGGTAGGAGGAAGGAGAGGATGGGTCACCTTTCTTAGGGCCAGGCTGGACAAATGCTGTTTTCCGTCTTCTAGAAAGAATTCCAGAAGACTAGGAGCGATGGAAAAGCTTACGCAGTGGCTTTGCCAGTGTGGAATAACGCCTCTTCAGAAGAATCGGGGGTATACAATCCGGGCCAACGGATTTGTATATATCGAGATCTTTGAGATCGTTCTACTGTACGTATGCGGAAAAAAATCTGTCCCATGGAACAATTTACATTCTCAAGTGCAGGAGGGGCAACGTTGCTGTGAGGCAGCGTGGAGCTGGCATCGAAACGGGTGGCGAGCAAGTTTGCCTTCTCTGAAGAGTAAACAATTGGCTTGATATTGTCTATGAGCGTTGGAACCGAAGATGTTGAGGAGTTTTTAGTATTTTTTACAAATGACCAAACATTTTTACTGCTTTTGGGACACTGCAGAATTTGTTGCCGTAATTTTTGGTATTGCAAATCCTTGCTTGTTTGTGCTTTTTTCCGAATTTCCTCTGTAGGCTTGGCTTTAAAAGATCGGAAACTTACTTCTTTGAGCCTGATAGCTTCTTTACACTCAGAGTTAAACCAGGACTTTTCTATAAGCTTGATGTTTTTTACTCTGTTAGGAATAAAAGCACGCATCCCAAGAAGAATCACATTTGTGATCATTTCAACACTGGATCAATGTCACTATCGAGGAAGCATAGTGACCAGTTAAAGTTTCGGAAAAAAATATTCAGGCCGTCCCAGTTGGCTTTCTCGCATTGCCAAACGGTCCTTATAGCAATATCATTCCTAACATAGACCACGAGACCATGATGGGAAAAGAGTAATGGCACCAAGCTATACCCATGTAGAGAAAATTTACTCCAACCTGAGTTCCACTCAATGCCAAAACAGTGGCCTGTATTGAACAGTGAAAGAAATTCTTTCGTAAACCGCGAACATTAGAATACACGATACAAAAATCACTTACCTTTAAAAATACTTACATTCAAATCACAACTCTGACTAAGTCGAACTGTGCAGTGAAAATACAAATTAATTTCTGAAATAAACAATAATAATGTCAATCTTTGTGAAAGTTTTAATAATCTACCAACAGAAGTCAAGAGCACAAATAATTTTTTTATTATATAAAAGAAAACTAATCAAATATGTTAAGGACAATGCTAACTAGTTATTAATTCAAAAATGTTTAAATCATTAACTGTGATTGATTTTTTTTATTGAAAATTGATAAATTTTATACCAAATGGCTTACTTTTTGCGACCAATAGTTATTTCATTGTTTTTTTTTTTTAATTCAGAGCGAACTTGACAATATAACGTGGCATGAAATCAAAAAGAAAATTCGGGAAGTGCAATCGGAGCAGCACATGTGTATAGATAAAGAACAACTAACAGAACTAGATATATATCATAGAATTTTAAGGTAAAATTCGATTATTTCTTAAATATACACAGATTTTAATTTATTTATTTATTGCAGATTTAAAAATTATATGGTTGCTTTAATGAACAAAAATCTGTTGCCAGTACGTTTTCGTGTTCCAATATTGGGAGAATTCGTTTCTTTAAGTCGTGGCTTGACTTATAATATTGATTTTATTTTATTTCGTAAGTAAATTAATAAGCAGATGTAAAAATACATTTTTAAATTCATCAATTTTGAATGTCAGGTGGTCCAGGATCTCCATTTCAAAACAATTGGCAATTGCGAGATGACTACACTCAGCGTAGCAATCAAGTTGAGCTAGCTCAACGTCTTTCGAAGCAAATCATGTGGGTGGCCATAGCCAACTTGGTTCTGGCACCAGTTATATTCCTATGGCAATGCATATATTTTTCATTTCAATACGTTAATGTATGTTTCAATACACCATATCAATAACATAATTCAATTAACACTTGTTGCCATTTAAAGATATTGAAAAAAGAACCAGGAGCCTTGGGTATGCGAACATGGTCCAACTATGGGCGACTTTATTTAAGGCATTTCAACGAACTGGAGCACGAATTAGATGCGCGTTTAAATCGTGCTTATGAGCCAGCTGATCGGTATCTTAGGTCGTTTTCTTCGCCAGTAATGAATGTTATTGCAAAGTAAGTTTAAATGTTGGATTTTTGTGTATTCAGAAAAATCAATATTAATTTTGGTTTTTATTTTAGAAATATTCTTTTCCTATCTGGTGGTATACTCTTTCTTATATTTGCTCTTGGAATCTACGATGAATATGTTTTTCAAGTCGAACATGTTCTAACAATAATTGCTGTACTCACTGGAATCGGAGTGGTTTGCAGGTAAGGCTAATAAATTAGTTAGTCGATTGGTTTAATTGGTTTTTGAACGAAGTTCCTTCCTAGAAATCTCTAACATTGTTTTACTTTTTATTAACATCCCATAGAACTCTTATACCTGACGAAAATCGGATTTGGTGTCCTGAACAATTACTGACAGCTGTACTAGCCCATGTACACTATCTTCCATCTGAATGGAAATTTTACGCACATACAACTCAAGTTCAACAAGAATTTGGACATTTCTTTCAATTCAAAGCGGTACAGTACACAAAGAGCAAGAAAAAAATATTTAACTATTATATTTACTTTATTTAGGCTCATCTATTAAATGAAATTTGCAGCCCACTAGTTACACCCTTTATACTTTTATTCGTCTTTCGACCAAAAGCACTTGAAATTGTTAAATTCTTTCGAAGTTTCACAGTCACTGTCAAAGGAGTAGGAAATGTATGTTCCTTTGCACAAATGGATGTCCGAAAGCATGGTAACCCAGAATGGCAATTGCCTGTCAACATAGAAAAGGTACCATCCGAGGAAGAAACTCAACACTGTGCTGTAGAAAATGGAAAAACAGAACTCTCTCTAGTTCACTTTACTTTAACCAATCCAGAATGGAGAATGCCACCAGATGCTAAGCACTTTATGAAAGGTATTCGCAAAAATGCCATACAAGATCTAATGCGTACCAAAACTTCCCAAGTTGAAAACAACACTGCAATGGCTGAGAGTTTAGTTTCATTTGGAACTATTGGTGAAGAGGTAAAGGATTAACTGGTCAAATTGTTTTTATTTTTGATTTGAATAATTTGTTGTTTTAGTATTCTTCAGTTGCAAACTCAATATTTAGTAATCATCACATTGTTGGAAGTTGTATCGGTCGTTCAGTTTATCCTATGCGTAAGCCTACTCCTATGACAGGTCCTTCTTCCGCAACTGTTGAGTCTGGAAGAACTTTTGACTTTGAACAAATGCTACAACAAAACTTAGAAGATGCATCCCCAACTACTGAGCATGAGAATGCTCCTGCTGCTGCAATACATAACTCGACTGCTCCAATGGATAAAAGTATACGATTTGGTGTGAGAAAGAGCGAAGGGCGCCCGGAAGGTCCTTCAGATAGCCTTCTTTATAGGTATGTATATTGTTATGCCCAATAACAATATGTTCGTTAATTTTTATTTTATTTCAGCATCTACGGCTTGGACGCACATTTAGGTTTTAATCCAGCGGATCTAACAACCGCAGACATGTGCTTGAGCACGTTGTATCTACATGAAGTCCATCGCAGACGGGTAATATTATGCAAATCTAATTTTATCGTTGTATTGCATTTAAGAATAATGATTTTTTTATTTAACAGATGAAATCCCGTACAAACAGGCGGAACCTACCAGGACGTGCAAGTACAACTCAATCGGTTATAACAGCAAATGTCGCTGAAAGCACTCCACTACTCAGTACACATAGGTCATAGCACAAGGCTGAATGGATATGAAGTCTAACAAGAAAAAAACAAGAAATACAATTGTTTGCTTATTTTCTAACCGTTAATTCTAAGAAGAGTTTTTCTAAAACTACCTATTTAGCCTGCTTTGTGGTGGGCGTTAAGGGAATCATCACAAGGCCGATTTCTTATCGATGATGAATAAGCTGAAAAATGGACATAGAAGACACCACAGCCATCTAGTCTAATATTATTTTCATACAAAACAATTTTTTTTTAATATGAGATAAGTCAACGAGAGTAGTTTTAAGTTTCAAATCAACATGGAAAATAAACTTATTAAGATGTAATGTGAACTAATTTTGATCGTCCTGTAAATAAAAAAAAAACTATCATTACGGAATAAAACTAATCCTTTGATTTTGTTACAATAAAGTTAGTCTTTCCGTCTACCTAACCCAAACATAGTAGTCCTGTTAATGATTTGACGCACTACAACTTCTTGAGACACTTTCAAAAAAAGTTACATTTATGCTTGTAATAAGGTTTTCTGGAGAAAATAGTCTACTAAAGTTGGTTTGCTCCTTCCAAAACTTCATATTTCCTTCTTCTGTCGTTGCATTTGTTTGATCCAGCGATAGTGAACCAATCCCGCAAGTTATTTTTTTGACAATGCAGATCGTGCTTCAGCCGTGAAAAAATTAATAGGTACTCTTAATAATAATACTCTTGTTGGAAACCAAATTTGTTGCTAATCTATGGAACTTTGATCGGTTGAATTTTACTTGCTTGAGGAGTAGCTACCTTGACTTTGATGATAAAAGCAACAGCCCTTCGGTAATACAAGCCGAAGAATAAAAATCTGACTTGTTTTCCTGAATTTGACGAGTTTTGTTCCAAAAGTTGTTGCAAACCTTAAAGTTCATTACTTGGTTTGCAATATGAAGTTTTGATTTTCTCTTATTGCAATCCCATCACTTTAAAAATGTGTTTCGATTTCGTTGACTCAAAAAAATTATGAATGTATAAATTTTATTTTTTTTTGGATGTGAATGGATGAACACAAAGCGAAGCAAGGATCCCGATTTGCTCTCAATGATTTTGTGTGCTCTGATATGTAGTTGAATATTTCTTGTTCGATTAATAAAAGATCAAATGTAAAAGGGACTACTGTACCTTTTTTCATTGTTCATTGTTTCATTTGTTTATTTTTAACCTCCGTGATATACTCAGTATAACGTCGGTTGTTTCAAGTCTTGTGAACTGTCCCCACTGAGAACTAAACTGATCGAACTTAAGATGGTAAACTTCTTTACGGACAAGATTCTTAAGTTCTGCCAAAAGGATAGTACTGAAATATTTCATTTCTTGCCCTTGTTCCTTCTTTTCTTTGGTCAGCTGCAACAATTCGTCGGTTAACTCTTGAATAGTGAGTTCCGGACTTTTTGTTGCCATAAAGATAGAACAAAAATCAAAACAAAACCTTTTTAGATGTGGTCAAACGAACACGATTTATTTGTTCGGATAAGCCTCTGAAGCCAGAACAACTTCAGAATTAAAAATTTGTTTCAGTTCTGTTTAGCAAATATCCTACCGGCTGCGCCAATGTTATAAAGTGCGTGTTGACCACTTCTGAAAATAAATAAAAATGCTGCTAGGTTCTGTTGGGTTTATTTTTTTTTTTAATTATTTATGAATATTCTTGTTTGCTTAGTCTTCTATACTGGGGGATTGCAAGGTCTGGTTGGCACACTTATTGTCCCTTAGAAGAATCCGAGTGTTCGGTCCGCGTATTTCTGGCACTTTATCTGTCTGACTTGGGCAAATAAATCTTTCTTCTTGTGCCCGCTGCACAAACCTGCCAGACGATAAAGTTCTCCTAAACGCTGCCGGATCCTAACTTGTCTTCCTCTGCGGTGCCAACTGGGGCTAAGTCCTCCGTATGGTGTTCCCACAGTATCTGGTATCTGCGGCACCTCTTTTGAGACGTTGGGGAGAACTTCTTCTTCTTGGGTAGTGGATTCCACCTGGTAGACCGCGGTCCAACAGTCGGATCTTTTTGTAAATCCTCGATGAGAGCTGTCCGCCGACGTGCCCGGTATTCCTCCAGGAAAATTCTGGTACGAGGTAAGGAACTCGGTTTTTGATAGAATATAGTAAGAATTTTGTGTGAACAAAATTTACGGAAAACTTACCTATTTCGCTGCTAGCTTTACGTTCCTCACAGCATTGAGAATATAATTTTTTTCATGGGACAGATTGTTTTCCGCACTCGTACAGTGGCAAGAGTTCTCAAAGATCTCCGATATCTGCTGCACGGATGTTATGCCCCAATTCTTCTGTAGAGGGGTTCTTACACACTGGCAAACCCACTGCGTAAGCTTTCCATCGCTCCTATTCTTTTGGAATCTTTCTTAGAAGATGGACAACCGCATTTATTCAGCCTGTTCCCAAAAAAGTGACCCGTCGCCCCTTCTACGGACCAATAGCAATTTCACAGCAATCGTTTCACCGGTGATTTGATGGCATAATTTCACCGAACAGTGAAACAAGTCTTTACATCACTTTGGCGAAAATTAGATTATTGCGCTTGATATTTCCAAGGCATTTAATAGTTTGGCATGACGTTGTATTGGATATTGGACGGTTTTAAGTCTGATTCCCACAAAAAATGCTGGTGTACCTCTGCCTCCAACTATGTTCTTCATTTTTATTAAAGATCTTCTGTCTGACTCACTACACTAAACTGTTTTGTTGATAACTCTACCCTCAGCTTCTCAATCCGTTCGGTGATTCATGTCCTTCGCCTTCGGACGTGCAATTGCAACGGTATCGTATGAAGCTCTTTTAACCCGATTTACACAGAATTGTTTAATGGGGTAATAGGAATCGTGTGGAGTTTAATGCTTCAAAACTCAATGCTGCCTTCTGTCGTTACATACCCCCCATGCCATTGACCATGAATGGCACTTGCATCAAAAAACCGAAAATCTTTCAGTACTTGATATGTATGTCAACGACGATCTCTGTTGGAATGACCATATTTTTGAGATCGCCAAAGGCTAAGGTTTTCTGTATCGATGCAAGAAGTATGTTTCCTTCTCTGGGCAGGTGCTTCTCAAACATCGCTATACCTGTTCGATAGAATACAAAACAGACCGTTAAGACTGATAGGAAATAGAACGGTCTCTGAAACAATAGCCCCTCTCGAAAAACGACGCAATGTTTCTTGTCTTTCTTTATTTTATCGTTTCTTTTATAAAAACATGTTCAGTCGAGGTAACCATGTGCATTCATCCCTTTAAAAACGGCACCCTCTAATACTCGTCTTGCAAGGAATGCTCATCGGTTTACCCTTGAGCTTTGAGCCCAATTTCGGACGTACCTTGAAATATAGATTCTTTGTTTTTTAGCCGAACAACACGAATTTAATAGTTTACACGTCGAGGCTTTAGGTTGCTTCGAGAGAAAGATTCTCCGGGTGATTTTTTGTCCTGTATGCTTTAGCGGAGAGTGAAGAAGAAGATACAATGAAGAACTGTACCGGCTGACAGCGACAGAGACGGAAAATCTTCGATTCTACCCCAGAGGGACGGCGCAGCAGAGGAAGACCGAGACTCAGGTGGTGGACCTCAACCGACTCCAAACAAGAGGCATATAAAGCGGCGCTGCAAAGAAAGACGAAAGCTGCTCGCGAGCTCTATGAGCAGAAAAGACGGGAAGAACACCGGCTTCTCCAAAAGAAAAAGAGAGAGCATGAGAAGCGCGCGATCGAAGATATTGAGAGATGCTACTCCAGGAACAACGTGCGGAAGTTTTACCAACAGGTAAAAAGAACATGCCAAGGAAAAAAATCCCGCACAGAAGCCTGTAGAGATAGGAATGGAAACCTCGTAGTAGAGTCACAGTCGGTGCTGAGTACATGGAAGGACCATTTCTGCAGACTGTTAAACGGCGATGAAGGCCAAAATCCCGCTGTCAGGCAGAATGAACCATTCAACATGGACGATGACAGACAAAACTTCTGTCCACCTGACCAAAATGAAGTAAGGATAGCAATATCTAAATTAAAAAACAACAAAGCTGCTGGCCCCGATGAACTACCCGCCGAACTTTTTAAAGCGGCCGTAGATGACCTGGGAGTGCATACACTAACTCATCTCTAAAGTTTGGTCAGAAGAAAGTATGAATATCGCCTACAAGATCCTCTCTGCCGTACTATGTGAACGCCTGAAACCTTTCGTCAGCAACCTGATTGGCCTCTATCAGTGTGGTTTCAGATCAGGAAAGTCCACAATCGATCACGCAACGGCAGATCCTGGAAACTACACAAGAACTCCAAATCGATACCTACCACCTCTTTATCGATTTTAAGGGCGCGTACGATAGCATTAATAGAGACGAGCTATACAGAACCATGTCAGGTTTTGGCATCCCCACAAAACTCGTCCCACTGTGCAGGATGACGATGGAGAACTCTCGCTGCTCCGTCAAGGTTGGTACTGACCTCACAGAAGCTTTTGATGTCAAAGAAGGATTCCGAAAAGGTGATGCGCTATCGTGCGATTTCTTCAACTTACCAATCGCTGTTTCTATGGGCTAGGAAGGCAATTGAGTAGCAAAGCCCTCTCTCGAAAGACAAAGGAGACTCTGTATAAGCTTGAAACTCTTTTACGTACTTTTTTCGAACAATCAAGAAGTCACAAAAATCGAATAAAAACTTTGGAGTTCTTCTTATACATATTTACATAGATACATTTATTGGCGCGACAGCTCCTTAAGAAGCCAAGGCCTAATGATTTATACTCTAATCCATTCCAGTGTGTGCGTTGTTAATCTGCAAGAATGGAAGGGAACTACATTTTACCGCCGACTCCGGACGGCTAGATGAGATGCACTTTTTCGAGACAAATTTTACTCTTGGAGGTTTTGTCAGTTTCTCAAGAGGCAGTACACCGGAAAAGAAGGTGGCTATGGGCGGGATTCGAGCCCAGGCTCATTCGCTTAGCAGTCCAACACACTAAGCCACAGGGCTTACATATTTATCAAATTTTATTCGACGCTCTGACCGCACATAAGAGCAAGTACGTGCGATCCAGCCGTGTAATTTATTTAATCATAATTTTACCCCGCAACAGTGTTTTTATTCATATTAAACTCTTCTCTTTTGTCATCTTCTAACTTGTCAGATCGGATGGACTACATTATCAAACGAATGAATGCAATCACACGAATAGAACAATAGCGAACAGATTCACCTTCGTGGAAAGAAGAATAGTTAATGAAAGAAAATTCAACTAATAAGATAGACGTCTGGAAAAGTTTGTTTTGGACGTTGTCGAAAATAATTTTTGTTCTACCAAAACATTTTAAATAACCAAGCCTTACCACGGAATTATGTTTGAAGTTAAATTAAAACATGTATATTTTAACTTTGTTTTATTACAGTGTAGAATAGTTAAAATTATATGTTACTTAAAAAAAATATTATCCTTTTATACATTTTAAATTTAAAGTGAATACCAAAGTGGTTTTCAATCTCCTTGCTAAAGACGATTTTCTTACAAGATTTTTATTTTTAAATATACAATTATATAAATACACAAGTTACGAAAGCATTTTTGTCAAACAACAATAATATTTATAGTTTTTTTAATTACATATACAAACCACACTGGGGAAGATTATTATTTTTTTTTGCAATAGTTTATCAGAAAAATATGAATTTATTGTTTTTTTTTAGCAATTTGCAATTTATTTAAAGAAATACCAAAAAAGGTCTTAGGTGCAACATGTGATGTGAATAAAATTTTGTCTGACAAACAACAGAAATGTGCTTATGGCGCTCTTCGTCAGCTCGTTATTTATGGAAAGGTGTTGGTGTATAAATATTGAATGTGCTGAAACTGTGCTTACTGCAAGAATGATCGGAAAACTAAACTTTTTGAGTCACAAATTACTTATATTTTAAGTATGCAATTTTTAAGCTATGCAAAAGTTAAACAAAAAAATCAACTTTTGCCTAAATTAGATTTACAAGAATAAAGTTAAAATATTTGTTTAGTAACAACACTATAATCTTAGCTATATGTACGAAATACCTAATGTTTATAATAATCTTTTGTATAAACAATTTTTGCAAGTTTTTTTGTTTGTATACTGTTATCATACAAGCAAAGAACGTTTATAACGATTTTTGGTTTCTGCTACAAAATGAGTGGTGAATAATTTTGGTTTTTTTGTTGTTGTGTTTATTTTGAATACAAAACTACTGCTAGCAGATTATTAAAATTATTTTAAATTAAATTAAAAGGAAAAAAATACATTTGAACATACGGAATGAATATTAGTTGTTATTTCTTTGTTGTATATCATTCTACATTTAGCACTTAATACGTTCTTAATTATTAATAACAAATGAAAATAAAACCTAATAAATAACTTTTGTTTTAGTTTCTATTTTGAACATTTAATTGAAATGTTAATCATCAATTATTGTGAAGGTGTTCTCCTGTCTCGCTATTTGTAGGTAAGCTTGATGATTTGGTAGTGTTGTTGACAAGCTTGCCATTTGCGAGAAGCTTTGTGCTCTCTGAACTGTCAGAAATCTCTTCACTGCTGCTTGATCTTATGTCACCAGCCATCTTTAAATGGAAATAAAAAAATATTATTTCATAAAATGTTTACAATTAGTAGATACTTACAAGTCCTTTCTTGACTGATTCTATTGCTATTTTAACAATCATATATGTCCAGACTATGTGTAAGAACAAGAGGAGTATAAGCAGCCCGTTGAAAATGTAGTAGGCAGGGAACATTGGCAGAATTGATGGGGCCTCAATTGAAGAGCTGTTAAATTAAGAAATGTTAAATTATTTCAATTAGGTCAAAAGGAAAAATTATTCTACCTGTATATAATACGAGGATAGAACCCTAATCGAGTTACAATCCATACAACAGTGAAAACAGCAAATATACAATCACAAGCCTTTTGGAAATTCGCATACTTTGTTAACTTCGCCGCCTGAAATAAAAACAAAAATATATATACATGTTTACTTTGTTTGAAGTTCATTTTCATTAAAAAAAAACATTTGTTGGGTGTAGCATTTCTCAATCAACTCCAAGTTCTCCATATAACGCTAAGGGAATTTGTGAATTCCAGCAAGGTTAGATCAATAGCAAACGGCGATTATTAATAGAGTTTCATTCAAGAAAAGATTTGCTCTTTCTGTCAAAAGATTTGATCTTTTTGAATTTTGTGAGTTTCATTGCAAGAAAAAGAGCAAATCTAGATCAAATCTCAACACGAAAGATTTGATCTATGATGGATTGGAAGATTTGATCTGAATGCACATATACATGTAGTTAATCTGTATCTCAATGTCAATAGGGATGCAAGCGATGTTTTCAAAAATCGATGTATCATTCATAAATATCGATGTCATAACATCGATGAAACCCACTTAAGCATCGATACATCGTTCTTGATGAACGATAATAGATAGTATCATGTGCGTCGAAATGTTCTATCATTAAAGGAAAACGTAGTGATTTCAAATTTCATGCACAACCAGTTTTGTGTTACCAAGTAAAAGCTTTGAACATTGATGTTATGATGATGATATCGATAATTTCGCGATGTTTAAGAAAAATGTTTATGAACTGATTTTTGATACTCAATAAAAGGTTGCTGATTAAGTTAAAATACGAATAGTAATTAAATAAAAAAAAACAATAACATGCCAGCGATTTTAATTCTGAAGTTTGTGTTTCATTACATTTGTAAAATATCAAATGCGATTATAGTTAGGATAACTAAAAAAATCGAAAAACCTGTTTTTTGCCGTTATCTCATAAGATTTGAGGTCATGTTGAAAGATACCCTGAAGTAAAAAACTAGAAATCAGAAAAAATACATTTTCAACCCACCCCCACAAACCTCGCCATTCGAATTTATTTTTCTAATCCTTTTCACCGACGATTTTAACTATTGCCATCCTGTAACTAATTTTTATTTAATGAAAAAAATTACCCTGGAGTAGCTTGAAAATTCCACAATCAATTCTGTTTTAATTATATTTTCTTTCTTTCTTAAAATTTTTGTTTATTTTGTTATTATCTTCCGTAAATAAGCAATCGCAATTTCATAAATTTAATAATTTCACTATCTTTAATTTAAAACTGCGTCCACGTGCATTTCGATTCTTTGATGTGGAAATCGATTTTAATTTTTTAGATTTGATCTAAGATTTCAGATTTTTCTTGTAATAAGCGCTTTCTGTGTGTGAGCGCTTTTTGAAATAACTTACGGAGCCCATTTGCTTCCACCAATTTGCTTGAAAAACAAACAAAACAACACAATCGGGAGACGACGACAACGTAGATATCGTTTCTGATGAGAATACTACAAAATTATTTAATATTTTGTATTATTCACTTTTATCAACACAAAAATTTCAAATCAATAACAAAATCTTAATGAAATGCAAACTTCAGTGACATTTGCGAATTGTCACATAAAGTTCTTTTGACACACATGGCACTGTTATTAAATATCGTTCACCAAGAACGATTTATCGATGTTTAAATGAGTTTCAACATCGATGTTTATGAACGATACATCGATTTTTACAACATCGATGTATCGCTTCAAATCCCTATATTTCATTTGGCTGTCTGTTGTCATTGACAGCAAAGATTATTTACATGTATGTATGTGTGCATTCAGATCAAATCTTCCACCGCATCAGAGATCAAATCTTTCGTGTTGAGATTTGCTCTAGATTTGCTCTTTTTCTTGCAATGAAACTCTCAAAATTCGAAAAGATCAAATCTTTTGACAGAAAGAGCAAATATTTTCTTGAATGAAACTCGCTATTAGTGAAGTCAGCTACAAACTAGTGTTCAACCTTTTCGGAGTCATGTCATGTTTTTGGCTCTCACTAGTTGTGGAATGCCGATTCTTACTCGACTCGACTGTGAGCTCTCGAGTGACAGCTCACTTCACACGAATTCAGGAATAGGCCCCAGATTTTTTGTGTGAGATGAGAATTTTTTTGTTCTTTCCTTTGGCCGAATTGCATCAGTTATCCAGCAATAAGTGACTGAATTATATGTGTTTGGCATTACCGCTTACGTTATCGAGCATTCTAGTACTATTTTTTGACATTTTCAATTATGAAGCAGAAGTGCTCGCTGATGGGTACGTTAACGAAAATATATGAACTTTTAGTATGTTCACGTCGTTTGTTAGAAATTTTTTTCTAAAAATTTCATAAGTTGGATGAATATGAATCATTTGTCATATTGAATTAGTTGGAAAATGTTCACTTTCTTTCAAATAAATTCATTTATCCAAGACAAAATTTATCCTAACATCATCTAGCAAGTGCTTACAAACGCCTTGCTTTACTTTTTTTTTTGTAAAAAACACTGACACAGATGGCACATCTTGAATTCTTTTTCTGAACCCAACGGAATATAATGACAATGCTTTAGCCAAAAGCCAGGGGGCGAGTGTCTCCCCTTGCTCCACTACCTCCAACCCTATCTCTCCCCTCCCTATCTTCCTAATGCCCGCGCAGTGTGTTACATTAAAAGGGAAACAAGTAGTCCCTTGTGCGCGCGTTAATTAAAAAAAAAAAAACCCTGCGGCTGCTTATAAACAATGACTGGCATACGTCATCGGCCGCCTATTCTGAACTGTTTTGACATTTCTCACTACTTCTGTGCTTTACTATATAAGGAATGATGTTGCATATCAACTTCAACCCCAATTCGATCTGTGCTTAAACATAAAATTCAATTCAATTTTATGTGGTTAAAATTATCGATAAATAAGCGCATCATTCATACATGATAATAATAATAATATATGTACATGATAATAAAAAATATATACCCTCACACTGAAATCGTTATTCCGGGCGATTTCAATGTACACAGTTCTAGTTGGTTTCGCTTTTTTGGCCAGATAATACCCGAAGGAAGGTATGTTGAGACTTTTGCTGAGTTAAACCACCTTACTCAGCTTGATGAGCCAACTTGAATTCCTGACATTGCAGGCCAAACCGCCAACACTCTAGACTTGTTTCTTACCTCTGATTCTGATAAATGCTTTTAAATACTTTTGAATACTGTTTTTTCAACCAAGAACTATACGAGCTGTACAGCGAGATTGACTTAGTCAAAAAAATACGCATACCACGTTTAAGATGGCTAGGCCATGCAGAGCGAATGGACAACAATGCTCCGAAAAAAAAGCTTCCACAGCAAATTTAATTTTTTTGAGATACGATCTTTTCGCTTAGGAGGGCAGTATAGAACGCCGCGACGTATTAAAAACGCACCCGGTTTGACGAAGCCTCGCCTTTAGTATAATATCGAGTTTCAATCAAGTTTTAAAGATTTGATCTGAAAAACAAGAATTGCTCTTTTCAAGGAAACTTGTTTCATGATATAATCGTAGAATTTGTGACTAACTGACGAGCACACACAATATTTTGACATGACACACAAAAATACCAGAAGCACAGTTGATTATTCAAAATACCAGTTTGGTATTTCCTGACTTCTTACACATCTTTTATTGTTAACTCTTTACCGAATATTAGTTAATTTTTTTTTGTTAATCATGAGCTCGCACAAGTCCACAACAAACAACAAATAACTAAACATTTTCCATTTGGCATTCAGATCAAATCTTTCACCCTATCAGAGATCAAATCTTTTGGTGTTGAAAATTGATCTAGATTATCCGTTTTTGTTGCAATGAAACTTTCAAAATTGAAAAAAAGTTGCAAAGAATAAAACTCGCTATAAAGTGGAATACACACTATCAGCGCAGAAATCAAATGTAGAATCATTTTTGATAATCGCTGTTACTTTGGGCTGAGTAAGCAATTGAATAATAAGGCGCTATCGAGGAGAAAAAAGAAGACGCTATATAAAACACTCATCATCCCGGAGACTTCATCGGCCGGCCCCTCTATGAATGGATACCCCGGAATCTCACCAAGGCAAAGCAATTGTTGACTGGCTACAAGCTAATCATGAGGATCACTCTTTGGTTGTCGTGTCTCAACCAAAACCAACATACCCTAGAACTCCATCTTATTTGGATTTCTTTCTGGTTACGTCGAACTTCATCAATATTCTACCTGAACACGGAACTACAATTGCGTTGCACCCGATGGTGATTCCGACCATCTGGCAGTAGAGGTGAGGGTAAGACCCAATCAAAGGACATTCTGCGAACAACCAGAACAAGAGCTCCACATCAGGTATAACAGGGTGAACTGGAGAACATTCGGTACCGAAATTGAAAGAAATCTCCTGGAAGTCCCAACCAACAGTATATAGGCCATATATGCTCACAGACAGAGACTCCCCAAAAAGCTTCAACGGATATACCACAGGTTGTTCAATAGAGAGAACCACGCATATACTTCGAAATTATTCAATGCACCAACACCATGTTCAACCAGGCAGTGAAACATCACCATGAGGATGATTTCAGGAAAAGGCTTGCGAACATCAAACCGGGACCCGATGCTTTCAAGAAAATTAACCAGCTCGTAGGAAAAAAGAAACTTTAATGCACGGGCAACAACACCAACCGAAAAAGAAGAAGCTATCGCTAAGCATTTTGAGCAGATCTTTAAGAATCGCCCGCCCAATCACCTTCCTAAAATAATCGAAGAAGTTGTTTAATGAGGAAAATCCTGCACTCGGACCAACTGGATATGCTTTTACTTCCATCAAGGAAGTAACTGACATAATCAACGGAGGAAATTCTAAGAAGTCATTTTGAAATGATGGGATTTCTAACTTTGTGCTTTAAAAGCTACCAAATCTTGCCATCCTACTGCTGACGATCATCTTCAACAACTGACTGAATAAAAGCTACTTCCTCGAAACATGGAAAACGGCAAAAGTGGTACCCGTTCCGAAGAAGACGAACAGGACTAGCGTCGAGGGATATAGGCCGATTTCGCTTTTATGCTATGTCAGCAAAAACCTGAGAAGGCTTCAACATTTCTTCAGGGAAAAGGAAATCATACCTGAATGTCAGTATGGTTTCCGAACACGACTTCCACCATACATCCGCTTATTGGACTGCATTCCGGCGTGATACTAATATTTAAACTGTCAAGTCTAGGACTACCTGAACTTGGTAAGATTAATCAAAAATTTTCTAACCAATAGATCCTTTTATGTATATACTTTTCAACATTTACACAGCTGACCAGCCTGCCAACATCTCAGGGACGAAATCGAAGCTATATGCCGAAGACTCCTTAACATATGCAACATCTCTTTTACCGGAAATCGCAGCCAGTAGAGTTGAAGACCACATAAGAAACTTGTGGGACTACTACCTTAAATGGGGACTAAAGATAAATAGCAAAAGGAAGATGAAAAACTGTGACGTGTACTACGGTGATTGTGCAAGAAGACCACAGCGTTTATTTGGGTGCGGATTCGTCATAAGCGTTAGACTTAGGCAAGAAGTCTTGGGCTTTCGACACGCAAGTGAGTGACTTGTGACAATCCGTATCAAGGTTAAATTCGCCAACATTAGCCTAATATGCGCTCATGCCCCCACAGAGGACAAAGATGACGCCACCATGGATGACTTCTATGAGCTCCTCGACAAAACATATGAGCAATGCCCTAAATACGACTTTAAGATCGTACTAGGCGATTTTAATGCCAAAATAGGTAAAGAGGAAATCTTTGGTAGGACTGTCGGAAAACATAGCCTACACGACACAAGGTCTGAAAACGGACTTAAGCTAATTGTCTTCGCAGCGGCACATAACGTGCACACGGGTTCCTCATCTCGATATACACAAAAGGACTTGACGACAACCTGATCAAAGAACCGTCAATCAGATTGATCACGTTGCGATCGATGCAAGACACGCCTCCAGTATCTTAGATGTTCGCACCTTCCGAGCAGCTAACATCGACTCGGATCACTACCTTGTTGCAGCAAAGGTAAGAATGCGAATAACCCGAACTCCACAACAACGGAGTAAGACTAGGAAGTATGACGTCGGAAAGCTGCAATCGCAAGAAACCGCCAGAACCTATGCCCATCGAATATCCCGTAACCTCTCTAGAAATCCAGTACCACCAGCATCAAGTGCCGAAGACCAGTGGCAACACTGCCAACAAGCCATCAGAGATGCCGCAACTGATGTGCTAGGTTTCACCAGACCACCACCACGAAACCTCTGGTTCGATGACGAATGCAGGCAGGTCCATGCAGCCAAACAAGAGGCATATAAAGCGGCGCTGCAAAGAAAGACGAAAGCTGCTCGCGAGCTCTACGAGCAGAAAAGACGGGAAGAACACCGGCTTTTCCAAAAGAAAAAGAGAGAGCATGAGAAGCGCGCGATCGAGGATATTGAGAGATGCTACTCCAGGAACAACGTGCGGAAGTTTTACCAACAGGTAAAAAGAACATGCCAAGGAAAAAAAACCCGCACAGAAGCCTGTAGAGATAGGAATGGAAACCTCGTAGTAGAGTCACAGTCGGTGCTGAGTACATGGAAGGACCATTTCTGCAGACTGTTAAACGGCGATGAAGACCAAAATCCCGCTGTCAGGCAGAATTAACCATTCAACATGGATGATGACAGACAAAACTTCCGTCCACCTGTAGAGATAGGAATGGAAACCTCGTAGTAGAGTCACAGTCGGTGCTGAGTACATGGAAGGACCATTTCTGCAGACTGTTAAACGGCGATGAAGACCAAAATCCCGCTGTCAGGCAGAATTAACCATTCAACATGGATGATGACAGACAAAACTTCCGTCCACCTGACCAAAATGAAGTAAGGATAGCAATATCTAAACTAAAAAACAACAAAGCTGCTGGACCCGACGGACTACCCGCCGAACTTTTTAAAGCTCTCTCTCGCTGCTCCGTCAAGGTTGGTTCTGACCTCACAGAAGCTTTTGACGTCAAAAAAGGATTCCGTCAAGGTGATGCGCTATCGTGCGATTTCTTCAACTTAATACTTGAAAAAATTATAAGAAACTCGCAAGTCAATTGTAGTGGGACAATTTGTCTGTGCAATTGCTAGCATACGCTGACGACATAGACATCATTAGCAGAACTCGGCGAGCTGTCACTGGAACGTTTGCTAGCATTGAAGCTGAAGCGGCTAAGATGGGACTAGCAGTCAATGAGGCCAAAACGAAGTACCTGCTGTCCACAAAAAGGGACACACAACACCGGCGGATTGGACAAAACATCACAATAGACAGGTACACCTTTGAGGTAGTTAGGGACTTTGTGTACCTCGGATCCGCTATAACATCTGACAACAACATCTCGTCAGATATAAAGCGAAGAATTACTCTTGCCAATCGCTGTTTCTATGGGCTAGGAAGGCAATTGAGTAGCAAAGCCCTCTCTCGAAAGACAAAGGAGACTCTGTATAAGACCCTAATCATCCCAGTCCTGCTCTATGGCGCCGAGGCATAGACTCTATCTAAAGCGGATGAAGATATCCTTAGTCGTTTCGAGCGTAAGATTCTTCGGAGGATTTTTGGCCCTATCTACGTTAACGGGCTTTGGAGGAGAAGGTTCAACCAAGAACTATACGAGCTGTACAGCGACATTGACCTGGTCAAAAAAATACGCATATCACGTTTAAGATGGCTAGGTCATGTAGAGCGAATGGACAACAATGCTCCGGCTCGCAGGATCTTCGATTCCATCCCAGAGGGTAGACGCAGTCAAGGAAGACCTCGCCTTAGGTGGCGCGCTCAAGTGGAGGACGACCTGAACCAACTTGGAGTGCAAAACTGGAGGCAGCTAGCCAAAGACCGAGCTGGCTGGAGAGGCATGTTGTTTGAGGCCCAGGTTCGTCCCGAACTGTAGCGCCACCTAAGTAAGTAAGTAAAGATAAATAGCGACAAGAGTGAGCTTATCTGCTTCAGAACACCAACAACAGCACCAAGAGGTCGAAGAAGTTTCGCATCACGCTGTAATAATATCAGTATCAAGCTACCAGACAACACAGTGATAAGGACAAAGACAACAGCAAAATACCTTGGAGTGAATTTCATTAACCGCTTCAAATTCAACAAGCACGCTTCATTTATGCTTAAGAGAGCAAACTTCCCCCTAGAGCCCAACCATCCAACCAATTTTTAACACCAAAGCAGACAGTATTTATAAATAAGAATTTAATTAAAAGATTATGCAAACAAAAATATGATATAATTAAAAATATACATAGCATTCTATAGAGTCATCTGAAGTTCGTCGGGCCCCTGTTGTTGAGCCGACATGATTTATTTGAGTTATAAGATAGTTTAAGGCCAATTGTACATAAAAAAAATTAAAAAGCATTGTCCTACTATATGGTGCAGAAGCATGGACCCTTTCCCATTCGGATAAAAGCTCCCTTGGGGTATGCGAGGAAAAAGTACTAGCGCGATTTATCGTCCTGTTTACGATCAATTTAAGAACGCGTAGCGAAGTAGGTACAGTAACGGAACGAGTTGTAGGCGTTGTACAGTGACATGAGCCTAGTCAAAATAAATTGCACGACTAGATCGCACGTACTTGCTCATATGTGCGGTCACATTGTAGAATAAAATTAAAAAAATTAAAGTGAACATCAAAGCATTTATTCGATTTTTGTGACTTTTGATTGTTCGAATAACGTACGTTAAAATGTATTGGGTGAAATAATTTAAACGCCATTTTATTTCTTTAGGAAATATAAAAAGTGTGATTTTTTTTTTCAAAATTGTAGGAGCCGTTTTTAAATAAAACGGTTTTTTTTAACAACTTTTTTTAAAAAAATAAAAAAAATAATTCAAGAATACAAACTTAAGCACAAAAATAACGTTCATTTAAAAACAAAATTTAAAAAAAATTCACCCACCCGTTTTCAAAATATTGATTTTTCAAAAAAAATTTTTTTTTAATTATTTAAAATACAAAAAAAAAGTTTTCGAAAAAAAAATAATTGAAAATTACTCAGGCTACCTACATCTTCTTAAATATCAATTTTGATTGTAATCGGATCTCCAGTTTTCGAGAAAGTCGAAGAAAAAAAACCGGTCCTATGGGAGGTACCGTTTTTAGCCCACCGTATTAAATTTTTTTTTCACCAAAATATAATGCATATCTACATTAGCACACTGATTTTTTTTAATAAAAATTCTTGGAGCCGTTTTCGAGAAAAATAAGCTTTTACATAACGGTTATATGAGACAGGTACCTTTAATTTTTGAGCTAAAAAAATTGAAAAGTCCTTTGTAGAATGTCAAAATAACCTTAAGTTCAAAATTTGAAGACGATTGGAGCAAACGTTTAGGCTGCAGTCCAAAATACATCCGAGCAGACAGACAGACAGACAGACGGACAGAATTTTGCCAGTAACTCAAATATGTTTCTCTATCATCGTAATGTCATGTTTGATTGTTATCTCAAAATTTTTAATCTGCACGAATGCATAACTTGTATATAGTACCTATAATCGCAAGTAAAAATCAATATCATGCGGCTAAGATGGTTTGGCTTGTCTGTTACTTCTAATCCACTTAACTGTTTTGCTGACTTTTCATATTCGTTCGAAAGTTCACTTCCTTCGCCTTCCTTCGGACGTACAATTGCAACGGTACCGTATGTCAAGCTCATTAAACTCCGATTTATACAGCATTGTCAAATGGGTTAATAGGAATCGTGTGGAGTTTAATGCTTCGAAAATTTGGAATAATTAAACCGATTTTCCCTTGCCATTTTGATCTGCAAGCATTCAAAACCAATGTTAATCGACACCTTCTATATTTCCCCTCCCTATCTTTTTAATACCCGCGCAGTGTGCTCTACATTAAGAGGGAAACAAATAGTCCCTTGTGCGCACGTTACTTATATAAAAAAAGGTCTTCGACTCCGTATCTGAGGGAGTCAGAAGCAAGGTAAAAGTGACCTCCGACTGCTTGGTATGCAGAACTAGAGACGGCAGGCTAGAAATCGAGCCAGCTGGAGGGGCATATTGAACCGGGCCGAGGAGCACCACGCTATGTAGCGCAAAGAAAGGTAAAGGTAAGGTAACGTAAGGTAAAGAAACACCAAACTTAGAAAAATATTTTTTTTTTTTCAAATTTACTTAGATCAAAAACAATAAGTTGCCTATATTTTTTATATTTATAACGAACGAAGAAAGAATCTGATGATAGTTTGATTTGATTTATACAACCTACGCTCGTTGAATTAAAAAAAACTACATTGCCTTACTTAAAAAAGAAAAAGTCATGTTATCATTTAACACGCAAAAGTTATTAAATATGGGAATACAGGAAATGTTAAAAAAAAATTTGCGCATATGGATACAAAAATTAACGATACGTTGGTCGCACAACTGAGGAATGATTAATCATTTTATAACAGTTCTGTGACTAGATTTAAAAGTCAACAAAAAGATGATAGATCATTATATTTACAGCAAATTAAAATGTTTTATATATGAATAATGATAACCTTCACATTATATATTTTTACAAGATAACATTTTTGGAAGATAATGAGTCTTTTAAAAAGTTATCACGATCGAAAATTTGTTTGTTGTTTGTTTTTTACCTGAATATAATTATAAATAAATATACAGTACATCTATGTATACATTCATGTATGTATGTACATAAATATCACATTTCGATTGAAATAATTACAAAAGCTTATTTAAAACTTACCTCCAAAAATATATCAGCACAATCATGCACAACAAGAACCAACGATCCAACACGATGTAAGTTACAGACCCAGCTCAATGCCATCAACAGAAGCGTTACCATGTGATGAATGAACATTTGCCAAAAGTCTTTCCTCTTTACGTCAAAAAACTGTGTACCGGTTAGGGACCAGTAAAATGACATTGAGATCATGTAATACCACCAAATATCGCTTTCAATGGACTGAATTAAAAAAAAAAAACACAATAAGAACATTAATACTCCAACGAAAAATAAACACTCTTTACCTGATGGGGATAACCGTACCAGCAGTTTTTAATATTCCAAAACCAAGGTTTATCCCATAATACTATTAATCCGAATATAAAACTGTAGGTATAATAAAGGCAGCGCCAAGTGTTTTCACAAAACTTCACCAAGGTTGATGGTTTATCCTGTGCTCGCCTAAGACGCCACCATCTTTGTATTTGTCTTTCAGTCAAATCTGTTTGTTTCATTAACGTCAAAACCTATTTAAGAAAAAGGTGTTTTTTTTTGTATGTTTTCGAAGAGCTAATGGCATTATTCAATTTACGGTTTTGTGTCCTAACCGACTGGATTTTTCATAAGCATCTTGTAATATTGGATTTGGTGAAGCTTTTTTTGGTCTTGAGCTCCGGATACCAAGAGATTTTCCAATTGGAGCAATCCAAAACCTAAAGACAAAAAATTAAAATTGTATAGGAAAAAATAAGATATTGGCTGGTATGATCATTAATGTCAACATAAAAGGTTAAAAGTAAGGCTTGTATTGAATGAGAGAGGAAGGGAGAAGAGGAAGAAGAAGATGTGGATGTTCAAAGGGTAGATATGTGTGTGGGTACAAGCACCCGCAAATCAACCCTGTCTATCAACTCCTACTCTCACCTCCACGTGGTGAACATCGGGTGCCTAGTACCTCAACTGGAGATTGGGTTCCAACCCCTTTGGAAGGTTGTTGGTAGCAGCAAACGAGTGAGCGGGGGAGGAGTGTTACCACTAAGGGACTACTCCTTGCGTCCAGGCGGCAGCGGAAGAATTCTCTGGAAGGAATCAACGGTGGCGTCTACAGTCAGGTTGAACTACTTAGTGAACACCTTATATGGGCTACTACGACGTTTTCGGAGCTCAGGCCTATAAGAAGCTGTTTATCCGGCTCTTCGTCCTTGGAGTCCCAATAAGGACCTGGTCCTCCAGGTTGGGGGTTGTACCGTCGGGGTAACTTCCCGGCCACTTCAAAAACAACTAGTTGCGAAGCAACCACCAGCCTCGGATACGGAGGGATTCACTGATGACGAACCCTGCAAACGAATTAAGGACAACGAATTTCGAATATGTACTTGGAATGTTAAGTCCCTTAACAGACCACGTGCAGCCGAACAGCTAGCGGAGGCTTGACTGCTGTAAGGCAGATATAACCGCTATCCAAAAAATGCGATGCATACAAGGCGAGGGCAAAAGAAAAATAAAAAACTGCGGTATTGACTACGGCAACTGCTATGCACAACAAATGTGTGACCACATGGTAAGCACACGCAGCTAAACAAGAAGCATACAAGGCGGCGCTGCAAAGAAGGACCAGAACTACCCGTGCACTCTACGGGCAGAAGCGGAAAGAGGAACACCGCCTTCTCAGAAAGAAAAAAAGGGAACATGAGAAGGCGCGATCGAGGAAATGGAGAGCTGTTATTGTAGGAATGAAGTTCGAAAGTTTTACCAAAAGAAACTGTCAAGAGTACAGAGCTCGAACTGAAGCTTGCAAAGACGATCAAGGGAACATCGTTGTGGAATCGCAGTCGATGCTGAGAATATGGAAAAACCATTTCTGCAGACTGTATAACGGCGATGATAAAACGAATTCCGCTGTCAGGCAGAATGGCCCATTTTATATAGGCGAAGTAGACCAACAATTCCGCCCAGCACATCTCGATGAAGTAAGCTAGCTATATCTAAACTTAAGAGCAACAAAACCGCCGGAGCCGATGGCCTAGCTGCCGAGCTCTTCAAAGCTGCAGGCGATGACTTAGCTATAAGTATGCACCAAATCATAAGCAAGATATTGTTAGAAGAAAGCATGCCCGATAAATTGAATCTCATAATAATTTGCCCGATCCTTAAAAAAGGAGGCCCTCTGAACTGTATTGTATTCAACGCCTAAAGCCATTAGTCAACAACCTGATAGGTCCATATCAGTGCGGTTTTAGGCCAGGAAAGTCCACTATTGATCAAATATTCACATTACGGCAGATGTTGGAAAGAACTCAAGAACTTCAAATCGATACCCACCACCTTTTCATCGATTTCAAAGACGCGTACGACAGCATTTATATAGACCAGTTATATAGAGCAATGTGCAGTTTTTAAATCCCTGCCAAACTCGTCCGCCTGTGTAAAATGACGATGGAAAACGCACGCTGTTCCTTCAAGGTCGGTAAACACCTCACCGACACCTTCGAAGTCAAAAAAGGATTTAGACAAGGCGATGCGCTGTCATGCGACTTTTTCAATATCATACTTGAAAGAATAGTGCAGAACTCTCACACCAAAACCAGAGGCACGATCTTTCAAAAGTCCGTCCAATTACTCGCATACGCTGACGATATTGACATAATCGGAAGAACGCAGCGTAATGTCAGTAGCGCTTTTGTGAGTATTGAGACGAAAGCGGCAAAGATGGGTTTAGCAGTCAATGAGGGCAAAACCAAGTATATGCTGTCATCAAGAAGAGACACCTAACATAGACGTCTTGGACAAAACATCACCATATACAGCTATAACTTGGAGGTAGTTAGGGACTTTGTCTAACTGAGCTCCGCTATTAACTCAGACAACAACACCAGCGCTGAAATCAAACAAAGAATAACTCTTGCCAATCGCTGCTACTTCTGCGCATGGACATCAATGCTCCGGCCCGGAAAATCTTTGAATCCACCCCAGAGGGACGGCGCAGTAGAGAAAGACCGAGACTCAGGTGGAGCACACAAGTGGGAGAGGACCTTAACCGACTCCACGTGCTAGCTAGGGACCGTGCTGGCTGGAGAAGCTTGCTTGTTGAGGCCCATGTCCACCCCGGACCCACACCCACAGAAGCCTGTAAATTTAGGAATGGAAACCTCGTAGTAGAGTCACAGTCGGTGCTGAGTACATGAAAGGACCATTTCTGCAGACTGTTAAACGGCGATGAAAACCAAAATCCCACTGTCAGGCAGAATGAACCATTCAACATGGACGATGACAGACAAAACTTCCGTCCACCTGACCAAAATGAAGTGAGGATAGCAATATCTAAATTAAAAAACAACAAAGCTGCTGGCCCCGACGAACTACCCGCCGAACTTTTTAAAGCGGCCGTAGATGACCTGGTGAAGTGCATACACACACTCATCTCAAAAGTTTGGTCGGAAGAAAGTATGTCTGATGAATGAAACCCCCAGAATCGTTTGCCCGATCCACAAAAAAGGAGACCCCCTAAACTGCGCCAAATTTAGAAGTATGTCTCCGAAATATCGCCTGCAAAATTCTCTTCGTCATACTATGTGAACGCATGAAACCATTCGTCAGCAACCTATCAGTGTAGTTTCAGGCCAGGAAAGTTCACAATCAATCAAATGTTCACGCTACGGCAGCTCCTGGAAACTACCCAAGAATTCCAAATCGATACCCACCACCTCTTTATCGATTTTAAGGCCGCGTACGATAGCATTTATAGAGACGAGCTGTACAGATCCATGTTTGGTTTTGGCATCCCCACAAAACTCGTCCGACTGTGCATTATGCCGACGGAGAACTCTCGCTATTCCGGCAAGGTTGGTACTGACCTCACAGAAGCATTTGACGCCAAAAAAGGATTCCGACAAGGTGATGCGCTATCGTGCGATATCTTCAACTTAATACTTGAAAAAATTATAAGAAACTCGCAAGTCAATTGTAGTGGGACAATTTTTTTCAAGTCTGTGCAATTGCTAGCATAAGCTGACGACATAGACATCATTGGCAGAACTCGGCGAGCTGTCACTGAACGTTTGCTAGCATTGAAGCTGAAGCGGCTAAGATGGGACTAGCAGTCAATGAGGCCAAAATGAAGTACCTGCTGTCCACAAAAAAGGACACACAAAACCGGCGGATTGGACAAAACATCACAATAGACAGGTACAACTTTGAGGTAGTTAGGGACTTTGTGTACCTGGGCTCCGCTATTAATTCAGACAACAACACCAGCGCTGAAATTAAACGAAGAATAACTCTTGCCAATCGCTGCTTTTTCGGTATTAGAAGGCAATTGAGTAGCAAAGCACTCTCTCGGGCAAATAAATTGTCCCAATTCTGCTCTATGGTGCAGACGCATGGACGTTGTCAAAAGCGGATGAGGAACGCTTTAGGCTGCTTCAAGAGAAAGATTCTCTGGGTGATTTTTGGTCCCGTATGCATTAACGGAAAGTTTATGAATGTTTAAAAGACATATTATTTAATTCATATTTATGTTATACGTTTATCTTGTTCCACTACATTCCAGAAAACTCACGATATTGTAAGAGTTACCTGTTTGCCACATTGATCAGTTTTTAGCAAGTTTCCGAAGAGCCTAACTCCACTAGTTGCTTTAGCAGCCTCTTGTTCTATGACTGCAGGCGCATATACACCTTGAGCCTATTTTAACCTATAACTTCTAGGGGTCACTGAAAACGAACACTACAACCTAAGATAACAGAATGCCTGATTACGAGACTGCTTTCCGAGCCCAGGTCCGGCAGTTGTGTAAGGTAAAAAAAGTGATAAAATTAATATTGTCGTTGTGGTTAATGGTTGACCCCAAATATATAGCGCCACCTTAGGTAAGGTAAGTATATGGGCACAATCCTAAAAATCTTAATTAGACTATCACAACGAAGACACCTTTGCCAAGTTTGACAACAAAAAACTCCTACAATTCCTAAACTTCATAACCCAACATAAACCAGCTGCGATACCATACAAAATATGCACTAAGTACAAAGATTTGTGCAGCAGATATAGCAATGCTAATGAACCTAAGAATTCTCTATACGTCATCCGTCATTGACAGCCACTTTTGTTTAAAAATAAAAAAACATGGAATTTCCTAAATATAATCAACAGTATGAGTCATAAAACATCGTTCGATTCGACAGAAATAGAATAGTTTAAAAGAAGTAGTTTGATAACTTTATGATAAACAATTTGTCTATCGAATTAATTTATGTAAGAATTTTTTCTTGTAAATTATTGTTTTGTATTTTTTCAAAACATGTTATCATCCTTGGCCATCTTCTCATTTGAGTTTTTTTTAAATTTAGATACAAAACGTGATAAAACAAAACCCAATAGTTATTATATTTAATGTAATTATATCTTCATACTTGGCCGATCATTTGCATTTTAAAAAATACAATCAAATTTAAATAATGTTCGGTTTCTATTAATTAAGTTCAGCTAGAAATTCAATCGATAGATCTAATTTTGTAATATATGTACATATGTGCCAGAGAATTGTTGAGAATTGTTTAGTTATATTTATATTATATTTGCAACTTTAAAATTCTAAATAAATTCCAATTTGTATGAGCAATGAAATATTGCATTGAAAGTATCAAAAGCTGCAAATATTGATAAGAAACAAGTGTGAACCAATTTTGTCTTGTCTTAGGTTTATCTAGCACTTAAGTTTAAACAGGTGACACATTTTCCCCACGCGTATGTATATTTAGTTTAGTATCAGGTAAAGCGGTTTTGTCTAATTAGATGACTAATTTTTTTTTTATGAAAAGGCCCGTCACGAAAAGATTACTTAATTGTTATGTGGTACATTTTTTATTTCAATGGCAATATATGTATATATGTACATATATATGTACATTTTTTTTTTTAACGAGAATGAATTATTTTTTTGTGTTTTTAGATAAGGAAATACATGAATGGATATAGCTACATTTTTATGTGCAGCATGTGTACATTTTTGATCTGTTTAGCTCACAGTAAGAACTCATTATGCGAGGCATAACTAATAAAACAAATGCGATTGGAATGTCGAAATTTTCTTTCTCGGCGTTCAAATATAAATAATCGTATAAGACAATATTTTGTTTTTACACATTTGTAGCTCAAAACCTCTTGCCTGAGCCTGCCTCAATCACGTTTTTGACGTGGCCGGGAAGTTACCCCGACAGCACAACCCCCAACCTGGAGGACAAGGTCCTTATTGTGACTCCAAGGACGAAGAGCCGGATAAACCGCTCCTTATATGCATGAGCTCCGAAATCGTCGTAGTAGCCCACATAAGGTGTTCGCTAAGTAGTTCAGCCTGACTTGAACTGAAAATTTTCGAATCTACCTTAGAGGGACGACGCAGTAGCGGAAGACCGAGACTCAGATGGCGCACAAAAATGGAAGAGGACCTCAACCGACTTCACGTGCTAGCTAGGGACCGAACTTGCTGGAGAAGCTTGTTGGTTGAGGCCCAGGCCCACCCCGAACTGTAGCGCCACCTAAGCTAAAGTAAGGTATAAGACAATATATGACGTTAATGAAACCTCATTCGGATTCAGATATGCCTCGGATGAACAAACCAAATGTTGTCGATTTCTCCCCGGCAAACGAAAAAAACCAAAATGATTAACGGGCGCACAATAAAAAGATTGCTCAGTTAGCCACGAGTTTCAAAGCTGACGAAACAGCATTCTAGGAGGTGCAATTGGATTTGTACTATGCATAATTCTAGCTTGATGGCGCTTGTTTTTGGATGCGCGGTTTCATTGTCAGAGAAAGACTTCGACAAAGGATCGCAATTCAGCAGAGAATTACAACGATCCGTCTTAAGGCCAAATTCCATCATTTAAACCTTATTAGCGCCCATGCCTTTACAGAAGAGATAGACGACGCTATCAAAGAAAGTTTTTACGAGATCATTGCCAAAACGTATGAACAGAGCCCAAATCATGATAACAATACGGAAATGTTCAGCCAGTCCCTAAGAAAGGTGAACCTTTCTCCCCTCCTCCTTCCGACCATTAGCACCTACGTCTCTTCTTTCTTAGGTCATGAAAAGGCTGATTAACCGTCAGCTTAAGGAATATCTCGAAGACCGAAAGCTTCTTCATGACCGTCAGTATGGCCTTCGCAGCAATCGTTCCACTGGTGATCTGATGTCATATCTCACCGAACATTGGAATAAATATTTACATCGCTTTGTTGAATATTGCGCTTGATATTTCCAAGGCATTTGATAGAGTTTGGCATGATGCTCTCTTATCAATGCTACTCTTGTTCGCTATGTTCTGAAGCTTTCAATACAAATTGGACGGTTTAAAGTCTGATACCCAAAAAGTAAATGCTGGTGTACCCATGGGTTCCGTTCTGTCTCCGAATCTTTTCTTCATTTTTATAAACTATCTTCTGCCTGTTACTTCTAATCCACTTAACTGTTTTATTGACAACTCTCCCTCAGCTTTTCCCTTCGAACTTGCAATCAAAATGGTACTGTATGTAAAGCTCATTGAACTCCGATTTACACACCATTCGCAAATGGAGTAATTGGAATCGTGTCAAGTTTAATGCTTCGAAAACTGAATGCTGTTTCCTGTCGTTAAGGCTAACATACCCCCCATGTCATTGCCTATGAATTACACTTGTATCGAAGAAACCGAAAAGCTTTCAGTACTACTCGGTATGTGTTTCAAAGACGACAGTTTTAGCAGGAAAGATGTGGAATACTTCTACAGAAGAGTGAAACAGTCAACATCAGGTTTCACTACCCGTCTTAGGCTCTAGAAGCATGGGGATGTAAGTCCTGCACTTCAACCAATTGATGAATGGCGATGACGGTCAATACCCTGCCAATGGTTGTCCTGAATCAATCAATCAATCACGTTACATTTTCTGTTTGCAAGATTGAATTCTTCTATGGGGGTAAGGATTGATTAAACTGCAGACTTCGTCCCTTGCGCATTCCCTCCTCAGTGAAAAGTGACATAGGGAAGTCTTCTTTCAGATCTTCTTAAGATTGTTTTGGCAATTCAGATACAGTGAATTTTCGACCAGCAATTTTCAACGAGCAGGAAACGGAAGCCAGAGTCAGACCATCACTTAGTAATAGAGATGAGCCCTGTTGGCATAATTGTGGTGTCCAGTAGTGTGAAAGTTAGGTATCATTTCCTTAACAAAATCTAAATAATTTCCAATTTCTTTTAGCTTTTATGAAGTTCTTTAGCGGGAAACTTAACGCTCTACAAAAATACTCGGATGCTTTTGGCGTTGGACGTAAGGTGGCTCTGAAGAAGAGTCGAACCCCGACTCTTTTCTTAGCAGTCCAAGTAGATGGAGACCTTCGTCTGTTTGGAGAGCAAAATTAGATATGGCAGGCTGGAGATCTAGCTGGCTGGAGAGGCATTTTCAAACCAGGCCCAGGAGAACCACACCATGTACTGCCACTAAAACAAAAACATACAAACATACTTGTGTAATATTCCTATGCAACAAGTTACACTTGCACAAAACAACTAGTTTTTTTTTATAATTTACAAACACTAAAGGAATTTGGGTTACCCTTTTAAAGCCAGTGGACACGTGCTTAGGTAAAAAGGAGGGAATTTAGAAGAAGATGCCGATACACATTGGTTTTACATTTTTGGACATCATAATGAGAAGAAAAAATAGTTTGACAAAACATTCCACATTCGAGTTGTACGGCTGAAGAACGAATTTCTGTACTTAACTGTACGACCGATATTGGGTATGAGGCTAAATTGGTGGGCATTCCTGGAAGCGCGAGTATTACGGTGAAACTGTTTAAGGGGAGGAATGCAACTGGCTATTTCTATAGAACATTGACCGTAGAAATAAGCTTGAATAGACCAATACATGAAACATTCCGCCCGTGTTCGAGTGACGTAAATAGTCTGATGATGTTAATCTGCAATCATTTTGGATACCATTCAGAAGACTCAAGTGAGTCGAAGGAGCACCCGCCTAAATATGGGAGTTGTTTTCTAGTCTTGGAGGGATTTACGATTTGTAGATATTAGCCAGATCGGAAGGGGAAATGGATTTTTTGCATCGATGGAGGAAGCCCAAACATCTTGCGGCATTTTTGGTAATATCATATATATATTATCATTCCACAAGGCTTTGTTGGTGATGCACATATTGAGAATTTCTAGATGATCGGCTTCCATGATGTAAGTGCCGTTCATGGAATATAATACAATGGACGGTACAGGCCTTTCTGACTTGTTTAAACTTTTTCCGGTTTTCCTCAGTTATGTCAGCTTTATAGCTAACATAACACGCCACTTTTAACATTGTTTTTTTTTATATAAAACGCACGCGCGAAAGAGATTCTTAAATAAATATGTTAAAACACCATGCGAGCACTAAGTAAATAGGGAAGGATGTAAAATGAGATGTCGATGCACATTAGTTTTGAAATTCTGCATATCAAAATGGGAGGGAAAAACTGAGCCAGGTAGAGCGTTCCACATTCGTATGGTACGACTAAAGAAAGAATCTTTACTTAATTGTACGTTCGAAGTTGGACATTCCTAGAAGTGCGAGTATTACGGTTGAATCGTTTCAGGGGAGGAATGCCCTGGGGAACACCAGCATTTATTTTGTGAAGTTCAGACTTGAATCCGTCCTACACAACTTGTATTGAGCGGTTTGAAAAGTAATTACTAATCCAACGAAGAAGAAATTCATCGAGTTCAAATGCACGCATTTTCGATAAAAGACTTGATGATAAACTCTATCAAATGCCTTAGAAATATCAAGTGCGATAATTTTGCTTTCACCAAAACGGCGGAGAGATTAGATTGGTTCCACTTTTCGGAGAGATATACCATCAAATCACCAATGGACCTACTACAATCCGGGCCAGGATTGTTGTGTATTGAGATCCTTCAAGACTCTTCCGACTGCACGAGTCCGAAAGAAGTTTGGTCCTATAAAATCATGTGTCAATTGATTCATGGGTCAAACATACTCGAATTGCTTTTACACTTTCCGAATATAATATATTAATCTCTCGAGTACAGGAGGAGTTCTGACACTTGCTGGCAGCGTTGAGTTTGCCGCAAATCGGGCTGCAAGCAGATTTGAATTTTCTTGAGAACTGACAGCAGAAGTATCATTGAAGATGAGCGTAGGAACCATATGAACATTGCATGCTTTTCTAACTTGCTGAATCTTTTTTACGGTTTTCGTCGGTCGAGTTGTCTTTATAACAACGGAAACTTATATAACCACTTTGCAGTTCGCACCGAACCATGAGTTATCCTAAGATTTATTTGGGATAACATTTCTCATTCCTAAAAGAATTGAATTTGTACCCATGTCAGCGTTGGCATTAATGTCGCTATCAAGGAAGCATAGTGACCAGTTAAAGGTCTTGAAAAAGTTATTGAGATCGTCCCAGTTGGCTTTCTCGTATTGCCAACCGGTTCTCCTGGTTTTGTTTTCTTTAACTGCAACGGGTTGCCACTAGAAATTTGCAGATATGACACAATGTTGAGATGTGCCTAGAGGCAGTAATACACGAATTGTGCATTTATCAGAGGTAAGAAACAAATTTACGCTGTTGGCGGTTTGGCCTGCAATATCAGGAATTTGAGTTGGCTCATTAACAAACTGAGTAAGGTGGTTTAACCCAGCAAAAATCTGAACATACCTTCCTTCGGGTGTTGTCTGGCCAGAAAAGCGAAGCCAACTAGATAACTTCTTTGCAGCTTGGGTAGATGCTTTTAATTATATTCGCGATTAAAGTTGTAATTTGCCGATAGATAGCTGCACTAGAGTCTACGTCACTATCCAGGAAGCATAGTGACCAGTTAAAGGTTCTAAAGAAATTGTTGAGACCATTCCAGATGGCTTTTTCATACTGCCGGAGCCCTTTCTTTAACTAGAATAGTTTGACATGATAATTTAGCAGATATGATACAGTGGTCAGAAGTGCCTAGTGGCGATAATACACTAATAGTGCACCTATCAGGAGGAATTGTGGACATAGAAATCGCTCGTGAGGATCGGGCTTCGATAGAGGAAACAAATGTGGATGATGTGCTTATTAACAGTGAATTTGAACCACATAAATTTAAAAAAGGTGTTAGTACAAGGACCATATTGTGGTTGGAATTGGTACGCAACACCCGTGATAGGTCGTGTTTGGAAAAGAATAATAGCCTTAAGGCGGGTAGGAAGCTTATCCTACCTGAGTTTCACTCAGCACCTAAACAGCTTCTTCTTCTTCTTAATTTCCGGAAACTGCTGTAGGCATCAACATTTTAACTCCTCATGGAGCATAGGGCGGCAACCAGATCTTTCCATCTCTCTCTGTTTTTAGCACGATACCTCAACTGTGACCACGACTGCAAATTCTGGGACTGAGCTTGCTTCATGACAGTTGACCTCCATGTTTCCCTTGGCCTTTCAACCTGCCTACTACCTTGAGGATTCCATATAAATCTCTGCTTTGTTATGTTGTTTTCATGTTTCCTTAATGTATGGCCAATCCATCGCTACTTTCTAAGCTTGATGTCATCAAAAATGTAAATAAATGTATTGGCGCGACAGCTCCTTAAGGAGCCAAGGCCTAGTGACTTATACTCTCAACCATTCCAGTGTGTGTGTTGTTACTCTGCAAGAATGGAAGGGACCTACAATTTACCGCCGAGTCCGAACGGCTACATGAGATGCACTTTTTCGAGACAAATTTTACTCTTGAAGGTTTTGTCAGTTCCTCACAAGAGGCAGTACCCCAGAAAAAAAGGTGGCTATGAGCTGGATTTGAACCCAGGTTCTTTCGCTTAGCAGTCCGACACACTAACCACTAAGCCACGGGCTTGATGTCATCATCCACTAATATTTGTCCAGTCCTAAGCCACAATTCGTTTTTGGAGATGATTTGTGGCCATCGCATCTTTAGGATGTAACGCAGACAACGGTTGACAAAGGCTTGCAACCACGTCTCACAGGCATATAGCAGCACAGATTTCACGTTCGATTCAGTTTCAACTTTGTACGAAGCGATATTTTTGTAGAGTTCCAAACTGGAGAAAGCGTTCCAAAAGCACTACGAGCTTTATTTATTCTATTACTAACGTCCAGCTCTGTTCCACCATCGATTGACAGACAACTACCAAGATAGTTAAACTGAGAGTGATCTCCTCTATTGTTTCCTATCTCACAATAACCTACTGTTGTTGGTTTTGGGCCGGTGTGTATGTTTTTTGTCTTTTTGGCGTTAATCCTTAACCAGCTGCCTCACCATTTTATTGAAGCGTGTCACAAATTTGGTTAAGAGCTCTGGCGCTATTTCCCACTAAGCAGATGTCTTCGACATAGTCCAAATGGCTTAACTTGTGATATAGGTCCCATTGGATACCTAGTCGCTCTTTTTCACCCACCGTGGCAGTCATAACATCATCGATCGCAAGTAAGAATAAAATAGGTGATAGTACATCACCCTGTCTCACTCTCTGTCGCACTTCAAATGCATCGGAAAGCTGTCCATTGTGCAAAACAAAACACTTTGCGCTGTTCTCTAATACTAATACTAATCTAATACTAAGCGATCTCCTAGAACACGATCGAAGGCTTTCTCAAAATCGATGAACATGAGGTAAAGCCGCGTTTGATATTCAGATGATTGTTCAAGGATAATTCGCAAGGTGTTAATGCGTAATCCCGTTTGATGCCTCTTGAGCGTGGACTCGATCTTAGACTTTATCCGCTCGAGAATGATAGTTGCCATTAACTTGGGGAATACGGACAAAATGGTGATACCGCGCCAGTTATTGCAGTTCTTGAAATCACCTTTCTGCGGTAGCTTGACGATAACTCCGTCTTTCCATTCCCTGAGAAAGGTTTCCGTTTCCGAAAGAGCCTCAACAAGTGGTAACAGAATGGAGGATGCCGATTCAAAGTCTGTTTTCAGGAATTGAAGTCCAGCTGCTTTCTTGTTTTTTGAAAGTAAGATCGCGGTTCTTATTTCTGCACTTGTCGGGGGTTCAATATTAATGCCTCTGGAAGTTCTACGTTAGTCCGGTAGTTGATAATTATTATCGTTTGCATTCTGGTCAGCATTAAGTAGTGCACAGAAATGCTCCTTCCAACTTCGCAACTGGTCTTCCATTGATACTAAGAGACGGCCGTTCGTGTAAAGAACAGGGTGGTTGTTACTACTTTGTTGACTTACAAGATCCTTAGTAATTTTATACAGCACCCTTGCGTTACCTCTTCTTACAGCGTCTTCCGCACTCTCCGCCAATTTGTTCATCCTATCTCGTCTCACACACCTCTGCACTGCCTTGTGAGCTGCTCTATACTCGTTTTGCAGAACTGATTTTCAATGAACATTAGTTTAATTATTTATAATTATTTTGGTGCTCTAGCCGTTTCAGTTCCAGTTTCCGTGAAAACCCGTTTGACATTGTCCCACATCGTCTCAATGGGAACATTAACGTTTAAGCCCATATTTGAAGCCTTGTCGCTAAGGATGTTGGAGAAATCACGACAGATATTTGGGTAACAAATAGTGGTTGTATTAAATTTTGGTATGGTTGCTGTATTTTCTGAAGGTCGCCGGATAGCGGCTGTTCGTAGCCGAATTGTTGCTAGTAGCAGCTGTTGATCGCTACCTACATCCGCACGTCTCTCATTCCTCACATCAGAGTGATTTCCTCCACTGTTGTTGGATTATAAAATGGTCAATTTGATTTTGCGTTCGACCATCGGGGGAAACCCAGGTGACCTTATGAAACAAACGAAACAGCTGGCCTATTTAAAACAGTATAGTGGTACACATCCAAAAAATTGGATCTAAGCCCTCGAATATTCGAATGATCAACCCTAAATTCACCACCCATTATAAGAACAAAAAACTGAAAACCAAAACAGACAAAGAATATTAAAAAAGTAAGAAAGAATCGATGTCGATGTTTTTTTTTATCGAACGCAACATTGAATGTGTTGCATACTCGATCGTTTATCGGCCATCATGTGCTTTTCATTTGATAATTTCTTTCCCGCTACAATCGGTATTCTAATACCGAAAATTTTGGTAATTAAATATAAATTTACAGCCCGCATTAACGAGGAGTTTTAGGAATTGAATGTTTCAATTAAAAACAAGTTTTTTTTGTTTTGCATACAACATTTAGGCAAATCGTTGCATTTGTGTTGTAGCCACCCAGCATGAGTTGTCAATTTCAATTAATAACTTAATGAATCATCGATCGATACTTTGAAGAAACTCGTCCAAAATTCTAAGATTGAATAAAAACTATTTACTCGAACTGAGGTACTTTTTCTCGAAACCATTATAAGGGTGAAGGTTGACAACACTTATTCACGATCACTAAATGTGCCAGTGCAACCATTACATAGTCCAACAAACATCAGATCACCGATGAAACCAATAGAATGGCCTAGTTTTAGTAGATTTGCATTATAATACCTGCCACACAAACAGCTACAAAAATCTTAAATAAATTATAAATAATCTGTCATGCGAAGCACGATTTTCACACAAACAAAAAATGATAAGAGGTATCTATGTTATGCACAACATATTTCAATGGGATTTAGCATCATCAGCAGACGTTCGACCACTGCGAAACGTAAATGCACAATCACCATTCACCGCAACTTGATACTTTAAACTTGATGTCAATTTGCCGAAGATAGGGCGGTTAGTTGCACATAGAGTCGAGAAGAAAAACTTGATTTCTTCGTAGATTCATAGAGAAATCTCTGAATGCATTTAGAATGTTTGACATTGGGCGTTTCCAATGGAGAGGTTATGAAGATTGCCGGCGAACACGTAGAAGCATCGCTTTTTTTTTGGAAAAACCAACAAGCTATGCGGAAAAACGCCAAAACAGAGGAAACATCAAAGCAAACCATAATTCGAAAATAATTTTTGATAAATACGTAGAACGTTTTGATACATACCTCTCTAGGGTATAACGAATTAACATTACAATAACAGCTAATGGAAGTGGCCATATGAGATGCCTGTAGTCGGCATGATGAACATCTGGACGCGATCCTGGTGCTATGTCCTCCCACGTTACGTTGGGCGGAAGCCATACATGTGTTGACCAGAAAGTCTTTCCGATTTCTGTGATTAGGTTCATTTTGTTTGTTTTATTCGAGCAGGATTAATTATATCTGTTTAATTGTTTGTTTCTTTTTTATTTTTTGTTAAAAAAGCTTTTTTTTGCTGCTTCGAGTGTCGAGTTGAGTCAACCAATTATTTTTGTAGATCAAGTGGTTGGGGGTTATGCGCACATTTTATTTTTACCGTAGGGATTGTTGGTATTTAATATTTATTGTTAATGATTATTGTAGAAATACATTTTGGATATACTTGATGACTTTCGAATTATTAAAACAAAATTGAGCAGTAAATGACGACCGTTGAAAATCGGTGCTGAAAATATACTTGTTCTGCATTTGTGAAATATGACGCACAGCAACGCATGCGAATGCAGTATTCTGACAGATGTCAGCGTGAAAAATTTGACATTTAATGCTTACCAGTGAAACCACTTTGTTTAAAAAGTACTAATTAAGGTGGGTTCACATTGATTGGAAATCTTGAAATTTTTTTTAAATTGCCTTTTCAAGTGATTTTGTATGAATATTCAACTCGAAAACTTTACTGCTTGGTAAAATGGTAAAGTTTATGATTCTCGTTTCATGAACGTCTCTTTTTACAAATGTCGTTATTCAACCAGATTTTTGTTAAACGCCATGCCTAACATAAGTAATGCCTGTCGTTACTGCGTGCCCAACGCATCAATTTGATATTTAACTCATTTAACTCTAATGTTTTTTTTTCCAAAACTTTAACTGGTCACTATGCTTCCTCGATAGTTACATTGATGCCAGTGCTGAAATGATAACAATGTGATTCTTCTAGGAATGTGTGTTTTTATTCCTAACGGAATAAAAAGCATCAAGAAAAGAAAAGTCTTGGTTTAACTTTGAGTTTAAAGAAACTATCAGGCTCAATGTAGTAAGTTTCCAATCTTACAAAGCCAACCCTACAGAGGAAATTCGGAAAAAAGTACAAACAAGCAAGGAACTCATGCAACTCTATTATTGAAAGAACCAAATTTTTGCATGACCAAAAATTATAGCATAAAATTCTGCCTTATCCCAAAGGCAGTACAAAATTTTGGTCGTTTGTAAAAAAATATTAAAAATTCCTCAACATCTTCGGTTCCAACGCTCATCGCCAATGCATTCTTGCCCATGGTTGCATAAACGTGATGCAACAGTTATACTGTTGCGATGTAGCGATATTTAGAAACTTCAGAAAGAAGATCTTTATACTTGCTACATACATGCTCAAAGTGTTTTTGACTATACGTCTGATCAGACCTTAATGCAGGTTTAGGACTCTTGCCTCATTCCAAGTGCGAATCTCAGTTGAATCTCCTTTCCAGTTTTGTACAGCTAGAAGTACTGCTTCAAAATCAAGGCAAAGTGTTGTTGATTTTAAGTGGGCTAGTCTTGGCGATTTATGGAATCGTTCAAAGATTACTACTTTCATACCTGTGACCATTTTTGTTTCTTCTTTGCTGTTTATTATTTTTATATTTTTCCTATTGTCTACTCTTCAGACAGAATTTTTTCCGCACTCATACAGTAGCAAGAGTTCTCAAAGATCTCGATATTCACAAATCTGCTGCCCCGGATGGTATAACCCTCATTCTTTTGGATAAGAAGCTATCTTCTGGACCGTTCAATACAAGTTGTATTGGACGGCAGCAAGTCTGATTCCCACAAAATAAATGCTGGTGTTCCCCATGGCTCTGTTCTGTCTCCGACTCTTTTCCTCATTTTTATAATTGAACTTTGGTCTGTTACTTCTAATACACTTAACTGTTTTCCTGATGGCTCTACCCTCAGTTTTTTATATTCACGCCCTTCGTCTTCGGACGTACAATCGCAACGGTACCTTATGATAACCTCATTAAATTCCGATTTATACAGCATTGTCGAACAACAGTTTTGTTTGCAAAAATCATACAATTATGTATATCAACTAGGTTAACGAGGGTATTCAACAATTTAATGAGTTTGTCATGGTGTACGTGCCATGGGGCCATCCAACTTGTTTGAAATTAAATTTTTTTTTTGTTAGTTATTTTGTTAATGTACAACTTAACTTTAAATAATCCGATGTAAGTTCTGCAATAAAAAAAACTTAATTTTCATTTTCGGATATAACATCTCCAATTGCATGCGCCGTAATCATTTAAAATTGCGTTTTTACTTACTCAATGGTCAAAATGCTTATTGAAATGTCAAATCTCAAATAATCTGTGAGTTATGACACCTCTGAAGGAGATCACAATTCCGATTGTTTTTGTCACTCTGGACAAGTAGCGACTTTAGGGGAGAATTCGAAAAAGTCACAAAATCAACTTCACCTCGTCTTGTGACTTGTGAGGTATCAGTAATGTGAGGTAGAAATGGGCTATAAATTTTGACAAGTTGGGGAGATGCTGCTCCCGTAAAAAAGTACAAGAACTGAGATGGCCCAGGATTGGTGTATTGCAGAACGCAAAATTATGTATAGGTACATGAGAACAGATAATTAATAAATATGGACTGCGACACTGTGAGTCAAGGACGGAAAAGAAAATCTGAGCACCGATCCTGAAGGCTTTCTAGAGCGATGGGAAGTGTACTTTAATGAATCGCTGAACGGTCAGCTCACGGAAGAAGTGTACACCTCATCATTTCATCATTGATGCTGCAGCCACCATCACCAAGTATTAATGAAATTCAAAAGGCGAAATAAAAAGGTCTTGGAAACCGATGGCATACTTGCTGAGCTGATTAGACATAGAGGGCCAACACACTAAATCAAGGAATTAATGAAATCATAGTCTTGGTATATACACTGAATATAATATTATCATGAAGCATAATTTTTTAGTTGCGAATCAAGTCGCAATGAGGCGCGCTGAAAGCACCAATTGGTGTGGGTGAAATACTGGTAAAATATCGGTGAATGTTCTGGCCTCCACTATCTAGAGTTAGTTACGAATCAAAAAGAAAGATGGCCAGACGAAAAATGACACCATGAGAGTACTATAGAGAATGTATATTCAATGTTATAGTACACGCATTGGAACACGAAGAAATGAAACAGGCCCAATACATAAGAAGCCAGTTATAGCTATCATTGAAATGCATCATTGAAACAAAACATTGGAATTTTTTTGAGAGATCAGTTATAGCAATCATTGAAATTTTCTGTCATTGGAAAAATTTTCCTGGTTGAAATACACACGAACAAATTTTTCGGATACAAATCTGTCATTGGAACTGAACGAAATTGAAATTGAAATCAGTGGAACGAGTTGTTCCACTTTCTGTCAAAAAACAATCAGCTGACACGAAAAACGAATTTGCATCAGGAAAACAGATAAATACATTTTTAATAAAAAATATTTGTGCAAATTAGTTTTTTCTTGTCGAAGAAAATGCTTCGTATCATTTGCTATAGATTGGTATATCATTTGTGTTACTAATCAAAGGAAAACATGTACAAAATCGGTTTAAAGTTTTTGAATGATGCATTTCAATGATAGCCCCTAAGAAGGGAGATATGACAAAAGTGCATTAACTATAGGAGTATATCATTGTTGAGTACATTTTATAAGATATTCTCTACTTTCCTACAAGAACGGATAGTCCCATAGTGCCTGGCCAGATTGACGGAAGCGCGCAATTGCATCACTGCGAACTCGAGGCTGCACACTGAGATACACTGGCACGAAAGGAACGTCTGGAAAGTAAAACACAGCTTTTCTCTACAAAGAAAGTTTGTATCTGTGCTAAGAATCTATTCGCAAAATTGTTTTATATGTGTTTTGTTTGATGAGCTTATATTTCTAAATATTTTTTTTAATGTCTATCTCTACGTTTATATTTTTTTTTAATAAGTAAAAGCACTCAAATCAATACAATTCAAGTGAATCTTATGAACCTTCCATCACAGCCATAAAATGCAAATGAAAATGAATATATCTATCAAAAATGAAACGATATGAGAAAAAACTTGAGTCACTGCATAGAGTTTTAAAATAAATTATGAGATTTGTGCAGATTTTGGATTCTTCAGCCAATCTCCTTCCTTCTTACTAAAAATCGTTCCTTCTCTTTTACATTTTGATTCAAGTTGCATGTGCGCTTCCATCAATATGGCCCGGCACATACGCGAAACCATATTTGTCAACTGTCGATGTGTCTTCATAGATCTTTTAGTATTATTTTTCTTTTAGCTTAAATATCAGTGCAGTAATTACACATTAAATTTTTTTTTGTATTTTAAATATTTTCTTAAGTTTTTATTTACAATATGTTTTCGGAAAAACCAATACATATTTTGATAACGGGACATTGAATTTTATAAATTTTGTTTTTGAATCCAGGTTAATTTTAAGTTTAAGTTTGCATTCTTGAATAATTTTTTTTATTTCCTAAATTGTTTCGAAAATCGCGCGATTTTTGTCAACTGTTCTTTTCAAACTACAATAGCTAGCCAATGTGAGGCTGGTTTTGAAAATCATCAGCATCATCATTCATCTTTGGTTTGGGGGGTTATTTCATTGTATGCAAGCATTGTATGCCAACATTGTATGCATACATTTTTGCCATACAATGTACGCAAACATTGTATGGCAACATTGTATGCAAACAATGTATGTCAACATTGTATGACAACATTGTAAACATACATTGTATGCAGACATTGTATGTCAACGTTGTAGGCATACATTGTATTCAACATTGTACGCCACCATTGTATTCCAACATTGTATGCAAACATTTTACGCCAACAATGTATGCCAACATTGTATGAAAATATTGTACGCTGACATTGTATGCCAACATTGTATGCAAACATTGTACGCCACCATTGTATTCCAGAATTGTATGCAAACATTTTACGGCAACATTGTATGCCAACATTTTATGCTAACATTGTATGCATACATTATATGCAAACAGTATATGAATACATTGTAGGCAAACAATGTATGCCAACATTGTATAACAACATTGTATACATACATTGTATGCAAACATTGTATGCAAACAATGTATGCCAACATTGTATGGCAACATTTTATGCATACTTATATGCAAACATTGTATGCCAACATTGTGTGCATACATAATATGGAAACACTTTATGGCAACATTGTACACCAACATTGTTTGGCAACATTGTACACCAACATTGTTTGGCAACATTGTATGTCAACATTGTATGGAAACAATGTACACCAACATTTTATGCCAACATTGTATGCAAACAATGTATGCCAACATTGTATGGCAACATTGGATGCATACATTGTATGCAAACATTGTACGCCAATATTCTGAGCATATAATAGCTTTGTTTGTCAACTCCCTAAAACAGACTATTTTGCTCAATTTTACACAAATGTTGTTCGTTAACTTACATTTTCGAGAGTTTTCGTGAGAAGATATGTTGCGAGGGAGAAAAACATTCCCCCTTAATTCCCTATTTTAAACCAAAAAAAAAACTTGGGGGAGAAATGTGAGTTCTGTAAAACTAAAAAAGTACATTTGAAATTTGACGTTTTGTGAAGTCGTCGTATTTGAAGAATTTTAAATAAAAAAAAATGTAAAGTTAAATCCAAATTAAATAATAAAATGACCTTACAATGGCCTAATAAAATGGTTTCCATCACAATTTTTATTTTATCTGCACTTTGACGTTTAAAAAGTTTCCCTATGTTGATTCACAAAGCGTTCTTTTACTTTTGAGCGAATTTTATTATTTTCTGAGAGTTTTTATCCCCACTCTTCAAAGTTTGTAAGTTTTCTTAAAACAACTCAAAAAGTAGACGAACGGACCTATTGTATGCAAACATATTATGGCAACATTGTATACCAACATTGTATGGCAACATTTTATGTAAACATTATATGGAAAAATTGTACGCCAACATTGTATGCCAACATTGTATGCATACATTGTATTGTATTCTGCACATTTATATATGACCTTTCTAATGTTTGTTCAGATGTATCGCTGCATCTGTATGCAGATGATGTCCCGTCCGATTGGTCTTCAGTAAGATCTAATAAGAATGATCAATGAGGATCTGACATTAAACCTGGTTAAGTCTCAACTTATTGCTATGACCAAAAAGCACATCACTCTTGCCTTCCTGTTTTTTTCTCCCAACTCCAGCTTCAGTTTGTTGAATATGTGTTACTTGTCTAGCTTTTAAAATCAATCGGCCACTTTTAGCTGTAAATCACACTAATTATATTGTGGAAAGAATGTATTCTAGATTACGTAGACTCTGGCCATTTTCCGACATAACTCCAGTAAATAATAAAAATATCTTAAACTTATAGGAACCTTACTAGTACCTTTAAATGACTTTGCTAATGTGGTCTATTAATTGTAAGCCTGACTCGAAAATACCAAAACATCTCACATTATCATCAACTGGTCCTTGGATGCTCGCTACAACAGTTTCTGCTGTATTTTTATACATTTTTAAAAACTTTCAATCTGCCCAATCTCTTCGAACTACTAATCTTCTAACACCGGCTTCCAACTATTTCAATTCTTTACGGCTCTTTTTTGGCTATGCAACCAGACTGTGGAACTCTCTTCCTGCAACAATTAAAATAATGATTGGTGCAACAAATTTTAAAACTGCAAAATAGGATTCTTTTGCATTTCCTTAGAAAAGCTTTTGCAATTTTATTGTTATGCGCGAAACAGAATGAACCAGCAAAAGCAACAGCACCAACAACAACGGCCGCCATTATCTTAGAACCTATGTGTTTCAAATGTTTAAGCTAGAATAGACCAGCAACAGCAAATTCAACAGTCAAAGACCAAAATTTGGTGTTGGCGATCCATTGCTACCAACTTTAAACAAGTGATATTCAGGGCACAATACTGCAAGCAAAACTAACAGTGTTATTGTTCTAAAGCGGCATATACACTGATCAATCACTCATCAAGCATGTGAGAGTGTGTTAGTGAAAATGAGACACGTTGTGTTGCTGCAAAATGTTTTAATTTTTCTTCAATCGGGTGTCCATGCTTGACATATTGTCTATCCTCTATTCGTGATTGCTTGCTTGATCAAGCATTAATTCTCATTTTTGTGTTGCCAGCGACGAGACAACAGTTTAACGGGATTTTTTTTACCGGCGATTTTTTTTTGACGACTCATGCTTGATAAGTGTATGTATATTCAACATGAAAAAGAATTTAAAACACAATCTCGCATGCTTGATGAATGCTTGATCAGTGTATATGCCGCTTAAGATGATGCTGGTGCTGGTCAAGAATGATAGAATACAAGATTACGCCGTCCGAAAATCCGCCATTGCGTTAATTTTGTTTTTGAGAGCTATGACGTAGGCAGAGACTTTGTGAAGTAAACAAATATTTTTTAGTGGCAGTAGAAATTAAACTTTCTGTGTTTATTTATTTATTTGTACTATTTATTTGAGTGCTTATCTGAAAATTATTTAAAAAAAATAAGGAAATAAAAGAAAATATGGCATAAATTAATTTTACTTTGTGTTTTTTTATAGGGCTTTGTTTATTCAGTGAGTTTGATTTTCAGTTTTAATAAACTTATTGGTAAATATATTAAAAAAAAAGATATTCGAAAGATAGTTACTAGAATTGTTGGCTCCCAATTCTCATTAAGACGGTTTTGAAGGATCTACCTTACACTGCTTCCTGCTGTTCAACATTCAAAGAGAGGGTGTATGACTTAAGTTCTTTTCAAATCGTGTCTTCTACCAAGTACCTGATTCTTACCAGAGTTCTTGTCATTTCCAAAAGTTGTAATTTAACTAAAGATCAGCTACATTGTCAAACATCTTATAACCTTCCGCTCACCTCAATGTAACTTCCTGGTAAATCACTTTTTGTAAACTCGTCGGTCTCATTTCATACAGAGTCGATGAATTCATTTGCAATGTTTGCTTTTTTGGAAAGCAATATATGTATGTACGTCACCAGCAGGGCCTCCTATGTTTTCCATGTGCGGTGTTACCACCCGAGGTACTGCCATCAGGGAAACTTGTTTTATTGGTCTATATACGGCATGTGTTTTGTAATTATGAAACAAGGGAAGGTCCGAATATGTGAAGGCAAGATCCTCCTCATTCTGGTGACCTAAGCCGTGCCCCGAGCATGCCACTGCTTCTTCCTGTTCCCTCCTACGTTTTTCCAGTATCCATTTTTAACTCCTGTCACAGTATCCGGTTGCCTCGTTTGATAGGAAGGCTCTTCTCTATTGACTAATCCCAGTCATTACCTGTCTATCTAACTTCCACCTCCTAACTACATCCCATGCAGTAACTCCTCTGCCAATTCCAATCCTGCTCTGTTTTTCCCTATTCGCTCCACTCCTACTTCCTAACCTATCCTATCCTAGTCCCATCCCTCATATTATATATCCTATCCTAATCCCTTGCAAGTCTTAATTTCCCAAATCCACCATCCAATTCCTCCACCTAATGCCTCATTTTAAATGACAAAATTAAGTGAAAAAATGGTTAGAACCACAGAAACTTTCTTTGATGATTAATAAAAAGTCACATATCTCCGTTTAAAAAAACAAGAACTTTTCGTTAAATATTGACACAAGAACTAAAATAAAAACATTTTAAAGCGCAACCGAGAACTAAAATCAAAACATACAAAGTGGCAAAAGTCTATGCCTACGTCACAGAAAAAAATCCCAACTTTCATTTGACAGCACGGCCGGCACGGCGCGGACCGACGTAGTCTTCTGTATATCATTCTTGGGTGCTGGTGGCAATGTGTTTGAATTTTTTCGCTGGTCAGCGTGCTGTTCACTGTTGACGGTGCTGTTGCTGGTTCAATCTGATCCGCGCTTTGGGCCTAAAAATAATGGAACCTGCCATTATGAAAAAAGCTTATTTTTCTCGAAAACAGCTCCAACGATTTCAATTTTTTCTAAACCAAATTATTAACTCCCTTTCATATAACGGTTTTTTTTAAATTTCGACTTACTCGGTTTTAGCTCATTGGATTTCTTATAATTTTTTTTTATTTGAAAAGACCTTGGCCAAATTAATTATGCCAAAAGAAGTCATCCATCCGATGTTGTTTGGCTTTTTTTTTCTAAATGAAAAACTTCGATTCTGTTTTTTGATTATGTTTATTTGAACCTTTAAAATTGTATTGGTCAGGTCGAGAAGATGATATCGGCCAAATGGGCGCCGTCACAATTGATTGCCATACGGGCTCGTTGTATGGTATTTTTCATCACTTCAGCGAGAACTTTGGGCGACAGATTCTCGCACTCGTGTTGAATGTGAATGAACACGGGACTTCAAAAAACCCCACAAAAAAAACTCTGAAATGGTTAAATCGGGCGATCTTGGCGGCCAGTGCAAATCGCCAAAACGAGAGATGAGGTCACCCGGGAACGCCGCCTTCAGAATATCGGTTCATGTATCGCTCCATGGCTTGTTCACTTGTATTCTGCATCTGCCTAGTCCACAAATGTCAAAACAGATTTGACATTGGCGGCCATTTGCAAAATTGAGAGCATCTTCCAATAGGGTGATTTCTTTTTACCCACCTTGTACCTACCAACATTTTAAATAATTTATAATTATTTATAATTAAGTTTTGTTTTTTTTTTCAATATTCTTCCTAGAACAGTTAAAACGTATTATTTTCAAATCTAAGTTGTCTCTTAAAACAGCTTGTTTCTTGTTAGGAATCTTCCCGACCAAACAATAAAAACTCATATTCTAAATGAATCTCGAAACACCATTTAACAATTCACTGCCCACTATAATTGATTAGTTAACTATTCATAAGAAGCTAATCAGCCTATAAACAAACCTCATCAGACCTACTTGTAAAGCTTTAAACTTTCGGCAATGGGCTTAACAATTCATACAAAAACTTACAAGACATCAATGAGTTGTAAGGATGTCCTTATTCCATGCGTATAAATGAATCACATGCAACAAAATTTCAAAAGCTTACATACCTTTGCTCCCGAATCCGAACTACATAGAAAAAGTTCTCCATTGGTACGAAGCATGCGCCTTGGTTTCGGAATTTTGTATACAAAATCCGTTTTTATTCATAGCCACATGATTTGGTTCAGTTGTTGGCAAACATTAAAATAGGAAATGTGGTGAATCCGAAAGATGTTTATATTTCGTACTCTTTTGAGAAAAAGCTGCCAGTTTAGTTCTTCCATATCAAATGGCTGTTTTGACGTTCCAAAACGTCGGCTCTGTCGATCTAAAATAATATTCCTTGTGCTTCTTTGTATAAAGTGAAATAAAAAATTAAGAATAATTGTTCCAAAATGGTATTAAATCTCAACGAATTCTATAGTTCTTACTATTGAAACATTTAAAGGGCGCTACAGATAGAGCACAAGGCGCGCCTGTCGCAACCCCTTTGCCACTATAAAGTGAGTGTTTTTTTAAGATTCGGCCAATTTATTTTTATGCATAATCCTAGCTAATATATAAATAAAAAGCGTGTTGTGATTATTTATAAAGTTTTTCGCTGTCATGATTGATCTTCCTCAAAATGTTGCAAGCAATTTGGTAAGTGCGATTCTGATATGCTTAATGTTTTTGAATAAACAAAAATTATCATATACCTATGTATGTAGGTGTGGCTGAAGCAAATGAAAAAATATGTGCACTGTGACTTATGTATTTGTGTATATATTTGAATGAATATATTTTTAATTAAAACTAAAATTATTGCAGATTATTATAGTTTTCGAATAGAAAAAAATTTACCTCGTTAAAGTTGCGTGATATGTGAACATTACGAAACTTAGAATCCTTGAAAGAATTCATTGTTGAATCCTTTTTTTTTTTGACTAAGTATATATGTATATAGGTAGAAGAATAAGAGGGGTTCAGCGGGTGCTTTCTTTGATTTAAGAGGCAAATTGATATTTTTTACACCTCACAGCAAACGATGTTTTCCAAGGCCGTATAAACTTAAAGAGCTCGAGGTTAGGCATAACATATGCAACAGTATGGATTTTTCGTATTGAGTTCTGTTAAGAATCTCATACATCTTTTCATTAATTTTCGATCCCTGAGGACTTACTTTCCTCATAGAGGTTATGTCTTGTGCTTGTGTTGGGAAAAAAGTAGCGATTTTTTTTATTTAAAAAATTTACAAGTAAATACAGGCTTCTATATCAAGTCTTTCTGTGTACTTTTATCCAAGGAAGTATCCGTACAGTAGATTAGTTTTTATATTTTTCCATGATGATGAAGGTGACAGATTGATATTTTCAAAATTATCACAAAAGTATCAATTTGGCACTTTTTTGTATCTCTTTTCTTAGGCGAACAACACGAATTTGGAACAGTTTACCCGGCGAGATTTTCCCTTGCCATTTTGATCTGCAAGCATTCAAAACCAATGTTAATCGACACCTCCTATCCTTTTCCTCCCTATCTTCCTAATGGCCGCGCAGTTCTACATTAAAAGGGAAACAAATAGTCGCGCGTTAATTATAGAAACAATATATTGAAATTCGGGACTCCCAAAAACTTCACCTCAAAACCGGCTTTAACAAACCATCCTAGAGCCAAAGTTAATCATGTTAATTTCACCATGGAAGATTTCCCCAGCTTCCTCAAATCTCTAAGAGCCAAACTGATGATCACCATCAACATGCCACATCATCGTCTTCACCGAGCCTAAGCTCACACAATTTCAACGCTCGTTATGAGAAACCTAATTATTCAAAGAATTTAAATCCAAACTTAGTTAATGAAAATAATAAAAGCCCTTTATTCACTTTAGATGAAATTTCTGTTGTTGCTATTGTCATAAATAAAAATATTACACACACAATCTTGCCAGCTGTTCGTCTTGAGGTAGCTGGAAGCTATAAGTTTACAGTTTGTCCTCTAAGACTTGCAAGTATTAAGTATTGTAATGTGGGAACAAAATGATTAGATATTTGGAGGATACATTTTTGTAAATTAACGACATCTGTGGGATTCATCGTGTACAACTACCCACATTTATTGTGTACAATTCGAGACTCGAATTAGTACTGAAAGCTTAGATTGTGCCAGATTGTGTATAAATTAAATACAAGAGTGCATGGCATTGAGAATCAGTTTATTTTCGAAAGTGGAATTGTTAACAACTGGAAGCGTTAGTAAAAAAAGATTAAACTGAGATTGAATAAAAAGTGCTGTATTATAAAAACGTAAATGAATTGTAAATAAGTGGAATAAGTTAAATTTGGTGTTATTTAAACTGGAAGAAGTTGTGTTTCATAAAATAAAGAGATTTGTTGTATTATTTTGGAATTTTGATTGAGTTTTATTTGTCGAACCCCAGGCCAAAACTTCAAAGTATTTTTTCTCTTTATTTCCCTAGTGGAAATGCTAGCTATGAGAAAAAAACTAAATTTAAAAAGACGTACTGAAACTAATAAGGCCAAAACCAAATTTCCTCATAGGAGGTGATTTAAATTGTAGACACCAACAATGGGGTTGTCTGAGAGCTAATAATAAAAATATATGGGGTAATATACTAAACGATATTGTCGCCGTAAACAGATCTCTCTCGCTGTTATATCCTCTCAAACCAACATATATCCCAAGCTTATCCTCGAGATATTCCTCAACACTGGATATATTTCTAACGAATAATCCTGCACGCTTCTCTCAACCTTTAACAATAAATGATTTGAACTCAAACCACTGCCCGTTTACACATAATTGCTGAATAATTGTTCCTTTAACAAGACAGGTGTCCGTTATAACTGTTAAGAACGCCACTGAATTAACTGTTCTTAAGACTCAATTCCTCAACACTGGATATATTTCTAACGAATAATCCTGCACGCTTCTCTCAACCTTTAACAATAAATGATTTGAACTCAAACCACTGCCCGTTTACACATAATTGCTGAATAATTGTTCCTTTAACAAGACAGGTGTCCGTTATAACTGTTAAGAACGCCACTGAATTAACTGTTCTTAAGACTCAATGCAACTTTTCTAATTCAAATCTTCAACCACTTCCAAAAAAAATTTTACATCTGATTCGTGATATATCGTAAAATACAAATTGTTATTCTAATGTTTCGTAACCAAAAGTGGAACAATTTGTTATACAGCTTTGATAAAGGCTCCAAACCTGTTTGGAACGTAACAAACATTATTAAGAAAAAAGGCTCTACTATTCCACCGCTTAAAGTTCAAAATAATATCTTTATTACTCAGCAGGTAAAAGCTAATGCTTTGGGAGAAACATTTAAACAAAATCATTTAATTTCACCACACTTGAATGACCTTCAAACCGTTAATTATGTTCATGACAGCCTTAGCGAATTTCGTGATACTACATATTACGACTTCAATATTTTAATTCGCAATAATAGCTTAGTCAAAAGTTTATTAGACGACCTCTAAGTAAAAAAGTCTCCTGGTCGCATGATGGTATTAATAATAGATTATTAAAAGCCTTGTCTATAAAAGATGTTACCTTTTTAAGATTTATTTAAAATTTTTACATTAAGCATTGTTATTTTCCTAAAAAATAGAAAGTAGAAAAGTAGTTCCAATTGCCAAGGCTGGCAAACCAAAAGAAAATCCGTCTAGCTACAGACCTATAAGCCTATTAAGTTCGGTTAGCAAAATTTTAGAGAAGGTGTTAAAGAATCGGCTTTTGCAACACATTTATGATACAAATATATATCCTTACGAACAATTTGGGCTTAGAGCTGGACATTCCACCAGTTATCAAGTCTTGAGATTAAAGCAATATTTAAAGCGTTTGACTGGCTTAGTTTTGCTATAGAAAAAACCTCCGACACCGTCTGGCACGAAGGACTTATCTACAAAATGATTCGGTTTAATTTCCCAAGTTACATTGTCAAAATTATACGAAACCTTTTGAAAGATAGAACATTTTTCGTATCCACTGGAATAGCGAGGTCTTCCATATTCGATATTTGTTACGGGGTTTCTCAAGGCTCCGTACTTGGGCCCATCCTCTTAAAATTTTTTTTGTCAGATCTACCCAGTTTGGAAAATAACATCGTAGTTGCCATGTTCGCCGATGATACTGCGCTTTTTACGTCGAGTGTTCTTCCTCAAGACGCACTAACTAGCTTACAGAGTTCACTTGCTTAGATACTTTACAAAACGGAAGATAAAAGTCAATGCTGAGAAATGTCAATCTATGTGGCTCACTCGTCGAAGAAAGCAAGATTCAATCCTAAATTTACAATAAATTATACGGTTTTAAAATTGGGTTTATGTCCTATAATAGTTTATAATTTTAATATGAGGTTTTTTTTCTTGTAGTATGTTTTCCCTTAGGCCGCTCCCTCATTTGTCGGTGCGGTATCGGTAATCGGTATTTATAGCTTTGCCGAATGCAAACCGATCTCATGTTCATCTCCTGACTTGTCAGTAAGCTTTCAGCACAGAATTATTCAAAACTTTAAATTCGAAGCAGTCTCGGATCTCATTTTCTGTCAAAAATTATTATTTTGTATCAACAAATATTTTCTTATATTTTTGTTTATACAAAACAAACTGTTGCCTAAACGACCGACGTCAAACACAAATTCCTTGCGGTAAATACAGAAACAATACTGATACACTATACCGACACTCGGTACACCGTTTTCTTACCGTACCGATTCCGCACATACCGCCCAAATCAGTAGGTGTTCACATTGTATATACATTTTCTATAGTACTCTCATGGTGGTTATTTTTCGTCTGGTCATCTTCCTGGTTGATTCAGAACTAACTCTAAATAGTGGAGACGAGAACCTGTACCGATATTTTACCAGTATTTAATAAACTTTTGTTGTATGTACTTATTCTGTATTCACACCAATTGGCAATTTCAGCACGCCTCATTGCGGCTTGATTCAGAACTAAAAAATGATGCTCCATGATAGTACTATATGCAGTGTATATACAAAGGTGTTCATTAAAATGTATTGTGATGTGGCTACAAAATGATTAGATATTCGGAGAATAAATTTTTGTAAATTAACGACATCTGTGGAATTCATTGTGTACAATAACCAACATTTATTGTGTACAACAACCATGCCCCTAAAAGTATGCTACATATTTGCAAAATGTTTTGACTGAGTACTAAATCGAACTTGAAATACTAATTCGAGACTCGAATTAGTACTGGAAGCTTGGATTGTGCCAGAACCAGACGAAAGCTTCCAGAAGATTGTAAATTTGTATAAATACAAGAGTAGATGGCAGTTCAGTTTATTTTCTTAAGTAGAATTGTTAACAACTGGAAGCGTTAGTAAAAAGTGATTGAATTGAGATTAAATAAAAAGTGTTGAATTATAAAAACGTATCTTTGTATATACACTGCATATAGTACTATCATGGAGCATCGTTTTTTAGTTCTGAATCAAGTCGCAATGAGGCGTGCTAAAATTGCCAATTGGTGTGAATATAGAATAAGTACAGACAGCAAAAGTTTATTAAATACTGGTAAAATATCGGTGAAGGTTCTAGTCTCCACTATTTAGAGTTAGTTCTGAATCAACCAGGAAGATGGCCAGACGAAAAATGACCACCATGAGAGTACTATAGAAAATGTATATACAATGAACGTATTTGAATTGTGAATGAGTGGAATAAGTTAAATTTGGTGTTATATAAACTGAAAGACGTTGAGTTTCATAAAATAAAGAGATTTGTTTTATTATTTTGGAATTTTTATTGAGTTTTATTTGTCGAACCCCAGGCCAAAACTTCACAGTATGTATTCAGTGAAATATCGGTACCGAATGTGTACCGAGAAAACCGACAGATACGATACCGCTCCGACAAGTGAGGGAGTGGCCTTAAATGTTGTATATTATTGTTTATCTGTATTTAAAAATTGTTATAAATTAATTGTGTTATAGTTGTAAAGAATATTGCTCTAAATCTCTAAAATTTAACTCAATGTGAAATAATGTAAATTTTGTACTGCAAATATATATGAACTGAACTGAAAAAAAAATCAGAGGTCTCCCTGACTAGGAATATAGCCAAAACAGGCGAAGGAACGAATGACTTATTCAACAACGTTACACAAAATTTAGGTTTGTTATATTATTTCATGGAAAATACTGTTTATGTGGGGGAAATTCTTTTCTGCTGTATGCTTTCAGAAAATCCGGAACCAACCTTTTTCGTGATGTCACTAGTTCAATTTTTGTTTCAAACGCATTACTTTCCTTTAAAAATTGGTGATACGTAACATGCGTTAAAAACCGCTTTTAAAATAGCCACAATAGTATGGCTTCACCTTTTTCAAATCTAGGTATATAGGGGAGCGATATTCCTATAAATAGGTACATACTTTCTCTAATCTAAAGACGTACAAAAAAGACAAGCTGATATATAACTAATTTTTAGACAATTTACCTCAAAAAAGTCTCAAATGCGTATATTCAAAAATACAAGGTTAACATGCAATACCTAACTTGTAAGGTCTTAATTGCCAGACAAATAATGACGAAGTTGTTATGCTCAACCGAATCTGCATTATTTTATTTGGTCGATATGCCTCTTATAATTCCATTTTATTTATAGTTGTATCTTAACTGTGTTATTTATATTTTTGTTTTCAGAACTTATTCACCAGTCACTATAAGAACGGTTCCGTAGACGTACATTAAAAGACTGCAAGAATAATGCGGAATGGCATTGTATGGATGGCGACTAATTGGAGTTGCATGCACCATCGTTATGTACATAGCTGGTATTCTATTCCTTTCAATATCGAATGTGCCAGGACCTCATCCAAAACGAGTCAGGATCGGGCGTTTCGGAGAGGTAATGTTTTTTTTTTCTTTTAATTTCTTTTTTTTTTTGTCTTTGGTTGACTTCTACATACATAGATATTCCTAACTGTCTTGTCGAACCCTTGAAATTAATTACAAAAACGTCCTTTACAATGAGCAGATAATGCAAGTATTCAATCGATTGAATCTACTGTGCTGCATGCGCCACCCTATTGACGTATTGATTTTATCACTCGGGCTACCTGTTGCCGCCCTTATTTTATTTTATTTTGAATTTGATGCATAATGTCCTTTGAAAAATGTATCCCTTTTTTAAGGGACTGAATTTCAGTGTACAGTTTACACTTTGACTATTTGGGACGGGAAGATAATCAAACATTCAGGACTGAACCATAACCAGTTTTTTGCAGATGTTACCACTGATACATAACGTTTTTTTATATCGACAGATTGCAAACTATCGAACACAGTTCATTGGACTCCATCGGAAGCAGACCATTCACTGGTGCAAGGAATTAAAGTTTTTACATAGTCAACCGAATGAGGGACAAGAAAAAAAACCTCATATAACATTTCGCAGAAGGATCAAGGAAAATAAAAAACCTAAAATCGATAAAAATGCAAATAAGCACCACACAAATACAACTGCAGATGGGCCAAAAGAAGACAGTAATTCCCATCAGAATAATACCGTTAGCGGTTTAACGGCATTAGCATCATTTCCTGGGAGCGGTAACACTTGGCTGCGTTATTTGCTTCAACAATCAACTGGTATAAAAAAAATAATTAATTAAAATAAATGGTTGGTTTTAATTTAAATTTTTTTTTTTGTATTCTAAGGCATTTTTACGGGAAGTGTGTATAAGGATTATGGTCTATTGAAAAGTGGATTTCCAGCTGAAAATATTTGCAATAAATCAGTTTTGGTTATCAAGACACACGAATGGGGTCCGAATGCTTGGAACACGTTTTCCAAAGCCATTCTTTTGGTCCGAGATCCGGATAAGGCGATATTAGCTGAATTTAATCGGCAAAGCGGTGGACATGTTGGATTTGCCTCTCCAGACCGATATAAGCGCACAAAAGGACGATGTAAGTACCTCCTTAAAAATAAGTTCAAAAGATCAAATACTTGAAGTGTAGGTTTTATGTATCCTACTTATATTATAAATGTGAATGTTTGTATGTTTGGATTTTTGGATGTTTAGATGTTTGTTCCTTAATAACGCCTCAACGGTTTAACGGATTTGGATGAAATTTGGTATGTAGATGGATAATGTGCTGGATTGAGATATAATACATAATAAAAATGTAAATGTAAAATACTGCATTTCTGGAGATTTTTTTGATATATTTCCGTTTCTTGTCGATAACATGAATTTGTGAAGTTTGGTAGACGGAAAAGTTACACGATTCACTGTACTATTAAGAGATATAAAGATAGAGGGAAATTGAGTTGTAAAGATATAGAGATATATAGATATAGAAATACAGAGATATAGAGACATAAAGATATAGGCACAGAGACATATAAATATAGAGATATTTAAGGATATGGAGATATAGAGATGTAGATATATAGAGATATACAAATATAGAAATAAAAAATATAGAAATATAACAGAGACATAGATATAGTCTGCTATTAGACGATGAAACTGGATGCATGCAGCTTGTTCGAATTCTTCGAACATAGTAAGTGCAAAAAATTCGAAAAGACGAGACAGGAAAAGAGCTGTCCTGTATTAGGCCGACTCCACACGATATAATTTCTCTCATAATCTTCAACATGAGATGAAATATCCAATGGAGTCGCGTTGTTTCGGAGTCTGTTGGGATGTTAGACATCTCTCTCCGCGGTTCTATCTTGACATCGATGTCTTGATAACAATTTGACGTTTGTGTTTTTTCTTTCTTTTTTTAGGGTTCATCTCATTATTTTTTGTCTCTCATGCGGGTAGTTGCTCTTTTTGTGCGCTTTACAAATTTAGTTTGCAGTGAAAAAGCCTGAATACAATATTTTTATTAGTTTATGTGTATTAACAAGAGTAAATGAGACAACGTCTATATTTTTTTAATGGAATAAATGTTTTAAAATGATAAAATTAACAAATATAAGAAGAAGAATTTCTATCTATTGACTTTTGTCAGAGATACAAACACATTAGCCTCTCTTGCTTTAATGAAATATCAAGACATGAACTGCCCAGCGAAGAAAAAAGAAAATGGTCTGATATTTATGTCAGAGATCTGGTTAGCAATACAGATATCGTGTGGAGTCGGCCTGTATGGCACGGGTAGCATCTTCGAAGAATTTGTTTGACGTTTTTTCTGTTCTCTTGTTCGCTTTTTTCATTCTTTACCACTTGGTTTCGTTATGCTCAGAGTAAACTTCTAATAAGATTCAAAGTAAACGAAGAAAAATGAGTGAAAATAAAGTGGAAAGTAAATTTTTGTAGACTAAAGAACTTAATTTGGAGTTCTTATGTCTTTATGTATGCAGCAAAAATGTGCATGTGGTTAAACACATTCATTACATCGATAGGTTTAAAAGAGCAATGATTGCAAATGATTATGGAACTTGAAAATGAAAGAGAACTGTCGTTTCGTGAAACTAAATTCATCGTATAATGGGGCTTGCGACAGAGGATGAAATAACAAAGAAGAATTCGAACAAGTTGCATGCATCCAGTTTCATCGTCTAATAGCAGACATAGGAGTATAGAAATATACAGTTATAGAGGAGTATCATTCGATTAGAAAAACGGTATTCACTATCTTAAGAAAATAAATTATAATTTGACGAAAAACCTAATTAACCAAATTGCTTAATCTTAAGTCCACGCAGACGAAATAGCGGGTAGAGGGTAGTAATGTATATATGTGTTTTACTTTAAAAAATTAAATTAAGATTACTAAACATAATTCTAATTTTATAATATTAGATTTGGTTAAAATCGGTTAAGTTGTGCCTTTTAAACTTATTTTATACTTAATTTTGTCTTTTTTTTTAGACTGGCAACAATTTGTAACAAACAAGTTAAATGGATGGGAGAACATGAACGTCGGCTGGGCAAGACTGTATACAAGTGACTTGCACATCGTATACTATGATGATTTAGTAGCAAATCCAGAAAAGATACTTAGAGATATCCTCACCTTCCTAGATTTTCCAATTGAGGAGGTACAAGTTATTCAGTGAAAAGAAATTTTATAACCTAACATTTACAATTTTACTCTTATTTTAGTCTCTAATATCATGTGCACTCATACGTAAAGAAGGCATTTTCCGACGAAAAAAAAGAGTATTATCATTCGATCCTTATAGTCCTGCTATGCGACATCAGCTTGACGAAAGAAAACGAAAGGTCTACACCATTTTAGGACGCTATACAGCGAACACTAATAACTTCAACGACTAGTTGCGTGATAAATGTAAACACAAATTATAACCCTGTAGCACATATTGTATTATATAAATTGTAAAAAAAACACGAATACGTTTTAAATTGATGTAGGCTAATATAATTTAAGAAAACCCAAACAAAACATTTTGTACTAAAAAAATCAAAATTTCCACAATAAAATTTGAACTGAAATGTAGAAAAGTATACTCGTATAGCTATAGAAAAATCAATGTTTTATTTGTTTTAAAAATGCATTTTATTTTATTTAAATGCGAATTTTTACTCAAGGAACAAGGTTTTGACTTTCTAGTACCTAATAGAAAGTGTATTAAAAAATTGTACAGATAATACAACATTACCGCAAAATAAAGAAAGTAAATAAAAAAATCAAGGATCAGCTATCATAATTGGCTCAGTCATGATATGACATGATATGATAAGATTATTTAACGACATTTTTGAGTATGGAGTAATTCCTCAACAGTTTAATGATGCGCTCATATTTCCCATTTTCAAAAAAGAATGCACAAAAGACCCGGCAAACTATAGAGGGATATCTTTTTTGAACTCTTCATACAAAATATTTACAGCGATTATCCAAAAGCGTTTAAGAGAATGGATCGAAGACAGAAACCTGCTGAAGGAATACCAAGCTGGATTCAGAACAGGATATTCTACAACGGATCATATTTTCGTTCTTTCTTTCTCAAAACAAAAACTTTACGCTTTTTTTATCGATCTGAAAGCAGCATTTGACACAGCAGACCGAGGTGCACTTATGTACAAACTTTATGGATTGGGGATGTCACTTTAATTTGGAAGACTGATTCAAGGACTGTATGACGACAATAGAGCAGCAGTGTGGAACGGTGAAGAAGCATCAGAATGGTTTCATACACGGACAGGAGTAAAACAAGGATATGTACTTAGCCCTAGCTTGTTTGCATTGTTTATTGAAGACCTAGTTGATAGCCTACCTTGCGGTATACATTACATTACATTACATATTGATCTGCTTCGTAGATAAATCTACGAAGCAGAGACACTTATGAGCACTGGCTGCTGAGCCCATTGGCTCAGACAATTACAAAGACAACACACAAGACGACATTCATACAGGACAGAACAGAAGATAGAGGGAGGAAGGAAAAACAGAAAACACATAACACATGTCAACAGCACGCAGTTGGTTTCGAGACGGTCCTCCATCTTTCCACTAACCACGCGCAACGATGCTTGATTTCGCTGATCTCACGGGAAGCGATGCTACTTTTACTTTTACTTTTAAGAGATTTTTATTTTTAACTTTTTCTTATATCTACTTAAATGCTAGACAAAAATCTTAAAACTAGCTAAAAATATACTCTTAAGTAACTTACTGGCCCTATGCGGGCGCTCTAAATTAATCTCTAACTTAATTTTAATTGCCTTTCGGCCTAAAAATAACTTAAATTTATCTTATCTATATCGGGTTTTATTTTTTCCCAGAAAATTAAAAAAAAAACTGGTTTATTTTTATCTATTTAACTTAATCTATCTTAAACTACTTAAAATCGAACTTAAAATAAACCTAAAATACTTAAAATTACATAAAATTAGAACAGCCACAGCAGCTTTTTTTTGATTTTTGTTCTTTTATACTTTTTTGTATTTTTTGAAATTTTATATATATATATTTTTTTTTTGCTGCCGCCGCAACTGCCCTACCTAACTTAAAGCTACAATAGATATATGTAGTCGGCCAAAGGCGATATTTCGACTTTGCCGACTGAAAATTATCTGCTTCGCTCCCAGCGACTATGTCTCGGTCGTGGAGGAGCCGCCTATCGACTGTTCTGCGGCCGACGTGGTAGATCAACGGAATCGCCGATCTATCCTGAATCAGCCCTCGACTATCAAGGTATAGGAAAGCCTCGGGCGGGATAAAACCACTCGAACGTGTGCTTTCAAAATATTCATCTTGGGAGTAGTAAGCCCCGAAGATTTGTCCATTAGTTGAGGTCATCGCCCTTGCAATGTGTCCGCGAATGAGCTTAATTAAAAAGTTATCTATCCTGTTTGTATTGGCCCCGTTGTATAGAACCTCGTTGGAATAATGATGTTTGTACTCCGACTCTGGTGTTCTATAAAGTCCGAGACAAGTGCGAAGGCACTGTCTCTCGAACACCCGAATCTTTTCCATTAGAGATGGTGCAACGTTGAACCACACAGGGCATCCATAGGCAATCATCGGCCTTATTAGGGCCATGTAACAAATCACTTTCACCCTGCTATCAAGGCAGCTGCTATAAAACAACCGTCTTGTCAGGGCAAAAGCTCCCCTAGCCCTGGTCAGAGCATCCTCTATATGTCGGTTGAAATACAGATACTGGTTTAACCAGATGCCAAGGTACTTTACTACATCTTTACTCACCAGTGGATGTCCATGTGGCCCAGCGATTACTAGCTTGCGTCAGTTCTTTCTCGTATCCCTAGAGGCCCTAGACAAAGGGGTTCTAAACAGGATAGTTTCACATTTCTGGAAGTTGATTTTGAGCTTCCAATCATTACAATATTGTTGAATTTTATCGAAATCACGTTGCAAGAGAATTCTGATGACTTCAACTTTTGGACCTGTTCTGTACGCAACTAAATCATCGGCATACGCAATTGCATGAGGTAGACTCCCAATGAGATCGCTGGTGTAAATACTAAAGAGAATCGGCGAGTTCACCGCTCCCTGTTGCAGACCGTTTTTAATATCAAACGTTGTGATAGATGTTATATTGCCACTCTTGACAACAAACTTTCTACCATTAAGCATGTCGTAAAGCATATATAGCAGTTGTATACTTATGCCCCATCTGGTTAGCTTCAGATAAAGACCTTCTAGCCATACGGTGTCAAAAGCCTTCTCCAAATCAACCAGACAGGCACCCGTGCATTGATTTTTAGCATTGTTCCATTGGACAGCAGATACTAACTTAGACGCGGCATGAATTGTGTCATGTCCCGCCTTAAAGCCGAACTGGGTGTCTGGAATTATATTTTTGTCCTCGGCCCACTTGGACAGAGCTCTATTGATAACCTTTTCGAATACCTTACTGATACTCGGAAGAAGACTTATCGACCGGAGATTTGCCGGATTGGAATTGTCATTTCCCTTTTTGGGGAGAGGATGTACAACTGCTGTCTTCCAACTCACTGGATAATATGCATTATTCAGCGCGTTGTTGAACAGTGTTGTGTATATGTTTATTGCTTCCTCAGGAAGATGTCGTAGTACAACATTGGGTATACCATCGACTCCCGCTGACTTCTTTTTCTTTAATGATGCGAAGATCATTTGTAGTTCGACCTTCGAGATGAGCAGGGAACTTGGCCCATTTCGCTCGGCGACGGTGGCATTTGCCAGATTGTCTTCATTGAATCCGGTAAAACCAAGATTCTCAGATCGCCATTGCGTGATGCTATTTCGCAGGTAGAAGTGATTCAGCAGAGCTCTGTTCTCCAGGTCGTGATTTGGATGAATGGACTCACTCACCTTATACACTTGCTGAAAAGCAGAACCCACTGTCTCAACCTTCTCCAATGGATCTTCGATCACAAAGAATTCGTCGTCCAAGACGGCGTCCCCCAGATCTACTCCTGCGGTCAGAAGTATGTTTTCGTTGTCTGTCGTTCTTTGGAGCTTAAGACACGGAAGATCATTTTGAGTGTTCTTTCTAAAGATTTTATTAATTTCGGGAAACATACTCGGGTCGTTAGAATTAACAGCTCGAATTCTGTTATCCCAGTATGAAATAATAGACAATCGATAGTTTTGTTTAATGAGCGAGTTGACATTTTTGATTGAAGACTTCAGTGTCCTAATTTTCAGATCGTTTCTGTCAGTAAACCGCCTGTACAAGAGTTTTAATCTTGTTAGGAGGCCACTTTTTTGTCTATGTAGTGCGTCTATTGTCGCGTTCTTGTACATTTCAGTTGCGTTATGTTCTTTGTATCGTGGGATCGTTCTGTCCATCGTTTGTTTTATGACACCATCCATCGATCTCTACGTTCGATAGATTCCTGTCATTTGCAGGCACAATGTCGTTAGAGAGGAGTTCTCTTGTCAGGATGTTGGAGAAACGTGGCCAGCGTGCCTTACTAAAATTGTAAGAGCGCGCAGGCACAAATTCATCCAACACAAGTTCATTTGGTAGCTGTATGACGGCGGAAAGTCCGCAGAGGTCACTGTCGTATTCTACCGTCTGTAAACAGTTTCTTGTCTGTTGGCCCACAGAGTCAGTTACTGTCAGTCTTGAGTCTAACAGTAGTAGATCTAGAAAAGCACCGCTCCTTGGGAACGATGGTCTATCTGTAGCAAGAAGGTCGATTTTATACTCAATATGGTGTCGACCAATCCAATCAAAAAGATGGTATCCCCTTGGATTTTGGATTTGATTTCCCCAATCTTCATGTTTGGCATTGAAATCTCCAGCGATAATAAAGTAATTTTCATCCGAGTGCAGGCTAAGGCACTCGAAAAGTTTTTCGAGCTCTGCAATAAAGTTTGCAGGTTGAGGTGCTTCTTGTGCGTACACTGCGATCACATACATTCGCTTCCCATGTTGGAGAGGAATGCATATGATGCAAGCTTCTAGCAACTCGAATCTTCGCACTTCAATATTATATATGACCTTATGATCAATACCTTTTCGTAAAAAGATAGCGACCCCGCCCCCACGAGTGGAGTTGGGCCGGTCCCTTCTTACGATATTGTAATTATTATGAGTCAGTTTGTGTTTCTGGTTTAGCTTGGTTTCGCTAGCCAAAAAGACATCTGGACTGTGATCATGCAACAATTGAAACAAATTTGCTCTACGTTCGGTCCTGATTAGTGAGTTTACATTCACAGCCAGGATTTTAAAGGGGTTCTCGTACAGCGCGCCCATTATGGTTTAAATTGCCCTAAGCTGGGAAGGTAAGCGTAGACACGGTCTAGTCTTTCCTCCGGCTTTCCGAGCTGTTGTTGTAGGCTGGTTAACTGGGCCTGCATGGCCAGCAACACAGTCATTAAATCGGCCTGTCCCGCAGGTGCCGTAGGCACGGGGGCCTGTTTGGCAGCCTTTGGTTGTGGCTGTACCGTTGTTGTTGCCCTCCCTGCCGCCATTTGGGCGTAAGAGATTTGGGGCACAACGGCTATCGGTGCAGGAGCAAAAATAGGTCGCCTCTCCACCACCTTCGGAGCTTTTGTTTGCTTTATCTGCTGAAACTTAGGACAGCCCCGATAACTAGCAGGGTGCCCCTCGCCTCCGCAAAGCACACATTTAAGTAGAGTCTTATCTTCGACCCTTTCCTGTCCGAGTTTACACTCACCTAAATTGTGGTTCTCACTGCATTTCACGCAGCGAGACTGCATACCGCAGTTCGCCGCGGCATGCCCGAACCTTTGGCAGCGCATGCATTGAAGCATGTCGCCGCGTCTCTTTAGTTTGTCCCAGGTTACAACCTGGTAGTCTAGCTTGGTGATTTTCCTTAGACTATTCAGTTTGCTTTTGGGCGACAGCTGTACCAGGAAGAACGGTAATTTCCGTTGCTCCCGTCTGGCTCTAACAGTCGTTAAAGGCTTGACCCCCACGAACTCAAGATCGTTCGTCGCTACCCGACGGAGTTCGTTTAAAAGCGCCACCGTATCAGTGGAGCTATCAAGGCCCTTTAAGAGGACCGTCTGAATTTTTTCCTCTTTCGGCGTGAAACTGTAGTATTCAGTGGCCGTTTTTTCGAGAATTTCCTTTACTTTCTTATGCTGATCCACTGAGAAGCAGTGGATAGCATGTCTATCATTATTAAGTCATTTAATAAAAAAATTGTCGCCTATGGCGTCTCTACATATATCTATTATATCCTTAATGTTCATTTTATATGTATTTATGGGCGGCACCTTACCTTTTTTCTGTGTTGGCTGCGATGGCTGTTGCTGCTGCATCTGCTGTTGTGTCTGCTGCTGTTGACTCTGCTGCTGTTGTCTCTGATGCTGTTGGTTTTGCTGCTGCTGTTCGTTTTGCTGCTGCTGTTGGGCGTTCTTAGACGTCGATGGTTGATTAGCATATATTTGCTGTGGCTGTTCTTTTTTCTGTTGCTACTGCTGTTTAGCAGGCTGTTGTTTTTGCTGCTGCTGTGGTTGTTGTTTCTGCAGCTGTGCTTGCTGCTGTTGTTGTTGTTGCTGCTGTTTCTGCTCAGCCGTCTGGAGGGCCTTTAGTTTGGCTGCCTCCTTTTGCTCTTTGGCGAGCCTTTCATCCCTCCTTCTTTTTTCTTGCTTGGCTCTGACCGCCAGGATCTTGCGCTCAAAGTCACTGATTATTTCTTCCTCATCATCTGACTCCGATGAGGAAGGCGGCCTTCCTTCTGTATGATTGTTGTTGTTGTTGTCTTCGGCAACTTGTGTGTCGTCTGGGGTACTTGTATAGTGCCCCTCCCCTTCGTCGGACACATACGACACTGATATGTCCGACGCTAGTCCAGCATTTTCCAGCTGCATACGTATTTTGGAGGCTGCGGTCGTTTTGGCTGGTCGCGCCTCTTCCTTCTCTCCAACTGGCGGTGCCAGATTCGCTCTTGTTGGCCTTTTTGTTATCAGGTTCGGCTGAACCTTCTGCCTTCTTCTTCTCTTGACTGACGTCATTGGGACATCAGCCGATTTTTCTGGCTCATCATCCGATGGCGCCATAATCTTATCTCCAGGTAATTTGCCGCCTTCTAGGCTATTTCTGTTTTCCAACACTTTTTCCCAAAAAGTGTTGGTGAAGTCCCCCAGGCTGGATTCGAACCTGGGTTCTTCTTCGCCGCGTCCGGCCACTTTTTACTTTTACTTTTAATTGATTTTTATTTTCACTTTTACTTATATCTACTTAAATGCTAGACAAAAATCTTAAAACTAGCTAAAAATATCATCTTAATTAAATTACTGGCCCTATGCGTGCGCTCTAAATTAATCTCTAACTTAATTTTAGTTGCCTTTCGGCCTAAAAATAACTTAAATTTATCTTATCTCTATCGGGTTTTATTTTTTCCCAGAAAAATAAAAAGAAAACTGGTTAATCTTTATCAACTTAACTTAATCTAACTTAAACTTCTTAAAATAAACTAAAAATAAACTTAAAATAACTTAAAATAAACCTTAAATACTTAAATCTAGAACAGCCACAGCAGACTTTTTTTTTTTTTTTTTTTTGGTGCCGCCCAACTGCCCTACCTAACTTAGATACTAAAGATATATGTAAGTCGACCATAGGCGATATTTCGTCTATGTCGACTGAAAATGGTCAGGTTTTAGCTAAGCCACCAAAATTGGTGGCTTCCTTCCGATCCCGATCGGGCACGGCCCTACTGAAACGGAGGCGCTCTGCTTCGCTCCCAGCGACTATGTCTCGGTCGTAGAGGAGCCGCCTATCGACTGTTCTGCGGCCGACGTGGTAGATCAACGGAATCGCCGATCTATCCTGAATCAGCCCTCGACTATCAAGGTATAGGAAAGCCTCGGGCGGGATAAAACCACTCGAACGTGTGCTTTCAAAATATTCATCTTGGGGGTAGTAAGCCCCATTCACTCAAAACCTTAATATGGAAAAACATCTGCAGGTTAAGCTCTCGCAAGCTAAAACAGCCATCAACGTAGCATGGGAAAATTGTTTAAGCAACAAGTTTGTGAATCATAGCAGCAAGTACATGGTTTTTGAGGCAGTTGCAGAATCAGTAATGTTTTACGGAGCATAGGTCTGGGGTTGCAAGGAATATGAGACTGTGGAAAAGCTTCTTAGATTCTACATTAAAAGAACTTTCCACTTACCATACCGAATTATATGGTAATGCTGGAAACTGGACCATCACCGCTTTTTATCAAAACGTTGAAGCTTAAAGCGGACTATATGATAAAAGTTATGAACATGCCAAACCATAGATTGCATAGTGGCGTTTCAAGCAATCCAAAAGAAAAGTACCTGGTATATGGATTGGATGGACTTAGCGCAACAAATAGATTTTGAGTTAAATCTTGATGTGAGATAAGAGCAACAGAAAGCTGGAACAATACACTGTATCGCGTTGTTGAACAGTGTTGTGTATATGTTTATTGCTTCCTCAGGAAGATGTCGTAGTACAACATTGGGTATACCATCGACTCCCGCTGACTTCTTTTTCTTTAATGATGCGAAGATCATTTGTAGTTCGACCTTCGAGATGAGCAGGGAACTTGGCCCATTTCGCTCGGCGACGGTGGCATTTGCCAGATTGTCTTCATTGAATCCGGTAAAACCAAGATTCTCAGATCGCCATTGCGTGATGCTATTTCGCAGGTAGAAGTGATTCAGCAGAGCTCTGTTCTCCAGGTCGTGATTTGGATGAATGGACTCACTCACCTTATACACTTGCTGAAAAGCAGAACCCACTGTCTCAACCTTCTCCAATGGATCTTCGATCACAAAGAATTCGTCGTCCAAGACGGCGTCCCCCAGATCTACTCCTGCGGTCAGAAGTATGTTTTCGTTGTCTGTCGTTCTTTGGAGCTTAAGACACGGAAGATCATTTTGAGTGTTCTTTCTAAAGATTTTATTAATTTCGGGAAACATACTCGGGTCGTTAGAATTAACAGCTCGAATTCTGTTATCCCAGTATGAAATAATAGACAATCGATAGTTTTGTTTAATGAGCGAGTTGACATTTTTGATTGAAGACTTCAGTGTCCTAATTTTCAGATCGTTTCTGTCAGTAAACCGCCTGTACAAGAGTTTTAATCTTGTTAGGAGGCCACTTTTTTGTCTATGTAGTGCGTCTATTGTCGCGTTCTTGTACATTTCAGTTGCGTTATGTTCTTTGTATCGTGGGATCGTTCTGTCCATCGTTTGTTTTATGACACCATCCATCGATCTCTACGTTCGATAGATTCCTGTCATTTGCAGGCACAATGTCGTTAGAGAGGAGTTCTCTTGTCAGGATGTTGGAGAAACGTGGCCAGCGTGCCTTACTAAAATTGTAAGAGCGCGCAGGCACAAATTCATCCAACACAAGTTCATTTGGTAGCTGTATGACGGCGGAAAGTCCGCAGAGGTCACTGTCGTATTCTACCGTCTGTAAACAGTTTCTTGTCTGTTGGCCCACAGAGTCAGTTACTGTCAGTCTTGAGTCTAACAGTAGTAGATCTAGAAAAGCACCGCTCCTTGGGAACGATGGTCTATCTGTAGCAAGAAGGTCGATTTTATACTCAATATGGTGTCGACCAATCCAATCAAAAAGATGGTATCCCCTTGGATTTTGGATTTGATTTCCCCAATCTTCATGTTTGGCATTGAAATCTCCAGCGATAATAAAGTAATTTTCATCCGAGTGCAGGCTAAGGCACTCGAAAAGTTTTTCGAGCTCTGCAATAAAGTTTGCAGGTTGAGGTGCTTCTTGTGCGTACACTGCGATCACATACATTCGCTTCCCATGTTGGAGAGGAATGCATATGATGCAAGCTTCTAGCAACTCGAATCTTCGCACTTCAATATTATATATGACCTTATGATCAATACCTTTTCGTAAAAAGATAGCGACCCCGCCCCCACGAGTGGAGTTGGGCCGGTCCCTTCTTACGATATTGTAATTATTATGAGTCAGTTTGTGTTTCTGGTTTAGCTTGGTTTCGCTAGCCAAAAAGACATCTGGACTGTGATCATGCAACAATTGAAACAAATTTGCTCTACGTTCGGTCCTGATTAGTGAGTTTACATTCACAGCCAGGATTTTAAAGGGGTTCTCGTACAGCGCGCCCATTATGGTTTAAATTGCCCTAAGCTGGGAAGGTAAGCGTAGACACGGTCTAGTCTTTCCTCCGGCTTTCCGAGCTGTTGTTGTAGGCTGGTTAACTGGGCCTGCATGGCCAGCAACACAGTCATTAAATCGGCCTGTCCCGCAGGTGCCGTAGGCACGGGGGCCTGTTTGGCAGCCTTTGGTTGTGGCTGTACCGTTGTTGTTGCCCTCCCTGCCGCCATTTGGGCGTAAGAGATTTGGGGCACAACGGCTATCGGTGCAGGAGCAAAAATAGGTCGCCTCTCCACCACCTTCGGAGCTTTTGTTTGCTTTATCTGCTGAAACTTAGGACAGCCCCGATAACTAGCAGGGTGCCCCTCGCCTCCGCAAAGCACACATTTAAGTAGAGTCTTATCTTCGACCCTTTCCTGTCCGAGTTTACACTCACCTAAATTGTGGTTCTCACTGCATTTCACGCAGCGAGACTGCATACCGCAGTTCGCCGCGGCATGCCCGAACCTTTGGCAGCGCATGCATTGAAGCATGTCGCCGCGTCTCTTTAGTTTGTCCCAGGTTACAACCTGGTAGTCTAGCTTGGTGATTTTCCTTAGACTATTCAGTTTGCTTTTGGGCGACAGCTGTACCAGGAAGAACGGTAATTTCCGTTGCTCCCGTCTGGCTCTAACAGTCGTTAAAGGCTTGACCCCCACGAACTCAAGATCGTTCGTCGCTACCCGACGGAGTTCGTTTAAAAGCGCCACCGTATCAGTGGAGCTATCAAGGCCCTTTAAGAGGACCGTCTGAATTTTTTCCTCTTTCGGCGTGAAACTGTAGTATTCAGTGGCCGTTTTTTCGAGAATTTCCTTTACTTTCTTATGCTGATCCACTGAGAAGCAGTGGATAGCATGTCTATCATTATTAAGTCATTTAATAAAAAAATTGTCGCCTATGGCGTCTCTACATATATCTATTATATCCTTAATGTTCATTTTATATGTATTTATGGGCGGCACCTTACCTTTTTTCTGTGTTGGCTGCGATGGCTGTTGCTGCTGCATCTGCTGTTGTGTCTGCTGCTGTTGACTCTGCTGCTGTTGTCTCTGATGCTGTTGGTTTTGCTGCTGCTGTTCGTTTTGCTGCTGCTGTTGGGCGTTCTTAGACGTCGATGGTTGATTAGCATATATTTGCTGTGGCTGTTCTTTTTTCTGTTGCTACTGCTGTTTAGCAGGCTGTTGTTTTTGCTGCTGCTGTGGTTGTTGTTTCTGCAGCTGTGCTTGCTGCTGTTGTTGTTGTTGCTGCTGTTTCTGCTCAGCCGTCTGGAGGGCCTTTAGTTTGGCTGCCTCCTTTTGCTCTTTGGCGAGCCTTTCATCCCTCCTTCTTTTTTCTTGCTTGGCTCTGACCGCCAGGATCTTGCGCTCAAAGTCACTGATTATTTCTTCCTCATCATCTGACTCCGATGAGGAAGGCGGCCTTCCTTCTGTATGATTGTTGTTGTTGTTGTCTTCGGCAACTTGTGTGTCGTCTGGGGTACTTGTATAGTGCCCCTCCCCTTCGTCGGACACATACGACACTGATATGTCCGACGCTAGTCCAGCATTTTCCAGCTGCATACGTATTTTGGAGGCTGCGGTCGTTTTGGCTGGTCGCGCCTCTTCCTTCTCTCCAACTGGCGGTGCCAGATTCGCTCTTGTTGGCCTTTTTGTTATCAGGTTCGGCTGAACCTTCTGCCTTCTTCTTCTCTTGACTGACGTCATTGGGACATCAGCCGATTTTTCTGGCTCATCATCCGATGGCGCCATAATCTTATCTCCAGGTAATTTGCCGCCTTCTAGGCTATTTCTGTTTTCCAACACTTTTTCCCAAAAAGTGTTGGTGAAGTCCCCCAGGCTGGATTCGAACCTGGGTTCTTCTTCGCCGCGTCCGGCCACTTTTTACTTTTACTTTTAATTGATTTTTATTTTCACTTTTACTTATATCTACTTAAATGCTAGACAAAAATCTTAAAACTAGCTAAAAATATCATCTTAATTAAATTACTGGCCCTATGCGTGCGCTCTAAATTAATCTCTAACTTAATTTTAGTTGCCTTTCGGCCTAAAAATAACTTAAATTTATCTTATCTCTATCGGGTTTTATTTTTTCCCAGAAAAATAAAAAGAAAACTGGTTAATCTTTATCAACTTAACTTAATCTAACTTAAACTTCTTAAAATAAACTAAAAATAAACTTAAAATAACTTAAAATAAACCTTAAATACTTAAATCTAGAACAGCCACAGCAGACTTTTTTTTTTTTTTTTTTTTGGTGCCGCCCAACTGCCCTACCTAACTTAGATACTAAAGATATATGTAAGTCGACCATAGGCGATATTTCGTCTATGTCGACTGAAAATGGTCAGGTTTTAGCTAAGCCACCAAAATTGGTGGCTTCCTTCCGATCCCGATCGGGCACGGCCCTACTGAAACGGAGGCGCTCTGCTTCGCTCCCAGCGACTATGTCTCGGTCGTAGAGGAGCCGCCTATCGACTGTTCTGCGGCCGACGTGGTAGATCAACGGAATCGCCGATCTATCCTGAATCAGCCCTCGACTATCAAGGTATAGGAAAGCCTCGGGCGGGATAAAACCACTCGAACGTGTGCTTTCAAAATATTCATCTTGGGGGTAGTAAGCCCCATTCACTCAAAACCTTAATATGGAAAAACATCTGCAGGTTAAGCTCTCGCAAGCTAAAACAGCCATCAACGTAGCATGGGAAAATTGTTTAAGCAACAAGTTTGTGAATCATAGCAGCAAGTACATGGTTTTTGAGGCAGTTGCAGAATCAGTAATGTTTTACGGAGCATAGGTCTGGGGTTGCAAGGAATATGAGACTGTGGAAAAGCTTCTTAGATTCTACATTAAAAGAACTTTCCACTTACCATACCGAATTATATGGTAATGCTGGAAACTGGACCATCACCGCTTTTTATCAAAACGTTGAAGCTTAAAGCGGACTATATGATAAAAGTTATGAACATGCCAAACCATAGATTGCATAGTGGCGTTTCAAGCAATCCAAAAGAAAAGTACCTGGTATATGGATTGGATGGACTTAGCGCAACAAATAGATTTTGAGTTAAATCTTGATGTGAGATAAGAGCAACAGAAAGCTGGAACAATACACTGTATCAACTCATCACAAGTGTGAATGAACACAAAAGCACAAAAGCATGAGATTTGAACGTTTATAGAACCTGCTACAGTCAACTGAACCGTCACTTAAATGATCGTAACTAACTATTTCAACGACAATTATAAGGTAGAAGAGATTTCTATAATGTTCCGTTTGAGAGGAGAATTATTAAGGCTAAATTACATACCTCATCGTGAGGACCTACCCATCCTATGCAGTATGTGTAATTTGGAAGAACGTGAAGATGTGTATCACTTCGTTGGAAGGTGTCCTATACTGCAAGAGACGAGAAAAATATACTGGGGAAGGTTTTTATGTCTAAAGAGGAAGTACGACAACTACTCAACGAATTAAATGTCAAACAATTATTCGAGTTCTGCAAGATAGCTCTATCATATCGAGAAAAAAATACATCGGAAAACTTTTAACAATGTTACCAAATAAATCTAATCAAATCTAAAACAAATCTATTAACATATCTTCAATATTTCCATGAAACATTATCATGTTGCATTCTTCAAACAATAATTATTCTAATTACACAGCTGAATCATCAGAGTTCCCAATTTTAAAGTCGATATAACAAAGGATCTCCCAACATGGCAACAATTAAGGGATCACCTTTATCAATAAATTAGAAAAATCAGCATCGACTTCATCGAAAGCAACTGGAGTTTTGTTAAAAACGTTTTCATATCAACACCTGGATTTCTGAGGAAACTTGGGTACGGATCGTAAAGACGTAAAGAACTGAAGGCTCGCATAACACCTGAAAAATATAAATGAAAATATAATCTTCATACCGCTTGAAAAACAGTTAGGTTCACAGAGCTCTTACAAGCGGCACCAATGATATCCAGCAAACTCCTACATTCTCAAAGAGTGGGAAAAGAGAAATACCGTCTAGCTCGCAAAAAAATGAGATTTTATAAAATACGAAAAACAGAGGGGGATTTGCGTTATGTCGGAACGCATAAGAGAACATCTAGAAGCCGAACAAGCTGGTTTCCACGATAGGTCATATATCAACACCGAACACATTAAGGATCATAATTGAGCAGTGGGTTGAATATCAATCACCGCAAAACATGCTATTCAACGATTTTGGGAAGTCTTTCGACAGTGTCAGCAGAGAATTTATTTGGCTTGTTTTACGCAGGAGAGGCATCCCGGATAAACTAATTCCTATTGTTTACGCAACATATGAAGGATCACCAAATACCAAAGACCAACACTGTTTTTGTTGGTGATAAGCGGTGTTCTGAGTGCAGCCTTGACCGGAAACGGAGGAATTCGATGGACTCTGATATCCTACCTGAAACATCTTCCGTAAAATTTTTTTCCTATATTTCTAATTCTGCTTACTAGTGTCGTGGAACATCCAGCTGCATTCTAAAAGGCGTTGTGCCTTCCAGACACATATTTATTATTATGGATCACCATCAAATAATAACAACAAAAGAGAGAATGGAGAGAAAAGCTAAAATAAAGAACGGGATTTCGAAGATCATCTCTAAAAAATATTTCTGAACAAGCCGGTAGAAAATGTATACAGGGCTTTCAATACCTTGGGAATATTATTTCTACGAAAGGCGGAACCGAACAAGACATCAGCAGCCGTATCAAGAAAGCAAAGGCTGTTTGCGGTATGCAGAAGTAACTCCCTAAAGCTTAAGGACCAAGCTACGGTTCCAATGTTGTATCCGTTCTGCTACATATATACTCATAGATAGAAGCAGTACTTGGGATGTTACATTACCTGTCATGAAAAAACTGTAAGTGTTCGTTAATAGATGACCCTAAACATCACTATGATTTTCACGCCCAATCGAATATCCAAGACGGGTCGGTCAGGAATCTACCGCCTCTGTTATACGACAGTGAAAGTGGCAGTGGATTGGACATACGCTTCGAAAGCCTAATGAATGCGACTATATTGTGAAATATGAAGTGTCTGTTTTTAAAATCAAAATAACAGCTTTTTCCTTGATGTATATTGTATACGAACACTACACTACTTATAACAAAAACACCATATACAAAATTTTTGTCTGTCTGTCTTTCTGTCTGTTTGTTCCGGGTAAACTCGGGAACGGCTGCACCGATTTGGACGGAACTTTCACTGGCAGGTAGCTGATATCCTATGAAGTAACGCAAGCTATTTTTATGACTCACTAGGTGACGCTGGTGTCGTTTTTTTTCGAAAATTCTTATTTATGGACCGATTTTGACGGGGCTTTCACAGGCAGAGAGCTCATTTTGAAAGGAATAATTAAAGCTATTTGAATTACCCGTAGGTAGCATTGGGTTTGCTTATTTTTCGAAAATTATTATTTTAGAACGATATTACTCAAAACTACACCATACAATATAAGCTTTGCGAAACAATTTTTGATAAATTTCAGGCGGACGAAGTCGCGGGTAACAGCTAATCTAGATTAAAAATTGTGGAAAGTAAAAAACAATTTTTATTTCGAAGCTTGAACCCGCAACGAATGCTCATGACATAAAAAATTATTAAGGGTGTTTTTTTTAAGACGTATGATTTTTAGGAAGAAATAAAACGTATATAATTAAATGCTAGGGCCAAGAATTTAGCGTTAATATAAAGATAAGGATTTGCCATTTTGATTTAAAAATGATTTCGGACAAGTGGCCGTCACGGCTGGCTCAAATAAATTCCACACGAGATACCCAATTTTCGACCAATTTTTGTAGCAATTTGGGCGTATGTCAGCAATAACGCGCCAAACATGCACAAATCAACATCCTCCAACTGAGACACGAAAAAGTCATTAATCATAACTCTATACCGTTCTCCATTGATTGTAACATTATGGCCGGCTTGATTAAAAAAAAAATATGGACCTGGGCGATTATGTAGACCGAATATTGGACGCAGCGCGCGATGCGTCGTCCGAACCGAACCAAACGTTGTTCAGAAGTAAGTCTATTCATTATGAAATGATAAATCAAACTGAGCATTAATCAATTGACAGCTGTCAAAAATACCAACTCCGAAAGAAGTATTGCCAGGTTGAAAACCACACATCTAAAAAAACACTCTTTATTAAATCTAAAATTGGCACTTTGCCAAAAGGAGTGTTTTTACATGAGTTTCAAAACAGATTATTAAGGAAAACTTCTCACCATTTTCCACAACACCTGACAATGCCTTTCCTAAATCAGAGCAGCTACAACAATTACTGTGTTTTTCATTTCCCAGAACCGACTATTCTGTTTATTAACATATCCATTCAAATGAAAATGTGCCTCGTCACTCATAACGATTTTTTCATGAAAATCGGGGTTGTCATGGGCTAGCTGTAACATCCTATTGGCATATGTACGGCGGCGTAAATGGTTTTGTGGAAGAAGCTCTTGTATCAACTGAATCTTAAATAGACACGAATGCAAATCCTTGTTGGCACGTTGTTTCTCCCAAAAATTTCACGTAACTTTCTCATCGTCACAGTAATTGATGATTGATTTTGATAACATGTTTTAACAAGGTTTCGTAAAAAAAATCTACTGTCATAAATTTATTACAATTCACGACGTTCTGTACTGATTCATTTGAAAAGTTTCAACAAGTCTAGAAATTGAATCACGAAATATTGCTCCACAAACTACATACTATTGGACTAAATGATCGTGGATATTCTCATATCTTAAGGATAGATTATATAGTGTTGTTTTTAAAACTGTAAGTTCTAAATGTTTTGGATTCAATTCAGGCATGCCACAGGGAAGTCACCTTGGTCCGTTATTATTTGTCATATTTATTAATGATATTCCTTTATTTTAGTTAACTCTATATCTTTAATTTATGCTGATAACGTAAACATTTTTCGAAAAATTGACTCAATCGTTGATTTTGAACTTCTTGAAAAAGATCTATATAGATTTTGGAATTGGTGCAATAAAAATTGTCTGTTTTTAAACATCGACAAGTGTAAGACTAATTATATGTTCAATACGTCGCAGTTGTGTAACTTGGTAAGTTTTACTGATCTAGAAGTAGTGTTAGATTCAAAGCTTTCATTTACTGATCACTACAATTACATAATTAAATAAATTGCACGACTGGATCGCACAAAATTGTTCTTATGTTAGATAATTGCTTAGTGGCTGCATATGTAAGGGTGTTTTTTAGACGTGTGGTTTTCAAGAAGAAATAAAACGCATATAACGGGTGATTTTTTTGAGGTTAGGATTTTCATGCATTAGTATTTGACAGATCACGCAGGATTTCAGACATGGTGTCAAAGAGAAAGATGCTCAGTATGCTTTGACATTTCAAGAACTGAAGCCGAACGATCTGCCACAACGTCGAATTTTCAGTGAATGGGCCCTAGAAAAGTTGGCAGAAAATCCGCTTTTTTATCGACAAATTTTGTTCAGCGATGAGGCTCATTTCTGGTTGAATGGCTACGTAAATAAGCAAAATTGCCGCATTTGGAGTGAATAGCAACCAGAAGCCGTTCAAGAACTGCCCATGCATCCCGAAAAATGCACTGTTTGGTGTGGTTTGTACGCTGGTGGAATCATTGGACCGTATTTTTTCAAAGATGCTGTTGGACGCAACGTTACGGTGAATGGCGATCGCTATCGTTCGATGCTAACAAACTTTTTGTTGCCAAAAATGGAAGAACTGAACTTGGTTGACATGTGGTTTCAACAAGATGGCGCTACATGCCACACAGCTCGCGATTCTATGGCCATTTTGAGGAAAAACTTCGGAGAACAATTCATTTCAAGAAATGGACCGGTAAGTTGGCCACCAAGATCATGCGATTTGACGCCTTAAGACTACTTTTTGTGGGGCTACGTCAAATCTAAAGTCTACAGAAATAAGCCAGCAACTATTCCAGCTATGGAAGACAACATTTCCGAAGAAATTCGGGCTATTCCGGCCGAAATGCTCGAAAAAGTTGCCCAAAATTGGACTTTCCGAATGGACCACCTAAGACGCAGCCGCGGTCAACATTTAAATGAAATTATCTTCAAAAAGTAAATGTCATGGACCAATCTAACGTTTCAAATAAAGAACCGATGAGATTTTGCAAATTTTATGCGTTTTTTTTTTAAATAAAGTTCTAACCTCAAAAAAATCACCCGTTAGTTTAATGGTATGGCCAAGAATTTAGCTTGATTATAATGATAAGGGCTTGCATTATGTTTTAAAAATGATTTCGGGGAAGTGGCCGCCGCTGGATCGAATAAATTCCAGCCGAGGCCCAATTTTGTGAAAATCGGGATCGGTGGCCATCTCGTTTTGGGCTCATTTACCGAACGTGTGACGCGCTTGATGGTCGTTCGGCTTCAATTATTGCACGGGTTGGATTTTGTAAGCCTGCAAACAAAGATCCTTCCGCAAAATCTTGCATAAAGTGGATGGGCACATCTCCCATTGTTGCGCGCGATGGCGGATGGACTCATTTGGGTCTTCTTGGATACTCTGCTCCACCGAAACCATTATTTTGGTAATAAATTTGGACAATTTGCAAACTTCTTCGGGAGTAAGTCTATTCATTATAAAATAGCAAACCAAACTGAGCATAAATCAAGTGACAGCTGTCAAAAAGACCAACTCCGAAAGAAGTATTGCCAGATTGAAAACTACACGTCTATTAAAATAAAATAATAATTTTTTTTTCGAAAATTCTTTTATTTTTTTTAAATAGCTTAAAAGTTTTCTCGGAAAAACTAAGTATGCAATAAAATTTGAAAACTAAATGTCTATCGAGGAAAACAAAATTTTGAAAATCGTTCGACCAGTTTTTTTTTAAAAAGTCGTTTTTTTTTTAAACTTTTCGAAAAAAATATAAAATTTTTTTTCTAGTATGTCATTATAAGGAAATTTGTAGTTTTCATCTGGGAAAATTATTTGAAAAAATTCAATCAACCCATTTTCAAAATATTTCGAAAACCAAATTTTTTTTTAGAAAATTTTAAAAAATCGAAAAAAAAAAGTTTTTGAAAATTTTGAAATGCAATATTAATTAAAATATAAATAACTTCCTGTGTGCAAAATTTTGTTGAAATCAGGATTTTGGTTTACGATAAAACCGCATTTAAAAAAACCGGTTATATGAGAGGTACCGTTATAGAACAAATTTCAAAAAAAACTGAAATATGTATTGTTGTAAAAAAACATCATCCTGAAAGTGTTATCAAAATCGTTAGAGCCGTATCAAGGCTAAATTCGCCATCATTAGCCTAATATCGCTCATGCCCCTACAGAGGACAAAGATGACGCCACCAAGGATGACTTCTACGATTGTACTAGGCGATTTTAACGCCAAAATAGGTAAAGAGGAAATCTTAGGTAGGACTGTCGGAAAACATAGCCTACACGACACGCAACGTCTGAAAACGGACTTAGGCTAATTGACTTGACTGCACATAACGTCACCATTACAAGCACACAGTTTCCTCATCTTGATATACACAAAGGAACTTCTTGACACCCAGATCAAAAAACCGTCAACCAGATTGATCACGTTGGGATCGATGCAAGACAGCTTACATCGATTCGGATCCCTACCTTGTTGCAGCAAAGGTGCAAATAACGCGAACACCACAACAACGGAGTAATACTGTGAGAAAGTATGACGTCGGAAAGCTGCAATCGCAAGAAACCAGACCACCACCACGAAACATCTGGTTCGATAATGTATGCAGGAAGGCCCATGCAGCCAAACAAGAGGCATATAAAGAAGCGCTGCAAAGAAAGACGAGAGCTGCTCGCGTTTTCTACGAGCAGAAAAGACGGGAAGAACACCGGCTTCTCCAAAAGAAAAAGAGAGAGAGAGATCGAAAAAATTGATAGATGCAACTTCAGGAACACGGAAGTTTTACCAACATGTAAAAAGAACGTGCTAAGGAAAAAAACCCGCACAGAAGCCGGTAGAGATAGGAATGGAAACCTCCTAGTAGAGTCACAGTCGGTGCTGAGTACATGGAAGGACCATTTCTGCAGACTGTTAAACGGCGGTGAAAACCAAAATCCCGCTGTCAGGCAGAATGAATTATTCAACATGACGATGACAGACAAAACTTCCGTCCAGCTGACCAAAATGAAGTGGGATAGCAATATCTAAACTAAAAAAACATCAAAGCTGCTGGTTGGTACTGACCTTACAGAAGCTTTTGATGTCAAAAAAGGATTCCGACAAGGTGATGCGCTATCGTGCGATTTCTTCAATTTAATACTTGAGAAAAATTATAAGAAACACGCAAGTTAATTGTAGTGGGAGAATTTTTTTCAAGTCTGAGCAATTGCTAGCATACGTTGGCATGCTCTGACGACATAGACATCATTGGCAGAACTCGGCGAGCTGTCACTGGAGCGTTTGTTAACATTGAGGCTAAAGCGATTAAGATGGGACTAGCAGTCAATGTCGTCAAAACGAAATACCTGCTCTCCACAAAAAGGGACACACAACATCGCCGGATTAGACAAAGCATCACAATAGACAGGTACAACTTTGAGGTAGTTAGGGACTTTGCTTACCTCCTCGGATCAGCTATGACATCTGACAACAACATCTCTTCAGAAATAAAGCGAAGAATCACTCTTGCCAATCGCTGTTTCTATGGGCTAGGAAGGCAATTGAAAAGCAAAGCCCTCTCTCGAAAGACAAAGAAGACTCTGTATAAGACCCTAATCATCCCAGTCCGGATGAAGATATCCTTAGTCGTTTCGAACGTAATTTTTGGCACTACCTGCGTTAACGGGCTTTGGAGGAGAAGGTTCAACCATAAACTATACGAGCTGTACAGCGACATCTTCTGGTCAAAAAAACTAAAAACGAAACTGTAATACGCATACGGAACTACAAAGATTGAATATATGCGAAATCAATTTTGCGAACTATATGGTACGTTACTACATACTGCATATGGAAAGGTTGATTAACTTTTAACTTTTACGTGCAGTAAATTTGACATTTCATCTGGCGCATAGAGAAATTATGAATGAGAGAACAATCTTTTTTGTCTGTCCCTGTTAAAATACTTTTTTGTTCAACACCAGATAATTCCATTCTTCTTAGTGATATTTCAATTCATTGCACAGGAGTTTATTCTCTCTTTTTTATTTCTTTTTGGTTTTCATACATTTCAAAACTAAAATGTCAAAGTTACTGTACGTGCATTGTGTTCCGATTGAAATTGGTATTTGTACGTACGACAATTTTGACAGCTGTTCTGTACTCCATCTCGGTCAAAATAAATTAAATAAATAAATAAATAAACACCCTCAATTTTCGTTGTTGCTTTGGTATATCATTCATTGTGTTTCGTGTTCTCTTTTGTATTGCGTGAAACAGAATGAACCAGCAACAGCAACAGCACCAGCAACAGCGGCCGCCATTAATTTAGAACCAATGTATTTCAATGGCTCAAATTAGATTAGACCAGCACCAGCAACGTCACCAGCGTCGTTAGAACAAAGTCCTAAATTTTCTGTTGCTGTTCCATTGCTACCAACTTTGAGCAAGTGAAATTCAGGGGCAAAAGAAAACTTCGTATACTTTTTTATGACACAAAGTGTCAAACAGAAGTAAGAAGACGATGCTGGTGCTGGTAGCAATGTGTTTCAATTTATTTTGCTGGTCAGCGTGCTGTTTGCTATTGACGGTGCTTGTGCTGTCGCTGGGTCAATCTGTTTTGCGCTTATATCATTCATTGTCCGCGTAAAAAAATGATGTGGTGAGTTTGGTTCATTTTGACATTTAATTTTGTTCTTGTTGACAACAACTGTAAGTAAATTGCTTTTGTTTACACAAAAAAAAAATGAAAATATTAAAGAATTCTTCAGGCTCTCCATCGATACATTCTCTATGAACAACCAGATTTGCTGGATCATCTTTCTGAAAAGGTTTTACGTCGCTCTCGTAGTTCGGAAGGAAGTATCTGAGGATCATGAAAACAGAGTTGAGGCATGTTGCCATATAAATCCATAATAAGCTGAACAAAAGAAACTAGTGCACAGAAGACATTTCATTTTCAAATTCTGGTTTTTCAATAAAAAAACAGCAAATAAATTTATACATTTTATTATATTACTTGATATATGTATGTACATATTACATATGTATCTATCAACAACAAATTTGTGGCTGATAGAATGATCGATTTGTATCGATATTTTTAATAGTCGTAACACCAAGTCTATAAAAAACAAAAAACAAAACAAATTTGCAGATTTACTAACGCAATGGGACATCAACAAGACGGTCTTAATACCAGTCTGCATAGGTTTGCGCACAAATACAAGACGACCTTTAGTATTGATCGCTCACTTGCCATCGAAATCATTGTCCAAAGCATCAACGACACGGCCCAAAAGCTCATCACCGACTGGAACATCCACAATAGCACCGGTACGCTTGACAATATCTTCTTGTTTTATTATAGTATAGTATAGATAGTATAGTTACTCTATGGTCTCGGTAATGCAGTTCCGTTTTTGCAGTCTGTTCAGCCAGTTAGTCGTTCCAGTTTAAGAAGGCAATTACCCCTCTCAATCTCTTGATCAATATATTTAATAAAAACTATGCCATATTAAATTCCACAAATGATAACGTTAAGTCACACTGTTTAAAAAATAGATTTGTTATCCAATATTTATGATATACTCGTAGATTTTCGATTTGTGTATAATTTAATCTGCAAATACACCGCTAGTTTTAATTTAATTTAAGAATGAACCGTTAGCATTTAACGTATTCAAATAAATAAATAAATAGGAACCAGCACAACTAGGGAACATTTGGAGGGAGCTGAACAAATTCCCGATAATCGCCCAAGATGGCGCGTAAGTGTAGTTCAAACCCTGTGTCCATCTAGGAGTCTCCCACAGACTTAATAGCCATGAGGACCTTATGTTAAAAAAAAACACTTTTTTAAGAAATACTAGTTACTTTGCTTTATTGATTTTTTTCTTGTTTTCTTAAACACTATATACTTTTATTTTATTGAGTTTCAACACATTCAGAAATTGTATTGATAATTTATTATATCGTTTTTCTTTTGTAAAGAGGTTATCATTCCTTGTTTCATAAGGATCTACATTTAAATATGTTTTATTTATCTTTACGTACATTTATTTAAAATAATTGTTTTGCTTCTTAAGCATTTGCACAGGTTTTATCTAGCCTGTGTTGAAACGAATAAGGTACAATTTAGGCGAAATTCAACTTAAAGTTTATTCTATTTAACTTTTTTTTAAATTCTCTCCAATATGTGGTATTTTTAAGTCACTGTTGATTTATGGATGGTACTATGTAGCAGTTCGAAATTCATATTGACTGCTTTACTATAGTTTTTTTTTTAATATTTTACTGCACAATATTGAAAAAAAGAACCTAAATTCACTAGCACTTTGGTCTGGAGGGTTCAACGTTTAATTGTTTCATAATTTATTTATTTATTTATTTAATACTAAATAACTAACAATAAATAAACATAAATTTTGATATAATTTGTTTCAATAATTTTGTATTTGTTTTACGTTGTTTTAACCATTTTTTTTTGTTCTTGAAACCCCTTTTAAATTAACTTAGAAAATAGTAAACCTATACACAAGTTATATTATATTTTTCTTAAAAACTAAAGGAAAATAGAAATTTATATTAAATAACTTTTTAATTAATACTTAATTGCTATAAATGTTAACTATTAATACAAGATTTTCGGGAAATCTATTATATATTGGCTTTTGATTTTTAAAGCATTTTTTAACACGTAGATTGTGTTTTGTTTTTATAGGTATAACCTAGTTTTTTTTAAGAAAAATAAACGGTGTGATTCCGCGCCGAGGAAAATAAATGCTTACGTATTAAATTTTTATTTATTTTTCTAATTAAATAATAAATGTTATAACACATAAACAAAATCGTAGGTAAATTAGTTATTTTTGCAATTGGTCCACAGTAGTTTTGCTAATTATTTATTTTACCTACTTACTGTAAGTATTAAAAAAAAAATGTATTCTATTTAACAGGCAAGAACCTTTTTTGACGTCCTTGATGGGAAATTTAAATAAAAGATTTTAAAGAACAACTACTCACAACTACAGTCTTAAAAAAATAAATATATTAAAACTTTGTTTAAAATGACAAAATTTTTTATTCTGTTTGAAAATTAAACTTAGAGTTTTTACTCTAATAACATTTTTAAATTCTCACTTATAATATATATCAACGTTTAAGAGAAACTTAAAACAGATAAATACAGTTTTACAACTAATGTTTTTTAATAGTAAAAATATATAAAAAAGCTTAAATCACACCGTTTGTTATTCTGTTTATTCTAAAGTATATTTTATATTTAGCTATATTTTTTTATAGAGTCATCGGTGTAAACTGCAATCCTAGGGGAAAACTAAATGTCACTATTACAATACAGATGATATATTCTTATTATTTAAATGTTGAAGCTATAACACAAGCGAGTATATTAATTGTAATTTTTACAAAACCTAAATAAAGTCTTAGATGTATTTTAAAGTTTAAGTCTTAATTAATTAAAATAAATAATATTTCCTCCCCAAGGATATCACATTTTACATCAATTTCTCTCTGATATTCTAGTCCTAGCACTTAATTCTATTTACTGTGTGACCTTGTATAATATATATATATTCTATATTTAATCTCTTTGCTAGTCAACTAGATCCTATAAGGTAATGTTAAAAGGTTCCTTTTTTTAAAGCTATTAGATTCCGTTTGTATTTCGAACTATTTACCTGTATGACAAAGAGAGGTATATATTACTTAAATTTTATACTATTCGTGTCTCCAATGAAATGCCTATCCTTGCCACAGTGAAAACAATTGAAATATTAATGATAAGACTCAAAGTTTATCTTTTCCCCGATCGATGCTCATGGCCTTGAAGATGCCCCTTCCAATGCCATATCTATTTAGATTGAATTGATCCAAACTGCCAGCTCTGGGTCTTGTTTGGATATTTTCAACATCAGTTTCGCTAATCTCTGTTTCTGTATCACTAAGTTTTCTCCTTCGGTGCAGTACTCGACTATATTGCTTGAGTTCGCTTAGATTATCCGAAAGGGATTGTCCTCGTTTTTTCTCTTGTCGATCCATTTCAGCAGCTAACATTCGAACTTCCCAGTCATTATGCTGAACTAGACGTTCTGGTTCTTCGTTTTCTTCTCCGTCATAGTGCAGATTGGATCGACTTGATGAGCTGCTGCTTGAAGTGGAACTGGAGCTTTCTCCTATATCAAGAATGATACTATTGGACATTGGCCTAAGATTGCCTGTAAAACTTGATACCATGACGTCAGAAGTTTTAGGTTTTCGTGTCGAACTTTTTTTATGGCTTATTCGATTGAACTTTATGGAGTCGGGAACATGAAGTTGCCTACTTGAACTTGGCGAATTACAAGGAACTAATTCACAGTACGGTGGAGGCGATGCGGTGAATATAGTATCCAAAGAATCACCTCGCTAGAAAGATTCGCAAATGATAATTTTAAATATCTGCAATAAATAGTCGAAATATTTACACACCATAAAAAGAACTTCACCAGAAGAGCCAGAACTTTCTGATTCTTTTGCTTTTCTATGTGCCTCACTTGTACTATATGAAGTATTGGCAATTCGATCAGCATATTCACCGGAAGTTTCATGAGTTTGCATTTTGTTTATTTTACATTGCAAACATGATATAATGGCGTCGCGCTTCTGCACCTCAGACTGCATCATTAGAAACTGGCTCTCGAACTTAAGATGCATTTCCCTCATTTGTGACGATATGACGTTATTAATTCCACTAAGTATTTGACTGAAGTATTCATTTGGGTCAGGCAAACCTGGAGAAAATTAAAGAAAAAAAATAGTTTCAAAAGTTTAGTGAGGTTTTAATATTAATAACAAGATGTAGAATCAAAGCTTTTTTACAATAAATTAAATGATGTGCTGGTACGTCAGCTCCTTAAGGAGCCAATGTTAACAGCTTATAATTTGAAAAATTCCTATGTGTGCGTTGTGAAACTCCAGAAACGGAGGAACCTTCTATTAATTTCCGATGTATTACTACTACAAAATTTATTATAGAGACCACAAATAACAGAAATGACAGAGAAAATCAACCATTTTTACAAGTATGTAGATCATCAGAATCAACCCTTATATAAAGCCTGAAAAAAAATAAATTAGGAATAAAAGCAATTTTACAATGGCTGTCAATATAGATATCAATCGTTGCACTTATAGCCTTCCATTAACCGCTCATCGTTACGAAAAAAAAGTTGGTTGTCTGTAAAGTCGGTTTACGGACGATAATTTTACATGATAACGTCATAAGAAAATATTGATGACGCCAACATCAACATACAGCCCGTTAACCCACACCATATACAATTCCACTTATCACGTCAAGAAAATCGAGTACTAAATGTACTAAATCTAGTACTAAAACTAGTACCAAATCTAGTACCAAAAATACAATAGTATGGTGGATAAATTTGAGTTCACTGGTTCAGTAGACAATAAACCAATAACAGTTCGTCAACGAAACACAAGATCTGCCGGAAACATCGCTCCCATCCGTGAGAGTGTGCAGGAGAATCCGAGGTAGTCGATTTCGCGTCGCTCACACACAACAACTTGGAGAATTTCACGTCTTGACTTGGGGCTGCACCCGTATAAAATTCAACTGACCCAGGAGCTGAAGGTAAATGACCATAGACAACGACGTGTGTTCGCTGAATGGGCTCTGGAGCTGTTGGCAACTGACCCTAATTTTCATCGAAAAATCATCTTCAGCGATGAGACCCATTTCTGGATGACTACGTGAACAAACAAAATTGTCGAATTTGGGACGGTATCAATCCACATGAGATCCAACAGCGTCCAATGTATACCGATAAAGTCACTGTTTGGTGTTTGGATGCGCGCCACCAAGAGAAGCCGCGGCGCACATTTAAGTGATGTTATATTCCACATGTAACGGCATTGATAGGCCTTTCAAATAAATAAAACAATTTGATGATCTATCACACACACATTGAAAGTTAGAAAGCGCTTAATAAAAAGCCTTTAAATTAAATTCGGTACGTAGGCCTACATACCAAAAGTGCTTCAATTAAATCACACATACCCAAAATTGACACCTTATAAAATAGGACGACCTTAAAAAAATTAAATTGCACGATTCGATCGCACGTACTTGCTCGTATGTGCGGTCACAGTGTCGGATAAAATTTGAAACATATTAAGGAAACTTCAAAGTTTTTATTCAATTTTTGTGAATTCTGATTAGGTATTCGTAAAAAGTACGTAAAATAGTTTTCAACCGAAATAATTAAAACGCCATCTTGTTTCTTTTTAAAAAAATGTGAAAGTGTTATTCATTTCAAAATCGTGGAAACGGTTTTTAAATAAAAGAGTTTCTTAACAATTTTTTTAGTAATAACAAAAAATAATTCAAGAATGCAAACTTAAGCACAAGAAAAACCTACGATTAAACACAAAATTAAAAAAAAAATCAAAATATTGATTTTTTCAAAAAAAAATATATTTAAAATTTTTTTTTCGAAATTATTTCAGTGTGAATTCATTTTGGCTACCTACTACCAAATATGTTTATCATTGTAATGTCATGTTTGATTGTTTTATATGGCGATTTTTAATTGCGAGTGTAGGTATTAATGCAAGTTATGCATTTAAATGAAAATTAGTTTAAAAAAATGCCATTACAGTGACAGTTAACACCCAGGCAGGTATACCAAACAATGAGAATCAACAAGAATTATGAAAATTGTATTTTTTTCTTTGTTTGAATAATAAATCCTGGGAATCAACAAGATTTTAGAAAAATATTTGAAATTTCTGGTTGAATAAACGGCAAGGTATGTACATACCCTAAACGGTTAGGGTCACTAAAGGATTGGAAGTATATTCCGAATGCATTTACAGCATCGGGTACCTCAAAGGGACGCTTCAGGTAAACCGATTTGTATTTAACGACTCCCTGATTTTTACTTGCGAATAGTTACTATAATGTAAGTTACGCTCTCGTGCAGAAGTTTGAGATAACAAACAAACATGACGATGATGGTGAAGCATATTTGAGTTACTCGAGAAATTCTGTCTGTATGTCTGTAGAATCGTATTTTTTTTCTTCGACTTTCTCGAAAACTAGTCATCCGATTTCAATAAAAATTGTTATAAATGAAGATGTTGGTAGGTAATTTTATTTTAAAATATTTTTAAAAACTTTTTTCTGTATTTTTAATAATTTTCCTAGTTTTTTTTTGAAAAATCAATATTTTGAAAACAGGCAGATGGATTTTTTTTTAGTTTTGTTTTAAATGTAGATTATTTGTTTGCTTGAGTTTTCATTCTTTAATTATTTCCCAAATCGTTGCATTATTCCATTACTAAAGAATGCATTTCTCCAATAGATGTCGATTTGTCGTCAGTTAAAATTGCTTGGACGTCCTTACTTGCAATCAGATTTAAAGTGTGCGCATTACACTTTCTTCTAACTCTTCTTCAGTTTCTTCAAGTTCTTCTCTTCTTAACACGTTTTTGCTGCTACTTGGCGTTAAGGATTTATTAGCTTCATTATCTTCGAATAAGGATATTTTATTTATTTATTTATTCATTTATTCACCAATGAATATTTATTTGTTGATTACGTTAACAAAGTTTTATATACAATTACAATTATTAATTAACATTAAAAATTCTGAAAACATTTCTATTCATTTAAAGGTCGACTTCACTTCACAATTAATAGAATTAAATAGCGTTAACGAACGAGTTAGAGGTTCATTCCATATTTTGTCCTGTGACTGGGGATTTTTTCCTGGAACATAAAAAGCTATAAGATTTAATAACTCGGGTGAATTTATTCTTTCACTAGCAACACCTTTTACAAAAAATGTACATAGTGTTTCCACACAGCTTCTCAAAGATTTAAGATCTATTAAGGTCAACGTTGACTTATAAGAGGGTAAACCTTCTGGCCAACTTAACATTCTTAATGCAAACCTTGTAAATCTTTTTGGATGTTTTCGATCTTATCAGAAGAATTTTTATAAAAGGCAGAGCGAGTGAATAGGTACTATTTTCGTGGGGTCAATGTCGGAATCTGGAAATATTTCCCGAAGAAAATCTTTTATGTGATCAAAGCTGCGAAAAGCCTCTTATAGTCATTTCATTATCAATCCAGTGCTCTATAATACCTAAGAAACTTCTTTTTTTTACCTGACTATATATTAGCGGTAGTGCACAAATATTTCACTGCAGCTAGATTTTCTTTTATCTGTCAAATCTGATCGAATTATTGAGCAGATTTTTTTTTTCTGAGATTACGTCGTACTTCGCGCGGGTGTCTTGTGATTCCACAATTTTTCACATTTATTTCCTCCATCATATTAATGGAGTACGGGTCTTCCACGGCTTGAAAAGCAATCGTTGAGTTTACGAAATAATTTACTAAATTACGATCAACATTTTCTTGAGCTACAGGTGTTTTTGGCGTTTGCCTTGAAGTCTGAACAGTATTGTTTTTGTTCTTCGTTTATACATTTTCTACATTCTTGTTCTATGTCAGTCAGTTCAGTGTCGGAAGAAGTTAGATGTAGTTTTGCCATATCCCATAACTTCTTTTGGTTTCTGATGCTAACACTTCATGGTTCATGAAAACTGCTACTTTGTTCTTGTCTAGTAGAATATAACCTTGTAATAGATACCGCCGAATAAAGCAGAAGAAAATATATCCGATTCCGATTGCAATACTTTTGTTGAATTTCGGCTATTGTTTGAAGACACCGACGTATCATTTGACACACCACTAACATTAGAGCCATTCAAATTATCATCAGAATTCAATTTTGTTTCAATGTTTGTTTTTGACGTGATAACGTTTTATACATGGATGACAGGCTGCACGTACAAAATAACATGACTCATGCTGATAAGACTCATGCTGATAACATAAGCAAATTCTCAAAATAATTCAACTCTAATTTAAAAAGAACAAGAAGAGAAAAAGAAATACAGAAAAGGCGGAGTTTTGTTAGAGTAGAAAGTAGATGTAGATATTGGGGCGTGTATTAGGGATTTAACGAGAGGGTTTATGGGTGTGAGTTAACGGGCTGTATGTTGGTGTTGCTGCCATTAATGTTTTCTTATGACGCTATCACGCAAAATTTTCGTCCGTAAACCCACTTTACAGACAACCAACTCTTTGTTTTTTTGACGTTATAACGTCTTATAAATCGATGACAGGCTACACGTACGAAATAACATGACTCATGCTGATAACACTCATCAGTCATGCTAACCGTGATACTGTGGTTCTTTCAACCAAAATCGATCGCAAACGTATTCTGAGCACCAGGCGAACATCAGATGTATGTATGTGTGTAACCTAACCTATGTACTTCACATTAAAACATGTTTTTTTCTATGGCGTATTAACGCGCTCACTTCTGAGAAATTATAAATTGGCTTATCGAAGTTATATAATGAAAATTATAATTAACGTACTTATCTATATATGCATAAAAAGTGTATATATCTTATATATACAAAAAAATGTTTCTCTTCTTATTTTTTTTTATCTCATTAAATTGGAAGGCAAGATATTTGAAAAAAAAAAACAAGTAACATTTACGTTGAAAATAACATAGTTTGAACTTATAATGAAGTACGCCATCACACGTCTTAAATAACGTAAATGTAAAATTGTAGGACCGGTTTTGATAAAATCCTGTTTTTTTATTTTTAGTTCTTTGATTTTTTTTTTCAAATTTTGGTTTGCCGATTTTTAGAGTTTATTAAAATACATGTGATTATAAAATTTAAAATGTTTTTTTTTGATTATTTTTAAAAATATTGATTTTTCAAAAAAAAATTTAATTTGAAAATAAAAGTTATTAAAAATTTTGATATGCAGAATTAATTTGGCTATTTTGATCTTCTCAAAATATAAAATTTGACAGAAATCCAAAAACCGTTACCGAAATTAAAAAAACCTTTATATGAACGGTACTATTAATAGACTTTTCCTGTAAATTTGGTTCTATACAAATGATAGCAAATCAAATACCAACAAAAATTTCTCAAAAAATTGGTTGGAGCCATTTTCCAGAAAAAAAAGGTTTTCCTAAATAGTGATAAGGCAGGTCACGTATTTGTAGGCCTACAAATAAAATTTCAATTTCCCCCCCTCTGGTGAATGCCAAAATGTGATGTCATGTTTGATTGTTATCTCAATTTTTTTTATATTCATGAATCCTAAAGTTGCCTTATAGCCCCTATAATCGCAAGTAAAAAGAGCGAGAAGCTAAAAGCTAACGCGAGTACCTCAGCCCTCAATCCCATACCCCTGTGTTTACCCGGCAAAATTTTCATGAAAATAGAGGTGTTTTATTATAGGTAAATTTTATTTAGACAAAGTTTATTCTTAATCAAATAATCAAATTAACGATTAATGATTAATAATATCAATCATTTTAAATTTGATTAATTAGGTAATCTTAGTACATTTTTTTTATTACGATTAATTTTAAATCGTTAATCAGACGGATGGAATCGGCTAAGGTGATTATGATAAGTCTTTGTCACAATCAGAAAAATCAGTCTGTCAGAATTTGTAATTTTCTTGGTAATAACTTTATGCAAACTGAAAATACATGTGACTTTCACATATCACCTCAGCCAATTCCATCCCAGATTAATTTTGGGAAAACATGGGGGTATGGGATGCCGGGAAATAACGCCGAAGGAAAAAATGCCGGATTCCAAAAATAGATGTGCGAGGTTAGGTATATGCAATATTACAATGTCCAATTTGTTTCTCTCCGAACAGGGTTGTAGTTTGTTATAGTTTGTCAACTAAAAATTGTCAGTACAGTGGAAGATAGGGCGTTCATCTCCGACTGCAGTGGAATCTCCAAAGACAAAACCACAATAATTTTCATTAACGTTAAAGTGTTAGCTTGTGCTTGTTTTCAATACACACGAAGTGTTTTTTTTTCAACATCATCAACAAAGCATTAATAATTCGTTTGCCAGAATTCCAATAATTTTTCCTTGCAAACAATTTCCTCATCAAACTCCATTTTGCAGCTATCATAGATATGGAATAAATAAAACTAAGTCTGTACGGGGTTTACACACAAAACACTTTCAGAAGTCAGAACACATTTTCGCTTTCATAGTATGACGACCCGAAAAGTACTTTCAGAAATTGTGCTTTCTGGAAAATAAAAAGTTGTTTTAAGAAAGCATTTTGCTTTCATAGTTTGCCTGTTTTCTGGAAATACTTTCAATTCATTGTGTGACGACACCTTAAAGCTTAATGCTCAAAAACTTCTCAATTAGTTTCCAACTGTTCATATTAAAATTTTCAAAAAAGCTTTTCACATGACCGATAGACTGCATACAAGTTTCATCTTTTCTACAAATATTGAATTGATATTGAATAGGTATGGACGTACGGTTAAATTTAATAAATTAAAACAAAATGTCAAATTTAATTTATTTATTTTTTTATCTTTTTCGGTATTCAGATTTTGTGTTGAAATGTTTCGCATGGCTGCTGATTATTTCTGTGTGTATAACCCAGGTTTTCCATTAGCAATATTTTAGGCAGTAAACTGTACAGTGTATTGCCATTGCCCTCCGATTACCTGGTGGATACGCCCAAACAAATTTTGTTGCAACAAATAAAAAATCGCATACGAAATTAAAAACAAAAAGGCGCACTTGCATTTCTAGTCGCACGGCCACTTTGCAATTACCAACATTAAAGCGAAACCCTGAATTCACCAAAATCTACACTTAAACCTATTTTCAATTTTATTTTATAAGGCTCAATGTACACAGAGCAACTGAAAAAAAAGTAATTGGCGATGCGAATAATTGGCAACTAGTTTGGTTTGAGTCATATCCTGGTGTAATCAAATGGGTTGCGTCTTACGCAACTGATTGAAAACTCGTTAGCGCTTTACAAAAACTAGTTTGTAACCAGTCGTCTGTTGATAAGCATGTCGGGTTGCCTAGTGATTTCAGTTTCTAGTTTGCCGAAGATATGCGGACAACAGATAAACCTGTTGGTGGTGGAAGAGGTTGAAAAACTGAAATACTGAAACACTGATTTTGATTGGTAATGAGTTTTCTCGTGTGTGGAGTCAAGTCACCGGTGAGTACGTAATTGGTCTGTAGTTTTTTTTTCTAGTTGCTCCATGTGTATTGGGTCTAGTAATTAGATTCAAACTCACCTTGGATATTTTTAACTTGTTTTGTTGCCATTGCAAACTCTGGTCCATTCAATGGACCTTCTGCGTCAGCAACGGATGACAACTCTAAGGCGTCCCTGGAACCACAATCTTCATTATTGCCTGGTACTTTATATGAGTGCGCATCAGGCGGGGATAATAATTTATATTTACAGGCATCATTCGATGATGTTACAACAGAAGGAAATAAAAAACGTTCAGATTGTGCAGTGCCGTCAGCACTTGTATAATTGCCGACAACACTGTTGGCACTAAGTGGTGGGCTAGAAAGAGTCGAATTGAAGGTTACACTCTTCAGTAATTTGCTGTGTCTGGCCACGTACCCTTCTAGTGTAGGCGCCTTAAGGAGCCCTCTAGGATGATCTTGTTGTGGCCGAGGACTTCCATCGCTGCTCTTGCTTAGCTTCTTCAGAATGCTTTTGAGTTTTCTTCGTTCTACAGTTTCATTGGACTCCGGGCTTAGTTGGGTGTAATCTTGCAGGCACAGCGCTAGTTTATCTTTAGATGACAATGATGATGATTGTGAGAATAATGAATTTGCCGGAGGCATTAGATGTGAATAAATGGCCGAAGCATCGCTGTGACTGCGATATAACGATTCGGTAAAAGGTTCTTCGGTTTGGCTTTTCGAGTTATCTAAGCTAAAGCTACGCGTTTGAAGAGCTGTCTCAAGTTCGGCTAGTTTTTGTCGCTCATTGAGTATCTTAAGACGTTTGACAAAGGGTAGCCCACTATATTCCGGAGATAAATCGAACACTGAATTATAGAATTTTGGTTTGATTCGCAAATTGAATGACTTGAGGTTTTTCCTTTTGGCACCGGATGTCATTAAAGGAGCAGAAGGTTTAAGCGATGTGCTGGTTCCTCCGGCTTTTGTTGTTATGGTTTCAGCTGAATTGATTCTTATTGGCTTGAACTCCTGCTGTTCAGTTCCATAATTGGTTAAGCTCGTATAACTATTGGATGGCATAAGTGTTGCAAATTTTAGTTTGGACCAAGGTCGGATTGCAGTATCCGGTTGATAGGCTGGGGATTTGCCTAGCTTTTGAGCGCACAGCGTTAAGCTTGTAGATGCTGCTTTAGTAATGTTATTTGATATTGTTGGTATTATTTTTGACATTTTGTTCCGTTCGTGGCTGTCACTGGTTGGCAGTGGCTTTTCAGGTGTTTCGGCAGCCTTACCAGTTGGTGAGGAACTATGATTTGTTACGCCGGATTGAAGCTGTTGGATTCTTTGTTTGAAGGAAACTTTCATAGAAGGTTTTGCTGTTGATAAATTTGGGGCAGTTAGGTTAACAGTGCTACGGTCACTACTGCAAACGGTTTTAATAGTGTTTTCAGGCTTTGGAGTTGTGGATCGCGGTGATAGGTGCGAAAAGTCCGAGATTGGATGAAGATTTGGTGATGCTAAATTCAAGGATGTAGTATCGTGTATTGCCAGAGTTCCGGTCATTTCATTTGATTCCTAAAGATAAATAATTTATTGAAATTTAAGTTCAGTTTAAATGTTTATAAATTTTGAAAAAAAAACTGTAAACTAAAAATTGCAAAACTAAATTCGTATTGCAAGGTACACAAAAATCATTTCATTGAGAAAATAAAAAAATAATGCAAAAGGCAATTAGGAAAAAAGTTTTGTATTTTAAATTCTTGTATACTTAAAAGAGGATGTTTTACATAATAAAATTAATAAAAAGCTTTTAAATTTAAACTTGTACAACAAAAAGAAAACTCTCAATCTTTCTATGAATTCTGTGTTCATCCACACATGATTGAAAGGGGAATCTTCAAACGTACGTGGGTTATCTCTTGACAATCCTTTATCAAAACTATATACCTGAACTAAAAATTAAATTAAACAATGCAATTAAAAAAAAAACAAAAAAGTTTTTGTATGATCCTATTTCAATATTTTTTTTTAATTACCACAATCGTAGGTTCCTTGGACATCATTTCATTTTTTACCCTTAGCTTTTGTAATCGCTGCAGAATCTTTGGAGTCTCAATCATCTCCTGATCTGGTTCCTCTTGTATTGATTCCTGTGGTGACAACGTAGATGTTACATTTGAGTGAGGTGGAGATTTCTGTGGTGGTGTAGTCTTAACTTCTCGCTCATCGAGATCCTAGTGCAAAACACATAAAAACACATACAAAACTACTTTAGGAGTGGGGTAGACGACATAAAAATAGGATCTCGCAAATTAAAATATTTGTGGCTTTAAGTTATTTGAAGCTTTAAATGCTTGCGCAAGTAACTAACTAGCGTTGCATTACTAAAACAAATCATATAAAATTATAAACTTAAAATAAAACCATAAAACAATGCCGTTAAGCATTCATTGGATAAAGCTTGGAAGCGCGTCATGCAAAATTACAGCGTTAATCATTTGAAGAAAAAAAAACTTCATACGTAATAAATTTTCTAAATTATAAAATGACAATAAGTAAATATGTTGCTTTCATTAGTTTGGAATGCTTTTAACGTGATCTTAAGAAAGCAGCACCTTTCGAAGCTCCAAGTTTTTTTTGAATTTTAATGCTTGGAATCTGGGATTCATCAATTTATATCGCCATTGGGCAACACTTTTGCTATTTTGTATGCTTTGCCTTAAGAACTTTTCTTACGCAAAATAAGCCGTTTTAAGTTTATTTTAAGTATATGTTTAATAGTAACTTGCAGGTGTGTCAAATTCTCATTACGTGTCCGTCAGGAAAAGCTTTATTGTTATAAAAAAATTCAACCAAATTCGAAAATTTTACACGAACACAGCCTATCGTCATAAACGATTGCAGCTTCTTTTTTTATCTGAAGGTTGACAACTTGCGAAAAGAGCTACAAACTGCAACTGTCATTGAAAGACATTTTGATTTTCTTTCACCATTCAGTTTCAGTACTTACGTGCACGCTGCTCAAATAAGACGTGCGGCGTTGTCTCTTTGCATATTTATTAACTATTCTAATGAATTATAGAAAAACTCTAATATAAAATTAATATAATTTTGTATATATAGCAGCAGCGACAACGTGTGTGATTATTTGATTATTTTATTTTTAAAAATACCCCAACAATGTTGATTGAACACAGCGGAGCCGTTAGGAAAATAAGGAAGGCTGTAAAAGGAGATACTGATGCAAATCTGTTTTAAAGTTCTGCAAGTCAAAATGAGAGGGAAAAACAGAGTCTGGCTATGTATTACTCATTCACGTAGTACGATAAAAGAATAAATCCGTGTATTTTACTGTACGTCCGAAGTTGGTCTCAAAGGTTAACTTATGGGCATTCCTTACGATGCAAGGATTATAGTTGAATCGTTTCAGGGGAGGAGGAATGCAGCTATTTCATCAGAGCATGTTTTTAAAAAATCGTCTTAAAATAACAAAAGGCAAGAAACATTTGATGGTGCTCAAGAGATGTAAATGTTTATGTTATTGTCCGACCCCCTGTCATTTTAAAGCTCTTTTTTAATTCTGTCTAAGAAACTCAAGTGGGTTTTGGAACACGTGCCCAAATATGGAAATTTGTAAATTGTACTAGCGTTTTGTCTGAAGAATTTTTTATCTTCGATGGGAACCTAATTATTTCGCAGCATTCTTGGCAATGTCGTTCTACAGATGGTGATCTATAAGACACATAACAAGAACTTAAAGGTGTTCGAATTCTTCAATTCTTCCATTTGGGTAGTAGCATTGAAGGAATGCTTAGCTTTAAAAACAAAAGACAACATTGATTTTTGAAGTATTAAATTTAATGCTGTGAACATCAAATCCACATCCGAAGCAAATGTATGTTAAAAAAAGACTATACAGTATACAATGCTGAGAGTGCTGTTATGTGATCAGCAAACTATTTATTTGATTAGTTATATTAGATAATATTGTTGTGTGTCGGATAAAAAAATAAATAAATATAAGGAAAAGTGTCGGAGACAAAACAGATCCTTGAGCCACACCAACATTTATTTTATGAATTTTCTTCAAACCGTCCAACATAATTTATGTTGAGCGAGTTTGAAAGAGTATTACTGATCAAACGAAGAAGAGTTTCATTGAGTGCAAATGCACGCATTTTAAATAAAAGACTTGATACCCAACTCTATCGAATGACTCAGAAATATCAAATGCAATCAAATATAAAGATATACCATTGGATCACCTGTAGGCTTATTGCTGATATTTCCGGCTATTAAGAAGCTTTCTATCTTCGAAATTATTTCAAAGTGACAATTTATCAGCGTTAACATTACCCTAGAAAAAAGAACGTTAGTGCAACTGTTTTCTGTATTTTGGGAATAAGTTAGACAAGTTCTGTTTTTCATCCACTTGGAAAAAGACCAGAATAGAATATACAGATGGAAATGGAAGATCACCTCTTCCGAATAATATAGGCGATACTATCCGGACGAACATATATTTGTATTTTAAGATCTTTTAAAAGTCTTGGGACAGAAAAAGTGGGAAAAAAGATTGGCCCCATAAAATCATTTACGCCCTGGGTACAATAGCAGTGATAACTCTTGCCAGCATTGAGTTTGCCGCAAACTGTGCTGCAATCGGATCTACTTTTTCTTGTGAATTGAAGACCGGTGTATGAACTGATAACGGTGAAGAATTCTTAACATTTTGTTTACAAACAACACAAGTGATAACTATTTTGACTGTCCAAGAACCAAAGGTTAACCAAAACATATTCATTCGGTCGAGTGCCTATGTTTGATCAACATGATGTATAAACAGATCGTTTTCACCTGAAACATTTCAATACGCACTAGCAATCTTAAAAAGTTTTAATAATGGTGCTAAAGCAGGGGATCGCAGTACTTTAAAAATTAAAACAAGCAGGTCGAAATAGTATTGGTTGTGATCAAAAATTCCAGTAACCGCTTTGCATCAAAACTTTACAAGCTTCTCTAACGCATACACAATAAGAATGGTGGCCTACCTGTTTTTCCTTCAACAATAGAAGTCGTTGCAACAACGGTAGACCAGCTCCAATAGGACTTGGTGTTTTTTCACGATGCTCTTGAGGTGGAGGCGTCTCTTCATGACGATCATTTTCATCAGAATAAACTCTTGAGATTCTTTTCAATGCAGATTTCTCTGTTTTAGACGGTGCAGTATGAAGAGGTTGCATTTCCAAAGATTCATTGCTGCGTTTTAATGCTCTAGAAATTAAAGAGAATTAAAATCAGATTTTAATATTCACCCAGTTAATTCTAAGCCTTCACCTTGATTTCTTAAGTACGCTTTTAAAACCCTTAACATCCCTTCGGATTTTCTCAACCATACTTTTGGGGGCACTTTCAATCGGATGATGGTGATGACGGTACGCGGGATTTTGTTCATCTTGTGCAAGCTGTTGAGCTAAATTCGCTGCGGCTTCCTTATCACTTTGGGCCTTTGCATGTCGTTTATTTACACATCGAACCTCCATTAAACGTTTCCTACCCAACGATTGTAAGATCTCCTGTGCTTCAGGATAGTCTTTCATTGCTGCAAGCACATCTTCTCGGGATAAAGAAAATAACTCGGAATACCCAACTGATCGGACATCCGCAGTTCGCCTGAAGTAATTAAAAAGAAAAAAAAATCACAACAAATATTTTTTTAATGAATACACTTTATGATTCATACTTGTTCAATCCGTCAAGATTTAGGATTCCAATTTCACCAAAAAAATCTCCAGCCTTCATGGTAGTCAGGACCTTCCCCGTTTCACTCAGAACCTCCAAGATCCCATCAGCTATAATAAACATTTCCCTTGCCACTTCTCCCTTGCGACATATCGAGTCACCCGGTGTAAAAATATACGCTTTCATTTTAAGTACTAAATCGTGTAGGAACTCTGGCTGACACTCTTGAAAAATAGTTACTTTTTTCAGAACACTTAGATTAACATGTAAGGCCAATTCGGTTTTAAGCTTATCGGGTAACAATCCCAAGGCGGTATTGATGTCACCGCCGCCCTGAATTCGACCGCGAGACCAACTGTAATCATACCATCGCAATACTCGTCGTTTCATGCCACCAGGTACTTTATGATGTCGCATATACGTCTTAGCTCCATCCAGGAGTCTCTCAAACTCAAGGCGATTTGCATTGCGATTGGTTATCACATTTCCGACTTGTCCAACGATAGTTGCAAAAATAAATACACCTATTAAGTAGCTTGTTATTGTAAAAAGATATCTGTAAATATAAACAAGAAAAAAAGGAGATTTGTTTAGTAAGAACGATTATCTCGAGAACCACTTTATTAAAATTCAAAGTTTTCGAATTTTGTTTTAACTTTTTGAGACGAAGTTTAAATGAGAAATATATTATATCAATAACCGTTGAAGGCTGTCGCTTTCATAAAAGTAATTATTCGAAAACTTTGAATTCTAAGGTGGCAATAGCATTTGTTTAATTTTTTTTAATAATTTAATTTTTTTTTATACCACACATTACTAGGCGGACAGCCTTAACGATCACTAATATAATATTTTGTCATTTCCGTTTGCATACCCGTAATTTGAACCAAACTGAAGTAATCTCGATTTAATACCACGTCTTGGAAGAGATCTTGGGCCGTCCACCGAGTCTGATGGTCTTAAAATTAAAGTTGTTATAACATCATTTTTTAAACATCATATTAAAAATATATACATATGAGCAATTAGTTTTTAAAAATAATCTGTTTTTGGGAATTAAGAGCCCCGGCTGTATACAATCAAGCTTTATTCACTTTAATAGGTTTTTCATTTGAGACTTAACTGGTGAAAGTGCCGAAAATATTTTTGCCCTTAGAACATATGTACATCGTAAACAAACGAAAACAGTCGGTTCCAAGGTCTTCTCAAGAATTTGATACAGCTTATTTCAGAAATTAACTCAACGAAATTTAAGACTGACAGCAGTCAGTCAGTCTTAGGCCGAAGAAGAATTTTTAATACTTGATGTCTTACAATAGAATCAAGCTTTGAAAAAATCGATTGGGGTTTGCCTATTACAGCCGTGCGAAACCAAATGAAAAAGTGAAGCTATGCTTTGATTACAAAGTTCCAGGAGAGTTGAAGTTGGTTTCATATGGACTAAGCCATTTGTAAGTTCTTTGCAACTTCTTCTTTAGTCGTACAACATGAACGTGGAATTCCGTACTGAGGTCTATTTTCCTTGCCATTTCAAAGTAAAATCATTTAAGACAAATGTTTAATGATGTTCTCTCCTACTCAATCCTTCCTCTGTTTTCCTAACGCTCGCAATGTGCTAAAGTCATAATCCATAACTCCTTGAATGCGCGTTAATTATAAAGAAAAAACAACATTTTATACTTTGATTATTAATTACTTTTTAAGACAATTTCTAAAGAAAATTCTCGAAGCACGCATACGAACAAGAAGTTAAACAATTTCTAGTTCTTGTCACTTAATGCAGTAAGTTCATCCCAAATCTATTCGAAATTAATAGTATCAATTCGCCAGGTCATGTATTCAGACTTCAATCTTTTCTGAGAGTTGACGACCACGTTCTTACATCACCATCACCAGCTATGGTTGTTGGTGAATGGTGATGCCGTCTCAGTAGGAACTGCCGCAGTATACTCTCACGATAATGATGAAAAGCAAAGCTTTGTGTCATATTCCCTTACATAGTCAGAAAAATTCAGACGACCCACACACAAATTCCCAGACTGCAAAATTTAATTAGGGCCAATCCGATAACCTCGCATTTGTTTTCTAAACAATATTAATAAAAAACGCTTATTCCACCTTTATTCCACGAGATAACTAAAACATAATTAGATAATAATAATAATAATAAGACTTAATCAACGGACTAAAATTTCTCATTAATACAAACAAAATGTACGAGTAATAGTAAAATGAAATCCCTTAATAAAATCTACTACAATATGCAAACAGGGCTGCCAATTTACTTCATATGTAGTAGATCTACTTTATTTATTTATTTGTATGCATCTGCTAACTTATTTCTACTTCGTTTAATTTGTTATTATGAAATTATAAAAAAATCATTTAAAACGTGTTGTATTGATTTATTTTTGTAAATCGAAAAGTCACTTTTTTGTCTCTGGATGTCTGTTCCAGCTAATCTCGGAAATGTCTAGACCTACTTAGAAAATAGCTGACGTTGTTAGGAGTAACTTAGGCTAATGTAATTACCCCTTCGGTGGCGCTTGGGTCTTTTACGAATTTTATTATTTTTACAACGATTTGGCAAAATTTTGACTCGAAATGTAGCAGATATAGATATCTACAAAAAAATAGTCTTCCCTGTATACGTTTTATAATTTCCATTTATATTATCTTTAAATGGCTTAGCCAATTGAAAAAAAGTGAGCTGTATTAACATGTTTGGCTTGGTAGATTTAAGATATACTTAGATGTGATAGGAAGCACTGTTATTGGGATCCTGAAACTGATGGTACACCTGGGCAACGCCGATCGGGTCAGCTAGTATTAAATATGATGACAATATATTACTTTTTTGTTTTAATTTTTGTTTTCAATATCTACTACATATTTTTCAAATTTACTTCGTTTTTATGGGCAATCTGTTTCATTTTCTGAACTCAGCATTCCCATCCCTGTAAGCAAGATACCTGCTCAATAACTTGAAATTTTCCCCATTTTTTGTATGAACAAAAAAACAATAATGAAGCTCACATTATTAAACACACTTAATAATTAATTTGAGAATAAATTTGACACATCTGGTTCTTATTCCTTCGCTAATCCACAACCAACTTCGGTGGACTAACTTAGGAAACGTCGATTAGTGGAATTTTGTTTTATTAATAACATTTTGCATTTAGTCCACGGAATAAGGCCTAACCTTTCGCTATTACATGTTTATTAATATGCCTGTTAGCCTTAAACAAAGACACCAACCAATATCCAAAAGTTAATTAACTGGACCAATTAAATGGACATAAAGTATTAATGTTAGGGTTAAATTAATTTTAATATTGAGTTGTATTTAAGAATACAATAAAGCGAGAACCCAGTGCTTAACAAAGGTTTTTTGTTTTTCTAAAAGAATATTTAAAAACTTAACTTATATAAACAGCCGGCGAAGTCGCGGCTATAAATGTTATACATGAAACACCCGGTATCGGTAAACCTTACAAGTTATGTACTCGTACTTTTAATATCAGGTCAACAATAATCTAGTTCTAAATCTACTAATAAGTACTAAATTCAGTACTTAGTCTATTAAAAAAAATACTATTGTACCAACAACCTATTACCAATCGGCACCAGTTTTATATTTTAATCTCTGACCCTATTAGTACATTCGTTCTAGAGTCAAGATCTGGAATCACTAATATAGATAATTACCACTCACCTCTGGACATCTTTCTTGATTTGAGTGATCACATTTTAGAAAACAGTAACCCTTTTGACTGCTCCTGTAGTTATGACTTCAGAAAAGCAAATTTCCATGTGGTCTGAAGATTTATCGCATATAATAAACCTTCAGTTAGATAATCCCATCGATATTTCTAATGCCTTTGCAGCCAATTTTCACGATTCATTTGTGGAACCAATATACATACCTTTTCGCAAACAAGATGTAATCATATCCACGTAGAACAGAGTACAGTACTTGAACTTCTTTCTTCATGATGATTGTTCATCTGGCACCGATAGCATTCCTCCAACAGTGTTAAAAAAATGTAGAAATTCTTAAGTTCAGCCGCTCAGGTTCATTTTCGAGCTTTCACTTAAAACAGGAAAATTTCCAAGTATATGGAAAAAGTCTTTTCTTACTCCTATATTCAAAAAAGGAGATAAGGCTGATATTACAAACTACAGGCCCATTTCTAAATTATCTTGCATACCAAAACTTTTTGAACAAGTAGTCTGTGAAAGTATGGCATTTTATAGTAAGAATCTTATTTGTGAACAACAGCACGGTTTCGTAAGGCACAGATCAACTGTTACAAACCTTCTTACGTTCTCCCACAAATGTTCAAATGCATTAGAAAAAGGTTATGAAGTTGACTGCATTTACACTGACTTCTCAAAAGCATTTGATCAACTAAGCCACGAACTAATCTTGTTTAAGCTAAAAGCTTATGGTTTTCCTCCCTGTATCTTAGCTTGGATCAAATCATACCTTGAGAATAGATCCTACCAGGTAAAATTTAGAAATTGTCTTTCAGATCCCTTCGTGGCTCACTCTGGAGTACCTCAAGGAAGCCACCTTGGTCCATGATTATTCATTTTGGCTATAAATGCTGTTGCATCATGCATTGAGTCAAGTGGCATTCTCATATTTGCTGAAGACATGAAGAATTTCAAGATAATAAAGTCTAGCGATGACCGTATTCTTCTGCAGGCAGATATTGATAAGTTTAGTATTTGGTGCAGACAAATTGGTATTTCCCTTAACAATGTAAAATGTCAGACGATTACCTTCTCTAGAAAATGTATCGTAAGTGCATTCGATTATCATATTTCGCAGCACAAACTCTGCCGCGTCTTCAGTTTTAAGGATTTGGGTGTCCATTTTAGCTCCAACTTAGAATTTACTCAATACGTTAACTTTATAGTGAATAAAGCTAGCTCTATGCTTGGAATCATAAAACGCTGGGCAAACGAATTTAATGATCCATATGTGACTCCTTCCTTGTACAATTGCTACGTACATCCACACCTTGAATATGCTTCACAGGTATGGACTACTTATTACAAAATTGATAAGAACCGAATTGAAGCAATCCAACATAATTTTATTCGTTTTGCCCTAAAGGGTCTATTTTGGAATGATCCTTTTAATCTTCCACATCGAACATCCAGCTTCTGCAGATGCAAACCCTTCACCAAAGGCGTGTTAATAACGATTTAATATTTCTTCATCAACTTATAAAGGGCGAAATTGATGCTCCTTATTTATTAGCCTGTATTGGGTTAAATTACCGTGGAAGATCTTATCACCTGGACCGTGGATCGGAATTTCTGCATGTTGACTTTCATAGAACAAACTATGGCAAATATGAAGCTCTAAACCGTATGAGCAGACTTTTTAATCTTAACTTTTCACAAATGGACTTTAACTTAAGTAAAGTGGGATTAAAGTCCGCAGATGCCGCCGCGTCATTTGTAAGTAATGTAAGACGCAAAAGCGTCACCGCTGCGTCAAAATAACGCAAGACGCAAACTAAAGAGGCGCGGTGACATACTTCAATGCATGCGCTGCCAGAGATTCGGGCATGCCGTGGCGAACTGCGGTGAAATGCAGCAGGTGTGTGTAGGTAGGATAGATCGATCTACCACGTCGGCCCCAGAACAGTTGATAGGCGGCTCCTCTACGACCGAGACATAGTCGCTGGGAGCGAAGCAGAGCGCCTCCGTTTCAGTAGGGCCGTGCCCGACCGGGATCGGAAGGAAGCCCTAGATCAGGTCCACCAATTCTGGTGGCTTAGTTAGAACTCAATAATTCCAGTCGACATAGATGAAATATCGCCTATGGCCGACTTACATATATCTATAGTATCTAAGTTAGGTAGGGCAGTTGCGGCGGCACCAAAAAAAAAAAAAAAAAAAAAAAAAAAGGCTGCTGTGGCTGTGGGTAATTTTAAGTATTTTAGGTTTATTTTAAGTAAGTTTAAACTTATTCTTAGATTATTTTAAGTTAGTTTTTAAGTAGTTTAAGATAGATTAAGAAAACGATAATGATGACCTAGTTTTATAATTTTTCTGGGTAAAAAATAAAACCCCAATATAGATAAGATATAATTAAGTTATTTTTAGGCCGAAAAGCAATTAAAATTAAGTTAGAGATTAATTTAGAGCGCCCGCATAGGGCCAGTAAGTTAATTAAGTTGATAGTTTTAGCTAGTTTTAAGATTTTTGTCTAGCCTGTAAGTATAGTTGTAAGTAAATATGAACAAAAAAAATAAAAATCAATTAAAAGTAAAAAATGAAAAAAAAAATAACGCAAGTGTGCACCGAGCCTAAGAGTCACCAAAAAAATTACCCACAAACTCGTTAAGTTCACACACACACACACAACGTTATCTACATCTACTTTCTACTTTAACAAAACCCCGCCCATTTTGTATTTCTTTTTCTCTTCTTGTACTTTTTGAATTTGTGTGGAATTATTTAAGGAATTTGCATTTGCCTGGTGCTCAGAATAAGTTTGCGATCGATACGTTTTTGTATATGTATGAGTGTAAACTTGTTGATAGACGAACAACAAATATATATAGTTGCCAGGCCACCAAGAAAAAAATATCGAAACATATTTGGCTTGTTATTTCCATTATATGCGATTAATGTATTTAAAGTTTTAAATGAAAGCAAGTGCTTTAATTTTCAAGAAAGGATTTTTTAAGATCACATAATTTCAAAAATCGTTTCCATTTTCATAATCATTCGAGTTGTAAAAAATACTTTATATATATGAACCACGCCTTAGAAAGGAAGGTTCAAGGGAAATAAAAAGAATACAATATTGATTTTTTGTGCCAACGTGCCACGAAAAAAAATTCGAGTCACTACGGCTACGCTGCAAGACAGATTGCAAAAAGGAAAGAATTGCATTCTATTCTTGTTATTTGTAAACAAAACCAATCAATATAAATTTATTGATAAATTTCTTTTTAATAAGCTCCGCAAATTGAATCAACCGTCGAATAGCAAAAGAATGAGGTATAGTCGTACTTTTAAAAATGAAACTGTTATTATATCGATGCAAGTTATCTGACAGAAACGCTTCTCGCATAATTATAGCTACAATAGAAGCACTAGGGCAGGACCCAAATGATGTTGTAGTTTCAAAATCAGCTTTACATTCAAGAAGAAGAAATTTTAGAGAAAGATACACCGCGGACATCCGAAAACGAATACATATATCAGAAAATGAAGCAGTGGTTGTTCATTGGGATGGGAAACTTTTGCCAGGTGTTCTAAAGAGAGAGCAGAATGAACGAATTGCTATATCAATATCTTATGGTCAAAATGAACAACTACTAGGAGTGCCAGTTAAAGACAATAGCACTGGTGAAGAGCAGGCCGCAGCTGTGTATGAAATTTTAGAACAATGGGGAGTTTCACACTCTGTTAAAGCAAAGTGTTTCGACAACACTGCTTCGAATACTAAAAAGCTGAAAGGAGCTTGCAAAATTTTGCAGCAAATGTTGAATAGGGAGTTGTTTTACCTGGCCAGCCCTCACCACATTCTTGAAGTTTTGCTAAGAGGTATTTTTGATTGTAAGTTGGGTTCAACCACTGGACCTCAACCAGATATATTTAAAAGATTTCAAAATGAATGGTCGAAAATAGACCATAAAACATATCACGCAGGTATCAGTGACACAAAAGTAAAGAAACACCCAATCCCTGATGTTATAATGTCTCAGAATTCGGATAGATATGCTGTTAGACTCAAATCTTCCTGAATTCATTTGTAACAGGTCCCCAACATCCTGAATTCATTCGTAACCAATTGAAACATGGTCTGAAAAAAAACCATCTATTTCTCACCTTTAAATATTTGGTCCAAAGGCTATTGTATTGGACAAAAAGCAAGGATATTCCAAGTTTACTTGAAAAGGTAAGGATTCTTGTATGGTGGGGTATTCAGATGAGTCTAAGGGATATAGGTTGTATGATCCTTCAACAAGGAAAATAGAAAAGGCTCGCGATGTACGCGAAATTTGAAAATTGTCTTTAAAGGGGAGACAATGATTTATTTGCTAGCAGAATCGAATTGTTCATGGCACCAAGAATTTGATGTCAACAAAGATAAGTGCCAGAAAGATGCATCAGAAAATGTAGCAACCAATACAGATATTGTCGAAAACAAAAAAGAAAGCGCTATTTCTAATGCATCAAAGAACTTAGTTCCTGGACCTGGAAATCCGAAAATAATTCGAACTGGACAAAAAAGGTCGCCCAAGAGAAGAACACAACATGATTGAATCCTTAAATTCAGTTGAAAATAATTGTTTGGATACACCAATGACAATTTCTGAGGTTATGTCAAACAAAAATACCGAAAACTAGAAATTGGCAATGCAAGAGGAGTTAAATGCTCTTTTGTCTTGGGAACTAGTAGATTTGCCAAAAAAACAACAATTAATAGGTAGTAAAAGGGTTTTTACTATCAACAAAATTCAGATGAAACAATCGCGCGCTATAAATGTAAGCTCATTGCAAAAGGCTTCGCCCAAACGTAAAAGTGAAAGAGACAATAGTAATATATGCCTAATATTGCCGCCTGTGAAAGAGCCATATCAAAAATAACTCTTTCACAGCTAGTTAAGTACAGAAATTCGTTTTTCAGTCGTTTGTACAACTCGAATGTGGAATGTTTTGTCAAACTCTATTTTCCTTTCCCATTATTTGTATATGTATTTATTAAAAATCAACGCTGTACATCAAGATTAACTTATTACTAGTACAGGATATATAAGGAAAAGACAAAATATTTTATTTGAATTTAAGCAAAATATAAAACAAGAGAATTACAATTACATATGTATTTAAATTTAAGTTATATTTACACTAATTAAACTAACAAAATTTAAAAACGCAGCCAAAAATAAACAAAAGTAAACTACAATGAAATAAAACGAAAAAAAAAGTTATCTCAAGTCAGACGGGAAAGGTGTTCAAAGCATGCTTCAAGAAATCTTCTGTGATCTTGTCTCGTCTTCACATGGCTGGGCAAATCATTCCAAAGCTTGACAGCATAAATGAAAAATTTCCCGCTTGAAGTCAAGCAGGAGTGTGTAGAAGTGCGCAGAACTATGTACCGATTGGAAGAGCAAAAATTTATTTTGTCAAATAGATAGCTAGGTTCCTTCTTGTGAATAAGTTTGAAGAGTAGGGAACAGCATCGACATTTAAAAAAGGTTTCTAAGTTGCATCCAAGGAGTTGTCCAGCTTCGGTCGAAATATGACCAAACCTGGGAACATCAAAAACATATCGAGCACATGAATTAAACGCAACTCTGAGCTTATGAAGCGACCGGTAATCAGGATTGGCGAAGAACTCACAGGAATTATTAGAGCTTTTACCAACTTCAAATTAACTTGTGCTGGTTTAATTGTTCTTGTTATTGAAAGTCCTCTAAGCGAAGCATAAACTTTGGATGTTATACAACTTATATGGGTACCCCAGGTTAATTTATTATTAAAGATTATACCAAGGTTTTTTGCATGGCTTACGTATTCAACTTGGTGGGAGTTTAAGAGAATGGGAGGAAAGTCAGGGAAATGTGGTTGGTGTTCAGATATTGGTATAGCTTTGGTTTTTTCGGGGTTAAGTTTAAGACCATTGTGTGTTGACCATTCATATATATCACAAAGATCTTCGTTCAATTTTGCTATTGCATCCTCGGCCATACCAATTGGAAAACTAATATAGAGTTGGACATCGTCCGCATATATATGAACTAATGCAGGACTTTCACAGCCTTTTGACAGCTAAAGAAGAGCAAAAACAATTTCTTCTTCGCTGTGTGAAAGAGCACAGAAAGTTATATCCTGATTGCAAGAAAGAAGTTTTGAAGAGAAAGTATCCACAATAATTTCTTTTTGTTACGTATTATTCTTATTTAAGTATTTAATACAGTTTTTTAATAAAAAAAATGAAATTGAAAGTAAACATTTCCGTGTACAAGAAATTTTTTTCATACACATTTTCAATGTTGACTTTGCCGTCTGGTCGGCAGGTTTTAACATTTTATCAGGAGCAAAATATTTTGCACCTAAGTTAGTTTAAACGTTAAAAAAAAAAATAAAGAGTATGCGTGAAAAAAATTTGATATTTTTTTAGCCCATATAAGGACACCCCAATATAGATACTTATTAATACATTTCAAAATATTACAACTTACTCAGCATTCGTTTCGGGTGTCGGTAGATCCCCGATTGTAGTCAATGTCAATGTTGACCAGTAAAGGCTTCCTAAATATTTTCTCGTCAAGGTAGCATAATCTCCAGGACGATATGGATAGACCCAGTCACCCTAAGAATAAAAAATATACATTTATGAGATTCCCTTTTCAAATTCTCATTTTCAATGATTATTTATGACATTACTTGAAATCCTTCCGCTTCCGAAAGTAAGTAGTAAAAACAACCGAACCAATGTGCAAGAATTAAAAGGATATGAATTAAATTGACAACACGCCACAAGTTTGGCCAAACCGTACGACTTTCAACAATATAATAAAATTTTATAGAACGATAAACCTAAAAAAAATTATTAAAAAAAGATATTTATTATAAAACAATTGTCTTACTTTAAAAAATCGTGTAAAACGTAATATTGGATGCGTTCCAATTTTTAACTGAAGTAAATCTAAAGGAATCAAGGCGGCCAGGTCGAGGTAAAAATGCCGATTTTGCATATAATGGCAGGCAAGCTTTTTGTCATCATAAACCTAGTAAATTATAATAAAAAAATTAAAAAAACTGTTTTATTTGAATAATTTATTTTACCATCAGGCCTTGTTCTAAATATCCTGTGCGCAATTGTACTACAACATCTAAAATAAACACAACATCTGTAAGAATATCACACAGCAGCCAGAATCGCGGAACTGCTTGCTGAAAAAAAATCATAAAACAAAATATGTATGTATGTATTTTTTAAAAAAAGTTATTTTGAATTAAATAATCTACTACTTACTTGCAGTTCTGGAAAACTCTGCCGCACAATCAGAGTCCAAAGATTATATAAAACCGACACTGTTAGCACCATTAGCCAGTAAAAGTAAAAGTTTTCGTCTGGATTTACTACAGATCGACGTTTTTGTAAATACCGTCTTCTTCGTTTGGCTTTCCTATTGATATCACCTGAGGCGCTTTCAGATCCGGTATCTTCAACTGTTTCCTAGAAACGATATGAACAGAGATTAGAAATCGTATCAAAATCGGTCTGGGGCGTATAACAAAATATATAAAAAGCTTTTTGAACAAGTGAAATTCAACAACTTTTTTAAAATTTGTGTAAACCGGAATAACAAGTCTAGGAGAGCTATAACAATTGTTTCGGCTTCTTTCAACAAGTGGGATATTTCAGAAATTCATAGTCTCCGTAACCTGGAAACAACAATTGTTAAGAAAAAAAGAGAATAAACTTGTTGAATTGTTGATAAATTTCAACCGAAGCGACGTTCGGGGACTTGTTGGAAGTCAACAAGTTAGGAATAAGCACTTGCAGTAGTGTTTCTCAAGTGATAGATTTGGAATGCTCGTTCTGAATTTATTTAGTAGTCAAGAGTTTTGTTTAAAAAACTGTTTTTTTTTATTCTGAATCAGACAGTGATGTTGAGAACCAAAGACAGACAAGTGTTTAAAGAAAGAATTAAATTTGTAATGGAACCCGATGTGTTAATTGAAAAAATTAGTGTGGCCGTAAAAATTGCTGATTGAAACTCTTTACCACCAATTATTTTTCCCTACCAATAAAATTTTTGCGCTAACTGTAAGACAGAAAATATTGATAGCCTTGCATTGGTTGGGATCTGGATCTTAATACCGTGTTTTTTTTATACGTGTGGTTTTCAGGAAGAAATAAAACGCATATAATCTAATATTATGGCCAAGAATTTAGTTTTATTATAAAGATAAGGGTTTGCCATTTTGTTTTAAGAATAATTTAACAATTGGCCGTCGCGGCTGGCTCGAATAAATTTCCAGCCGAAAAGACTCCATTTTCGACCACTTTATGCAGCAATTTGGGCTGTATGTCAGCAATAACGCGGCGAATGTTGTCAGTCTATTCACGTTAAAATGACAAACTAAATTGAGCATACATCTAGTGACAGCTGTCAAAAAGACCAACTCTAAAAAAAAGTATTGCTAGATTGAAAGCGAAATCGATGGTATTTTGATTAATATTGATGCACCTTCAAACAATGAAGCCGTTTTGTGAATCGGCGTGGTACATGGCAGTAGTGCTAACTTACAATTTTGTCAAAAAACATCTTTAATTTGTGTCCAATTTTTATAGCAAGAATTATTAATGAACTAATCATACGCTGCCGTTGCAGTTCCACATCCGAAGCACATGGATGAGAGTCTGGAAACGAATATAAAAAGCTGAGAGTTCTGTCGTCAGCGAAACAATTTATTGGATTAGTAGTTTCAGATAATAAGTTATCGATAAAAATGAGGAAGAGAGTTGGAGATAAAACAGAGCCCTGGGGCACACCAGCATTTCTTTTGTGAATTACAGACTTGAATCCGTCCAACGCAACTTGTATTGACCGGTTCGAAAGGTAATTACTAATCCAACGAAGAAGAGATTCGTCGAGTCCAAATGCACGCATTTTCGATAAAAGGGTTTGATGCCTTTGAAATATCAAGTGCAATTATCTTATTTTCACCAAACCGATGAAGAGATTGAAATAAACCATCAAACCCCTAGTGGATCTAATGCTGGCAAAGCCGTATTGCCGGTCATTAAGAAGCTTTCGGTCCTCAAGATATTTCTTTGAAAGTTAATCAGCGTTTCCATGATCTTAGAAAGAAGAGACGTAAGTGCAATTGTTCGGTAGTTTGAGGGTGCAGAAGATTCGCCTTTTTTAGAGATAGGCTGGACAAATGCTGTTTTCCATGCACTCGGAAAGAGTCCAGAGGAATAGGACCGATGAAAAAGCTTACGCAAAGGTTTTGGCAGCGTTGGACAACACCTCTTTAGAACAAAAGCGGGGATACAATCCCAATTTATTTATATTGAGATCTTTCAATACTCTTGCGACTGAATCAGTGCGAAAGGAGATTGGTCCTTAAAAATCATTGACGCTCTCGAGTATAGGAGGAGTTCTGACACCTGCTGCCAGTGTTGAGTTTGCCCCGAATTGGGCAGGAATTGAGCGTAGGAACTGATGATGAGTAAGAATTCTTTACTTTTTTTTTTACAAATGACCAAACATTTTTACTGCCTCTTGGACATTGCAGTATTTTTTGCTCATTTAAAAATTTTGTTTGACGAATATGAGCATTTCAGACCTTTCTAGCTAGCTGAAGCTTGTGTTGTCTTTATAACAACGGAAACTTACATTTCTTAACCTGATAACCTCTCTACAGCTCGAATCAAACCATGTCTTTTCCTTAGGTTTGATACTCTTCGACCTATTTGAGATAAATTTTCTCATTCCTAAAAGAAATAAATTTGTGACCATGTCTGCCCTCTGGAATCAATGTCACTATCGAGGAAGCATTAGTGACCAGTTAAAGATCCTGAAAAAGTTATTGAGACCGTCCGTTTTTTTCTTTAACTGAATTGAGTTGGCACGAGTAATTTGCAAAGATGACAAACGATAGAAACGATAATACACGAATTGTGCATTTATCAGGATCGGAGGTAAGAAGTCAAGTCTTGAGTATTGAAGGTTTGACCTGCAATGTCAGGAATTCGGTTTGGCTCATCAACGAGCTGAGTAAGATGGTTTAACTCAGCGAAAATCTTAACATACCTTCGGGCGTTGTCTGGTCAGAAAAGCGAAGCCAACTGGAATTGTGTATATTTAAATCGCCCGTAATAACGATTTAAGTGTGAGGGTAACGGGAAACAATTGCTTGAATGGAGTCAGACAAAGCATCAAATTCGTTAGAAGTTGCAATTCTGTCTAAATTTGGGCTTCTATAACGAAAACATATATGAATGATGCGCTTATTTATCGTTAATTTTATTCACATGAAATTGAAGTCCGTGTTTACACATAGACCGAATTGTGGTTGAAATTGTAATGCAACATCGTTTCTTATGTAAACGGCGAGGCCATGTTTGGCAAAGAATAAAGGCGCAAGGAAAATTCAGAATGATCGGTATTTTCCCCAACATGTTTTTCACTAATTGCCAATACAGCTGGTGTGTTCATCATAGAGTGGACATAGGCAGCAGAGAAATGTTTCCTAAGTCCAAGAATGTTTACATAGTCGACTATGAAATTACCTACAATTCTAAAACACAGAACTAGACTATTATGGTTTTTTTAACATCATTGAACTGAAATTCACTAGAGAACCCATAGCCACTTAAGGGGCCGACCCATAGAATCCGTTCATCCGTTCCGTTGCCGCATACAACTGACAGCTCGATTAAATACACGTGTTCTTATAGGAGGTGACCCATAGGAATCGCATGTGCCGGACGCACCGCATCAAGTAGACCAACTTTTAACTCGTCTCTCCGGCAAATCCGATGACATTGAATTTGAAGTTTCAATTGTTTTTTAGTCATGGGTTGTTGTTCAGCGCAATTTATGCTGCTACTTATTGTTATTTAAGTAGCAGCTAAAATTGCGCTTGTTGTTACTTAAATAACAATAAGTAGCAGCAAAAATTGCGCTAAGTAACTACAAGTACAGGAAAAAGAAGTGGATATAAAATATTAAATGCTGAGATTTTCTTAGAATTTATTTTTAATTTTTAGATTTCAAATTTTCTTGCTAAAACGGACGAAATTGATTTTTGTTTGTAATTGTTTGAATGTCATTTTACAACTTGCTGTTATGTTTCCACAGCCATTTTCAACACACAAATGTTCAAAAATTTAATTAAACATCAATAATGAATATTGAAGCAAATTGTTTAATAATAAATATTCTGAGAACGTTGCCCATAGTTATAAACGGAAACCATTGTACTATTTAAAATCTAGTTTAATACGTTGAGAACTTTAAAGAATCCTGTTCCTATTGGATTTAGGCAGTGTTTTGTGTTAAGTTAAATTTACAAAATGGCGTTTTGTGAAAGTTGTCATTCTCTCAGAGAGTTCTTCGTTTTATACTAGAAAAATAATATAAGGATTTCCTGTTATTTAAAATCTAGTTTCACATTTAGAAAAAATAATTCAAAAACCATACCTATAAGCTTAGCACCATACTTTATTTGTTTTAGTTTCATATTGAAGCGTAAATAATTTTGCGCCGTTGTATCTAATGTGGATTCTAAGAACTCGTTCAACATTTTTTACTATTCATCGATTTTTTTTAACTTTTATTATGACAAAACTTTTCAAACCCAAAACAAAATCTACATTAAAATTACTATCAAAATGCAAAATTACCAAAAAATAGCGAAAAAAATATTCTCTGCAATTCGTAAGAAAACGAATATGTAAATCCACATTCATGTATTTGCTTTTTGCTATAATCTTCATGCATTAATATCGCTATCGAACAAGTACGATTTTAATATTTTGTATCCTCTTTACCAGTTACCAAATAACACTATAACTCTTAACTCACCCATCGAGTTTTATATTTTGTGTCAAAAAAACGCAACGGATTCATTTGGTCACCTCTTTTCATCGCATGCGGCAATGTCACCGGATTCGTTGCCGCAACGCACGCAACGCATACTATGGGTCGGGCCCTTTACTCCTTTAGATTGTTATAACCTGATAACACAAATTCAATGAGTATAAATATGCCAATTACTTCTGCAATCTGCCTAATTATTTTATTCCTAAATATCGATTTTTAATGATCCAAATTTGAGAGTGCTCAAAAGTTAAGGGGCTCTATAAATAAATCTTCATACAGTTCATTTTTAAAATAACATTTTCCTGGGTTGCTGTCAAATATCTAACTACATACCATTCTTTTTATTCACATTTCCTCAAATTCTGTCCTTATATAAACAGGATAAAAATCTAATCAATATGTAAATAAAACTACACTGCAAGGCTCTTATTAGATAATGTATCTATTGCTTAATTTTTGCGTCACACTCAAACAATCTTTATTCCAAAATAGAAACATGATGTGTCTTTTAATTGAACTTTTTGTGCATATACATAAACAAGCAAATACTATCAAAAATATATACAAATACATATAAAAATATACAAATTTAAAAATTAGGTTAAGTGTATCAGTATAAAGCAGGAAATCTATGTATCGCAGAGCACAATCTGAACAAACCGACTTAAAATGGGAAAGCTGTCGTGCGAATTGAGATGGGTTATGATTTTCCATGAAAATGTTCATTGATTTGGATGGAACTTTTTTAACATTGACCTTCTCTGCAGAAATACAGTTACAGGACATTAGCATGCCAATCGATATAAAAAGAAAAAAAATATGAATTTGATAAGATATTTCACCAAGTGTGATGTTGTTGGGTTTGTAAGAAAATATTTCATATTTCCTATCGAAGATGTTAACGTATTTTATTGAAAAAGAGTAATTCTTCAAAGTAACCTTTTTAGGTTGAATTTGAATAAATACCTTCCTAATACAGATATACTATCTAATTTGCAATTATTTTAAAATTGGTAAGGAATTTTAAGCAATAGATGGAATTTGTTATTCTAAATGGCAAGATAAAAATACAAGCTATTTAAGCTGAAGAGTGTAGAAACGACCAAGTCTTGAGGAAAATGCTTCAACCTTTTGATGAGAAACAGTCATATACATATGATTTGGGATAATAGGATTCTGCTCGGTCAAGTTGATAGTAATTCATATGGAAACCAGTTTTCTGGAATCAAACTTTAAAAATGTATAATACATTGGGTGGTCGACAGGGGTGGGTATAACACGGGTGGATTACCTCCGGGTTCGTAGTTTTTAGAGGGCCCGAAGTTCATCGAAGGGTCTCATCAATTAATATTAATACTTTAATTCTACTGGGCAGACTGAATTTGACCGCTGATCTCAATGGATGAATCAAATACATGTGCATATTTAAATGTGTTTTAATGGCGTCTAAATGGTTAAAAATTTACAACACCATCAATGGTAGAAGGCTTTTACTTCAGGCCAGAGGCGCGATAATTGAAATTGAAGTACAACAGCTGGCCAAAGTCCTCGAGGATTTGAAGCTTTTGCGAAATCGGGTTTTGTACCCCAGATTCAATAGAGATATGTTATACGTGATAATTGATTTTGATTTATTTTTTGTTTTATAATTAACGAGCGCACAAGGGACTATCTGTTTCCCTTTTAATGTAGAGTACACTGCGCGGGCATTAGGAAGGTAGGGATGGGAAAGATAGGAGGTGTCGATTAACATTGGTTTTGAATGCTTGCAGATCAAAATGGCAAGGGAAAATCTCGCCGGTTAAACTATTCCAAATTCGTGTTGTTCGGCTAAAAAAAGAATCCCTATATTTTACGGTACGTCTGATATTGGACTCAAGGGTGAACAGATGCGCATTCCTTGTGAGACGAGTACTACGAGAGAAACTTTTAAGGGGAGGAATGCAGCTGGCTACTTCGAATGAACATTTTTTATAAAAAAAAAAAAATTATAAAACAATGCGTCGTTGTTCGAGAGGGGAAATTGTTTCAGACACATTTCTATTTCCTACTAATCTTAACGCACTTTTTTATTTTCTATCGAGCAGGTGTAGCGATGTATGTGAAGCACCTGCCCAGAGGTCGGAGTTATACTCGAGTTTTTGGCGTATAAACGCTTTGTAAATTATAGCCAGATCAGGAAAAAACTTCTTGCATCGATACAGAAAACCTAAGCATACTTAGCAGCATTTTTGGCGGTCTGAAATATATGGTCGTTCCAATGGAGGTCGTCGTTGACCCACATACCGAGTACTGAGGGCTTTTTGGTTTCTTCAAGTAACAGACAGATGATAATTTATAAAAATGAGGAAAGGATTCGGAGACAGAACAGAGCCCTGTGACACACCAGCATTTATTTTGTGGGAATCGGACTTGAATCCGCCCTATACAACTTGTATTGAACGGTCCAGAAGATGGCTTCTAATCCAACGAACAAGAGTATCATCGATCATAAAAGCACGCATTTTCGATAAGAGAGCTTCATGCCAAACTCTATCAAATGCCTTGAAGATATCAAGATCAATAATTTTACTTTCACCAAAGCGATGTAAAGATGTGTTCCACTGTTCTGTGAGATATGCCATCAGATCACCAGTGGAACGGTTGCTGGAGAAGCCATACTGATGGTCATGTTGAAGCTTTCGATCTTCGAGATATTCCTTAAGCTGACGGTTAATTAGCATTTCCATGACCTTAAAAAGAAAGGATAATAGTGCTATGGGTGGATAGGAGGACGGGGAGGATGGATCACCTTTCTTAGGGACAGGCTGGACAAGCGATGAAAAAGCTTACGCAGTGGCTTTGCCAGTGAGAAAGAACACCTCTTCAAAAGAATGAGGGATATGCCATCCGGGCTAGCGGATTTGTGTATATCGATCTCTTTGAGAACTCTTGCTACTATACGAGTGCGGAAATAAATCTGTCACATACGGAAAAATTTACATTGTCTTGTACAGGCAACGGAGAGCTAGCAGGGAAAAAGGCTGGGAGCAATTTTACCTTCTCTGGTTTGTTATACGACGAAAGTTAGAAATGAATCTGCTGAGGAGTTTTTAATATTTTTTTACAAATGACCAAATATGTGTACTGCTTTTGGGATATTACAAAAATGTTTGCAACAATTTTCGGTCATGCAAAAATTTGGTTCAATCAATAACAGAGTTGAATGAGTTCGAAACTTATTTGTGGGTGAGAAGTAAGAAACAAGTCAAGAGTTTAGCCGGCTTGCCCAGGAACAGTTGGGTAAGGTGGTGCCTCGTATATAAAATGCGATGATTTGACAGATCGAAAATTTAAAACATAGATCAAAATCTTTTCAAAATGTATTAAGTATTTATAACTCCGTATAACGGGCGCTCACCGAATTGAAGCGCCTTTCGAAAAACAATAAAAACTTATGCGCACCTAATTTTTAACTCTGTTATTTTATTTATGTAAGTGAAATAAAATAAATGATTTAAAAAAAAAATCTGTAGTAAGTTTTGAATACATGAAAACATATATTTTGGTTGCGCAAAACGCACTCACTTACACTTTGTTTGGGAAAAATATGTAATTAATTTATCTCCAATTTCGTCGAAAGCCTAAAGCTAAATAGCACGAGAGCTAGCAACGTTTTCATGGACAAAAACATTTCGGGAAACATAGTAAGTAGGCCAAGCGCTATTTCTCAGTATCTAAATTGATCAAAAACATAACCCAAGTTCGAAAATTTTGCACACAGGTCTTCGAGGCCCAAGACTTGAGAAAATGTTACTTAACCATCCCTGAACTACATACTAAAATTTTATTGTGTTTCGACCTTTTTACATGTAAAACGACCTGCCGATTGTACTATTTACAAAGGTAGAAAAAATGCGAAACAAAGAAACATTTCAGAAGTGTTTCTGTAAGCGTCCACACCAAAAATAACATTTCAGAAACTTTTCTGAAATATTTCTGAAATGAAAACAAATGGGAAACATTTCATAAACTGTTTTTATACAATGTTGCCCGTAATGTGTCTTTGATGTGGACACACCCTTAAAATATAAGCGAAATTTAAATTTCATCAATATTGAACAAAACTTACTTGCGTTTCAGGTATTTGTCGTGTAGAAAATCTTTTAAGAAACGAATCTTCTCGCTTGAGTGGTGGTTTCTTTTGAATGGCTGATGATATTTGTACTGTGGTCCGCAGTTTCATCCATCGTTGGTTCGACTTATTCCTATTTTGAAATAAATCGAGAAAACATCATATAAGTTTATTTTGATTACAAAATCTATACAATTTTTTTAATGATTTAATGAATTCACACAAAATATATCCAACACACCAAATAAGTATTAATATTTTAACTTTGTTAAAATACGATATTTATGTGAGAATAAAATATGTACAGCAGTGTAGAAAACAAATGAAAAACATTGCAAAGCAGGTCATAACTATTTAAAGCAATAACAAAAACAAAACAAAACATTCCATTAATCAAAAACAAACGAACATGCATTTTTATTGTTGATTTTTTTACAAGAAAACTAATATATTTATGTAACTATTCTACATACATCATTGAGTCGCTGCCGTTCAAGATGACTTTGAATTTATGATCTGAAAGTTGTCAAGACTTCACAATATTCAGATGAATCGAATAAAAAACAGATAAATGGTAAACCTACGTAAGTTAGAGATATTCGAGTTGTATCTTTTGAACGCCGACTTCATTTCCAAATGTTTTAAATTTCAAGCTTTAAAGTGATTGCATCTGGTGTTTTAATGTGTATGAAAAAAATGTTGAGATTAACATTGATTATTTGAATGATGAAACATTTTTCAAAGTAATGTTGATAATCCAAACTTTAATATAAGTAGAGAATATAGGTAGTTATTCAATTCGATTCAACCTTTTGTAGAGAGAACAGACCACGACAATCTCTAAAGAGATCTTGATTCGGTTTACTTAGAAGCTTGGCTATTTATAATCATATTTCAAGAGAACAAGTGCTTAGGATAAAAAGATAGTCAAAATCAACCTACTAATGGGCTTTATTATAAGTAATATTTTTTTCTCATTTATTTTCTTTCAAAAATCCTTTCAAATGAAATATATACGTAATTAGATTTTACCCGTCAGCTTGTCTGAAGCTACAAAGGGCAACATTTGTTGTTTTTCTACAGAAGTTCTAAGCCATCGCTTTGTTTGGAATAAACATTGCACAGCTCTTATCGGATTAATCGGAAGGTCTGAAAGAGGCTAAAGTGAAAAATTATTTTAAACATAAAAAGAGTCACCAAATTCTCAAGGTCAAGAACAGCACGACCATCTACAGTCTGAAAAGAAGCAAACTCGTAAATTGAAAACATAGTAGGGGTATTCATGCAATCGCGTATAACCCTGATAAAGCGTAAAAACCTCGTGAATTTATCTTCTTATGATGCTTCATAATAGTACTATATGCAGTGTATATGCAAAGCCTGAAATAGAAAAGTACCATTGGAAAGCAGCATTTTTTTTTTATAAATAGAAGAATAAGTGGCTCAAGGAGAAACAGTTGATATTTATGCGTGGAATTGTGAACATCGAAAGCGAAAAGTAATGCGTTGTGTAATTTTAAAATTTTTGAGTTTTATTCAATGACTCCCACGCAAAAAATATTACAATAGCCACGGTAATCCATAAATTAAAAAAAAAAAACTTACAAGGTTACAGAATCGAAGCTTCAACAAAACATTTCTTCTGGGCGAAGAAGAACAATAAATTCGGCCACTGGAACTGGATAACGTATTTATCAATTTATATATATCTAATATCTTAACTTAAGACCAGTCGTATGCGGCGTATGTACAATGCCTACTACAGCGACATTAGTCTTCTCAAATATCAATCATCATCCTATCTACAGCAGTTTGTGGGAGCCCAAAACAATTCATCAACAACCTAAAAGATTCACATCGGTTCTTCAAATCAATATTTATTGCCCACCAAATTTTTCAGCGATTTTAAGGTCACATATGGCAGAATTTATGAAGACAAGCTGTAAACAGCACTGTCTAGTTTGGGTATCCTTGTCAAAATCCTACGCCTGAATCTGTCTACCTGGCCTCCGCTTTTCACTCCGAAAACTATACTAACGTTAAGTTCAAACGAAAAAAGCTCATGCCGATCGCAGCTTCTTCAGGCTAAAAAGGTAGTGAAGATGTGCTTTATTAGAACTTCATCATCCCAGTCCTGTTGTAAGGAGGAGTCATAGTCAAAGGCGTATGAGAATGATTTATTAGGCTATTTCGAGAGACAAATTCTCTAAAACCGTTTTGTATATGCAAACGGGTTGTGAAGAAGGGGAGACAACCAGAAAATGTATGGGCTGAATAGCGACGCATACAACTTATGCGTGAAACAGATTGAACCAGCAACAGAACCAGCACCGTCAACAGTGAACAGCACGCTGACCAGCAAAAAAAAATCTAACACATTGTCATCAGCACCAGCACCGCCTTCTTAGAATAATAACACCGTCAGTTTTTTTTTTTTTTTTTGCAGTATGGTGCCCCTGAATATCACTGTAAAGTTGGTAGCAATGGAACAGCAACAGCAAATTTAGAACTTTGGTCTAACGACGCTGTTGACGTTGCTGTTGCTGGTCTATTCTAGCTTGTGCAATTGAAACACATAGGTTCTAACATAATGGCGACCGGTGTTGCTGGTGCTGTTGCTGCTGCTGGTTCAATCTGTTTCACGCATTAGCCAAAATATTAAAATGTCAACGCTTCAGATTTCTGGGCAGAGAATCATCGATTTCCCCCCGGAGAAACGACGTCACATAGCAAGCTGGAAACTAAGTTGGCATACACAAGTGGAGGAGAAGCTCGACTAACTTTATTTGCAAAATTTGAGGCAGATAGCAACCGAGCTGGATAAAGCATTTTCTTGCTTGGGGCCCACGACCTTGTCCACCCTGTGCTGTAGCGCCACTTAAGCTGCAAGAATATAAATTAGATATGTATGTAGTTTTTTTTTCATTTTCTTAAATTCACTTCATCATTACAGTTCATACACAGGGTGCCACAACAAAATTTTCTTATATCAGAATAGCACCAGTCAAGTTTAAAGAGTATAAAAAGGTAAAGAGTGTTCTCGTTCTAGAGCACTGTTCATGGAACGGAACCTTCAAAGCAAATTATCGGCCTTTTCAATTCTTTTTCAAAGCTACCCTAAACTTATACACGAAAATAATCAAAATTCTGACCATAAGTTGCCACACCCTGTATTCCATTATTTGTATTCCAGGATACAATCATTTAGCCTACCGAAACCACAATAAAATTATTCTCATTACAACAGGACAATGAGACCAATTTTGTGGACAACTTCTTTGATATCCTTGGCTTTTGTTAATTTTACTATAAGAAATAAACGAAAACGAATCTATATGTGTAGTGTTATAAATCATTGAGACTGACAAAAATAAATAATCTGTGCGTCCAGCGTGGTATATTTCGAAAGCATAATAAAATGTGTCTCAAAGCCCACATAACATACCTGTACTGCATGTTTCCCGATGCGTAATTAAAGAAAATCATAAGTAGGACTAACGATAATCGCATGTATTTCGACGCTTGTAAACCAAACATCAAATTATCTGAAAAAAAAATATTATGTAAGAATATTTTGTTTCGTTATTTTTGATGTTTGGTCTTTATTTTCATTTGAAAGACTTTGACTGTTAACTAATTTAAATAAACATTATATTATCTTTAGCTTACATAATATAATATATCTTTATTTCTTTATTGTAAAGATTGAATGCAATACAAAAAATTTGGCAAATTGACACCGTTTTTAATTTATTAAATTTTTTTAATATATGTAAACAGGTTAACTTTCTTTAATTCTTCCGTTTTTGAATTTGTGATTGCCAATCTCTATTTATTGTATGTTATTTATAAAATAAATCATATTTTTAAATTTATTCACAAAGCTTATAAATAAGTTGCTTCTAGCAAAATAATTTTGTACCTAATATCTTCACAACGTTCTAACTACAAAATATCTGTTTAAAGATATTTTAGAACACCAATGAGTTCTAATTAATTTTAAGATTTTGGAACTCCAATTTAGAACTTGATTTGGCAATAATTTAAATATGTGATTCACTTAAAAAACTAATGTTAAATTTTTTATTTTGTTTCAATCAACTGAAATCTTAGTAAACATATTGGCTCAAAATTACATTCATATTCATTCATACAAATTGGCGCAAAATTATAGACGCTTTAATACCAAACTAAAACAAATAAAATTTGGCACTAACATTAAAAGTGTAGTTCCTCAATTATAGACGCCTCAAAAATTGTTTTTCTCTTGGTGTGAAACTAGATTTTCAATAACAGGAATTTTTAGTGTGAAACTAAAAACTCTAAGAGAGAATGACGGCTCGCTCTCACAAAACGCCATTTTGAAAATAAAAATACACACAAACCCTGCCTAAATATACAAAAAAATATAAATATACTTTCAAATTTGATTTTAACTAGTGCAGGGGATTTTTTGTTTATAATTGAGTAAAACTTAGTGCAGAACTAAACATTTTAAGTAGTGTGAAGTTAATGTATTAATAATAGGTTGTCTATAATTTTGCGCCATTTCTTTTAACTTTAAAATAGTTTTCCAAATTTGTCTCAAAACAACTAGTGTCAGGCTAGAAGATTGCATTAAAAAAATCAGCTTGAACACACCTTAAACAGTGACAGATCGCTCGAAAAACAAAGGAAACATATCTTTTCAAAAAAAAATGTTTATTCGTAAAAGGATAACATGTCATTTTGGATAAGTTAAAAATGTTCTTATTCTGTTTAAACAAAATTGTATTCTAATTTGTTTTCTTAGAATATGCCGAGCTGTCAAAATATGGAATGTGAAGGGTTGTATCTTAGTGAGAAATGTCAAAATGCCGAAAATTTTGGGAAAATTAGGTGTGGACACACAAGGCGAATATCTGGAATATCATTGGGCTTACTCATTAATGGATTCTCCAAGAGTGTCGAGATTCCTCATTTCGATTCTTTGCAATCAGAAACTCGTGAGTGTCAAGAGAAGAAACGTAATTTACCTACCGGTGAACCTATTGAAACTGAGACAAAACCAAGTAAAATTTAGTGATAAAAGAAGCCCCTTTAAATTACTTATGTATGTATATTATTTTACAGTTAAATTTGCAACAATAGATACAATGGATGCTTTGTGTTTTCCACCTACTCTGAAGAGAGCTTGAAGTCTTCACATCAACCGTCGAGGTCGACGTCGTCGCCATACGTCCGCCCGAGGTGTATCAGCGAAATGGCCCGTCGTTTGCGTGCATTTGGAATACATAGTGGCTGAGAATAGCCAGTGATTGCATCCTTAAGAATGTATTTTCAAAAAACTATTCACATTTGAGATGCTTTTTAATAAAAAAATTAAATAATACACACGATTCTTTTATCAATTTTTTTATTTCAGGAAACATTTTGCTGTATTTTTTTGAAGAATGTGACAGTTTTCAATACGATAGTTCGACACTAAAAAAATTTAAAGATGGCCTGGTCCGTTTTATCTTTAATGCCAGTGATTAAAATAAAGTTGGTTTAAATCGTCTATAATTTGCAAAAATATCAATATCGCCTAGTGTGAAACTAAATTTGCTTTTAGTGTCGAATTAACTCGACAACCTATTTTTAATACATTAACCTTACACTACTTAAAATGCTTAGTTCTGCACTAAGTTTTTCTCAATTATAAACAAAAAAAAAAACCCTGCACTAGTTAAAATCAAATTTAATTTTGCGCCATTAACTTAAAAAAACATGATGTATTTGTTTTTGTTCTAGTTTTGTACTTTTTTATCTTAATTTACCCTAAGGAAGTCCGGGTTTTTAAGTCTCATTTACTACTTCCATTAAAAACCATTTGGCAACTCTATTTATAGCAATCTTATTGAATCAATTTATTCGATATTGGAATGTTTTTTTAAAGTTTAACACTTCTCTTGGACCAATGAGACTGAAATTTCCAAATCAATTTTATTTGAAATGGTTTTGGATGTCACCTTATTATAAAATAAATAAAACAATACAATTCTTTTGATTTTATTACTCATTTTGTGGGTAAGTGAATGCATATTTCTACAAAAATTCAAATCTACCCTGAAAGCCTAGAAAGTATTTTTCAAAATATCAACTTTAATGTTCAAACAACAAACAACTTAAGCTCTTAATAAAAAAAATGCATAAACAAGACATATTTCACTTTAAATTTTAATTAACTGTATAGCATGCAAAAAATTATGTAAAATATGTAGCAAACTTCGTAATCAACTTATTTTTAAAGGTCAACTAGCTATGTATGAGAGGTCTTGATAGTATCAAGTTGATACTTTTAAGCAAGGTTTAGGGCATAGAACTGATGCTAATTCATCAGTTGCAAACTATTCAATAACCATATCATTGATCCACATTCACAAAGATGTTTTTCAAATGAAAAAAATTATTTACAGACTTTTGTCTTTAAGTATAGAGTTAAACTTTTACCAATATTACCCTTATAAAATAAAAAAAAAATTATATTATGATATTATTTGATCATAACTTTATATTAAGTTTAGCGGTTTTTTCTGTGGCTTTTGAAAAACTTAATTTCTACACTTAGCTGTAACTTTAAAAAATATTATTTTAAAACTGAAATGTTGAATATTAATCATTTTCAATGAATATAGTGAGTAGATTTAATCTTTTTTTTTTATATATATACATATGTAGCATATACATAAATAAATAAATAAAATCATGACGCCACAGCTGCTTAAGGAGCCAAGGCCTAGTGACTTATGCTCTCAAACATTCCTGTGTTTGTTGTGACTTTGCAGGAATGGAAGGGACCTACAATTTTCCGCCGAGGTCTTGTCGATTCTTTGCAAGAGTACCACGGAAAAAACGGTGGCTCTGACATTACGGAGTGCTAATTGAAGGGTCCCAATTAGCAATCCGTAATGTAATTTTTTTAGGAATGAAAAATTGTTTGTTCTACTTATGGATTACGATTCACTGATCAACAATGGTTTTGTTGCCCTTGAAATGTTTCTGAAATGTTTTTTTTTTGTGTGGACGCTTTCAGAAACATTTGTTTCCCATTTTATGTATATTTAATTTTGTACTTAAAGGTGGATTGTAAGAAAGTAGCAATAATAGCTTCGCGTTTTGTCATCACGAACAAAATACAAAAAAATAATAATAAAAAAACCTTTCAACTACATTAAAATAATAAAAAAAAAAATAAAATATAATAATAATAAAGAAAGAAGGGAAGGTTATCAGGAAATCTATCCCGGGTGCCATAGAGAAACTGTAACTTTATGCTCATTATCGCTTCTAAAATCGTGAATCTTTCCAACATCTGTTGCACAATCTAAGTATATAATAATTTGGTGTTGGTACTTTATAGTCACCTAAAAATTTGTTATCGATTCAAAGAAATAGTTTTAAGGGATATAATTGAGCCTGTTTACGGTACTAGTTCACCATAGAAAAAAGAAACAAGAAACACAACTGGGCGGATAATTCTCTCTTCGTCTACAAACTGAAAAATAACCGTTCAGCGACATATGTGTAAGCGGTCAATGTACATTTCTTATGGGATTACTAATACGTTTGCATTTATGTGAATCTCACACGTATTCACATACACAAAATACAATTTCAGGATTTTGAAGGGCATGGTCGGTACGAGTCGCAGTTCCTTTTTCTTTTTTCTATGGATCTCATCCATTGTAATAGTTCTTAAAGAAGATGGAGATATTAGTCTGTGCGTGCACCCGTACTTGCGACGTACAAACGTGGCCATTCGGAGAGAAAACTTCATCTTCCTACGTTTAACTCACTTATGACCAAATTTAAAGGTGCTCAGTATTTATCACGGTTAAACCTTAAAAACGCATATAATCAGTTGGAGGGAACTATTCGCCATTTGGTGTGAATTCAGCCTCGAAATTTTTCAAAAGTCGATGGAAAATATTCTAGCTCCATGTTAGAATGAACTAAATTACTAAGATGATATAATATTGTTTTTGGACGCACAGAGGAAGAACACGACAACGAAGTAAGAGCAGTGGTATATAGTTATATTCAAGGACATAAACGTTACTTTAACAAGGCGAAATGAATACAGAAGCTCAAAGAATTAAAATTCTTGGTTCATGTGTTAGCCACAGCTTGAATAAGTGGATATCCTGACAAGGTGAAAACAATTTTTAAATGTCAGTCTCCAGACACCAAGGAGGAAACAGAGAGCTTTTTAGGTCTTGTTACTTATTTCGGAAAGTTTATTCCAGATATGGCAACAGAATCCATACGGAATCTTTTCAAAAAGAATATTTTCTTTTAGCTGTGGTGAACAGCTGGAGGAACAGGCGTTTAATCGTTTAAAAAAACTAAGCAGAAATACCGACCATGTCTTATTTTAACCACAAGAACCATACCCGACTTATAGCTGATGCACGCCCCATTTCATTTGGACCAGTCATTTTTCAGTTTCAGGAAAGGGTTATAAGGTTATTTCTTTCGCCGACAAAATCTTGTCTGCAGTGAAAAAGAGATATTCGCAACCTGAGAAATAATCTGTTTAGACCTCCTTGACAATGTCGGTGATGTTTGTTATTGTGATATATTTAAAACAAGAGCCAATCCAGCACTTTCATGAATATATACATAAAATGCGTTCTTGAAAGAATAGAAATCCGCATAAAAATATATATTTTTTGTTGACCTGTGTTATTTTATAAATTAAAATTTGGTCATTCAAGCCCAGAAAATGATATACTTCAAGGAGCTGCCGCCGTCATTAATAATGATTGTACGGGCTCGTTTTTTGGCGTTTTCAATCACTTCTCTAAGAACTTCCGGCGTCTACCTCTTGGTTAGAACCTTAGATGATGTTCGAAGAATTAATTTCCTGCAATAATTTGTTTAATGTTTTCTTTATACAAAATGCTTTTGTATGGTATGAATTATATCAAATTGGATCTTAAAAAGAAATGTCTTTGATTGATTTCAAAAGTTGACAAAAATTCAGCAAAATCAGAATCCTTACATAACCACAAAGATTCGTACATGAGAGCAAACATGGTCCTGGTAATTTTGCATTACAAATTTAATCATTTAAGATTTATTGGAAGTGCCTTTAGAAGGAAAATCTACATGAAAAACCTTCATTTAATTAAAAAAAAATTTATTTTCTGAGAGAGAAGTGGGACCGAGTGGTCACAAATTAAAATACTGTTTATATTTAGGCTGACCAGACGTCCTCTTTATGGCCTATGAATCTTGTGTCGGGTATCTTTTTTTCAAAATAAGCCTTATTGTCCTCTTTGTTTAGATATTTCATTTATAAGTTTTTGGTCGCGAAACAATCCTCAAAACAAAATTTATAAAAACGAAATCGGCTTTACAAAATATTCATTTAAATATTGATCTTTGAATTTAATAGTTCGAAATAAACAACTCGTTCTGATTTGTAAATTGAACGCACCCATTCATCTGACAGCGAATGCAAAAAATATCTGTTCTGATTTTTGTATTTACAAGTTTGTGTCTGATCTCTGATCCGGAAAAAATATCTCTTGTCGTGATAACGTCTTTTAAATCGATGACAGGCTACACGTACGAAATAACATGACTCATGCTGATAAGACTCACACTGATAAGACTCATGACTCATGCTAACCGCGAATCCGCGATACTGTGGTTCTTTTAACCAAAATCGATCGCAAGCACCAAGCGAACATGACAAAGAACAGGCGCAAATTCCCTAAATAATTTCACTCAAATTCAAAAAAGAACAAGAGGAGAAAACAAAATACAAAATAGGCGGAGTATTGTTAAAGTAGAAAGTAGTGTGTGTGTGTGGATTTAACGAGAGGGTTTCTGGGTGTAAGTTAACGGGCTGCATGTTGGTGTTGCTGCCATCAATGTTTTCTTGACGTCATCACGTAAAATTATCGTTCGTAAACCGACTTTACAGACAACCAAATCTTTTTTTATTTATTATAATAAAATGACAAAGCATTTGCATATTTGCGAGTCAAAGGTTGATATAAAGTAAATAGTTAGTTTTAGTTATAGAAATTAAACACATACATACATACGTATTAACTTGTTCACGAAAAATGTGCAGTTAATATTTTAAACACAATCAGTACAAAATGCGAAATTCGTCAAATTGGATTTTTTTTTATATTTTTCTTCGTTTTCGAATTAAATTTTGTTAAAATGATCTTTTTGGTTTTCTGAGAACAAAGTGACATATCGATATCAGGATATTCAAATGACCGTCAATGACGATTAACCATTAATTTCCTTTAAAGTAGGAATTGCAGAAATAAATAATACTATCGGTTTCGTCAATTATGGCAAGAAACAAAAAAAATCTCGAGAAAAGGTTTTCTTGCTTTTTTGCTTCTGTTCCAGATTGATGTCCTCCTTTCATTGAGAAATTGATCTGGTCACTCTATTTAAATAAATAAATAAATACATTTTTTTGGCGCGCCAGCTCCTTAAGTAGCCAAGGCCTAGTGACTCATATTCTCAACAATTCCTGTGTGTGTGTTGTTAATATGCAAGGGGCCTACATTTTAACGCCGAGTCCGAATGGCTACATGAGATGCACTTTTTCGAGACAAATTGTACTCTTCGAGGTTTTGTCAGTTCCCCGGGAAAAAGGTGGCCATGAGCGGGATTCGAGCCCAGGCTCATTCGCTTAGCAGTGCGACACACTAACCACTAAGCCACGGGTCACCCTATTTACATTAAGATTTAATAAAATTTTGAGGCAACATAGATAAATAAAAATAGATCAATAAATAAATTATTAATTAACAAATATCGGACAAATATCACAGTAATGTTTATAAGTTAAAAGTAGATACATAAATACAAAAAAGTAACTTATAGCATTCGCACGGCGCGGCGGGATGACATAAGGTCCACGGACGTCCATGGACATAATGTCCATGGACATTATGACCAATTAATTTTAAGGTCCATGAACGAAATAGACATAATGTCCATGGACCTAATGTCTGAATTGAATTTTTTTTTTCATTTTCAGTAAGAGATAGGTATGGGGGGGCATGCTGACCCCCTGTAACCCCCCTGCTTTGACGCACTATAGGATTTGGAGAATACTTATTTTATTTAATTTTTTATTTTTATTTTTTAATACATATATAACAAAAAGTGCTTTGTTCTAAGTATCTGCAATTCTGCATATTATTTTTGAAAACTAAGAATACTTTTTCCTTAACACAAGGCAGTGAACACTATTTTCAGATGCAACCTAATATATCTTTAAAACAAACAAATTTCAACTACAAAGTCATAATTATTGTCTATCCCAAGTGTCTCCTTGCTCAGTACAAAAAACCAATGCCTCCAACTATTTTTTGTATCTAAAAGTAACGTACATTGCAAATTTTAATTTAATTTCGAAAAAAATCTTTAATCTTGCATATAAACTGCGTGCCAGTTTATTTTTTGTATTCAATTATATCAACATAATCATCTAATTTAAATTGTTTTATCAGCGTCAATAGCAATTTAAAAATGAAGAGCGCGCTCATGCTTTTTAGCTGTTTTTTAACAAAATTCTATATACACATTACTTACCAATCGCTATCTGGATCTGCATTGCCATCTGCCACTTCGGATTCCCTGGATGTGTCCATAAACAAAAACAAAATTAGCCGACCTCATTTCAGTGCAAATATTTTATACGCTTTGAATTATTATTATTCCTATTGTCTTGTTATATCATATTAAATGTATCTAGGGAATATTCGTGTCTAATATATATCACAAATGTATTTATATGCAATTTGTGGTGGATCAGAACTTTGAAATTTTTTTTTAGAATTTTATTCTATAGCTTCTATATATGTTGGTGCATCTTACTCATAGAGAAGAGAAGGACGGTGTGGTTTTTTGAAAATATTATTTCAATAGAAATATCTTTGTTTGGATATGGAAGATCAAACAGTATTTCAATTAAAATCTATTCTCTGCACATTCGAAAATTGCTTTTATTGTAGTATTCTGCATTATTCAATAAGTTAATTATACATTTCTATTGACTGAAGCAGATTTTGATACCATTGATATTGACAAGCTGTTTATTTATTTCAAATAGGTATCTATAAACAAAATCTGGGTGGTTGGATGGTGTTGATTTGATTTAGCAAACGTGCATGGCTAATTTAACTACATATTCTGTTGTCAGTGTTTGAAACTGTTTGAACAGCATGTGTGTAGGTGCCTTGGGATTGATGGAAGTATTTTTAAATTTACGAGCGCAAGAGATTTGTTGGATTTTAAAATCTTGACAATTCCATAAAAAATACAATGTTTCTCTACAGCAGAATGCTATAGTTGGAAACATTTTGAATAGAACAGAGTAGAATAGTCCTGCACGGTCTTAGTCTTTGTCGTAACTGTAGTTGTCCAGAAAATGAAGCAGATCGCCCAAAAAAATAAAGTAGAAAAGCTAAATATGAAAACAAAAATTAAAACAAAAATGAAATTTATTTTCATATTTAATACTAGCTAACCCACCCGGAGTTGCTCAGGTGTACCATCGTTTACTAGATTCCACATCCTATCACATCCAAGTATACATATTTTAAATCTACCAAGCTAACATATTAATACAACACACATGATATAAATACAGGAGAAAAATGTATGTCCACAATAGCGCCACCTTTCGGGTCAACATTTTGCCAAATCGTTCTAAAAATAAGAAGTTTTGTAAAAGACCACAGCGTCACCTAAGGGGTATTTAATTAGCCTAACTACTTACAAAGTCAGCTATCTGCTAAATAGGTCTAGCCATTTCCAAGATTAAGTGGAAAAAGCATCCATAGACAAAACGTGACTTTTACGATTTGCAAAAATAAATCAATACAATACATCTTAAATAAAATTTGTATTGTTTCATAAAAACAAGTTAAACGAAGTAGAAATAAGTTGCTACGTAGCAGATAAGCAGATGCATACAAAACCAATAATTGAAGTAAATCTACTACATATGAAGTAAATTGGCAGCCCTGGAGAGCCTAGTGGCACTGTAAAATCTGAAATATTTCCCAAGAGATTGCATGATAGTTCCTAAATTGCCACGAATGGAAATCAACTTTGTTGTAAAAGAAAGATCAAACACAGGAATTATTCAAATATTTTAAAACCCATGAATCCCACAGGGGGCGGTAGAGCAAAGTAGTAACTAGTAAATAGGATTGTTGTTGTTTTTTTTATAACTTTGTTGTCAATTTAGTAATTTACTTTTAATAAATAAATCCTACACAATAGAACTAAATTTGAAAAAAGCTTATTGCTATAATATGCATTTCTCTAAAACAAAGATAGAGGCGTAATAGTTGGACTAACTCTCTTTTGAATGAAAAAGAGTTATCCTACGCCAGGGCAGTCAATTTACTTAATATGTAGATGTAGTAGATCTACTCCATTGATTTATTTTTATGCATCTACTACGTAGCAACTTATTTGTACTTCGTTTAACTTGCTTTTTTTAACGATATAAATTTAATTTTAAATATGTTGTATTGATTTATTTTTGCAAATCAAAAACGGCACTTTTTATGTTTGTTCCATCTAATATCAGAAATGGCTTAACCTATTAAGCAGATAGCTGACGCTGTAAGGAGTAACAAAGTGCCTGTCGGGTGAGTTTGTGGACAGGTAGGGTGAGAGGCGAAGGGAGCAGATACTCATATTGAATACATACTGAATTTTCTCTGGATAGTATAGTTCCATTTCTATACTGTTCCATTTTTCTATTCTTAAGTTTGAAGGTGTAAAAGAGGTTATCACAACAGAATGTAGACACAGCTGATGTGCTTTCAATCGATTGAAAAACCACCGTATGGACAGGCAATAAGGCTAATATAATTACCCCTTAGAAGGCGCTGAAGTCTTTTACGAAACTTCTTAGACATCAGAGCAACGCCGGGTGGGCGAGCTAGTATTAGATAAGATGAAAATAAATTATTACTTTTTTGTTATATTTTTTGTTTTAATTATCTGTTACATATTTTGTAAATCTACTTTGTTTTTTTGGGTTATATGCCTCATTTTCTAAACTCATCATTCCCATCTCTGCCTACGACTATTTAAATAGAGTTTTGGTTGCCACTTGTTTTGTTCTTTATTTGTAATAATCTCTATCTCTCTACATATGTATGTAGTAGAAATCTGAAAATTGGTAAAAAAAAAAAGAAGAATTTGACGTCCGCCCATAAGAAAATCTCGAAAATAAACAATTTTTTTGACGCCACAGCTCCTTAAGGAGCCAAGGCCTAGTGACTTATACTCTCAACCATTCCTGTGTGTGTGTTTTGTGAATCTGTAAGAATGGAAGCGACATACCAATCCTACCACCGAGTCCTAACGAGTTCTTCGAGACAAATTTTGTCAGTTCCTCGCAAGAGGCAGTACCCAGTGTCCACGCGACACTACACCTCAAAATTGGCGGATTAAAAAAAATGATAACATAAAAAAAACTAACTTTGGAATGGAGAGAAATATAGACGACAATGAAAAAATTAAGATACAAATATTATAAAGTTATTTAATGGTAAGACAGTAAGACACACATTTTTTTCTTCGTCAGTCTCCTTCCCGTTTGAACTATCAATAGAATTAGTCTCTATAAAAATAATTGTAAGGACAAAAGCCTTGTATAAATTCCACCAAAAAGTTCATCTTCTGTTTATGGTGAACTTTCCATGGCAATAGATTTTATTATTGAATTATCCTGCTCGGATAGCAATATTTTACTTTTAGGTGATTTTAATTTACCTAACATAGATTGGATTCCTTCTGAAGATGAATCCTACTTAGAACCTTCATTATCTTCTTCACAAATGGAACTTTCTTTTCTTGATAAAATTATTTCCACTGACTTACAGCAAATATCTGAAGATTTGATAAGTTCTGGAATAGATAATGTATTAGATCCTTCTATTCAGAACACAATATACCTTTTCGCAAACTAGCTATAACCATATCCCTATACTGCAGAGTACAGTGCTTGACCTTCTTTCTTCGTTAAACGATGATTGTTCAGCTGGTCCCCCAATAGTATTAAAAAAGTATAAGCATTCTGTAGTTCAACCCCTCAAGTGTATGTTTGAGCTTTTACTTAAAGCAGGAAAATTTCCAAGTACATGGAAAAAGAACTTTCTTACTCCTATATTCAAGAAAGGAGATAAGGCAGACATTGCAAACTATAGGCCCATTTCTATATTACCATGCATTCCAAAACTTTTTGAACAAGTTGTCTGTGAGAGTATGGTATTTTTTAGTAAAAATCATAGATCAACTGTTACAAATCTTCTAACATTCTCCTACAAATGTTCAAATGCACTAGCTTTTGCTTTTCTTCCTTATTTTTTAACTTGGATCAAATCATACCTAGAGAATAGATACTACCAAGTAAAATTTAGAAATTGTCTTTCAGACCCCTTCGTGGCCCACTCTGGCGTACCTCAAGGAAGCCACCTTGGTCTTTTACTATTCATTTTGATGTTACTTAATGCATACAATCAAGTGACATTCTTATATTCGCTGATGACATGAAGATATTGAAGACAAAGTCTAGCGATGACCGCAGTCTTCTGCAGGCAGATATTGATAGCTTTATTATTTGGTGCAGAGAAACGTATCGTTAGTGCATTCGATTATCATATTTTCAGCACAAACTCTGTCGCGCCTTTAGTTTTAAGGATTTGGGTGTCCATTTTACCTGAATTTACTCAACACGTTAATTGTATGGTGAATAAAGCTAGCTCTATGCTAGGATTCATAAAACGCTAGGCAAAGGAATTTAGTGATCCATATTTGACTCTTTCCTTGTACAATTGCTACGTACGCCCCCACCTTGAGTATGCTTCACAGGTATGGACTCCTTATTACCTAATTCATAAGAACCTTATTGAAACAATCCCACACAATTTCATTCGTTTTGCCCTTAAAGGTCTACCTTGGAACGATCCATTCAATCTGCCACCATATGAACAGCGAATCCAGCTTCTGCAGATGCAAACCCTTCACCAAAGGCGTGTTAATAACGATTTAATATTTTTTCATCAACTTAGCCTGTATTTGGTTAAATTACCGTGGAGGATGTTATCACCTGCGTAGATCGGAACTTCTCCATGTTGACTTTAATACATGAAGCTCTAAACCGTATGAGCAGACTTTTTAATCTAAACGCTTCTTCTATAGACTTTAACTTAAGTAAAGTGGGATTAAAATCTTTATTTTGAACTAGTGCTCCACTAACGTGATTGTTTTGTTTAATGTTTTCTTGTACGCATATACATAACTGGCATGATTACATTTTAGTTAGTTTTTGTATTTTGTGCATGTGTTAGGCTATCATTATTTTATTTTATTTTAATTTTACTAACAACTAACACATGCACTTATGATGAGCCTCTGATTGTAGTAAAAAGCCCGATCTAAGCTTACTACATCAAGGAATCTGAAGTGTAGAAATTAGATTTATTTATTTATACCAAAGAAAAAATACATTTAACTTATAGTTGGTATTACTCTTTGAATTTTGAAAATTTCCTCTTTTTTCTATTTACATTATGGACCACCAAAAGGGTGTGACCGATTTTGTTGAAATGTTCATATCCATAGTTTTAAATCTGAAATTCTCGAATGCTCTTTGATATTATATTTTTACTTGCGATTATAGAGACAGCAAGTTTAGGATTCGTAAGTATTAAAAAAATTGAGATAACAATCAAACATGACATTACGATCAAAGAGAAGTCTAAAAAAGTCATTGGCAAAAAATCTCCGTCTGTCTGTCTGTCTGTCTTTTTGTCTGTTAGGGTGTATATATCGATCTGCAGCCTTAACGGGTTAAGCGATTGCTTTTATATTTGGTATGTGTGTTTATTTTGGCAATTCTCAGAGGGGAAATTGAAATTTTATTTTTAGGGCTAAAAATGACGGTACTTGCCATACAACCGTTTAGGAAAAGCTTATTTTTCTCGAAAACGGCTCCAACGATTTTGATGAAATTGTTTGAAATTTTTTTTCTTGGTATTGGCTATCATTTGATCAGAATCACATATATGGAAAAAGTCTATTAACGGCACCTTTCATATAACGTTTTTTTTTTTAATTTTGGCTTTTCTCGGTAACGGTTCCTTGGATTTCTGTCAAATTTTATATTTGAGAAGATCTAAGTAGCCAAATTAATTCTGCATATCAAAATTTTGAATAACTTTTTTTTATAATAAAAATTATTTTTTGGAACTTTTTTTTTTTTTTTTTTGAAAAATAATTTAAATTTTATAATCACATGTTAATTAAGAAATTTCATAAAATCTTTGTTATTTAAGTATTGTGGGGTTGATACTTTTCATAGGTTCAAACTGTGTTATTTTGTTATTGCCAAATGGCAGGTGTTTTTCTTACAAATTTCTCAGAACCATTTGCTCGTCTCTAATAGAAATTTCACTTTAAGGTCAACTGGACCTTAAACGGTCCCAAAACGGTGTGTAAATGACAACTTACCAGAAAACAAAGGTAAACAAAATTGTTATGAAAGCATGACCGTACATTTTTAATTCCTCTTTCACAAAACGTTGAACTGGAAAAAATGGGAACGAAAAAAGTATCAAATCACCACAATAAGAGATCTTAAACATATTTGTTATGTACAGTATTATTTTGACCGCAATTGTATTTGTATATTTACATATTAAGGCTGTACAGAAACAGACTGGATGCAACTCCAGACCTTCGGATCCAGTTGTCGAACATAAAACCTAATTTAAAGGATATTTTAAGTAAATATGTAAAATAAATCATTCTTCACATTTTTTTTTATTTATAATTTGTACACGCTAAGAGGATTTGGGAAAGAAGGAGAAGGTTTAATAGGAGTTGCCGATGCACCTTGGTTTTGAACTTCTGAACATCATAATGAGAGGGGAAAACGTAGTTAGGCAAACAAATCCACATTCGAGTTGTACGGTTGAAGAACGAATCGCTGTGCTTGAATGTACGACCGAAATTGGGTTCAAGAGTAAATTTGTGGACATTTCTGCAAGCGCGAGTATTACGGTGAAACTGTTGAAGGGGAGGAAAGCAGCTGGCTATTTCTCTAGAATATTGACCGTAGAAATGACTGTGGAAAAGAAAGAAACATGAAACATTCCGTCGATATTCAAGTGACGTGAATGTTCTTATGATGATATCATGAGTTTTATTCTAGTCTTGGACGAATGTATGATTTGTAGATAGTAGCCAGATCAAAAGGGGAAAAGAATTTCTTACATCTTCGGAGGAAGCTCAAAAATCTTGCGGCATTTTTGGCAATATCATAAATATTATCATCCCATAAGAGGTGACTGGTGATGCTCATACCGAGAATTTCCAGATGATCAACTTCCATAATGTAAGTACCACTCATGGATAAAGGCAAGGGAGGGGTATTAGTTGCCGTTAAAGATCCACATCCGAAGACCGCGGTTGTTACTCCAAAAATGAATATGAAAAGCTGAGTGCACTGCCATCAGCAAAGGAGTTTAGTGGATTAGAAGTTTCAGACATGAGATCATTTATAAAAATGAGAAAGAGAGTCGGAGACAGAACGGAGCCCTGGGGCACATCAGCATTTATTTTGAAGATATCAGATTTGAACCCATCCAACACAACTTGTATTGAACGGTCCGAAAGGTAATTTCTAATCCAGCGAAGAAAAGAAACATCGAAACCGAAAGAATGCATTTTCGATAAAAGAGCCTGGTGCCGGACTCTATAAAATGCTTTAGAAATATCGACTGCAATAATCTTACTTTCTCCGAAACGATGTAGAGATTTCTTCCACTGTTCGGTGAGATAAGTCATTATATCGCCAGTGGACCTATTGCTACGAAAGCCATACTGTTATTCATTTAGAAGCTTTCGTTCCTCAGGATATTTCTTGATTTTATAATTAATAAGTGTTTCTATGACCTTGGAAAAAATGGACATAAGTGCAATCGTTCGATAATTTGCGGAGGAGGACGATTCGCCTTTTTTAGGTATGGGCTGGGCAAAAGCTGTCTTCCATTCCTCGGAACAAGCCCTGAAGAGTAGGATAGATAGAACAGCTTACGCAGTGGCTTTGCCAACGTAGAAGAACAACTCTTCAGAACATGTATTTATGTACGTCAAGATCTTTTAAAACTCTAGCGATAACGATTTCAGTGCGAGGATACGGGTAAACAATTTTTTGAATGGAGTTCGACAGGGAATCGAATTCGAGAGAGGTTGAGAGTCTGTCTAGATTTGGGCTTCGACAAAGGAAACAAGTGTGAATGATGTCCTTATTTATGGTGAATTTAAACCACATAAAATTAAAAAGGAGTTAGTACAAGGACCATATTGTGGCAACATCATTCCTAAAATAGACAATAAGACCGTGTTTGGAAAAAATAATGGTACAGGATAAATTCCGACGGATCGGAAGCCTCTCCTACTGGAGTTTCACTCAGCGCCAAAACAGCTGGTCTGTATAAAACAGTGTGGTAGTACACAGCCAGAAAAATTGGTTCCTTACCCCCGAATGTTAGAATAGTCAACTCTGAAATCACCTTCCATCATAAAATAAAAAAATAAAAAATCCGAAACAGACGATATACTTAGAGAAAAAAAACACATTAAAAAGTTCAACAAATTTTTTGTTGCAGAATAATTTTTTTTATAAAACTTAAAACACTTCTCTTTTCATTAAATTTGTTGTTTTTGTTTTCTTGTCAAACATAAACATATCAAAACCACAAATTACAACAATCCAATATAGCTTGCCTTAGATAAAATCATATTTAACTTGAATGAAAGTATTTGGCAGTCTTAGGTTAAAGTCGGGTGATATGGCAATCTTTTAATAAAAAGTGAATAACATAAATATATATCATTCAATCTTACGTACGCTTTTGACGTATTCCGTTGAAATCGCCATAGCCAGTGACATACAATATATACAACCGGAGAAAAAACAATTTCAAAGTTTCTATTTCAATAGTTCCTAGTTCACTTTATTTTCCCCGTATGAAAAAAAATGTATGGTGTCTAAACTGTCTACATACCCTTAAACGAACGAGCTGATCTCTTCTGTCTTGTCGTTGCCATGATTGGCGGTAAAATGGCCACTTCCGCCATTGTGATACCTCATTGGGGCAACGAACTAATGGGGTATCAAATGAAAGCTTAGACCATCTTCATTAAAACAAACTTAACATGGGTCCGACCGCTTTTTACAATATTTATTTGTTTGATATTGACTAAAGAAAATTTGAAGAAATGTACAGTACTTTTTTTTGGAAAAACGTGGTCGTACGCATGTTTGACCCATGTTAAGATTATGCGACCAGCAGATTAGATGTAGATGGTCTAAGCTTTTATTTGATACCCCATTTGTTCATTAACTCGATCCCAATGAGGTAATCCTGCACCAAAAACGCAACCGGAAGTGGTCATTTTACCGCCAAAGGGACAAGAAAAAGTTTGTCCGACCAACGGTTTTGTACATTTTATGTAATTTGCCATATATTTATGGCACAATTTTCTATTGACTCGATAAGGTAGGTATTCCTACGGCCGCGGCCGCCTCCCCTACTTTTAGATTTGCTTGGAATTTTCAATGAACTGAACTATATTAAACTAAAATGAACGTACCAATTTCGTAACACAATTTGAACTAAATTGATCGATCACTCAAATGAACTAACTTGCCCAACTCTAATTTCAAATTCATTAATTGTTACCCGTCTAAGTCGAAGTGTCGGGCCAGCCTTCGGGCGTTTTTAACCTGAAGATTCCAAGAACCTTAACTCATTATTCAATTAACGGTGTTTCTGTTATGATAATGTAGGGTTCCGTGGCCGAAACAAATTGGAAACCTGTCTTCTAAGGCGTAACTTAGGCTATTTTTATTACCTACTAGGTAGAGCTATGGCATTTTTTTTTCTAAAAATTCGTATTTACGGATCAATTTTGACGGGCATTCAACAGCTGATAGGTGATAGCTGATATTATAAGCAGTATCTTAAAAGGCATAGAATGGAATGGAAAAATGCTTAGCTTGAATTCTATTTCTGACCTTGAATCATTAAAAAATCAAAAATAAAAAACAAAAAAAAAACATAACCTAAACAAGTCCACATTCTTTCTCTGAGAATCTGAGTGTGAAGTTTTTAAGAAATTTATTATTTTTTGTTTACCTTTAAGAACTCGTATAACATCCTTTCTTAATTTCCCAACATTAGGAAAGTATTTAGTGTTAATAATAAATAGTATTTCATTAAAAAAATTATTAGTAAGTAAAATAGTAGACACAAACACATTTGACTAAAGAAACAAAGAACTATAATATTAAATTATACTTTCATGCTACTATTACCTTAAGATTAGGTAAACGTTCATTCTTACTAGGAGAAAGTAGGTAGAAACACTAAGATAAGTTTCAAGATCCAATAAGATACACTGTTTTACTTCCTACCAAAACACCTAGAGCTCTTTTACGTTTATACATCATTACAAAATGCCAACAAAATTACTAAATTCTTACAATGAATTAGTGGAATTTATTAGTATATATATTATGTAGAAAAAAAATTAGTATATCAAGAAAACAACACAGTTAAAAGATGTTTTACAAAAAATACGTATTCCGAAACCCATTTAAGAAAATTATCATTTTTCGATTATAACAGCTGCAAGGAAGAGGAAGAGTTAGTCGCTTTTAAATACATCAACTCGAATACACACTGATTTTAGTTTAAGTTAGTTGGCACATAAATAATTAATTAAATAATAATGCTACGTTGCATAATATTAAACACAGAAAAAGATTAATATTTGGGCACCGTTCCTTTTTATTCTTCTCAAGGAGCAATAGTATAGCATAACGGCTCTAAGGTTTCGCCAACCCTGTACACCCTTGGTGTAGGACGAGGTGCTAGGACGATGAGAACTAGATTGGTTCTCAGTAGCAGCTGGTGGGTTGATGTTGGTTTCAGAGTAATATTGTTGGTAGTGGGGCTCTTGGTTAAGCCTGTCTCTTTCTGTGGAGTCAGGTCTTGAGTTTCGGATAGCATTTGTTTTCTGAAGCTCTGTGTGTCGTTTGACTGAATTGTAATTGACTGTGTCGTTAGCTTGAGAACATGTGGATGATGAGGGTGAACCTAGTGTCTTAACCGGTGGCTGACGGTGATTTGACTTACGCAATTTTCTTTTCCTAAATTACAATTATTAGGTATAATGTAAGATAATATATAAACAAGGAAAAAGATTGTTTAGAAAATAATTTTTTTTTTCAAATTTAAAATTTAAAATAAAAATATTGTTCAATATATATATATATGTATGTATAGATATATCAAAGGTTTAACGAATTGAATGCGTTTTTATGTACAAAAAAGGGTTTGTCAAATGTTTGTTTCTTTATCCCCTTTGTTTTGTATTTACAATTTTATAAAATTTTGAATTTAAACTCACCTTTGGCATGGACTTTTGGTGTCTGGTGAAATGAAGGTATTACTGCTATCGTTATCTTCTTTGGGGGGAGAACTTTCGCATGTATTTAGCTCGTTAGGAGAGCCGACTGTAAAAGTTGGACTGACATTATCTTCGATAGCGCTGTCATCTCTATTTGATTCGCACTGTGAAGTCTTCATCTGTAATTGAAATTGATGATTTGTTAATAAAAAAATCCTTGTTTTCAGCAAAACACAGTTGAAGTATTGGTCTAAGAGTAATCCACTTTAATCCAAAACAAGGTAAATTAAATACAAAGAAAATTGTGTTTATTTACATATAAAGTTTTATAACTAAATACATATATAATTGTTCGGTCGTTTCTTAGATCAAGATCAAAAATTATCAAAAATCACTTTTAACGTAGTAATCCGACAACTAGATGACTTAAGGTAACCCTGAACTTGTATTGGCTGTTCTTTCGCTAGAAACTTTTTTATATCGAACATAGTTTTTCACTCAAGTCTAGTGGACTCTGGAGAGGTCAGAAAAATGGGGGTTTAGGTGGAAAAGGGTAAGAACTGAATGAAACTTTGGGATGTAGCTCAAATATGGTTAATTAATATTTTCTCAAGTTTTTGACTTTTAGTATCCGTGCAAAAAGAGAAGGGGGGGGGGGGAGTGAAAGCTGCAAATTGAAATGCAAGGGAAAACTATTACAAATTCGTGTTGTGCGGCTAAAAAAAAGAATCCCTATATTTCACGGTACGTCCGAAATTGGGCTCAAGGGTTAACTGATGAGCATTCCTTGCGAGACGAGTATTACGGGAGAAATTTGTATGGGGAGGAATGCAACTGGCTATTTCAAGTGAACATTTTTAATAAAAGAAACTATAACATAAGGAAAGAAACACTGCGACGGAAGCAATTGTTTCCGAGACAGTTCTATTTCCTATCAATCTTGACGCTCTGTTTTGTGTTCTATCGAGTAGGTGTAGCGATGTTTGAGAATCACCTGGCCAGAGGTGGAATTTATACTCGAGTCTTGGCTGTATACACGCTTTATAAATTGTAGCTAGATCAGAAAGGGAAAATACTGTGATGTGGCAACAAGTTTAGATTTTCGGAGGATACATTTTTAAATTAACGCCATCTGTTGGATTCATTGTGTACAACAACCAACATTCATTGTGTACAACAACCACCATTTATTGTGTACAACAACCATGCCCCTAGAAGTATGCTACATATTTGCAATATGCTTTAACTGAGTACTAAATCGAACTTGAAGTACTAATTCGAGACTCGAATTAGTTCCGAAAGCTTAGATTGTGCCAGAACCAGACAGAAGCTTCCAGAAGCTTGTAAACTTGTATAAATACAAGAGTAGATTGCATTGAAAGTTGAGTTTATTTTCGAAAGTGGAATTGTTAACAACTGGAAACGTTAGTAAAAAGTGATTGAATTGAGATTGAATAAAAAGTGTTGAATTATAAAAACGTATTTGAATTGTGAATAAGTGAAATAAGTTAAATTTGGTGTTATTTAAACTGAAAGACGTTGTGTTTCATAAAATAAAGAGATTTGTTTTATTATTTTGGAATTTCGATTGAGTTTTATTTGTCGAAACCCAGGCCAAAATATCACATTGGTGTCAGAAATTGGGGATAAAACTCAGTAAAGTGGTAGAAAATTTCATAGTGACATTTTCTAAAACAGTTTCGGTGACTCATTTAATTGTGAAAGTGGAATTTTCCAGAAACTATTGAACTGATTGTGCTTTAAAACTGTGAATAGCGAATATTTTTGTTAAAAATAGTGTGTAAAAAAAGATTTTCTAGAGAGACATCCAAATAAAACTGACTGTGTTGCGAAAATTGTGTTTCGGTTATATAATGGGTCGTAAATTAGAACAATTGACAACAGTTGAGTTGAAAGAAGAATTAGGAAAACGAAATCTTCAGACTTCGGGGCTGAAAAAGGAACTATTGCTCCGACTTCAGAATGCTATCACTCAGGATGGTGGAGACCCCGATACCATGTTGTTCGATGTTGAAGAACAAGGGAAAGAAAGCACAGTAAGTACAGACGATGAAATACCTGCTTTCATGAAGTTGCTTCTGTCGAAATTCGATGCTCTGGAAAGTTCCTCGAAAGAACAAAAGAATTCGTCAGAAATGCTGCAGAAGCAACTAAGCGAACAGAAGAACTTTCTCGAAAAACAAAAGAACGTTCTCGAAAGAAAATTCGACGAACAACAGAATGAGCAGAAGAATTCGTTGGAAATTCTCCAGCAACAACTAAGCGAACAAAGGAACGTTCTCGAAGACCAAAGGAACGTTCTCGAAAGTAAATTCGACGAACAAAAGAATTCATTAGAAACTCTCCAGAATCAACTAAGCGAAAGACTTCAAATAGTAAATCAGAAATTTGAAGCCAAAATAGAAAGCTTAGAAGAAAAGTTCGGAAAGCAAGTAGAAAGTGTAGAACAACAGTACGAACACCTGGCTAAGGAGGTTGATTCTTTGAAAAAGCAGAAGGTTCGGGAATATTCGAGCGACGGTCCACGAAGAAAGGAAATGCAGCCCCCTGTCTTCGATGGTCAAACATCATGGCCAATTTATAAGAGGCAGTTTGAAGCTGCCGCCTTGACGAACAACTGGGACAACGAAGACAAATCAATTGCTCTTACGCTTGCGCTCAGAGGAACAGCTGCCGAATTGCTGCAGACCATTCCTGAAGACAAACATCATGATTATGATGCCATGGTCAAGGCAATCGAGATGAGGTTTGGCGACGACCACATGCAGCAAGTTTACCGAGTCCAGTTGCGCCGAAGGGTCCAGACAAGAGGTGAAACGCTACAACAATTGCAAGCTGACATCGAGCGCTTGGCCAATTTGTCTTATCCCAATACCAGCAGGGAAATCATAAACGAACTGGCAACCGATGCGTTCACTAATGCCATTGCAGATGGAAAACTACAAATGGCTGTGAGAATGGCAGGTAAGAAAACGCTCGCTGAGGCTTTAGCATTTGCCCTGACAATGGAAGCAGCAGACCAAGCTTCGCAAGGTAGCCATCGCGTCAGGGAAATGGCTACGCTAGAGTGCTCATGTCAACGTGTCGACATTGAAAGACAAAACCCGAACACTGCTCGAGGTCAAATGAGATGCTGGAATTGCAACAAGCTAGGACACCTACAGCGACAATGCAGATCTCCACAGGTAAGCTGCCCACATAGCGCGAGCAAAAGGCCTACTGACAGGGATATCGCTTACCCTACCGGGCATGATTTGGGGATACATCAGTGTGGAAAGCGCGTAAGAACCAACTTTGCAGAGCAGAAGTCGGTTGATGAAATGAACGCCCCCAGGACCATTATCCAAGTTGCGCAAACGAAACGCTGCAACCAGAGTTTGACGGTGGAGACCGTCATCGCCAACAGAAAATGTGTGGCCACTATCGATACGGGTGCCACGCCCTCCATAATTAGAAGAGGCCTTGTCCAGACGTCCTGGCTACACAACACAAGCTGGAACAGTCTGAAGGCAGCTACGGGAGAAGTAGCAAAAGTATACGGAGAGGTACTTCTGAAGATAGGACTGGCAGGGCTGACCTTCGCACATGCATTCTTGGTAGCTGACATATGCGACGACTGCATACTAGGTGTGGATTTTATGAAGGCACATGAAGTAGTCCTAGACTTTCGAATGCAGGTGTTAAGGTATTCAATCGTCGAGATTCCAATGGTGTACGGAAACGAGAATGCTGTAAATCTTCGGACGATCATAAGCAGTGATGAAATTCTCCGGCCATCTTCAGAAAGAGCGCATCCTAGGTGTTTGAACGGTAAGAAGGACGAAAGTATTTCTGTTCAGAGACTAAGGGCTGAACCTGTAAAGGGTTGGACTGCGGAAGAACTTCGTAAGGCACAAAAGGAAGATCCTGACATCGAGCCCATTCTTGTATGGAAGGAATCTATGGATAAGCCGAATGCAAGAGACATCTCCGACAGAAGTCCTACCTTAAAGGCATATTGGGCGCAGTGGGACTCTCTCCATGTAAAAGATGGTGTTTTGTGGAGAAAATGGAAAATGCCGAATGGAAGATCCTTCAAGATGCAGCTTGTGGTGCCACGGTCGAAAGTGCAGGAGATTTTAAGGGAAATGCACGATGAAGAATCCGGCGGGCACTTAGGAATCAACAAGACACGGAAAAAGGTACGGGTACGTTTTTATTGGTTAACTGTAAGAAAAGATGTCGAGAGATGGTGTCGAAAGTGCACCACGTGCAAAGCTGGTAGAGGACCCAAAGTCAAGGCAAGCGCTAAGATGCACCAGAACAAAGTGAGCGCCCCGATTAAAAGGATCGACGAAAAACACCAAAGAACCCAAAGCAATATAAATATTGCGAGAGACCGCCTGAGAACCAGATACGATGCGCGAGCAACAGCACCTGAATTCAATGAGGGAGATCTGGTATGGCTTTATAACCCACATCGCAGAAAGGGAAAATCGCCCAAGCTTCAGCAGGACTGGGAAGGTCCCTACCAAATAGTTACGCGCATTAATGACGTCGTTTTCCGAATCCAACGAGGACCAAGAGCAAAAATGAAAATTGTCCATGTGGATCGACTACATCGTTACCACGGAAACAATGATGATGTGCTTGTTCGGGACGAACAAAACTAAGAGGGGGACAATGTGATGTGGCAACAAGTTTAGATATTCGGAGGATACATTTTGTAAATTAACGCCATCTGTTGGATTCATTGTGTACAACAACCAACATTCATTGTGTACAACAACCACCATTTATTGTGTACAACAACCATGCCCCTAGAAGTATGCTACATATTTGCAATATGCTTTAACTGAGTACTAAATCGAACTTGAAGTACTAATTCGAGACTCGAATTAGTTCCGAAAGCTTAGATTGTGCCAGAACCAGACAGAAGCTTCCAGAAGCTTGTAAACTTGTATAAATACAAGAGTAGATTGCATTGAAAGTTGAGTTTATTTTCGAAAGTGGAATTGTTAACAACTGGAAACGTTAGTAAAAAGTGATTGAATTGAGATTGAATAAAAAGTGTTGAATTATAAAAACGTATTTGAATTGTGAATAAGTGAAATAAGTTAAATTTGGTGTTATTTAAACTGAAAGACGTTGTGTTTTATAAAATAAAGAGATTTGTTTTATTATTTTGGAATTTCGATTGAGTTTTATTTGTTGAAACCCAGGCCAAAATATCACAATACAAACCCAAGCATTTAGCAGCATTTTTGGCGATCTCAAATATACAAATATTCGTCGTTGAAAAACAAACCGAATACTGAAAGCTTTTCGGTTTCTTTAATGCAAGTGCCATTCATGGCGTTGGGGGTATCTTTAGTTTTAACGACAGACAGCATTGAGTATTTCGAAGCATTAAACTTTATACGATTTTATTAATCTGACAATGCTGTGTAAATAAGAGTTTAATGAGTTTGCGATTGCACGTCGGAAAGCGAAGGACGTGAATCGTCGAACGAATATGAAAAGCTGAGAGTAGAGTTGTCAGCAAAACAATTTAGTGGATAAGAAGTAACAGACAGAAGATCATTTATAAAAATGAGGAAAAGAGTCAGGACGGAGCCCTGGGGCACACCAGTTTTGTTTTGTGGGAATCACACTTGAAAACGTCCAATGCAACTTGTATTGAACGGTCCAGAAGAAAGCTTCTAATCCAAGAAACAAGAGTATCATGGAGCCCAAAAATTACGCATTTTCGATAAGAGAGCTTCATGCTAACATATCAAGTGCAATAATCTTACTTGCCTGGGGTTTATACTTCTTACCCTGTTGAAAAAAAGCACGCGTCCCTAGAAGAATCACATTTGTGGCAGCAATGTCACTATTGATGAGGCATAGTTAAAGTTACGGAAGAAATTATTCCGTCCCAGTTGGCTTTCTCGTATTGCCAAACGGTCCTGGTGGGAAATTTTTCTTTAACTGGATGACAAGAAATTTACTGAAAAGACACAATGGTTCGAAATGTCAAATGGAGAATTTACACTAATGGTATATTTATCAGGATTAGAAGTAAGAAACAAGTCAAGAGTATTGGCGGCTTGCCAAGCACATCGATCAGTTAGGTAAGGCTATGTTACACGGGAAAGATCTTGACATACCTTCCTTCGGCTGTTGTCTGACCAGAATAACGGAATTGTGTAGATTGAAATCGCGCGCAATAACTATTTCAGTGCAAAGACAAAGGGATACAATTTCTGAGATGGAATCAGACAGCGCATCAAACTTGTTAAAAGTCGAACAACTGTTAAGATTTCAGCTCATATAGCCATGTTTTTTTATCTTCGGATCTGGATCAGGATTATGTCTTAGCACGTATTACAACAACAATTTGAAATCTTGCTTTCTATCTGGATCTATTTCAAGATCCAAGAATAAGTACTAATTCTGAAAAACAGATGGCCCTATTGTAATGATTATTGAACACAAAATGATCTGGATCTGGATCGTTTTATTTATCGACAAAGATCTATACTAATAATAAAACGCAGTTAATGAATGTATTATGTATGCTTGCGGACAGTGAATTTGAGCCACAAGAAGTTGGAACATTGACCGTATTGGTGAAGGCCTTGGCAAGCAAAATCATTCCTAACATAAACTACGAGACCATGATGGGAAAGAAGTAATGGCGCTGCATTTCTGATTTCTGTCTCTAACCTGAGTTTCATTTAATGCCAAAACAGCTGGCGTGTTTTGCACAGTATCTATAGACATACACATGAAAGAAATTCTTTCGTAAGAAGCGTAGATTTGGAAAGACGAAGAAAAAATCACTTACTTTTTAAAAAAATAATAACACACAAAACACAAATCCGATTAAGTCGAACTGCAAGTGTAGGCCCGAATTAATTTATGTAATAGCAAACTAAACTAAGATTGTTTACATACAACAAAAATAATTCTAAAATACATCACAATAAGAAAAATCAGATAACATGCCTGCAGTGTAAAGTAGTTAATGACAGTTATGCACAAGGTGATAAGGATAGAGGAGGGTTCTGCTTCTCGAGCGGTAAATTTATAAATGCAGACCCTTGAAGTTACTATTTCGACTGACGGAAGTCAGAATTATAACGCACCCTCGCGCTGCCTCTAGTAACAAATAAGAATTAAGAGTTATTAAGAATGGATACAAGTTTGGTTAATTTATAGGAGGGCTACTCCTTCAGGTAGGTAAGAGGTTGGTGGTTACCTCTCCCGTCTAAAAAAGAATATCAGAAGCTGCCAATTTACTTCATATGTAGTAGATCTACTTTATTTATTTATTCTTATGCATTTGCTAAATAGCAACTTATTTCTACTTCATTTTACTAGTTTTTATGAAATTATAAAAAATTCATATAAAATGTGTTGTATTGTCACTTTTTGTCTCTGGATGTTTATTCTCGCTAATCTCGGAAATGGCAGGACCTATTCAGCAGATAGTTGACGTTGTATGGAGTAACTTAGGCTAGGCGCTGGGGTTTTTATGAATCTTCTTATTTTTGGAAGGATTTGGCAAAATGTTGACTCGTAAGTTGGCGCTATGGTGCAGATATATCTACGAAAATGTAGTTTTCCCTGTATACCTTTATAATTTCCATTTCAACAATATTATATTTAAATGGCTTGGCTGATTGAAAAAAATGTGTGTTGTATTAACATGTTAAGCTTGGTAGATTTAAGATATACTACTTGGATGTGATAGGAAGTACTGTTATTGGGATCCTGAAAACGATGGTACACTTGAGCAATGCTGGTTGCATCAGCTAGTATTAAATAAAATGAAAATATACTTTTTTGTTATAATTTTTGTTTTTAATATCTGCTACATATTTTCAAATCTACTTCGTTTTATTGGGCGATCTGCTTCATTTTCTGGATTCGGCTTTCCCATCCCTGGTTAGAACCCTACAACAAACCTGCATGCAACGAAAAAGGCTAAACAATTTCAGAACTTTCCATGAAACTTGAGTTTACTCTACAGAGCTCGAGCCACACATCAGCTATCCGGTGTCCTGGCCACACATAATTCTGGCATAACATAACATAAAGAATCAGAGGGCTGGAAGATGGTGTTTTGCAGAAAAAAGAATATGACTAATACTAGAGCGTGATAACCTAAAACACCATATGCTCAGATAGGGTACCTAGTCAGCCAAGAAATTAAGCCTATTAATAAGCTTTCATGCAACAAACAAAAGTCTATGCACTTGTCGCGTGCAAGTCAAATTTATTAACATCGGCCTCATAAACGTTCCCGAAACTACCGAGGACACAAAAGAAGACGCATGTATTAAAACTTTGACAGCGCAATCAGCAAGCATCGATGGTTCCATTACGCACGACATAAGAGATAAGAGTCGTCAACAAATAGACGAACAATATGGCTCGGAAACTCTTGATTTACATATATATACGTAAATATTAAATTATTGGGAAATCCCTCGTGCTCTTATTAAAACAAATAATAACTCTAATTTAAATAGAAATTAAAAAAACTTTTTGACGTGATAACGTCTTATAAATCGATGACATACTACATGTACGAAATAACATGACTCAAGTTGATAAGAATCATGACTCACGCTAACCGCGATATTGTGGTTCTTTCAACCAAAATCGATCGCAAGCACCGAGCGAACATGAAAAAGAACATGCGCAAATTCCAAAAATAATTCCACTAAAATTCAAAAAGAACAAGAAGAGAAAAAGAAATACAAAAAAGGCGGAGTTTTGTAAAAGTAGACAGTGGGTGTAGATATTGGTATGTGTGTGTGTGTGTGTGTGTGTGTGTGTGTGTGTGTGTGTGGATTTAACGAGAGCGTTATGAATGTAAGTTAATGAGCTGTATGTTTGTGTTGCTGCCATCAACGTTTTCTTATGACGTTATCACGTAAAATTATCATCCGTAAACCGACTTTACAGACAACCAACTCTTTTTTTTTTTTTTGTGTTACAATCTTAAATATTTGAAGAAAAGAAAGTATTGAAAAGGACAACTGCTCAACGATTACTTTAAAAAAATATAATTTTTCAAAAACAGCAAACATATCAGTATCCTTTAAAAGAAGAAGCCATACAATTTTAAGAATTTTAAAATTCTAATTGTTTTTTATGATAATGTTAACATTATAAAGTTACTTGATTTTGGGATTACTAGGCGACTTAGAACTTAGAAACTATACGAGCCGTCTTTTAAGTATAGGTGTTCTCCCATTGACTCCCGGAGTTTGTAAAGTAATACCATTTTCGCTCGTAAATTGTTCCTGTAAATTTCAGTATTTTTTTCGATTTTTTCACTTAATTTTAGTTTCATAAAAAACTCGTTTAGTTTAATTTTACATTAACTATGTACGACAGAAGCTACACAAACAAGTCGCACTTAACTGAAACACCTGAACTGTTTTACTTTGTTCAGAGTTCAAAAGTCAAATGTTCACTTTTACTCTTGTGACCTGCCAAAAACGACAAGACAAAAAAAATAAACAAAACCCAAAGAATCTCCTGTGTTAATCTCACAGATACATAATATCCATCCCCATGGGTCTGTCTCGATTACAGGGAATTAAGTTATAAAACATCCCATAAAATACCAACAACACGATACCGATGGTTTTGGTAGGTAATGTGCAAATAAAATAAATTAGTAAATCAACTTGCCTAACTCAAACAAATTAATTTATAAACTCACGATAGATGATAGAACATGCACATAAAATTCAAAGTATCTATTGGATACTCTTACCGTAAAAAAGTTATTTGGTGTAGATGCGGATGCTGCTGATGTACTGCCGTAGTTGTGCTGCGAATGATAGCTGTTCGATAGAATTTTCTTATGTGCAGATGCATGTGCGCGATACGCGCTAACACTAAGTTTCATTGTTGAAATGATTTGGATCAGTATTCGAAGTCATCCAATTCCTAGATTTATTTTTTCTTTATATATGTCAGTTCATCGGAATATAAAAATGGTCTCTCAATCTCAATGTAAACAATAAAATTCCTTTGGATTGGAAACTGGAAAGATAGTATGAAAATCAATATAATATTCAAAATATGGTTTCATGGTTTTCTTAGTGTGTGTATTAAATCTGTCCATGTTTATGGGTTACATATTGGTTTGAGTTGGATAGTGAAACCTATGCTCTCTGGGGATAGAAGAAGGACTAACAATGGTAGCATCTGGCACACCAAAGAACCTAAAAGCTAAGAAGTAGGCGAAACATTGTATTTGAACGATCGTATCTTATTATTTATCTTTGTGGTAACTTCTGTTGGGTTAAGCAAAAGTTGATGTATTAGTTGCAAACCCAACCGACGGCGGCGGGAAAATAGAATAAGAAAAGGAACTGTTACTTATAAATATTGTTGAGTTTATCAAAACTTTTATATTAATTGTACAATAGAACAGAACTTAAATTATGACACCCGTTCACCGGCAGAGGGCGGAATACCAACTGACAAAATTAATAATTTAAATCTATCTATGTAATATATAATTTTTTTTACTATATTTATTTATCTCTATACCTATGTACATAAAAATAAATTTAAATTTTGTGTGCGACCTAGTATCTAGAGTCCAGCTGCGTGGATTTTTATTATTATTATTATTAATTTTAAATAACTAAAAGGACCATTTGTAGATGGTTTAGGAACAACAAAGACGAAGTTTTTAACCAATTTGACAACCTGATAGCGACAAGTGTTTTTCCTTAAGGTTTTCGTTCCCAATGAAATTTATTTCATTACTAGTTTTCAAAAAAAAAAAATCAATTACCCACTAGATGTCGCTGGTGTTTTTTTTTTCGAATTTATGGACTGATTTCGACGGGACTTTTATAGGTGGATTGCTAATGTTGTTAGAATTAACTTGGGCTATTTTAAATACCCAACCCATTTAGTGACACTAAGGTATTTTTTTTTTAATTCTAATTTTTATATGGATTTTGACGGGAAGTTCACAGGTAGATAGCTGGTATTTTAAAGAATAACTTAGACTATTTTAATTATCCACCAGGTGGCGCTGAGGTCTTACCGAGGTTTTACCGATAAATTATATTTTTAGACAGACTTTGATGGGATTTTCACAGACAGATTGCTGATGTTGTAAGGAGTAACTAAGACCATTACTCCAAGGTGGTGTTAAGGAGCCCTTTTTTATTCAAATACAAATAATAAAAAAAGTTGACACTGGGCAGGAGATATTGAAGAACGAGTTTTCCCTGTACGTTTGCAATTCGTATGTATCAACAATTTATAGGACTTGAACGTTTTAAAAAAGTCTTTATAATTTAATTTTTCTACAACTCTTAGTAATTTTTTGTGTACGATTGATATTTTTCAAGCTAATCCTTTGTATATACACTAGTACTATCAGAATCAGTATTTGTCTGTCTGTCAATATGTATATAGAGCTGCAGCCAAAAAGGCTTAAGAAATTATTTTTTTTGTTTTTAGGCCTATAAATAACGGTACCTGCCATATGAACGTGTAGGAAAAGCTTATTTTTCTCGGAAACGGCTCCAAGAATTTTTTAAGATTTTTTTGTTGGTATTGGCAATCATTTGATTAGAACCAAATTTACGGGAAAAGTCTATTAACGGTACCTTTCATATAAGGGTTTTTTTAAATTTTTGGCTTTCTCGGTAAAGGCTCTTTGGATTTCTGTCAAATTTTATATTTAAGAAGATCTATGTAGCCAAATTAACTCTGCATATCAATATTTTGAATAACTTTTTTTCCAATTAAAATAAATTTTAGATTTTTTTTCAAAAATCAATATTTTGAAAACTAATAAAAAAAAAATATTTTAAATTTTGTAATCACATGTATATTAATAAATTCTAAAAAAAACTGCATACCAAAATTTAAAAAAAAAATTAAAAAAATTAAAAATAGGATTTTATCAAAACCGATCCTAAAATTTTCGAAATACAGTTTTCACAAATTCATTGTTATTTAAGACGTGTGATGGCGTACTTCATTATTACTACTAAAAACCGTTAAATATTGTGGTTCTTAATACATTTAATAAGTTCAAACTGTGTTATTTTCAAAGCAAATGTTACTTCTTTCTGTCAAAGATCTTGCTTCCCAATGTAATTAGGCACAGAAGAGCAAGTATGTACAACTCAGTAGTGCCCATTTTTTAATTGCGAATTAAGTCGCAATTAGGCGCGCTGAATCGCCAATTGGTGTGGATATGGAATAAGAATAGACAACAAAAGTGTATTAAATACTGGTAAAATATCGGTAAAGGTTCTCGTCTCCACTATTTAGAGTTGTTACGAATCAACCAGGAAGATGGCCAGACGAAAAATGACACCATGAGGCTACTATAAAGAATGTATATAAATACAATGGTGTAGCGCGTCATCGATTTATAAGACTTATATATTACGTCAAAAATAAAATTTAAGAAGAAACTTTGAAATATTATTTTAAAATTATTTGGTTAAAATTCATACTTGAATTGTAAATTGTCAAGTAAAACTTGTATTTACCGGTCCAAAAGATAGCTGCAAACCCAATGAACCAGGGTACCATTGATGCTAAAAGTAAGCATTTTCGATAAGAAAGCCTGATGACAAACTCTATGAAATGCCTTACAAACATCAAGCGCATTAATCTTAGTTTCTCCAAAGCAATGTAAAGAATTGTTCTACCGTACAGTGCTCTTTGCCATGAGATCAAATAGAACGATTGCTTCCAAGCCTCTTACTACCGGTGATAAACATTCGGTCTTTCAGATATTTCTTAATTTCTTAAGGTGACGGTTAGTCAACGTTTCCATGACGTTAGAAAGAAGGGACGTATGTGTTTTGAGTCGTTAGAAAGAGGGGGAGGAGACGTCCCATTTTACCCCAACAAAGTCAATAGAAAATTTAGCCATTAAGTAAAATTAAAATCCAATTAAAAAATGTTAGTAATATTGGCTCGATATACTTTTTGTTGGTTAGAATTAGAAGTTTAAGAAAAATATAAAAGTCTAAACGCAGTATTAATCCGTATTTCGAGTATTTCGAGAATTTAAGAACGGTTTTGGTAAAATCCTGTTTTTTATTTTTAGTTTTTGAAATGCATTTTGGTATGCATTTTTTTAGAGTTTATTAATATACAGATGATCATACAATTTAAATTTTTCTTTTAATAGTTTTAAAAATATTGCATTTTCAAAAAAAAAATCTAATATTAATTTTAAATAAAAAAATTAAATTACTCAAAATATTGGTATGCAGAATTAATTTCACTTCATAGATCTTCTTAAATATAAACTTTTAATGAAATCCAGTGAGCAGTTACCGAGAACGCCGAAATTTAAAAAAAACCGTTATATGAAATGAATTTTTTGGGAAATTTGGATTTAAAGGTATTCACTTTAGTCGTGTAGGCTGTAGATCAATATACATACAGAGGGACAGATAGACTGACAGACTGACTGATAGACAGACATTTTTTGTAACTAACTTTTTTAGGTTTCTCTATGATCGCAATGTCATGTTTGATTGTTATCTCAATTTTGTTTATATTCACGAATCCTAAATTTTGCGTTTTTTACTTGCGATTATATGTTCTATATTATCGGAAGTAAAAAATCGCAAATTCTAAATTCTGTTGTTCTTTCTGTCGATGATTTGTCCAATTATGGGGAATTGATTGAGAGTCGGTAAAAGAGGTTTTTCATAAAAAAAAAACTGTGCGGTTTATGTATATTTGTGAATAGTTTTTCACTTCTCGACGAATTCTGAGAAGAAAATTTTGCTACTTGATTTGAATGCAGTACCTATGTTCTGTAACTATCGCATTAAAATAATTTGTCGAGAAACGTTAAAAAATGAAACAGAACGCAACGCACAAAGTAGACAAACTTTATCAACAGACAAATGTTATCCGTTTGAGAGAATAACTCAAATTCTAAGCATTATAATAGTTGATATTTAATAACCGAATTCAGTTTATATTCTATGGAAAATTCTACAAAAAAAATACTTTTAGAGAGGTATAGAAATTATATAATTTGTTCGAAGCTCTACACTAATTTAAATTTTGTTCGAAGTGTAAAAATCTGATTTTTATTATTTTTGTCTCAAGAATAATCCTCTCCGTCTAAGGATTGAAATGTGTAGCAACGCAAAGTAGTTATTAAGACACCCCGGACGCAACGGATTATATGGATATGGATGGCTCTTAAAACAAATATAGGCTGACGCTTCGTTTTTGACATTCTTGGTTTCTTAAGATGATTCTGACTTCATACCGAGAAGCAAAATTCTTTTCTCATAAATGGCCCAGTTGTGTTAATGGAATGGTTTCAGAATTATTCCAAACCGTCCAATGAAAAATGTTCTTAGAAAGTAGAAACCACCCTTTGCTCTGGACGAATATCTCTAGCAGAAAGTGACGTGCACGACTACAAAATTTAGTCTGACATCAAAAATAAGAAGTGTTTTCGACAAAACTTTTCTACGACTCAAACCTATTATTCACTTTAAACAAATTTTTCCAAAAAAACAAACAATAACTTAAATAATACATAAATAATAAAATACCGTAACTGCAACCTTGAGAAACACCAACAACCCTAAAGTTATCAGAGAATTTCTTTATAAAGTCATTAATTTCCCCCAAAATATTTGTAGTTAAATCGGTTTTGGTGTTTCTACACACACTTTAGATTAATGTAAAGCACATTCCAAGCTATAAAACACAAACCAACATACAAATGTACAAACAGTATACAAACCCTTAGTAAGACAATACAATAAATAACTCGTAAAAAGGTTTGACCTTGGGTGCCAAAAAGTACTCCCATTAAGATTTATACTGATGGTGCTAGATTTAGACACTCAGGTGTTAGGCTTCAGGCAATAAATGCTAATTGTGAAAAGAAACAAACATTTAGCTGGCCCGTGGGAAAGTGACTCCTTCCTGCAGTTATTTCAAAAGTCACTTTAAATGACTGCCCTTGTTAGTTTAAGTTAATGGCCATTGAAAAGTACACCATTGGAATACACCTCGCAGACCTCCAAGGGGATATCAAACCCCCTTTGAATTTAGAAAGGGTACTAAAATGGAATGAGTTAGATGCGTGTGATATGAAAACAGACAACGATGTGCAAAAAAAATCACCTCGATGAAATTTTTATGAAGGGTCTACCGAACTCGCAGGCTACTTGCTGCCATGCTGACGACAGGATAGCTTGGGATTTCGCACATAAGAACAAGTGGAGGGGCAGATTTGAGAATGATCTCCAGAGGGTTGTAAAATGTTCATGTTATACATGAAGTCAAAGGGAGTTTTGTAGGTTTTTATATGCTGGAAGGCTTTTGGATAATGCGGGTTAACAATGGTTATTATTTTTAGTAGGGAATCTTGGTTAATTTATTTATACTAACGACTTAATAAAATGAAAGGATTTAGGGCTGATTTGATTTGACCACCGATAATGTCCATTACTTCTAGTGTAATGTTTAATATAATTTTTGTTTGTCATTTTGTATTGTAGCAATTAATAGATGCTTTAAAACAAATTTTGTGTTTTTTATAAATAGGAAACAGTAAGAGAGACAATTTTAATTGAAGAAGATTGGCAAAACACAAGTCCTTTTGACAAATGTCTGTAATGCACCACAGCAACGTCGCGCCGCTGGGAGAGTCAGTGGGTTCCACGAATCCATGAAAACGGAGTTAAAATCAAAAAGTGTGAAGTGCCGCTCCCCACATAAAATTCACCACACTGGCTGCTACAAATAAAAAACGGAATAAATTACGTGGTGAATTTTATTTTTTCTTTTTCTTTGTTCTTTTTGTGGCCATCTGCCTTTTCTAATTTTGTTGGCTTCTGGTTCAGCCAGTCATTCACTTTTTCATTTTTGCTGAAATCAAACGTATAACTTTGTATAAATTCATTATTTCTTTTTTTGCTGAAACCAAAAGTATGACATTGTTCAAATTAATTCTATCCTTTGCTAAAGAAAAAAATAAAAAGTCTAACCGAGTTTTCCTTTTTTAAATTTCACCTATTATACACAAAGCGTGCAAAATAAAACTAGCCTTCCCCAATATGGGCAATGTTCCAACACGGACTTTAACTTCTTGTGTATCAAATTACCTGTCCGCAAGCATGTCATTCATTAATGTTTTATTTACAGGCGTCCAAATCTCGACATGTAACGAGTTTGATGCGCTGTCTGATTCCATCTAGAAAATTGTTTCCCTTTGTCCTCGCACTGAAATCGTTATTGCGGGCGATTTTAATGTACACAATTCCAATTGCGTCCGCTATTCTGGTCAGACAACACCCGAAGGAAGGTATGTCGAGCTCTTTGCTGGGTTACATCACCTTACCCAACTGATGATCGATGTACCAACGCGTATACCGGATGTTGCTGGGAAAGCCGCCCATACTCTTGACTTGTTTCTTACTTCCCACCCTGATAAATATACCATTAGTGTAACTTCTTCATTTGGCACTTCAGACTATTGTGTCATTTCAGCTAATTTCTCATCCTCCACCCATCCAGTTAAAGAAAAACTTCCCAACAGGACCGTTTGGCAATACGAGAAAACCAACTGGGACGGCCTGAATAGTTTTTTCCGAAACTTTAACTGGTCACTATGATTCTTCGATAGTGACATTGATGCCAGTGCTGAAATGATCACAAATGTGATTCTTCTAGGGATGCATGCTCTTATTTCTAACAGAGTAAAAAGCATCAAGCCTAAAGAAAAGTCTTGGTTTAATTCTGAGTGTAAAGAAGCTATCAGGCTCAAAGAAGTAAGTTTCCGATCCTACAAAGCCAACCCTACAGAGGAAAATAGGAAAAAGCACAAACAAGTAAGGAACTCATGCAACTCCGTTTTTGAAAGAACCAAATGTTTGCATGACCAAAAATTACGGCAAAAAATTCTGCAGTGTCCCAATGGCAGTAAAATTATTTTGTCATTTGTAAAATATATTAAAAACTCCTCAACATCTCATCGACAATAACAAACCAATTGCTTACTCTTCAGAGAAGACAAACTTGCTCGCCGCCCAGCTCCACGCTGCCTAACAGCAACGTTGCCCCTCCTGTACTTGAGAATGTAAATTTTTCCATGGGACAGATTTTTTCCGCACAAAAGTTCTCAAAGATCTCAATATACACAAACTCACTGGCCCGGATACCACCGATTCTTCTGAAGAGGTGTTCTTCCACACTGGCAAAGCCACTGCGTAAGCTTTTCCATCGCTCCTACTCTTCTGGAATCTTTCCTAGAAGATGGAAAACAGCATTTGTCCAGCCTGTCGTGACCCATCCTCCCCCTCCTCCTACCGACCCATAGCACTGACATCCCTTCTTTCTAAGGTCATGGAAACACTGATTAATCGTCAGCTTGAGGAATATCTCGAAGATCGAAAGCTTCTCCATGACCGTCAGTATGGCTTCCGCAGCAACCGTTCCACTGGTGATCTGATGGCATATCTCACCGAACAGTCGAACAAATCTTTACATCGCTTTGGTGAAAGTAATATTATTGCTCTTGATATCTCCAAGGCATTTGATAGAGTTTGGCATAAAGCTCTCTTATCGAAAATGCGTGCTTTTCGGATTGATGATACTCTTATTCGTTGAATTAGAATCTATCTTATGGACCGTTCAATACAAGTTGTATTGGACGGATTCAAATCTGATTTCCACAAAATAAATGCTGGTGTGCCCCAGGGCTCCGTTCTGTCTCCGACTCTTTTCCTCATTTTTATAAATGATCTTCTGTATGTTACTTGTAATCCACTTAACTGCTTTTCTGACGACTCTACCCTCAGCTTTTCATATTCGTTTGATGATTTACGTCCTTCGCCTTCGGACGTACAATTGCAACGGTACCGTATGTCAAGCTCATTAAAATCCGATTTATACAGCATTGTCAAATGGGGTAATAGGAATCGTGTGGAGTTTAATGCTTCGAAAACTCAATGCTGTCTTCTGTCGTTAAAGCTAAGCATACATCCAATGCCATTGTCCATGAATGGCACTTACACCGAAGAAACCGAAAAGCTCTCAGAGATCGCTAAAAATGCTTCTAAGTGCTTAGGTTTTCTTTATCGGTGTAAGTAGTATTTTTCCCCATCTGATCTGGCTACAATTTATAAAGCGTTTATTCGCCCTAAACTCGAGTATAACTCTGGGCAGGTGATTCGCAAACATCGCTTCACCTGCTTGATAGAATAGAAAATCGAGCGTTAAGATTGATAGGAAATAGAACTGCCACTGAAACAATTGCCCCTCATGAACACCGCAATGTTTCATGTCTTTCCCTATTTTATCGTTTCTTTTATAAAACATGTTTACTGGAAGTAGCCAGCTGTATTCCTCCCTTTAAAGTTTCTCCCGTAATTCTCGTCTCGCAAGGAATGCTCATCAGTTCACACTTGAGCACAATTTCGGACGTACCGTGATATATAGGGATTCTTTTTTTAGCCAAACAACACGAATTTGGAAAAGTTTATCCATCGGGATTTTCCCTTGCCATTTTGATCTGCAAACATTCAAAACCAATGTTAATCTACACCTCCTATCTGTCCCCTTCCTATCTTCCTAATCCCCGCGCAGTGTGTTCTACATTAAAAGGGAAACAAATAGTCCCTTGTGTGCGCGTTAATTATAAAAAAAGCAAAAGTCCTTGTGATGATTGGAAGGGTCGGATGACCCAAGTCCGAAGAGGGCGAAATTTACTGCCAGTCCATCGCACCCAATTGTTTGGATTGATAGATAGAATTACTTTTGCCACATACCGGTAGAAAATACAAAACCCATTGTATAAAAAAACCTTTTTGAAGACTAGTCAATAAGTTTGGAGACCCGATGAAAATTACAGCCAGGTTAGACTACCCCAACACAGATGGTTATTTAAAATTTTGGAAATTAACCATTTATTACTTTTACACCTAGTAAGAGAGCAAGCTATCTTTTCGTTAATGACAATGCTAACTACATCGAACCATATATTATTTATTTAATATTATTTTATCTATCGGCACAAAAATTTCAAATGAATTATTTAAAATAATAAAAAAAAATGTTTGCTAACATTTACCTCAAAATATGTTAATCCTAAAGATAATTTTAAACAAAAGACAAATATAAGAAAATCCAAGTTTTACCATTTGCATACCTCTTCAAAAAAATTAAAATTCAATTCTGTAAAACTTTGAAAATTTTATTCTTAACATATGACTTATAAAAACTGAAATAAAAGGAAAGGAATTTCGTTATTGTGTTTAGACCTTTAAACGTGATTCCCTGCAACACTTTCATTTACATTCAGACTTACACGCCTATAGCTACTTACTTATACGCCCTTTTTAAATTTACATTTCACATTTTTATTCTAAGAGATAATTTTGACAAAATACTTGGGGTTCTTCCTAGCCCTGTCAGCTTATAAACAAAATCCCTACCTTCTTTTAAAAACAAACTCCCCTATTATGATTTCTACGAAGAGTGAAATTGTTCCTTTCCAAGGTCGTGTTTTTTATATAAAAATTGCTATTTCATAAATTTAGCTCAGAAGTTTTTTTTTTAATCATACTCAATTTTAAATCATAAATTTACATTTAGAATTTATATTCATATGAAAATAAATGAACACAATTATCCTGAGTTTGGCATAAGGAAATAATTGGGGATTTAAAAAAACTCTTAAAGTAATTTGTGTAAGAATTAGGTACTTTCCCATGATTACTAGTCAGTTAATCGTTTTAATTTCAGATTTTGTAAATGATTTATATAACATAACATATGCAAAGGGTTTGGGTTTAAACTCGGTTCTTGAAGAAGAACCTTTTTTAATGAAAATACATCTATGTAAATGTACGTTAGTATGTATGGAGAAGCTTTCATGCTTTTGTGATTTATATATGAAGATTTTATAAACATCAAGGTGAGCCAAGTGGCACTTGGACTGAGATGACTGGAGATAACCGTTGTCCGTTGTCGTTAAAGACTAAAAAAAAAAAATAAAAAAATGCAGAATGCATCTGTCGAAAAAAAATATTAACGATGCCAAGTTCCCAGCACTATCGTTAAAAGGGAGTTTTACATAGATCATCTTTCTTATAAACCTGGTTTCATACTGGAACCCATGCACGTATTATATATGGACTGCTAGTTGCCTGCCTTAAGTTGGTTCCATTTTAGTCTCAGTTATTTTGGCTACACTAACAGCAAAAAAAAATAAACCTCAATTTTGACATTTCATCCATTAATCCCAGACTTTGACAGCAGGTTTTCCCACGTTGGCATGTTAAAATTTCCATGTCTCCCGTATTATTTAGAATATCCCACAATTAATCCACCTAGTAACAAATACAAAACAACACTCATAGATTTATTGAAATTATTTTTTATAGCTTGGTAAATTACAAGTTCGTAAAATCTTTAGAATCTAAACTAAACCACACAAAAAAAAAAACATTTCAGAAACATATAAAAACCCTGTGTTTTTCTCTCTGGAATGTTTTTTTTAATGTTTCTGAAATGTTTATTTAAGTCTGGAGGCTTCGCGAAACATTTCTGAAATGTCTATTTGTTTCCCCTTCCGAACGCCAACGGAAATCTTTCTTTATTTTCATGCATTTTAGTCTAGTTGACAGGTTTTGTTGTTTTTATTTGTTTGGCAAAAAAATAAACATTTAAGAAATGTTTCAGAAATTTCAGAAATGAAAGGAAAGGGAAAGGAAAAACATTTCGGAAATGTTTTTTTAAACAAATGTTTTTTGGTGTGGCCACACCTTTAGAGTCGTCACAAGGAATAGGTCTTAACCTCTGGCCATTTTGTCAGGATTTTCATTAACTTTTTTCTTTTATCATTATTAATGAACAAATAGTTAGAAGAAAGAAATAAAAAGGAACGTTGGTCTTAAAAGACACATTGCTTTTTAAAATGTAACCAAAGATGTCGCACACTTCTATAAATGGAATTCAAAAGTGTCAGTTATGTTTTACCGGTAAATTCGACTTTTTGAATTTTTAAAAAACTGATGTCGCGAGCTCTATGTCAACATTTTAAGTGGATATTTTTTTTTCCTGAAGTGGCAGTCCATATATAATACGTCCATGCTAATACCTATAAATGAACCACTGCCAGTGTGACCAATTCAATTTTTAAAAACATGCTAAAACTAGCATGTTTTTTGTACTGAAATGTGCTAAAAATCATGCTATTTTTTTTTTTTTAATCAAAACCTATTTAAAATACCGAAATATCAAAAAATAATATAATTTGAATCAAAAGTCTTAAAAGAAAAATTTCTCCCGCAAGAACCATGTATTTTTTCGGAATAAAAAGAGCCGCGATACCAAACTTTACAAATTCTTTAAGTTGTTGAGACATGGAAGAAACAAATTTCCAGCAATACATCATTTCACATCTATGGCTCTGCCACAGAAACCGTAATTTTTTTCAGGATGAGAAGTAGCTTATTTTTCAATACAGCAACTCATAAATCTAACTACCAAATTTCATCCAAATCGGTCGTGTCTTTGAGGCCTGATTGCGGAACAAACATCCAAACATACAAACATTCACATTTTTAATATAAGTAGCATATTTATTTCATAAAAATAACGTATTATATGAAGGCAAAGAATATCACTTTTTTTTTTGGTAATTTTTTATGCTATTTATTGCTATTGACATAGGTACTTTTCAATTAATCTTAAATTTTAAGATAAAGTTTTCACTTAAGAAATAAAAGAATAATAAAAGACAATAGTGACGTCAGGAAATTTCTGTATGCACCATACCAGCATACCTGGTATTTCTGTCTATAATTGTATTTCTCTGTAAAATACAGCTCTTGGAGAACTGGTGTTAACGCAGCGTAAAATAAAAAGTTTCAATACATACGCCATCTATTTTAGAATAGAAGTACGCAACAATCCAAAGTATGGCGTAGTTGTAAAAAAAAAAAAAAAAAAAAACCAATTACTTACATCGTAAATCCTACATACGTTCTGTCATTTTGTGTGATGTGATAAGCAAATGTTTTCTTTGGCCAATTTGCAAAGTTATTGTTAATATTTTTAATAAAATGTGTCCTATTATTTTTCTCGAGTAAATAATTCAATTTGGTTTTGTCGTTCTTGCGTGATGCGCGGTCAGGGGTTTCGGCTTCAATTTTATTATATATAGTGATTTGATGAGACAGGTTCAGTAGTTCGACCCATCTACCAAGTTTTCAAAAACTTTTGAAAACCCATTAACACGGTTGGGTCTGAGGTTTTTCTTGCGTATACATGGCAAAACATCAACAATGTTGATAAACAAGTTGATCCATGTAAACCCCCTAAAGAAAGGCAGACCATCGTTCCCAAGGAGCGGTGCTTTTCTAGATCTACTACTGTTAGACTCAAGACTGACAGTAACTGACTCTGTAGGCCAACAGACAAGAAATTTTTTGCAAACGGTAGAATACGACAGTGACCACTGCGGACTTGCCGCCGTCATACAGCTACCAAATGAGCTTGTAGTGTTGGATGAATTTGTGCCTGCGGGCTCTTACAATTTTAGTAAGGCACGCTGGCTGGCCACGTTTCTCCAACACCCTGACAAGAGAACTCCTCTCTAACGACATTGTGCCTCCAAACGACAGGAATCTATCGAACATAGAGATCGATGAATACCTGCTTCAGGTGGATGGTGTCATAAAACAAACGATGGACAGAGCAATCCCACGATACAAAGAACATAACGCAACTGAAATTTACAAGAATGCGACAATAGACCTTCAGAGAATGACAGACAACAAAAACATACTCCTGACCGCAAGTTCCCTGCTCACCTCGAAGGTCGAACTACTAATGATTTTCGCATCATTAAAGAAAAAGAAGTCAGCAGGAGTCGATGGTATACCCAATATTGTACTACGGCATTTCCCTGAGGAAGCAATAGACATATACACAACACTGTTGAACAACGCGCTCAATAATGCATATTATCAAGTGAGTTCAAAGACAGCTGTTGTACATCCTCCCCCGAAAAAGGGAAAGGATAATTCCAATCCGGCAAATCTCCGGTTGATAAGTCGTCTTGCAAGTATCAGCAAGGTATTCGAAAAAGTTCTCAATAGAGATCTGTCCAAGTGGGAACAAAAATATAATTCCAGACACCCAGGTCGGCTTTAAGGCGGGACATAACAAAATTCATGCCGCGTCTAAGCTAGAAGCTAAGAATCAATGCACGGGTGCCTGTCTGGTTGATTTGGAGATGGCTTTCCGCACCGTATGGTTAGAAGGTCTTTCTCTGACGCTAACAAGATGGGGCACAAGTAAACCACTAAACTTTACGACATGCTTAATGGTAGAAAGTTTGTTGTCAAAAGTGGCAAGAGTTGCAACATCTACCACAACGTTTGATATTAAAAATGGTCTGCACCAGGGAGCGGTGAACTCGCCGATTCTCTTTAGTATTTACACCAGCGATCTCATTGGGAGTCTACCTCATGCAATTGCGTATGCCGACTTTAATTTATTTCTTTAATTGCGTACAGAACAGGTCCAAAAGTTGAAGTCATCAGAATTCTCTTGCAACGTGATTTCGATAAAATTCATCAATACTGTAACGATTGGAAGCTGAAAATTAACTTCCAGAAATTTGAAACTATTCTGTTTAGAACCTCTTTGGCTGGGGCCTCTAGGGATACGAGAAAGAACTAGCGCAAGCTAGTGGTCGCTGGGCCACATGGCCATCAACTCACGAGTAAAGATGTGGTAAAGTGCCTTGGTTTGCCCCGACTAGACGGTTGTTTTAAAGCAGCCGCCTTGATAGCAGGGTGAAAGTGATTGCTACATGGCCCTCATCAGAACGATGATTGCCTACGGATGCCCTGTGTGGTTTAACGTTGCAGTCAATCAATAGGCGGCTTCTTTATGACCGAAAGATAGTCACTGGGAGCGAAGCAGAGCTCCTCCGGTTCAGTACCGCCGTGCCCGACCAGGATCGGAAGAAAGCCATTGATCTTACTTATATCTAGGATATTTTTAAGTTAGGTAGGACAGTTACGGCGGCACCAAAAAAATTAAAAAAGCTTGCTGGGTCTGTTCCATATTTAAGTATTTAAGGTTTATTTTAAGTTATTTTAAGTTTATTCTAAGTTAGCTTTAAGTAGTATTAAATAGGTTAATTTAAAAAAGATACGGATTAACCCAGTTTTTTTTTCATTTTCTGGACAAAAAATAATACCCACTTAAGTTCAGATTAATAATTAAGATTAATTTAAAATATTTTTAAGGCCGAAAGGCAATTAATTAAGTAAGAGATTAATTTAGAGTACCCCATAGGGCCAGTAAATTTATTACGTTGATAGTTTTAGCTAGTTTTAAAATTGTTGTCTAGTATTTAAGTAGTTACAAAATATATAAAATAAAAATTCATTAAAAAAAAACCTCGACCATCCTCATGATTGCTTTAGCTAAAGACCGAGCAGGCTGAAAAAGCTGGTTGGTTGATGTCCAGGTCCACCCGGACTGTGAACTCAGCTCTCAGGACATTGCTGACAATTTGTTTGTCTAAATAAACATATAACACTTTCTTTGCGATTTTCCTTCAAATTTACCATGAGTGTACATAAATAATTCGCGTTTGTTTTCCTATAACTTACGCCTGTCTACAGCAGTTACCATTTAAGAGGCTGCCAAGCCCATATTAGTGCCGACAGAACTTGAGTCCGTTTTGCAGAATCCTGAAATTAATAATGAATGTATTATTTCTTTAGTACCTGCGTTGTCATGTTCGTGTTACACGAATAAATTTCATGTGATGAGCAGTCAATAAAAAAAAAGTTATATGCTTACGTACAAACATGCATATACATACATACACTATTTATAGCTCTCATATCCTCCAGTACACTTTGTAAACACGTTTAGACCAAAAGACCAAATAAAAACAACAGCTCCATTGGCTATATAACATTGCACCAGAAATAATGAGAAATTTATTCTGATGCCTTTCAACTGTTTTTTCCATCACACCAACAACAAATATTCCACATTCTCTCTTAACACACAGGAGCTCCAGGACATTTCCCGAAACGAAGGAACCGCAACTGAATGGAAATCATGTCCTCTGTACTGTATTTTTGTAAGGAACATTAAATAGGCTGCCACAAAAGGCTAAAAGAAACCGATGATGGCTTGAAGTGTGGCATTGAATGTACATATATGTGTCTACATGTGTATATGGCCTTACCAACCTACTTATCTGTGGGCGGTAGCAGGCATTTACATTTATATAGGAAGGAAGGTACATAATATGTAATTTGTGTGAAATTGTTTCGCCCCTAAATGTATGCTCCATCAAACCATTACCTATACGTACACTAAAATTAATATCGACTTATTGCCACTTTAGGCATGATTCATTCGGGATTAAATTTGGCTAAAAAACGAACACACAAAAAAATGTTTTTTTGAATAGCCTTGGCAAAAATCCACATTATTTAATATTTTTTAAATAAATTTTAAATTCCCTTAAGAATGAAACCTTTAAGAAAAGCTTTATATGATTAATTTTCCTTCTATTTTCATAATGCCTTTTGGATTTTGAAAAGGGAATATATTGGTTTAATATCTCTAACCATAGTGAGGAGGACCAGAGGAGAAAAATCTAGGTCAATCGTTTTACTTTCTTCCTTAAGGCAAAACTATAGGAAATTTTTCATTCAAAAGCTTTTGTGGGGGTGGGTGTTGGTATTCTATTACCTTAGGGATTGAAAATAGTCGCTTGGCTCAGAATTGTCAGTTTGTTTTCTTGGTGTTTGGTTGTCTGAAATTTCGGAGAAGCCATCCTACGTATGTACGTTTGTATATAGCTGATATAAAGCAGATTTTTTTTTTATTTACAAATAGATGGGATGAGATTGATTAAAAAGGGAATCCAAGGAGAAGTCTTCCCAGTTTGAAAGATGCAAAAAAATTATAATTCCTAGAATTCCAAATGGCAGAATTCAGCATATATATAAAACCCTTTATGTGTTTTTCTTAGGTCACGTCAACTATTGTGGGAAAAAAGTCGTTTAACACACCTGTGAGTCGTAGAATTTTATTGTCACTCGATTACTATCATTTGGCTTATGTTTGGCCTCGTAGGCTACGAACGAATCGGAAATAACCTTTATGAAAGGAAATTGTAAATATTGGCAAAATAAAGAGAATCATAGTAACAAAAATGTTAAAATGCCTTTGTATGACTTTTCCCTTTTTTGTCAAAAGATGCCCATCGGGTTATTTTTTTGTATATGTTAATGTTTTATCCCTGTGCCATATGGCTTAGTGGTTAGTGTGTCGGTCTGCTAAGCGAATAAGCCTGGGTTCAAATCCCGCTCATAGCCACCTTCTTTACCGGTGTACTTGCGTGTATTGCGAGAAACTGACAAAACCTCAAAGATTAAAAATTTGTCTCGAAAAAGTGCATCTCAAGTAGCCGTTTGGACTCGGCAATAAACTATAGATCCCTTCCATTCTTGCAATTTAACAACACACACACAGGAATGGTTGAGAGTATAAGTTAACTCTTGCGCCAATAAATTTATTTAGTTTATTTTAAATGTTATATCCCTAGTAATATACGATAATTCAACTTCTATCGATAGTAAAAAGGTAATGTAAATGTAATTAAAATAACTCAACAATAACTTTTACGATTCAAATGCAAACTTTGGCCCCATTTTCTAACATACCTGTTGGCTTTTCACAATCGACTTTTCAACATATTTGTGAACGAAATTTGAAACGATCGAACGCAAGATTGTCCAAAAACATCGCAGCGCCAGCGGTCCGAGAAATTGTACAGCAGAAGCCGATGCCGTCGATTTCTCGCCGTGCGTGCTGAAGAATTCTTTGCGTCGGGACCTTTGCCTAAACCCTACTTGACCCAACTGACCCAGGAGCTCAAAGTTCTTACCATAAACAACGCCTTTTTTCACTGACTGGTGTTTGGAGCATTTTTGTATGGATAGCTACGCTAACAAGCAAAACTGTAAAGCATATGGAGGAAACCAACTCCAAAGTGATTTACCAGATGACAATGCATACCTACTCAAAAAGTTACAGTTTGAACGATTTTGGGCAGGTGGCATCTTTGGTCCATACTTTTTCGTAAATGAAATCATTGGTGAAGCGATCACCGTAAGCTGAAGCACTAAAGAAGAATCATTACCAATTCCAAATTGAACTATGAGGTCAATCGATGACATTAGGTGTTCAAACAAGCTGGTGCTACGAGCCCATGTACGTGCGGACACTACAATTGGCATTCTGCATGAACGATTTCAGGGTAAGATTATATCTCTCCCAGAGGTGAAACGAATTGGTCAAGGGTATGCAACTTCACTCCGCCTTTTCTGGTGGAGTTTTCTAAAGTCACAGATCTATACGAATAAACCTAAACCAAGAAGTTCACATCTCATTTTATATATGAGCGATATTTCTCTACAGTTTAGCACGTCGTTAAATTAGTTATTTTGAAATAGATTGGTGTTAAGTTGTGAATATAAGATTCTACCCCAAAGATAATATAACAAGTAAAGATGTCGTATGTAGGACAAATTTCTGTGCTTGAAAATTTCAACCATCGGATTTAAGCCGTATCATGTATCCAAGAATTAAATTTTTAGCAACATTTCAAATTGTCAATAGGTCCAAATCATAATGACGCAGAAATCCTTCGCAACATTTAAAAATGCCCTTATTATGAGTGGGAAAGAGAGAGTTATTTTTAATTTTTTTTTTTTTTTGTCTAACATTGGTTTTGAATGTTTGCAGATCAAAATGGCAAGGGAAAATCCCGACGGATAAACTATTCTAAATTCATGTTGTTCGGCTAAAAAAAGAATCCCTATATTTCACGGTACGTCCGAAATTGGGCTCAAGTGTGAATTGATGAGCATTCCTTGCGAGACGAGTATTACGGGAGAAACTTTAAAGGGGAGGAATACAGCTGGCTACTTCCAGTGAACATGTTTTATAAAAGAAACGATAAAATAGGGAAAGACATGAAACATTGCGTCGGTGTTCATGATGGGCAATTGTTTCAGCGTCAGTTCTATTTACTTTCAATCTTAACGCTCGATTTTCTATTCTATCAAGCAGGTGAAGCCAAGCACCTGCCCAGAGTTATACTCGAGTTTCGGGCGAATAAACGCTTTATAAAATGTTGCTAGATCAGATGGGGAAAAATACTACTTACACCGACAAAGAAAACCTAAGCACTTAGAAGCGTTTTTAGCGATCTCAAATATATGGTCGTTCCAACGGAGATCTTCGTTGACACACATACCGAGTACTGAGAGCTTTTCGGTTTCTTCGATGTAAGTGCCATTCATGGACAATGGCATTGGGGGTATGTTTAGCTTTAACGACAGAAGACAGCATTGAGTTTTCGAAGCATTAAACTCCACACGATTCCTATTACCCCATTTGACAATGCTGTATAAATCGGAGTTTAATGAGCTTGATATACGGCACCGTTGCAATTGTACGTCAGAAGGCAAAGGACGTGAATTATCGAAAAAAAATGAAAAGCTGAGGATAGAGTCGTCAGCAAAATAGTTAAGTGGATTAGAAGTAACAGACAGGAGATCATTTATAAAAATGAGGAAAAGAGTCGGAGACAGAACAGAGCCTTGGGGCACACCAGCATTTATTTTGTGGGAATCAGACTTGAATCCGTCCAATACAACTTGTATTGAACGGTCCAGAAGATAGCTTCTAATCCAACGAACAAGAGTATTATCGATCCCAAAAGCACGCATTTTCGATAAGAGAGCTTCATGCCTTGGAGATATCAAGAGCAATAATCCTACTTTCACCAAAGCGATGTAAAGGTTTGTTCCACTGTTCGGTGAGATATGCCATCAGATCACCAGTGGAACGGTTGCTGCGGAAGCCATACTGACGGTCATGGAGAAGCTTTCGATCTTCGAGATATTCCTTAAGCTGACGGTTAATCAGTGTTTTCATGACTTTAGAAAGAAGGGATGTCAGTGCTATGGGTCGGTATGAGGAGGGGGAAGATGGGTCACCTTTCTTAGGGACAGGCTGGACAAATGCTGTTTTTCATCTTCTAGGAAAGATTCCAGAAGAGTAGGAGCGTTGGAAAAGCTTACGCAGTGGCTTTGCGTTAATACATTTCTTAAGTGCAAAGGACCGAAATGTACCTTTAGGTTGAATAGGAACGAATATGTATATACTTCTTTTGATATGCATAAAATCCAAGCAAATGCTAGTCAACAAGTATTTACTAGTGAACATAGCATTTACTACCTTTGGATGAATTTTGCTAGTAAATACTTAAAATGATATGCATAAAAACTAGTAAAAACTATTTTATTCATAGTATTTACTGCAAATTGTTTATGTTAGTAAAAAGCAACTTGAAAATTTGCTAGTAAATGCTTTCTTATGTTGAATTTCATTCAGTCTCAAGTATTATTTGAAAGCAATCGGTATTTCTTTCAAATGGCCGCTTTTTTACGTATTAGCTCAGAAAAAGTTTATAAGGAGCGAATACTACTCGGAGATAATAATTTTAAAATGCTTTACCGCTTTGAAAAAGAGAATGTTCAGTGGCTAAGCGAGGTACTCAAATAGAAAAAAGAGGTAGAGCAACTTCCCCACGAGAAAAGTTACGAATCTTTTTTTTTTTTAATGTTGGAGATTCAAGATTTCAAGTTGGTGTTGGCGAAGACACAGGCTTGCATCAGAGTACAGTTTGCTACTGCTTTGCGAACAAATCCTCAATTTGGATAAAGTTTCCTTCAAATTACGAAGAACAACAAAGGAGAGGGTAATAATTGAAACAGCAAACCAATTTTGGAAAATTAACAATTTCCCAATGTTCTGTTCTGTACCACAAAGCTACAAGTGTAAATAAAATTTAACAAATCATTGTTAAATTGTTAGAAAAACTTAACCTACCAATTAAAAATCGTTTATTAGTTACAAGTAGGATTTTTAAATGTTTTGTATATAAATTTCAATATTTCATATATAAGGTCAGTACATGCTTTTTACTTGCGATTATAGTTACATTATATATAATGCCAGTTATGCATTCGTGTAGATTAACAAAATTTGAGATAATTATTAAACATCACATTACGATGACAAAGAAACATTTTTGAGTTACTGGCAAAATAATGACGGTCAGTATGTTCGGATGTATTTTGGTCTACAGCCTTAAAAGTTTGGCCAATTGTCGTTTAATTTAATACAGAGGGTTATTTTGATATTTCACAGATGATTTTCCATGTTTTTATTTAGCTCAAATATTAACGGTATCTGTCATATAACCGTTAAGTAAAAGATGTTTATGAAAAAAAACTGTGCATTTTTGTAAGTGTGGTATGTTTTGGTGAACAAAAAAAATTATATTGGTGGTGGTAATCCGCATATAATAAAATTTTATATTGGCAAAGATGTAGGTAGCGAAATTAATTTAATATTTTTTTTAGATATATTTTTTATTGTTTGGATGAAAATTACACAGTTTACAATATTTTTTAAGTCATTGCACAGCACAGAGATATGATAACAAAGTTTATCTTATTACTGAAAATTAATATTATGTTTCTGAATAGCTTACATTTTAACATTTATAAATTCGAAGGAAAATAATTACAAAAAACCTTCATTTTGTTTATAACTATATCACAGATACTGCTTAAATTTAGGGAAATAAATACAAGCATTTATTTGATTTAAAAAAAAAAAAATATATATATAAGAAAAAATGAAAAAGATGAATAAATAAATAAACAAATAAATAAATAAATAAATAAATAAATGAATTAATTAATTAATAACTAAATAAACAAATAAACAAGTAAGTAAATAAATGAACAAATAAAAAAAAATATTGATAAACAAATATGTAAATAAATAACTAATTAAATTAATCAATCAATAAATTAACAAAAAGGAATAAATAAGTAAATTAATGATTTAACAAACAAATTAAACAATGAAGTAAATAAATAATTTATTAAATAAACAAGTTAATAAATAAATAAGTAAATAATAAATAAAAAAGTAATAAATATGACATGAATAGTAAATACAACAAATATGATAATTAATAAATATTTGTTTGCAATATTTGATAATTTTTAATTTTTATATAAGGTTTCTAATAAGAATGTTTTCACTTAATTCACATTTTCTAAAAAAAATTTTCATTGAGAACTTCAATTTTGCGGTCTATTTTTAATGCTTTTGCCTCATTGTGTAATTCCTGAGTTGAAAAATACAATGGGACCTTAAGGATCATTTTTAAAATTTTGTTTTGTAATATCTGCAATTTTTTCATATGCATTTCAGCACAATCTCCCCAAACAGGTGATCCATATATTAATATTGCTTGAAAAACGACTTTAAAAATTATTAGTTTGTTGTGTTTGCTAAGTAATGACTTCCGGTTAATAAGCGGGTATAATAGTTTAATACCAATATTTATTTTATTTATTGTCATTTGTGTGTGTTCCTTGAAGGTGAACTTTTTGTCAAAGTAAACACGTAAGTACTTGACAGAGTTGACCCATGGGATATCACAGTTATTTATATTTAAATTTTGACTGGGTAAGAAACAATGCTTTCTTTTTCTTGTAAAAAAGATAGCTTGACTCTTTCCAGCATTTATTTTAATTCGCCAATGTTTATAATATTCAAAAATAAGGACAAGGGCGTTTTGAATATTGTTCATTATATTCGTAGGATTTTCATCGGATGAATATATCGCAATGTCATCAGCATACATACCAAAATCACAATTTTGTAAGACTGGGAAGTCCGATGTGAAAATATTAAATAGGTTAGGGGATAATACTGATCCTTGGGAAACACCTGCAGGAATAATCTTAGAGACGGAACTTATTCCGTTCAGTGAAACAATGAACTGTCTGTCACTCAAAAAACTTTGAATTATCTTAATTAAAAATAAAAAAATTTAACATAAAAATATTTTAGAATAACTTTTTTTTGTATTTTAATTTTTTTTCCTTAATTTTGTTTTTAAATGTACCTATGTCATTTTTGATTAATTTTCAAAAAATATTGTTAAATATAACCGTTTTATTAAAACCGTTCCTATGATTTGAAAAAAAAAAAATAACACTTTTCATTTTTTTAAAGAAGGAAAATGCTTTTAAATTATATCGCATATAATTACATACGTTTTTCGAAAAATCAAAATTCAAAATAATTTAATGAAAACTTTGAAGTTTCCTTTCCTTTTTTAGATTTTATTCGACGCTGTGACCGCACATAAGAGCAAGTACGTACGACCGTGTTGTCGTTGAGAGACAGAGAAGTGTATAGCAGCTGTATTAATTTTAATCATAAATAAATAAATAAATAAATTTATTGGCGCGACAGCTCCTTAAGGAGCCAAGGCCTAGTGACTTATACTCTCAACCATTCCTGTGTGTGTGTTGTTAATCTGCAAGAATGGAAGGGACCTACAGTTTACCGCCGAGTCCGAACGGCTACATGAGATGCACTTTTTCGAGACAAATTTTACTCTTGGAGGTTTTGTCAATTCCTCGCAAGAGGCAGTACCCCAGAAAAAAAGGTGGCTATGAGCGGGATTTGAACCCAGGCTCTTTCGCACAATAACCACTAAGCCACGGGGCACTACAATTTTAATCATACTATGTATTAACAGTTTGTTTTGTTGTTTTGTTTTTATTCATAGATAGTGTTGTTCTTGCTTGCCTTTTAATAAGTTATACAGATCCACGCGTGTTACTTTAAAACAAAAATAACACATCACATCACATATAGCCAAGACTTTGTGCTGGGCACAATATTTAGACTTAGAGTTAGGCTTAATATATTTGTCCAAGCCTCAATTTTTCCTTCCTTGCTACTGATACCGAAAACCCACTAATTACCACAACTTTTTTTCACGAATTTTGACCATTATACTTTCTTTACCTGTCTCCTCATCGTCTAGCCGCGGCGAGCTTACTTGTACAACTACATTGTACAAAAAAGGGAAATTTGCAAATTTAATAATAATAACTGTTTTCTTTTGTGGTACAGAAATGATAATATTACTTGTTAAATGTACATAGTACAAATTTACTTGTAAAATTGTTAAATGGTAGTTTTGTGGTATAGGACCCTGTTCTCGGTGACGGGGAACAACGATGAGGATCGAAAATTATTGTATTTTTTTGTACTTCATTTCATTCGCTTCGTTATCGTTGATGCACAAGAAGCTACAGGTAGTATTCGATTTGCGTTTAAGATTTTACTATTTTGTTTAAAAGAATATGAGTTGGAAAAAATTATTTAAAATCTGGCATAAAATGCTGTTAGTTTTAGTTTTTAAATGATTTGTCTTCAATTAATCTTATAACTACTTAAATCTAGACAAAAATCTTAAAAACTAGTTAAATTCTATTAGCTTAATTAACTTACTGACCCTATGCGGGCGCTCTAAAATATTCTCTATCTTAATTTAAATTACCTTACGGCCTAAAAATAACTTAAATCTATGTTAAATATAAGGGTTTTTATTTTTACCCAGAAAATATTAAACTGAGTATCAGCTGCTGTGTTGTTGACTGTAGGATTTTCGAAAGGTGAATTTTTTGCAGTTTCTGAATACCTTACCCAAATTTGGAGGGAAAAAGCGGTGTCAATGACTATAATTCAGTAAATAAGTTACTTATTTGTGATCGCTACATTTTAAATACTTGCGATTTTGACATTGAAATATTTTCGAATAAATTTTTTTTTTGTATTTTTAATAATAATAATAATTATATAAAATAAACATATTTTGAAAACGAGTAAGTATTTTTTTTTTTGTTTGATGATTAAAATTTTAAATGTAGGTTATGTATATACGAAAAACCTTTTGGTCCCGAGCTGGGTTTGAACCTTGAACATGCGATCTAGCGTTTGCGAAAGCCGACGTACTAAACATCGCACTATCGCAGCCACATGCGATAGTGCATGAGAACATGCTGCGATAGTGCGATGTGTAGTACGTCGGCCATCGCAAACGCTAGATCGCATGTTCAAGGTTCAAACCCAGCTCGGGACCAAAAGGTTTTTCGTAATTAATTGGACATAAAAAGCGATAAAGCACCACTGAAGGAGTCTGATGATCGGGTTGGCCCCCGTGAAATAGCTATAACTCCAGCCTATGAAATTGGTGGTAGTACACATAAGTTGTTGTTCTTCATTCGTAAGGTCTTATCGCCCAAGGTAATAAAGCTCAAATCACAAAATGTAATAGCACCTAAAAACCCCAGTTTCCTTAAAAATTCAAAGCGAGAAAGCGCCAGAAAGTCGAAAAAATGCCACAACATCCAAAATGGAAAAATGTTATTCATAAGGCCCAAAAACTGGCGCATGACCCAAAAAGATAAGACGAAAAGCACCAAAAAGCCCAAATATTAAAATGAATTTCCCAAACAAATTGTTGAAGAAGATTGTACAGTTGTTGAAAAAAAATTACAAATTTAAGAACATGTCAGAACTCCGAAAAGATTTTATTAAAAACGTCAGAACACCCAAATCATAAGCCACAGTGTCCAAATAAAAATACAAGAATGTTTTTGGGTGTAATGACATTTTTAGATAGTTCTAGTTTAATATTTCTACTTATCTACTTAGGTTACCTATAATACATCCTTATGTAAGTTTAAATTTTTGCATATAAAAAAAAATCAGAAAACAATCAAATATGACATTACGATAATAGAGAAGTCTAAAAAAGTTAGTGACAAAAAGTTTGTCTGTCCATCAGTATGTATAACGGTCTACATCCTAAACGGCTTAAATGGTATATGATGGTTCGTTTGAAAAAAATTACCCAAAAAGTCAATAAGCGGTTTTATTATTTTAGACCTCAGAGTTTCTCCGTAACGGCTCATTGTATTTCTATAAAATCTAGATCTTTAACCTTTTCAAACTAATTATGCATACCAACATTTTGAATACTTTTTTTATATTTATATTTAAAAAAAACTTTTTAAGTGAAAATATACAAGGCTGTGGCAATTTTCGCGGAGACCGACAAAATAATTTCAGAGTTTTGCTAACAGAAACATAACTGGTTGAATTCTAATACACATTACATACATATGTTTCAGATTCACATTTCATTATTTCATAAATATACATACATTTCGAAACGAAACGCCAAAAGGCATTATTCGAAGCATAAGCTTTTACTATAGGAATGGGGTGAGATATGTATATTTATTCCCCCCCTCCCCTTTCTTATAGTATGTAATTCATTATTATTATAATGCTCTTTCTTCCTTTAAACACATTTACTGGTAGGACATGGGCGTGCGCCATCTACTGGAAGTTAATTTAACTATGACTAAAGACAAAGTTTCATTGCAATTGCATGAACGGTATAGCAAGGCATTGAATACGAACGAACAAATTTTAATTTTTATATATTAGATGTTATGATCAGATGAATATAGTTTGTATCAAAATTAAAAAAAAAAAACATTTCAAAAAACTTAAAATGAAAACAGGATTTTATCAAAATTAGTCCTAAGATGTTCGATATACTTTTTACTTGCGTTTATACGGACTATAAGGCAAGTTTAGGATTTCTTTATAATTGGCATTCACTAAAGGGAATTTGACTACCCTTATAATGTTGAATAAACATAGCGAGAGCGTTGGGAAAATAAGGCAGGGTGCAAAAGGAGGTAACGATGCATATTTGTTTTAAAGTTTTGCAAGTCAAAATGGGAGAAAAAAACAGAGTCTGGCAAGGCATTCCACATTTGACGGTACGTCCGAACTTAGGCTCAAGGGTTGTATTGTTTCAGGGGAGGAATGCAGCTGGTTATTTTGCTAGAGCATTATCTATGGAAGTAGCGATAAAATAATGAAATACAAGTAAGATTACGTCCTTGCTCAAGAGATTTAAATATTTCTGTTATTGTTCGGTCGCCTATCATTTTTAAAGCTCTTTTTTGAATTCTATCTAGAAAACTCAAGTGGGTTACGGGAGCACCTATCCAAATGTGGGAATTATACTCGAGTTTTGGGGGAATATATGTATGCTTTTTATACTGTAGCCAGATCAAACGGGGTGAAGAATTTCTTGCATCTTCGAAGGAAACCTAAACAGATCGCAGCATTCTTGGCGATGTCAGATACGTGATCGTTCCACAGAAAGTGGTCTGCAATGCACATACCGAGAACTGAGAGGTAATCAGTTTCTTCAATGCAAGTGCCACTCATGGACAGTGGCATTGAGGGAATATTTCGCTTAAAGACAGAAGACAACATTGAGTTTTTGAAGCATTAAATTCCACACGATTTCTTGTTCCCCATTGTACAATGCTTTCATGATCAGAATTTAATAAACTAAACCTACGCTTCCATTGCAGTTCGACATACGAAGAACATGGATGTAAATCTGGAAACGAATATGAAAAGCTAAGAGTAATGTCGTCAGCGAAACAATTGATTGGATTAGTTGTTTCAGATAATAAGTCGTTGATAAATACAAGGAAGAGAGTCTCGGAGAGAAAACCGAGCCCTGGGGCACACCAGCGTTTATTTTGTGAGTATCAGACTTGAATCCGTCCAACACAACTTGTATTGATCGGTTCAAAAGGTAATTACTAATCCAACGAAGAAGAGATTCGTCGATTCCAAATGCAAGCATTTTCGATAAAAGAGCTTGATGCCAAACTCTATTAAAAGCCTTAGAAATATCAAGTGCAATAATTTGCTTTCTCCAAAATGGTGGAGAGATTGTTTCCACTTTTCGGTGAGATATACCATCAAATAACCTTTGGACCTGTTCCTGCGAAAGCCGTACTGCCGGTCATTAAGAAGCTTTCGGTCTTAAAGATATTTCTTAAATTGACAATTAATCAGCGTTTCCATGACTTTGAAAAGAAGGGACGTAAGTGCAATTGGTCGATAGATTGAGGAAGCAGAAGATTCGCTGTTTTCCATCCACTAGGAAGGAGACCAGAGGAATAGAACAGATGAAAAAGCTTACGCAATGGTTGTGCCAGCGTTGAAGAATATCTCTTCAGAACAATAGCGGGGATATTATCCGGTCCAGCGGATTTGTGTATGTTAAGATCTTTCAATACTTTTGCGACTGTACGAGTGCGAAAGAAGATTGTTCCCATGAAATCATTCACGCTCTCGAGTACAGGAGGTGTTCTAACATCTGCTGGTAGCTTTGAGTTTGCTGCGAATTAGGCTGCAAGCAGATTTGCTTTTTCTTGAGAACTGACAGCAGGAGTTTCATTGAAGACAAGCGTCGGAAACGATGATAACGAGGAGTTCTTTACGTTTTTCACAAATGACCAAATATTTTTAATTACTTTCGGACATTGAAGTATTTTTTGCCGGATTTTTCGTTCATGCAAAAATTTATTCTTGCGAACGTGAATATTACAGGCCTTTCTAGCTTACTGAAACTTTTTCTGGTTTTCTTCGGTTTTGTTGGCTTTATAACGTCGGAAACATACCTATTTGACCTATTCGGGACAAAATTTCTCATACCTAAGAGGATAATATTTGCTACCATAACTGCGCTGGAGTCTATGTCGCTACCGAGGAAGCAGATCGACCAGTTAAAGAACCTGAAAAAATTATTGAGACCGTCCCAGTTGGCTTTCTCCTATTGCCGTATTGGGTTTCTCTTAAACTGAGTTTTGTTGGCGAGAGAGATTCGCAGAAATGACGCAATGGTCGGTCGGATATGCCTAGAGGTGAGCAAACGGGGATAGTGTGTTTGTCAGGATTAGAGGTAAGAAACAAGTCTAGAGTGTTGGCGGCTTGACCTGTAATGTCAGTAATTTGGGTTGGCGCATCAAGAAGCTGAGTTAGTTGATTTAACTCAGCAAACATCTCAGCATACCTTCCTCGGGTGTTGTCTGGCCAGAATAGCGAAGCCAACTTGAATAATGATTTCAGAGTGAGAAAATTGAAATATTATTTTAAGGCCTAAAAATAACGGTACCTGGCATATGACCGTTAAGGAAAAGCTTATTTTTCTCGAAAGCGGCTAGAACGATTTTAATGAACATTTTTGAGAATATTTTCGTTGGTATTGGCTATCATTTGATCAGAACCAAATTTACATGAAAAGTCTATAAAGATACCTTTCATGTAACGGTTTTTTATTTTTTGGCTTTTTCTCACGGCTTTTTGGATTTCTGTAAAATTGTATATTTGAGAAGATCTAGATAGCCAAATTAATTTTGCATATAAAAATTTTGAATAACTGTTTTTTCTAATTAAAATTAATTTTTGAATTTTTTTTTTCTGAAAAATCAATATTTTTAAAACTAATCAAAAAAAAATATATTAAATTTTATAAATCTAAAAAACTGCGTACCAAAACTTCAAAAAGAAAATATTCAAAAACTAAAAATAAAAAACAGGATTTTATCAAAATCCGTCCTACAATTTTTGAAATAGTTTTTTGATAATTTCGTTATTATATAAGAGGTGTAATGGCATACTCTATTTTTGCTTAAATAGAAAAATGTCACTCAAAGGTCTTGGCCTTAGAATGTGATTAGGCACATCAAAGCATGTAAACAACGTTTTTACTTGCGATTTAAGGCAAGTTATGCATTCGTAAAAAAAAAAATTCTAACAATCAAACATGATATTACGATGATAAAGAAGTCAAAAAAAGTGGGTCCGGAAATTCCGTTCGTCTGTCTGTCTGTCTGTCTGTCTGTCTGTCTGTCCGTATCGATATCTACAGCCTAAACGTTGGGCCGATTTGATTCAAACTTGGTATATAGTATTTTTAGAGTGCTCTACCCGACAGTTTTTCGAATTGGCACTCTAGCTCCAAAACTAACGGTACCTGCCATATAACTTTTAATTAAAAAAACTATTTTTCTCGAAAACGGCTCTTACGATTTTGACAAAACTCAGAATGATGTTTTCTATGCAAAATCTATCTTTTAGTTTTAATGGATTTTTCAGAAAAAGTTTTATAACGGTACCTCCCATATGACCAGTTTTTTTAAATCAGACTTTCTCGTTAACTAATTGACGAATTTTGATGAAATTTTCAAGATATATAGTGTTTTATAATTAAATTTTCAAAAACATTTTTTTTTTTATTTTTAATAATTTTTTTTTTTAAATTATTTTGTTTTTTTAATATTTTGAAAACGGATCTGTAGATTTTTTTTTAAATTTTTCTTCTACTATAAACTATAGATTTCTTTAAATTGACATACTGGAAAAAATTTTAAAATATGTTTTCGAAAAGTTTTTCAAAAAAAAACATTTTTTTGAAAAAAGTGGTCGAACGATTTTGAAATGAAAAATTCATAAAACAGAAAACCTCAAAAGAAATAAAATGGCTTACAACATTTTTTTCCAAAAAACGTTATGAATAGTGTTTTTTTGATTTCATAAAAAATGTTCCCAAAATTTTATTTCATATTGCTCGGCTAAGCCCTAGCCTAGCCTTTAGTCAAATAAATGAAGGTGACAACCTACATACATACCTACGTATTTTAAAGCATTTTATCATCATAAAAGCACACAGAATAAATAAGGAAGCCTATTTTTAACACACAAAAACAATTAACAAATAAAAAAACTATTCGATTACTACTGAATGCAAGAAATTCAATCGAGAAAACAAAAGCTTATACCTACCTATAAATAAACAAAACCACTGTGTTAACTTTTAGTATTGTCTCTATAACCACTAGGTTAACAGTAGTTGGAATGTGTATCTTAATTCTAGTACCTACCTTCCTTCCAACCTTATTATAAGTACCTAATATCCTTAATAAATTCCATTAATATCTACCCACACCATACGTTTATCGATCCATCAAACATAATTAAGCTATTTTAATTAATTTGATTTCAAAAAGTAAATTATTCTTACCTAGGTATCTATACCTAGCATTATTGCCCTACTGCTGATTCCCACGAATATTTATGCCAGTTGTTCAAATTTGTCAATACCAAAATGAAAATTAAACTGAAAAAAGTCTTTCTATTAGCAAATTATATTATAAACAGTAAACAACAACTGCAAAAGCTAGCAATCCGACATATTTATGTGTTTATCCCTTTGTCGTGACGCAAGTTCGTTCGAGCTTCAACCCACAACGATTCTAAAGAAAATGCAACTCAACAAAAAACATTAAAATAAAATCTTTGTCAAAAAGACGCCTGCACTTAAAAAGGATTAGCACATAGGAGCAAGTACGTGCGACCCGGTCGTGCCTTTTATTTTTATTAACGTAACAACAATGTAAATACAAATAATGCAGAAAAAAGCATAGCATAAAACCTATGCGTTTTTCTGCTTTACTTAAAAAATCCCAAACCTCCAAGCCTCAAAAACCTATAAAAGGTTTTGTTTGAGTTTGGATAATTTTTTTTTTTAATTTATTTACTAAAATATTTTAAACAGCATGCTCAAAGAACCCCCCTTGGTTTCGGATGGATGCTTGAGCCCATTTCAGGATTTCACTGCCAATGCTTATATTAGATTAACTAGATGCTGCTTTACTTAGGCTTATACTTCAAGAATCAACCCTTTGAAAACAGAAGTTGCTATTTCATTTGAATAAACCAGTTAGTTTATTCTTCCTTATTCAAACAAATCCAATAGAATAAGGTCGGGTGTATTTTTCATCTGACCAAATCTTAACCTCATTACTATAGATGTATATAGACTGTAGAGGGCGAAAGCACCAATCTGCTGGTAATATGATAAAGCTAGTCGAATGAGTGGAATGGGAATGTCTTTTAAGATACCTAAAAAATCGTTTCACAAAATCTCGAGATAGCTTTCATAATTCCAATATATGTATGTTTGAGTATGAAGGTGTTAGCTTAGAGAAGGTATGGTTTGTTTACACCCGAATCACGACCTGGAAAACAAAGCGCTGTGTTGAACTATTTTTACCCTCAAATAGCATCATGCAATAATGAATTTATTTATTGAAAATTTTGAGTTTGCCGAAAAATGCCACTGCATTGTCAAGAAAAATGGACCAAATATGTGCACTACAACATGACGTTAAATCCACACACATACACACACCATTATTCCATCTGCTTTCTACTTCAACAAAACTCCGCCTATTGTGTATTTCCCTTTCTCTTCTCGTATTTTTTGAATTTGAGTGGAATTATTTTGGGAATTTGCGCCTGTTCTTTTTCATGTTCGCCTGGTGCTCAGAATAAAATATCAAAAAGTATCTGCGCTTCATCACCTTCACGCGTGTTAAATAAATACCGCTCGCGACGCAAAAGCCCTCTTCTAATCCTTATCACCGTATGCATAACTGCCATTAACTATACACCGCAAGTATCGTATGTTTATCGTATGATGATTTGCAGTGCATAGCAAAATGTCATCTGATCTGTCTTATTGTGATGTATTTTTGAATTATTTGTTTGTATGTGAATTATCTTAAGGGCATAACACCTAGGATAGTTTGCTATTACGGAAATTAATTTGGGCTTACTCCTCGCAGTTCGACTTAAATCGGGAGTTGTGTTTTGTGTTTTTGTGTTGTTTAAATGGTAGGTAATTTTCTTATCGTGTACTCCAACATTCGTGGCTTAAGAAAGAATTTCTTTCATGTATACGCCTACACTAGGCAACACAGGCCAGCTGTTTTATCAGAATTTGCTCTACATGAATATACATTAGTGCCATTACTTTTATCCCATCATGGTCTCCCATCTCTCCCATCATTGTCCTCGCACTGAAATCGGTTTTGCGGGCGATTTTAATATACACAATTCTAGTTGGCTGCGCTATTCTGGCCAGACAACACCCGAAGAAGATACATATGTCGAGATTTTTGTTGGGTTACACACACCTTATCTAACTCGTCGATGAGCCTATACGAATACAGGATGTTCCTGGGTAAGCCGGCCATACTCTTGACTTGTTTCTTACTTCGCACCCTGATAAGTATACCATTAGTGTAACTTCTTCATTTGGAACTTCAGATCATTGCGTTATTTCAGCTAATTTCTCGTCCCCCACTCATCCAGTTAAAGAAAAACTCCCCATGACCGTTTGGTAATACGGGAAAGTCAACTGGGACGGCCTGAATAATTTCTTCGAAACTTTAACTGGTCACTATGCTTCCTCGAAGGTGACATTGATGCCAGTGCTGAAATGATCACAAATGTGATTCTTCTTGGGATGTGTGCTTTTATTCCTAACAGAGTAAAAAGTATTAAGCCTAAAGAAAAGTCTTGGTTTAATTCTGAGTGTAAAGGAGCTATCAGTCTTCTTTAAGTTTGCGATCTTATAAAGCCAACCTTACAGAGGAAAATCGGATAAAGCACAAACAAGCAAGGAACTCCTGCAACTCTATCATTGAACGAACTAAGTTTTCGCATGACCAACAATTACGGCAACAAATTCTGCAATGTCCCAAAAGCAGTAAAAATGTTTGGTCATTTGTAAAAAATATTAAAAACTCCTCAACATCTTCGGTTCCAACGCTCATCGCTAATGACAAGCCTATTGTCTACTTTTCAGAGAAGGCAGAAGAAGAGGTGTTCTACCACACTGGCAAAGCCACTGCGTAAGCTCCTACTCTTCTGGAATTTTTCTTAGAAGATGGAAAACAGCATTTGTCCAGCCTGTCCCTAAGGAAGGTGACCCATCTTCCCCCTCCTCCTACCGACCCATAGAACTAACATCCCTTCTTTCTAAGGTCATAGAAACGCTGATTAACCGTCAGCTTAAGGAATATCTCGAAGATCGAAAGCTTCTCCATGACCGTCATGACTTCCGCAGCAACCGTTCCATTGGTGATCTGATGGCATATCTCACCAAACAGTCGAACAAATCTTTACATCGCTTTGGTGAAAGTAAGATTATTGCTCTTGATATCTCCAAGGTATTTGATAGAGTTTGGCATGAAGCTCTCTTATCAAAAATGCGTGCTTTTGGGATCGATGATACTCTTGTTCGTTGGATTAGAAGCTATCTTCTCGACCGTTCAATACAAGTTGTATTGGACGGATTCAAATCTGATTCCCACAAAATAAATTCTGGTGTGCCCCAGGGCTCTGTTCTGTCTCCGACTCTCTTCCTCATTTTTATAAATGATCTTCTGTCTGTTACTTGTAATCCACTTAACTGCTTTTCTGACGACTCTACCATCAGCTTTTCATATTCATTTGATGATTCACGTCCTTTGCCTTCGGACGTACAGTTGCAACGGTACCGTATGTCAAGCTCATTAAACTCCGATTTATACAGCATTGTCAAATGGGGTAATAGGAATCGTGTGGAGTTTAATGCTTCGAAAACTCAATGCAGTCTTCTGTCCTCCGTTGGAACGACCATATACTTGAGATAGCTAAGAATGCTGCTAAGTGCTTAGGTTTTCCTTATCGGTGTAAGTAGTACTTTTCCCCATCTGGTCTGGCTACATTTTATAAAGCGTTTATACGCCCTAAACTTGAGTATAACTCCCACCTCTGGGCAGATGCTTCGCAAACATCGCTTCACCTGCTTAATAACATACAAAATCGAGCCTTAAGAGTGATAGGAAATAGAACTGCCGCTGAAACAATTGCCCCTCTCGAACACCATCGCAATGTTTCATGTCATTCCTTATTTTAACGTTTCTTTCATAAAAAATGTTCACTCGACGTAGCCAGCTGCATTCCTCCCAAAAGTTTCGCCCGTAATACAGTTCACCCTTGATCCCAATTTCGGACGTATCGTGAAATATAGAGTTTCTTTTTTTAGCCGTACAACACGAATTTGGAAGGATTTACCCGGCGAGATTTTTCCTTGCCATTTCGATTTGCAAGAATTCAAAACCAATGTTAATCGACACCTTCTTTCCCTCCCTCCCTAATCTTCCTATGGTCGCGCAATGCGTTTTAACACTATAAGGGCAACACACAAATCCCTTTAAAAAAAAAACTTTCTACTTTAATAAATCTCCGCCTATTTTGTATTTCCCTTTCTCTTCTTGTACTTTTTAAATTTGAGTGGAGTTATTTTGGGAATTTGCGACAGTTCTTTTTCATGTTCGCCTTGTGCTTGCGATCATTTTGGTTGATAGAACCACAGTATCGCGGTTAGCATCAATCGTGAGTCTTATCAGCATGAGTCTTATTAGCATGAGCCATGTTATTTCGTACGTGTAGCCTGTCATCGATTTATAAGATGTTAATATTGCATATTATCCAGTTAATTGTTTTCCCACGCAATGCTATTTTACATCTTTTCCCGAAAAAAACGAAAGGATATTTCTAATCTGCCGAATCTCTGGTAAATATAAAATGATAAAATGATAAAAATAAAACGATATACAATTTTCTTTCAAATATCAGTAAGGTATTCGAAAAGATTCTCCAAAGACCTCTGTCCACTTGGTTAAAGCACCATGCATACCGCGTCTTTAGTTGGTTTATTTAGTATAGAACGCTGATCAGGGCACCAGCTTTCATGGCTTAACAGAAATAAATGGTGGCAACCGAGCGATATATAGTTCGATTGCCATTATGGTTGGCTTAAATAGTTAGTTGTAAAGTAGAAAAAATATTTAAATTATATAAAACGATATCTGTAAAAACTTTAGTCAAACTTATTTCGCAGTTTGAAGTAAGAGCCCTCAAAAAAGAAAAAAAAAATCTTACAACAGCATTGTTTCTCAGTTAACCCTATAAATTCGTCCTTAATGAGCTTTTCCTTTGAAAACTAAAACAAATAGAAATTATAATAATATGGAGTAATTTTAATTATGGTCCTCTATACAACAAATTAAACGCTCTATAAATAATTTCAGACGGAATCGATTTAGGGTTTTTTTTTAGGATTTAATGTTCCGTATTCATGTCAATTTGTAAAGATTATATAATTATTTCTAAAAATGGGAGGAAAAAAAATGAATGTGTGTTGTAACCTTGTAACTTTTGTTAAGGTCGAGATTCCACGTGTTTTTTTTTTACCTTGGAAACTAAAGCAAACTGAAGGTTATTTATCATAAAAACTCTATATACTCCCTTAAAACTATTATTATAATATGAGAAGGAAGAAGTAAAGGTGTGACGCACTCTTGAACTTGGCTTTTATTTATAATTTACTTTGAAAATGTGGTTGACAAGTAGCCTCTTTAGATCTAACTGGCTGAACACAATGGGTACGTGCGGTAGTTATAAAGGTCACTGTAGTATGAACTGCGTCAAGCAGTCTACTTAAATGCAACACGTTTCTTCCGCTCTTTGAAAGACCGATTAATATAACTTAGGATTACATTTTTCCGAGAAATCTGAAAAGCTTATTGCTGTTGTTTAACTATTATTTGCCACCTTTTGTATGGCTCGACTGTGGCTCGGTAGCAAAGAATACCCGGATTATGTGCCAAGGACAACAAATCATATGATATATGAAAGCCAAATAACCAGTACAAAGAGATAAAAGATCAGGGGTTTCGGCATATGTCTACTACTTAAAAACACACTTTAGATAGCTTTTTAAAAATCTGTTTGTTTTCATATCAATTGCATTGCTAATAAGACATTTCCAAAAACATCAACCCAAGTGCTAAGTTAAAAATAAACATATATAATGCAAACATAATTAGGCATCTAAACAATATTCCAGACTAAATAAAATCATTGGCATTAATTTCAATGTACATGTACATACATTCCAGGACGAATTCGGTCAGAACGTGCTATGAAATTTTATTAAAATCCTTTAGAATCCTTATGAACCTACTTATGGTCCCCACAATTCCAAACACACTCCTTATTTTAGTTTGTTTACAAAGCCAACTCATAAAGAGTAAAGACAACACACGTTTCATGTATTCATGGACTTTTTTAATTATTTTTAAAACAGCCAAGGATTCAGCAATGTATTTCATAGTCTTAAGTATTTTGTTCTTATGAGTCTGTTAGGGTATCCCACATGTTTACAAAAAGTTTAAAGTGCAACATTGCAGTTAAAATCAAGGTTTTTTCTTTAAAAAAATATTAAACGCCATTTTGTTTCTTTAAAAAATGTGAAAAAAGTGTGAATTTTTTTTTCAAAATCAAATGTTTAAGAAAACAGATGGAAATTGCGGCATTTCGTATTGTGTGCTTTTTTATATTTAGAAACAAGCATTTTTGTTGCATTTTAAGTAAAGGAGATATTAAAACTAAATAAGTTTGCTTAGCTAAGATAGCTTACCATAAAATAATTATTTTGAATTAAAATCATTTTTGAATGTTGGAAAATACAAAAAAACAAATTATTGTAAATTAAATTCACACAATGTCGTTAGATTTCTATTTGGGTGAGTGAAAAGGTTATACAAAATCATTGCAATGAAAATCATTTTCATTGAGTAAACAATTGGTTTTCGCTAAACGTCATTCAATTAATAGCGCAAAAATTGTTTTTGTTTTAATAAATTCTTAAAATATGTTTTTGAATTTCAATACTCTCATAAACAATCAAGCTGATAAATAAATTGCACAGCTAGTTAGCACGTACCTGCTCATATGTGCGGTCATATCGTCGAATAAAATTTACAAAACATCAAAGTATTTCTTTATTCGATTTTTGTGACTTTTGATTGTTTGAAAAAAGTAAGTGAAATTGTATTAAGCGAAATAATTCAAATACCGTTTTATTACTTTAAAATGTAATTTTTTTTTTCTAAATCTTAGGAACGGTTCAAATAAAACGTTTATTTTTTACAAACTTTTCTTAAAAAATAAAAAAAAATTAAGTATTTAAACTTAAACACAAAAATAACTTACATTTAAAAATAAAATAAAAAAAAAAAATCACTGATCCGTTTTCAAAATATTGATTTTTCAAAAAAAAATTATTAAAAATAAAAAACACAGTTTTTAAAAATATTTTAATTTGAAATTACTTAGGCTTCTTACATCTTCTTGCATTTCAATTTTGATTGTAATCGGATAACCAGTTCTCGAGAAAGTCAAAGAAAAAAAACGGGGAGGTACCGTTATTAGCCCACCTTTTTAATTTTTTTTTCTTCAAAAAACTTCTTTGTAGAATATCAAAATAACCCTAAGTTCTGAATTTGTAAACGACTGACCCAACCGTTTAAGCTACAGTCCAAAATACATCCGTACAGACAAACAGACAGACATAGACAGACGGACAGAATTTTGCCAGTTTGATTGTTATCTTAAAATTTTTAATCTGCACGAATGCATAATGCATTATAGCACCTAAAAGGTGTTTTTTTTATGACGTGTGGTTTTCACTCTTGCAATACTTTTTTTCGGAGTTGATCTTTTGACAGTTGTCACTTGATTAATGTGTTATCAAAATAATGGTTCGGTTCGAGCGATGCAGCACGCGCTGCATCCAATATACGGTCGACATAATCGCCCAGCACAGTCGGTAATTCGAGCAACCATGGATCGGTTTCGCACCACGTTCACTCAAGTGGATGATGCGCATAATCATAGACGCATCTGTGGAGCAGAGTATCGAAGAAGATCCGAAATAGTCCATCCGCCATCGCGAGCAATAATTGGAGCTGTGCCCAACCGCTTTATGGAGGATTTTGTGGAAGGATCTTGGTTTGGTGAAGCCGAACGACCATCAAGCGGGTCGCACGTTCGGTGAATGGGCTTGGGCTCAAAACGAGATGGAAACTGATTTTCACAAGAAAAATTTGTTCAGCGATGAAGCTCAGTTTTGGTTGAATAGGTATTAATAAGCAAAATTGTCGTATTTGGAGTGATCATAATCCACAAGCCATTGTTGAGACGCTGTTAAATCCTCAAAAAGTCGACCAACTTTACATAGATCTTTTACAGATCTCTCAAATTAAAAAAAGTGTCAAAACCACAATACTTAACGGTTTTTAATAAATATGCAGTACGCCATAAAAACTGATAATGAATTTACAAATAAAGTGTTTCGAAAACTTTACGACTGGTTTTGATAAAATCCTGTTTGTTTTTATTTTTTTAATATACAGCTTACTCATACAATTTAAAATAAGATGTATTGATTAGTTTTTAAAATATTTAATTTTCAAAAAAAAAAATATTAAAAATTATAATTAGAAAAAAGAATAATTAAAAAATTGGTATTCAGAATTAGTTTCGGAGGCACCGTGAAATATAGGGATTTTTTTTTTAGCCAAACAACACGAATTTGAAACAGTTTAACCGGTGGGATTTTCCCTTACCATTTTGATCTGCAAGCATTCAAAACCAATGTTAATCGACACTTCCTATCTTTCCCCTCCCTATCTTCTTAATGCCCGTGCAGTGTGCTCTACATTAAAAGGGAAACAGATAGTCCCTTGTGCGAGCGTTAATTATAAAAAAAAAAGCTATGTGCCTTTTAAAGTCCCATCAAAATCGGGGCATAAATAAGAATTACAAAAAAACGCATCCAGTACCACCTAGGGGTAATTAAAAAAAAAACTTACTTAATCTTTACAACATCAGATTTCTGCTTGTTTAAATCCCGTCAAAATCGGTCCAAAAATAAGATTTTTTTCCAAAAAACACCCGAGTGCCACCTAGTGCATAATTTAAATAGCCTAAGTTACTCCCTAGAACATCATCAATCTGCCAGTTAAAGTCCCGTCAAAATCTGTGCTCCCGTTCCCGAGATAACCCAGAACAAACAGGCAGACAGGCAAACATTTTAAAATTGTGTAAGTACTGTAAATATTTTTATATGCATCTTGTAAAAACTGTTATTTTGATATTAAAAACAAACACTTCATTTTAATGTATGTATGTGTATAAAGATTGAAATCAAATAAACTGGCATTGGTATTGGCAAGCTTATTCATTCTTGTGAGGGGTTCATTTAATCCGTAGTTGGTTCTGTGCTGAGCAAGATGCATTAATTAATGAATGCATTAATTAATTAAAAGTAACGCGTTACTCTAATCGCGATACTGTGGATTTTTTCAACCAAAAGCGATCGCAAACGTATTCTAAGCACCAGGCGAACATAAAAAATGGGCACGACTGGGTCACACGTACCTGCTCTTATGTGCCTAATTACATTGGAAAGCAAGAAAAAATTATTTCGAATATTGTAGGACCGGTTTTAATAAAATACTGTTTTTTTTATTTTTATGCAGTTTTTTAGAATACATTAAAATACATGTGATTATAAAATTTAAAATATTTTTTTTTGATTAGTTTTCAAAATATTGATTTTTCAAAAAAAAATTCAAAAATTAATTTTAATTATAAAAAAAAAGTTATTCAAAATTTTGATATGCAGAATTAGTTCGGCTAACTAGATCTTCTCAAATATAAAATTTGACAGAAATCCAAAGAGCCGTTACCGAGAAAGACCAAAATAAACGTTATTTGAAAGGTACCGTTAATAGACTATTCCCGTAAATTTGGTTCTAATCAGATGATAGCCAATATCAATAAAAAAATCTCAAAAATTTTCATTAAAATCATTAGAGCCATTTTCGAAAAAAATAAGATTTCCCGAAACGGTCATATGGCAGGTACCGTTATTTTTAGGGCTAAAATAAAATTTCAATTTCCACTCTGGGGAATGCCAAAAGAAACACACCCACCAAGTTTGAAGATAATCGCTTCAACCGTTTAGGCTGCAGCTCGTTATACATACTGACAGACAGACAGACGAAATTTTTTCTCGTTCACTTTTTTAGACTTCTCTATGATCGCAAGTAAAAAGAACGGCAAATACAAATTCCCAAAATAATTCCATTCAAATTTAAAAAGCACAAGAAGAGAAAAAGAAATAGAAAATGGATGGGGTTTTGTTAAAGTAGAAAGTAGATGTAGATAATGGGGTGTGTGTGTGTGTATTTAACGAGAGGGTTTGTGGGTATTTTTTTTTGTTTGGTGACTCAAAGGCCCGTCCACACTTCCGTCATTTTGACGAGGCACCGCCGCAAAAATCGATCGCAAACGTATTCTGAGCACCAGGCTAACAACAAATGTATGTATGTGTGTATGTATATCTGTCGAGTAAACTGCCCAACGGTATTTAATCAAATTTACAGGGTAAATATAGTTTTGTCCGGGCATCGTTCCTGTGAATATTTGGTCCCGCTAGCATTATTTTTGCATTTCACGTTAAAACATGTTTTTTTCTAGGGCATCGTAAAGCGCGCCGGGTACCCCTAGTTTAATATAAAAATGGTGCCGATTGGTACTAGGTTGTTGGTACAATAGTTTTGTTGGTATTAGATTTTTAGTACTCAGTACTAGACTTTAGTAAAAATTGTATTTGTTAGAAATGGATTTGGTACTAGATTTAGTACTTAGTAGTAGATTTAGTACTAGATTTTTTTTCACGTGATAGGTGGAATTATATGTGGTGTAAGTTAACGGGCTGCATGTGTGGGTATTGCTGCCGTCAATGTTTTCTTATGATGTTATCACGTAAAATAATCGTCGTTAAACGACTGTACAGACAACCAACTCTAATTTTTGGAAAATGTCATAGTTTGACATTTAATATCATTAAAAGTGAAACTATTTTTGCACCACTAAGTACCGAACCTGTCAATATCGGTTTGACGAAGAATATTATCATTTGCAAATATAATTGTTTTGAAGATCTTTATATCGTCAGCAATTATAAGAATCTTTCTGTGATGAATACACGATGTTACATCATGTATTGCAAGAATAAATAAAACAGGTACCTAGATGGCTTTCTTGGAGTACACCGGAGTGAGCACTAAAAGAATTAGAAAGGGAATTTCGAAATTTCACCTAATTAGATCTGTTCATTATGTAGGATGCGATCCATGTAATAAGAAAAGGTGGAAACCCATATGCTCTAAGTTTAAACAAAGTAATGCTATGGCTAAGTTAGTCAAATGCTTTGAAAAAATCAGTGTAGCTATATGCAATCGATCTCATTTCCATTTCCCAGAGCATTTGAACATTTGTGCAAGAATGTAACAAGGTTTGAAGTTGTTGACCTTTTGCACAAAACCATATGTTGTTGGTCACATATTATGCTCTTTAAAAGGAAAGACAGGCTTTCACAAATGACTTGTTCCAAAACCTTAGGAATACAGGATAGTTTAGAAATATCTTCCATAAGGAATGAAATTTACCAGACCGAAGAGAGAGTCTGGACAAATATTGGAGACTTTTGGCTAACATATTACTACATTTTTCTTAATATTACTGGTAGAATACCATCTGGTCCAGAAGAATAATTATCTTTTAAAGTGGGAGAAAGTTTCATGGAGATGTTATTACATTAAACTTGGGGACATTTGCTCAAATATTTAAAATGTTTTTAATCAACACTTACCAATGACTCACTAAAGGACTTTTGAAAATTGAAATTGAAAAAACGCATTGCGTATGTCGGTTGAGTTTTCTAATAAGCAGTTAGCATACATGTTTGTTGGGTAGCCATCCGATTTGTCCTTGGTGTTAACGAAATTTAAAGATGATTCAGGGAGCATCCCATTTCATTTAAGTGATTTGTATACAAAATATTAGAAAGAGTCTTAAATTTCTCAAATAATGAAATGTAGAGGTTGTAATAAGATAGTAACAATGTTTTTATATAAGTCTTCTAAACCTTATTTCTCTGGTTACGCATTATTTTATTTTAGTTTTTGTGTGTACCGAGGATGGCAAAAATTTAAGTTTTTGGATGCGTTAGTTTTGATAGCATTTTTTATACAATTTCCTAAAATCGTCTAATATATTTGCTATCACAACCAGCGCTACCTATAAGCTTGCTAAGAGTAACTTAATATCACAATCGTCTTCCATCTTAAAGAGGCAGCATTACCGAGTAATGGTGGATTAAAATTACCATTTTTCTGAAAAAAGACCTAGTGAAGGAAACCATTTCAAATGCATTGCACCCCAACGCCCTCAATTCCCTGAGTGCGAAAACATATGTAACAGACGTCTTACAGGTCAATAAACCTCTGACAGACGCTATTTGTTTGACCTTGTCACACTCAGTTTTTATTTATAAGAAATTTTTAAGTTCGCGAAAGGCTTCTCAGTATTTTTGCATAGATACACCCAAAAGTTCACAATAATAAAAAAAATTGTTGTAAACGTAAACTAATTCTTCAAAGTAATACAACTAATACAACTAAGACTTTGGCTACGAATAAATTATAAATCTGATTATCTGATTTTCGGCTTTTTTCAGGTAAATTATAAAAACGCTCGCTCAATTCTTTTTTGTTTCAAAGATTTTAAGTACGACAAATCTTTGAATTTCGAGATCCTTTATCTAAATCTTGCACGCTCTGTTATGAGAAGTCACAACTCGTAATTTTTGATTTACTTAGTAGTTTTAAAAAAAACTTTACTGAAACAAATATTATAAGTATAACTATTCATCTTTCTGTTACTGTTTTGTAGCAAAAATGTTACCTGATATGGATAGACATTATGCGAGGCTTTCTTTCTCATTCGTTCAGCAATGGAAACCGTTCTGTGACCGTTTTCTAACAAATTAGATATCGTACCAACCTCAGTGAAACTTAATTGTGACACAATATATACATCGAAGACAGGACATAGTTTGGCAGAAGAAAATAAGCAAGTACGTGCGATTCAGTCGTGCAACAAATAAATTTTTTTAAATAATGACGGAATCAAAGTTTTTATTCAAATTTTTCTAACTTTTGATTGTTTGAAAAGAGTACGTAAAATAGATTTCAGCGTAAAAACTTAAACAACATTTTATTTCTTTAAAAAATGTAAAAAACTGTTAATTTTTTTTCAAAATCGTAGGAAAATTTTTTTAATAAAACGGTTTTTATTTAACAACTTTAAAGAAATTCACTAACGCGTTTTCAAAATATCGTTTTTTCAAAATATTAAAAATACAAACAATTTTTTTTCGAAAATATTTGAAATTAAAATTACTAAGGCTGTCTACATCTTCCTGAATCGGTTGTAATCGGTTAGCCAGTTCTCGAGAAAGTCGAAGAAAAAAAACGGTCTAACAGGGGGTACCGTTTTTAACCCACAATCTTAATTTTTTTTTCATTAAAACATAAATCACACCTACAAAACTACACAGATTTTTTTCATAAAAATTGTTGGAGCCGTTTTTAAGAAAAATAAGCTTTTACTTAACGGTTATATGACAGGTACAGTAAATAGTTGAGCTAAGAAAAAAAATTTTAAAAAAATCCTCTTTAGAATTTTAAAATAACCCCGTACCAAATTTGAAGATGATTGGCCAAACCGTTTCTCTGTCGTAATGTCATGTTTGACGGTCATCTCAAAATTTTGACGTGATAACGTCTTCAAATTCCATGACACACATACGAAATAACATGACTCATGCTGATGTCATGCTGATGTCATGCTGATGTTAACCGATACTGTGGTTCTTTCAATCGATCTCAAGCACCAGGCGAACAAGAAAAAAATCTGGCGCAAATTCCCAAAATAATTCCACTCAAATGCAAAAAGTACAAGAAGAGAAAAAGAAAAACAAAATAGGCGGAGTTTTGTTAAAGTAGAAAGTAGATGTAGATATTGGGGTGTTTGTGTGTGGATTTAACGAAAAGGTTTGTTGTTATGAATTAACGGGCTGTATGTTGGTGTTGCTGCCATCAATGTTTTCCTATGACGTTATCACGTAAAACAATCGTCCATAAACGGACTTTACACACAACCAACTCTTTTTTTAATCTGTTCGAATGCATAACTTGCATTACTTACTTAATTACTGTGGAGTTACATCAAAGTTTCCCGAAACATGCCAGCATCAGGTTAATTTAGTTAATCAGAAAGGACAGCAGATGGAAGTTACTGAAATGTTTTAATTTCATTTATATGCGCAAACATATATTGTGACTGTGCAGTTACATTAAAGTTACCAATTTCAATCTGTCCCTTTCTGGTTACAATGAAGTATCGAAGGTATAAGTTTACTTTATAGCTTCATATGAGTAACGATCCAGTCTTACGGAACACGTCAGCATAAATGTTACTCAGAAGTTACAACTGATGAAGGTTACTGAACTGTATCAATTTCAGTTACATTGCATAACCATTTTTAATACTGTAGTAGAAGTAGTGAAATTTTTCAGTAACAATTATGCAACTAAGGTTTTCAGACAATCTTAAAAGTAAAACGTATGTAACAAGTTTAGTCTGTTTTTTTGGTTACAAAATGCAAAAGTGTGCCACTCGGGTATGAACAGTCCTGTGGGTTACAATTTTCAAAAAGATGACTGCTCAAATCAAAAAAGATATTCAGGGGCGGATGATGATTATATATATTAGTAAGTCCTGAACTAGAAAAAACTAGACCGAGGATTCTAAGACCATAAAAAGTTCGATAAACCGTAGCAGAAACAATAAACTTAGTCCCTTAGATTGTGTTAATAATTTTACGTAAACTAATTCTTTCAAAAGACTAAAAAGGAATGAAACCGCTGAAGACATAATTTTTATTTCTAACTGGCGATCAAAAAACCATTTTCAACTTCATTATTTCTATCAGCATGACGATCTTTTCTATAAATTCTTGGGTGCCCAAAAAGTTTTAAATTTCATGCGTGAAAACTGGAGAGTTAGAAAAATGTGTTTTACTAAAAAGCCTTCTAACATTTTGGTAAAAGAGGGAAATCCTGTTTAGCTTTTTGCAGCTGTCTGTGTGGTCTTTGGTGAGCAGTTAGATTGATTACTTTGCTGCGAGATTCGAACTCTTTTTACAAGTTTTCCTTTTGGCTAATTGCTACTATCACAAATAGTTAGAATTAAATAGTTTAGGTTGAGCTATAATCTTGACAGAAGAAACAAGACTATTGTCTCATTTATTTTTTTACATTTAATGCTGGAGCATTTAGTCGTTTTGTTTGCGACTAAATGAGAAACATCATCCACAACAAGTTCCGGCAAGAGTCGCGAAATAAAGATAGAGTTAGGCTTTGGCCACCGCCTTAACACACCTTGCCCAATGATTGTACATTTGAACATCACCAACAGAAGAAGGGATAAGGACTGCAGAGAATGTCAAACTATCTTGCCATTAGTAACGTTAGGTTAAGGTTAGGGTAAACGTATAATTGCTTAAATTTTTCTTGTTCAAGTCAGACAAAATAAGTATTTGTATTCATCAGATATTTTTGAGTACTGAAATAATAAATGAAGCCATAACATCTGTATGTACCACGAACACAAACATTATTATATTCTGCCCCTTCCTTATTATATTAAAAGAATTTCTGAGCCCTTAAATTGAAATTCTTGTTCCACACCTGTATATATGTACATATTATGCTTAAGATTTTAAGCTTTTAAGGGGAAACCATGGATACAAATTGTTATATTGTGTTCATGATTTTTTCTTTTAAAAAAATTCAGAGTGTTATCTTTGTATCTCATAAGTAGTATTCTTGAAAGTGAAAATTGTTATATATGTAAATTTTTTTCTGAGACGCGTTTTTTCAAGCAGCTTTATTTAGCTTTTCTTGTATATCATGTACAAAGATATATGTTTTACAATCGATTTTATGTTGTAAGTATGTTTCACTAAGATGGCGCCAAAACTGCAACTGGGGAAAGTTTACGTAGGTTAGGTACTTGTTATTTTTTAAAACACTTCAAAAACTATGAGTACTTGATAAAACAATTATCAAGCATAAGTATTAAAAAACTGAATTTCTATTTCAAATGTTCACTGAAATACTATCTGATGAATAGAGTTTCAATTCCATTTCAAAAACCAAAACTTCCGCTCATTAAAATCCTGCTTTATGTCATAAGCATATACATAGGTAGTGTAAAAATCAAATTGAATCACCAACAGAGTATTGAAATCGCCATTTCGTGATTTTCATAGAACAAAAGGATTAAAGTATGATTCCCTTCTTATGTGCGAACACACTTTATTCAAAGTGGATATGTGTATACATGGAAGCTTATATGACAAAGATGAAAATTGAATATAATGCAGCTTAAGGGGATGTTCCAATTTGTAGCAGTTTAAAATAAAGGATGATTTTCTGGATCGATTTTAGTGTCCCGCTCGTTAAAACGTGCTTAGATTATCATATGGGGAAAATCTTGTAGGTTATTTTTGAAAATGTGTGCCGATTTTTTTAAATTTGATAATTTAAATTTCCTTCAGGTTTTATCCAGAGTAAAAGACTGCAACTGAATAAAATTTTAACCAATAATTATGTAGAAAAAAGGGGGATGGTGTATGCACAACATACAAGCACACAGGTAAGCACAATTTAAAATGCACTACCAGTCCCTTCGAGCTTTTAATATTCAGTGCGAATTTCCTGCCGAAAAAAATCACTCATACGCCACAGTGCACGCTAGAATTGCTGGCGTCATTAAAATATTTATTGTGAGTAAAATTAAATTTAAGAATTCAACGGCATGCTGGCCTTTCTGGTTAAGAGGACCCCTTTAATCTGTTGACGACATTATAAGAAATATAGCAATGATGTTGAATAATTATCACGTTTCAAGAGTTGACGGAGTTGAAGCTTCGATAAATATTTAATTTGATATTATTCGTTGTCTTTTCAGGAACGTTTTCCAATTTTTGATTGTCGTGATAAATAAATGAGTTATAAGCACTTTTCGATTAATAGGCAAAATATTTAAAATTTGCCTCTTCCGTACAAAGATTTCAAGAGAGGGAATCTGAATAAAATTTCTTTCTGATAAATGTATTAATACCTTACGTTTGTTCCATATGTCAGATTTTCGGTTTTTTTTTTATGATTGACGTTCACTTAAGGGTTATGAATATGAATAACCTTTAAATGTTAAAGTTAACACACTTCAGGCATTGGAGAAAAGGTCGGATTAAGAATGAGATATCGATATACATTTGTCTTAAATGCCTATATATTGAATATTGAAATGGGAACTAGAATAGAATAAAATAGATGTTTATTTTTTCAACATTAATAAAAAAATCAAAATTTTGTTTTTAAAGAATAAGCCATGCTTATTAAGCCGTCTGTAGGATAAGAATCAATTAAAAATTACAATAAAGAGAGAAAAATAAATCTTATACAATACCTAAGAAAAAATAATAAAATAAAAAAATGTATATATGTATACAAAATTAAATATATTAATATATAAAAACAAAATACATAAGTAACGCCTTAAAAAAAACAATAAATAAATTCAATTTTAAAACTGATTTAAAAAAGCGACTTTTATTTTCGTCAAAACAAAAAAAAATCTAATATTTCTTTAAATCTTAAAATATTTTACAAACAAAAAATATGTTTCTGAAAAAAAAATAATAATTAAAAAAAACTGTATTTTTTAATAAAATAGTGATAGCCAAAATGAAAAATAAATTAATAAGCTTTTAGTTTAGCCAAAACAAAAATTACTGGAGCTTAATATTTATAAATTATTAAAGGAACTGCATATAATGTTGGTATATTTATTTTAAATTTGAACCATAATTTATGTTCAATTATTTCTTAAAACACGCTCATCAAACCATTTCGAAAATTGTGGGATTGCGAAATATAGCGTACAAGAGACTTTCAATCATGATCTACGTTTAGAATGCTGACACATTCATCCAACTAAAGAAAACTTGAGCAGAAATAAAGCCTTCGGATTTCCTGTAAAATTGGATAAAGCACTAAGAAATGAAAAACGTTTTGATAAAGATTAGAAAGTGAGCAAACTGAGTTAAGATCTGTTCTATGTGGCATATAGTGTTATATAAATGTATATATAAATTGTAAGCTCTTCCCTAAAATAGTTGTTTTCACCTAGTTTATGGTTGAGTTGCCTAAATGTACTCCTGGAGGCTGATTCTCTCCCTCGCTTCTCTGTATTGCCTATTTAAGATATTATGTACATTCGTATAATGAGTTTTTTAGTACTTCTACTGATACAAGGAGTATAAGAGTAAACACTAAAATAGATTATCTCATAACTTTAAAATTTTAATAGTCATATCTCCAAGGAGAATACCATCTTGGATGCATAGACTTTTCTGTGATCGTAATGTCATGTTTGATTGTTATCTCAAATTTTTTGAATCTGTAAGAATGGATAACTTGCATTCTAGTACCTATAATCCCAAGTAAAAATGATTTAATATTATTGTATCCACTTATTAAGGGCGAAATTGATGCTCCTTATTTATTAGCCTGTATTGTGTTAAATTACCGTTAAGGATCACCTGTATGGATCGGAACTTCTGCATGTTGACTTTCATAGAACAAACTATGGCATATATGAAGCTCTAAACCCTATAAGCAGACTTTTTAATATCGGGTTTTTCAACAAGGACGCTACAAAAGTAGAGCAACAGGGACAGCAAGCGACGCCATAGCGACGCCATATTTCTTGCCGCTTTTTTGACATTTCTCTTCAGTAAGGTTTGCCATTTCATTATGGAAAGATATACGAGCCAACAACGAGTCGAAATTATTAAAATTTACTACCGAAATTCGTTAAGAGCGCTACGTCCAATTTATGGTCGTCATAATCGTCCTAGCAGATCACCAATTGAGCGTCTAGTGGAAAAATTGAATCCACACAGGCACAGTACAAAATGTTCCCGTGCCAGTGAGACAAAAAAGTGCCCGTAGTGTCGAGAATATTGCTGCCGCTGAGGCGTCAGTTGCAGAAAGCCCAAATGTGTTTCTCACACGTCGTTCTCAAGCGTTGGGCATCTCTGTGACGTCGTTGTGGCGAATTTTGCGAAAAGATCTTGGCCTACATCCTTACAAGATTAAATTTACCGAAGAACTGAAGCAGCTTGACCACCAGAATCATCTTCAGCGATGAGGCTCATTTCTGGCTGAATGGCTATGCAATAAACAAAATATGCGGTATAGGTCAGGCAGCAATCCACACGTACTCCATGAGTTATCATTGCATCCCGAAAAAATTACCGTTTGGTGTGGTTTATGGGCCAGCAGCGTCATTGGGAAGTACTTCTTCCGTGATGATCAAGACCGGCACGTTACTGTGAATGGGGATCGCTACCGTTCAACGATAACCGAATATTTTTGGCCCCAATTGGATGATATGGACTTGTAGGACATGTGGTTCCAACAGGACGGCGCCACAAGCTACACAGCGAATCAATTTATTGGAAACGAAGTTTGGAGAACGTGTTATCTCACGAAATGGTCCAGTCGCTTGGCCGCCTCGGTCGCGCGATTTAACGCCGTTAGACTATTTCCTGTGGGGCTACGTCAAGTCTATGGTTTATGCCAACAAACCAGCGACGATTGATGAACTTCGTACGAATATCGAATGAAATTGCAGCAGTATCGTCCGATTTTTGCTTGAAAACCGTCGAAAATTGGGTTCAGCGTCTGGACTTCTGCAAGCGTGCCCGTGTGGCCATGCAAAAGAAATCGAGTTCCATACATAATGGCATCGAACGTACTTTTACAGAAATAAAGAATTTCATTGATATACAAAACCGTTTTTGTTTTATTTAAAAAAAACTTTTGTAGCGCTCTTATTGAGAACCCCTTTATTAATGCTTCATCTCAGGGTTACCTTTGTGACTCTTTTGCGTCATTTTGACTCTTTTTGGACACCAGGATGGCACTTTTCTAAACTCCTTTTACAATTTAAATAATTTTGGAATAGTGCACAATTTTTGTTAAATACTTTTTTTCTGCATTGGCTGTCATTCTTCTCTGAATTGAGCCTTTTTTCTGTTTGAAATCGGTAATTTGAAAAACCATTTGAAAGTTTTTGCTTCAACTTTAATATGATTTTACTTAAGAAACCATAAACCGACGTAAAGTAGATTCTTGCCAATCAATGACTCTTTTTTTGACGCCTTCAAAAAATTTTCAGAGTAACCCTGCTTCGTCTATAGACTTTAATTTAAGTAAAGTGGGATTAAAATCTTTATTTAGGAACATTGCGTCACTATAATGATTTTTTTATGTTCTTAAATGTTTTTTTATTATGTAAGCATTAATGGTAGTTAATTTTAATTTTTTAATTCTTGTATATTTTTTTCATGTGTTATTTTTAGAAGGAAAATTGAAATTTTATTTTTAAGGCTGAAAATAACGTTACCTGCCATATTACGGTTAAGGAAAAGCTTATTTGTCTCGAAAACGGTTCGAACGAATTTGATGAAATTATTTGATATTTTTTGGTTATTGGCTATTAAATTCGAAATTTCTAGAAAAAATCATATAACGGTTGTTTTTAATTTTCGAATTTCTCGGTAACGGGTTATTGATTTTTGTCAATTTTTATATTCAAAAAATTTTAAGCAACCAAATTATTTCTGCATGCCAATTGAATATGTATTTTTTTCAATTGATAATTAATTTTTGAAATTTTTTTTAATTCAATATTTTAAAAAACTAATCAGAAATTTCTTTTTTAATATTATAATTAGCTGAAGGTATATAAATAAATTTAAAAAAAAAACTGCATACCAAAATATCAAAAATTATTTTTTTTAAATATAAATAGTAAAAAATCTGTCCTACAATTTTCAAAATACTTTATTTCATAAATTCATTATTATATAAGACGGCCGTTGAGTGTTGTGATTTTTAAACTTTTTATAGATTCATATCGTGTGATTTTTTTCGTTTATAAAGGGTGTTTTTTTTTATGTCTGATGTTCAAGAAAAAAAAACCAATCTAATTCAATGTTATGGCGAAGAATTTAGCTTTATTATAAACCTTTATACCATTATGTTTTAAAAATGATTTTGGGCAAGTGGCCGCCGCGGCTGGCTCGAATAAATTCCAGCAGAGAAGGCAAATTTTCCCAATTTTGTGAAAATCAGGATCGGTGGCCATCTCGTTTTGGGCCCATTCACCGAACGGTTGACGCGCTTGATTTTCGTTCGGCTTCAATTCTTGCACGAGTTGGATTTTGTAAGCCCACAAACCAAGATCTTTCCGTTAAATTTTCCAAGTGGATGGGCATAGCTCCAATTGTTTCGCGCGGATGGACTCCTTCGGGTCTTCTTCGATACTCTGCTCCTCCGAACCGAACCATTATTTTGGTAATAAATTTGCACGATTTGCAAACGTTGTTCAAGAGTTAGTATATTCATTATGAAATGGCAAACTTAATGAGCATAAATCAAAAGATAGCTGCCAAAAAGGCCAACTCCCAAAAAAGTATTGCCAGACTGAAAACCACACTTCTAAAAAAAACACCATTTATATAACAAGCTATTAAAAATGCGCTACATTTTTTTTTTTTTAATAATACCCAAATACGTTAATTATTTTATAATGGGTCACTGCGGCGTTAACTTAATAATTTTGAAGTTCATTTTAATCGATTTTGCGGTAAAAAAAAAACCAAAGGTAACTTATTAGCATCGAAAAAAAACAATCTGTGGTGCCTCTATTTATAAAAAGAGGAAAATAATGTTGCAAATCTGCGATATAACAAGGAGTGTTAGACATGGAATACATATAAGAGTTCTGTTCGGCATCTACATATGTAACTGAAAACGTTGTTCAGGTGTATGTCTATTCATTATGAAATGGAAAACTAATCTGAGCACAAATCAAAAGACAGCTGTTAAAAAGACCAACTCCGAAAAAAGTATTGCCAGATTTAAAACTACATGTCTAAAAAGAAACACCCTTTAATTATTTTTTTTTTATTTTTTATCCTTCCAATGTGACCAGACACATGAGAGCAAGTACGTGCGAGTGCGACTCAGTTGTATCCATTTTTTTCAATGGTGGGGGCAAGATGTCCACATTCAAACTTAACAATACTCCTTATGTCATCTTTACCTAAATTGATAGAAAATATTCAAAATGTTATGATAATAAATTCGAAATAACTGCATATCCTTTTCTTTTAATTATTTAAGTATGTTTAGTCTATTAAAGTCATAATTATCATCTAAAGGTATCATATCCTAACCCAGGTTATACCTCATAATGAACTCCCCAGCTTTTGAAAACCACCCATATCAACTAAATGAGTTCATTAGAATTAATTTATCTTATACATGACATATGGTCATGATGCTGATGCATTATAAATTCACAGATTAAGGATGTTTGTGATTTACTGGCATTGTAATTTGTAATCCCAACCAAACAATTAATTTTATCCTTAATTTTATCCTTTCCTTAATTTCTTTGTGAAGATTCTCCTGCATTTATTATGCTACACATGCAGTTGACAGCATTCGCATAAGTCCGTTTAGCTTGTCCTCAAAAAGTCATGTATAAACATATGTCTTCCATTCTTTTACATCACTCATAAATTTAAATTTCAAAGTCCATAGAACAAGTATATTCAGATACGTATATGTCATCTGAAAGACAATCTTGTGTTATGTCTATTAGCTCAAGACATTCTGTTTTATCTGTTCTTAGCACATTTTTTTGACATCAAAGGTCCAAGAAAGCTTTATATCGTCGTCATGCACACGTTTCCCAGAGCAATCTTGAACTTTCCATTTTATATAGATATTCTAATTCATAAATCATAAGACATCCAAAGTAACATTTAATATTTAAATTTTAACCACAACCGCCCACAAAATTAAGATACAAACGCCAAATTACGGCTAATTCACCATAAGTGACATGACATAAGTTGGTATCATAAATGTCATAATGCATTCATTTCCATACATCATACTCACATAACCAAAAGAACTTAAGGAAAAGACGAGGAAAAAGCATTTCAGGGTGACACATTTCCGTAAGGTATATCCATCCTTCCACCCTTCATAGAATCAGCTCTTTATTTTTTTTTTGTCAATCTCTGTGATTTTTACTTAATTATTCTCTTTGGCATTTATGATGCTGTTTTTCTTTTTTTAAAAGCCCATTCAAGACGAAATCTGTGTCAAGAGGAAGAAGACAGAACAGATTTTCAAGGTGATTCAATCCAACATGCGGTACACTGAACCTTTGAGCTGTTCTATTCAATTTGTTTTAATTAATCATTGCATTGGTTATGATGTAAGGATTCTCCATCAAGAAAAGATATAGTGTGACCAATGTATTGGTTTTTATTTGCAAAAAAAAAAAATAAAAAAAATAAGAGTAACGGTTACAAACAAATCTAAGAAAGTGTTTTCCTTTTATGTCTGTACGTTTGTATGAATGAATGTATATAAAACTTCAATCGTATTAAGCAAATGCTTAAATTTGCCAAATGACTCCTAGAATAATGAATGTACATTTGTAGGTGTGGCTTATGTGCTGGTGAAATGATGCTGACCTTTAAATTCCTATAGAACCGGATTTTCTCAACTAGTTTACCGATTAAATTTCTGTTTTTTATAGTAAGGATTCTCCATCAAGAAAAGATATAGTGTGACCAATGTATTGGTTTTTATTTGCAAAAAAAAAAAATAAAAAAAATAAGAGTAACGGTTACAAACAAATCTAAGAAAGTGTTTTCCTTTTATGTCTGTACGTTTGTATGAATGAATGTATATAAAACTTCAATCGTATTAAGCAAATGCTTAAATTTGCCAAATGACTCCTAGAATAATGAATGTACATTTGTAGGTGTGGCTTATGTGCTGGTGAAATGATGCTGACCTTTAAATTCCTATAGAACCGGATTTTCTCAACTAGTTTACCGATTAAATTTCTGTTTTTTATAGTAAGTTCAGAGTTTTTTTCTTTTTAAATGTTCCAGGAATTAAAAAACGATAACAAACATAGTATCATTTCCGTAGAAAAATAACATATGATATATCAATTAATAATAATTGAAAGAACAAAATTTTTGCATGACCAAAAATTACGGCAAAAAATTCTGCAGTGTCCCAAAAGCAATAAAAAATGTTGGTCATTTGTAAAAAATATTAAAAACTGCTCAACATCTTCGGTTCTAACGCTCATCGACAATATTAAACCAATTGTTTACCCTTCAGAGAAGGAAATCTTGCTCGCCTCACAAAAACGTTGACCCACCTGTACTTGAGAATGTAAATTTTTTCATGGGACAGATTTTTTTCCGCACTCGTACAGTAGCAAGAGTTCTCAAAGATCTCGATATACACAAATGTGCTTGCCCGAATGGTCTACCCCCGATTTTTCTGAAGAGGTGTTTCTCCACACTGGCAAAGCCACTGCGTAAGCTTTTCCATCGCTCCTACTCTTCTGGAATCTTTCCTAGAAGATGGAAACAGCATTTGTCCAGCCTGTCCCTAATAAAGGTAACCCATCCTCACCCTACTCCTACCGACCCATAGCACCAACATCCCTTCTTTCTAAGGTCATGGAAATGCTGATTAACCTTCAGCTTAAGGAGTATCTCGAAAATGGAAAGCTACATCATGACCATCAGTATGGCTTCCGCAGCAACCGTTCACTGGTGATCTGATGGAATATCTCACCGAACAGTGGAATAAATCCTTACATCGTTTTGGTGAAAGTATGATTATTGCTCTTGATATCTCCAAGGCATTTTATAGAGTTTGGCAAGAAGCACTCTTATCGAAAATGCTTGCTTCTGGGATCGATAATACTCTTGTTCGTTGGATCAGAAGCTATCTTCCGGACCATTCAATACAAGTTGTATTGCACGGATTCAAATCTGATTCCTACAAAATAAATGCTGGTGTGCCCCAGGGTTCCGTTCTATCTCTGACTCCTTTCCTCATTTTCATAAATGATCTTCTGTCTGTCACTTCTAATCCACTTAACTGTTTTGCTGACGACTCTACCCTCAGCTTTTCATATTCGTTCGATAATTCACGTCCTTCGCCTTCGGACTTACAATTGCAGCGGTACCGTATGTCAAGCTCATTAAACTCTGATTTATACAGGATTGTCAAATGGGGTAATAGGAATCGTGTAGAGTTTAATGTTTCGAAAACTCAATGCTGTCTCCTGTCGTTACAGCTAAACATACCCCCAATGCCTTTGTCCATGAATGGCATTTACATCGAAGAAACCGAAAAGCTCTTAGTAATCGGTATGTGTGTCAACGACGACCTCCGTTGGAACATCCATATATTTGAGATAGCTAAGAATGCTGCTAAGTGCTTAGGTTTTCTGTATCGGTGTAAGAAGTATTTTTCTCCTTCTGATCTGGCTACAATTTATAAAACGTTTATTCGCCCTAAACTCGAGTATAACTCTCACCTCTGGGCAGGTGCTTCGCAAACATCGCTTCACCTGCTTGATAGAATACAAAATCGAGCGTTAAGATTGATAGGAAATAGAACTGCCGCTGAAACAATTGGCCCTCTCGATCACCGACCGTTTCATGTCTTTCCTTATTTTATCATTTCTTTTATAAACAATGGTCACTCGAAGTAGCTAGTTGCATTCCTCCCCTTAAAAGTTTCTCCCGTAATACTCGTCTCGCAAGGAAGGCTCATCATTTCACCCTTGAGCCCAATTTTGGGTGTACCGTGAAATATAGGGATTCTTTTTTTAGCCGAACAACACGAATTTGGAATAGTTTACCCGGCGAGATTTTCGTTTGCCATTTTGATCTGCAAACATTTAAAACCAATGTTAATCGACACCTCATATCTTTCCCCTCCTTATTTTCCTTATGTCCGCGCAGTGCGTTCTAAATTAAAAGGGAAGAAAATAGACCCTTGTTCGCGCGTTAAATAAAAAAAAAGTGTCTGAACTTAGAAAAATTGTCAAAACTACAACACTTAATAGTTTTTATTAAAAATGGAATAAGCTCACACACTTTAAATAATAATAAATTTATAAATAAAGTATAATTGTAGGCCCGGTTTTAATAAAATGGTTTTTTGTTTGTTTTTTTTAAATATATTTTTTTGAGATTTTGGTATGAACACAATGACGAAGCTGAAGGTGAAGTATGAAGCGCTGTCAAAGTTGAAAGTTAAATATACGCGAACCCTATAATGAGAAGCTGAAGCATAAAATTTAGCTGAAGCGCAAGTTCACTCAACTTCAACTTGGGCTTCACGCTTCAGCTTCATTTTGACATTTCACAGACTAAGTTCAATTTTTCTAAACTATCAGAGATCCATTGAAAATGACTGAGAAATTTCTTGTTCACTCCGAAATCCCAAGAAACTTAAACTAGCTTAATCAAACGAAAGCAAAATGTGTGAGGAAATTATTTATAGAGCTGGTTAAAAAACAGAATATTTTATGGGATTTAAACAACCCCAAATATAATATTATTGAAAAGAAGGCCCAAGTGTGGAGTAATATTTCGATAGCATTTAAGATACATATATATGTATTATATATTTTCTTGGCAGTAAAATTGACATTCCGTACATCACCATTGTATTCGAGGCAGCTTCATCACTTAGTTTCAATTTTGACGTGCTACATTTTTGCGCTTCATACTTCAGCTTCAGCTTCACCTTTGTGTTCAGCCAGTAATAAATATAAAGTTAATCAGTAATTTTCAAAAATATGGAAAATTAACAAAAAAAAAATAGTTAGTTATATATTTTGATATGTTAGTTAGCTTTGATATTTTCAAATATAAAATTTGATAGAAATCCAATGAGCCGTTAACGAAAAAATCGAAAATGATAAAAAAAAAATAAAAGATGAAATGTACCGTTCATAGAATTTTCCAGGCAATTTGTTCAATCAAAGAAAGAAAAAACAACAAGAAGAATTGTAGGCAAAGCGAGAAGGCCAACTGGGATGGTCCCAATAAATATAGTCTGTTCAACAAAAATTGTCAATACAGCGAAGATAGGACGTTTGCCTCTCATTCGTGTTGCATTAGCTTGGATATTTCTGTTTCAAGTAAAAGCTCTAAAAGTTTTTCCGTCCCATTATAAACCGTCGCAATGGGAGAACAATGTGAATAGTGTTACGACTTGCTGATTATATATTGTATTATATTATATATTACTATTAATTTAATAAATATACATTCACTTTTTATTAAAAAACATTAGCATTTTAATATGTATATTTATTTTTCACAATACTAAATCACTCTTAATAAAAACAATATCACGTCAAAATACTTTTTCCAATTAATATGATATAATATAATGTAATGCACTTGCACACTTTGAGAAAATAACTTCGTTCTACTAAAATACCAAAAGCCAACAAAATTCAAGTACATTTTAACGATTTTCGAACTATTAGTACTATTAATAAACAAATACGACAACATTTACACTCTCACACTACTAAATTTGTTCTCAAAAACTTCAAAACCGAAAGCCCAAAAAGCCCAATATGATAAAAAACCAATGAAAAAACTATATAGTAGTGTTTTCAAAGGTAACTCTGTTGGTGCAATACCTTTTTCAATTCACACAGGAAAGGTAGGTAGACATGAGTAAACCATCAATATTCATTATTCCATCAACGTTGATAGTGATCGGTCATGGTGGAATTCATGTACTTTTGTCAGTGGCTTTGTATCTTTTTCAGTAGAAATTTTCCCAATTGAGTGTCGTGCTTTTGAAACAGAAAACTATGACCATTCCTTAAAGTCAACAATCGAACTTGAGAAAATGCAAGTTTGTGCAGTAAATATAAAATACAGATTTTCGACATATAGCATTCCATCAATATTTTGTCCTCCTAGGTGCAAGATAGAGGAAACAGATTTCATAAATCTTTTTGAAGCTCTCGATTCTAAGTTTAATTCAAAACATACGTTTTAGGAATCAAGATGCATATCAACCAGAGGAAGACAATTTTTTAAAGCTTGTATGGATACTAGTGCTGACTTTTTATCGCCCGGAAAACCAACTTATTGTCCTAAAGACGTGGCCAAAACTCCAGATCTACTTGACTTTTTCATCGCAAAGGGTTTAAATAAAAACTAAACCAAGATCGAGGATTATCTTCCTACTGAACACTCAATAGTCATGTTGACAGTAACGAATTGATTGGGAAAGATTTCGTGCAGATTGCGATGAGGCTATTACACTTGAAGTATCATTGCAAACTCCGTTTGAATTAGAAGAAGAAGTCGACAGATTTATTAAAGTCGTCCAAGACGCTGCCTGGAAAAACACTCCGCAAAATAGCAGAAATTCAATTCCTAACGAGCAAAATGTTTCAATTGAAATTAAAGAACTTATACACAAAACTATTTTGGATCACCTCTCCAGTAAACTGAAATATGCAATACAAAAAAAACCTTGAGATTTGACTGCTACAGAGGAAGAATTACAGCCATCCAGGTATTGCGATGGGATGGGCCAGGCAAAAGGAGAATGAAAAACTGTGACGTGTACCACGGTGATTGTGGAAGAAGACCACAGCGTTTATTTGGGTGCGGACTCGTCATAAGCGGTAGACTTAGGCAAGAAGTCTTGGGCTTTCGAGACGTAAGTGAGCGACTTGTGACAATCCGTATCAAGGCTTAATTCTCCAACATTAGCCTAATATGCGCTCATGCCCCCGCAGAGGACAAAGATGACACCACCAAGGATGACTTCTACGAGCTCCTCGACAAAACCTATGAGCAATACCCTAAATACGACGTTAAGATCGTACAAGGCGATTTGAACGCCAAAATAGGTAAAGAAGAAATAGGACTGTCGGAAAACATAGCCTACACGACACAACGTCTGAATACGAACTTAGGCTAATTGACTTCGCAGCGGCACATAACTTCATCATTGCAAGCACACGTTTTCCTCATCTCGATATACACAAAGGGACTTGGCGACACCCAGATCAAAGATCGGTCAACCAGATTGATCACGTTGCGATCGATGCAAGACACGCCTCCAGTATCTTGGATGTTCGCACCTTCCGAGCAGCTAACATCGATTCGAATCACTACCTTGTTGCAGCAAAGGTAAGAATACGAATAACCCGAACACAACAACAACGGAGTAATACTGTGAGGAAGTATGACGTCGGAAAGCTGCAATCGGAAGAAACCGCCAAAACCTATATGCCGATCGAATATCCCGTAACCTCTCAAGCAAACCAGTACCGCCAGTATCAAGTGGAAAAGACCAGTGGCAACATTGCCAACAAGCCATCAGAGATGCCGCAACTGGTGTGCTAGGTTACACCAGACCACCACCACGAAACCTCTGGTTCGATGACGAATGCAGGCAGGCTCATGCAGCTAAACAAGAGGCATATAAAGCGGCGCTGCAAAGAAAGACGAGAGCTGCTCGCGAGCGGGATGAACACCGGCTTCTCCAAAAGAAAAAGAGAGAGCATCAGAAGCGCGCGATCGAAGATATTGAGTGATGCTACTTCAGGAACAACGTGCGGAAGTCTTACAAACAGGTAAAAAGAACGTGCCAAGGAAAAAAAACCCACACAGAAACCTGTAGAGATAGGAATGGACCCCTCGTAATTGAGTCACAGTCGGTGCTGAGTACATGGAAAGACCATATCTGCAAACTGTTAAATGGCGATGAAGACCAAAATCCCGCTGTCAGGCAGAATGAACCATTCAACATAGACTAAACTTCCGTCCACTTGACCAAAATGAAGTAGGGATAGGAATATCTAAACTAACTAACAACAAAGCTGCTGGCTTCGACGGACTAGCCGCCGAACTTTTCAAAGCGGCCAGAGATGACCTTGTGAAGTGCATACACACACTCATCTCTAAAATTTTGTCGGAAGAAAGTATGTCTGATGACTGGAACCCTATCGGCATCGTTTGCCCGATCCACAAGAAAGGAGACCCTCTTAACTGCGCCAAATATAGAGAAATAAGTCTCCTGAATATCGCCTACAAGATCCTCTCTGCCGTACAATGTGAACGCCTGAAACTTTTCGTCAGCGACTTGATTGGCCCCTGTCAGTGTGGTTTCAGAACAGGAAAGTCCACAATCTATCAAATGTTCACCCTACACCAGATCCTGGAAACTACCCAAGAATTCCAGATCGATACCCACCACCTTATTATCGATTTTAAGGCCGCGTACGATAGCATTTATAGAGACGAGCTATACAGAGCCCTGTTTGGTTTTGGCATCCCCACAAAGCTTGTCCGACTGTACAGGATGTCAATAAAGGATCCGACAAGGTGATGCGCTATCGTGCGATTTCTTTAATTTAATACAAGTTAATTGTAGTGGAAAAATGTTTTCAAGTCTATGCAATTGCTAGCATACGCTAACAACATAGACATCATTGGCAGAACCCGTCGAGCTGCCATGGAGCGTTTGCTAACATTGAAGCTGAAGCGGCTAAATTGGGACTAGCAGTCAATGGGGCCAAAACGAAGTACTTGCCCACGAAAATGGATATACAATACCGGCGGATTGGACAAAACATCACAATAGACAAGTACATCTTTGAGGTAGTCAGGGAGTTTGTTTACCTCGAATCCGCTATAACATCTGACAGCAACATCTCGTCAGAAATTCGCTTTATTTCTGAATTACTCTTCCCAATCGTTGTTTCTATAGGCTAGGAAGGCAATTGAGTAGTAAAGCCCTCTCTCGAAAGACAAAGGAAACTTTGTATAAGACCCAAATCATTCCAGTCCTGCTCTATAGCGCCGAGGCATGGACTCTATCTAAAGCGGATGAAGATATCTTTAGTCGTTTCGAGCGTAAGATTCTTTGGAGGATTTTTGGCCTTATCTGCGTTAATGGGCTTTGGAGGAGAAGGTTCAACCGAGAACTATACGAGCTGTACTGCGACATTGACCTGGTCAAAAAAAACGCATATCACGTTTAAGATGGCTAGGTCATATAGAGCGAATGGACAACAATGCTCCGGCTCGCAGGATCTTCGACGCTCAAATGGAGGATGACCTCAACCAACTTGGAGTACGAAACTGGAGGCAGCTAGCCAAAGACTGAGCTGACTGGAGAGGCATGATTGTTGAGGCCCACGTTGGTCCCGAATTGTAGCACCCCTAAGTAAGAAAGTAAATGAAAAAAAAATCCAACTTTTAAGGTACTCTCAACTTGTTTAATTTTTTATTTTGTCCATCTTAAAAAAAAAAACCAAAGCATAAAAAGGTTGAACCTTTTCGTTGACTTTTATTCGAAATTGTTTAAAAGTTAAATAACCAAGTTCAGAACTTTTCTTGTATTTCATTTCGTAATTAGATCTTTTTTATTACAATCTCTTCTAAAGATGTGTCTCCTTCAGCACAAGCTATTGAAGCACCCTAGACACCATCAAAACAATATTAAGTACTTCCAAAGCGAATTCAACTTACCCCCCCAGAAAAACTTATCAAATCTACCATTATGACCACCATTGCTAACTTTCACAGCACACAAAATGCTAATTCAAATTATCAAAACCTCTTATTGTCGCACTAAAAATCATATCTTGATTCAGCCATCTCTCCTCATCAAATCGAATAGATAGCGAACACAAAGTGACATCCATTAAAGTTGAACAAGACAAGCAGAGAAAAAAGAAGAAGAAAAATAATTGCGGTGGACGCAGGATGCAATAAAAAATTAAGGCCTGACTGACGATACCTATTTCCAACAAATTTCATTAACCAAGATGAAAGAAGTGCCAAATGGAATTTTATTTTGGCACTCCTTTGAGGTGATCAAATGAAAAGGACCAAACGAGGCTCCTCTCTTTCCAAATAATATTCTCTAATTAACATTTAATCATTAATGTATACAGACATAGGTTGATCGACCCCCACAAGACACTTAGAATTACACCCTAATTGACCATGAAAAATTAATTTTTAATTGAATCTTTCCCAAAAGTTGTTTGTGTTTTGTTGTAAATTCCGTCCAATAGCAATACCTGCCCCAAGCAATAAAGCCCAAAAAATTAACGTTAATTGGATTTGAATTTTGTGAGTGGATTTGACAACGAGACTTGTAACTATAAAACTTGTGTTTGTGTTTTGTGTGCCACAATTTTTACAAAAAAAAAAACACAAAAATATATAAAAAAGGTACATACCAGAAGAAAATCGAAGAGTGTCACTATCCAAAAAGATGTTACATAACGTGTTTAAGTAAAAACACGAACCGAAGGAAGAAAGCACATTTCTTCAACTTAACAAAAAAAAAATCACTTATCTGTACATACACCACTGTAACGTACTGCTTGTGTATGCACATATGAACATTACTGTAAATATTTAGATGTAATATACACTTTTTCAAGTAACCTTTATTCCATTTTCATAATTACATAAGATAGATTAATTACCATAGCACCGCACCACCGTCTGAATGTATTAAATGTGCTTTAATTATTGCGCGCATTTATTAATCCACAAACTGTCACTAAGTGTAGTACCAACAAAGTACACTTAATGCTTAAATACCCTCCTGCCATTTAAACAACAAATCCTTGCTGTGATTGGAATAAATATTTTATATAATTTTTTTTCTTTTTATATCACGGTTCTCGGACATCGCAGACACCCTGCGAGAAATCGGAAAAAACTGAAGTTTAATAATCACACAATCATTTTGCTGCGTAACAAAAGATATTAGATACATCTCGCAAATCGAATTTAGAGAGTAATGAAAAATCTCTAGATTTCCTTTTATACGTACATTATGTACACTGAGAGATTTTTTTTGTTTTTTTAAAGAAAACTATTGAATTTAAAAAGCAAAAAAATTAATGGCAAAAGTGCGAACAAGAAATGGCCCATTGTGGGCAGATCTATTACCGCACATTACGAATTGTTATTTGGCACTGAACTTATCAGCTTGTTATACTAACTACTCTGTCCTGTTTGTAAGGAGGTTGTCGATGTCAGATTCATGCAATGAATTGCTTTATCTATCTGTTTCTGGAGACACCACTGAGAAAAGCTCATCCATAGTGCGTCGCGCACTGCCCGAATTGAGAGTATTGCTGAAACGCGCTGAAGAAGCACCGAATGTAAAAAAAAAACCTTCCATTCATGGAATGCGCATGGTAGAAGAGCATACACTAAATATCTCTTTAGTCGTAAGCATAACACAATAAAGGAAGACGAAACGTTTGATGGAGGAAGGAACGAGGACATGCATTTATAATGTACACACAATACACGCGGATATTGTGCACTTTGGCTTGATAAATCAGATTGAAAGGCTGTTCGCCGTCGTCGCCGTCGTCGCCGTCGTCCTCGTCCTCGTCGTATTCGCTCATCGTCCTCGTAGTCATCGTGAGAAAATCAGGTGAATGTTAAGTTCAAAAGGAAATGAACAATATAACAACGGAACCAGAGAGCGCTCAACTGTGAGTAATTAGAAAATTTGCTTTATCACTAGCACTATACATAAATATAAGCAAAAGTATCTGTGTGAAAGGTGTCATCTCCTTTTTTATCGTAAAAGCTCTAGTACTCGTGCTGTAGGATTTCTTTTTCGTAATGGGTGTTTTTTTTTTTTTTTTGATTGTTGGGGTTGGATGAAAGTTTTTTAGACATAAATTATTGAGTTTTTTTTATGAGACTGAGTATGCTATTGATATTGGATCTGTATCTGTCCGATGCCATTGACATTGGAAGAAAAGTGGAGAGGGTTTGAAAATTAATTCACTTTCTGAAGGAATGATTTAAAATTTATTTTGATTTTTTTAATAGGCTATGAATGACAGATTGTAATTTTTTACTCAATTAGTCCAGAGGATGTCTTATCATTTGTATGTCGAAACATCTTGTATTGAACGAATGTTTTAATAATAATTTTTTTAATTATTTAGAATAAAAAATTTAAAAATTTAGGGGACCGCCATCAAATATACCATAGTGACGCAAGAATGCAAATTGGCGCAAAAATCGGGATCCCGTCCAATCCAGTTATGCAACCTAAGGCTTTAAGTGTCTTGGTCTACGCCATCCTTCTAACGTTAGCAAGGTCTACTAAGTTGTCTTCTACCATAAAAAGAACTACAACAGAATGTTTGAGCTGGTTCCTCCCTAGGTGCCCATTTAACAAGAAGAGCTACAGAGCTACCACAACATCTGCTTCCAGGTAGTTTTTAAAAAATCATAATTTATTGTATCTGCTCCGGAATCTTGCACCCGAGGCCAACAATAATCCGTAAGACTTTTATCTTGAAAATATGAATATATCATATATCTTTTTAAATATGAAGATTCTCGACAGACAGGTTCTGTTCGATTTTAGCAGACGCTGCATATTTTTTACTTGCGATTTATAGGAACTATAAGGCAAGTTATGCATTTCTTAAAAAAAAAAAATTAACAATCACACATGACATTACGATGATAGAGAAACATATTTGAGTTACTGGCAAAATTCTGTCTGTTCTGTATGTTTTTCTGTCTGTCTGTCTGTACGGATGTATATATCGAACTACAGCCTAAACGGTTTGGCCATCCGTCTTCAAATATTTTGACATTTTACGGAGGACTTTTTTAATTTTTTCCAAGAATTTTTATGAAAAAAATCAGTGTTCTATTGTAGGTGTAGGTTATGTTTTGGTGAAAAAATGTAAGATGGATGGGTACCTCAAATAGAACCGTTTTATTTTTCTTCGACTTTCTCGAAAACTGGTCATCCGATTTCAATCAAAATTAATATTCAGGAAGATGCTACCGACATTTTATTTTAAATAATTTTAGAAAACTTTTTTTTTGCATTTTTAATAATTTTCAAAATTTTTTCTTCAAAATTCAACATTTTAAAAACGGGTAGATGGATTTTTTTTATTTTTATTTTTTTAAATGAAGATTATTGTTTGCTTAAGTTTGCATTCTTGAATTATTATTTTTTTATTTTTTGAAAAAAAGTTATTAAAATAAAATCGTTTTATTTAAAAACCGCTCCTACGACCTTGAAAAAAAATCAGCTTTTTTCACATATTTTAAAGTCAGCCTGTAAGTCTGTCAGTCTGTCAGTCTGTCAGTCTTTCAGTCTATCAGTCTGTCAATCTGTCAGTCTGTCAGTCTGTCAGTCAGTCAGTCAGTCAGTCAGTCTGTCTGTCAGTCTGTCAGTCTGTCAGTCTGTCAGTCTGTCAGTCTGTCAGTCTGTCAGTCTGTCAGTCTGTCAGTCTGTCAGTCTGTCAGTCTGTCAGTCTGTCAGTCTGTCAGTCTGTCAGTCTGTCAGTCTGTCAGTCTGTCAGTCTGTCAGTCTGTCAGTCTGTCAGTCTGTCAGTCTGTCAGTCTGTCAGTCTGTCAGTCTGTCAGTCTGTCAGTCTGTCAGTCTGTCAGTCTGTCAGTCTGTCAGTCTGTCAGTCTGTCAGTCTGTCAGTCTGTCAGTCTGTCAGTCTGTCAGTCTGTCAGTCTGTCAGTATGTCAGTATGTCAGTCTGTCAGTCTGTCAGTCTGTCAGTCTGTCAGTCTGTCAGTCTGTCAGTCTATCAGTCTGTCAGTCTGTCAGTCTGTCAGTCTGTCAGTCTGTCAGTCTGTCAGTCTGTCAGTCTGTTAGTCTGTCAGTCTGTCAGTCTGTCTGTCCTTGTGTACATAAAACGATCTGCAGCCTAAACGGCTTAAGTGATTAATTTTCAACTACCCCGGTAATGGCTGATTGGATGTCTATTAAAATTTGGGTTGGGGTCGAAATACTGTATGGTCAAAATTCTGTTTACAAAATACTATATTTCAAAATACTGTATTTCAAATTCTGGTTACACAAAATTCTGTATGTAGAAAATTCTGTATGGTCAAAATTCAACATTTTTTGTTTAAATATAGAATTTTTAAAACAGAACATCAAAATTAATATAAACAACATCAACAACAACAAAAACCACAGATTTTTGGTCAGTTTTCGATATGGATACAAAAACACAGAACAAATTGAGCTTACAAATACGCCTCTTTCTTTCATAAATATTTTTAACTTGTGCTTTACATATCTTAATCAGTAATCATCCTTAAATGAGCCATTGCACAAGTAATTGCAACAAATTCTTGTTGTACTCGCACGTGCAAAGCAATAAATGAATAAATGAAGTAATAAATCTGTTGTGTTTAAATATTAGTTGATTGTTTTTTTGTTGTTACTAATTCAATATGAACAGTTGCCATGTCCAATAAAGGAAAATTTATTGTTGACGGTTATTTTTTTTTTTTTTTTTTTTGGGCGAGCAGACATAAGCAGAATTTAAAAAAACAGAATTTTTGCATACAGCATTTTGAATAGCCAGATATTTGGACATACAGAATTTTGAAAAACAGAATTATGAAATACAGAATTTTGTACGTACAGTATTTTCAAAAAATAAAAAAAAAATGTCTGGTCATACAGAATTTTGACAACCGGAATTATTTCCCGCTTCCAAAAAAAATTATATTTAGAAAGATTTAGCTTCAAAGAAATATTCTGCATACCACAATTTTAAATTACCTTTTCTGTATGTATTTCTTATTCAAAGTGATCGGAGGTGAGTCCCCTAAACTGTATCAATACAATGTTTTTTTCTCATTTTTTTTAAACGAATTAATGAGTTCACTGTGGCGTATACGCGCCAAAAAAAATATTGAAAAAATCTATTAAAAGTTCTTGTCATTTATAAAAACGGTATTGAATATTTAAAAAAATGTTAAAAATATGAATAATACTAAATTATTAAATTATATTTAAAACAGTTGGAACCACTCAGCTTTGTTCCTACGTCCCTCTCCAGACAATACATTGCTGAAGACTCAATGAAGCAAGGATTCACCACTTGTTTTTGTGACATTTTATCAGCCAAGCAATAGCAGGCGTCGCAGAAATGCTGCGATCCTTAGAAACAGTTGACATGAATGCCTCCTTTTCCTATATCCAAGAGCAACTGAAAAGTTAGTTATTACAATAAAGGGAGGGAAGGAACCAACAAGTGCTTTGTGGATCCAGTATTTCTTAATAATCATCCTTATGAAAAACTTACTTACAGCTCACCGTACAGGGAATTGGGCAAGTCAATTTAGTATGCGCACAGCATGATTCCTTTCTTTCATGCAAGCGACCATTTCCACTACGCGAATGTGAGTGGGCATTACGAAGTCGTCTGGTATTATGTCATAATTTGGCGATGAAGAATACTTCAGCATCAACAGAAGTGAATCGTCATGGATAGGAGTGTGTTTTGACATAACAATTGGACAAAATCTCCTTTCTTTAATATCAAGAAGAGGGGAGCGTGGGTAAAAGGAGCATCACCAGCTATTGATATTTTTTCTTCACTGGCATCACTGCATGAGTTTCTTGTTGATATTTTTTCTTCACTGGCATCACTGCATGAGTTTCTTGGTGTTCAGTTTCTAAGCGCAAAGGAACACGTTGATTTTCAGCAGTCAAAAAAACTCACCTATTAACTGAAGGGCGTTTTATTAACTTTCGTTAATTATCGTTGTTGTGTCAAAAATTTTGGTTGAAGTATCATTGTAAGTTTTTGTTGGGTTTGTTACTATTTCATTTTGGATCAATTTATTGCCAGACATTGTTTATCTGTCAAATAAATATTAAAAAAAAAATTAACGAACTTCTGAATATGATACTTGATAAAATACAGATTTTGCCATCGAAAATAATTCTATTTGTATTATCGTTGCATAAGATCATGTTTTTAATCATTGTAAATCCATTTTAATTTTTTTAAACGCCACCAAAACAATTAAAAAAATTTTGAATTTTGATTTGAATTCTAAAAGAACTTTGACTTTGACAGATTAACAATCTCAATTCATGTCATTGGGGGCGTTCTTTTATTAACTATCGTTAACAATTGTTAAATATTTATCGTTCTAAAATGCCAAATAGTTACGATTTGTAACTATTTCCGTGGAAATTTAGTTTTTAATATTTGTTGGACATATTAACAATATCTATCACTAAATCGTTCCAAAATGGAGTCGTAACAATTCCAACAAAGTCTTACAACGGCATTTTAACCAAAATTTTTGACACAACGACGATAGTCAACGATAGTTAATAAAAGAACGCCCTTCATGGAGATGAGTTGAAAATAGTTACAAATGGTAACTATTGTACACTTCAACAATGTATTTTGGAACGAAATTTTCCTGTCAAATAGTTACGAATCGTTAAGAGTTATTAACAATTGTCAACGATAGTTAATAAAGGAACGCCCCACTGATGTTGACCCTCATTCAATGCAAATGTTGGTACTACCTCACCTTACCCTAGGTGGCGCTACAGTCCGGGATGGACCTGGGCCTCAACCAACAAGCTTCTCCTGCTAGCTACCTAGCTGCCTCTAGTTTCGCACGTGAAGTCGGTTGGGGTCTTCTTCCACTAGTGTGCGCCACCTGAGTCTCGGTCTTCCTCTACTGCGCCGGCCCTCTGGGGTGGATTCGAAGATTATCCGGGCCGAAGCAATTTAGTTGCCCAAGAGAGGAATTTGCTAGTCAATTGGCTTCTAAGCCCGAAGAAGCAGCAATTGGCAAGAGTTACTCTTTGTTTCAGCGCTGGTATTATTGTCTGAGTTAATAGCAGAGCACAGGTATACAAAGTCTCTAACTATGTACCTCAAAGTTATAGCTATCTATCGTGATGTTTTGTCCAAGACGTCGATGTTAGGTGTCTCTTCTTGATAACAGCATATACTTTGTTTTGCCCTCATTGACTGCTAACCCCATCTTCGCCGCTTCTCTATCAATACTCAAAAAAGCGCTACTGACATCAAGCTAGTAATTGGTATGACTTTTGAAAGATCGTGCCTCTATTTTTCAATGATGTTGAAAAAGTCGCATGACAACGCATCGCCATGTCTAAATCATTTTTTGACTTTAAAGGTGTCGGTGAGGTCTTTACCGACCTTGACGGAACAGCGTGCGTTTTCAATCGCCATTTTACACTCGCACATGAGTTCCGCATGGATGTTAAAACTGCACATTGCTCTATATAACTCGTCTCTATAAATGTTGTCGTACGTGGCTTTGAAATCGATGAAAAGGTGGTGGTTATCGATATGAAGTTCTTGTTTTTTCCAAGATCTGACTATGATATTTGATTGATAGTGAAATTTCCTGGCCTAAAACGGAACTGATATGGACCTATCAGTTGGTACTGCGCGTTAAGTCAAGTGGAATCCAGGAAGTACCTTTTCAGCAATTTTCCAACAATACGCAATGTGTATATATGTATGTATAGTAGTGTTTTTTTTTGTAATCTGGATTGCCGAACGAACAAACTGCCGAAACAGTTTTAATTCTGAAGTTTTGAGTTTCATTGAATTTGTAAAACATCAAATACGATTCACTTTAAATTTTTTTGTATTTCATTTATTTTTAAACATGGCGGATACAAATTTGCAGCATTGTATCAAAATGTTACACAATTGTGTCTACATATGTGTTCGACTACGAAAACAGAATAGATTTTCTCTTCTTTTCAGTACAAGAACTGTCATTATGTGCCAATCAAACAATTTCAGAAGCATTAGGAATACTTCCGGGCTGTTCCGGACGATAAAAAAACACGACAATAGTCACTATGGCAACACCAACTGTATGGTAATTTTTAACGGATACGAGAAAAAAAAATTGGATAAAAAAGTTTGGGAAGGAGTAAAGCTATGTTACCAAGATAGTCAGCAAATATTGCCAGATCTGTCAGCGAAAAACTGTCGAAAAAAACTAACATCCGTGTGAACTTAGAATTAATTGTCAGAAAAATTATTGTCAGACCATTGTCATACCCACCTTACAATAAAATTTGCAGGTATCTGGCAATCTTCTGAACACACAATTTAACCATTGTCAGGCATTTTGGAAATTGTTAGGCTCATAAGAATAATATTCGATGTACAAAGCGAATATTCAGTGGTTTCTTAAAAATATTATTTTGATTTTAAGGAATTTCGAAATCTTTTTCCAGCTCTTTTTTAATACCTATATAGAGAGAAAATAAATTGCAGGACTGCATCGCACGTACTTGCTCATATGTGCGGTAACATCGTCTTATAAATGTTTAAAATAAAAGTAGCATTAACGTAGAAAAATACAACTATATGAACTTTAAAAAAGTGTCGAAACCACAACAATTAACGGATTTTAGTAAAAATGTAAAAAAACGCACGCAAAATTGTTCCAGTTTCTTTATTTTGTTCCATAATGTATTTATTTTCTTCTGAAGTTCGCAAATACTTCTTTTCACTACACCTTAAAAAAATCAATTTGTCTACAATGCCTTTTTAAATTTCTGCAAATTAATTGTCAGCAAACAATCTACCAACCGTGTGAACTTGCAATTTTAAACCTGATAACGTTTGCAGACAAAGCATTCTCAGGCCTATCATATGACAATTAATTGCCAGTTTTTGGTAAAAAAAAAAACCTGCCAACCGTGTAAACTGGCAATTAGCATTGTAAGAAATTTTTGAAACTTACAGCACATTTGCCGGTCATTGTCAGACCTGACAATATTTGCATACCTGACAATCGTCTTAACATAGCTATGATTTTTTCATTCTCAGACAATTTAAAGTTAATTTGGACGTCGCGTCGCATTAAATCAGTTAAGTGAGGTTAATTATTTAAAATGTATTTAATTTAACAACTTATTGTATTTATTAAATAGAAAACAACATGGAAATGCCGCAAGAGGAAACAATTCACAGCATGGTCCCAAACTGTTCGACATTTTTTTGTTGGGACTTCATTTTCATCTCTGCTTTCTAGTTCACATGCAGCTTTAACAGTCGCGATCGCAATGTTATTTTCCATTTTCATCTTATATGTATATTATTTTTTATTAAAATTCTCGATACAAAACTATGTTTTTTTCTTTTCTGATAACTGGAAATAGGATGACAAAACTGACAATTATTTCTGTGTTTACAGAGTTGGTAGAAAATCTGCCAATCTCCTACAATCTATTGGAGGGTATTCAGCCAACTATCTGACAATAAATTGTAAGGGATACGTAGATTTTCTACGAACCGTGTACACATCATGAATTAATTGTCGGCTGATTGGTAGATAATTGTCAGAAATTGTCAGGTCTGACAATAATGTAAGACCAATCGTGTATCCCTACACAATTCTAAAAAAAAAATTAACTACTTGGATTTTATGCTTTATTTTTATTATTTTGCCTGGAAATAGGTACATAAAAGCGAAATTCCAGGTCTGATTTACTTATGTTCAATTGCGATTTCGTTAATAATTTATAATTTTGGTTTTAGATTTGTTTAGCTTGGTGATGATGGTTTTTTATTAAAGGCAAATCGGAGCTGACTCGAGTGTACCGATGAGTTAAAGTACTGTAGATGAAATCGATGCTATAAAAATAAATAAATTTACTGGCGCGACAGCTTCTTAAGGAGCCAAGGCCTAGTGACTTATACACTCAACCATTCCTGGGTGTGTGTTGTTAATCTGCAAGAATGGAAGGGACCTACATGAGATGCACTTTTTCGAGACAAATTTTACTCTTGAAGGTTTTGTCAGTTCCTCGCAAGAGGCAGTACCCCGGAAAAGAAGATGGCTATGAGCTGGATTCGAACCCAGGCTCATTCGCTTAGCAGTCCGACACACTAACCACTAAGCCACGGGGCACCATCGGTGCTATAGTAATTTCAAAAACGCAATTGGTTTTATATTCACTCAGAATAAAGTTCGTGTCTTTTAAATTAACGAATATTTTTTTTTTTTTGATAAGTATAACTTTCTTTTTGCCAAAAACTAAGACTAATACTTTTATAGGTACAAGGTGGGCCAAAAGAAGTCATTTATCCGATGTTGTTTGGCTCTTTTTTTTCTAAATGATCGATTCTGTTTATTTGGACCTTCAGAATTGTCAAATCGAGAAGATGATTGTCGGGCAAATGGGCGCCGTCACAATTGATTGATTGATTTATGGCATTTTTCATCACTTCAGCGAGAACTTCGGGCGACAGATTCTCGTACTCGTGTCAAATGTTGTCCTTGAGAGTCTCGGGGTAAACACGGGACTTCAAAAATCCCCACAAAAAAAGTTAAACGGTTAAATCGGGCAATCCTGCGGGCCAGTGCAAATCGCCAAAACGAGTGATGAGGCGACCCGGGAACGCCGCCCTCAGAATATTGGTTCATATTGGTTCATGTATCGCTCCATGGCTGGTTCACTTGCATTCTGCATCTGTCTAGTCCACAAATGTCAAAACAGATTTGACATTGGCGGTCATTTGCAAAAATGAGAGCATCTTCCAATAGGGTGATTTCTTTTGGCCCACCCTGTATATAGAGCATTGATGGTAACAATGTCATGATTCCCCGGCGATCAGAAAATAAGAATATGTTCTCTAACGAAAAAGGAAAGCATATTATAAATTCCATGATAGTACATTTCAAAAAAAACCTATTGAAGAGTGGATGTACTATACCATAGATTTGCGATGAAGAATGGGGCTCCCTTTGCTGCGTTTGGGTAGTCCCAAACCCTAAAGGTTTATACTTTCCTTTTACAAGTCATTTATTTGCAAACTTTTTATTCGTTAGGTATTGGATCAAGAAGGATAGAACCGTTATTTTAACTTGAACCCAATCAATTTCTTTTAGATTTTCATCGGCCAAAAACAAAGATTAACTAGTATATTCTTTTCAAAAGAAGAACTATGATTGTCAAGAGTACAAGTGAAAGTCTTTAGATACATTGGAAAGTATTTGCATTCTCATGATTCGTAGTTTACCAAAGCCTTAAATTCCTTGAACATGTCTGTAACTCTTGTTTTATGCATCATCATCAACCAAAATACATGTGTAAACATTAATTTACGTTTAATTTAATTTATTTATCGTTACTTCATAAATACTAGATTCCATTAAACACATTTACTGTTTAACCAGCAAAATAAAAAAAAGTTTTTAATACACACTAATGTATTTTAGTACGTAAGTTTTTTATTAATGGATTACAATGGAACATAAATTATTACAATAGTACTCAATCTAACACAACATATAAATTGAATTTATTGAATTTTTGTTTTCATTCATTTGATAAATAATACATTATTATTCTATAAAAATGTGTAATTAATTATAACAAAAAGAAATATATATATATATACTTTATATAAATAAACTCTGCAATTTTGGACGCCAAATTTTGAGTAACGTAAAAAAAACAAAAACATTTTCTTTTTAAAGTAATGTAGGTGAAGCTTATTTAAATTTTATTTGCATAATAATTCTTAGTAGACACTTAAACCGAACAAAAGATTTCTTAAATCGACAAAGTAAACAGCGACACTCACATGATATTTATAATTTTTTGTTTTAGTATCATTATATTATGTATTATATGCAATACAGGGACGTATTTTTAAATAATAGTTAAAATTTCTGTTTATGTTTAGTTTTACCGTAAAGAATGTATTTTTCTGCCTTCGATTCGTTCAGAGGCAAAATAATAATAATTATTTATTAATAAGTCTGATTAAGTTCAATACCGGTTGCTGTTCAGCTGCGAATTTACTGCCGAGTTCATAGCTGAAGCAGTAGCTTGCTGAACATTTTGGTTACGCATAAACTCAGTCGCAAATTCAACTTGTGCTTTAGCCATGCTGGCACCAGTACTTCTGTAAATCGTATGAATCTAGAAAAGAAAATGAGGAAAATCAATCAAATAAACCATTGCAAGAAGTTTTTACAAGAAATAACTTACTTTGGTAATCATCATGACATTGGCTGCAGCAGTAATCGCAAAGCAAAAGGCAATTGTGAGCAGCAATAGGCCAATAATGATACCTTCGGCACTTGAATCAAAATGACTGATGGCCACAATAAAGCCACAATATCCAGTATGAGGAATGCCGATGGCTTGGAAAATAGTCATCATTGTTTGAAAAAAGTACACGAAAAAGAAGACCATAAAGTTAAAACTTGAGTCATTCTTGAAAGCCTTATATGCTGGACGGAACCTGTGATAAGTAATGCATTAGTAAGCATTAAATTGTATTGTGTAGTTTGACTTACCAGCATATATATGACGCAGGAGTAAACAGAAAAGCATAGAAGATCGACAAACCGAAATTTGTAAATTCACCACTGTGCAACAAAATAAGCAGACCACCAAAGATGTTTGCCATCATAGTTAGAGTGTACACTATTGGATGGAATATACTTATGTTATAATTTTTTTTCGGAATAAATTCGGAATCGAACAATACGTACTCATCCATGCGTAGTAAAGATGTTTGACCAGCCGTTGAAATTCTGATGGGATTTCTAAATTGAAGTCCTGATAGAAACATGGTTTAATGCAAAAGTTGTCAGGCAAAGGCGGCCAATTATTCAATTGAGGCACATTCACGCCTTTCAGCTGTTGTTCACGCCTGTCCAACTCTGCAGCTTTTCTATCCAATTCTTCTTGACGGCGCTGTAAATGAAGAAATACAAAATTACAAATTATGCTGGTGAAAATAATTTAATTAAAGTTGTGGGGCGACCTGACCAAATATGGATTGTGTACTAAATTTTTGGTGGAATAAACGTTTTATAGACCGTAAGTAAGACGGGGTAAAAAATTAAGAATGGTTGTGAAGCTGGAAACGAATACGAAAAGCTGAAAGTACTGTTGTCGGTCGGCAAAACAATGTATTGCGTCTATGGCCTTCAACCCCAGATTAACCAAATGTTGGTTTCGGCAAATGTGCAGTTTTTGTATTTTTTTGCCGAACAACACGAATTTGGAATAGTTTTCCCGTCGCCGATATATATATATATACCTATATATACCTGTCGAGCTGATCAAACTCGCTGAAGAAACTTTAAATATAGGGACTGAAGATAAATAGCGATAAAGCGAGCGTTGCTTCAGAACCTCAACAAAAGCAACAAGAATTCGAAGAGGTTTCGCATAGCGCTGTGATAATGTCCGTGACCCTGGCACTTCAACAAGAGGGACCATAGTCACGAAGTTCAGCCAGATATTGGCTTACGCAGACGACATTGACTTTAAGTAGAAGTCAACAAGATGTACAAGACTCCTTCATCTAGTAGGGGCCAACTGCACAGAACGTAGGGCTGCATATTTATGAAGGGGTCAAAAATAACGGTCGATCATATCAAGGATGAAGAAATAAGCAATCCGCTGCTAAAATCCACCAGAACCTATCCAAATCCAGTGATTTTACTATAAGAACTAAGTTGTTGCTGTATAAGACTATAGTCTTACGAGTATTCACTAACGGATCCGAGACGCGCTTGCTACAAGGAACTCTGATCTTTTAATCGTGTTTGAGAGGGAAATCTTACGGAGAATCGTGAGCCCGTGTGCGAGGCAGGGCGAAAAGACGGGGAAGGTACAATCATGAATGGGTTCAAATCTAGCTCATAGCTACCTTTTTTTTCTGGGGTACTGCCTCTTGCGAGAAACTGACAAAACCTCCAAGAGTAAAATTTGTCTCGAAAAAGTGCATCTCATGTAGCCGTTCAGACTCGGCGGTAAACTGTAGGTCCCTTCCATTCTTTTAACAACACACACACAGGAATGGTTGAGAGTATAAGTCACTAGGCCTTGGCTCTTTAAGGAGCTGTCGCGCCAATAAATTTATTTATTTATTTAGTTGTTGTGGTGGCTCGGTAGACTCCCATGGGCTCCGAAAGTCTTCTGCAGTTTTTTGTACGGTAGGAGGCGACGTGGCAGACTTTGCTTACGTTGCAAGAATGGCGTAAACCAGGACAGCCGACTTCGTGGGGTGCGCAATTGGATGGGATGCATGGAAGAACTTGTTCAACTCGTTTGATCAACCCGTACTGGATCCCTATTTTTGCGATGGATATGATGATGAGGTAAACAAAGTACCTCACTACAGCAAAATTATGAATGTCTATCGTGATGTTTTGTCCAAAAGGTCGATGTTGGGTGTCTCTTCTTGATGACAGCCAATATTTTATTTTACCCTCATTAATTGCTTAACCTATCTCGCGGCTTCCGCCTCATCACTATACTATTCTTTACATTATGATGTTGAAGATTTCGCATAACAGCGCACCGCCTTGCAAAATCTTTTTTTGACTTCAAAGATGTCGGTGAGGTCTTTACCGACTGGTTGACTCCGATCAGTGCCTAGCCTATTCATAAAACACCCAACCACCGGAAAATGCAATACAAGAAGAGAATAACTCACTAGTCGAGAACAAAACATAAGTATACAAAACAAGAGTATAAGTATAACAAATTTACCGGAAGGAAGAAATGCGCTTAAAACTAAATGGATTTTCAAAACGAAGCGAAACGAAAAAGTTGAAATATCCAGGCACAAAGCAAGACTTGTTGCGCGAGGAAGTTCACAACCAAGTGGAATAGATTATCAAGAAACATATTCCTCAGAAATTCGCAATAATTCAATGCGATATCTTCTATCACTGGCACAGAATTTGGATTTGCAGATTGATCATTTATATGCGGTAACAGCTCTTTTGCAAGGTGATCTCGAAGAAGAGATTTTTCTAAAAACTACCTGATGGACTAAACATTCCTCATGGTAAAGTTTTGAAATTGCATAAACCTATTTACGGTCTTAAGCAATTATCAAGAAGAATGTGGAACAAGAAGCTGAGTTTGGTACTTAAAATTTTTGGACTAAATCAACTAATGATAGTGAATTTACGTTCTTAATAATGACCCGGTTAATGGTATGTGTTGATGACATATTTATTCTTTTGAAAAACGTTAGAGAAAAAACAAAACTAGTAGATCATCTCAAGAAACAACAAAACAAATCTTTATCAATCGATCAGAAGCAATACATCTTGAAGATGCTTGATCTTTTTTTGGATGAAGAGTTGTAATCCTGTTTCTACACCTTTGGACTGTAATGTAAAACTTGGTAAAGAACAAAGTCCAAAAATAAGAAAGAAAAAGAAGAAATGGCTAAAATAACATACCAAGAGTTGATAGGAAGTTTGTTATTCACAGCCCAGTTAACACGTCCAGATATAAGCTACGCAGTGAACTTACTGATTCGTTTTAATAACTACACTGGAATGCTGCAAAACTCATTTTGCGGTACTTAAAAGAAACTGTTGATAAAAGACAAAATTTTGTAAAATCAGAATGTGCTGATGTCCAAAGGTTATTGCGATGCTGATTTTGCGAATTATCCAGATGAAAGAAAGTCAGTAACTGGATATTTGTTTCTCAGACAAGATCTTGGGAATCCAAGAAACAGACTACAACAGCGTTGCCAACCTGTGAAGCTGAGTACATGACAATGGGACAATCGGTACAAGAAGCATTATCGTTACGGGAACTTTCACTAGTCATCGAACTATCATTGTCAATTTATTCAGTTAACTCAACATTTTCATCATGGTAAAGTACAGGAGCGAGCAACGTCTGTAAATTATAAAAGTTTTCTACCGAAATTCGGAGTAGCTGACCGCAACTTTAAGAGCGTTGAATTATTGAATTTCATCGTAAAATCATCTTCAATGACAAAGCTCATTTTTGGCTCAATGGGTTCAGTCAATAAGCAAAATATGCGTTATTGGTCGTGTAAAGAAATAAATAAAAAGCACTTAATGCATTCACTTCTCGGTGCATCGGAAAAGCACGACTGAATCTGAAGCTTCAAGAAGAATAAAAATCATAAAAAAAAACTTATAAAAATCAAGAAGAATATGTCATGTACAATCCCCTCCCAGATGAGCCTCTGACTTTAACTAGTTATACTCATACTGATGTTGGTGTGCATACTGCTGTTTATGATGGTGCTGCAAATGGATTTATAGCGACATATTTAAAACTGGTGTTAATGTTGATGCAGATATACTCAAAAAAAATGTTATTTGTAAAATGAGATGGTTTAATCTTTCTTTTTAAGCAGCACTTAACACTTGCTATTGAAAATTGTTTCCCTTTAAAGAGAAAAAGGATAAATTCCAATCCACCCTGGTTTAATCAAAGGCTAATAAATTAAAAAAAAAATAAGGCGTATACAAAATATAAAATAGAGGTAATTCGGTAAATCGTGATTTCTATTTGTCTGTTCAAAGAGAGTTTGATTTTCTTTATAAATTCCTTTATAACAAATTTGTAAGTGATACGGAATCCGAATTTAAATCCGACAGTAGAAAATTCTGGAAATGTATTAATTTAGGATTGCCTAACTGCATGGAGTATTCTGGAGTTATGTCTAGTAATATGTCTACCATATGTAATTTGTTTGCTGATTATTTCAAATATGTGTATTCTGTTGTTAATGTTTTTTCAAATCTTCCCTCTTCAAATGTAGTTGACCTTGGTCAACCTCAATACCACGGATGTATATGGAACCCTTAAAGATCTTGATATAAATAAGAGTCCTTGTATATCCCCAATAAAATAAATAAATAAATTTATTGGCGCCTTAAGGAACCAAGGCCTAGTGAATACTCTCAACCATTCCTGTGTGTTTGTTGTTAATCTGTTAATGTGACCTACAGTTTACCGCCGAGTCTGAACGGCTACATGAGATGCACTTTTTCGAGACAAATTTTACTCTTGGAGGTTTTGTTAGTTCCTCGCAAGAGGCAGTACCCCGGAAAAGAAGATGGTTATGAGCTGGATTCGAACCCAGGCTCATTCGCTTAGCAGTCCGACACACTAACCACTAAGCTACGGGGCGCTACCAATAGTTTTAAATAATTGTGCTTTGGCACTATCGCTGCCTCTTTGTTTAATGTTTAATAAATCTCTTGCCACTGGATGATTTATTGATGAGTGGAAAGTTTCTTTTATTTCTCCAATTTTCAAATCAGGTTCTAGACAAAATGTAAGAAACTACAGACCTATTTGTAAATCATTATACGCAGAATACAAGGTATGCTCGCAAGGTATACCTAAATCGCCATTTTGCTTGGGCTGTGACGTCATGTTCTTATGAGAATTTGAAAAGCAGAGTTGTTTATTTAGAATTGTCCTATTAGTTTGGTTATTAGTTTATTCTGATTTGAAAATTAAAATTTAAATTAAAAAAAATTCCCAGACAACAAAACTATTGCACAAAACACAAGATTTCACTATTTTCCGAAAAACGCTATTGTGTGTTAAGAGTTGATTACTTTGTGTGAAAATAAATTAAAATTTTCAGTTAAAAGCAGTTGCTCAGAACATTTTATAAAAAAAGAGATCGTGAAAGAATATCTCGCTTCTTTTGATAGGTAAACGATATAAATTTCAATATTTTTTCAAGAAAATATAAACCGTGTTTTGCCCCCACAAGTGATGTTACTCCCGGAAATCCGCAAGGAGACAACTGTTGTCAGGAAAATTCTCAAGAAGAGATTTTGTTCTATACGAATGCCACCACCCAGACAGAGTAAGTTTCTTTTGAATAATTTGAAAAGAGGACGAGGCTATGAGGCGGTCTGTAAAGAGAATTTTCTCGTCCACCCAAATAAATAACTTGGAGCAGAAGAAACTACGGCTAATGATATTTCCTCGACAATTTCGTTGTATTCAGCTGGTCCTAGAGCCTACAGACTTCTTCGAAAACGAACTTTCCCATTACCTGCTCCATCAACTTTGCGGAGATGGGCTTATAAAATCGAGATAAAACCAGGTATTTTAAACAGCGTTATTCAGTTAATGTCGTAAGTGGAACAAAAAAGAAAATGATCGGCCTTGTGTGCTTTTATTTGACGAAATAAAAATAAAGTCAAATTGAGAGTACGACAAAATAAATGACATTGCGATGGGCCCAAAAAAATATGCCCAAGTTGTGATGGTAAGGGGTCTAGACAAAAATTGGAAACAAGTTGTTTACTACGATCTTGATTCACCCATGACTGCCACTATTTTGAAATTCATCATTTCAAAGCTGGAAGAAATTTCTTTTACTGTTGTTGCTGTAGTTTCTGTCATGGGACCAACAAATGTCTCTGTGTGGAGAGAACTTTCGATTTCGGAAAAACAACCATTCATTTTTCATCCGAGCAACCCTATGAAAAAGATTTTCTTCTTTGCAGATATTCCGCATATGATCAAGCTTTTGAGAAAGCATTTCATTGACACGATGTTTATCCTGAACGGAAAAAATATAAACGCAGCACCAGTCAGGAATATTCTCGAGCTCGAGTCAAGCAAAGTGATTGTCAAAAAGTTAAATATGCAACTCAATTATTTTCAAATTCGGTTTCTGCATCCATAAGACGATGCCTAACTTTAGGGAAGTAAATGCCACCTAATTCGTTGGAATGCTCTGATTTTATTAAAATCACCAATGACTGGTTTGATGCATTCAATTCTAAATATCCACCTATTGATTCCAGAGAAAGGATGAAAGCCTTTGGGTTAGCTTTAAACGAGCAGCGTAGTATAGTAAATACAATGAGTGAGTCAATACGCAAAATGCGAACACCTTCACGACATTCACTTTTTCCTTTTCAAAAGGCAATTCTTTTCAGTAGTTCATATTTGCCTCTTTTACTTGACTATGTTAGACATAATCACAGTTTAACATATATAATAACAAACAGACTGAACCACGATGATTTAAAACTATTCTTTGGAGTTATACGACCTATGAGAGGTCCTTATGATCACCCAACACCGCTAGAATTTAAATATAGATTACGTTCCTGCATTTTGGGTAAGATAATTTAATATTCAATAAAACATACATGTTCGTGCTGTCTTTAGTTAGTAAAAAAAATAGTATTCAATACCTAAATATTGCTTATTTTACTTTACTCTACATTTCAGGTCGGTCCGATGCAACACAACAATTGAATGACTACAGCAACCTTGAACTGAAAGAAGAATACTGCAACGAAAACCAATTAGTTGCTCAAATGGTTTCAAAAGTCCTTGCTTCACAGATGAATCCAGAAACTATTGAAGCGACCAATAACCAACTGGAAACAGAAGACCACGAAATTGCTTCACTCGAATTTGACGAATTGAATGAAAACGCTATAGAATATCTTTCCGGGTTTATAATCATGAAGTGCAAAGTAACTAGTGCACTTAGTACTTCAGACAGTTTTACGTATGTGGATCAATTATCAGAAGGTGGGCTTATAAAGCCAAACGAAGAGTTCCTTAAAAATATCAAAGTTTAAGAAAATATTTTAATAACATACAGTAAAGAACTTTTGTATACCGAAGGAATTTTTTTAGAAACACACTTAAAAAAAGCAGAAGCTGTGCCTGTTAATATTAACGTTAAGCAATTATTCTCTAAGTGTAGATTATATTTTAGAATTAAGCACCTAAACAAAATATTCTTAAGCAATAATAATTGTAAAAATAGAAAATTAATAAAAACCATCAAATGAAATGCAATTCTTTTACTATTTGTAAACAGAACCAGAAGATTGTGACGTCACACCACATCTGTCAAATCGAAGTGAGCATACCTTGTATTATTTGTATCATGTTTGTAACTTATCTGTCATACCCAAAGTTGTTGTTTCAGATAAACTTTATTTCTTGACCAAACGTATTATATCTGAATTTCAACATGGTTTTATGTCAGGTAGGTCTACTGCAACAAACCCCACCATTTTATACGATGCAATTTATAAAGGATTCGAAAAAGGATTTCAGACTGATTTGTTTATACAGACTTTGCAAAGGCTAGTTTTAAAATTATCATTACTTGGATTTCATTTTTAATGTGGATTGGGTGCTACTTGAAAAATAGAATCCAATTTGTTAAATTTGCCGGAATTAAATCCAAAGCTATTGATGTGACCTCGGGAGTCCCACAAGTCAGTCTTATTGGTCCTCTGCTATTTGTTTTACTTATAAACGATATACCTAATTACATCAATTACTCACAGATTTTATTGTATGCTGATGATTCGAATTTTTTTAATTAATGATATTCCTCTTGTTAAAGTTACCCATAAGAAAGACCTATGTGTTGTTCTTGATCATAGACTCTCATTCAGTTATCATATTGATTACCTTGTTAAAAAGGACAACCAGATGCTTGGTTTCATAATGCGCAACTCTAAGGAATTTTCAGATCCATGTGCTTTCAAAAGCCTCTACATAGAGTTTGTTCAATCTAATCTAGAATATTGTACAGTCGTATGGAATCCGTATTATAATACTCAGTCTCTTAGGTTAGAACGGGTTCAAAAGAGCCTTACAAGGTTTGCTTTTTATAAACTAAATTGGAATATTCAATAACCCCTGTATCCCGTAAGGTGCCTGTTTTTTAATATGCTAACGCTTGAAACAAGAAGAAATTATTTTTTCAATAATGTTTATCAGAGATATAATATATAATCATATTAATTGTTCCTTTTTACTAGAGCGTATTAATTTTCTTTTTCCAAGTAGAGTGCTACGGTCTCGTTTCCATTTCAGTAAGGATTTCTCTAGAAACAATTACGGTAGGAATGCACCGATATCGCGATGCAGCAAAGATACCAATAAAATTATAAGTTGTGTTCCCGATAATTAGGGTCAGATTTTTGAGCAGAGGGGATATTTTCCCTCTTTAAGAGATTTCTATGAAAAAAGTAAGGGAACCCTTTTAAACCAAACAAAAATTTGCAGCATTCTTTCCTAGTGTTGCTTAAGCATCGATAGTATTTATTTACGATATTATCGATAGTTTTGAAAAAAAGTACCGATAATATCGATAAATTTATCAAATTAATATGCAAAGGCAAATTATAAAGCATTTAAAACTTACTATTAAAGGTCCTTCTATCATTAAAAAAATCCAAATACAATTTAATTGATTCATAGAACTCTCTTGATGACAATATCATCAAATTCGATAGGATTGTTCAGATTTTATAGATTTATGACCGTCTATCCTTACAACCAAAGTAAAGCTTACAACGTTTTATGAGTTATCCTTAATGTCTTTCAATAAAATTGTAAAATAGTTATAATCGAAAAGACTAGAGAGAGCACGAGTAGCGTTCTGGTGTAAAAGGTTTTATTAGCTAATTAACAGTATCAGTTAACTTTTTAAGTACATCCCTGCCTTCAACAGTTACAAGTCAACTTTCACATATAACAATATCAACTAAGGAAATTCTTCGTGTAAGAGGAAATTCTTACGTATTTTTTCGTTGGATATTGTTGTGCTCAAAATTTCAAAACACTCCGGAAGCTGCAAGATTTCATCTATTGCCTGAAAATGTTGGGCTGCCAGTTCAGCAAGAGCTTTTGGACACTCTCTCATAGCTTTAACAAGCTCACATCGAAAATCTGATAAGCGTTTAAGCATATAGAGTGAGCTTTTCCAAGAGGGTTTCCATCTCTTGAATAAGCTCAAGTTTGAAATGTAAAGATAAGTTTTAATTATTTAAACTATCGATAGTCATTCGATTGTTTTTTAAACAATATCGATATAGCCGATATTTTTCACTATCTATACAATCGATAAACTGTCGGATCGAGCATCACTACTTAAATGTGAAAAGATTGGTAGAAACTAACAATTATTGCGAAAAGATTTTTAAAATGTTTTGTTTATTATTTTAAGGAAAATGTTGGCTTATTTGTTGCATCAGCTCGACCAACAAAACCATTAGTAATTTTTGTAGCTGCTTCCAGCAACAATACTTCTCTACTTCTTCTTGCAAACAGCTGGCATCACAGGACTCAACTCACACTGCTCTGTAACAATTGCCTGAACCTTGAACTAAATCATGTACCTGGACTTCGTCAACAATATTCATGGAAAAGTTCATAAAACCACCGATTTTTATGATTTTTTATAAACTTTTAAAAAATAACACTGCAATCTTTATCAAACGTGTCGTAAATTTGATTTATTTATTGTCTTTTTCCAATTGTCAAACTGACGTTTGGCTGCTACTTTTTTCTGCCTTAAAAAAATTCTTGAGCAGAAATTCGCAGGGTGGGGAAATTATTTTCTCTCTCACAAGCTCTCTCTTCTGCTAATTTCTACGAATTTTTGGTCTACGGGAACAGGAATTAGCAGAAATTCATGAAAATTCGTACGAATGATGAATCCACTTTTCCTTCGTTGATTTACGTCACATTCTAATGTTTAATAATTTTATTTTATTTATTATTATTGCTTGTGATATATATTTTTATGTTTGTATTTTTATATTGATGTAATTTAATTTTAATATTGTAATCTAATTGAGAAATATTATCTCTGATTGATGAAATAAACTAAATATTGAACACCATTTGTCACTTCTGCCTGGCTGCAATCAGGTTTAACGAAGCGGAAGTTATCGTTCAATCCGCAACCATTTTTTTATTATTTTTCGACAAGTTTGGAGAAAATCCTTTTTTCTAAAATTTCGATGAGTCTCAAGAGGTCCACGAGCACGAGGATAGAAAAAAACTAAAATTTAAGCCGTATGAACTTTATAAATACATTAATTGAAATAATACAAGATTTTTCTTTAAAACTGTTAATAAAGTCCATTTGTATGAGCTAAAAATTTGTGGTCTATTTCTTTTTTATTTACGTTGGCAAAAGGTTTCAAGACAGGTCGGATGAAAATCCACATTTTCTTCATGAATCACCACTTCATCCACAAAAAAATAACTGTTTGGTGCTGTTTGCATGCCGGCGGCGTAATTGTGCATTATTTTTCCGTCGAAGATAACGATCGTCAAGTTACTGTGAATGGCCAGCGTTTATCGCGCCATGATTATCGAATATTTTTACCCCGAATTGGAAGATATGGACTTGGAGGACGTGGTTTCAACAAAATAGTGCCACAAGCCACACAGCACACCTTACAATCGATTTATTTGCGGGCGGCATTGGTGCTGTAGATAAGATGTTTGCTTTCTAACTCGTAGTGCAAGCTAGAGAGCCGCCCGTGAGTTTTAAGTGAGAAAATAGTCACCTAATTCTCGATCTACTGCGCCGACAAAAAATTCTTTCCTATCTTTCTAATTCTTCTAACTAGTGTCGTGCAACGTCATGTTGCACTTTGTTAAAAATATTATTGAAGAGTAAGTTTGATGAGCGTGTTATCTCAAGAAATGCGCCAGTCGATGGGACGCCTCGTTCGTGCGATTTAACGCCCCTAGACTATTTTCTTTGGGGCTACGTTAAGTCATTGGTTTATGCCAACATATAAAAAGGACATTTCTAGAACAAATTTCATCATGGCATTTTTGTGCTACATTTCCATATATGCTTCCTGTTTAGCTGCATCTGCTTGCCTACACTCCTCGTCAAACCAGATGTTTAGTTGTGGTGGCCGTGTTATACCTAGCACTTAAGAGGCGACCTTCCTGGTGGGATTTTGGCAATGTTGCCACTAGTTCTCAATACTTGATGCTGACTGTAAAGGATTCGTTTGGAGGTTATTTAAGACTCGATTGTATCAACTTTTGTTGGCGTTGGTCGGGATATACTTACTCAATTATACCTAGGCTAGAAAAGTTCGGCCATCCTGCATCCATCGATGCCTTTCGCCTATGGCAAAGTGGTCAGGTTAGTTGACAGTTGATTGATCAAGAGATCTTGATGTAACACTGTTAATGTAGAGGTGTGGGACCGGGTACTAGTTATTACAATATTTTGCGCGGCAGCAGTCAATTAGCTTGAATCCGTTGTTAGAAGTTGTGTCGTGCAGGGTGTGTTTTCCGATTGTACCACCAAAGATATCCACTCTTCCTAGCTTGGCATTTAAGTCGCCTAGGACAATTTTAATGTCATGTCTTTGGTGACATTTGTATCTCGGACGGCTGTTGTTTTTTTACACCAGGCCAGGCCCTCCGCTTTTTAATATAGACAAATCTAAAAACCATAACTTGAACCGGCCGTGTTTCATCGAATAATCTTAGTTCTTTTTTGGGCTATTTTAGACAATATGAGCTCAAGCTTTTCTCCAGAGTGCATCGACTGTTGTTTTGGATGAAATAAAGCCTCATCATTGTCTTGTAACCTCAAATTTGTTTTGATGATGGTTTTGAAGTTAGTCACAATCAAATGTGAATAAATAAGTAAACAGTTCTCGTCGCTTAGACGTTCTTATCAAATATCATCCGGTTTCTGTTTTCAATCCCATATCTCGTTTGAAAGTAATAGGTATGACCTTTTGAACGCAAAATATTAATTAATTTATTAATAAAAAGACCCGATTGAAGAATTTAAGAGTTTTTTTAACAAATTGTGTACTTTGAGTTATGAAACAAGCATAATTTGAATAACTAGGTCAACAAACTTAACTTATGGCTTCCTATCGATTTGCACACCAAGAGCAGATATGTATGTACTTGTTTCAGTATATATATCTTAACTTCAATATGTTTTCGTATAGAATTTTTTTCTGCTTCATCTACTCAATGTAGCTTCAACTAAGGAAGCAAACGACAACTCACAACAGCTTGCGATGAGCCACAACCAGATGAAATATGAAACCCTATCTTTGTGCTTTGTACTAACCTTTGTAGTTCTACCATACTGCAGGCATGAAAGCACTACTCCGTCTGATCAGACTATTTCGTTTTGTTGTCAACAACAAATCTTTTTATTGTGAAGTGGTCAACCATATCAAATTTATTTAATTTTTTTTTTGTTTAATAAATGAATTAGAAGATTTGTTGAGTTGCATGTAAAAGGAAGCAAAAAGAAAATTACCTGTAGCTCCTCTGTGGTTATCTGTACACTGGTACTTGCAGAAGTTCTGCTGTTGGTGAATGGTGGTGGTGCTAATGGTGGCGTATTTTGGGATGATGGCTGTACAACGGCTGCATTATTAGCTGAGTTTATTTGCAATTTCGGTTTGATTTGCTCTTCCTCAAATGGATTGAAGTCTTCCAGTGTAGTTGGCTTTCTGGTTGTATCTTGAGCCGCCGGAGTCTAGATTGATTGATAAATGAGTCATTGATTTCATACTTTGCCAGCTTTTTGTTTTGAAATGATAAGACTCAAAATCTGTTGTGAGATTACGTACCTCGAAGGGATCATCAATATTAACCAATGGCTCTCCGAATGGGTTGTCAGTAAAACTGTTCATGTTTTTTTTGTTCTTTTGGTTTTTTTTTGTATTTATTATTAGGGGGATGTCGATAATGGATTACCTTGTTTTAAAGATTAAAACCTCGTCTTTTGTATCGAGTTACAGATATGATGAAAATAATATTTTTATGTGGAAGATTGAGTACGTATTTATTTAAAACACTACACTACACCATTCACCCACCAAGAAATCGGAAAAAATTTTATATTGGTCATAAAATTCGAAGTTCGAGTCCAATTGACAGCTAGAAGATAAGAAAAGTGATGCCAGTATTTTTATAGAGAAATATATTCGAAATATCCGAAATTCCCTGGGATGCCACTTAAATGTTTTAGTTCAAAATTTTATTCAGCGCTCGATTAAGGCATAATACCAACTCTAGATAATGTAGACTTTTACAGCCTTATTTATTAGATTTCACTAAAATGTCATTGAGCTGTTGATTAGTTACGCAACGTCAAATCATTTACTCAGCCTTTACTCAACGTTAAGTAAATCCTTATTTATAAAGAATTTTTAACTCATATTAGTTACTTAGAGCTCATGTAATGCCACGTAACGTAAAATCTAAAAAAAAACGTGGCGTCTAAAACTCTGGTTACGATAAACGTCAATAAATGTTAATAATTCTAGCAAAACAAAAACATCAAACAGAAATGGAAGGCCACAAAAAAAGGAAACGGTCCGTAAATTGGGATTCGTCGCAAAAGGTAAATAAACTCTCTCTAAAATAATAAATATAATAATAATAAATAAAATCTTTCTAGCGTCTATGGATTAAGGTCTTTTCCTGGTGTACTTGCATATAATATTTCGAAGTCGGCAATCGATCAATTCACAAAATGTGTTGCTCTAGAACTGGCGCCAAAGGGTATATGTGTGAACTCTGTAAACCCTGGAGTAATCATCACAGAGTTACATAAAAGGGGTGGTATGGACGAAGAGACATACAAGAATTTATTGGAGAAGTGTAAGCTTACTCCATGCATTACGTCCGAGGAATGTAGATGAAGTGGCGTCGTCAATAACCTTTTTGGCCAGTGACAGTGCCAGCTTTATAACTGGTGTCAATTTGCCAGTCGATGAGGGGCGACATAGCAGGTGCCCGCGATTATTAAATTACTTTTTAGTTTCTTTTTATACAAATACATACGTTGAACATGAGATAAATCGTTTGCAGTAAAGAAACAAGACAATTAGAGTTTGTATTTAAAAAAAATATATTAGGATACTTATTTAAACAAAAACATTTAAATTCAATTAACCTGCAATGCTATTTGCATGTTTTAACAAAACAATTACTAGGACACATAGCATATCTGCCCCCACTGACAGACCCCAGTTGAAAAGCAAGCCAAGTCACTGGCTAAAAATGTTATGCCCTGTGCCACCTCATCGGCTGTTCCGGGGCGACCCAAAGCATGAGGAGTCTGCGAGTGTTTTAAAAACTTTTGATAAGCTTTTTCATTCATACCACCACGTTTATGTAAATAATCGGTAACAGTAACTCACACAATTACAGCGAACTCCTTTCGCTGCCAGTTCCTTTCCTTTGGTTTTAACTAAATGAGGAACAGCCAACATAGTCAAATGATAGATTGACCTTAAGTTGGTGTTCATAACACGATCATATTGCTCCATGCTGGTATTCTCAATTGTTCCGGTTTCAATTATACCCGCATTATTAACTAAAACATCCAGTTTGCCATATTTCTTCAGAGTTTCTGCAACCAGATTTTCATTGTCGGCTTCTTTTGTAACATCTCCATGCACAAGAAGTGGTTGACTTACTCCAGTACACTTTTGAGCGACTTCTTTAAGATTGTTTATATTTTTTCCGTTGAGTACCAAATTGGCTCTTAGTTTAGCGAATGAAACAGCTGCTGCAGCTCCAATGCCAGAACTTGTTTCGGTTATAAGAACAACTTTTCCGGCAAAATTCATACTTCTGTGAAAGAATTAACTGCATTTAATTAAAATTTGGATGGACAAGAACAGGAAAATTAGAATTTATAGTGAAATACAAACCTGATTCTGAATAAGTTGCTAGAATTAAAAGAAAAAAATTCAAAGCACAAGAACTCTTGTAAAATGTTTTAGGTTTGTTTATTTCAAAATGATGTTTCGATTTCTTGGTGTCGAACTGGCATTTATATGCTAATATGTCCTGACACAGGCTCTAATCAACTTATCCACACATTTTAACTTACTCAGCCTCTATTCTAATAAAGATTACTTAATTGGGGCATGTTAAAGGTTGCGTAACTTTACTCAATCGTTAATATGAGTTTATAAATAAGGCTGTTAATTGAGAACCCTCAACTAACTTTATTCTCAATTTTAAACTAACTAATACTGACATGTAACGTAAGAAAATTTTATTTGAACATCCCCAAATTTGATGTTAATTATAAAGAATAAATAAAATAATACAAATCTGTTGCTGCATTTATTTTTTATTTTTGCTGAAAAAACATGAAAAGGCTTTTTGTAATTGGCTTAAAGAAGCGGAAACTAACTTCAAGCCAAAGCATTTCCTACCAAGCAAATGGTAAATCCTGAATGCCACCGGGAGTATGTGTCTAGATTGCTGCTCCCTACAAATGATGTCTAAAAACTTTGTCAATTCAACAAGAAATATTAAAATTTTGCCGTGGTTAGTTGTTAGTGCAAATCAAGGACAAACCCAGCTGTAAGTTACTTCGAATTATCTGCGTCCAAAGACCAAGCTCTTATATTGTCGTAGAGTCTGCTCCACAAGCTAATGGTGAAAAAAAGTAAAATAACTAAAAGGAAAGTGAAAACCAACTAAAAGAGGGGCATACAATTTTTTATAATGTATAAATTTATGGGACTACTATACTCTGTTCAATTTATATTTTCAGTACAGGGAAGATAGGATATTTGCTATCACTCTTACCTTTATGAATTTCAATAAGCTATCTCCATTTCAAAGCTCTCAAATGGTTGCCATACTGGGCATTTAAATTGGTATAATTCTCACACAAATGAAGGTATGGTTACCAACTGTTTATAACAACTTTGATTGTAATCAATAATTAACCACACCTACAAAAGTACGCAGATTTTTTTCATACAAATCCTTGGAGCCGTTTTCGAGAAAAATAAGTGGCAATTTCTAAAGTTGAATGCGATGAAAGATGAGTCTGTTTGAAAGTTCTCTTCCATAAGTCTGTGCTGAAACTATAAATTGAACAGAGTATAATTATACGTCTGCACTGCACTTTTGATGAGTAGGAAATGTGGCTGATTGACTGCTTCTCACACGTATTTCACAAGTATTCACATGTATCCTTTTCACACGCAGCGAAACACTGAATCGGTACATAGTGTCGACACGGTTTTAAGATCTTGGGAAAAGGTAATATACATGGTATGTGAAAAGAAGCCGAATGCTTTACCAATATGGTTTTATGTGTTTGTTGTTGCAAAGCTATTTTTTTCCATCAAAAGTACTTTCTTTTATTATAAATAGCTAAATCACTGAAATATTTTTTTTAAAATCAACATTATGCTCGTTCATTGTCACTTAAATTATTTTTTTCTTCTGAAATGTTTTACTATTGACTTTTGACAGCCCCACACCGACACTAAAGGTGTTTAAATATAAATAATCGAAATGCATAATGCCTATGAGCTGTTTGGATGCTGTCGTGTGAAAAGGGTAGTACACAAAACAAAATGTCAGGGCTTGCAGGGCATGGTAGATACGGGTCGCAGTTTTTTTTTAATTTTGACAAGGAGATTTTGATTTTAAAATAGTCTTCACACCAACAAGATTTTGCATGTCGAAATTTGCAATGAGTATGAAAGAGATAACAGTTCGAATGATTTGAGATGGTTTTACTATGGTTTGTTACATAAATAATATAATATTGTCCATAATATTATATACAGCGATAACAAAATCGTTTGCTGAGTATTAAATACTTTCACAAGAACTAAAAACTACGTCTCAAGATGCAGTTGTTATGAACTTAATAAGTCAGTATTTGAAGAAATATGGACTTATGTGGCAAAAGCTTGAGAGATTTTCTACATACGGTGATCCTGCTATGCTTGGTTCTCGATCTGGTCTTGCAGGGTTGATAAAAAGAAAAAAATCTATCCAGCATCGTCTTCTTAGAACAATAACACTGTCAGTTTTTTTTGCAGTAAGGTGCCCCTCTGAATATCACTTGTGTAAAGTTGGTAGTAATGGAACAACAACAGCAAAGTTAGGAGTTTGGTCTAACGACGCTGTTGACGTTGCTGTTGCTGGTCTAATCTAGCTTGAGTAATTGAAACACATAGGTTCTTAATAATGGCGGCCGCTTTTGCTGGTGCCGTTGCTTTTGCTGTTTCGCGCTCTACTTTGATATCGTAGAGACGTAGAGAACAGCTGACCAGGAAATCATCTGGTTAGGCAACGTACTGCGTTTTGACATAAATTTGTTACATATTGGGTTTTATGCGTTCACAAACGCATAGTATATTTTTCAATAATTTATCAGAAACGTATTTCAAGATTATATCTGAGCGCTCGGACCACACTCGGTTCAGAAAATTATCGGAGTATGCTCAGACTCTGTTCAGAAACCTTTTCTGAGTGAATAAACCTTTTGCCTTTTAAGTCGGGACTTACACGGCGCATTAAATTAACGCGCAACTCTTGCTTATTTTCTTTTGTACTTGTATTCGGTAATGCACGCGCACTTACACGGAAGCATGTTCGAATTGCGCGTGTTATTTCAGTGGCGAATTATTTTGACACCTATCTTTTATTTTACTTTCTGTTTCAGTGATGAGTATTTTAAAAAAAATTATTTAAATGAAATAAATTAACAAAAACCTGAAATAAATGAATGAATAATTCATGAGAAACTAATTCCATTCACAATTCAAATTCTGCATAAATACGTTGTTATCTTCTTGTAATGTGTTTTTTGAACAAAATCCAAAACAATTATGAAGCAAAATAAAAAGAACAAAGAATACGACAAAAAAAGTTTGCAGTGACAGTTCTACCCGTGCATGTTCGAGTTACTCTATTTCTATTTCATTATCTTTCCCTTTCGCACTCCAAGCGTGCAAGGCAAACACGCGCCGTGTAAGTCTCGACTAACGGGAACATGTTATTTATAAAAATTATGCAAAGTTGCATAGATATTGTATAAGCTAAACGCACTTGGAGGTTAAATAGGGTTTATACCATTGTTTATACACTGCATATAGTACTATCATGAAGCATCATTTTTTAGTTCTGAATCAAGTCGCAAGGAGGCGTGCTGAAATTGCCAATTGGTGTGAATATAGAATAAGTACAGACAACAAAAGTTTATTAAATACTGGTAAAATATCGATAAAGGTTCTCGTCTCCACTATTTAGAGTTAGTTCTGAATCAACTAGGAAGATGGCCAGACGAAAAATGACCACCATGAGAGTACTATAGAAAATGTATATACAATGGTTTATACTAATTAAATTGCTAAACAAGTGAAATAGACAGAGTTTTTCATTATCAATATTATGTAACGAAACAACAAAAAAAAACTAAAGTACTGTTGGCACATTTTGGATAAAATGCACAAATGTAAGCGGACCATAAAAAAATAAAATTTCCTTCTTTTGTTTGTCGCCTGAACGCGAAATGTCTGCTTTTCCTTTTCGTTTGGTGTTCTGCGGGACTAGACTTGCAAAATGAAGGTGTGTGAAAAAAATATTAAAATTTAACTGAATTAAATACTAAATTATTACAAATATCTTAAAAAACTTTATTAAGAATGTTTTATTTAATGATTCTACTAGTTTTAAGGCGATATAATGCAATGATTGCTGAAATTTTCGCGGATTTAAATTGACGTTAGTGAAGTGACTTAAAAAAAACATTTTTGTTTTCTACTTTACAGCTTAATATTTCATACCCGGCAACGGGATGCCAAAAACTTTTCGAAGTTGTTGATGAACATAAATTGCGTATTTTCTATGAAAAGCGCATGGGAAGTCAGGTTGAAGCTGATGTTCTCGGCGAAGAATGGGCTGGATACATACTTCGTATCTCTGGAGGAAATGACAAACAAGGTTTCCCAATGAAACAGGGAGTCCTCACACATGGTAGGTTTGAAAATCTATAAGAATTTGAATCAAAAAAGTCTTATTTAAAAGTTTTATTTATTTATAACAGGTCGTGTTCGCTTGCTCTTGAAGAAGGGACATTCTTGTTATCGTCCACGTCGTACCGGTGAGCGTAAGAGGAAATCCGTCCGCGGATGTATTGTTGATGCCAATATGTCAGTTTTGGCTTTGGTCATTGTCCGTAAGGGAGTTAAAGATATTCCTGGATTGACTGACACCACCGTACCTCGTCGGTTAGGACCAAAGAGAGCAAGCAAAATCCGCAAGCTCTACAACTTGACCAAGGAAGATGATGTACGTCGTTTCGTCGTCCGTCGTCCATTGCCAGCCAAGGACAACAAGAAGGCAACTTCAAAGGCACCTAAAATTCAACGTTTGGTTACTCCCGTTGTCTTGCAAAGGAAGCGCAGACGTCTAGCACTCAGGAAGAAACGTCAAACAGCTTCCAAGGAAGCCGCTGCCGATTATGCTAAGTTATTGGCTCAAAGGAAGAAGGAATCTAAAGTTAAGAGGGACGAAGCCAAGAGGAGGCGTTCAGCTTCGGTGAGGGAATCAAAATGTTCTATTTCAGTTGAGAAGAAGTAGTTGACATCATTTTTACCGATTTAACAAATATAAACTAAGTTTCCAAAATTTAGTAATTGCCACAGTCTTTTTCTTCCTTGCGACACAGTTTTTTTCATTAATGTATTAATAGAATAGGTAATAAATGTATTCTGAGGAATTCCACAGGTGGGGCTTTATAGTGAATTGGGATAGTTGTGGCTCCAGTGGAGATCATAACAATCTTCGGTTAAAGGCTATAATAAGGCCAAACTCTACAATCAAAACGGTCTGATAATCGGAGTTGATAAGAAGGCAAACCACAACAATGGTATTGGTAAATTGCATAAAGGAACATAAATTAGACTATTTTGCGAAACTAGTTGCAGGGCTTTCGTAAGCAAATAAATTGTTTTCCAATCTTTTTGAAGTGCGGATGGATCGCATTCGATCCTTGCCTCTGTCAATTAAAAAAAAAACGTTTTTTTTCTTTGGAATTAGTTTGGAGCCTTTGTCTAAACTGCACCAACTACAAAGGTCATTCTCCTCAACATGACCTACATGGCCTACAAGATCTTTGCGCTCTTTTGAGTATTGAGACGAAAGCAGGCAATACGTGTTTTGCAGTCAAGGGGGGCAAAACCAAGTATCGGATGATGTCATCAAGGAGAGACACCCAATATCGTCGTCTTGGACAAGACAACACGGTAGACAGCTATAACTTTGAAATAGTTATGGACTTCGTCTACCAGGGATCCGCTGTTAACTCATAGAACAACACCAGCAGCACTAAGATCAAACGAAGAATATTCTACAACTGCTGCTTCTTCGGGCTAAGAAGTCAATTGAGTAGCGAAGCCCTCTCTCGGGTAATCAAATCAATCCCGTCAGTATTGCAGTCCTGGCTTTATGTTACGGAGGCATGGACATTGTCAAAGGTGGATGGAGAGATTCTCGGGTGTTTTTTGGTCTCGTATGGATTAACGGCGAGTGGAGAAGGAGATACAAGAACTGTATGGGCTGTCAAACTTCTCAGATGGCTTGGTTATATAGAGCGGATGGACATCAATGCTATGGCTACAGACTGGAAAATCTTTGACCAGCAGGACCTCGAACAACTTCAGGTGCAAAACTGGAGACAGTTAGCAAGGTGGCTGGAGAAGCTCTTTGGTTGAGGCCCAGTATCATCCCGGACTATAGAGCTTACTGCGGGCAGCATTGGTGCAATAGATAAGACGTTTGCTTCTGACACGGAGGTCGTCAGCTCGACACAATAGTTGAGAAGAAATTTGTTCAACTCTTGGTGCAAGGTAGAGCCTTTCTTTTTTTAAGAAAATAGTTAATAGTCACACAAATCTTGATCAACAGCGCCGAAAAAAATTCTTTCCCATCTTTCTAATTCTTCTAACTAGTGTCGTGCAACGTCATGTTGCATTCTGAAAGGCAATTAGCCTTACGGACACTTAGTTAATATTATTACTTAGGTAAGGTAGAGATCTTTGCCAGGGAAGTGCAAAATCTACAAAGCATAAACCTTCGTCTGGGGAAAGTACTCATTTGGAATTTCGGGTTAGGCAGGATATTGTAGGTACATTTTCTCAATTCCTAAGTTGTGGATTTGCTCTTCATATAGTTCGGTTTTGTTTATATTTTTTTCTTTCGACAATCGCTTATGAACGTAAGCGGTATTTCTACCCGTTTATGTCCGAAGAGACTACGACTCGTGGTTCATTACTGATGAAATCCAACAGCCTCGCTTACGTTCCATTGGAAACTTAGGTCATAAGAGTTATAAAGCATCACACCATTTTAAGCATGCAACCTCACGTTTTACAGAATTAATTAAAACAATAATTAGTTCCTTCTAATCACATCTCTTTATTTATTCAAAACAAAAATTACTTAGCATGAGCTTGAGTTTTCCTCATTTGAGTGAGGATGTTGGAAAGTTCCTCACGCTTCCTCTTGGCGCGAATGTGTGTTCCCAAACGACGTTTCAAGAATTTCAATGCACGCTTATCCTTCGACACCTTCAACAATTCCATGGTCCTCTTTTCATAAGGAGCATGGCCAACCACCTCCCGGACGAGATCTCTCATGAAACGGGTGTGACGGGTCTGGATCTGTAACAAAACAAAAGAAAACATTTTAATCACATCGAAAAAACACGCTAAGCTTATTTGTTATATAAAAATTTCCTCAGTGCCAGTATGTAACCAGTGACCATAGTCTTGTATCAAAAAGCTTAAGCTAGCCAAAAGAATATTGGAAAGCAGCCACTTTAAGAAAAGAACTGTAATGGTTGTCTGTGAATGGTTTAATCTCATCATTGTGAAATAAATTTATTCTGCACCAAAAATATTTTAACAAACTTACGTTCTTAAGACGAGATCCACGAAGTCCCTTAACTTTCTTGTCACCGGTGTATTTCACCTTCTTTATTTTGGTGGTTTTATGTCCCCGGTTGAGACCGATACAAAGTTCGTAGCGAACAGCCATTGTACTGTAAGAAAATAAAAAAAATATTTATTAGAAACTATTGTTCACTTTAAAATAGTTTGATTAACAACTTTATATATATATATCATTGTAGAAGACTTCGGATTGCTTCAGATATAGACGAATATTAAATAAGTTATGAAGAATGAACATTACCTCTAGACGTCAATGGGCGGAAAGAACGGATTCCAGCCATGTTGCATGAAAGTCGACGCCATTTTCGGTAAGTATGAACGAAAGAAACTTATCGAAAAAATACATGAGTATTGGCGCCGTTCAGCTCAGAGCTAAAAGTAATGGTTTGGTGACATTAAACACGAAAACAAGATACAAAAAGCCGCCAAGATCTTCTGCCACTATCAATGCATGCCTATGTACAGAAATTTCGTTTTCATTATTTTAATGTTTGACTGTCTGAGGCACCAATTTGGAATCAACTTGAAGTTGGCTTTTAGCAGTCCATAACATAATGTTAATGCATGCATGGACTGCTAGTCTAATGTCAGCTTCATACAACAATTATCAAAAAAAAGTCGCCAAATTTGAGAATGCGATGCTGAACCCACATCAGGAAAAAAATAACTACTTAAAATGTTGACATAGAAGCTCCCGACATCTGTTTTTAAAAATTCAAAAAGTCGCATTTACCGGTAAAACATAACTTACACTTTTGAATTCCATCCATAGAAGTGTGCGACATAATTTGTTATTTTGCCTCTTCTGTTTTTTTTTCAGATCGTGGACAACTTCCTTTTCCTTGGTTTGTGCCTAAGACAAGCTAAAAGCACCAGAAGGAAAAAAGCGATTTTTTAAAATCTCGGAGAAAAAGAGGGTGTTTATGTTCAAATAGCTTCAAATATTGCTGATTTTATTAAGATTTTAAAGAAAACTAATGAATTGTGATCAACTAAAACACTACTAAGGCAGTAGATAAGATGTTTTGACATTTTTTGCTATCATTCTTATTCTTCAAACTACATACGTCCAAATTCCAGTTGCGTTCTAAAAGGCAATGTGTCTTTTAAGGCCAACGTTTCTTATTATTTCTTTCTTCTAACTATTTGTTCATTAATAATAATGAAAGACAAAGTTAATAAAAATCCTGACAAAATGGCAAGAGGTTGAGACCTATTCCTTGTGACGACTATAAAAGTGTGCCCATACCAAAAAAACATTTGATTCAAAAACATTCCTGAAATGTTTCCCCTTTGCTTAGATATCATTTCAGACATTTCTGAAACATTTCTTAAGGCTTGGCGCGCATGAACCGATTGCACACGGGCGATCGCGATCGGTGAGAATTTTGTAACTACTGAATCGGCCGGTTAAACATATAGGCATGTGCCGCAGCGTAACTTAGGATTTAGGCGAAGTGTGTGAAATGGGATCACAATGACACAGGGATCAAGAATTTGTTGCGACTCTCTCATGTCCAGTTCTGTACTTCATAATGTAAAAAAGGAGAAGTATAGCGTCGCGTTTTGTCATCATGAACAAAACACAAACAAATAAAAACAACAAAACCTGTCAACTGGACTAAAATGTATGAAAACATAAATAGATTTCCGTTTGGAAGGGGAAACAGATAGACATTTCAGAAATGTTTCGTGAAGCGTCCAGACTTAAATAAACATTTCAGAAACATTAAAAAAAACATTCCAGAAAAAAAAACATAGGAGCGTACAATTTTAGCCAGCCCTCGATTAAGCAATAAAACCAACTCTAGATAATTTGGACTTTTAATAAGGAACGCCCACCAATTTTTTCTCAATTTTAAACACATTAAACATCCCTGCTAACTAATACTGACTTGTAACGTAACGTAAGAAAATATCCTTCGAACGCAACCAAATTTGATATATTTTAAATTTATTTTAATATTTAATATTAAAAAAAATAAAATTAAACAACAATTCTCGGCAATCTGATTCTGTTCCTTCAAATAAAATGTATAAGAAAGCCAAATGAGCTCCATCCTATCCTCCTACCCAGAAAGTGATAGATGATGCTAACAAAACTTTGCCATCGAGAAAAAATATTGCTGTTATAATAGTATAGTAACTTCGAAGTGGTTTCAATAGCGAACGCCAATAACGAGATAACTCCCGGAAACCAAACGGAATCACTACAAAAGGTAACAATTACCCTTGACGATGAGGACTGATTTTGTTAGTTGAGGAGATTATTAATTAAGTTTGTTAGTTACATTAGAGTAGTTTTATGTAAATATATGTATATGAATTACACAGTCATTATGAAATACATAACAAAATTGATGGCCAAGAAATCGCTAAATTCATCAAGATATATTTGAAAGTGGCATATTGAGTGTGAGTGGTAAGTTGGTGCAAACCTTCAAACTCTCTGGGTCAAAAATACAAAGAACCAAGTCTTATTTATATATTATTTATATCTTATAAATAAATAAATAAATAAATAATAAATTAAACATTTTTGCAATCGCTTTCATTTTTTTAACAAAAATAACACAAGGTTGTTTATTTGGTAAGATCATTGGAAATAGATAATGGAAATCATAAAATAACTTGCCTGCTAATTTAAGACATTTATATAAACTTAAGAAATAATGTCTGACAGGGGCGGCCTTAAGGCAATTACCTACATCTTGATTCCTTAAAAAAATAAGAATACAACATATAAAAATCATAATTAAAGCTAGATCCATTGAATACAGATAAGCAAGCATACGTTTCCTTCACCTAAATTGCAGATGTAGGGAGATTACTTGACACATTAGAAGAATATAAAATTTACAAATTCAATAACAGAAACGGATAAATTCCTCAACGATAACTTATTATAAGACCTTACGCACTTTTTGGCCGCGCTTACAACAAGATAACAAGAAAAGAGAAAAATACATAGCCAAAGAAAAAAAAGAAAAAAAATGGAAACAAAGGAAAGCAAAGTAAAAAATTGTGAAATTTGAATTAAATAAAAAAGTCAAAATAATTAAAAATAATTTTTACGAGTGAAAAAAAAAACCAAACACAAGCAAGGTAACCTATCCAAAAGATACGTACGTGAACGTACGCACTGATCGCCCTTTCATACCTAATCCGGGAATACCATCACCTATTTTGTACTATTGGCCAAAGTAGTTCATCCAGTTATTTATGTTCGTGGATTGGTGTATTTGCGGTCCACAAGATTTCTTAATTTTGTGTACAAATCGTTTTGACTTTAAAAGATTATTTGCCATAATCATGCCGAATTTACCTTTAAAGTTAAAAAAAAATGTAACACCACGAGTTGTTATTGTGACCAAGGAAACACCCCCCAAAACTGTTAAGAAACCAAACAATAAAAAGGTTGTTTTGAAACTTCAACTCGACCTGAAATGGTTAAAATTTAAATTTTCAGGCAAATATATGCTGCAGCTGGAAAAAGTGCTTAACAAAATTCCGAACTACACTGGAACTTGATCAACACATAAGAACACACTTTGAAAATGAGCAATTCAAAGGTAAGATACTTCTTTTAATCTTTCACATAGAACTGATTCACAATTTTTAAAGCATAGCTCCTTATAAATGCCATTGGGACTCTTGTGATTTTTCCTGTATATGTTTTCATGAACTAAAACGACATGTCTACTATCATGGCTATCATTCTTCGTTGTGTAACATTGGACAAGAAGAATGCCTCAAAGCCAACATTCCTGTCTGTTCACTCACCGAACCAGAAACCGGCTGGCCAGATCTAACAAATAATTTTGAATGTCATTGGCAAAATTGTGAACGTAATTTTGAATCCATTGTCCAGTTTCAAGACCACATATCCCTACATTCGACCTTCGATTATGATATGTTAAAGACCTACGAAGAAAAGATGCCTAAGGCCAGATGCAACTGGCAGCATTGCAAGAAAACCTTTCCTAATAAGTACAGACTGACGGAGCACGCTCGAAAACATTCCAATCAAAAACTGGTTGGATGCTTCAAGTGCGGAGAACTATTTCGCACAAGGACAACATTGTTCGATCACTGCAGACGACAAGAAAGCAACAACAGTATGTTTGGTTTGTTGGCATTGTTGTGCTCCAATTTATTTATTATCAACTTTTTCAGCACGGAAGTACCAATGTATCAAGTGCTTTAAATTTTACGCAACTGAAAAGCTCTTGCGAAATCATGTCGTGGTCCATGTAAACTGTTTCAAATGCACTATGTGTGACATGACTTGCAACTCTTCCTACGCACTCGCTACACATATACGGTATCGACACTTAAAAGACCGTCCGATTAGGTGTCCTGAGTGCAAACATACTTGTGTTACTAAGTCAGATTTAGCTAAGCACAAACGACACGTCCACATGAAAGATGTACAGAGCTGTGGAGAGCCAGGTTGTAGCTACACAGTCAAAACTATCAACTCCCTTCGTAGGGTTAGTAACTGAAATCCCTCAAGGAAAATCATATCATAATTTCTTTTTCAGCATTACCTTGAAGTTCACGCCAACAGTCCATTAATCTATCTCTGCCATTGCTGTGACAAACTATTTAAATATGGGAACCTTCTTTCAAAGCATTTGATTGCGAAACACAAGTTTCCGTTACCTTCAGGACACAAACGTTTTATATATCGCATAGATGAGAATGGCTTCTATAGCCTTGAAACAACTCGCATAGAAAGCTTGGAAGTGACAAGACAAATCCTTTCTCCGGTTATGTTCGAAATCTCTGAACTGACCGAGGATAGTAACTTCGAAGTGGTTTCAATAGCGAACGCCAATAACGAGATAACTCCCGGAAACCAAACGGAATCACTACAAAAGGTAACAATTACCCTTGACGATGAGGACTGATTTTGTTAGTTGAGGAGATTATTAATTAAGTTTGTTAGTTACATTAGAGTAGTTTTATGTAAATATATGTATATGAATTACACAGTCATTATGAAATACATATTTCAAAATATTTGTAAGCTAGCGTGATTTTTTTGTGAACCAAATTAACTGTCACTGGAACGTGTGCTAGCATTGAAATTGAAGCAGCTAAAATGGAACTAGTAGTCAATGAGGCCAAAACGAAATACCTGCTGTCCACAAAAAGGGACACACAACACCGGAGGATTGGACAAAACATCACAATAGACAGGTACAACTTTGAGGTGGTTTACCTCGGATCAGCTGTAACACCTGACAACGACATCTCGTCAGAAATAAAGCAAAGAATTACTCTTGCCAATCGCTGTTTCTATGTGCTAGGAAGATAATTGAGTAGCAAAGCCCTCTCTCGAAAGACAAAGGAGGCTCTGTATAAGACCCTAATCATCCCAGTCCTGCTCTATGGCGCCGAGGCATGGAGGATGAAGATATATCCTTAGTCATTTCGAGCGTAATTATTCGGAGGATTTTTGGCCCTATCTGCGTTAACGGGCTTTGGAGGAGAAGGTGCAACCAAGAACTATACGAGTACGAGCTGTACAGCGACATTGACCTGGTCAAAAAATAAGCATATCAGGTTTTAAATGGCTAGGTCATGGAGAGCGAATAGACAACAATGCTCCGGTTCGCAGGATCTTCGATTCCATCCCAGAGGGTAGACGCAGTCAAGGAAGACCTCACCTTAGGTGGCGCGCTCAAATGGAGGACGACCTCAACCAACTTGGAGAGCAAAACTTGAGGCAACTAGCCAAAGACCAAACTGGCTGGAGAGGCATGTTGGTTGAGTCCCAGGTTCGTCCCGAACTGTAGCGCCCTATAAGTAAGTAAGTAAATTAACTGAAAGTCGTAATGATTTATTTTGAAATTATTATTGGACGCGATCAACGAACTATGGTGGTATAGGTTTTTTTTTAAGACATTGGACATAAACACCTACCTGCATTTAGATTGTCCTCAAATCTCAAAACAATGGTCAAATATAAACCAACAAATTCAGAAATGTCGCCACTCGTTTTTTTTGCATCTAAACAGAAAGCAACATGTTTTAATTGCTGAACGAGCTGCAATGTGTGAATACAGAATAATGTCGATAAGTGTTCTCGTTTCCACTATTAAGAGTTATTTACGGCGCAGTTGTGAAAATGATGATGAGTACTATATACATATATGGGGTATGGCCCTGCACATAATATATGAATTAATCCGGGGGAAAACCGGTTTTCTAGCCATGTTAAGGGAAAGGAAACATGCGGTGTACATTGGACTAAAATCTTCAACCAACTTTTTAGTGGATGAACGAAGAGGAAAACTAATACACACACATCTGTAAGATTTTGGGTCTACACAAGGCAAAATAAATACTAACATATAGGAAAGAAGTTCATGTATACGCTTTTTCGACCAGAGTAATTCATTTGTGCTTGAAGTAAGATTTAAAACCGAGTTTGTTCCAGGTTGAAAACAAAATCTGAGGGAAAATCACTGAAAATTATTTTTTGTTTGCATGTTCAAGCGTGCAGCTGATGCACAATCCACCTTGTTAGAACCTATAAGCTATAGTTTGACAATTTTTTATTTGGGAGGAAATGACTAAAAAAAAGTTGTTTCTTGGTGTTTGGGAGGCTACCACTGGTCATCCCACCAACGGAACCGCAGTTGACGTTCACGAGGCTGTAATATTACTATTCCTTGATGTGTAGTGCCCCGTGGCTTAGTGGTTAGTGTGTCGGACTGCTAAGCGAAAGAACCTGGGTTCAAATCCAGCTCATAGCCACCTTTTTTTCTGGGGTACTGCCTCTTGCGAGAAACTGACAAAACCTCCAAGAGTAAAATTTGTCTCGAAAAAGTGCATCTCATGTAGCCGTTCGGACTCGGCGGTAAACTGTAGGTCCCTTCCATTCTTGCACAGTAACAACACACACACAGGAATGGTTGAGAGTATAAGTCACTAGGCCTTGGCTCCTTAAGGAGCTTTCGCGCCAATAAATTTATTTTATGATGTGTTTCACCAAATATCGTTTGAGAGGAATGGTCATGGGAATCTGCCGCTGGCTCTCGGACTATAATAACTCAGAGTTATGTTGAAAATTACATGCATTCAAAAAAAAATTAAAAAGAAGCTAATTAACAACAACACGTCCACGTTCCACCTATTTACGTCAACAATTTATTTATTTTTTAAATAAAAACGGCCTTTTTATAAGGCTGTAACTGTTAAGATTGTTACAGTAGACCTCCGATTAACTGCAGTATTGTTGTTCTTGGTGCAACATTTCAAGCAGCATTCTTTTCTCATAATGTTGCCCCGTTTGCAGAATCTCCATATTCTCCAAATCTGGTTTGTGTTTCTCTTGTAAACAATGGAGGGCAAGGACAGTTTTTGCGCACTTCTATTGTTAACATCAGATTTGTATCCAGCGTCAAATCTTCAATTTCTGCTTTATTGCATCGATATAAATATTACTATTTCGGGAAGATTAGAAAACCGAAAACAAATTCACAACTTGGAAATAAAAAATGCTCAAGTTATGTTCTACTTTGACTGGAAAAAACGGCTCTTACTGCTTTCGCAGTAAAGTGCAAACGCTGGACCAACGTTCGTTTGCGCAGAGAGAATTCTAAAGAACAAAAATGGTGCGCAAGAGAATTTAATGAATACAATGCCAGAGATGAAATACATTTTTTGAAAACTGGTTAATAAGCCATGATTATACCTCATATAAAGAAATTCCATCGCCGGAACTTAATTGTGTATCTTTTAAAATTAAATGAGATGAGAAGAGAAATTTAAAGAGTAGAATGGCCAAGTGAATTGGATTGAGGCTATAATCTATGGATCAAAAGTAATATAAAATTTGCCAACATGGCTACATTTATAAATATGACATCTCTTGCTCCTTGAGCTATAACGATTTCTTTTGACGCACTAGGTCATTAACAAAGCAACAAAATTTTTACAATTCAATCGGATAAGACAAAATTCTTAAGCGGCATATACACTGATCCATTGACGTATTATATATGGACTGCTAGTCTAATGTCAGCTTCATATAACAATTGTCAAAAAAATGTCGCAAAAATTGAGAATGCGATGCTAGCTCTCCTGAACCCACTTCAGGAAAAAATAACTACCTAAAATGTTGACATAGACGCTCTCGACATGTTTTTAAAAATTCAAAAAGTCGCATTTACCGGTAAAACATAACTGACACTTTTGAATTCCATCCATGGAAGTGTGCGACATCTTTGGTATTTTGCCTCTTTTTTTTTTAGATCGTGGACAACTTCCTTTTTTATTGGTTTGCGCCTAGGACACGCTAAAAGCACTAGAAGGAAAAAAGGGATTTTAAAAATCTCGTAGAAAAAAAGTGTTTTAGGTTATATCCAAATCTCTTCAAATACCGTTGTTTTATTCAGATTTTAAAAGAAACTAATGAATTATGATCAAATAAAATACTACTAAAGCAGTAGATAAGGTGTTTTGAATTTTTTTCCAAATTATAGTTGCGTTCTAAAAGGCAATATGTCTTTAAAGACCAAAGTTCCTTTTTATTTCTTTTTATATAACTCTGTTCATTAATAATGATAAAAGACAAAGTTAATAAAAATCCAGACAAAATGGCCATTTGTTTAAATAACATTTCTGAAATGTTTCCCCTTTGCTTAAAAATCATTTCAGAAACATTTCAGAAATTTCTGAAACATTTCTTAAATGTTTATTTGTTTCCCATTTTATGTATCCAGTTCTGTTCTTCATGATGTAAAAAAGGAGCAATCATCATAACGTCGCGTTTTGTCAAACAAATGAAAATAACGAAAGATTTCCGTTCGGAAGCGGGACCGAATAGACATTTCAGAAATGTTTTGCGAAGCGTCCAGACTTAATTAAACATTTCAGAAACATTTAAAAAACATTTCAGAAAGAAAAAACATTTCAGAAAGAAAAAACATTTCTGAAAGGTTTTTTAAATGTTTCTGAAATTAAAAAAGAAATGTTTCCTTGGTGTGGACACACCTTAAGGCTTTTTGTTAAGTTTGCAGTATGATAGTACAAAATCGCAACAAAGATTTAAAAGATTTTAAAGGTTTTAAAGATTTTACGAACTTGTAATTTACCAAACTATAAAAAAAAATATTTCAATAAATCCATGAGCGTTTTCTTGTATTTCTTACTTGGTGGATTAATTGTGGGATATTCTAAATAACAAAGGGAGAAAAAAGGAAATTTTAACATGCCAACGTGGGAAAACCTTCTGCAAAAGTCTGGGATTACTGGATGAAATGTCAAAATTGAGGTTTAATTTTTTTCCCGCTAGTGTACTCAGGAGGGCTTGCGTCACTCAAAACAACTGAGACTAAAATGGAACCAACTTGAGATAGGCAACTAGCAGTCCATATATAATAGGTCCATGCATTGATCAATCACTCATCAAGCATGTGGAAGTGTGTTAGTGAAAATGAGACACAGATACGTTGTGTCTGCTTTAAGCAAAATCAAAATGTTTTGATTTTTCTTTAATCAGGTATCAATGCTTGACATAGTGTCTATTCGTGATTGCTTGCTTGATCAAGCAGTCATTCTCATTTTTGTATTGCCAGCGACGAGACAACAATTTATCGGAATTTTTTTTACCGGCGCGGTGTTTTTGAAAGAATGCTTGACGACTCATGCTTGATAAATGTATATGCAACGTGAAAAAAAGAATTTACAAACACACTCTCGCATGATTGATGAATGCTTAATCAGTGTATATTCCGCTTCAGCAGGGAATACACCACAACGAGATTAATCTTAGCCAAAACCGATAATGCTGTTTGGATGAGAAATCTTAAACAACTTTTGTTTGTTTGCTTGTTTTTGTTTTTTTTTTTGTGAATTAACAAATCCAACCAGATAGGTTACCTCTCAAATACGTTCACAAACGTAACTTTCGGATAGGTTACCTTGTCTTATTAGATCATTGTAGGGTCATTTTATTATTTACTTTTCAATTTTTTTTTTATCTAAAATTCTTCAAATACGAAGACTTCACAAAACGTCAAATTTCAAATGGAAGTCTGACAGAACTCACATTTCTCCCGCAAGAAATACATATTTTGGTTTAAAATAGGGAGTTAAAAAAACTCTCGAAAATATGTGTAAGCGAACAACATTTGTGTAAAATTGTTCAAAATATTCTGTTTTAGGGAGTAGACGAACAAAGCTAGTGAAACAGACCTAAAATGTTTCGCCTTCGTCAAATTGACATTCGGCAGTCGGCCCTCTGAGACATTCACCACGTGTAACGCGCTTTATGTTTTGTTTATTTATTTTTTATTTAAGGAACAAAATTGATTTAACACCTTAAAAAAATGTACGAACAATTTATGATTATACCAATTGAGATTTGTAGGATATGTAGTGATTTACAATCAGATCTTAATATACAAACAGAAACATTAGAAGGTGAAAATATTCTGATTCACGAAGCACTGGAATTTGTATCATGTTTAAAAGTAATGTTGCACCTGACATACTAAATAGTTTATTATTATTTATTAAAAACAAATTATTTAAGGTTGACTTTGATGATGGGATGAGCAGAACCATGTGCCTGGCATGCGGAAGGAAGTTGTTGGATGCTTACAGATTTAAAAATCAAATTCTTGACTCGTATAGATGTTTCTATAATCAAACTTCAGATTTTAAAATAAATTTGGAGGAGTCAGTAGAAAGTGACGATAAGAACAGTTGTATTCATTTTGAAGATAACTGTGGAACTGTTTTTGAAGTAAAGCGTGAGGACGAGCTGGACGTAGGTTTGAGCAATGATGCCATATCCTTCCTGCTAGAACATCATAAAACAATCAAGAACAAACCTCCATGGATAGAGCAGGCACAAACGAATACTACCATAGCAGAGCACAAACAGGTTATTAGTAATCAATCATTTCTGACACAAGAATCTAATAGTTCCAACCAAGAATTGTCTTTGCCGGGTTGTACGACAACCAGCATTTTGGACAACACAACCAAACTTGATAAATGTAAGCCAGCGAAAGACAAATTTATGTGTCACATTTGTCATAAGATTTTACCAAAAAGTTCTTGTTTAAAAGATCACCTGAGATTGCATAACAATGAAAAGAATTTCATTTGTCCATTTTGCCAAAAAGCTTTTGTCCAAGTTGCAAATTATCGAACTCACTTGAGAATACACACAAAAGAACGTCCATATCGTTGTCATATTTGTTCAAAAACCTATTCTCAAGGAGGCGCGCTTAATATACACATAAGAACGCACACGAACGAGAAAAACTATGTCTGCGATATTTGTTACAAAGCATTCCCAGCTTCCTCCAATTTGGAAAAACATAAAAGAAACCATGATCCAAGTCGGCACTTTGCTTGTGAGATTTGTGGTGGTCTTTTTAGTCAGAAGGTCAATTTAAAAGTTCATTTAAGAAATGTGCATTTAAAGGAAAACCAAAACGCAAATAAATTATAACCTTATTTTTACACTCGTTTTATATAAACAGCAAGTTAAAAACATACAAATCTTTGGGTTTCGGTAAGGTTTTTATATTTTTAATTTCTTGTGATGTGTTTCAAATGGCTGTCGGAAGGCAGGCGTAGGTCAGTCAGTCAATTTTATCTAGGGAAGGAATGTCCTTATACTTCTGTTTAATATATATTTTCAGTACAGGGAAGATAGTAGATAAAGTTTTTTATTTTCGGAACTTACCGCGTTATAAGAAATATTTTCTTATTTATTTCTACCCGACGTTTCGAAGAAGTTTCATACTTCGTGGTCACGGGATGAGACTGACGTTTGATTGCTGTTGTTTAAGTTATTGGTTTTTAGCTCTCGCTCTCAAGTAGTACCGGTGCGTAGATGTTGATGCACTTGGATTGCTTGTGGGTGGTGGTGGTGTACTCGTTCTAGGTTGTTGTTGCGTTGAGTCGATGTATTTTTGGACACATGCAAAGCTCACGACATCGGCTATAGGTTTTTTGATTTGCTTTACTATGGTTTTGCTTATGAGAGGATCCCACGTTGTCGATAATTTAAAGCTAGAATCTCTATTGAAATTTGTATGTTTCTTAATTTCAATTGCTTCTCTGACGATTCTTGGTACATAAAATCTTTCATTTGCGATTGATCTAGCTTGATCAAAACGTATAAAGTGATCTTCGTTGTAGGCCAGATGTTCACATATTGCCGATTTTGTGACAGCGTTGTTTTGGATGGCTTTGATATGTTCGTTTAAATGTGTTTTAATACCTCTTTTCGTTTCACCAATATAAAAAGATCCACAACTACAGGGAACAGAGTATACACCAGGATTTTGTAGTGGAATTTTGTCCTTAGGCGATCTTAAAAATTGACGAACCTTAGTTGGCGGTTTAAAGATGGTTTTAACATCATATTTTTGTAAGATTCGCCCAATTCCATCCGTTATGCCTTTGATATAGGGTAAAAAGGCCTTTTTATCAAATGCTGGAGGTAGCGAATGTTTCCAGGTTCTCTGTTTGGAGTTGTAGCCATTCTTTTTAAGTGCAATGTCTATATACTTCAACTCTTGCTTGAGGTGTTCGGGGTCACAAATTTTGTGAGCACGGTTCACAAGAGCCGGGAACGTACCCAATGTGTACCCAATGGGTACGTTCACGACCGTAACTTTCGGATAGGTTACCTTGCTTTTGTTGTAATTAGCATGGTTAAAAACAGCTATTTTCTAGCTGATGGATATGGAAACAGAGAGAAAACCCAAAGGTATCCTAAAATTTGCTGGATACTTTTCTCAACACGTGAACAGCTGACTGTGTTTCTTTTTTGCTTCGAATTTTGAGCGGTTGGATTTGTTCGTTCACAAAAAAATCCAAACAAGGAACGTAACCTACCCAAAAGTTACATTCGTGAACGTAACCTATCTGGTTGGATTTGTTCGTTCACAAAAAAATCCAAACACAAGGAAAGTAACCTACCCAAAAGTTACATTCGTGAACGTACGCAATATCGACATCATCCAATTCCGTTCAAGAAGCTCGGACAAGACAATTGACTATTGTCCCATTGTCTTGTCTACGTGGGAACGCTGCTTAACAATGACACTTTTACAAAAATTTTTGACACAACAACGATAGTCAACGATAGTTATTAAAATAACGCCCTTTAGTTTACGTATTTAATAGGCGTTTTTCTTTATTCGTTCAGAGCAGAGTCTGAGTTGACAAAAAAGTAGTTGTATTTCTTTTTTCGCTCAGAGCGTTCAGATCTTTAAAATTGTATTTCTTTTTTCGTTCAGAGAATGATCAGAGCGTGCTCTGAGAAGGCTGTATGCGCTCAGAATAAATTGACTGAGCATTCTGAGAAAATGCTGAACGAAATTAACGTCACTTTAGAGTTGTAGGCTATTTCACTCTATCCCAAGCACATTGCCTACACCACTCTTCGAAAAATAGATGGCAAAACGAAAGAGACAATAGTATTATGTGACAATATTGCCGTTCACAGCCATATGAGAATTGTCGATTTTTGACAGCCATGTTTCCTACCAGTGCGCAATTGGAAATGTCAGTGCATTACGTCAAATTGTTATAAAACTGCATTTAAGGCGTTTTTCTTTTAAAGCTCTAAGTAGAGCACGAAGTAGAGCCTATCGATTAAGCTCTAAGCAGAGTATGATCAGAGCTCTCCGATTTAATTAAGAAACACACTTAAACATCAAACAGCTCAGTGCAACATCTATTTTTCACATTTCTTTCATTTGAATTTAATTAACTTAATGAACTGCTAACTGTCACTTGTATGACTCTTTCGGCTCTAAAATGTGAAATCTAGTTGTCTAATCTGTTTATCGCATAACATCAAGAATCTCATGCCCAAACTTTTATAAGAAAAACTATGGAAACAGACCTATTTCTCTCGTGTATGGGCCTCTTAAGAAACAACACCGAAAACCAGCTGGTCTTGACAATGGTCTGACACACTGCACGAATTCCACGGCAACATAAGACATAAACAAATAATTTCCTGAAAAACATATATTTCATAAAAGCAGTTTAATGGAGGGCAAGGATAAAAGGAACAAAGAGTAAGAAAATTGACCTTTAAGTGTACTGATTATGAATAATACTTTTATTTTCATCTTTTAGCAAACGTTCTGATATGAAACATCACACAAAAGCTTACCATCGCAAAAATCCTGGTAATGGATCCTCCAGCTCTCAAGTAGAGGTTATTAGAGGTGTTATCGATGTGGCAGACTCAAGTGATGACCGGTTCAGCCGCCGACCTCTCTCATGGTCCCAAGGAGCTGTAGATAGTGAATTGGAAATTGACATTGATAATGAACAGATGGGCGCTGCTGACTTTGGATTACTCACTGAGATGCCAAACTCTATTGGGGGGCATTTTCAATTCAGCTCCGAAAAAAATTGGGACTCTGAAGATATGCTGTTGGACAAAACAGAAGCAAGTGAATACTTTACTTTGGATTTGAATCTCTTAAATTCTGGCCTTCAAACAATTCCATTTTACAAGCGATTAGATTTCCCCTCATCGTGGTTTACGAAATCTCAACTGAAAGCAATGAATAGTGCAGCGGAAAAAGCTGAAGAAATTTATCAAGGTGTTCTTAAGGAACACGAAAATAATGCTAAGGTCAAACCGAATATTGCTGGCAAGAATAATTCTGCACGTTCGGGTCGTAATTTGTCTCAAGCTGGAAATAACACAGAAACTTCTGATAAAATCGTGAATAATGAAAATGATCAAGAGTTAGACGATTTGTTAAATCTTACTACAAATGAATTAGCCAAAGTTAAAACTGATGTTTCGGTGGGAGGTAGTGAAGGTCAAAATGTAAAGCCAACAATTACAAAAAGTGTAGCTAAAACAACAGAGAACAATGAAAACCGAGAAGGCATTCAGCAATGGTTAGATGATGTACTCGAAGAAAAGTGATCCAATACCAATTGGTATGAACCCAGCTGCCTTGTGTTTAACCTCAGACAAACCTACTTTGGCGTCGGTGAATTAAAATGTTTGTAATACGCTCTTCCTGGATCACAAATAAAATATGTTGTGTAATAAGTAGGTAATGAGTTGCAATTTTTCTTTAAGAAAATCAAAGATTAACCATAAAGGAAAACTTTTTTCAACTTCTTCAAACAAAATAAAGATTTTTCCCTTTTAGTATTTCTGATTATGAATTAAAAACCCTATTTTGGTCCAATTATCCGGTTTTTCAACAAAAATTCTAATATCGAACTCACTGCAGAATACTCACATTCCAAGCACCTCAAATAAAAACTTGCAATTATATTTATTAAAGAAAATGAAAGACAAAACCTTTTTTAATATGAATTTTTATTATGAAAAATTCACATCTTCATCTGTATACTGTTCCATTGGGATAGCTCCTTTCACATTGTCACATTCCATTCCTTCAATGTCGCGACAAACGGCAGATTGCAACTCTCGTTTTACTTCAGGGCCGATTTTTGGATGTGCATGTGTCCTTTTAACACAGAAAACAAAGAAAATCAATACCTGTTAATATAAAATGTTTACGTTACTCACTTCAACAATCCCAAGAGAGCTTCCTTCTGTTCAGATGATATATCATTTTTGTAGCGTTGAACAAATGTGAGCAGACTCTGATGCCATAAGATAGGCATTACTCGTTTATCTTGTTCAAATCTGAGAAAATGAAAAACAGCAGCATCCACAACACGATACGGAAGCGCGTATCTCTTTTCCAGGAATATTCGAATGAAAATGGAATTTGCACCGGTATAGCCCATTTCACAGATTTTCAACAAACATGCAGCCGAATGCAGAACTGGAATTCTATTTTTGGCAACAACACTTCCGAATATAATCGCTTCGCGCAAAGTACAATCACCAGATTCTAAGAGTGGTAAAACAATACCTTTCATAAAAGCTGCTGGCTTGAATAGGGCTCTTTTCAATGAATTGTACAGATGCACATTGAGCTTCTTATATTCACTCAGATCGTCTCTTACTCGTGGCAGGAGAACAAGATTATAAAAACGTTGTGCCATCGCTTGTGATAAAATCGAACAGAATATTCTAAAAAATCAAGAAAGCAAATAAAATACTGATTCAGTAGCAAATAATCAAAATAAACTCTAACCTTGTTCCTTGAAACATGGCAGCTGCGCTCCAGTTGTGTGGTTCTGTTATGAAGAGGATTTGTTCCCAGTTGCGAAGCTTAGGAATAATTTTGAACGCTTTAGGTACTTTTCCACTTTTATAACGTTTCATAACATCTCGGACACCTTCATACATTTCAAGGACTCTGAATATAAAAAAAAAAATAATAAAAACAGGGCCATCTGGCGTGGTCATTCTTACCTTTTATCAATGTCTTCGATCTTCATAGAACCTTGGTCGCTAAGTTTTGACTGAAGCTCTCCTTGCTTTTCGGCAATTTTCTGTTTAATTATTTCCGACAAATTCAAGGTGCGCTTTGACGAAGTAGTGTTGTTAAAACGTTCAAAAGCCTCGGTGTCATCGTCGTCGATTTTCAAATCATCCATGAAATCATCTGCCGAGACGGCATTGGTTCCATCATCTTCATCATCATCTATTCCATGCAAGGAGGTGTTCAAACTAAATTTTGTCGTTTTGCTTTTTGCACCGAGGGTATCGGGAAAATTTTCTTCATTTAGATCGAGTTGCTGTTGTTTTGCAGCTTGCAGAATCTTTTTACTTGTTCGGCTATCAACAACCTAAAAGTTGTTAAATGAAAATTGAATGTATTAACTAAAGCTGTTGATAATTATTCATCTCTGTATGGGGAGCATCTTTATCTTACTGAATTTTCTTCGGCACGAAGATATAGTTTATCCCGATTTTTTTTAACAACTTTTCCTTGAGTCATTTGCTTGTCCAAAGGAACTTGGGATTTAGGATTTACTTTGTTGATTTTTTTCGCCTTTCCCATTTTGCAGTTAATATTTACGAGTTAAAACGCAAATAAGTGATAGTGTTTTTATTAATGAATTTTCAATGCAATGCACCCTACACGTGTTTTGTTTTTAGAAAAACTGTCACTTTCACTGTCAGTCAATATTTTGTATTTAATAGGTAAGAAAGAGTAAAGTGATTTTTTACCATAAAAGTGTACGTTAAAAAGAGAAATAACATCAAAGCTTAAGGTATGTTCAAGGACTTGTAAATTGTGTTTAGGTCAGAACATTGTTGCCGTTGTGCGCATTTTGTGTCAGACGCATTTTAACTCCTTCTTTTATTAGACCTCTTTTTATACACTGCGTTATATGACGCTAATTTACCATCCATTTCTTTTTGGCCACGCCTGTAGTTTCAACACGTTGAAAACCCCAATTTGTTTATTATTTTTTGTTGTTTTTGTGTGTTTTTTTGTTTTCTTGTTTGTTTGTTTGTGTTTTTTTCTTAGTTTATTTGTTTGCTTGTCTGTTTGTTTGATTGTCTGTTTATTTTTATTTGTTTATGTTTGTTTATAGGGTTTTGTTAGTTTGTTTGGTTTTCGTTCGTTTGTTATGTTTGTTTTTCTTTATGTTTGTTGTCTATTTGCTTGTTTCTTTGTTTGTTATTTTTTTTGTTTTTGGGTTTGTTCGCTTTTTTGTTTGTTTGTTTTTTTGTTTGTTTCTTTGTGTTTTCGTTTTTAGCTTGTTTGATTGTGTGTTTGCTTGCTTTTTTGTGTGTTTATTTGTTTATGCCTGTTGATTTGTGTATTTAGTTTATTTTTTTTGTTTACGTTTGATTTTGTGTTTGTTTGTTTTATTTATTTGTTTGTTGTTTTATGTGTTGGTTTGTTTATTTGTGTTTTTTGTTGGCTTTTTTTGTTTGTTTGATTGATTGTGTGTTTGTTTTATTTGCTTGTTTATTTGTTTTTGCCTGCTTGTTTGTGTTTTCTGTTAATTGTTTTTTTTGTTTTTGTTTGTTTATGTGCTTATTTATTTTCTTTGTTTGTTTTTTTCTGTGTTTGTTTTTTGTTCGTGTGTTTTTTATTTTTTCTCTGTTTGGTTGTTTGCGTTTCTTTGTTTGTTTTTTCTTTGTATGTGTTGGTTTGTGTGTTTTCTTTGTTAGCTTGTTTTTTTGTTAATTTGTATGTTTGTTTGATGTTTTTTTTGTTGCTTTGCTTGTGTGTTTGTTTGTTTATTTATTGGTTTTTATTTGTTTGTGCTTTTTGTTCGTTTGTTTTTTTTTTATTTTGTTTGAACGTTTGTGAACTTTTGTGTTTTTAGGTAGTGGAGCATGAATTTAAAGTAGTGCAGTCCTTAAACTACTTTTGGTCAAATGTAGCAGCAAAAAATAATATGGAGGAAGAAATACGGGGGAGGCTGCTTAAATCTAATACTCTTTAAATCGAGAAACATTACCGTAAAAAACAAGCTGCTGGTGTACAAGCCTATGGTCTAACTAGCACTCACTTTCTCACATACGGATCCGAGACTTTGGTGCTTACAAAAAAGCACTCAGATCTCCTATCCGTGTTCCAGAGGAAAATTTTACGGAGAATTGTTGGTCCCGTTGTCGCAGTTCGTTTTATGATAGAAGACAATGTGGCAGGTTTGCTTGCATTAGCTTTCTTCGATGAGCCTTGAAGTCACCCTGGGGTCGCCGCAACTCGTTTTTTGAAATATCTCAACTCGTCCTCAAGAGAAAATTCTCTGTTTTTTGAAACCTGGGGTCGCCATGAAGTCATCCTGAAGTCGATCTTGGTATTTTGCTAGGGCGAGTTGAGGTAACGATCAGCTGTTGTATACTGACATTAGCTGTCAATTTTTACTGAGGAAAACTCATTTTACATATATCAGCTGATCGTTATTTCACTCAAAATGAAACAATTCATTCCACCTAGTTTCTTACTATGTACTAAAGTATGTAAGTGTGAGTTTATTGTTTTTAATAATCATTTCAATTTACATTCTTTTTGACACAGGCAAAGCTGGTTGAGCAGTAGCGAGCGAATAGTCATTCACCTTCTTGTGTAATGTCAGTAACTTAATTGACAGCCCTTTAGTGTTTTTTGAGATTAAAAAAAACCCAGGTTTTTTTGACAACTCTTGGAGTTGTCGAGAAAATATAGGGCGACTCTGGGTAAAGTTGAACGAACAAAGCTATTGTATGAATGTCGTAGACCAAACACCAAAAGCCTTGGGTTGCGCAATTGGTTGGCCTCGGCCAGCAATCTGGATGTTTGGAAGAACCACACAGGATCCCGGTTGTTGCGCCGTTGATGATGATGACGTTAAGTATATATATTTTTTTGAAGGCCGCTTAATGTCTTCTGTTTAGACGAATGGAGAACAATACCACAATAAAAGTGTGAATATAACTTTAGTATTTTTTTCCATTCAGATATGAAAATCCTATTTATACATTTATTCAATTGTCTATTCCAAATTGCAATAGCACCCGATATTGTCAGAAATATAGCAATTTTATCCGAAGCAAAATTATTTGCACAATGTATTTTCTTGGTAGAACTTCTCACAAAAATAGTTGTACCTTTCAGAACACTCTTTATCTGGTTTATTTGTTTTATTAATCAATAATAACAACAATTTTTGAAAAACTTGACACAAAAAAAAATATCAAACTTCATAAATAACGGTTAAATTCGTAATTTAAAAAGTGGCATAATTATTGTCAAACCCAACAAAGCTGGCAAAATTATTTGCACAAGGGCAATTGACTTGTTTTACAACCTCCTAAAGCCAAAAAAAGTATATTAAAGTAAACTAAAGTAATGGGGTATCTTAAGCGAAGCATTACCTAGTATTTTGTGTTTCCTCCTTTGGCAGCAATAACATCTGCGAGGCGTCTTGGAACAAAGTCAACAAAATGTGGAATTTGTTCTGCTGGAATAGAACTCCAAGCCGTTATAAAAGCTTTCCATGTTTCATCTGCAGACCGCCCAATACTAAGTAGAATTTTAGATTTCGCAATATGCCAAACATTTTCTAAAACCCTTAACCTACACCACTATAGGATATGCATCCCCATATCAATACTTTGCCCCCATGTTAGTGCCCTTGTGGGTCGCGTGGTGGATTTTTTGCTTTGGTTTTTGGATTGGAATACAAAAATCTTCGTCCATAAGTGCCATCTAGAGAATAAGCAGTCTCATCGGTCCAAAGAAATTTTCTTCAAAAATCTGCTGTTTTATTTATGTGATCTCGTGCAAATTTTAACCCTGCTTTTCTGTTTTTCTTTGTTATGAAGGGTTTTTTTTGGGAAACGTAAGCTTTAACTTGGTTTTCTTTCAACCTTCGTCAGTGTTCTTTTACTAATAATGGTCTCACGATTTTTGTTAATGTTATAGCACACTTCGGGCTTTTTAAGAAGGGTTACATTTAAAATGTCGTACGATAAGTTTGTCTTACCGACTCTTTGTTATTCTTTTTATTCCTCTTTGATTTTTAAAACTGTTAATTTTTTCTTCTTTATCTATCAGATAATAAACCGAGCGCCGACTGCGGTGATATTTTTCAGAGATATTTTCAGCCGAAATACCGAGTTTAAGTTCTGCAACAATCGCCGCACGTGTTTCTAACGCAATTTCCCTAGTTTTACCCATTTAAAACAAGTTACCGAGATGGAGAATGACGCTAGACTACTACAATAGCAGCACGCATCACTTCACATTGATTGAATTGAACATTAACTAACGGTTTTCTCTCCCAAGTCATCGATTGCCCTTCCTTGTGCAAATAATTTTGCCAGCTTTGTTGGGTGTGACAATAATTATGCCACTTTTTAAATTACGAATTTAACCGTTATTTATGAAGTTTGATAATTTTTTTTTGTGTTAAGTTTTTCAAAAATTGTTGTTATTATTGATTAATAAAACAAATAAACCAGATAAAGGGTGTTCTGAAAGGTACAACTATTTTTGTAAGAAGTTCTACCAAGAAAATACATTGTGCAAATAATTTTGCTTATGGCTGTATATAGCGTGTACCGTTTCTTTCATCCACATAATATATATAGTGGTCTTGCTTTGCTCTTCTTTAAACTTGCAGATGAATACGTGGTCATATTGCCATCTTAATCCAAGGCAAATATATTATGTAGAGAACGTGTGGAGTAAGAGCATCTACAATCTACAAAAATTATTTCAATGCCTTCGGATTGGAACACTTGACTATCTAAGAAAATAAAACCAAATTTCATTTACATATATTTTCATTTAAAATAAATTTAATTACGTTTATTATTGCTGCTTGCAAAATCTAAAATGGAACTTTTATGTTTAATTTAAGGAAATAGTTAGACAACCGCTTGAGTTTAAAAATGTTTAATAGTGTTTTTGGTATTTTTTTCTTCAAATATCTGTTTAAAAAAAATTTATGTTTTTCTTTTGTTTTTGTCATACATAATAATGTTACCATGTAAATATTTATCTAATTATACTAATATTTATAAGTATTGTTTATTTTCTCACTCAAACATTATTCTTAGTTAATATTTTTTTTTATAATACATTTAAAAGAAGCAAAGTTATATGCTTGCTTTTAATATGTGCCAAAAATCTTACCATCTATTGTATACATGATATTAAATAAAAAAAATTGATTTAAGATAATTCAGCTTTGCTGTTAATTTCATCTTACAATTTTGTTATAACTTAAACATGTATAATAGGAGAAATATTTCCACTTAATAACTCAATTCCCGCTGAATTTTGTTTCTAAGCATAAAAAAGAACGATATTAATTTTTTTTCTGAATATTTTAACAGAAACTTATAAATATAAAACTATTATTGACGGAGCTAAGTTGATTCCAACTACGAAATTCTAACTTGGACCATTAACTGCAACTGCACACAACCATTTATCCTCGCATTCTGGTAAATATTTTTTGTTCGCAAAGTTAAACCGAGGTAAAGAAAGTAAAACTTCAATGTATGTATAAGGCACAAAAACTACGTAATAATAATAATAAAAAAAAATAATATACAAAAGTACTTAATATCTTAAAAAATACAAATATTTACAAAACATATCGACCTGGAGTAAGAACTCAAACCAAACCCAAAGAATTTTTTGTCGAAAAAAAATTTGAAATTTATCATAGTTAACGGATATTTGTCTTTAAATTTTATGAATATTAAGGCCTTTTCACTAGGTAGCGACCAAATACCAACGAATGAACGGAAATTCGGCCATTTTGACATTTCAATCACATTTCACATATTCCATTTTCTTTTTTGTCCCTTTCAACTACCTTTGGTGGAACGCGAAAGGATCTTCGCACTTTGGCAGTTCGTATCAATCAGATTGCAATTTGCAACGACTTATTGTTTTAATAGCAAATGGAAGTATCTAAATATCAATATAAATTTATTATGCATATTTCCATCCAAGTTTGTCAAGTTAATAAGTTGCTTTAAATCACATTTATTCGTTTATTCGTGGATATATAGTCCTATGTGAATAGTCCTGAGATCGACCAAGTAATGTGATATAAAACAACTTATACATGTATCAAAATTCTTCACAAAATTGGATTTTTAATTACTTAAATAGGATACATTTGAGAAAACAACTTGGTCGTCTTGAACCGGAAACTCTTTGTCATAAACTGCAAAACTTGATTCGCGTTCCACATGCGATCCACACTTTAACAAACAAAAAAATCCATGTGAAAGGAACAGATAATTATTCGTTATTCGTTCGCAAACAACGACTGACGAATGAACGAATATTCGGTTTTGACATTTTTCTTTCAAATTTAATTTTTGTTCCTCGCGACCAATACCAAGCCTGATTTTGACTTTGAGATAAGAATTTCTTTTCTTTTTTTTTCTTCTACGAAATTCCTTGTCCAAATAGGAAGCTGTAAGTCATCCATCAAACACATCAAGGCCGGAGTTGCACAAGGTTCAAAACTCGGACCTTTCCTTTTTAACTTGATGACATCCGATCAACCCATGACAACGGACTGCGAAAACTTACTCTTCGCTGATTACTCACTTACCTACGGCTCCTCAATATATCCACTCTTTGCAGGCCGACAAGTGGAAAACCACATTACCAGACTTCAAATACTACAGAAAATGGGGAATCCGGATCAACCAAGTAAAATCTGAACTAGTGTGCTTCAGAAGATCTGCCAACCATAGCCGTATCCATTCTGCAGCAACCTGTTGAAGCGTGTCCTTAAAGCTCACTGATGGATCATCAATAGCATCTAAAAGGAATGGTAAGTACCTTGGGATTTACTTCAATGAGCTATTTAAATTCAAACCCGCACTCCAGGGCAGTGCTTAAGAAAGCCAACTTTGCATTCCATCGTGTACACCCATTACTGAGGAAAAGAAATGGTTTAATGAAGTCAACGAAACTACTAATATACAAGGAATTACTGAGGCCAATTATAAGTTTTCTTGTGTGGTTCACAATTTCCAAGACAGTGATGAAACAACTCCAACTATTCGAAAGAAAGATTCTAAGGATATGCACCTGACTTATATTCAATAATTAACAACGCTTTAAGAAAGCAAAAAAAAAAACAAAAAAGCTCCCAGATATGACTTGATAAGTGCACCCATTCTTAAAGAGTTGCCGAGAAAAGCAATGACTAAAATCCAACATCTGATTAATGCCACATTTAGGCTTGCATACGTTGAGGGCGAAGTTATTATGGCCCCAAAACCAGGGAAAACTCTTCATGAAAAGAAGTCTTACAGACCAATATCGTTATTACCAATAAGCTCTAAGTTATTCGAGAAATTATTAACTTAGGCGCCTACATTCAACTGTTGAAGAGAAACGGCTTATTCCCGAACATAAATTTGGTTTTAGAAGTAACCACTCAACTATTGATGAAGTATACAGAATAACAAATGAAATTGAAAAATCCCTAGAGGGGAGAAGGATATGTTCCAGCGCGTTTCTTGATGTTTCCCAAGCTTTCGATAAGGTCTGGCACGACGGCTTAAGATTTAAATTAAGACAGGTTTATCCGAAACAAATATATTATGTTCTGGAATCCTATCTGGAAAGTAGATTTTCCAACTGAAACAAGGTACTGAATATTTAGGATTAAAAGAAATAAATGCTGGTGTTCCACAAGGAAGCGTTCTTGGCCCAGTGTTATTCGTTCTTTATACTCGAGATATACCCCAAGAACAAGCTGTCACGATAGCAATATTTTCTGATGATACAGCTATACTTGCATCAACCATCTCAATTGAAAGATCAACCGAAAAGCTACAGAAAACTCTTGATAAAATAAAAAACTGAACGAAGAAAATGCGCATTGTTCTAAACGAGTCCAAATCAACACATGTTAACTTTACCTACAAGAATGTTAACAATCTACCTATCTTAAGTAACTCGTCTCAAATACCGTAGGTAAACGAAACAAAGTATCTAGGCATGACTATTGATGCTAATCTTAAATGGAAGACGCACGTCAGAAAAAAATTGGAAAACATTCTAATCTAAGTACTTATAACAAACTGCTTATCTACAAGCAAGTGCTAAAACCTGTGTGGGATTACGGAATAAAACTTTGGGGTTGTGCCAAACCAAGCCATATACAAACACTGCAAACATTTCAAAACAAAGTCCTCAGAGCAATTGTTGGTGCTCCATGGTACATACAAAACAGCGATTTACACAGAGACCGTTGTATGGAAACTGTCAATGACGAAATTAAAAATAGGCACGAAGGTCGCACATACTTGCTCTTATGTGAATAATTACATTGGAAAGCAAGATCTTCGACTGAAACAAGTAACATTAGCGTTGAAAATAACACAGTTTGAACTTACTTAACGGTTTTTAGTAAAAATGAAGTATGCCATCACACGTCCTAAATTGCAAGGAATTTATGAAAAAATGTATTTCGAAAATTGTAGGACTGCTTTTGATAAAATCCTGTTTTTTATTTTTAGTTTTTTGAAAAAAAAAAATATTTTTTATATTTTGGTATGCAGTTATTTAGAGTTTATTGAAAAACGTGTGATTATAAAATTTAAAATATTTTTTTTTGATTAGTTTTCAAAACATTGATTTTCAAAAAAAAAATTAGAACATAAATTTTAATTAGAAAAAAAGTTATTCAAGATTTTGAAATGCAGAATTTGGCTATCTAGATCTCCTTAAATATAAAATTTGATAAAAATCCAAAGAGCCGTAACCAAGAAAGCCAAAAATTAAAAAAAACCGTTATATGAAAGGTACTGTTAATAGACTTTTCCCGTATATGTAGTTCTAATCAAATGATAGCCAATATCAACAAAATAATTCTTAAAAATTTTCATTAAAATCGTTGGTGCCGTTTTCGAGTAAAATAAGATTTTCCTAAACGGTCATATGGCAGGTACCTTTATTTTTAGGGCTAAAAATAAAATTTCAAAATGCCAAAATAATCACACACACCAAGTTTGAAGATAATCGCTTAAGCCGTTTAGGCTGCAGCTCGTTATACATACTGACAGACATACAGAAATATAGACAGACAGACAGACAGACATTTTTTCTCGATCCCTTTTTTAGACTTCTCTATGATCGAAATGTTATGTTTGATTGTTATCTCAATTTTTTTAATATTCACGAATCCTAAACTTGCCTGATAGTCCCTATAATCGCAAGTAAAAAATCCGCCACCAAGTTTGAAACAAGTTTACAAGGCCATTGTAGTAGAAGCATACAGCGGGCCTTTGAAGAGACAAATCTTTTACGCCGACTTCGGAGAACGAGAACATTTGACCTAGCATAGCAAGCCATATAACCGTGTGATTTTGCGGTATTGCAAGTCAAATAAAGGTTTTTTCTAGGGAGTAAGAATCTCACACTACCATGGGTACGGCCTATAATGTCTATGAAGATTTTTTCATCTTTCGCCGTACAACAACAAAAACACTCAAGCAACAAACGACCCTATGATTAAGCTGAAATCAAGTCAGTTGACCAGTTTCTTATATAGTCAGCGATGAAGCTAATCTCAAAAACCGCCATCCACCATAACCCACTCGTGAGAAGTATGACCCTAGAACGATATCCCGAACCTAGGTAATGGTCGTTCTACGCTGACACGGGGTCAGCTTTCCATCGTGGTTAAACGCCAACTCAACCCCCAACCCACAGAAAACCGCTCACTGGACAACCGGGTCGGAACAACAAACGACTTTTAGTATAATTTGTATCTACCTTAGTCAATAATTGAATATAGTTATATACAAAAAATCATTTTAATCAATTTATGTATAGTTATAAGTTGATTTAAGTATTTTTTATTCATGTTCAATAAAAAACTTGAATCTTAAATCTTTGAGATATTAAATTGTTCGTTCTTTAGAATGTGGATCGTATGTGGTTTAAGTGTAGATTTTGGCAGATAGTAATAATCGAATCGAAATTTGCGACGACCCGTTTGTTTTCTATCATGTTTAAGTAATTTAAAAGCATATTTATTTCATGTATTTCCCAGTACTTGGTCGCTCTACTGTCAATAGTTCTTTATAGTAAATTTATGTTCCGCATCTTTTCAAATGTCAGATTTGTTTGCGAAATAAAATTAGTTGAAACACAGTTTAAAAAATATGTAAATATGTACTCTGCTTGGTAAACTTGCTTTGTTGTTTTTGATATAGACTTTTTTTTAAATACATTTGTATGCTTATTTTTTTCATTTTCCTATTATAATAGCAAATGAACGTTGTTTTTTATAAGCAACCAAATTTTAATGAACATTTCTGTTCCCGCCTGCTTATTCCGCTTTTTACAATTTAAATCCTCCATATGAAATCACATTTTATATAAACTTAAATTTATAAAATCAATTTTTAGCTATAACATAGTGACGATAAGAATTATTTAAAATAAAATTATTGTTGTTATATCAGGTATTGATTTTTAAAGATATTTTTTTCTAAGCCTGCGTGGACAATTAATATAACTATTATGGAGCGTGCTTAAGAGTTTGATTTTTTTTTTAATGATTAAGTTTTCATTCGTTTCGATTCACATATATGTATTAATGTCATATTTTTAAATATATCTATTTTATTTAAGTATGATATCTTATTTAAAAAAAAATAATAAGAAATTTGTTTAAATTCCTATTAAAATAATATATGTTTAGCAAACTTAAACATATATTTGAATAATTTTTTTACTCATGTATCGTATTTTGTCAAAATGTCATTATAAAATAAATCGTAATAATTCATATGTATGTGTACTTCATACTTCCCGTTTATATTGTTTCTATATGTAAATATATCCTAATTAGTTTTTTTTTATTTTAATTCGTTTTGTATATTAAGAATTAGTTATTATAATTTATATATCTTTTTTGTATAAAACAACCTATTGGAGATAAAATTGTGTTTTTTTCATATTTTTCTTTTCGTCTATTAAAATATTTATATTGAACCTTAAAGCTGTCATCGGAGTGGAAAAAAACCTATAAATAGGGCAAATAACACAACCCAGATAAAAGAAACCCCCGTAGTCATTCCACTAGAGTGTTGCATAGCTGCTGGTTCTTCTCCTGAAAATAAAAAATAAAACATTGTTAGTAAAAATTATAATAAATTCTGAAATTATATATATATATTTTTTTTTATCTACGCCCTTAACTCAAATATAACTCCCACCTCTAGGCAGGTGCTTCGCAAAAATCGCTTCACTTGTTTGATAAAATACAAAATCGAGCGTAAAGATAGATAGGAAATGGAACTGCTGTTAAAACAATTGCCCCGAACACCGACGCAGTGTTTCCTTATTTTATGTTTTTTTTTTTTTTTAAATGTTCACTCGAAGTAGCCAGCTGCGTTCCTCCCCTTAAAAGTTTTTCCCGTAATTCTCGTCTCGCAAGGAATGCCCATCAGTCCAGCCTTGAGCTCAATTTCGGACGTACTGTGAACTATAGGGATTCTTTTTTTAGCCGAACAACACGAATTTGTATAAGTTTGCCCGGCGATATTTTCCCTTGGCATTTTGATTTGCAAGCATTCAAAACCAATGTTAATCGACACCTGTCCTTCTCCTCCCTACTAGCCTAATGCTCACGCAGTGTACTTACATACATTAAAAGGTAAACAAATAGTCCCTTGGGCGCGCGTTAATTAAATATACAAAAAAAAAATTTACCACACTGTCATGTCACCATCTCTTGATTTGTTTACCCACGAAATTTTTATGGAAATGATAACAGAGCTGAAATTTATTAACACATAGGCGCAAAATTTTAAACAGCATTCATTTAAGCAATAGAACCGACTCTAGTTAAACAAGTTCTTTAGATACGAGCCCTTGTTTAACATTTTCTCAATTTTAAACAAGTTAAACAACCCTGACAACTAGAGTAGTGTGTGGGTTATGTAACGTAATGTAAACAATATTTTTCAGGAAATCAATTCCCGATCTGTGAAAATGTGAAATGATAAAAACTTATCATAATGCGTTGGAAGTGTTATTAATCAATATTTAGTAATTAGATATTAAGAAATATCGTAAAAGAATAAAAAAATAATATAATTAAGTAAATAAATAAAAAAAGAATGGAAATTGCCGTAGAATGAATTGGTCCGCCTACCGCCATCATTTGCCTTCGCCATACATCGTTGCTTGATCTCAAAACTGCGGGGTTCTTAATGGGATGTTTTGGTTGTGAAAAGTAATTCACCATTTTGAAAAGTTTTTGAGGCTTGTTTTTTCTCGTTTTAAGGTTAGACAAGTTGTTTAAGGTTAAAGTATACTTTATGTCGTTTAAAATTAACATAGAGCCGAGCTTCGTTTTATATTTTGTTTTTAGACCCGACGCCCATTTTAAAATTGATTTAGAGTAGGTTTTAATTGTGTAAAATTTTGCGCCGTTGTGTTTAATAAATAAAGAAATTCGTTGTGTAATTTTAAAAGTGAAATTGAGTTTTATTTAATGAAGCAGAAAAGTATTACAGAATTTACTAGTTTTTTTGTTCGTTGATTAATAGAAAACAGTATTTTTTTTTGGAAAAGAAGGTTCACTATGCTGCTTGCCTTGTCTGACAAAGTGTACAAAAATGTGATGATGTACCAAGTTTTGGAAAATAGTATAGTTAATTGATGAACCTTCTTTTCCCTGGGGGACAGTATTTTTCAGGATAAAAGATAGATAAGGTAAAGACTATTGCAATTCCGGTAATCCAAGCAATTTGTGAAAAAAAACATTTAAATCTCTTGAGCACAGACGTAATGTTACTTGCCTTATTATATTGTTATTATTATTTGTCTAAACAAATCGCTAGCGAAATAGGCAGTAGCATTCATCCTCTGAAACGATTCTACCGTAATATTTCCACTACTCAAAATTCCTATAGTTTATACTTCAGCCCAATTGTTTGGTATAGAGATTCTTTCCTTAGTCGCACAATACGAATTTTGAATGCTTTGCCAGGTTCTGTTTTTCGCTTCCATTTTGATTAACATTTTAAATTAAATAAATAAAAAAAAAATAGTGTGCATCGGCATCTTCCTCGTCCCTCCTTATTTTCCTTACAAAAGTCTTGGCGGCGTTTTCGAGAAAAATAAACTTTTACTCGACGATTTGCCCAACCGCTCAGAATATAATCCAAAATGCATAGAAACAGCTAGACAAGCGGAATTTTGCCACTAACTAAAATATTTTTGTCCATCACCGTAATGTCATGATTGTTTTCTCAATTCTTATAATCTGTCATTGCGTTCCCATTAATGATGATGGGGTGATTACAAGGTCATCGAAATCAATTAATAACGTCAAAGTGTTATTGCGATGACTCACTTCGATGGCAGTGCACTAAGGAAACCAGTGCAAATTGGCGGTGTTTCGAAAACGATAATGTGATTTTTTTTTGGTTTTCGATGTGACGTTTATGAAGTTAATATATATAAATGATTGCGATTATTTTCATTTTGCTAAAATAAGTGTTTAAATTTTAATTAAAATCAAATACTTAACTTACCATTCAGAACATGCACAGCGACAGTTACTGCAATTACATTACTAAGCATACACGTATAGTTGCCAGTGTCGTGCTTATTGGCGTTTGCAATATATAGACGACTTAGTACTCGACCAGGCAATATGTCAGTTTTCACACTAAAAAAAAGATAAGAATTTTTACGTAAACAAAATACTGAAATTAATATTATGGTACCAAAAAAAATAATTTTCTAACACAAAAGTATTGGAATAGAAAATTTAAATTTATTTTAAAATAATTTTATTTAAATAAATTTGAATTTAATTTTTAAATTAAATTAATTTTTTAGGAAAATTTAGTTGCTACAGCCCTATTAAGAAAAATGGGCACGACTGAGTCGCACGTACTTGCTCTTATGTGCATAATTACATTGGAAAGCAAGATCTTTGACAGAAACAAGTTACATTTGCGTTGAAAATAACACAGTTTGAACTTATAAAAAGTATTAAAAACCACAATACTTAACGGTTTATAGTAAAAATGAAGTATGCCATCACACGTCTTAAATAACAAAGAATTTATGAAAAATGTATTTCGAAAATTGTAGGACCGGTTTTGATAAAATTCTGTTTTTTATTTTTAGTTTTTTGAAAAAGAAATATTTTTAAATTTTGGTATGCAGTTTTTTAGAATTTATTAAAATACATGTGATTATAAAATTTAAAATAATTTTTTTTGATTAGTTTTCAAAAAATAAATTTTAATTAGAAGAAAAAAATTATTCAAAATTTTGATATGCAGAATTAATTTGGCTACCTAGATCTTCTTAGATATAAAATTTGAAAGAAATCCATAGAGCCGTTACCGAGAAAGCCAAAAATTAAAAAACCGTTATATGAAAGGTCCCGTTAATAGACTTTTTCGTATATGTGGTTCTAATCAAATGATAGCCAATACCAACAAAAAAATTCTCAAAAATTTTCATGAAAATCGTTGGAGCCGTTTTCGAGAAAAATAAGATTTTCCTAAACGGTCATATGGCAGGTACCGTTATTTTTAGGGCTAAAAATAAAATTTCAATTTTCCGTCTGGGGAATGCCAAAATAATCACACACACCAAGGTTGAAGATAATCGCTTAAGCCGTTTAGGCTGCAGCTCGTTATACATACAGAGAGACAGACAGACAGACAGACATTTTTTCTCGATCACTTTTTTAGACTTCTCTATGATCGTAATGTCATGTTTGATTGTTATCTCAATTTTTTTAATATTCACGAATCCTAAACTTGCCTTGTAGTCCCTATAATCGCAAGTAAAAATACACAATCCACTAGTAGACTTAGTAGACTTATCCGTATGATAATCAAAAAAATTAATAAACTTATTTTATCTTCTTTTTACTTATTAAATGTATAGCATTGCATTGGTTGTCTATCTACATATATATATAAATAATATCCAAAATTTGTGTGTGTGTACGCTATAGTCTCGGAAAATATGCACACAACCCTCTTGAGTGCTAAAAGCAATTTATTCTACAAGTCATAAGGAAGGTTTATAGAGCGGTCCAACCCCCCGCCGATAGATGGCGCTGGCATTTTATCATCGCGTGGAATTTTACGTTCATATAAGAAACATAGGAATTTTTAAAATTTTTGTATAAACAAAGAAGAGTAACTGAAGTAATAAGAAGACAAATTCGAAAGGAAAAGAAGTTCATAAACATGAAAAAATTCGCAATATTTGCATGATACTTTGTCAGCTTGTTCTACCTTCACCGATAAGGGATAGAACATTTGTTTAAGACAGAGACGTTTTACGTGAAAAAACAATATGATGTTACAATCTTTCGTTGATACTTAAATCAATCTCTTAACAAATGATCAACGAATCGCTTTCAACACCGATCGATCATGCTACAAGTGAAATATCTTTTCCATTAAGCTTTTGCCAAAAACAGTCGTCAATTCAAGACAGTGAAAAGATGGTTTTCCCGAACATTTCGACAAACATCAACAATTTTGACTGGCTTCGCGAAAGAGCGATTTTAGTTCCCAACTGATGATGATGTTAACAAAATCCATGATCGAATTCAATTGCAAATCCCAGGAGAGATAATGAAATATAAATCAATTGATACAGTTATAGATGAAGATCAAACAGTCAATTTTTGAATTCCCTGGAGCCGTCTGGAATGCCACTATATATATTATCTTTGAAAGTAGGCTCACCAATCATGCTTCTTGGAAATTTGGAAACTTTCCGTTAAGAAATTAATGCTAAATGTTATTGAAGCAACAATTATCAGCGGTAAAAGCAAAGGAGAAGACGTGCTGATTTCAAGAATTCCGATGATACCCACCGATCTACCGTTCAATTTTAAGCAATTGCAATCCTGTTCGCCTAGCCTTTGCGATGAATCTTGAGAATTCATTGATAAAATAAACTCAGTTTTTTCATATTCGAAATAAAATACTTCATTCATTATTTCTTGGGTGTAACAACGGTAGTTATTAATAATTATGAGTTAAAATACGTGATAGTGTTATTTCGTCTCTATTTTGTGTTTATTAATAGGGCTGAAAAAATTACATACAACTCAAAAATTTAACATTATACATACAAGGTGGGCCAAAAGAGATCACCCTATTGGAAGATGCTCTTATTTTTGCAAATGGCCGCCAATGTCAAATCTGTTTTGACATTTGTGGACTAGACAGATGTAGAATACAAGTGAACAAGCCATGGAGCGATACACTCCCCAAGAACGCGGAATAATCGTGTCTATTGTTTGGCCAACACCCTTAAAAAGTATTGAGCCACACGAGACGTTGCCAAGAGTGGCGGGCCCCGGAGCGCCTGTTGTTCCTAGAATATCGCCGCTATTGACGAGAATATCGAGCTGTCGCCGGAAACATTGACCAGACGCCGTGCTTCGCAATTAGCCATCAGCAGGTCGTCCCTAAGGCAAATTTTGGTCAAAGACTTGCGCATGTTCTCGTACAAAGTCCAGTCCATGCATCAGCTGCTACCTATTGATCGCCAAACGCGTGTAACCTACGCCCAAGCCATCCTCCATCTCGAGGACGAAGTTGACGATTTTTCGACCAAAATCATAATGACCGATGAGGCGTATTTCTACCTCAGCGGGTACGTGACAAAGCAAAACTATCGCTTCTGGGGCACCGAAAATCCGCGCGTAATGCACGAGGAGCCATTACACCCGCTCAAAATTACTGTATTGTGCGCTGTTCAGGCTGGAGTAGTCTTAGGGCCATTTTTTTTTCGAGAACGCCGCTGGTCAAACAACAACAGTGGACGGTCGCCCTTTAGGGCCATGGTAACCGAGTTTTTTCTGCCGCAATTAAATGAATTAGAACTGGAGGATATGTGGTTCCAACAGGAAGGATCTACGGCGCACACTGTGTGAGCCACAACCGATATTCTGAAGGCGGCGTTCCCGAGTCGCCTCATCTCTCGTTTTGGCGATTTGCACTGGCCCGCAAGATCTCCCAATTTTACCGTTCCAGGCTTTTTTTGTGGGGTTTTTTGAAGTCCCGTGCTTACGTGAACAAGCCCGAGACCTAGAAGCCCTCAAGGACAACATTAGACACGAGTGCGAGAATCTGTCGCCCGAAGTTCTCGCCGAAGTGATGAAAATTGCCATAAAACCAGCCCGTATGGCAATCAATTGTGACGGCCCCCATTTGGCAGATATCATCTTCTCGACTTGACCAATAAAATTCTAAAGGTTTAAGTAAATATAAACAAAAAACAGAATCAATTTTCATTCAGAAAAAAAAATGAGAGCCAAACAACATCGGATGACTTCTTTTGGCCCACCTTGTATATAACGTTTTTTAATAAAAAATCAAAAAATCTAAAGGCACCACAAATTGTTGTACAATATTATTAAAATAATTTTCTAGTTACCTGATTCCTCCCCGACTTGTATCATAATTCAACACTCGATCTCCATGCTTCCAAGTGATATATGATGTTGGCTTGGGAATCTTAGTAATATCACATTGAAGTTCTATAGTACTCCCAGTTTTATAGTATTTCTCTGGAGTCGATGATCCTCTTTCGTCAACAATTTGAACATGCGGAACTGCAATTACAGAAAAATCAACATTTTTTTTATCACAACCTAAAGAAACGCCGCTGTAAATATTCAAGCTTTACCAATAACAGTTAAATAAGCCAACAGCACCAAAGGAGGATGTGATGAAACTTGACACTCATAGGGTCCGTCATCCCGTTCGTTCGCATATTGAATGAGAAGCTTCCAGTCGTTAGGCTCTTCAAAATTTAACGAATACCTCGAATCGCTGCTGTATGTATGTCTTCCAAATGTAATCAGAGTTAGGTCATCTCCTTTTCTTCGCATCCAAGATACCTGTTACGAGTGTTACAAATCAATCTTAACCCAAATATTTGGCAAACTAAGAAATCTTTACTGTTTTTCCTTGTAAATCATTAACACGGCAATGTAGATGAACGTTTGTTCCCAATTGAGCGCTTATATTGACTGTAGTATATGGTTCTTCAAAAAATGGGAAGGGTTCGTGGGTTGTTGCTTCTATAACATGAAATTCCTCATCATCTGGAGTGTCTGTGAATGGGGATGAAAATTCCTGCCAAAAGTTTTTTGGAAAGAGGTCAAATGGATCTCCAGCCTTCGGACGTTTTACTGAAAAGCCATAAGTGGAATAAATGGAACTTAGTGGATTATTTTCAAAAGAATTGTTTAATGTGAAATTTATAAACATTTTGTATATAGGGTGTCCCGAAACTCAACGTCGCACTAAGGAGCGTTTAGCCTCAAAAACTGGACAAAATGATTATTTTAAACGATATTTTTTTTGTAAATAGCTTAAAACACATGAATGAATGTAAAAATTATTTATATTTTGTAAGGAACATTGTTAACCTAACAAGAACAAAAAGGAAAATATTTTACTTAGGTTAATTCATTTGTTTAAAAATATTGTGATTGTGTAAACATGAATAATATTTTTGGAATATTATTAACCTAATATAAACTTAATGAAAATAAGATTTACATATAATGGGTCTATTATTAAGCGCTTCTTAACTTTAAATTTAAATAAAACAAAGCGGGTGTTAGACATCACCGAAATTTCTTATTTCGTTGAAAGGCCTATTGATGCCATTATGTGTGGAATATAACATCATTTAAATGTCCGGCGTGGCTTCTCTTGGTAGCGCGCATCCGAAGTGTCCAATTTTCCATTGTGGTTGTGGTCTGCGAAAGGCCGAGTTCTTGTGATCGTCGTGAAATCGACTGCCTCGGATTCTCCTGCACACTCTCATGGACGGCGGCGACGGCGATGTTTTCGGCAGATCTTGCGTTTCGTCGACAAATAGGTGTTGGTTGATTGTTTACTAAACCAGTGGACTCAAATTTATCCACCACACTGCGAATTGTTCTCTCGGCAGGACGATTATGCCGACCGTACAATGTGGGCGAAACGTGCGGAGCATTTCCCGAACAGAACACCCATTTTGATAAAACAAATTTATCACTTGCACGTGTTGTTGAACAAATGGCAGCCGATTTGACTGATGTATCTTCAACAAGATGGTCGCTATCAAACTGTCAAAGTTTGGAAGTCCCTAATGGAAGACTCTTTATATGTATATACATATACATATTTCATTTAGTCTAATTCTATTATATAAAAGTTCTATTGTTTCACTCAAAAATGGCTGGCTTTTGCAGCGTTTCCGTTTCCGATTGGAGCTTATATATGGGTTGGATGTAAGAAGAATTCTGTTCATATCATCCAGATTACATTGAGTTCTTGAAAACTTTCTAGCAAAATCAAGACGATAAGAACGGTAATGTTTATTTCGGGCCTCCGCAGCTTTCTCAGGTAACTGGCCGATAGGTAAGATGGCGTATTTTACTACGGTTAAACCATGTATCAAGATTTTGTGAACAGATAACATTACCTCTAAGATAACCTTAAGTTTTATTATTAGGTCTTTTTTAACACCCGTGATTTCAGCGGCAAAATCTGGATCGGCAAAGAATCATCGTGATGTGTTGCCCGAGTTCGAGTTTCCAAATCCAGGTTTCAGCATGTCAATCTATCCAGTCCTTTCTTTAAATTCTCTTTGAATTCTTTCTTTATTTTCTTTTACAATTTGTCTCTCCTGGGTGGTTCGGGGTTGCTATTTTTTTAGATTAAGCTTGTACGGTAGGTGTAGTATGGTTTTGTTTTAAATAGCCGGATTCTTACATGCAAGATGGACAAGCTAAATCTTAAAGACAAACCGTTTCATGGAAAAAACGAATGCGAATTGGCCGGCAAAAACGAGTAGATGATCTCAATTTTGAAAAAAAGTCTAAATGAACTATTTATTTTTATCTTTATTTTTTCAATTTTGAGTTTGAAATTATTTTTTTTCAAAAGTTTTTATGAATAATTTAAGATTTAGAAAATACTAGGATAGAACAGAGTTTTGGATTTAAAAAAAGGTATAGCACATTATTGTGTTGCCGTTGTTTACCCTCCCTAGTAAAAAAAATTGTATTTATTCCCTCTAAAAGAATAAATTATTTTTTTGAGGCGCCAAGGTAATCGTACTCTTGCCCTTACCGTTAACAAGTTACATCATTTAAATGAATTGCAAGTATCGCATGAGCCATACATTTTACATTATTATGATAGAGAAGTCGAAGAAAACATACTAAAAAAAATTAAAATATTTTTCGAAAAGTTTTCAAAAAAAGGCTTTTTAAAAAAACTCGTCGAACGATTTCAATATATTTTTTCCTTATTAGACAAATAAGTTTTCAAATGTTATTGCATACATAGTTTTTTCTGTGAAAACTTTTAAACAAATTAAAAAATGGGCACGACTATGTTGCACGTACTTGCTCTTATGTTCCTATTTATATTGTAAATCAATATCTTTGACAAAAACAAATAACATTTACGTTGAAAGTAATACAGCTTAAGCTTCATAAAACTTTAAAAACCACATTAACGGTTTTTAGTAAAAATGACGTACGTCACAACACGTGTTAAATAACAAAGACATGAAAAAAGTGTTTCGAAAATTGTAGGACGGATTTTGATAAAATCCTGGTTTTTATTTTTAGTTTTTTAGATTTTTTTTAAATTTTTGTATGTAGAGTTTATTAGTATATATGCGAATATAAAATTTAAAATATTTTTTTTTATTAGTTTTATTAATTATGATTTTTGAAAAAAAAATTTCAAAAATTAATTTTAATTAGAAAAAAAGTTATTCAACATTTTGATATGTAGAATTAATTTGGCTATCTAGATTTTTTTCAAATATAAAATTTGACAGAAATCCATAGAGCCGTTACCGAGAAAGCCAAAAAAAAAAAAAAAAACCTTATATGAAAGGTCCTGTTAATAAACTGTTCCCGTATATGTGGTTTTGATCAAATAATAGCTAATACCGACAAAAAATTCTCAAAAATTTTCATCAAAATCGTTGGAGCCTTTTTCGAGAAAAATAAGCTTTTCCTAAACTGTCGTATGGCAAGTACCGTTATTTTTAGCCCTACAAATAAAATTTTAAATTCCCCACTGAGGAATGCCAAAAGAATCACACATACCAAATTTGAAAGCTGCAGCTCGATATACACCCGGACAGACAGACAGACAGACAGACAGACGGGCATTTTTGCCAATGACTTCTCTGATCGTAATGTCATGTTTGATTGTTATCTCAATTTTTTTTATATTCACGAATCCTAAACTTGCCTTATACTCCCTATAATCTCAAGTAAAAAAATGAAAGAATTTTCAAAAAAAATATTATTTATTATTTTTTTATAATTATCTAGCATAAGAAGAAATTTGTGCGCCCAGACGTGCAATTTGTTTTCTCTACTTTAGCATTTCTTGTCTATTTTTTCCTGGACTATATCGAAATTATTAAATATATAGAAAATGTTCACTCTAAATAGCCAGCTGCGTTCCTACCCCGAAAAGCTTCTCGTCTCGCAAGGAATGCTCCTCACTTCGGTTCGTCCTTGAGCACGATTTCGGACGTACAATGAAATAAAGGTATACTTTTTTAGCCGAACAACACGAATTTGGAAAAGTTTACCCGGCGAGATTTTCCCTTGCCATTTTGATCTGCTAGCATTCAAAACCAATGTTAATTTACACCTCCTATCGCTCCCCTCCCTATCTTCTTAATTACCGCGCAGTGTGCTCTATAGAAAAGGGAAAAAAGTAGTCCTATGTGCGCGCGTTAATTATAAAAAAATCATTAGTTGGAGATTATGAGCGAAAAAACATTTGCGGAAGTATTAACATCATTGATTAAAAGTGCAATGCTAAAACAACAACACTTTAAAGTGATCCTTGTTTAACTCCGATGTCCATTTAAATTTTCTAAATTTTCATAGTTCCATTTTGCTGATTCTTTCAACATGTCATCCTATACCATTTAGGTCGCGGATGATTTTGAAGATCTGCTATTTCTTCGGGAGATGGCTATTTTTTAAGCCAATCCCTATTTACTGCGCGGTTATTAATTAGGTACAATTCTATCTGAATCTCCTTTAAAAAAGTATAGTAGCTTTAGATGTCTCCGTTACATAATCTTACATCTGTAACAGTTGAAAGCTTTTGGTATCATTTTGATTACAAAACATTGTTCTTAGATTTCTGCTTTTGCGGCTTATTGAATGGTTATTTTTTTAATATCTTTTAAAAATGGGTGGATTTCTTTATACTTAAAAATACCACTTCTAGAGATAAATTGAAAAAAATGCTTGATTTTTATATGGTTACGTAATTTTTTTTTATTTAGAAATGGATCGGTTATGTGGCTCTTTCGTGTGGTATAAGTGGTTACATCAGATGATACAGTTTATGCTAGTTAATTGTTCGAATTAATTCAGACGCTGATGTCTTGTAATTAAAAATAGCTTTCAACAAGGATAGACAACTAATTGAAAAAAAAAATACAAACTTGCTGGCACTGAACCCTTGTGCAAAAAATTTTTGTGTGGTTTTGTTTTCAAATGCTTTTTTCTGACCCTGGCTTGTTCGACATTTTTATCAACCAAAGTACAAACATTTTTACAACTTTTCTTTCACTCTCTTCTCTTCCATGAGGTTTTTTTTATTGTCCTTAGGGCCAATAAGTCGCATTGATTGATTAAACTGAGGAATAAATATTTTCCACCGTAAATAATGCATTCCTTATTGTTTTCCCAAAAATTTAGGATATTCAAATTAGATGGGTTTGTTAACGAAGTCCCTATTTTGTTTGCTTGATAAATTTCACCTAAAAATACCTGATTTAATATTTTTTCAACTACCAGATTAGCCATTAGCATAATCAATATTTGACGATGTCGACCTAACTTCTTGTGTCGTCTCCCGCTCACCTATAAATCCATTTATTCCATTTCATTTATTCTGAACAAAAAAAAAAAAAAACACCAAGAAAAAACAGCCTCAAAACCAATATTGACAATCGCTTAACTATGCATAATTTTGTTATTATCATTTTTGACATCCATGGCATTTAATTATAATTTCTTTTCATTTGTTTATATCAATTCCTCATTCAATGGACTGAATAATATTTTTCTATATAAATTGATTAATCTGTCAAATGCAGTCACCTTGAGAGAGAACTGTCTGACTTCTTGAGGATGAAAAACAATATCGATTCCTTTCCTTATTTCAGGATATGACATTCATAAGAACAAGACCATTAAAGTGCTTAAATTCAGAACCTCAGAACTAATAAATACATTTTATAATAAATCTACGGATCTACGCGGAATATAGGAAATATCTTTTCCTTACAGGATTAAGTTATAAATGGTTTTAACTTGCAAGACAAGGAAGTTGGATAAAAAGTATCATTTATATTCAGTTAAGACTTTGCATCAGCTGCTTAATGTTTGCGAAAAAACTCGATGGCAATATCAATCACTCATTGGGGCTTGTTTTCATTGAAGGCCTGAATCCCGCGATGAAAAAGCTTGTGGGCCATGATAACAAATATGTATATACGTAGCTAGTATACTATTAGAATATGGAAGGGAAACAAAAAGGCTCCAACACCATTAATATGGTTATTGCCTTTTTAGTGGGGATTTTTGGCAAAGAATTGTGACTTATTTTCGATTATTCTTTAAGGCTGTTATGTAGAGAAGGTTGTATTTATACAAAGTAACATATTGCAAGATAATTTTTTCAGTAAGGATGAGGATTTGCAAGACACATATTTTAGGATTTATACAACATATGGTCGATAATACATGTGACGATAGCTTCAATGAACAACACTTCTATTTCTATTGCAGCAACAAGTTTGTATAAACGTTCCTTGTTAACGCGAGGTGAGACCTTCAAAAATATTTATTTTTCTCCTTTAACCGGCGGTTTTTATGATCTCGACTGGGACCACATCTCTTACTTCGTGCACATTTTTTTTTCTAACAATCAAATATGACATTACGATGATAGAGAAGTCGAAAAAAGTGGGTCCGGAAATTTCGTCCGCTTGTCTGTCTTTCTGTTCGCACCTCTACACCCTAAACGGATGGGCCGATTTGCCTCAAACTTGGTATTTATATTATCGAAAAATAACGGTACCTGCCATAAATTTTTTTTTTTAAAGTTTGATTTTCTCGAAAACGGTTCTAACGATTTGGATAAAACTTTCAATGTGCTATTTTTTACAATACATATTTCAGTTAAAATAAATTTTCAAAATTTGTTCTATAACGGTACCTCTCATATAACCGGTTTTTTCAAATGCGGTTTTATCGTGAATTATTATCCCAATTTCAAATAAAATCATTTCATTTATAATTCAATTAATACTACATTTTAAAATTTTCAAAAACTTATTTTTTCGATTTTTTCAAATTTTCTAAAAAAAAATTTGTTTTCGATATTTTGAAAATGGGTTGATTGAATTTTTTTAAATAATTTTCCCAGATGAAAACTACAGATAATAATGGACATACTAGAAAAAATTAAAAAAAAAAAACACTTAAAAAACTGGTCGAACGATTTTCAATATTTTTTTCCTCGATAAACCTTTAGTTTTCAAATTTTAAAGCATACTTAGATTTTCCGAGAAAACTCTTAAACTAATTAAAAAAATAAAAGCATTTTCTAAAAAAAAATAATTTTTTTTTATTTTAATAGACGTTTTCAATCTGGCAATACTTCTTTCGGAGTTGGTCTTTTTGACAGCTGTCACTTGATTTATGCTCAGTTTTCATAATGAATAGACTTACTTCTGAACAAGTTTGCAAATTGTGCAAAATTATTACCAAAATAATGGTTCGTTTCGGTGGAACAGAGTATCAAAGAAGACCCGAATGAGTTTATCCGCCATCGCGCGCGACAATTGGAGCTGTGCCCATCCACTTTATGAAAGATTTTGCGGAAGGATCTTGGTTTGCAGGCTTAAAAAATCCAATTTTTGTAAGAATTGAAGCCGAACGACCATCGCACATCGGTGAATGGGCCCAAAACAAGATGGCCACCGATCTTCGAGCCAGCCGAAACCATTTTTAACACATAATGCAAACCCTAATCTTTATAATCAAGCTCTATTGGCCATAACATTAAACTTTGTGCGTTTTATTTCTTCTTGAAAACCACACGTCTAAAAAAAACAACCTATATACATACATATGCAGCCACTGAGCAATTATCTAACATAAGAACAAGTTAGTGCGACCCAGTCGTGAATTTTTTAAATTTATTCGACGATGTGACCGCACATATGAGCAAGTACGTGCGATCCAGTCATGCAATTTATTTACTTGTATAATGCAAGTTATTCATTCGTGCAGATTAAAAAAATTGAGATCATAATCAAACATGACATTACGATGATAGAGAAACATATTTGAGTTACTGGCAAAATTTTGTCCGTCTGTCTGTCTGTCTGTCTGTATGATTGTCTGTCTGTCTGTCTGTAGGGATGTATTTTGGACTGTAGCCTTCAAATTTAGAACTTAAGGTTATTTTGACATTATACACAGGAGTTTTTTCAATTTTTTTAGCTAAAAAAATAACGGTGCCTGTCATATAACCGTTATGTAAGAGCTTATTTTTCTCGAAAACGGCTCCAAGAATTTTTATGAAACAAAATCAGTGTAACGCTGTAGGGAAGCATTATATTTTGGTGAAAAAAAATTAATATAGTGGGCTAAGAAGGTACCTCCCATAGGACCGCTTTTTTTCTTTGACTTTCTCGAAAATTGGTGAACCGATTACTATCAAAATTAATATTCAAGAAGATGTAAGTAGCCCAATTAATTTCGCATTAACTTTTTTTCGAAAACTTTTTTTTTTAATTTTTAATATTTTTTTTAAACGGGTAGGTGATTTTTTTTTAATTTTATTTTTAAATGTATGTATTGTGATGTGGCAACAAGTTTAGATATTCGGAGGATACATTTTGTAAACTAACGACATCTGTTGGATTCATTGTGTACAACAACCATGCCCCAAGAAGTATGCTACATATTTGCAATATGTTTTAACTGAGTACTAAGTCGAACTTGAAGTACTAATTCGAGACTCGAATTCGAGACTCGAATTAGTACCGAAAGCTTAGATTGTGCCAGAACCAGACAGAAGCTTCCAGAAGCTTGTAAACTTGTATAAATACAAGAGTAGATTGCATTGAAAGGCAGTTTATTTTGGAAAGTGGAATTGTTAACAACTGGAAGCGTTAATAAAAAGTGATTGAATTGAGATTAAATAAAAAGTGTTGAATGATAAAAACGTATATGAATTGTAAATAAGTTAAATTGGTGTTATTTAAACTAAAAGACGTGGTGTTTAATAAAATAAAGGGATTTGTTGTATTAATTTGGAATTTTGATTGAGTTTTATTTGTCGAAACCCAGGCCAAAACTTCACAGTATGTTAATTTTGTGCTTAAGGTTGTATTCCTAAATTATATTTTTTTATTTCTTAAAAAAAGTTGTAACCGTTGTAAACCGTAATAATAAAATAATAAATAAAATTGCGTTTAAATTATTTCACTCAATACAATTTAAAGTACTCTATTCGAACAATTAAAAGTCACAAAAATCGAATAAATGCTTTGGTATTAACTTTAATTTTCTTAAATATAATTCTAAAATGTGACCGCACATATGAGCAAGTACGTGCGATCCAGTCATAATTTTACTACAAAAAATAACATTACCTTATAACAGCGCTTGTGCTGAAAGTATGTTTTCAAAATTAACATTGTCAAAAACAAACCTTAAGACCTGCCCTAAACGTATAACAACATGAGACCTTGAACTTGGGTTCCTCACCCAAATATTGTTCAGAACTATAGGTAAAGTGTTCCAAACAACTAATATTTATAGACTTTTATTTATTTATTTAATTAATTAATTAATTGAATTACTTTTTATTTATAAAAAAACTGAATAGTTTCAGGTTTTTACGTTTATATTTTTTTGTTTGAAAGAAAATAAACGATTTATCTTTTTGTTTTATATCAAAAAAAGTCAAAATATAACGGTTTATAATATATGTTTCCTTTACAGTTTATATCTATGGGACTCTTTTTTACTCCTTCAAAAAATTTTCAGAGGTAACCCTGATTGGACCACATGACGACGACGCGACGTGTCATAGCCCATGTTCAATGCTGCTGAACCTTTCTTGATGGCATTTAACATATTTTTATTGCCAGAAGTGCTTGGAGAACTACTTAACTATGTCCAGCCTTGAGAAACTTTTCTATATGCTTAATGTATGCTCTTTAAGATTTCCCATATGTTCTGTTATAGTTTTAGCTTGAGATCGTCAGATGTTTAATAAGTTATAGGGGTTCTCCTTCTAAATGAGTTTTTAAATACTTCATCTTTTCTGTTGAAGTAAGGGTTTGCTTGGCATGAATAACCTTTAGGAATAGGTCCTAAAACTGTTGCCATTCCAAATAGTTGCCTTTAAAAAAATTGGGATTTTTAGCCTTGGAAGCAATGATTCGGTTTTTGTTCTGCAGTTTACAGTTGAAGCTATTTCGTGCAAAATTTGGTTATTGTCTTGTTTTATTCACACACTGTTTTATTCCACATTAAGATCTTCTTCCGTATAGCGTTTGCCATGCAGTCTTGGTGCAAAGCCATGAGATTCCTTAATTGTTCGAGAAGAGTTTTTTGTTGGTACTCGTAGACTTCCTTAGCATAATCTCCTAGAGTTTATGCGTATTTCTCTATGTTTTGTACAATTGAAGTTATCTTCAGTTTTAGTTTTCTTTCTTTAGTTTTGCACTACATTAAAATCGAACTATGGAGGCACCATTAGCTTTTGGTACGATGGCCGATGACGTTACTGGAACAATATCAACTAGCTCCCTCTTGTAGTCTCTGGCCTTTTTTTTTGTATTTGAAGGTTTTTTGCAATGCTCTGTCCTTGCCAAAATTTTGGTTTTGATTTTCAATTTCTTAACCCAAGATCTTCTGCCTAGCTACAATGATGAATACATCTTCTTCGTCTTTTTTGAAGCCTTGGTCACGCTTATTCACTTGTTTAATTTGTTTAATGTAGAAGTAAACCAATGCTAAGAAGTCTTGGTTACGCTTTAGTTCTTTTTACCTCTCGAAGGAATAATGTTAATTCTAGTTTAAAGATCCCTTACCTCTGGTGGGGGAAAGTCTAAACAAAAAGAACCAATTGAGTTGACTTATTTAAAAAAAAAATTAAACTTCATCTATAGTCCAGGAGGCGGCGGCCGTAAGAAAACTACCACATCGCGTCAATGGAAAATTTACCCATTAAGTAATGCCAAATTACATAAAATGTACAAAACCGCTGGCCAAGGACTTCTTCTTTTCTGTTTGGTGATAAAATGGCCACTTCCAGTTACTTGTTGGCCTACCTCATCGGCTCAAACAACAAAAAGGGTATGAAATGAAAAAGAAAAAGAAAAATGGAGTAGAAGGAATTGGCAGCTCGACAGGGAAACATGTGCTGCATTTAGAAAGTGTTACAAAAAACCTTTTTTGAGAAATAAATATTTTTAGAATAAAATTGTATTGCGTCGGTAATTTTCTAATTTAAAATTATTGTTTCTCGCCCCAACTGCAACCACAACCATCTGCTGGTCGGTAAAAGTTTACATGAGCCAAACATACGCCCGATCGCTTTTATTCAATATCAATTTGTCTAAGAAAATTTGAAGAAATTTACAGTATTTTTTCGCATGTTTGGCCCATCTTAAGTTTGTGTGATGTAGTAGAATCTTTACTTTTCATTCGAAACCAAATTTGTTCATTGACTCGATCCCAATGAGGTAAACCAGTACCAAAAACGCAACCGGGTGGCCATTTTACCGCCAAACGGACAAGAAAAAGTCTGTCCGTTTAGCGGTTTTGTACATTTTATGTAATTTTCTATTTATAAATGGCTACATTTTGCATTGACTCGATGAGGTAGGTGTTTTTACGGCTATACTCCGTCCAATAAAAATCTTCAGTACAGGCCTTATGGGAGAGCATTATATTGGTAATATAAGATGTTGCACGTTTGTGGTTTAACTCCCTGTAATATCCACTGATTTACCGAGGAATTACACACGAATTGTTGACCTTCTTCGTTTGTATTGAAAACAAGTCATATATTTAAAGCTACCACTTCTACGGGAGCGCATCGGAATCCCACTTTTTAAAAAACAGTTTTTCAAAAACCCCTAAAAAACGTTTTAAAATCTCGTCTTTTAAAACCCCGTTTGTCCAAAATCCCAATTTATTATAATACCGCTTTTTGAGATCCCGTCAAATCCTACAAACCCCGTTTTTACAAAACATGCTTATCAAAAACGGGCCTTTACTTCTCCTTTCTGAACAAGAATTTTGTTTATGTTGTAATTTTTGATTTCCAATTTTTACTTGCGATTTATAGGGACTATAAGGCAAGTTATGCATTCGTAAAAAAAAAAAAAATTCTAACAATCAAACATGATATTACGATGATAGAGAAGTCAAAAAAAATGGGTCCGGAAATTCCGTCCGTCTGTCTGTCTGTCTGTCTGTCTGTCTGTCTGTCTGTCCGTATCGATATCTACAGCCTAAACGGTTGGGCCGATTTGATTCAAACTTGGTATATAGTATTTTTAGAGTGCTCTACCCGACAGTTTTTGGAATTGGCATTCTAGCTCCAAAACTAACGGTACCTGCCATATAACTTTTATTGAAAAACTTATTTTTCTCGAAAACGGCTCCTACGATTTTGATAAAACTTTCAGAATGAGGTTTTCTGTGCAAAATCTATCTTCTAGTTTTAATGAATTTTTCAGAAAAAGTTTTATAACGGTACCTCCCATATGACCGGTTTTTTAAAATCAGACTTTCTCGTTAACTAATTGACGGATTTTGATGAAATTTTGAAAATATGTAGTGTTTTATGATTTAAATAATATTGCTTATCAAAATTTTCAAAAACATTTTGTTTTTTGAATATTTGGAAAACGGATCTATAGATTTTTTTTTAAATTTTTCTCCTAGTATAAACTATAGATTTCTTAAAATTGACATACTTAAAACAAATTTAAAATATGTTTTCAAAAAGTTTTTCAAAAAAAACATTTTTTTGAAAAAACTGGTCGAACGATTTTGAAATGAAAAATTCATAAAATAGAAAACAGCAAAAGAAATAAGATGGCTTACAACATTTTTTCCAAAAAACGTTATGAATAGTGTTTTTTTGAGTTCATAAAATTTTTTCCCCAACATTTTATTTCATATTGCTCGGCTAAGCCCTAGCCATTAGTCAAATAAAAGAAAGTGACAACCTACATTACATACATACTTACGTATTTTAAAGTATTTTTCATCATCATAAAAGCACAGAATAAATAAGGAAGCCTTTGATAAACACACAAAAACAACTAACAAATAAAAAAAAAACTATTCGATTACTACTGAATGCAAAAATTTCAATCGAGAAAACAAAAGTTTACACCTTCCTATAAACAAACAAAACCACTGTGTTAACGTTTAATATTGTCTCTATACCTACTCGCTTAACAGTAGTTGGAACGCGTATCTTAATTTTAGTACCTACCTTCCTTCCAACCTTATTATAGGTACCTAAATCCTTTATAAATTCCATTGGTCCCATATTCGGACGTATAAAGGTCCCTTTACCTAGCATTATTGCCACACTGCTGATTCCGACGAATCTTTATGCCAGTTGTTCAAATTTTTCCATACCAAAATGAAAATTTAATTGAAAAAAGACCTTTATATCTTTCTATTAGCAAATTATATTATAAACAGTAAGCAGCAAGTGGAAAGATAATACACTAAAAAACTGCAAAAGCTAACAATCCTATATATTTATGTGTTTATCCCTTTATCGTGACGCATGTTCGTTCGAGCTTCAAGCCACAACGATTCTAAAGAAGTTGCACGTCATATAAAAAATATTAAAATAAAATCTTTGTCAAAAAGACGCCTGCACTTAAAAAGGATTAGCACATAAGAGCAAGTACGTGCGACCCAGTCGTGCCTTTTATTTATTTAGCCTAAGATTTAACTTGCATGGTTAAAAAAGCTGTTTTCCAGCTGATTTAAAAACATATGTATGGAAACAGAGAGAAAATCCAAAGGTATCCTAAAATTTGCTGGATACTATTCTCAACTCGTGAATGCTGATGAACAGCTATGGATTTCAATAAGCTATCTCCATTTTAAAGCTCTAAAATGGTTGCCATACTGGGCAATATAAATTGGTATAATTCTTACACAAATGTAGGTATAGTTACCAACTGTTTATTTAAATATTATGAAAACAGAAACATGTAGACCGTAAACTAAATAAAAAAAAAATTAAATTAAATTAAATTTATCTTTTTCCACACCACCAAGGGGTAAGATAGAAGGCGCGTTTTTTGAAGAGTTCCCAGAAAGCCTAATTTCTTTTAACGTAAAAATAAATAATCACAGAAAAAAACATTTTTCCATCACAGATCCTGGGGCAGTTTTCCCTCCACTTTATCCACTTAACATGCGATGCTTAATATCGTCATCGCTTCAAGATTAATCACAGATCCAAGACTTTTGTTTGTGTGGTGGATATTTATTTAGTTAAAAATATATTTTACTTTACATATATATCTAACTTTTACTTACGTGCTGTTGTTGTGGATTTAGCAATTGGGATTGCAGGATAAAATATCGCCATTATCAAAAGAAGCCTTAGAGCCATGCTTCTGTAAAGAAAACAAATAAACAAATCATTAAACATTTTAAAAGTTCTTATAGTCGCAAAAGAATATATTTTTAAAATCTGAGCGCATACAGCGTGCTTAGAGCACGCTCTGATCATTCTCTAAATGAAAAAAGAAATACAACTTTGAAAAACGCTACTTCTTCAGGCTAAAAATGCAATTAATCAGCAAAGCCCTCTCTCGGGCAACTAAATTGTCCCTTTTTAAGACCCTCATCATCACAGTTGTGATCTGAGGTGCTGATAAAGCGACATATGCAAAAGTGAATAAGGCCGAATTAGTTTGCTTCCCCAGAAAAAAAATTCTCCCAGCACCACCCCGGACTGTAGCGCCACCTATGGGTAAGGTAGGCTAGCGTTCGACTTAAAAGAAAACTGATACAAATAAAATCAATCAAAGTAAAATTGGAAAACTAAACAAATTTTTTTTTAATTGCCTACGTTCCACGTTCACGTACCTTGAGATTTCGGAGTGCTCAATAAATTGCCCCAGTCACTTTTGATATAGCTTAACAATTTTTGTGAACACAATTTCTCAGCAAACGCCAAAAAAAAACCTTGTACATATCTCTTTTTCTTTCTAAAAGAGTTCTCCTTGACACACTAAAATTGAGCAAGTGAATCCAAAAAAATATTAGGATTAATTTTTTGACAGAAAAGTTGAGATTTTTTTTTGAGAAATTGTGTTAACGTGAACTGGCTAAATATCTTTTTTGAGGAACTTTCAAATGAAGCAACGCCTTTTATGAAACAAACTGGTTGAGGCCGCGGTTTTGTTTGCGTTAGTCTCGGTTCACGGATACATAATTCGTATTTTAGTTTTTTTAAACATACGTGAAATACCTTTCATTTAATCATTAATTTTAATATAGTCTTCACTTAAGAAATAAAACAATAGTAAAGATGTTGGTGACGTCAGGAAATACTAAGATGGCGATTTGTATGCATCATACAAGCATACATACCTGGTATTTCTGTGTATCATTGCATTTCTCTATAAAATATAGGTCGTAGTGATTCGGTGTTAACGTATCATTAAAAGTGAAATAAAAACTTACAATATCTATGCCATCTGTCTTAGAATAGATAGCACAATGTTTGGCGTGGTCTGTCATTTTGCGTGATGTGATGGTAAACAAATTTTTCTTCTGTCAATCTACAAAGTTAAAGTACATTTTTTTAGACAAAAAATTGTGCTATATGTTTCTCGGGGAAATATCCTTTTAATTAAAAAAAGATTTCTTCAAATTCGTTTTTCCGTTCTCGCGTGATGCTCAGTCAGGCCGAAACTGCTTCAAAAAAATAAAACTAATAGTTATAGTGCTGTTTAAGCTATAGCATTCCCTTGTGTGAATATAGTTACGCTTTTCTTTACGGTTTTCTTGGTCGTTCATCTTAATTTTTTTTTGTTTTTTTGTTGCACCTTATGTAAAACACCCTGTATATGGTTTGTTCAACATTTTGGAACTGAAGGCTTGAATATAAACTCAACGTTGGCAAGCATATCAACAATTTTTGTACTTTTAATTGCCTACACTACAAAACTACTTAAAAATGGTACTTATGGGTTTAAAATATGTAAATTGCACGCATGAGTTGCCAATGGTTACTCTTAAATCACAAAACTAAAAAATAAATGCATTAAGGATTAAGGTCATTTCTACGTGGACGTAAACTCATGTATATGTAGATTTATTAAGACAATCGATTATAATTGCTTAAAAATAATATTTAAAATCATTTCAGCAAAAGATTATTCTTTATACGATTTGAGATTTTTGGATATAGTGACCTTAGAACAAGCTTCAAAGGTTCATTATAAGAACTGTTTGTTTAAAGAAAAAAATATGCTCCAACATATAACTTATTTAAACATATCAACAACTTTAATTAAGAAAAAGTTCATCAAACAAATTTCATTTAAGAAATCATAATTTTTCATAAAAACAATCGAAACAAAGTTTGTTAATTGTGGTGGACTTCTGTTCACTTTGGAGATTTATTTTAATTTTAATGACACCGATCCCAAAGCGAAGGATTCGAGCTTGTTCTAGACGAAAAGCGAAATAGAAGTACATATGTATGTATTTATTTTAACAGAAAGAGGTCAGATTATGTGATACTACTTAGTTCACTGACACGAAATTATATAACCTCTGGTGATTTTTGCATTACTGTACAATTAAAGCTTAACACACTCTTATCTGTAGGTTAAAATGCCTGTAGCTTTAATGCTTTAACCTGAATTCCATTGAAAATATCTGGAACGACACTTACTAGACAGTTGAAGTTGAGAAACGGCGGCGACTCGTTAAGCTATAAGGTTTAGAAGGTGCTTTTCTCTAGAGCTAGACAAATCAAATCCCCAGGGATTAGACCATAAACTTCATACAAATGTTTTTATATACTTTCCGAGAAGTCTTTTTTAACAATAAAGAGACTAGGTAATAATCTTTTGCTTAGAGAATTTAAAATTTATTGAATGAGTTATTAATGTACTTCTTCCGGCTAAATTTACTTAAAATGTTGGTTTCATTCTGAGAAATATTCAAATATTTTTTAAGACATGAAATCCAAACATATTACTTAAGTGCGGTAAAAAAAATCTTTGGTGGCTTGTTACAAGGATGCAGATTGGTGCACTAGTTGAGGCAGACATATCACCTGTTGCAGAACTGCAGATTCCGTTCTGCCGGAATTTCATATCATAGCATAGCATATATAGAGACCGCAGCAATCCTCTTCACCCTGCAGCAGCACGTAGATGTGCATATACAAAACAACCTGAAGCTGGGAATTTAATCGTCCAGAAAGCGACTAGGCCGTTCTCTGCCACGACTCCCAATCAATCAATGCAGCCGTAATATAAGAGGCAGGTGCAGTAGGCCTGACTGAAAATCCAAGAGCACAGACCCAAAGGCTCACTCTTTCTTCCACTGCAGCAGGCAAAAAAACAACTCCACTGGGTACCAGCTTTTAGTACTCATCTATTTATTTGATCCATCTGTGAAATATAAAATAGATTTAAATTTTAACTTTTAAATTTGAACTTTTTCAAGACATTTCCTTAGTCTTCCATATGCGATTGCATAAGATCAGAAGAAGATTACGGTGGTACTTTTGCAGAGTCTGACAAGCGAGTACAGTTAGAAAGCCGCAGTTTGATGAAAAGAAGCAGAAGCAGAACAAACACTTCCTTTGCAGTAGAATCATTTCATTTCGTCCTGTTACCTTTTAGTACTTCGTACTTGATTTGGTTTTCTTATAATTTAAAGTGCAATGTCTCTAAAAGTAATGCTGCCCTAATCCTACTTCCTTCATCTTGTCAGCTAAAAATAAAAATTTTGGGAAGAAGCCCATGTTTATCACATTTTTGCAGCTTCTCCCCCTGTCTTGATGTGTTTTCCTGAATGGTCATATAAACGATTTAATCTCCAAGTCTTGACTTATTATTCTTAATGGAATGATCCTTTTAATCTTCTTTATTAACATCGAGTCCAGCTTCTTCAGATGCAAACCCTTCACCAAAGGCGTGTTAATAACAATTTAATATTTCTTCATCAACTTATTAACGGTGAAATTGATGCTCCTTATTTGTTAGCCTGTATTGGGTTAAATTACCGTGGAAGATCTTATCACCTGCGTGGATCGAAACTTCCGCATGTTGATTTTCATATAACAAACTATGGCAAATATGAAGCTTTACGGTTTGTATGAGCAGACTTTTTAATCTTAACGCTTCACAAATGGATTTAAACTTAAGTACAGTGGGATTAAAATCCTTACTTCGAACCAGTGCTCCAGTGTCGTGATTGTTTTGTTTAATGTTTTACATAATTGTATATGACTGGCATGATAACATTTTAGTTAATTTTTGTATTTTGTGCATGTGTTAGACAATAATTTTTTATTTTATTTTATTTTAATTTTACTAACAACTAACATATTTTTTTATATTTACGCGCGCACAAGGGACTATTTGTTTCCCTTTTAATGTAGAACACACTGCGCTGGCATTAGGAAGATAGGGAGGGGAGAGGTAGTAGGTGTCGATTAACATGGGTTTTGAATGTTTGCAGATCAAAATAGCAAGGGAAAATCTCGCCGGGTTAATTATTCCAAATTCGTGTTGTTCGGCAAAAGAAAGAAACCCTATATTTCACGGTACGTCCGAAATTGGGCTCAAGGGTGAACTGATGAGCATTCCTTGCAAGACGAGTATTACGGTAGAAACTTTTAAGGGGAGGAATGCAGCTAGCTACTTCGAGTGATTATTTTTTTATAAAAGAAACGATAAAATAAGGAAAAACATGACACATTGCGTCGATGTTGGAGAAGGGCAATTGTTTCAGCGGCAGTTCTATTTCCTATCAATCTTAAGGCTCGATTTTGAATTCTTTGAAGCGGTGAAGCGATGTTTGCGAAGCACACCTGCCCAAAGGTGGGAGTTATACTCTATGTTTTTACGTATAAACGCTTTTTAAACTGTGGCCAGATCAGAAGGGGAAAATACTTTTTACACCGATACAGAAAATCTAAGCACTTAGCAGCATTCTTAGCTATCTCAAGTATATGGTCGTTCCAACGGAGGTCGTCCTTGACTCGCACATACCGAGTACTGAGAGCTTTTCGGTTTTTTCGATGCAAGTGCCATTCATGGACAATGGCATGGGGGTATGTTTAGCTTTAACAACAGAAGAAAAGTTGAGGGTAGAGTCATCAGCAAAACAGTTAAGTGGACTAGGAGTAACAGACAGATCATTTATAAAAACGAGGAAAAGAGTCGGAGACAGAACAGAGCCCTGGGGCACACCATGGGAATTAGACTTGAATCCGTTCAATTCAACTTGTATTGATAGCTTCTAATCCAACGAACAATAGTATCATCGATCCCAAAAGCTCGCATTTTCAATAAGAGAGCTCCATACCAAACTGTATCAAATGTCTTGGAGATATCAAGAGCAATAATCTTACTTTCACCAAAGCGATTTAAAGATTTGTTCCAATGTTCGGTGAGATATGCCATCAGATCACCAATGGAACGGTTGCTGCGGAAGCCATACTGACGGTCATGTAGAAGCTTTCTATCTTCGAGATATTCCTTAAGTTGAAGGTTAATCCGCATTTTCATGACCTTAGAAAGAAGGAATATTGGTGCTATGGGTCGGTAGGAGGAGGGGGAAGATAGGTTACCATTTTTAGGAACAGGCTGGACAAATGCTGTTTCCATCTTCTAGGAAAGATTCCAGAAGAGTAGGAGCGATAGAAAAGCTTAAGCAGTGGCTTTGCTAGTGTGGAGGAACACCTCTTCAGAAAAATCGGGGGTGTACCATCCGGGTTACCATATTTGTGTATTTCGAGATCTTTGAGAGCGCGGAAAAAATTTACATTCTCAAATACAGGAGGTAACGTTGCTGTGAGGCGGCGAGTAAGTTTGCTTTCTTTGAAGAGTAAACAATTGGTTTTTTATTGTCGATTAGCGTTGGAACCGAAGATATTGCAAAAATGTGGTTCTTTCAATGACGAAGTTGCATGAGTTCCTTTCTTGTTTCTGCTTTTCCGATTTTCCTCTGCAGGCTTGGCTTTGTAAGATCGGAAACTTACTTCTTTGAGCCTTATAGCTTCTTTACACTCAGAATTAAATCAGGAATTTTCTTTAGGCTTGATGCTTTTTACTCTGTTAGGAATAAAAGTACGCATCCCTAAAAGAATCACATTTGTGATCATTTCAGCACTGGAATCAGTGTCACTATCGAGGAAGCATAGTGACCAAATAAAGTTGTGGAAAAAAATATTCAGGCCGTCCCAGTGGGCTTTTTCGTATTGCAAACGGTCCTAGTGGTAAGTTTTTAACTGGATGGGTGGAGGATGAAAAATTAGCTGAAACGACACAATGGTCCGAAGTGATAAATGGAGAAGTTACACTAATGGTATATTTATCAGGGTGAGAAGTAAGAAATAAGTCAAGAGTATGGGCGGCTTGTCCAGCAACATCCGGTATACGCGTTGGCACATCGATCAGATGGGTAAGATTGTGTAGCCCGGCAAAGAGGTGGACATACCTTCCATCGGGTGTTGTCTGACCAGAATAGCGGATGAAATTGGAATTGTGTACATTGAAATCGCCCGCAATAACGATTTCAGTGTGAAGACAAAGGGAAACAACTTTCGAGATGGAATCAGACAGCGCATCAAACTTGTTACAAGTCGAATTACTGTCGAGATTTGGACTCCTGTAAATAAAACAATATTTTAGACATGCTTGCGGACAGTGAATTTAAGCCACAAGAATTTAAAGTCCGTGTTGGAACATTGCCCATATTGGGGAAGGCTCTGGCAAGCAATATCATTTCTAACATAGACCACGAGACCATGATGGAAAAGAGTAATGGCACCCATGTAGACCAAATTCTGATAAATCAGTATATACTCCAGCTGGCCTGTATTGAACAGTGTACACGTTAAAGAAATTCTTTTTTAAAGCGAGAACATTAGAATATACGACACATGCACTATGATGAGCCTCTGATTGTAGAATAAAGCTTGCTCTAAGCTTACTACATCAAAGAATCTGAAGTGTACAAAAAAAAATAATGACCATGTTCCTGTTCTAAAAAAAGAGTGTTTCAAATAAACTGTATTTGAATAAGCAATACGGTGATGCTGAAACAAAATTACAAATATCTTCAAGCAACCAAGTTTTAAAAGAATATGGAAAATGCAGAGGAAATTAATATCAAAATACTTTGCACAAATAGATCAATTAAATTAATATGTCAGAGATGATACTAATCTGCACTGCATGTGTGGGTGTGCGACATCCAGAAACGAAATAATGCGATATATCTATACTAATTTGATGTAGGTACATATGCATACTGCCAATCTCGTAATTTTCAATCAGGTAAGAGATACATGTGCAGAACATGGAGTGAAATATAATTGCTAATTGCTTTCGGAAGTTAACCTCTTACGCATTAGGATGCAAATTTTAGGAAGCGATATTGCGTATGGAAATGTGGAATTGAGTGAGTGTGTTTAAAGACTGACGAATGCTTTAATAAATGTATATTATTGTATATTTGTTATTTTTGACATTTTATTATATACTAAATAATATTATCATAACGTCACGATACATATACATATACATATAATAAAATTTAAGAAGTTACGGTTTGAATGCGCATTTGAACAATACTTTTTAAATTTAATAGAATTTAATTTTTACTCGAGTAACATGTATGTAGAGGTTAAAACACGTTTTCAATAGTTTTAATTATTTAATTTAATTACAATAATAATGAAATTATTAGATATTTAAGTATCTTAAGTAAATGAACATTAATTAAGTTAAGGTTAAGGTTGGGTTAAAGAAAAGATCCACAGTCTTCTTATGTTCCGTCATCTTGGTAACTTAGTCTTCCTAATCATCTTTATACTCGTAATCTTCGTCTGAGCTATCATCATATGGGATCCAAGGCTTCATGTTATCGGCGCTACTGCTGGTCTTCTTGGGCCTTCTGATTCTCCAACTTTTTTGACGTTGTAACGATCATTGAAGCCAATTTTCGGCACACTATAAGGACTAAAAAAATTGTTATGGATTTTAATAAGATTACCAAATTGGCTCCGGCGTATAGCAAGAAGGTCGCCAATATTGTAGGAACGAGCAGTTATCCTTTTTTTGTTAAAAAAAACTCTTGTCCGTTACCCTGCGGAACTCCCATTGTTATTTTCACATGTTGTATACCTTCTTCCCGACAATAATCCTCAAAGTTATTAGAGGTAAATGCAGTCCCTTTGTCAGTGATTATTCTAGATTAGACGAAACTTACTTAAAACCTCAGTTGTACACAACGTTTTCGTAGGGTATATCCAAACAAATTTGCTAAAACGTCTACGATGACAAAGATATATTTATATTATTCCCTGTAGCTGAAAGGGGTCCTAAATGATATATGTGGAAAGTTTGTAACGAACAGTCCTTCTTTGGTTTCCCGCTTTTTTTCAGGTAAGATACATTGAATGTAGCTTTGTCGACATCTCTCGATTTTTTCGCCAAGGTTGGGTATTAAATATTCTCTGGTTATAATTTCTTCAACTTTCCTCACAGAAAAATGACCTTGCTCATGTGCTCTTCTAATACATTCTTTGTCCATACCTTTTGGAATACACATCAATCTCTCTCCCTAGCTATTAACTTCATATAAAATTTCATTTTCCGACACAAAATTTTTATAAGTTTCTCGTTCTAGAATTTTCAAAATTAGATTTATCCTCTCATCCTTCCTTTTTTCAGCCTTTATTCTTCTAAAGACCTCACTTGGTACGCTCATGACAAGTGGATTGCGACTAAGCGCACCCACATATTTTATCTTAGTTCCTGCTCGATGTTCTAGCTTGTAGTTATAATCCTGCAACAACAATGCCCATCTTGCAATCCTAGGGGCTAAATCGGTTTTTCCATTGTCATTAGGAGATAAACTCGAAACTTCTTAAGAGGAGCAACAATTGCCAAAATTTCCAACTCATAGCTGCAAAATTATTCTTGAATGGGAGTAGTTTTGCGGCTGAAGTAAAACACGGTGGAACAAACTATCTTCGCTACATTTTTGCAAAAGAATTGCTCCAAAGCCAATTTTTGATGCATCAGTATGAAGTTCGGTCTCGGCTTCCGGGTTGTAGATAATAAGCGTTGGCTGTGTTGAAAAAGTCTCTTTAATTCGTACAAAATCTTCCCTCTGCTCGTCTTCCAATTAAAACTTGACATCTTTCCTAAGTAAATCACTTAAAGGTTTAGTATTCCATAATAAGGTAAAAAATTTGTAAAATATCCTGATAATCCTAAAAAAGCTTTGGGCTAAAAAAAAAAAACTTTATTTCATTTACTTTTAGCGTAGATGGGCTTATATGTCCATTTGAAATTTCGTAGCCCAAGTACTCAATCTTAGTGCTTAAAAAGTGACATTTACTCCACTTAAATCGAAGGCCGTGTTGCCTGGCAATCTCAAAAACCCTTTTCAAATTATATATTGCCTCTGAGTAACTCTTCTCAGCTATTATGAAGTCATCCATGTTTGTTCATAATTATTATTTTTTCCTTAAAGATTGGTTGAAAAATTTAAATAATATGCTTCTGGAAAATTGTTGGTGAAGTACAAAGTACAATTGATTTTGCCACGTGAGCCTAACTCTCTCATTTTATGAAAATATTGCAGCACCATATCCCCTTCTTGTTGTTTGCTCATCATTAACTTCATATGAACTTGAGCGCTGGAATAAGCTTGACCAAATTCGCCTATCATGAAGATAGATCTGCCCACGTGTTTAAATTTTTAAATTTGCCTCCAAACGAACAGCCAGTATAGCAGACCCTGACAAAAGTCTCTTAGCATACAACAAATTTTCTAAAGGTGTCCAATTCATAAGTCTCGACCCACTTCCAACCTCATGAACCCAACACAGAATACTAAACTCACCATCTCCACTGAATTCCCGAATTGAACTAGCAAAAGCAATGTCATTGAAACAAGAAGAACCTCTACTCCCATTTAGTAAATGCGATAATTCTTGTTGCATCACAGACATCTCGACATCCCTTTTCATATTATTTTCTTTCTCCTCAAGTTTTTTTTCATGTATTTCTAGCTGCTTACTTTTTCCTCCAACTGAGCCATTGCAATTGAAATAACTAAGCTTTCTGCCCTCCCCCCAATGGTATTTCTATTCCTTCTACCCATCTTGAACGATAAACAATTTCAATATGATTTACGACCACGTTTCAATTAGATAAATAGAACAAAGTCACAAGCTTATCTGATATTCCAAGCTAGGTATTCAATTAAAACTGTTTTTTTCTCTCTCTAATTTGTTTCTAATTATCTCTTATCTCTAATAGCCTATTGAAATTTAAGATTTATATGCACTGAATTGTGGATTATTTTTATTTTACCAATGTGTCGGATTAGTTTTGTACTTCACGGCAAATAATTCCTCATTATTTTATGGTTCTTAATTAACCACACGTGCAAAAAAAAATTTAAATCTATTAATTTAGTTTTAAATTGTCGATTTTAAACCGGTTGAGCCCCCATGTAGGGGTTAAAACACGTTTTTAATAGTTTTAATATTTATTTTAATGAAATTATTAGATATTTAAGTATCTTAAGTAAATGAACATTTATTCAGTTAAGGTTAAGGTTGGGTTAAATAAAAGATCCACAGTCTCTTATGTTCTGTCTTGTTGGGTTGAAGGTTGGCGTTCGAACGTTCGAGGAAATCGAGCAAACTTGTGTAATGTTCCATGTTTTTCTTTACTTCCTTTTCTCTTTCTGTGATTTTCCTTCGTTAAATTTCGATATCGTAGGTAGACAAGGAATTGCCAGATACTAAATCCTACAAGTAGGACAGATTTTTTTTTAAATAAATTAACTAAAGTTTTGTAAATTGGCCAAATACAAAATTTGCTTACCACATCACGCAAAATGACAGACCATCTGTAAGTGCGGTATTACACTAAGATGTTTTTCTCATTTTTGAATGGCGTGTTTTTGACAGCTCTGTTTCATTGTTTCTTTCTTTTCATAAAAGTGTCCTTTGTATTGTTGTTGTAATAAGCATGATTAAAAACAGCTAATACACAGCTGATTGAAGAACAAATGGAAACAGAGGGAAAATCCAAAGGTATCTTAAAATTTGTTGGATAATTTGCTCTTTTAAAGGAACGTTGTGAGGAACAGCTAATTATGTTTTGCTTTTGCTTTTTAAGATACCTAATTTATTTGGTTATGTTTTTTTACTCATAAAAATTGGGTTTTTGGTATCCGAAATGAAGATCCAGTAAACAATGCCGAGGAATTTATGGCTAAAACACAATCACGCTTAAGCTTTTTTTTATAAATAACGCGTGCACAAGGAACTATTTGTTTCCCTTTTGATGTAGAGCACACTACGCGGGCATTAGGAAGATTGGGAGGGGAAAGATAGAAGGTGTCGATTAACATTGTTTTAATGCTTGCAGATCAAAATGGCAAGGGAAAATCTCACCGGGTCTCTATATTTCACGTTACGCCCGAAATTGGGCTCAAGGGTGAACTGATGAGCATTGATGAGCATTCCTTATGAGACGAGTATTACGAGAGAAACTTTTAAGGGGAGGAATGCATCAACATTGTTTATAAAATAAACGAACCGAAAAACCGAAATTTGGAAAATGGAACTTAAAGCGAACACAAAGCGTGTGAAATATAGCGTGACGAAGCCAAAGCTGAAGCGTCATTATGTCAAGCCATTACTCTTAAAAACAACTGGATGTTTAAAGAATTTACAAGATTTAAATTTTTAGTGGACAGCAATCATAGAAATAGAAAGAAGACGAGCAAAAGGAATTTCTTTTTTACACCCACCCCATGCATTGTGTTGTTACGTTCTTCTACTCTAAAACAGATGGAGTAGGTATTGTAACTTTAACTTTTAACTTCACTTCTTAAAGCTACACTGACACCGAATCACTACGAGCTACATGTATTTTATAAAGAAATGTAATGATTAAGTATTAAGTATTTTCTGACGTCACTATCATCTTTTATTATTATTTTATTTCTTAAGGGAAGACTATCTGAAAATTAAATATTAAATAAAAGGTAAATATGTCACATTTGTATATATGTATGTTTAAAAGAAATTAACATATGATTTTTGTATCCATGGACCGAGGCTAACGCATGCAAAGGACCCAGCTAGATTTAAATAAATAGGAAAACAGTTTGATTTTAATTTTAAGTTTTATACAGATCTAACACTCAACAATTAAAGATTTAATATACAAAATGCTGAACTAAAAACGTTTTTGTAATAAAGTTTTTTTTACATTTGTTTTAAACTACTAACCGTAATATAAAACTATACAGCATTACCAAAAAAAAAAAAAAAACAGTTCTTGCAATTTTATTTAGTTTCCCGATTTGATAGAAGTACCTGCCATAAAGAAAGCTATTCTATTACTTTTATTTGTGCACAATTGACAAATAACTTCAGAGAGTTTTCTTTCATAGAAAAAAGCAAACAAATGCCAAATCAATTACTTATGTATGTATGTATATTCATGTTTTTATTTTTTCAAACAACCAAGCCATGAGGACCTTAATACAAACTATTTGGCAAACATATGAACATAGCTATTAGTACGTGCCCGGCATGAACATAGTGAAATACCTTATATCATAGGGCTTATTATATTGTAGTTGGTGTCAAGTGTCAGACACACGCAAAATAAAGTTACACAACACGTATTTTATGAATCATTTATTATACAGTTCTGCTTTCTATTTACTGAATAAATCAACCAATACAATTTATCTGAATCAACTTTACACTACTAGGATTGAAACATTTGGTTTGGAATGGTTATTAGATGAACTTTCACCTTTCAGTGTTTTAGTTTATAAACTTCATCTCATCAACAAAACAGCTTTTACTTATTCCTTAAACAGAATATGGCATAACAATTTAAAACAGAGTATACAAATATGAATTTTAAATAATACATATACATACACATATATTCATGTGTAGAATTTTACATACACATCCACAATTTCTACATCTATGTTTGATGGAATTTGTTTTAACTATCTTGATTGTTTTTAATTAATAAATAAATTTAAAGAAGGTTCCGGCAAACAAATAAAATAAACATAAACAGCCCGGCGGGATGGCACGTACTGGCTTTTATGAACAAGAACAGTCAGTGGAATGGAACATTGTTGCCGCTGTGAGAATGTTGCCACATTTTAACCCTCAGGAACTTTTTTGTGCCGGAAGGTAAAAAATCTTCATAGCCATAGAACAATCTTCATCAAATGGTGTCGTTTCCTTCCTGCCGTCGTACAAGGTTGGTCTCGGCAAGCTCTGGTGAAATGCTTTTATTGCTATATGCCTTGTTAAAATTGTTTGGACAGTTTCTACGCACACAGTGTAAATCACTGTTTCGTATGTACCATGTGACATTAACGATTGCACTGAAGGCTTTGATTTGATATGATTGCAGTGTTTCTTATAGCTTGGTTTGTTGAAGCTTAAAGTGGTTTCCCATACGTCCATACCATACCGGTTTAAGCAATTGCTTGTAGATAAGCAATTTGTTACACATAAATTGCCATTGCGTGATACTTTTTCGAAGGCTTAAACGATTCAGCAGAACTCGGTTACTTCTCCAGGTCGTGATTTGGAAGGTACAATAGAAAAGCTGCTTTCACCATCTCCACCTTCACCAAAAGATCTTCCATCACAAATTAATCGTTTTACAAGATGACATTCCCACAAAATATTTTTCGATCTATTCTCTGAAGTGAAAATCTTGTAAATGCAAATTCAAAATGTTATAGGTATTGCTTTTTGGAAATAAATCTGCTTCAATGCCTCAGAGCTCAGAGGATAAACACCGAAGAACAATTTAAATTTTCGTATGATCTTTAAGTTTAATTCACTTCTTTTTCCGCAAACGACCGGTCAGTTCAGAACAAATTTTGAAACTAAACTTGTTTGTACTCTAATTTTTTTTGCATTTTTGTTTTTGTTATGCCGAGGCGGTATGGTCTTGTTTTTTCGTTTCTGTTGGTCGGTTTTAATATTTGATATCTGTTTATCTTGATTGAGTGCATTAACTATGTACACATGTCGTGGGTTCGATTGCCAGCTTGGGTATCCAACATTTATATGATGCAACCTTCCTACAGCTGTAATTTTGGACTTCGCTATTATTAATGCTCTTATGATCAATACACACGCTGTTCCGTCAAGGCCGTTAAAAACCTCATCGACACCTTTAAAGTCAAAAAAGGATTAAGACAAGGCGATACGCTGTAATGCGACTTCTTCAACATCATACTTCAAAGAATAATGCAGCACAGCACGCTCACCAGTGGCACGATCTATCAAAAGTCCGTACAACTACTCGGATACACCAACAATGTTGACATAATCGGAAGAACGCAGCGTGTTGTCAGAAGGACTTTGCTGAGTATTGTGGTCTGTGGTGGAAACAGCGAAGTTGGGTTTAGCAGTCAATAGCCGTGTTTTTTTGGGAAAGCTATGGGCAGCTTTCCAAAAAAAACGCATAGGCAGCCTCCTGTTGGGTTATGTCCCAGTGCAACTTTTCAAACTTGCAACATAAAACGATCATTCAAAAAGACCGTCGGCCAGTGAGTCTAAAAAATATTTAGACACAAGATACAACCAGAAAGAGGATCGAGCACGAAGAATAGTTGCATTGGCATTCGAATGCGAATACCAACAAATAAATGTGTATCTATAGATTCCAACACGCCCAAATGCTACCTTGCAACCTTCTTAAACAATACAGCATGCAATATCTATAGAAATATAGTATCTGTTGCATGATTCAGGTCTTATATCATGTCTATTGTGAATTAAATCTTCTTGTATCGAACATGCAATCCGCAGCCAAATTCAACATCTACTTTTTTCGGCAGCTGGTTGTTGTATTTGTAGTGTGTGTAAAATCTTGCTTCGCTGCGGATAAATTTCCCAAAAAAACACGGCTAATGATGGCAAAATCGAGCATATGCTTTCATCAAGAAGAGACACCCAATATCGACGTCTTGGGCAAAACATCACGATAGAGATAGTTAAGGACTTTTTCTACCTGGGCTCCGCTATTAACTCTGAGATCAAATGAAGAATAACTCTGAAAAACGCTGAGAAAGCTTGTTAGTTGAAACTCAGGTCCACTCCAGACTGTAGCACCACCAAAGGTAGTATGAAGATTCTGCCCTTAATTTCGCGAGTGGATTACGATATAGTAAAAGTAATACAATTCCAATTTAGGTTTCTCTTCCAGGCATTTGGTGAAACAACTGATATCTATAAGTTGAAATTAACGTGTGATATCTTCAAGTTGGTTTAAAGAAACTCCTTTTTTCTACCCTGGCCAAAGATGATTTTTGAATGTGTTGTCAGTAATAAGTTCCATAATTGGGTGGTATGAACAAAGAACGTACTCTCTGAATGCAAACAATAACATCTGGGTGAATAAAAATCGCGGTTCTTTGTGAGCTACTACAAATTATCGGCTCAGGTTGACGTGTCTCCTTCATGTGATGATTTGTTTTCGACAGACTTGCAGATCCGTGCTTTTCGAATACAAATACAAAATAATCTCATTCTAAAACAAATAATGTTCTTTACATACAATTTTTTTCCTTACTTGTTTACATATTCTTGTTTTTGTTTTAAAATAAAAAAATATTTATACAAAACAATACCTGAACAAATAAATTCAAAAAACGTTAAACACTAAAACACAAGACACTAACTTGTCGCTAATATCAAAGAACTTTTTTCAGTACCACACTGTAACTGGATTTTATATTATTTTTGTCTTTTTTTGTGTTCATTGTTTTTTTTATTTTTCTCTGCATTATATTATGTAACTGAATGGGAGATCTAAATTTTAATAGTTTATCTAAAATCAGACCCAGAATTTGCTTTGAATATATTGAAATACATTAAGTTTTCGGCTTGTTAAGGATTCAAAATTGCAGAAGATTTTACATCCATACAACAAAATGGGTTAAACAAGTGCTTTTAGCAACATCTTAGGTTTCACAGAAACTTATCTTTAAGATTACCAAGCAGGAGCAAAGCACTATATAGTTTACCTATCGTAGTAGCTGTATGATCATTCCAAATTATGTAGTCATTTAATGATCCACCAAGTGCAAGTCTAATAGGTGGAAAGCTTGACGTATCTAAAAGCCATTTGTACAAATATACTATTTTGACTTCCCCACTGCAATATAATTTCAACTTCATTAATATGGTTTAAAGTATTATCAACGCCATCTAGCGGACTGCATACTCGTATATGTATATATAATTGTACGTCTTCCACGAACATATGAACTTTCAAAAACCTAACTAGACGACGAAAACAGTAGCGGTCCAAGAATGGAACCCTGCGGCACCATTGCAGGGACTGCAAGATATAAGGATAACTGACTTCCCACTGCCATGCAATACTGACGACGGCATAAGAAATAAAAAGTTTTTACTTGCGATTATAGTGACTATAAGGCAAGTAATGCATTCGTAAAACAAAATTCTAACAATCAGACATGATATTACAATGATAGAGGAACATATTTCAGTTACTGGCGAAATTCTGTCTATCTCTCTGTCTTTCCGTCTGTACGGATGTATATTAAACTACAGCCTAAACGGTTTGGCCAATCGTCTTCAAATTTTGAACATAAGCTTATTTTGACATTCTACAGAATGTATTTTTTACCGCAAATATTAACGGTTCCTGTCATATAACCGTTACGTAAAAGCTTATTTTTCTAGGAAACGGCTCCAAGAATTTTTATGAAAAAAATCAGTATATACTCTTGTAGGTGTAGGTTATGTTTTGGTGAAAAAAAATTCAAGATGGTTGGATAAAAACGGTACCTCCTATAGAACCGTTTTTTTCTTCGACTTTCTCGAAAACTGGTCATCCGATTTCAATAAAAATTGATATTCAGGAAAATGTTGGTAGCTTAAGTAATTTAATTTTAAAATATTTTCGAAAACTCTTTTTTTGTATTGTTAATAATTTTCTTAATTCAATCAAAAACTAATATTTTAAAAATGGGTGAATTTTATTTTAAATTTAGTTTTTAAATGTAGATTATATTTTTGCTAAGTTGGCATTCTTAAATAATTTTTTTTTATTTTCGAAAAAAAGTTTTATTTGAAAAAAAAAATTCACAATTTTTCACATTGTTTAAAGAAATAAAACGGCCCTAAAATTATTCTGCTTAAAACTATTTTACGTACTTTTTTCAAACAATCAAAAGTCAGAAAAATGGAATAAAAACTTTGAAGTTCCCTTAATATTTTTCAAATTTTATTCCAAGCTGTGACCGCCATAAGAGCAAGTAGATACTTGCGATTTAGTCGTTCAATTTATTTAAAAAAGTGTGAGGTGATAAATGTCGAGTTTGAAATAATGTATGTTTTTTAAGTTATTGTATATGTACTTAATATACAAAAGCATAGCACATTATTTTAAATGTTGCCGTTGTTTTTAAATATATATTTTTTTCGAATGCAAGGGCTTTATTAGAAAATTGTCCCTCCTTACTAAACGGGACAGATAGAACCCCCTCTTCCTTCCTTCCATTAGAATCTGTTTTATTTTTTGGCGCCAAAGTTATGGTACTCTTGCACATTTAATTTACTAGAATATTAGTTTGTACAATGAAATCCAACGGGTTTAACCAAAAGTTTTAACTCTTTTTCAGAATTAAAAATTTTATTTAAGCCCCGACTGTGAAACTAGCCATAGTGTTACGTTTTTTAATGTCTGAATAAAAGAATTTTGTTGATCAAGAATAAGATTAGATTAAGATAAGGTAATTAACATAAATATATTTCGCAGTTAGTTTTTTCGCTGTACAAAATTAAAAACTGGACCGATTTTCATAACTTTTTTTTTTAAATGAATTTTTGATAATTTTTTTTTTAAATTATCTTCATGTCAGATATTTTTTAAAGCTTTGAATGCTGAAAAAAATCAATTTTAATTTCATAACTTTTTTTTAACTCATTCAATTGAATTCACGATTTTTTTGTCGTAATGTACCAACAAATTAGCAAACAAAAAAAAAAATAAAAAAATTCTGTTTTCAAGTTTTAATGAAATTAGTATTTGTATTAAATTTTCATATTTTTTTAATAAATCTAGCGTCAAAATGAACATAATAAAATCATAAAAAGCGGTCCAGTTTAGAATTTTGTACAACCAAAAATCTGGTCACTGCCAAAGAATATAAATACCTCGAATAAAACACTGCTAAGGATTTCAGATAGATAATTGTTTTTTGAACTAATATTAATTATCTAAATTACCTTTATTCAACCTTTCTTAGAAATCTGAAAATGCTTTCTTTCTCTTCCCTGCTAATACGGTACCTACAACCATTTTCGCCTTTGGCCAGAATTGAAATCCACTAATTAATTCTCAAAGTAATAGTATTCACAAAAAATTACTGCCGGAAGAAACAAAGCCGATTGGGTACATGTTTAATATTAATGTATCATACTTATAGCGAAACAGGTGTAGCACTTTTTAAACCACCTCCTTTTTTATAAAAAAAAAGAACAACAACTCACATCTGTGCCATTGGTTGCCTCCAGGCAACCATCATTTCTCTTCATCTTCAAGCTCCATACATAATCGAATAACATGTATCAGGATTACCTTCCTTACCTTCTCTACCATAATCCATGCCAGAGGATTTTTGGAATATCATTGAAGGTAGTTAACGAGTGAAGGGAGCATTTATGTTCTAGTAACTTCCCTGTTTCCTTCTGATCCGAAAGGTTGTGATGTGATCTATTTTTTTAAGCCAACACTTCCAAATTTAAATAATTTGTCTTATTTTAAAGCGACTTGCAATTTTTCTCCCTGCTCCCAAATAATATATTTATATAGACAGATTTTAATCAAGAAAATCCTTGTATCGTATTCTTGTACCGACGACTCTTGCAACCAGCTTTTCCGTAATTAATCCATTTAATTAGTTTAAGAAGAGCAGATATAAATAGCAAAGAGAAAAATGTTTTTAAAGGGGTGTGGGGTATTTCAAGTAAGAAGTTTTTGAATTAAATAATTTAATTACCTCTAGTTTTCCCAATAAATTAAATAAATAAATAAATTTATTGGCGCGACAGCTCCTTAAGGAGCCAAGGCCTAGTGACTTATACTCTCAACCATTCCTGTGTGTGTGTTGTTACTCTGCAAGAATGGAAGGGACCTACAGTTTACCGCCGAGTCCGAACGGCTACATGAGATGCACTTTTTTCGAGACAAATTTTACTCTTGGAGGTTTTGTCAGTTCCTCGCAAGAGGCAGTACCCCAGAAAAAAAGGTGGCTATGAGCTGGATTTGAACCCAGGTTCTTTCGCTTAGCAGTCCGACACACTAACCACTAAGCCACGGGGCACTACCAATAAATTATCTTTTAAATAAATATAGTTTTGAATAAATAAGTGGTGGTCAAAACGCTTATCATTTCACGCATCTGTTGAAAAGGACCACATCCGTAGTAGTTTAGGTTATTTTCTTTTTTGCTAAGAGATTTGAGCTTAAGCATAACAAACATTCTCTTTTCTCTTAACAACTTTGGGGACGTGTTCTGAGAGTTCTGACTGTGTGCTCTGATTTTTTTTTTAAAGAACAGTAATGACATACGTCATTTTCTGCATCATGTCTGCACATTTTGATATTATGGTAGAGATATGTAGATTTTACGAAAAAAGGAAAATTAGAAATGGATAAACTTATAGCCATAAAGAGCGATTTAATGTTTTTTTTTGCAATCCCAAACTTTTGTTACCATATTTTCTCAACATTCTTTCTGTCTGTCAAATTCAAAATCGATTGTCTTGTGTCAATTTATCCTGAGTCCACAAAGTACACTGCTCGGATATTAGAACTTTTTTTGATTTTTGTGGCTTTTAATTGTTCGAAAAAAGTACGTAAAATAGTTTTAAGCGAAATAATTTAAACGCCATTCTATTTCTTTTAAAAATGTGAAAAAGTGTGAATTTTTTTTTCAAAATCGGTTTTTAAATCAAAGGGTTTTTTTAAATTAAAAAAAACAATTCAAGAATGTAAACTTAAACACAAAAATATTGCATTCAAAACCAAAATTAATAAATTGCACGACTGAATCGCACGTACTTGTTCATATGTGAAATGCACGACTAGTTCGCAAGAACTTGTTCTTATGCTTATTGCTCAGTGGCTGCATATGTATATACATATATGCAAAAATAAAAAAAAAATATTTTTTTTTTCAAAATATTTAATTTACATATTTAATTAGTTTAAGAGTTTTCTCGGAAAAACTAAGAATGCAATCAAATTTGAAAACTAAATGTAAATTGAAAAAAATATTGAAAATTGTTGGACCGGTTTTTTTAAGTCGTTTTTTTGAAAAACTTTTCGAAAAAATATTTAAATTTTTTTAGTATTTCATTATAAGAAAATCTTCATCTGAGAAAATTATTTACAAAAAATCTATCAACCTGTTTTCAAAGTACATATTTCGAAAATCAATTTTTTTTTAGAAAATTAAAAAAAATCGAAAACAAAAGTTTTTGAATTTTTTTAAATGCAAAGTTAATTGAATTGTAAATGACTTCCTGTGTGCAAAATTTTATTGAAATCAGGATAATGGTTTACGAACAAATTTCGAATAATTCATTCTAACTGAAAGATGTATTGTTGAAAAAGAATAGCACCCTGAAAGTTTTATCAAAATCGTTGGAGCCGTTTTCGAGAAAATCAAACTTTTTGTTAAAAATTGTATGGCAGTTACCATTATTTTTCGATCTAGAGCAAGAATGAAAAACACTCCCCGAGATACTACCAAATTAATACTAAATACTAAGTTTGAAGCAAATTGGCCCATCCGTTTAGGCTGTAGAGGTGCGAACAGACAGACAGAAGGACGGAATTTCCGGACCCACTTTTTTCAACTTCTCTATCATCGTAATGTCATGTTTGATTGTTAGAAATCATTTTTTTGCACGAATCCATAACTTGTATTATAGTACCTTTAATCGCAAGTAAAAAAAATTCACCTGACCGTTTTCAAAATATTGATTTAAAAAAAAAATGTATGATTGTAAAAATAATATTTGAAAATATTTTAGAGTGAAATTTCTTAGGCTACCAACATCTTCTTAAATACCAATTTTGATTGTAATCAGATAACGAGTTTTCAAGAAATCGAAGAAAAAAAAACCGGTCCTATGGGAGGTACCATCTTAAAATTTTTTGACCAAAACATTATTCACACCTACAATAGTACACTGATTTTTGTCCATACAAATCTTGGAGACGTTTCCGAGAGAAATAAGCTTTTACTTAACAGTTGTATGGCAGGTACCGTTAATATTTGAGCTAAACAAAATAAATTGCACGACTGAATGGCACGTGCGGCCACAGCGTAAAATAAAATTTGAAAAATATTAAGGGAACTTCAATTTTTTTATTCGATTTTTTGACTTTTAGTCGTTTAAAAAAAGTACTTAAAGTAGTTTTCAAAACAAAAAGATGTAGAAAAGTGTGATTTTTTTTTTTCAAAATCCTAGAAAGGGTAATAAAACGTTTTTTTTTCAAAAAATAAAAAAAAATATTTCAAGAATAGAAACTTATGTACAAAAATAATTTAAAATGAAATCTCATACGCGTTTTCAACATATCGATTTTTCAAAAAAAAAAAAATATTTTAATTATTAAAAACAAAAAAAAAAATGTCTGTCTGTCTGTCTGTCTGTCTGTCTATCAGTATGTATAAGGAGCTGCAGCCTAAACGGCTTAAGCGATTATCTTCAAACTTGGTGTGTGTGATTATTTTGGCCTGGAAATTGAAATTTTATTTTTAGGCCTAAAAATAACGGTACCTGCCATATGACCGTTTAGGAATATCTTATTTTTCTCGAAAACGGATTCAACGATTTTAATGAAAAGTTTTGAGAATTTTTTTTTGTTGGTATTGGCTTTTATTTGATTAGAACCACATATACGGGAAAAGTCTATTAAAGGTACCTTTCATATAACGGTTTTTTAATTTTGGGCTTTTTCGGTTACGGATTTCTGTCAAATTTTATATTTAAGAAGAACTGGGTAGCCAAATTTATTCTGCATATCAAAAATTTTAATAACTTTTTTTTTTTTTTAATTAAAATTAATTTTTTAAAATCAATATTTTGAAAACTAATCAAACAAATTATTTTAAATTTAATAATCACATGTATTTTAATAAATTCTAAAAAACTGCATACCAAAATTTAAAAAATTAATTTTTTTTTTCAAAAAAACTAAAAATAAAAAAAAAAAGGATTTTATCAAAACCGGTCCTACAATTTTCGAAATACATTTTTTATAAATTCCTTGTTATTTAAGACGTATGATGGCATACTTCATTTTTACTAGAAACAATTTAGTTTGTGGTTTTTAATATATTTTATAAGTTCAAACTGTGTTATTTTTGTTACTTGTTTCTGTCAAAGATCTTGCTATGTAATTATGCATATAAGAGCAAGTACGTGCGACCCAGTCGTGCCCATTTTTTTCAGTACGATTGCATAACTTGCATAATAATACCTTTAATCGCAAGTAAAAAAGTAACATAACTTTTATTTTGACAGCTTTGGCCCTGCTCTGAAATACAAAACGGAAATACACTACTGTTTTGTGTTTGTGCATCCTAGTTAGTCTTACGATTTTTTTTTTTAAATTAAATGCAGTAGTATAATTATATAATTTGTTTTTCAGCGAAAGTATAACATATGAACACACATATGTGTTCAAACATAAGATGTAATTTTATACAAAAGCAAAAAACTAAAATCATGCAATGCATAATGTTCTTTATAGTAAAACGGATGTCAGGCGGAAATCAAATATTCCGCGATATGAACATATTTAATTAAAGTTAATTCGTTTTTTGATTTACATAATGATGAAACATATGTGAACCACGTTCTTGTCAATATTATTAAAAAATGGAATAGAGATTATTTTAGAATTTATTTTTAATCAAATATTTTAGTTGCCTTGGGCAATTTGTATTAATTTTAAACAAATTCCATTTAATGTACATACATATGCTTTTGTACATCATATTACTAGAGTTATATATCAGTGAAAATAGAGGGTACTTTTAATAATTACAAAACTGGAAATGGAAATTATCTGAAATTGAAGACGGATATGTTCCGAATTGAGTGTAAAATACTTTGGATATACAAAATGCATGTTATGATTTTGTCATAACATTCAGCATTTTCCTTTGAAGTGTTTTTTATAGAAAAATTCAAATTATATCGATTTTGGTTGTTTTAACAATTTAAAACAGTCGGCCGTTAATTGAAAAAAAAAACAAATATAGGTATTTGCCTCGTGGCTTAGTGGTTAATGTGTCGGTCTGCTAAACGAAGGGTAGGGGTTCGACTCCCCATCAGAGCCACCTTTCTTTCTGGGGTACTGTCTGTTGCGAGGAACTGACAAAACCTTCAACGAAAAAGTGCATCTCATGTAGCCGTTCGGACTCGGCGGTAAATTGTAGGTATGTTCTTGAAGATTCACAACAGACATACAGGAATGGTTGAGAGTAAAAGTCACTAGGACTTGGCTCATTAGAGCTGTGGTGTCAATAAAAAAAATGTATAATAATCCAAAGGGCAGGTACAAATGCAACGACACTTACATTTAGTTGCCCTCAGACATTGAACAGTCAAAAACCAGGAGGCCTGCCGAAGTTTTCTTGAGTTGAAGTAGCGAATCGCGCAGGTAGATCTAAAGCAACGCAGAGAATTAGGATGGTTTTTGGAAGAAGAAGGAGAAAGAAGAAACAAGAAGAAACTTTCAATTATCAATAATATTTTTTTAAATAATCTTCTAAGAAAATTACAATTCAAAAATGTTGACTTCTTCAGTTGCAAACATCGAGATCGTCGAGATCCTGGGGTCGAGATTTGAAGATCTTCTTGCCGGAAGCTTTGTTGACTTTTCACTCGATGTATTTTAGCTTCTTGGACAACATCCACATTTTGGTTTGGTACAGCTCGTACAATTCACGATTGAATCTTCTGCTCCGCCTTCATCGCACACATGACCAAATATCTTCTTTTTTTTTTGAAAAGAATGAACTTCTTTCGCAACTGTTTGCTAGAGTTATTCTTCGGATTTCCACGAAACTGTCGCATTATCCAGGATCTTCCGGACCAGATTCTGGAATAGGTGAGATGAACTGTTACCCAATTGCATTTTTCTATCTTTCCTATTCTTAAACAAAACAAAACAAGTTTTTTGGACGGTTTTAAGGCGGATATTAACAAAATATTCTAGTGTATCCCACAGGGCTCTATTTTATGTCCGACTCTTTTACTTTTAAAGGGTGTTTTTTTTAGACGTGTGGTTTTCAAGAAGAAATAAAACGCATATAGTTTAATGTTATGGCCAAGACTTTAGCTTTATTATAAAGATTTGCCATTAGGTTTTAGAAATGATTTCGGGCAAGTAACCACCGCGGCTGGCACGAATAAATTCCAGCCGAGAGCTCAATTTTCGACCACTTTTTCCAGCAATAGGGGCCTTTGTCCTGATATAACGCAGCGAATGTTGTAAGTCTATTCATGTTGAAATGCCAAACCAAACTGAACATAAATCAAGTGACACCTGTCAATTGCATTCCTCCCCTGAAACGATTCAACCGTAATACTCGCACTGCAAGGAATGCCCATCAGTATACCCTTGAACCCAACTTCGAACGTACTGTCAAGTAGAGGTATTATTTCTTTAGTCGTACCACGCGAATGTGGAATGCCTTGCCAGACTCTGTTTTTCCCTCCCACTTTGAATTGCAAAACTTTAAAACAAATGTGCATCGTTACCTCCTTTCACGGCCTTCCCTATTTTCCTAAAGCCCTAGCTGTGTTTAAATAACATTATAAGGGTAGTCAAAATCCCTTTAGTGCGGGCTAATTATATAAAAAAAAACCGTATTAAAAAATTACAAAGCTGCCAAACAAAAATTAATTTTCAAAAAGCCGATTGGAAAAAGTTCAGGAAAAGTTTGAGTCTTAATTTTAACACTCTTTCTCATGATCCAATGAAGTGATGAAAATATTAATAAATTTGAACTTGCTATAGATGAATCAGTTAACATTTCTGTCCCGCTTATTTCAAATAAAAGCAGATATTATATATATATATATATTATAGTGTGCTTCTACAGTCTTGACTCACATAAGAGCAAAAGAGATAGTAAATTCGAAAAAACATTTTACCCTGTGAGTCGTGGGTAATTTTGACATTGACTTTTTTGGTTTTTTTTCTCTTCTTCTCTTATCATTGTGTTGCTCCATTATGTTTTCGTGCTTGTAGAGTTATTTTTGCTCTGGGCGATTTTTCCCATATTTGTTTATGCTTTTTCTTATATTTTTCTTTGGAAAAAATATTTGTTGAACAGAGAATACGAATTAACTGAGTACTTCGAGCATAAAAGACTATTATTTTATTATATGTCAAAAAGAAGCAGAAAAAAGAGCAAGAATAAATACCAAATTTGAGTCAAGCCAGTCAAGTGAAAAAGTCGACAGTGTAGAAGCGCGAGACTCACGGAAAGAAAATAACAAGGAGAACTTCGAAAAAACTCATAACTGGCCAGTTAACGTGTAGAAGCACATATACTTACTGGAGACCTAAGAAAAACTATTTCTTTTGTCTGCTATTAGACGATGAAACTGGATTCATGCACCTTTTTCCAATTATTCTAACATAGTAAGTGCAATAGAGAGAACAAATTCGAAAAGATGAGACAGGAAAAGAGATGTCGTGTGTCGCACGCATCTTCAAATAATCTGTTTGACGTTTTACTGTTCTCTTGTTCGCATTTTTTTAATTCTTTCGTTATGCTCAGAGTAAACTTCTAATAAGACCCAAAGTAAACGAAAACAAATTAGTGAAAATAAAGTGGAAAGTAAAATTTTGTGGACTAAATAACTTGATTTGGAGTTTTTATGTCTTAATGAATCCAGCAAAAATGTGTATGTGGTTGAACACATTCATAACATCGATAGAGTTAAAAGAGCAGATTCATTGCAAATGATTATGGAAAACGAAAATAAAAGAGAACTGTCAAAATCGTTTCATGAAACTAATTTCATCGTGTAATGGCGCTTGCGACAGAGGTTGAAATAACAAAGAAAAATTCGATTAAAGTGAATGCATCCAGTTTCATCATCTAATAGCAGACTTTAGAAATACCGTACGACATAGGTATCAGAGACAAAGAACAAACTTCCTAAAATGTCCACTTAGACTTCTCTTCTCAAAAAAAAAATTTAAAATGTATATGATACCAGTCCTGTTGTATAGAGCAGAGGAAACTTTTTGAGATTATTTGTCATTTAATTTCCATTTACGCTATTTTATTTCTTTTAAAAATCGTGAACAGTTTAAGTATAAAATTATTTTATAATCGAACACAACTCTTGTTGCTCCTTACAGTTCTTACTACATAAACAGGTACATTAATAAACTTGGAATAGCGAAAAGTTAGGCCTTCAGGGCCCGACCCATAGAAACGATTAAACACACGGGTTCTTATGGGAGGTGACCATAGGAATCGCATGTGCCGGACGCACCGCATCAAGTAGACTAACTTTTCTCTCCGGCAAATCCGATGACATCGGATTTCAATAGCAATTTGAAGTTTCATGTTTATTCTAGTGATGGGTTGATACTTAGCTTTAATTTTCTTTGTTTTTAATTTTCAGATTTCAGATTTTTCTTGCAAAAACGAACGAAATTGATTTTTTTTGGTAATAGTTTGAATGCCATTTGACAACTTGCTGCCATGTTTTCACAGCCATTTTCAACGGCATCGTAAAAAAAGAGATAGAAGTATACAAAGAAATTGATTTCTTCGTTAGAAAATTTTATTAAAATATCAATATAAATATTGAAGCAAATTGTTTAATAATTTATATTCTGAGAACAGATGTGGTCATAATTATTAATATTATGGATATGTAACTCCATGAATCTTAAAAGTGAAGTTTATTATTGCAAAAAGGACAAAAGCTAATTTTATTTCGACCAAATATAGCTTGAGAAACTCGAAAAATATCATTTGAAGACGATGACGACGTGGTGTAGATATTGGCGCAAAATTATGGACAACCTATATTTAATACATTAACTTCACAATACTATAGTGCTGCACTTAGTTGCCCACAGTTACAAAAGGAAACCATTGTACTATTTAAAATCTAATTTAACTCTTTGAGAACCTTAAAGTATAGTGTTGTTATTCGATTAAGGCAGTGTTTTGTGTGAAGCTTAATTTACAAAATGGCGTTTTGTTAGAGTTGTCATTCTCTCAGAAAGTCCTTCATTTTACACTTGAAATAATATAGGGATTTCCTGTTATTTAAAACCTAGTTTCACATTAAAAAAAATAATTAAAAAACCATGCCATACAATCTTAGAACTCGTTCGTCAGTAAAAATGGATGAATAGTTAATATTCATCCATTTTTACTTGCGATTATTAGGCGAGTTTTGATTCCTGAATATAAAAAACAAATTGAGATAACAATGAAACACGACATAACGATCATAGAGAAGTCTAAAGAAGTGATCGACAAAAAAATTCTGTCTGTCTGTCTGTCTGTCAGTCAGTATGTATAACGAGCTGCAACCTAAACGGCTTAAGCGATTATCTTCAAATTTGGTGTGTATGATTCTTTTGGCATTCCCCAGATGGTACCCGCTATATGACCATATGTATTGGCTATCATTTGATAGCCAAACTTACGGGAAAAGTCTATTAACGGTACCTTCCATATAACGGTTTTTTAATTTGGCTTTCTCCGTAACAGCTCTTCGGATTTCTGTCAAATTTTATATTTGAGGAGCTCTAAATAGCCAAATTAATTTGAATAACTTTTTTTCTAATTAAAATTAATTTTTGATTTTTTTTTAAATCAATATTTTTAGAACTAACAAAACTAAATTATTTAAATTTTTTTTAATTACATGTATATTAATAAATTCTAAAAACTGCACACCAAAATTTCCAAAAATTTGTTTTAAAAAAACTAAAAATAAAAACCAGGATTTTATTAAAACCGGTCCTACAATTTTCGAAATACATTTTTTACTTCGATATTTTGGACGTGTGATGGCGTACTTCATTTTTACTAAAAACCGTTAAGTATTGTGGTGTTGATACTTTTTTAAGTTCAACCTGTGTTATTGTCAATGTAAATTTTACTTGTTTCTGTCAAAGATCTTGCTTTCCAATGTATTTAGAGCAAGTACGTGCGACCCAGTCGTGCCCATTTTTACTTGCGATAATAGGTACTATAATACAAGTTATGCATTCGTGCAAAAAAAAAAAAAAAACAATCAAACAAGACATTACGATTAGTCGAAAAAAGTTGGTCCGGAAATTCCGTCCGTCTGACTGTCTGTTCGCACCTATACAGCCTTAGCCGATTGGCCGATTTGCTTCAAACTTGGTATTTAGAATTTATTAGGTAGTTTCTCGGGGGGTGTTTTTCATTTTTGCTCTACGTCGAAAAATAACGGTACCTGTCATACAGTTTTGAACAAAAATGTTGATTTTCTCGAAAACGGCTATAACGATTTTAATAAAATTTTCCTGTTATAGAATCGGTTTTTTTCAAATGCGTTTTTATCGTAAAACATTATATCGATTTCAATAAATTTTTGCACACACGAAGTCAGTTATAATTCAATTAACTTTGCATTTAAAAATTTTAAAAAACTTTTGTTTTCGATTTTTTAAAATTTTCTAAAAATAAATTGGTTTTCAAAATATTTTGAAAACGGGTTGATTAATTTTTTTTAAATAATTTTCTCAGATGAAAACTACAGATTTCCTTATAATAACATACTAGAAAAAAACTTAAAATATTTTTTCGAAAAGTTTTCCAAAAAAACGACTTTTTAAAAAAACTGGTCGAAAAAAATGAAAGAATTCTCAAAAAAAAAACAATTTTTTATTTTAAAAAGGGCGTTTTCTTTATACTGGAAATACTTTTTTTCGGAGTTGGTCGTTTTGACAGCTGTCACTTGATTTATGCTCAGTTTGGTTTGCCATTTTACAGTGAATAAATTTACTCCTGAACAGCGTTTGCAAATTGTGCAAATTTATTACCAAAATAATTGTTCGGTTCGGTGGAGCAGAGTATCGAAGAAGACCCGAATGAGTCCATCCGCCATCGCGCGCAACAATTGGAGCTGTGCCTATCCATTTAATGAAAGATTTTGCAGAAGAATCTTGGTTTGCGGGGTAACAAAATCCAACTCGTGCAAGAATTGAAACCGAACGACTATCAAGCGCGTCGCACTTTCGGTGAATTGGCCCAAAGCGAGATGGCCACCGATCCCGATTTTCACAAAGTTGGGCCTCTCGGCTGGAATTTATCGGAGCCAGCCAGCGCCCACTTGCCCGAAATCATTTTTAAGACATAATGGCAATACTCTTATCTTTATAATAAAGCTAAAGTCTTGGCATAACATTAAATTATATGCGTTTTATTTCTTCTTGAAAACCACAGGTCTAAAAAAGGGTGTTTTTTATATACATACATATACATAATGCAGCCAATAAGCAATTATCTAGCATAACAACAAGTTCGTGCGACCCAGTCGTGCATTTTTTTTTTAAATTTTATTCGACGAAAGACCGCACATATGAGCAAGTACGTGCGATCCAGTCGAGCAGTTTATTTACTTTTATTATGACAAAACTTTTCAAAACCACAACAAAATCTAAATGATATTTGGGAAATGTCATATATTGTAGTGCAAACCGGTGTAAATCTTGCTAAAAACCAAGAAACCCAAAGTAATATTGATAAAAAAAAATTCTTCTTTTTTTAAATTACTACATTACAATTACTATCAAAATACAAAAAAAAAAATATTCTCCGCCATTTGTTAGAAAACGAATATGTGAATCCGCATTCATGTAGTTACCATCATCTTCATGCAGTAATATCGTCTACGTGTTACCATATCACACTAACACACTTAATTCACCCATCGACCCATCGATCGCTAGTTCGTTTTATATTTTTTTTTATTTTATATTAATAGGGCTGAAAATGTTTAACTGTTATCTACTAAGAACTGTTAGATAATTTTCTGGTGTACCTAAGAAATATTTTTTGTTAGGAAAACGAATTTGTTAGATAGAGAAGCAAAACCCTTTTCTAACTAAAGTCGGTCTCATGTTGACCTGTTTTTATTTATTTTGTCAACATTATTTTTTATACAATTTTCCCTATGGAGCATTTATCGTTGTCGATATGAACGTTATCGTGATTTTGCTCAGGGTATATAAAATTTAGGTCTATGAATAACAAACCAAAAAATCTACTTACACCAAATAGCTCTCTAACGCCAATGTCCTTAAATTGAAATATAAACAAACATCATTGTTGATCTTTTATTGCCCCAAAAGCAATTTAACTTCTAGGCAAACAGTAGTTTCGCCAAATTATTTGTCCTTACCAAAGCATTCAAGCTATGCACTGTGGTTAGGTGTTAAATGCCTGTTAGGCTATTCCACGAACACAAACATATAATAAAACTAAATTAAAATTATGGAAATAGGCTAAAAAGTTTTTTTTTTGTTGAAGGAAATATGGTCTACCAAAGAAAAAGTTTAATAAAAGGTTCTTGCTTAACAAAAAAGAAAAGAGGATGAAAAACCCCAAGAAGTGTTATTATTACTCCAGGGAAAAGTGTGCGAGAACTGTTTTTTAAAGTTTTTTTTTCTTTTTACTTGCGGTTATAGGGACTATACGTATAAGGCAAGTTATGAATTCGTAAAAAAAATCTAACAATCAGACATGACATTACGATGATAGAAAAACATATTTTAGTGAATGGCAAAATTCTGTCTGTCTGTCCATCTGTACGGATGTATATTGGACTAGTACCTAAACGGTTTGGCAAATCGTCTTCAAATTTGGAACATAAGGTTATGGTTTTGACATTCTGCAGAGGATTTTTTTAAATTTTTCTTAGCTCAAATATTAACGGTACCTGTCATATAACCGTTAAGTAAAAACTTATTTTTTTCGGAAACGGCTCCAAAAATTTTCTTTTTTAATGGTAGATTATTTTTTTTTTCTTAATATATTGTTAAAAGACATTAAATTAAAATCGTTTTATTTAAAAACCGCTTCTACGATTTTGAAAAAATACATTTTTTCACATAAAAAAAATAAAATGGCGTTTAAGTTTTTCCGCTGAAAACTATTTTACGTAATTTTGTCAAACAATCAAAAGTCAGAAAAATCGAATGAAAACTTTGAAGTTCCCTTAATATTTTTCAAATTTTATTCCAAGCTGTGACCGCACATAAGAGCAAGTACGTGCGATCCAGTCGTGAAAATTTTTTTTTGTGAAGTAAGAAGAAAGGAATATATTCTAGTCTCTTGTGGATTTCTGAAGGAACTGCTGTTGAAAGTTAAAAAGCATTGATTAAGAAAGACGTGACCAGCGATGACTGATGAAATCACGTAGAATACAGGGGGTGTCACTGCTCACTCAGTGATAAAGAATTATGAGAGGAAAATTAAGGGAGTATTTTAGGGGCGGAATTAATGACCACGATGTAGGATTATTAGTACAGTACACCAATACAAAACCATCTGCTCTGTGATGTGGAAATGTAAAAAGTTTTCAAATAACTGTACTTGCCAGAAACAAGTGAATTAAAATAGATTAAGAAATCCTTAAAAAAGAAAGAAGTTTTTGACTTGAAACTCACGCAACAAGTGGGTTTAATAAAAAAAAACCCGAAAGGTCACATACTTGAGCTGTGGTGCTGTGTTAGGTACATTTAAAGGAAAGGTCGCGACTTGGTAGTCTGTACTTGCACTTATTAGATTTCTTACTCTTTGTCCCAACAAAACGTAACCACGAATTTCGGTAGAGATTTCAAAATATCAAAATAGTATTCACAGTTCACCGGAATAAGAAAATTTCATACATACATACATATGTCAAAATATGCAGTTAGTAGGAAAGAGAGAACAATCTGAGATGATAAGGTATGATATTACTGTCCTTGTTTGATCTCCATTTTGTTGTATTCAGCGATAAACAAACTGTTTGCTGGATACTAGAATGATTTGTCAAACTAGTTTTTAGCTATCGACAAATAAAAAAAAATAATCATAAATATATTCGGGTACGTAAGATTACTGTGGTAAAAAAATACGTAAACTTTTAACCGAATTATGTATGTTTTTTTTTCAGATTTAATTATTTTTATTGACATCTTTTCCAGGTACCTACATTTTAAAATTAAAGCACTTGTAAAATCGAATTTTTAAACATGAAAAAACATTATAAAGTGTAAGTCTAGGTAGAAAAATATAAACAATTAAAATATTTGTGTACAACAAGCATGTATGTTCAATGTTGATTCAAGGAGGTTAATACAAAGAATCGATTTTTTCAATTTTACATACAATGTGTCCTACAGGAACTGTAACCAATGGACTGTGAACAATTTAACCACTTAAGCGAGCTAATTAAATGTAATTTTTGTTTTACACTTTGTTCTCCTTTGTATGCGCAATGCGTATGTTTGATTTGTTTTTATTTTAAGGAGTGACAATTAAAATGAACACAAAAGGAAGAATTTTCAATTAATTTCACCTTCAAGTTAAGGGGCAGTTTCCGTTAAAAAGTTTGTATTCATTGATCGATAATGTGGTTGTAATGTTTTGTCGTTGCAAAGTATATTCTTTTTTTAATATTTTTTTATTTTCTTTTAATTAATTTGATTAATGAATTTATCAAGCAAAAACAAAGGAAAACCACTGTGTAAACATTTCCATCTGTCCTATTACACATGCCTCCATCCAAGAGGATGGAAAACAGCATTTACCGAGCCAGTACCTAAAAAAGGCGTATCTTCATCTCTCTCAAACTACGAACCAATTGCACTTACATCCCTTCTTTCCAAGGTCATGGAAACGCTAATAAATTATCAGATTAAGAAATATCTTGAGACACAAAAACTTCTTAATGACTGACAATACGGTTTTCGTAGTAATATGTCCACTGGTGAATCAATCTTTACACCGTATTCGATGGATTAGAAATTACCTTTTGGGCCGTTCCATTCGTGTTGTTTTGGGCGGCTTTCAATCTGATAGTCACAAATTAAGTGCTGGTGTGCCCCAAGGCTCCGTTCTGTCTCCAACATCTTCCTCATTTTTATCAATGATCTATTGTCTACGACTTCTAATCTATTAAATTGTTTTGCTGATGACAGTACCCTCAGCTTCGCATAGTCGTTTCCACGGCAGCGTAGGATGAACTCATTAAATTCCGATGTGGCCAGCATTGTTCAATGGGGAATTAATAATCGTGAGGAATTTAATGGTTGCAAAACTCAATGCCACCTGCTGGCGTTTAGGCATAACCTACCCCCATACTTGCATCGAGAAAACCGAACAGCCTTGCGTTCTAGGTATGTGCATCACAAACCACCTTCTATGGAAAGAACACATATATGACAAGTGCCCCTGTTACACACTTGGGTTTCCTGGATAGAATCCAGATGAGTGCATTAAAAACGATAGGTGACAAGAGGGAGCGTATCGGAATCCCGCTTTTCAAAAATCCCGAAAAATAAGTTTTAAAATCCCGTCTGCTAAAATACTGTTTTTTTTTAAGTCCCGTCTTCTAAAATCCCGCTTGTTCAAAATCTCGATCTATTATAGTATCGCTTTTTAAAATCCCGACAAATCCCGACAATCGTTTTTATAAATTTTTCTTTTTATAAATTTAAAAATGTTAAAAATACTCCACTAAAAAAAAAATTCGTCGGAATACTTTTAATCTTTACTGTGCACACACATTTGTTTTGCTGACATAACCTACAATATTGTATTGACTCTCGGGATGACATAAGGACAATAGGCACAATGTCCATGGACATTATGACCAATTGGAAATAGTCATAAGGTCCATGAACGAAATAGACATAATGTCCATGGACCTTATGGCGAAATTAAAAATTTTGACATTATGTCTAATTAGTAAATTTTGAAATAGACATAATGTCCACATAAATGCCAAACAAAAATCACAAATTCATAAAAAAGGCGAATTAATCTTTTGGAACGTAACTGTTATATGTTTTTGTTGATATAGAACCACAATGGGCGCAGAGACATAAGTCCCTGGGATATAAGTCCCAGTCTTACAATTCGGGACTTATATCCCACCTTGTTAATGTTAGTATGAAGAAGGAATGGGTGGGTGTGCTGCCCCCTGCAACCCCCCTGCTTGGCCTCACTATAGGATTTGAAAATGGTGCAAGAAACTTTTGCATAAACCCAAACTCGCACCTACTCCAAATCCTACAGCGAGCCCAAGCAGGGGGTTGCAGGGGGGTAGCATGCCTCCTCATACCTACGTCATACTGATTGGGTGATAAAAATCTCAAGAAATTTATTTGCACACTGATTCGGTAATAACGCCGAAATTCTGATCCACATTATTACCAATCCAACAAAAACACTATGATTTCGTTTAATTCGTCAGCTCAATATGGACATTATGTTCATAAATAAAATTAGGCTTGAAGTCCAAAATTTCAATTCAGACATTATGTCCACTTTTAAAAAAGGCATAATGTCCATTGACCTTATGTCATCCCGTCTTGTTATATTTATAACTTAACTTTATTTTGATATTGCTTATTACTTATTTCGACACTTCCCATATATATGTTATAATAAAATGCAGTTAAAAAAATCACTCATTGCTTAATTTATTTAAATTATAATATAAATTATAGAATAGAACTAGTTTTGATTGCAAAAGCGAGATAATAAGAAACGGGATTTTAAAAAACGGGACTTTAAAAATCGGGATTTTAAAAAAACGGGATTATAAAAAGCGGTAAAATAACAAGCGGGATATCGAACCAAACAAGAATATAACAAAAACATTTGATTCGGTCACAACACCGTCAATATTTTCCTGTCTCTCCTTATTTTATAGCTTTTTCTATAAACAATGCTCCTGCGAAATAGCCTGTTGCATTCCTTCCCCGTAATACTCGTACCACTAGGAATGCTTATAGATTCACCCTTGAGCCTAATTTCGGACGCACTGTTTAGTATAGAGACTCATTCTTTAGCCGCGCTACACGAATGATGAATGCTTTACCCGGGTCGATTTTTACCTTCCATTACGATTTACAGACAATCGAAACCAATGTGCATCGGCACCTCCTTTCATCTCCTATCCAATTTTTCTAAACCCTCGCACTGGGTTAATATACGATAAGGGTACTTTCAGCTCCCTTAGGGAGGAAAAAATATAATCTTACTTTCTCTGAATCGATTTTTTCCAATATTCGTTAAGATAGATAACAGACAGGTCACCAGTGGAACTGTTAATACGAAAGTCATACTTATCGGTCATAAAAAAACTTTCGTTTCTAGAGATATTTCTTAAGCTTAATATTAATCCATGGGACTTTAGCTGCAGAGAGCAGACGTTCAGCTGTTTTATGGTTGGATGATTAACCTTTTTGACAAAAGCTCCCTGAGGAGTAGAATATGCAGTTAAACGTAGAAGAACACCTCTTCAGAACAAGAGACGCTAGATCAGCTGATTTATGTATGTCGAGATAAAAAAATTGGCCATTGTACGAATGCGAAATAAGATTGGTCCTATATAATAATGTGGGGTGAGGCCTCTCTGGCAACGTACAATTTGGAAGAACTCCCTAGCTGTTTCTTCGGAACTAGCAAATTGAATGTCATTGAGTACAAGTTGTTAGAATCGAGGATGAAGAGAATTCCTGATATTTAAAAAAGTTTTTTTTTTTGAGGCGGACCCGAACCTATAGCAGTGTCGTATTATTAAGGTGTGTCCACATCAAAGAAACATTTTTTAAACATTTCAGAAATATTTCAGAAACATTTCACCAACAAAGAAACATTTTTTAAGTGTTTTATAAATATTTCACTGTTTCCCACCCCGTACGAAAAACTTTCTTTGTTTCTAAAGGATTTTAGTCTAGTTCGGTTTGAAAAAAAATGTGGTTAGGTAGAAACGGTGGGGAGGGGGGTATCGATTTGAAAAGTTACTAATATCAATCAATACCAACATGATTTAAATATAGTTGGTTTCTATTAGAGAAAAAAATAAGCTTTCGTTAATTGTGGTTGGGTGATGGAGGGGTGTATTTTGAGGGTGTTAAAAATTCGTCATTTAAACTAAGAATCAAAATTACAACAAAATTTTATCATACATCGGGTATAACGGAAGAAATAAGGTTAAATTCTGCATTTTGTTTGAATTTCAGAATTGAAAAATTACAGTTTTATCGAAGGGCAATATCTTATCGACAAATTGACACACAAACATGTATGCATAGTCAATATTGTAGGAAATTTAATGTTCTACAATTTTTTCACTCTCCTTTTTTGAACAGGTTTTCGAAGTTCAAAACTGTAGAAAATGTTCTTGAACAAATTTAGATAAAAAATGGGAACCAAAGAAACATTTCAGAAATGTTTCGGGAAGCGTCCTCAATCCTCATCCATTTCCATTTCAATTTCATTTCATAAATTTCATTTCAGAAAAGTTTCAGAAATGTTTTTCAATTGTTTGAAAAAAAAAACAAGAAACGTTTTTTTAAAAAAAAGTGTTTCTTGAAATGTTACTTTGGTGTGGACACACCTTTACTCACTAAAAAAACTCTAACTTTTGTATTTCTTCTTCTTTAACTTCCATACACAAGTTTATGTGCATATCACAGGCCTCTATTATATCACAATTAACCACAGTGTCCGAACGGCTACATGAGATGAACTTTCTCGAGACAAGTTTACTCTTGGAGGTTTTATCAGTTCTGCGTACCCCAGTGAAAAATTTGGTTCCGACGGGAAGTCGAACACCGAACCCTTTGCTAAGCATTCCAACACACTCACCACTAAGCCAACTCGGGGAACTACGGTAGAACGTAAATGCTGGAATGAATCAAGCAAGAGTGGAGTACCGAGGAAAAGACGGAAAGAGGAGAAAACCCTACGTAGTCGAAACGACGGTTTAACAAATCAGCCAAGCAACTGGCATCTAGTTAGAGCTCTTCGAAACACTGAAGGGAACCTAGTCACCAAAGCACAGGAATTTCTACACATAATTGTGCAGCATTGTCAGCAGCTGATTAATGGGCATTGTTAGAGAAGGAAAATATCACAACACCAATAAATGGAGTTCTGATTCGAGCTCCTAGTAGAGGAGACAGATTAAGAAACTCATACCAAAGCTCAAAACTAACAAATCCACCGACTCGGCATACTTGCCAAACTCTTCAACTATGAAGGAAAGGATGCAAAGGTACATGCACTAATAGGCCAGTCGGCAAAGATTTTTTTTTTTGCAAAGCAAACCGGGTAAAATTATTTCTAAAAATAATGAGTTTCGTTAAAGTCCCCAACGCCACCGAAGGGGTAATTACATTAGCCTAACTGGCTGAACACAATGACGACTGAACTGGAATACACATACGGAACTGCAAAGATTGAATACACGCGAACTCAATTTTGCGAACACAATGGTACACTTTTAACTTTTATGTGCAGTAAATTTGACATTTCATCTGACGCAGAGAGAAATTATGAATGAGAGACCAATTTTTTTTCATCTGTCCCTCCGAAAACCCTTTTTTTTTTTAGTAAAACTGAAATAAAAGCAGAAAATTCCATTCTACTTGGTGATAATGCAATTCGTTGCTCAAAAGTTTACTCTCTTTTTTTTTAATTTCTTTTTGGTTTTCCATGCATTTTAAAACTAAAATGTCAAAGTTACTGTACGTTTGTGTTCCGATTGAAATTGGTATGTACGACAAATTTGACAGCTGTTCCGCACTCCGTCTCTGCAGTTCCGTTTTTGTATTGTGTTCAGCCAGTAAGTTACTCTTTACAATGTCGCAGTTATCTGCTAAATAGGTCTAGCCATTTCCGAGATTAGCTGGAACAAACATCCAGAGACTTTTTCGATTTGCAAAAACAAAGCATTTTAAATGAAATTTTTATAGTTTCAGAAAAACAAAATAAACGTATTAGAATTAATTTGCTACGTAGCAGATGCAAGTAAATAAATAAATCAAGTTGATTTACTACATATGTATGAAGTAAATTGGTAGCCCTGGATTCTAGATGTTGTGCGTTAGAAAAGACAACTGAGAGGATAATTATCTCTTCGCCTGCAAACTGAAAAATGCCCTGTTCAGCGGCAAATGTGGAATGGTGCATTTCTTATGGGACTACTAATACGTTTGCATTTATGTGGGCAGGGAACGTATGGCTGATTGGCTGCTTTTCACACGAATCTCACACGTATTCACATACACAAAACCAATTTTCAGGGTTTGCAAGGCATGGTGGGAAAAGTCGCAGTTTTTTTTTCTGTATGTATGTATGTAGCTTCAAACTTTGTTTTTTCATCACCACCACCACCTATAGTTATAGTAGAAGATATAATTAAGGATTGTTAGAAATTGTTTGCAAATACTCAAAAACTATAGTTTACCCTCGTGAAACGTGATTTATTTTTATTTACATTGGAAAGTGGATACTTTCCTTCACTAACAAATATTATTAAAGTATGCAACACAATATATTTTTCCCAGAAAAAAAAATATATGAAAACGGACTTTATCCCAACAAGACCAATATTATTCAATTTACGCAACTTCAAAAATAGCACGCCTGTGTTTAGCTACGTTGTTAAGTTATTTATTATTATTTACTTTAAATTTGAGTTTGTTTTAAGAATTCAGGATGCCTGTGATTTTCCTTGGCCAATGAAGAAGGAATTTCTATCACATTAATAATTCCTAAATTTTTTACAGAAGCCTTAAATAAAGTGATTTTTAACTACCCTCAAATGCGAGTACAGATATTTTTAAATTATTTTGTTCGGCAAAAATAGTATTCGTCTATATATAACAGCATAAGATTTTAATCAAATAAAAAGTAAAATATTTCCTTCGCTCCCTGGTTATACATTCCTTGGTGAACCCTTATTTTTTGTTTTCTAAGAAATTCGTTTACAATGTACCTACTTATGTTTTCAATTATAATTAAGCTTAATTCATAAACCACACTTGTTTTGTGTTAGGCTTTCTTATAGCTAAATGTATGCCCATTGTATATGTCGAGCTTCATTTATAAATAGTATCTTTATTTTGCGTAAAAACCCTAAGATCTATTCAATTTGACGTTCCCGTGGTCGAAACCTACCTTTTATAGGTGCAACCTTTCGAGAAAACTTAATCAAAGAAAACAAAACGAAATCCAGTCAATGCGCAGCTCCTGTTGTATTTATAAGAAATCATGTAATGAGAACCGTAAAAGTCGTTTAATCAAATATATGTATATATATAAATATATACCTATGTATATACAATAACAAAAATTGTTCGTTATGTTCAGTTCAACTTATAGAACTTTAAGACCTCGGAATAAATTGCACGACTAGATCGCACATACTTGCTCATGTGCGGTCACATCGTCAAATAAAACTTAAAACATAGGTAAAATTAATATAGACAAATAACACTATCTGAACTTAAAAAAGTGTCAAAACCACAACACTTAACGGTTTTTAGTAAAAATGGAGTACCCCACCATGCGTCTTTAATAAGTATGTCGAACATTGTTGGATGGATTTTGATAAAATCCTGTTTTTTTATTTTTGGTTTTTTTTTTGAAATTTTGGTATGCAGTTTTTTTAGAGTTTATTAATATACATGTGATTATAAAATTTAAAATATTTTTTTTTAATTAGTTTTAAAAAATATTGACTTTTCAAAAAAAAATAATCAAAAATTATTTTTAATTAGAAAAAAAATGTTATAAAAATTTGATATGCCGAATTAATTTGGCTACCTAGATCTTCTCAAATATAAAATTTACAGAAATCCAAAGAGCCTTTACCGAGAAAGCCAAAAAAAAATAAACGTTATATGAAAGGTACCGTTAATAGACATTTCCCGTAAATTTGGTTTTGATCAAATAATAGCCAATACCAACAAAAAAATTTCATCAAAATCGTTGGGGCCGTTTACGAGAAAAATAAGATTTTCCTTAACGGTCAAATGGCAGGCTAAGAACGTTCATTATAATAATTTCTTATTTTCTAAATTTTTAAGTTCGAGATCATAAAAAAATATAATTTTATCAATTTTTTTCTCTAATCTTAAATCTTCGGGTTTTCTCTTAGTAATGTTATTTTTTGTTTTAGAATTAAATTAAGTCAATACCGGGAGTAACACTATTTAAAAAAAAATTAAACTTATTTTTTTATCAACAAAAATAATCGAATTTTTCTTGATTTTACCGCGTTTGAACAGGTGTCACTTATAATTCATCAAAACCAAAATTAATAATAGGACCAACTCAAATATTTATAACTTAAATTATTAAAAAAAAATATATAATTTTTCTTCAGTTTTAAACTAAAAAAACTCAAAAAAAAATGATTTTTGTTGTTATTTCTTAAATCTTTGTGAATGTTTTCTTTGGTTTTCAAAGTGCAATTTTATTCTTAATTTTATTTTTAAGCTTGAGGGTAAAACTATAGTTAAAAAAAAATAATGTTTTGTAACACTCTAATGGTTGATTAAATATATTATACGACTGAATCGCACGTACTTGCTCATATGTGCGGTCACATCGTCGAATAAAATTTAAAAAATAATAAGGGAACATCAAAGTTTTTTTACGATGTTTGTGATTTTTGATTGTTCAAAATTTAATTATTATATATTATAATAATTTTTTTTTATTTCTTTAAGAAATGTGAATTTTTTGTTCAAAATCGTTGGAGCGGTTTTTAACAACTTTAAAAAAAAAATTCAAGAATGCCAACTTAAGCATAAAAATAACCTTCATTTAAAAACAAAATTAAAAAGACATTCAATAAAAAAAAGTTTCGAAAATATTTTAAATTGAAATTACTAAGGCTATCTATATCTTCTTAATATCAATTATGATTGTACTCGGATAACCAGTTTTTCGAGAAAGTCGAAGAAAAAAACCGGTCCTAATGGGAGGTACCATTTTTAGCCCACCGTTTTATTATTTTTTACTGAAATATAATGCGTACATACAGTAGTATACTAAATTTGTTGATACAAATTCTTGGAGCCGTTTTTGAGAAAAATAAGCTTTTGCATAAGAGTATTATGACAAGTACGGTTAATTTTTGAGCTAAAAAAAGTAAAAAACTCCTCTGTAGAATGTCAAAATAACCTTAAATTATAAATTTGAAGACGATTGGCCCAATCGTTTAGGCTACAGTCCAAAATACATCCTTATAGACAGACAGACAGACAGACCGACAGACAGACAGACAGACGGACAGAATTTTGCCAGTAACTCAAATATGTTCTCTATCATCGTAATGTAATGTTTTTTAATATAATTAACGCGCGCAACAGGCACTTTTTGTTTCCATTTTAATGTAGAACGCACTGTTAGGGGCATAAGGAAGATAGGGAGGGGAAAGATAGGACGTGTCGATTAACATTGGTTTTGAATGCTTGCAGATCAAAATAGCAAGGCAATATTTCGCCGGGTAAACTATTCCAAATTCGTGTTGTTCGGCACGATATGTACGAAATTGGGCTCAAGGGTGAACTGATGAGCACTCCTTGCGGGTCCTTGCTTTTAAGGGTAGGAATGCAGCTGGCTACTTCGAATGAAAATTTTTTATACAAGAAACGATAAAATAAGGAAAAACATGAAACATTGCGCCGGTGTTCGAGAGGGGCAATTGTTTCAGCGGCAGTTCTATTTCCTATCAATCTTAACCCTCGATTTTGTATTCTATCAAGCAGGTGAAGCGATGTTTGTGAAGCACCTGCCAAGAGGTGGCAGTTATACTCGAGTTTAGGGCGTATAAAAGCTTTATAAATTGTAGCCAGATCAGAAGGAGAAAAATACTTTTTACACCGATCAGAAAACCTAAGCACTTAGCAGCATTCTTAGCGATCTCAAATATATGGTCGTTCCAACGGAGGTCGATTCCTATTACCCCATTTGACAATGCTGTATAAATCAGAGTTTAATGAGCTTGACATACGGTACCGTTGCAATTGTACGTCCGAAGGCGAAGGACGTGAATTATCGAACGAATATGAAAAGCTAAGGGTCGTCAGTTAAGTGGATTAGAAGTAACAGACAGAAAATCTTTTATAAAAAATGAGTAAAAGAGTCGGAGACAGAACAGAGCCCTGGGGCACACCAGAATTTATTTTGTGGGAATCAGACTTAAATCCGTCCAATACAATTTGTATTGAACGGTCCAGAAGATAGCTTCTAATCCAACGAACAAGAGTAACATCGATCCCAAAAGCACGCATTTTCGATAAGAGAGCTACATGCCAAACTCTATCAAATGCCTTGGAGATATCAAGAGCAATAATCTTACTTTCACCAAAGCAATGTAAAGATTTGTTCCACTGTTCGGTGAGATATGCCATCAGATCACCAGTGGAACGGTTGCTGCGGAAGCCATACTGACGGTCATGGAGAAGCTTTCGATCTTCGAGATATTCCTTAAGCTGACGGTTAATCAGTGTTTCCATGACCTTAGAAAGAAGGGATGTTAGTATTATGGGTCGGTAGGAGGAGGTGGAGGATGGGTCACCTTTATTAGGGACAGGCTGGAAAAATGCTGTTTTCCATCTTCTAGGAAAGATTCCAGAAGAGTAGGAGCGATGAAAAAGTTTACGCAGTGGATAAATATCGATTGACTTTATAAAGAAAGTAAGGAACTAATAATTTTTTTTAATTTAAATTTTTTTGACCCTGGCTCGTTCTAATATTTTTTGTGTTTCTCTCTAATTTTGGTTGCCTCATTTATCATTTGTGATTCATTTGTGATTGGTGGAGGGATACATATTATTGGTAGGGTGGTTGCAGTGAGTAGTATTTTTTTGTGGGTCTGTGGAACATTTTTTTCAAAAAAGGATGGCGTTTGGTATCACACAAAAAAAAAACAAAAACCTAAGGTATGGTGCCAATTGAAGGTTGTTTCTTTTGTGAAGTTTTTTTGGGTTCATTTCGTTTACTATGCAAACAAATATTTTGGCTTAAAATTAGGAAATAAAATCATTATTCGAATGTTCAGTATGAGCGATAAATGAAGGTATATAGGTTGATCGGGATAAGAGAAAGAAACTAGTAGTAGTCGTCAGTGTAAACGGTAAAAGTGGTCAGTAGAAATAGTGTTTATTCGTGCTGAAACATCATGTAAGTTGATTTAAATAGTTTTATATATTGATAAAGACATAAGGTAAGCAGTTTTTCCAAAATTTAGTCTGAAATTTGTTTAATTTCCTTATTGTTGTGAACTGTTTGGTTAGGAGAAACCACATTTCGAGTTTTCTTTCCCGAAAACTACTGTTCATCAGGCAACTAGTTGAAATACATTTTTTTTATCATTTTAGGAGTAATTATTGACATAAACTGTATTATCTTTCATATTTTATATACAAAATTGCATAATGATTACCCTATTTGGGTAAAGGAATCAACGACTTTCTTTGGATCCTTTGTCCAAAAATTCTCATATTGCTTCTCAATCATATAATTTATCTGACAGATTCATACCTATTATAAGGTAAGTTAAAACGGAAGGCTCCATCAAAAATACGATGCTTTGAGGGCAAAAAGATCCAATGTTATGAGATTAAGAAAAGCTAACAGAGAATTTGGGGTGCCAGTTACAACCCTTCACGATAGAATTAAAAGCAAAGTTTTAGATTTAACTCACAAAAAAAGGTCTAGCAACTGTACTAACAGATAGCGAAGAAGAAAGGTTGTGAAGTGGCTCCTTAATATAGCAAAATGCGGTTTCTCACAGAAATCCAATAAACTTTTGGAGGTAGTTCAAAAAATCATTAAAGACTTTAAAAGGAAAACCACTTTCAAGCTGGGAAGACCAGGAAGAAAGTGGTATAATAGATTCCTAAAACGGCACAAAGAGCTTTCATTGAGAGTTTGAGAGACCGTCAGCAAAGCAAGAGTAATTGTAACTGAGGAATCGATTCGAATCGATTCTGTTGGATCCAAGCAAAATTTTTAACGGCGATGAAACATCCTTTAGCTTAGCTCTAAAGACTGGAGCGGTGATTGTTAAAAACCCGGTTTAACATTATTATTTATTTAGTTAATTTTATAAGATTAAAATTTCAAGTTTTGTGAATTATTGTATTGTTTTTAAATTTTAGTTAAGCTAAAAAATGTAAGTTGTTTTGTCATGAAGTTCCTTCTCGTATTTATTTATGTTTTTAATTTTATTTTTTAACAGTAAAATATTTAATATATTTTTGCCTGAGAAATTAATTATTATTTATTTAATTTAATGAAATTTAATTTAGATTTAAATTAAAAGTTATGTAATTTTATTTATATTTTTTCATTTACCTGTATATTTATATTTTTAAATAAAATTTTTGTTATTGTATTTTTTTTTATTATTATTTATTTTGATGCTTATAGATTGTATGAACATAAAACTGGTTTGATTTATATAAGCCGGGATATTAAATTTATTAAGAGTCTATCAAAAATATCTCCAACAGATTCCGATTACATCCTTATAGAAACAGCGAGAGCAGATGAGGCTGACCATAATCCAAATAAATTATTTAAAAATGAAGATTACGAAGTAAACGGAGACGAATTTGAAGATGCTCTGGGGCAAGACGAAAGATGTTGCTGTCGCACAAAAAGGCGTTGATTATGTTATTCCACAAGATGCTGTTGTTGATGAACGTGAAGCTAATGGTGCCAAAAATTTAGTTATTCTTACGATGACGAAATTGGTGGAGGTTATGAAGATATCGAAGAATGCGGAGAAGAAGATTCATAGACAAGTTCCGGTGTAAATAAAAATGTGTCCATTGGAAACCAGGTTGGTCCTAGCAAATTAAGAAGTGGCAAAATCTAAATCTCTAAATCTCTAGAAAATATAATAAGAAAAAAATAAAAGCCTTGGCAGAGATCTAATTCTTTAAATTTTATGATAAATGCTGATGAAAATTTTGAATATACTTAAAAACAGTTAAGGAAGCACTTCGAGGTAGAGACTCGCAATCATGGCAAAATGCAATGCAAGCAGAATATCGTTCATTATTGGAAAATAAAACTTGGATTCTCAAAAACTTGTCTGTCGATCGTAAGGCTATAAAATCTAAATCAGTTTTTACAATTAAAAAGAACAAAATAGGTAAGATGAAGCGCTATAAAGTCAGACTTGCAGCGAAAGGCTGTACTCAAAAATATGGGTAAGATTTTACTGAGAACTTCTCTCCAGTGACTAGATATTCAACAATAAGGCTTGTAGTTTCCTTGGCTGTTAAGTTCGAATTGCTTTAATACCAAATTGATGTAACTTCCGCATTTTTTGTTTAATTATTTGTGCGCGCACCGCGACGTCCAGCCTCTACGAGCTTAAGATCGACGTTTTGATCTGCTAACATTCAAAACCAATGTTAATCGGCACCTCCTATCTCTCCCCTCCATATCTTCCTAATGCCCATTCAGTGTGTTCTACATTAAAAGGGAAACATATAATACTTTATCAAGTCGAAGGAAATTTTTTAACATTTTGATCACTTATGTTGATGATATTATCCCCGCATTCAAAGATGAAGTAGAGAAACTATTTCCTTGATATGGAATTCGAGAGAAAAGGCGATAAAGGTGCGATTAAACTGGCTCAAAAAAAAAATTATCACAGAAGTTTTCACTGGTTTTCGAATGCTAGATTGTAAACCAGTTCGCACACCGTTGAATCCAGGAGCAAAACTGGAAACACGTAGAAATTGTCCAAACTCTGCGAAGTTTCAATACAAAGACTTATCAATAGCTAAAAGGATCGTTGAACTTTATAAGTCCAACAACATGACCTGATATAAATTATTAAAACATGAACTTGTTTTTATTAAAAAAAATATTTATTATTTCAATTTTTTCGAACTTAATAATTCAGGTGAATACTTAGAACTAACTGAACTCTAAACAATTGAATTAAATGTTACCTCTGTTTTTCTACTAAAAAATGCAAGATTGCATTTCCCATGAAGTTGCTCGCTGCATGCGCGTGTATCTCGGATGTCCGTCGTGAGAAACTGTGAAGTTGATCTAATTTCAAATAACGTGAGAAGATTCACAGATATTTAATCCTGGAATGTTGCTGTTGTTAACTTATATCACACTCTGTTATATAACTATCACAGTTCAATATGAATCCAATTAAAGAACATTTAACATCTGCAAAGCATTTGCTTAGATATTTAAACAAAACAAAATATTTGAAAATTATTTTCATAAAGTCATCTATTGAGTTGGTTTGGTACGCTGATACCGATTTGGGTGGAGACTCAAGTGATAGACGACCATTTACGGGCTCCGTTTTCCTTCTTACTGGATGTGCGGTTTCATGAGAATCCAAAAAACGCACTGTGGCACTCAGCAGCAATGAAGCCGAATACATGGATCTCTCGTCTGCATCAAAAGAGCTTCTATACTTGCGCCACCTTGTTGACGATATTGGATTTGGAGACGTTGCGTCAAACCCTATTGCCTTGTTTGGAAACAACTTAAGTGAACAGCAGTTAGTCCATAATCCAGTTTACCATGCAGTAAGTAAACTTATAGATATCGAACTGCATTTTATAAGACACATCTACGAAAAAAGGTTTTATCAATTTAAAGTATATATATCAACAAATAATATATGATTACCGATGTTTTAACTAAAAACTTAAGTAAGGTCAAACGTTTGTATTTGGTAAAAAAGCTTGGATTTAGTATGTAAATTTAATTTGAGGAGGAATATTGAAAATCTATGATATCTACAAATTTATTAATACTAAATCGATACTATGCAACTATATATGTAATGACAACACCTACAACGCATATCTTTTGTACAGATATGGAAAACCTTTGTACACCAACACACAAATACAACAAGTAAAAATCTTGAAATCATTCCTGAAATATACGCTGAACTATTTAACTCGTTGTCTTTTATTTCGCTTTGCTTTATTCCTCTTTGTTCCAGAACGTTACGAACACGAATAAGGTATACAAATCAAATGTTCGTTATTCTAAAAAAAGTCCAAAATTGTTCGACAAAATATTCTACTTATTAGTCCTGGAGGCGGCCGTAACAACATCTATCTCATCGAGTCAATAGAACATTTTGCCATTGGTCGAACAGACTTTTTATTGTCCTTTTGGCGGTAAAATGGCCTCTTCCGGTTGACTTGCCTAATCGGCTCAACGAACAAATGGGACATCAAATGAAAGCTTAGGCCATCTACAAACAACTTAACATTGGCCAAATATCCGACCGTTTTTCAATATTAATTTGTCTAAAAAAAATTCGATATTGACTTAAGAAAATTTGGAGAAATGTACAGTATTTCTTTTCTTTTTTTTTTTTTTTGAAAAAAGTGGTCAAGTAACATGGGTTAAGTTTATCTGACCAGCAGATTCTTAATCATCTCATTAAATTTTACTTGCGATTAAGATACTTAAATGCGAGTTATGGATTCGTGCAAAAAAAAATCTAACAATCAAACATGACATTCCGTCCGTCTGTCTGTCTGTTCGCGCCTCTACAGCCCAAATGGATGGGCTGATTTGGTTCAAACTTGGTATTTAGTATTTATTAGGTAGTATCTCTGGGAGTGTTTTTCATTTTTGCTCTAGGTCGAAAAATAACGGTACCTGCCATACAATTTTTAACAAAAAGTTGAATTTTCTCGAAAACGGCTCTAACGATTTTGATAAAACTTTCAGGGTGCTAATTTTTTACAAGAATACATCTTAAAATAAATTTTTCAAATTTTGTTCTATAACGGTAACTCTCATATAACCGGTTTTTTCAAATGCGGTTTTATCGTAAACTATTATCCGGATTTCAATAAAATTTTGCACACAGGAAGTCATTTATAATTTAATTAATATCGCATTTCAAAATTTTGAAAAATTAAAAAAAAAAATTTGGTTTTCGAAATATTTGGAAAATGGGTGGATTGAATTTTTTAAATAATTTTCCCAGATGAAAACTCCCGATTGCCTTTATAATGAGATACTAGGAAAAAAATTAAAATATTTTTTCAAAAAGTTTTTCAAAAAGAACGACTTTTTGAAAAAATAGGTCGAACGATTTTTTATTTTTTTTTCTTTGATAGACATTTAGTTTTTCAAATTTTATTGCATACTTAGTTTTTTCCAAGAAAATTCTGAAACTAATTAAAAAAAATGAAAAATTTTCTAAAAATTATTTTCTTTTTATAGACTTGTAGTTTTCAATCTGGCAATACTTTTTTTGGAGTTGGTCTTTTTGACAGCTGTTTCTTGATTAATGCTCAGTTTGGTTTGCGTCACACGTTCGGTGAATGGGCCCAAAACGAAATGGCCACAGATCCCGAATTTTACAAAATTGGGCCTCGGCTGGAATTTATTCGAGCCAGCCACGGCGGCCACTTCCCCGAAGTCATTTTTAAAACATAATGCAAACCCTTATCATTATAATAAAGCTAGATTCTTGGCCATAAAATTAAACTATATGCGTTTTATTTCTTCTTGAAAACCACACGTCTAAAAAACACCCTTTATATATATACATATGCAGCCACTAAGCAATTATCTAGCATAAGAACTAGTTCATGCGACCCAGTCGTGCATTTTATTTAAATTTTATTCGACGATGTGACCGCACATATGAGCAAGTACGTGCGATCCAGTCGTGCCATTTATTTCATTAACTTGATCCTAATGAGGAAAACCAGTACCAACAATGATACAGCAAGTGGCCATTTTACCGCTAAATGGACTAGAAAAAGTTTGCCCGACCAGCGGTTTGTACATTTTATGTAATTTGCCATTTATTTACGCAACATTTTCCATTTCTACGACCGCCTCCCCTACTATATGTACAAATATGTATATGTCATGAAAACAGTTTTCGATTACATACAAAACTCTTTTTTATTTTATTCTTTAGTATTTCTATTTGATTATAATATTCTTTTTTAAACATTCGACTTAATCAAACTTCAAAACTTCCCCCTACATACAAAAATAAAAGGTTTCCTTGGAATTTCCTTAGGTTCCCCTAGGAATCAAACTTTAAAAAAAACTTTTCAGTATCTACATAAATCTTTTCCTTAGCTGCACTATTATTCGAATGTCAAGTGACTTACCCTATTCAATTTGTCACTAACATAACCAACATTTGAAATTCAAAACCAATTGTTCCTCAAATGTGAATGTATTTAACCTATTTCAGGATTATTATTTCCAAGGAAAATACACAACAACAATAATAATCAAAGAAAAACTCATTTAATTTCAAATGCTTTTACAATAATAATAATAATAGACGTTTGTCCTTTATTGACTGAACCCGGTGGAATAATTTTGCTGACCTTTGTTTATTTAGTTTTTGTTATAAATATATACCTCTTTGTAGGTAACCTCCTAGCCCTCAATTCTATAAGCTGATAATCAAAGGCAATTTTATTGTACTTTCACAACAAAGGTTTTATAAAATTAATTCTGAAGTCTAACGAAAAATCTTATGACTTATCAAAGAAAATAAATAAAAACAGATTAGATTTTAAAGTAAACAGAACTGGATGAAATACGAACATATTTACAGTTTCTTTGTACATTAATCTGGGATGCATTGTGAGGAATAAAAAGTTAATATTTCATTTATTTGACGTTAATACGTTATTTGATCCAAACAAAATTGAAATCAGTTCTCTGTAGAATGTCAAAAAGTCTTTTGATCTTAATTGGAAGACGTAAAGGTTGTCGTTCGTTTGCAGGGTTCGTCATGAGTGAATCTGTCCGTATCCGAAGCTTGTGGTTGCCTTGCAACTAGTTGTTTTTTCCATGGCCGGGAAATTCCCTTGGCGGCACAACCCATAACCTGATGGACCAGGTCATTATAATGTCTCCAAGGACGAAGATCCAGAGAAACCGCACCTTATAAACCTGAGCTCCGAAAACGTCGTAGTAGTCCATATATAGTGTTCACTAAGTAGTTCAACCTGACTGGAACTGTTGACACCACCGCTGATTCCATCTAGAGAATTCTTCCGTGGCCGCCTGGATGCCAAAATGCCATCAGGGAAGCCCCCTCTGAAGTGCTGGGTTTTACACGGGTACCACAACGAAACCCCTGGTTTGATGATGTACACGCAGCTAAACAAGAAGCATACAAGACGTCGCGTCGGCGCTGCAAGGAAGGACCAGAACTGCCCGTGCACTCTACGAACAGAACAGGAAAGAGGAACACCGGCTTCTCTGAAATAAATAAATTGCACGACTGAATCGCACGTATTTGCTCATATGTGCTGTCACATCGTCCAATAAAATTTAAATAAAACGCACGACTGGGTCGCATGAACTAGTTCTTATGATAGATAATTGCTTAGTGGCTGCATATGTATATATGGTTGTTTTTTTAGACGTGTGGTTTTCAAGAAGAAATAAAACGCATATAGTTTAATTTTAATATTATAATGATAAGGCCCAATTTTCCTAATTTTGTGAAATTCGGGATCTGTGGCCATTTCGTGTTGGGCCCATTCACTGAACGTGTGACGCGCTTGATGGGCAAACCGAAGTTGGATTTTGTAAGCCTGCAAACCAAGATCCTTCCGCGCGCAATGGCGGATGGACTCATTTGGGTCTTCTTCGATACTCTGCTCCACCGAAACGAACCATTATTTTGGTAATAAATTTGCACAATTTGCAAACTTTGTTCATGAGTAAGTCTATTCATTATGAAATCGCCAAACCAAACTGAGCATAATTCAAGAGACAGCTGTCAAAAAGACCAACTCCAAAAAAAGTATTGCCAGATTGAAAACCACAAGTCTATTAAGAGAAAAAAAATATTTTTTTATAGACAATTCTTTTAATTTTATTAATTAGTTTCAGAGTTTTCTTGGAAAAACTAAGTATGCAATAAAATGTCTATCGCAGAAAAAAAAATTGAAAATCGTACGACCAGTTTTTTTTTAAAAGTAGTTCTTTTTGTAAAACTTTTTGAAAAAATATTTAAATTTTTTTCTAGTATGTCATTATAAGACAATTGGTAGTTTTCATCTGGGAAAATTATTTAAAATAAAAGGCATGACTGGGTCGCACGTACTTGCTCCCGTGTGCTAATCCTTTTTAGGTACAGGCGTCTTTTTGACGTGCAACTTTCTTAGAATCGTAGTGGTTTGAAGCTCGAACGAACATGCGTCACGATAAAGGGATAAACACATAAATATATAGGATTGTTAGCTTTTGCAGTTTTTTAGTGTATTATCTTTCCACTTGTTGATTACTGTTTATAATATAATTTGCTAATAGAAAGATATAAAGGACTTTTTTCAGTTTATTTTTCATTTTGGTATGGAAAAATTTGAACAACCGGCATAAAGATTCGTAGGAATCAGCAGTATGGCAATAATGCTAGGTAAAGGGACCTATATAGGTCCCAATAACAATAATTTACTTTTTGAAATCAAATTAATTAAATTAGATTAATTATGTTTGATGGATCGATAAACGTAGGTAGGTGGGGGTAGGTATTAATGGAATTTATTAAGGATATTAGGTACCTATAATAAGGTTGGAAGGAAGATAGGTACTAACATTAAGATATACGTTCCAACTACTGTTAAGCGAGTAGGTATAGAAACAATATTAAAAGTTAACACAGTGGTTTTGTTTATTTACAGGCAGGTGTAAACTTTTGTTTTCTCGATTGAAATGTTTGCATTCAGTAGTAATCGAATAGTTTTTTTATTTGTTAGTTGTTTTTGTGTGTTTATCATAGGCTCCTTATTTATTCTGTGTGTTTTTATGATGATGAAATGCTTTAAAATAAGTAAGTAAGTATGTAGGTCGTCACCTTCTTTTGTTTGACTAATGGCTAGGGCTTAGCCGAGCAATATGAAATAAAATTTTGGGGAACAATTTTTATGAAATCAAAAAAAAAACTACTCATAACGTTTTTTGGAAAAAAATGTTGTAAGCCATCTTATTTCTTTTGCTGTTTTCTATTTTATGAATTTTTCATTTCAAAATCGTTCGACCAGTTTTTTCAAAATATATATAGTTTATACTAAGAGAAAAATTAAAAAAAAAAATCTATAGATCCGTTTTCAAAATATTCAAAAAACAAAATATTTTTTTTTTAAAAATTATTAAAAATTAAGTAAAAATAAATGTTTTTGTGAATTTTAATAAACAATATTATTCAAATCAGAAAACACTACATATTTTGAAAATTTCATCAAAATCCGTCAATTAGTTAACGAGAAAGTCTGATTTAAAAAAACCGGTCATATGGGTGGTACCATTATAAAACTTTTTCTGAAAAAATCCAATAAAACTAAGAGATAGATTTTGCATAGAAAACATAATTCTGAAAGTTTTATCAAAATCGTATGAGCCGTTTTCGAGAAAAAATAAGTTTTGCATTAAAAGTTATATTGCAGGTACCGTTAGTTTTGGAGCTAGAATGCCAATTCCAAAAACGGTAAAGTAGAGCACTCTAAAAATACTATATACCAAGTTTGAATCAAATCGGCCCAACCGTTTAGGCTGTAGATATCGATATGGACAGACAGACATACAGACAGACAGACAGACAGACAGACAGACGGACGGAATTTCCGGACCCACTTTTTTTACTTCTCTATCATCGTAATGTCATGTTTGATTGTTAGAATTTTTATAAATCGCAAGTAAAAATTCAATCCACCCATTTTCAAAATATTTCGAAAACCAATTTTTTTTTAATTTTTCAAAATTTTGAAATGCGATATTAATTAAATTATAAATGACTTCCTGTGTGCAAAATTTTGTTGAAATCGGGATAATAGTTTACGATAAAATCCGCATTTGAAAAAACCGGTCATATGAGAGGTACCGTTATAGAACAAATTTTGAAAAAAATATTGTAATTGAAAGATGTATTATTGTACAAAATTAGCACCCTAAAAGTTTTATCAAAATCGTTAGAGCCGTTTTCGAGAAAAATAAGTTTTACCTTAACGGTCATAAGGTAGGTACCTATATTTTTTAATTTCTCCTCTAAGAAATGCCAAACGAATCACACACACCAAACTTGAAGATAATCGCTTAAGCAGTTTAGGCTGCAGTTCTTAATATATACTGACAGACAGGCAGACAGACCACTAACTTTTTAAGACACCTTTATGATGTAATTTCATGTTTGATTGTTATCTCAATTTTTTTTTGTATTCACGAATCCTTAAATTACCTTATAATCGCAAGTGAAAAGGGATCAAGAGAAGCGCGCAATAGGAAATGGAGAGCTATTATTGCAGGAATAAAGTTTAAAAGTTTTACCAAAACGTAAAAAGAAACTGTCATAGCTACAGAGCTCGAACTTAAGCTTGCCAAGACGATTAAGGGAACATCATAGTGGAATTGCAGTCGATGCTGAGAATAAGGAAAAAACTATTTCTACATACTGTATAATGGCGATGACGAAGCGAAATCCGCTGTCAGGCAGAATGGTCCATTATCTGGGCGAAGAAGACCAAGAATTCCGCCCACCACATTTGTATGAAGTAAAGCTAGCTATATCTAAGCTTGAGAGCAACAAAGCCCCTGGAGCCGATAGCCTAACTGCCGAACTCTTCAAAGCTGCAGGCGATGAATTGGTTATAAGTATGCAACAACTCATAAGCAAGATATGGTTAGAAGAAAGCATGCCCGATGAATGGAATCTCATCCTTAAAAAAGGAGACCCTCTGAACTGCACCAACTATAGGGATATCAGTCTTCTCAACAGTATTGTGTGAACACCTAAAGCCATTTATTTGTCAACAACCTGATTGGTCCATATCAGTTCGGTTTTAGGTCAAGAAAGTCCACTATCGACCAAATATTCCTATTACGGCAGATCTTGGAAAAAATCCAAGAACTGCAAGTCGATACCCACCATCGTATCACAGATTTTATAAAGACGAGTTATATAGAGCAATGTGCAGTTTTAACATCCCTGCCAAACTCGTCCGCCTGTGTAAAATGACGATGGAAAACGCACGCTGTACCGGCAAGGTAAGTACAGACCTAACCAACACCTTTGAAGTCAAGAAAGGACTAGACTAGGCAATGGGCTGTCATGTGACTTGTTTAACATCATAATTGAAAGAATAGTGCAGAACTCTCACGCCAACACCAGAGGCACGATCTATCGAAAATCCGATATTGACATAATCGGAAGAACAGATCGTGATGTCATTAGCGCTTTTGTGAGTATTGAGACGGAAGCGACGAAGATGGGTTTAGCAGTCCATGAGGGCAAAACCAAGTAACGGGTCCGCCAAATAACTTCTTTTTTTTTTTTGAAAATGCTATAAAAAAACTTCTGAATATTTTCTCAAATTTCTTTTTTTATTTGAAAGTAGAATACTTCCGGTTAATAATGAAAAATAATATCATTCAAATGGCTGCCTCGGCTGGCCATGCAGTAGCCTACACGATCGGTCCAATTTTTAAGCACATTATCGATTGTGTGCAGCTGTATTTCATTAATGGCTTTACGAATATTGTCCTTTAAAGCGTCAATTGTCTCTGGCTTATCGGCGTAACACTTATCTCTTACGGCACCCCACAAATAATAGTCCAACGGTGTCAAATCGCAGCTCCGAGATGGCCAAACGACATCAGCTCTGCGGCTGATAATGCGATTTTCAAAAACAGGGCGCAAAACATCGAGTGTAGCTTCGGCTGTGTGGCACGTAGCGCTGTCCTGTTGAAACCAAATGTTGCCAATATCCTTACCTCAATTTTTGTGAACAAAAATTCGTTCAATATGGCCCGATAACGGTCGCCATTGACTGTAACGGCCACTCTTTGCTCATTTTTGAAGAAAAATGGCCCAAGTGACTCGTTTTAGGTGTATCGGCTTTTCAATGTATGCGTGCGGGTTTTCTGTGCCCCAAATGCGACAAATTTGCTTGTTTACATACCCGTCAAGTTTCATCTGAAAAGCTGATTTTTTTGCCAAAATTGGCATCTTCTCTAAGTCGATCGCAGGCCCACTCAGCGAAGCGAAAACGCAATGGATGGTCAGTTGGCTTCAACTCCTGAACCAATTGGACTTTGTATGGCGTCATACCAAGGTCTTTATGCAAAATTCGTCTCAATGATGTCTCCGAAATGTTCAATTGTTGAGAACGACGGTGAATTGATGTTGATGGCGCTTCACGCACACTTTCTGCCACAGCAGCAATATTCTCGGGTGTACGCACTGTTTTTGGCTTCTCACGCTTTGGTTTATCGATGAGGATGCCAGTTTCTTTCACTTTTTTCACAAGATAACGAACATACGGAGCCGACGGTGCTTCTCTTCTTTCAAAATCCGTACGCAATTTTCGCACACATTCTGCAACATTACCATGATCTTGTAATGTAATGTCGCAATATTTCCCAGCGTTGTTCAAGCATATGCACAACCATATTCGTTCAGCGGAAGGATAAAACTAATTATTTGTCAGATCAGACATGAAAAAAGCGTTAGATGGCGGACCCTTTATATGCTGTCATCAAGAAGAGACACCCAACATCGACGACAAAACATTACGATAGACAGCTATAACTTTGAGGTAGTTAGGGACTTTGGTCAGATGGCTGGGTCATAACGAGCGGATGGACATTAATGCTTCGGTCCGGAAAATCTTCAATTCCACTTCAGAGGGACGGCGCAGTAGAGGAAGACCGAGACTCAGGTGACGCACACAAGTGGAAGAGGACCTCAACCGACTCCAAGTGTGAAATTGGAGGCATCTAGCTAGGGACCGAGCTGGCTGGAGAAGTTTGTTGGTTAAGGCCCAGGTCTCACTCAGACTGTAGCGTCACTGAAAGTAAGGAAGGCAAAGTTGTCGCTCAAAGCGCATCCGTACAAAGTAACAGACAGTCAAACTTCCTTTATCTACATTTATATCCTTATAAATTGTCTTTCATTAAGCATTTCATATCACATCCGAAATGTCCAATTTTCCATTTTTCTAGTGCATAAGTAAAGCTGAATTTAACCGATGACATGGGTTATGTTTTATTTATTTATTTATTTAATTAGCGATATACATTATTTCTTTTACAAATGGTAAGAACATGCTATTTTTAGAGATTTAGGATAAACATTTTAATTTTCAACTATAAATTTAAACATTTAAAAATAAAAAGTTGTATAATGAATATTAATATTAATTATTCAAGGGAAAGCTACAAGTAAAAACCCTTATTCAACTTTTAAAAACTAATATTGCAAAACTCCAACGTTAAGTTTATGACTAGAGCTGAAAAAGAAAAAACAAAAACTGTCAAAAGGATTTACTAGAGACAAAACAAAAACAAATCCACTTGACAAATTGCTTCATCCCAAATTCACAGCTTCTAACAAAATCATATAGTATGGTATGTATATTGTATATAAATTTATGGTGGAGATAAACTTTTAATTAGTTCATTTTCAGAGAAAGAAAAACTGTTAAGTTTTTAATAAGCGAGTTTAAAAGATTGACATTGCTTTGTGCATGAAGCCTGTTAGTTGCATAGCAACATGGTAAATCAAGCATTATTTTAAGAATTTTATTTTGACATATTTGGAGCTTAAGTTTGTGATTTTTGGCGTACACAAAACGTATAAAAGAACATAGAATTATTTTGTATTGATTTATCTTGTCAATGATATATGTTTTCAAAAATTTAATTTTTTGTCTATCATAACTCCAAGTTATCGGCAGACCAGTCTATGTTCACATAGCCCATTCGAAGTTGTACATTGTTTGGGAGAAAACAAGATTTTCGACGCCTTGTAAGCCAAAAAGTTTGTGTTTTCAAAGGGTTTACAATAATCTTCCATTTAAAAAAGTATTTTTCTATTGAAGAAAGACTCATTTACAACGTATGACAGACGGCCAGGAAATAAGTGCCCGACGACGTGTCATCAGCAAACATTGCAGTAGTTACATTGCTTCCAAAATTTGGTAAATCGGAGACAAAAATATTGAAGAGGATGGGCCCAAGTACTGTACCTTGAGGAATCCCATATAGAATATTATGGACAGTAGACGTATCACTTTGCACTATAACTAAAAATTTTCTCCCACTTAAAAAACATTGAATAAATTTTAATGTCGTCATAGGAAAGTTAAATTGAACAATGTTGTGGATTAATGCGTCGTGCCAGACCGATGCTATGGAATCTTCGGAATATAAATTGATAGTCAGGCAAATTTTTTTCCTCAATTGCTTATAGACTTATAGTTGCTAGCATCGTCCTTTAGATTACCAGGTTTTGCAATTAATATTACCATGGCAGTTTTCCAGCAATCTAAAAAGTAGTTTAATTTAAGGCAAAAAAAACTTGAAGCTAATAAGTTTGCTTTATCTTTTGCCCTTATTAAAAGTTCGTTTTGTGTTTTGAGAGGTGGAATGCTCGAACCTATTTTTTTTTTAACTTTGGAAACTTTCCAAAAGGGTTTACTTGATTTCTCGAAGGAAGATAAAAGATTATTCCAACGTGAGTTTCTGTATTTATCAATTTCATTTGCTATTAATTTATTCAAAAGTTTCGTACTGCTAAGGAGTGCTGAAATGTTCACAAATGTGATTCTTCTAGGGATGCGTGCTTTTATTCCTAATAGAGTAAAAAGCATCAAGCCTAAAGAAAAGTCTTGCTTTAATTCTGAGAGTAAAGAGTCTACAAAGCCAACCCTACAGAGGAAAATCGGAAAAAGCACAAACAAGCAAGGAACTCATGCAACTCCGTTATTGAAAGAACAAAATTTTTGCCTGACTAAGAATTACGGCAAAAAATTCTGCAGTGTCTCAAAGGCAGTATTGTTGGTCATTCGTAAAAAATATAAAAAACTCCTCGACATCTTCGGTTCCAAAGCTCATCGACAGTAACAAACCAATTGTTTACTCTTCAGAGAAGGCAAACTTGCTCGCCCCCCTTTCGCAACGTTGCTCCTCCTGTACTTGAGAATGTAAATTTTTCCATGGGACAGATTTCTTTCCGCACACGTACAATAGCAAGAGTTCTCAAAGATCTCGATATACACAAATCCGCTGGCTCGGAAGGTATACCCCCGATTCTTCTGAAGATGTGTTGTTCCACACTGGCAAAGCCACTGCGTAAGCTTTTCCATCGCTCCTACTCTTCTGGAATCTTTCCTAGAAGATGGAAAACAGCATTTGTCCAGCTTGTCCCGAAGAAAAATGACCCATCCTCCCCTTCCTCCTACCGACTGCACTGACATCCCTTCTTTCTAAGGTCATGGAAACACTGATTAACCGTCAGCTTAAGGAATATCTCGAAGATCGAAAGCTTATCCATGACCGTCAGTATGGCTTCCGCAGCAACCGTTCCACTGGCATATCTCACCGAATAGTTGAACAATTCTTTACATCGCTTTGGTGAAAGTAAGATTATTGCTCTTGATATTTCCAAGGCATTTGATAGAGTTTGGCATGAAGCTCTCTTATGGAAAATGCGTGCTTTTGGTTTGATAATACTCTTGTTCGTTGGATTAGAAGCTATCTTCTGGACCGTTCAATACAAGTTGTATTGGACGGATTCAAGTCTGATTCCCACAAAATAAATGCTGGTGTGCCCCAGGGCTCTCCGACTCTTTTCCTCATTTTTATAAATGATTTTCTGTCTGTTACTTCTAATCCACTTAACTGACATACATATGTATAATTTGGAGGGTATAATAAAGAGAAATTTGGATGTGTCTCGCTGACATCATACAAAACGTTACCCCAACAATTCGCCCTGAGACAATTCCATAATCGATGGCTACAGTTTAAGTCGCCACCAAAAATGAATTTGCTCCGGATTCTAAAAATCTTTTGCAGATCCCTTTTAAAAAGAGTGATTTTGTCAAGAGTTCTATTTCCACCCGGGAAGTAGACAGAAAAAATACTCACTATGGAATCATTTTCCAAAAACACATCTATTCCTATTGACTCAATACAAATAAGTTGCAAGTTATGGTGAACCGAGTGACGGTTATGACAAAAGCAACACCTCCTCCTATTTTTTTTCTCCTGTCAAGACGATAACATTTAAAGTTCGGATGTGAAAACGATTTATTTACATTTAACCACGTTTCTGATATGATAAAATTAAAAAATTCTAATTGCTTCTAGCATTTCATAAAATATTATTATAAGTGGGTTATATAACATGTTCATTTGAGTAAATATGTATACTTAATAGCAAGATACGTTATTAAATCGAACTGATCACTTTTGGTATGACAGACTCTAGGTTTAGCTAAAACTTCACTCAAAAGAGAATTAATCTCTTCAAAGGAGAATAATCCATTGTGCTCTTTTGCTTTAGAAGATGACGTTTTGTTCTCAAGTGAAACTTGTTTGTGATGTACAGGTACAGGTGCCAATGATGATGAAGATGATGAGGGATCAGCAAGGCGATTTTAATATAAATTTAGAGTTAGCTATCGGGCACGTAGGACAGTTCTGCTGAAAGCACATACCGTTGGTGTCCATATTATTAATATCATCATTATATCAATTTACTCGCCTTTGACGGTGATAGCCTATATTATATGAATATATTTTTCTCCAAGAAATATGGAACGCAAGGATGGGAATCCTGAGTCCAGAAAACAAAGAAGATCGCCCAAAAAAAAAACGAAGTAGATTTGCAAAATATGTAGCAGATAATGAAAACAACAATTAAAGCAAAAAAGTAATTTATTTCCATCTCATTTAATACTAGCTGACCCACCCGGAGTTGCTCAGGTGTACCATCGTTTTCTGGATCATAATAACAGTGCTTCCTATCACACCCAAGTGGGTTGGTGATAATTTCCCCCAAGATGTAATCCCCAAAGGAAAATCCCCAAAGGAAAATCCCCAAATCCATAATCCCTAAAGTGAAATCCCCAGCAGCAAAATCCCCAAAGAGAGAATACACAGGGCGAAAATCTCCAAGTGAATATCCCCAAAACAATTATATTCAAGTGTGAATCACGCGCGCGATTTAATCGCATGATTCACTACTTGAACATAATAATAAGTTTTTCTAAAAAACTACATGCATAAATGAAGATACTGGGGATTTGGAGATTTCGTGGAGATTTTGTCCATTTGTCTTACGTCTCTGGGGTAATTATCAATTTGGATTAAATTTGTTTGGGGATATTATCCCGTAGGGTTTTTTTGGGGGATTCAATACGACACCCCATCCAAGTATATTTTAAATCTACCAAGTTAAACATGTTAATACAACACACATTTTTTTAAATCGGCCAAGCCGTTTAAATATAATATTGTTGAAATGAAAATTATAGAGGTTAAAGGGAAGACTACATTTTCGTAGATATATCTCCACCATAGCGCCACCTTTCGGGTCAACATTTTGCCAAATCATTCTAAAAATAAGAAGTTTTGTAAAGACCCCAACGCCATCTAAAGGGTAATTACATTAGCAACAATTACTCCTTATAACGTCAGCTATCGACTTAATAGTTCTAGCCATTTCCGAGATAAGCTGGACTGAAACAAACATTCAGAGACAAAAAGTGACTTTTTTGATTTCCAAAAATAAATCAATACAACACATTTTTTAATGAAATTTGTATCGTTTTATAAAAAACAGTTAAACGAGGTAGAAATAAGTTGCTACGTAGTAGATGCATATGATTACATATGAAGTAAATTGGCAGCCCTGATGGAATGGTGACGTCGCGACGCCAGCCCTCTTGGATCTCATGTGGATTGCTACCATCCCAAATTCGACAAATTTGTTTGTTGACGTACCCATTCATCCTGGAATGGACCTCATTCCCTGAAGATGATTTTTCGATGAAAATTTGTGCCAGTTTCCAAATGCTCCAGAGTCCATTCAGCGTTCATATGTCATTGTCTATGGTCGTTTACCTTCAACTCTTGGAGCGGAATCCTGTAAGGTGATTTTTAATATTCTTGGGACTTTTTTGTTAGCACCTATTTTTTTTTTGACATTATTTTTGTAGTATTTTGAAGAATTCAAGAAAATTTACCGTCTTTGGTCGGCCGGTGCAATTGTTTTTACGGTCAAAAAATGCAGAAAATAAAAAACAAAAATTGAAGTAAAGTAAACAAAAGGGTTAAACTCATATGGATAAGCTTAAAACAAGAATTAAATATACTTGACGCAACTATATTAATTATTTTTTACTGTTTATGTTATAATTTTTATCATTCGCCTTCACAGAAGATTTTTAAGAATTTTTCGTTTCACAAAGAAAATTTTTTCACGTATTTATTAACTTCTTCATTTATTAGCTACAGTTTGTTCAACTTATATTTCTCTTGTGCTCCAGTTGGCAGAAAATTAAATGTTCTTGGGGGTGGGGCTAGTAAGGATAAGTGGTGCGGACTTGTCAGCTTTAATGGGTACCGACCCTAACTAAATGGAAGGATACAAAAAATTAAATTTCTTAAACCGGTATGGCTTTCCATGAAATCTGCCATGATTTTCATTCGGTTTATATTCGCATGAGCTCTATAAATTAAAAAGATTCCATTTATATGAGATCTTTTATAGTTTTGATTAATGTTTACTTTAATTTTAATTATGAGTTTTGCTTAAAAAATAGCTGAACGAAACACTTTGCAGGTTAATTTTTAATCAGAACATATTTGACAACTGTCAGGCATTTTCTTTCAAAATAATTGCAAAATCGAGAACAAAAATTTGTTGCTTGGATGATCCGTTATACAGACGGAACCTTGTATAAGATCAAATTTGATATTACATTGAAAGGTATGATCTTTGACAAAAACAAATAACATTTACGTTGAAAGTAACACAGTTTAAACTTATAAAAACAATTTTAGTAAAAAATGAAGTACGCCATCACACATAAAGAAAATTAAAATTAACATCATAGCATTTATTCGGTTTTTGTGACTTTTGATTGCTTGAATAAAGTACGTTAAATTGTATTGAGTAAAAAAAATTATTTAAACGCGATTTTATTTCTTTGGGAAATGTAAAAAAGCGTGATTTTTTTTTCAAAATCGTAAAACCAGTTTTTAAATAAAACAGTTTTTTTAACAACTTTAAAAAAAATTAAAAAAAAATTCAAGAACACAAAGTTAAGCACAAAAATAACATATATTTAAAAACAAAATAAAAAAAATTTAATTACCCGTTATCAAAATATTGACTTTTCTGACTATTCTGTTAAAAATACAAAAAAAAAGTTTTAGAAAAATATATACGAAATTACTTAGGCTTTCTACATCGTCTTGAATATCAATTTTATTAGTAATCGGATCACCAGTTTTCGAGAAAGTCGAAGAAAAAAAACGGTTCTATGGGAGCTACCGTTAAATTTATTTTTTTACCAAAATATAATGCTTACCTACAGTACACTGATATGCTTTTCCATAAGGATTTCGAGTAAAAATAATTGAAAAAAATTCCTCTGTAGAATGTCAAAATAACCTTAAGTTATTAATTTGAAGACGATTGGTCCAACCGTTTAGGCTACAGTCCAAAATGCATCCGTACAGACAGACAGACAGACACACACACAGACAGACAGACAGAGAGACAGACAGACAGACAGACAGACGGACAGAATTTTGCCAGTAACTCAATTATGTTTCTCTATCATCGTAAGGTCATGTTTGATTGTTATCTCAAAATTTTAATCTGCACGAATGCATAACTTGCATTATAGAACCTATAATCGGAAGAAATGTTGGTATCCAGTTTTTTTAGAGTTTATTAAGGTACACCTAATTTTAAAATTTTATATATTTTTTTTGATAAGTTTTAAAAATATCGAATTTCAAAAACAAAAAAATTCAAAAATTAATTATAAATAGAAAAAAATTATTTTTTAAAATGTTGGTATGCAGGATTTATTAGGTCTTTTTAAATGTGATTTGATTGAAATACATTGAGTCGTTACTGAGAAAGCCGAAAATTAAATAAAACATTATATGGAAGGTACCGTTAATAGAATTTTTCCGGTAAATTTGCTTTCTATAAGAAAGTAGGCAGGTACCGTTATTTTAAGCCCTACAAATAAAATTTCAACTACCCCTCTGGGGAATGCCAAAAGAATCACATACACCAAATTTGAAGATAAATCGCTTAAGCTGTTTAGGCTATTTCTATAGCTCTAAAAAAAACACCCTCAACATTACCCTACGTTTACAACATTCTAGCTAAGCCTGTTCTGTTTCCTAGGAGTTTGTAAAATCTTTGGTAAATAATGTCGTCTTTCTCTTTTTTTAGGGCTTATCTTAATGGATAAAATTGTGGAATTTTACCTTGAAACGAATCGTCGTTATACTCTTGATATGGTCAATAGCCCACAAAGACATTCATTCAGAGCTGAAGGCATTAATTCTTGAAGACAGCTCGTTAAGGGCACTTTCATAGCCTGTCCTTTAATTCTCTTGCAGTAATTTCGGAATGCTTGCAGTTCTACATACGCTTGCTTGAGTAAAATGAGAAAAATATTGAAACCGGATAACCCTACTGTCCTTTAAGAAATTTCACCTAAAAATGGGATACTATGTAGTAAACTAACTAATTGAAGTATGCATAGAGTGTATATGAGTTCCACGTGTTCCTTTTTTATTTTTAAATAAATCGTAACCAAAGCCATTACAATCGAGTCAACATAATGAACAGTAATACATCAGAGCTCAAAACCTTGTTTATACACACAAAGTCAATGCAATTGGAGCATTGAATAAATATTTTACATAAATTTAGTTTACGTCTTTGATGTTTGCATTCAAAGCCTTGGATAAGGATTAGAAATTGGGTCAGAATCAGGAGTGGATGCAATCAAGAATTCATCAAATTAATAGTTAAGCCTTTACGATACTCTACTCACTCCATAGGTTATATTAAACAGACTGCAATGCAGGATGGCCCCTAATCCAAAGTATATTATATTGATTTTTCCTACTTTCAACGTCATATAACATTTTACGTGTTTGCTTTAAGTTTATTTTCTTACATGAAATCAATATTTTCTTTAGAGAAATTTATAAGAAAAAAAAACTCTTTTTCATTGAATTGTTTGATTTTTGATAATAGGAACTGACACCATCAAACCCCACTTAGGAAGTAATTTTGGTTCTTGGGTGCGTTGTTCACATGTTTATATCACCAAGCTAGAGAATCGGCCTTCATATGGTTGGGCTATCTTTATTTAAGTAGACCCAACGGAGCATCCGACTTACTACTTACATATATATTTTACACAGTACTCGGTTGATCCCCTAATTTTTTAGAATCTTCCCAAATTGATTTCTCTTTGTCCTGTGTTCCTGGCCAAAAAGAACAAACGACCAAAAGATAATCCTCTTATCTTCTTCCGTGTACACATTCTTCCTGTCAACGACATATGGTGATATGTTTTTGTTTGGGGGGCCAGTTTTACAACACATTCTGCTGTTTCGCCTGAGATTATCCATCTCCTAAATCTTCCATACAATACAACTTGAAGGGATGTCGAATGGTTTTCAATAAATTTTCTTTGGAATAACTGAGTATACACAAATTCTGAAATTCGTCCTTGTGTAGGGACGGTTTTTATGTAAATCAACCTATATACCTAATGCTTAATGTTTGAATGAAATACCATTAAACCGCAAGCCCTCTGTCGATATACACATTAAAAGATATTCAATCTTTTGATAATAAATCCGCATAGCATTAATTATGAAAATTGTGGTTTTTCCTAACAACATTAAGTTCACCATATCAAATCCTGTCAAAGTAATTCAATTCCAGATAAAATATTTCTTAGAATCAGATTAAAATTTACTTCAGTTGGATATGGTAAGATAGGATTTTGAGATCATTTTCAATATTACTTATATTTGGAAAGAAAGCAATGGTTTGGGAGGAGCGGGGGGGGGGGGGGGGTGAAGCTTTAATATTCTTCTAATTTTAAAAAGTGAGTTCGCATATAAAAATAACGAACAGCAACTCATTTGGAAAACTTGGTCAGGAGAGTGTTTGCCTGATGAATGGAATCTCAGTACTGTCCCTAATCGATAAACACCATCTTTTTAAGTTGCCCATGACAACAGATATAGAGGCGAGCTTAACAGAGCCTAAGCCTTATTTAAGCAACGCCTCTGCTTATATAAGCTTAAAATGGATAAAGCTATAGTCTGTTCAGTAAAAATTGTCAGTACAAGGCTTATGGGCGAGCTTTTATCAAAACAGTTTCGCCGGTGTATATTATCACGACACTGAATTGAAAAAAAACTTCTACTGAAAAAGATAAACAAACATGAATTTTGTGTATCTCTTTAAAAAAAAAAACATACACTCCACCACAACCTATTACCATCAACGTTGATGCCTGATTGAAAACTTCTACCTACACTTTCCGTGTGAATTGAAATAAATTGCACGACTGGATCATACTTATTTGCTCTTATGTGCGGTTCGAATAAAATGATTTTCTTTTAATTGTTTGAAAAAAATACGTAAAATAGTTTTTAGCGGAAAAATTTAAACGCCATTTTGTGGCTTAAACATATTTTACTTATATGTTGATTTTTTTTTGCAAAATCGTCGGAGCGATTTTTAAATAAAACGATTTTATTTTAACAACTTTTTCAAAAAAATAAAAAAAAAAATAAAATAAGAATGCAAACTAATCTAAAAAAAAATAAAAAAAATCCATCTAATCGTTTTCAAAATATTGATTTGAAAAAACAAATAAAAAAATTATTAAAAATACAAAAAAAGGTTTTTTTTTTTAAATACAATTACTACGGGAGGTACCGTTTTAAGCCCACCATCTTGGATTTTTTTTCAACAAAACATAACATAGACCTACAATAGTACACTGATATTTTTCATACAAACTCTTGGAGCCGTTTCCGAGAAAAATAAGCTTTTACTTAACGGTTATATGACAGGTACCGTTAATATTTGTGCTAACAAAAAAATTAAAAAAGTCTTGCGTAGTGTGTTCCCTTGTGCGCGCGTTAATTATAAAAAAAAAAAGCACCAGCATCGTTTTCTTAGAACAATAATACTGTCTTTTTTTTTGCAGTATGGTGCCCCTGAATATTGACTGTGTAAAGTTGGTAGCAATGGAACATCGACATCAAATTTAGGACTTTGGTCTAACGATACTGTTGACGTTGCTGTTGCTGGTCTATTCTAGCTTGAGCAATTGAAACACATAGGTTCTAAAATAATGGCGGCCGCTGTTGCTGGTTCAATGTGTTTCGTGCATAATGCATTAAAAAGAGTACAATCCCGGACAGTTAATAAAAACTATTCCGGACGTCCCCTGCATACGCAAAAAATAGTACATGATTGGGAAAATGCGGACGGGTGGCAACGCTACATCATACCAGCATACATGCATTCCTGGTATTTCTGACTGGGTGGCCAACGACACTCAGTCTCACGATCAGTAAAGTCTTCCATGGTTTAAGGTTGAAAAGTTGGAAAAGTTGTAAGAGGTGTCAAAAAGTGCTGTTGGTGATTTTACCGGGCAGAATCGCCAACAAATGGTTTGATTAAGAGTTTTTAAGGAAGATCCCGGAACGCGGAGCGTTGTTGCAATTGCACTGGCTTTTTCCAATGTAGTCCGAAGCTCTGATGCGAAAAAACTCTACCTCATGGATGGTGTGGAAATGAGTTAAACTGGCAATCAGTTATACATTATTCGAGTTATCTAAAAAAAGCGTTGGTTGTCTGTAGTCATGAGAAAACATTGATGGCAGCAACACCAACATACAGCCCGTTAACTCACATCCACAAACCGTCTCGTTAAATCCACAAACACAAACACCTATATCTACATCTACTTTCTACTTTAACAAAACTCCGCCTATATTGTATTTCTTTTTCTTTTTTATACTTTTTGAATTTGTACTGCTCTTTTTCACATTCGCCTGGTGCTTGCGATCGATTTTGGTTGAAAGAACCCCATGAGCATGAGGCCTATCAGCATGAGTCTTATCAGCATGAGTGTTATCAGCATGAGTGTTATCAGCATTAGTCTTATCAGCATGAGTCATGTTATTTCGTACGTGTAGCCTATCATCGATTTGTAAGACATTATCATCTCAAAAAAACCATACGAACGTATCCGATTGTTGAAATAATTGATTTGCGACCATTCGCTGTACAAAATTAAAGCCACAAATACCTTAAATACAGTGAGCTACGCGTAAGATACTAAAATAACTCTTAAATCTTAAAACCAAGATGAGTCCCTGTTACCACAAAAAAGATTCTATTGAAAATAAGTCTGTATGTTTGTCTGTCTGTCTGTCTGTATCGATTGCTAACAAATCTCTCCGATTTGATTCAAACTTGGTATATAGTATTTTTAGAGTACTCTACCCGACTGTTTTTCGAATTGGCATTTTTCATGAAAAATTTATAACGGTACCTCCACTACAACCGGTTTTTTTTTAAATCAGACTTTCTCCTTAACTAATTGAGGAATTTTAATGAAATTTTCAAAATATATAGTGTTTTATGATTTAAATAATATTGTTTATTAAAATTTTCAAAAACATTTTTTTTTTAATTTTAATATTTTTTTAAAAAAACTTATTTTGATTTTTGAATATTTTGAAAACGAATCTATAGATTTTTTTAAAATTGTTCTCCTAGTATAAACTATAGATTACTTTAAATTGACATATTCAAAAAAAAAAAATTAAAATATTTGTTCGAAAAGAAAACTGGTCGAACGATTTTGAAATGGAAAATTCATAAAAATACAACACAGTAAAAGAAATAAGATGGCTTACAATTTTTTTCCAAAAAAACGTTATGAATAGTTTTTTGATATCATAAAAAAATTTATTTGTTTAATATTTTCCCCCAAATTTTGTTTTATATTGCTCGGTTGAGCCCTAAGCCATTAGTGAAAACAAACTTCGTTATTATAATTATTATTTATTGTTGTTTATCTTAAAGCATTTCATGATCATAACATCATACAGCATACAGAATAAATAATAAGGACGCCTATGATAAACACATAAACACCCAAAAACAACTAACAATTAAAAAAAAAAAATACTCGATTACCTACTGAATGCAAAAATTTCAATAAATAAATAAATTTATTGGCGCGACAGCTCCTTGAGGAGCCAAGGCCTAGTGACTTATACTCTCAACCATTCCTGTGTGTGTGTTGTTACTCTGCAAGAATGGAAGGGACCTACAGTTTACCGCCGAGTCCGAACGGCTACATGAGATGCACTTTTTCAAGACAAATTTTACTCTTGGAGGTTTTGTCAGTTCCTCGCAAGAGGCAGTACCCCAGAAAAAAAGGTGGCTATGAGCTGGATTTGAACCCAGGTTCTTTCGCTTAGCAGTCCGACACACTAACCACTAAGCCACGGGGCACTACAAAAAATTTCAATAAGGAAAACAAAATTGTACACCACTGTGTTAAGTTTAAATATTGTCTATACCCACTCGCTTCACATTAGTTAGAATAGGTATCTTAATTTTAGTACCTACCTTCCTTTCAATAAATTCCATGAATACCCCCAACATGAGTTTATCGATCCACCAAACATGATTAAGCTACCTATTTTAATTAATTTTATTTCAAAAACTAAATTATTGTGAAATGTACCTTATTGCTTATATCCAGGTATACCTGGCTTGTTTTTGAAATTTTATTCGACGCCGTGACCGCACATATGAGCAAGTACGTACGATCCAGTCGTGCAATTATTTTTAATTGTCTATGTTCTTAGAAAATGCTGAAATTAATCTTTGTTTTGACATATTTTTTTAAAGAATTGTTTATCCCTGAATGCAGATATCAAAACCCTATAAACAAACTTCTTACAAATTCACATTCACGTGGAAATCTGCAAAATATCTCACAATTTAAAAAATCTCATAAATCATCGAGTCACACAAATATTATTGAAAATTCATCTTACGGAAAGTTCAAATCATCGAAAAAGGATTTAATAATGCTGATCATAATTTATGGCCCATATTTTGCTCACAATATGACAGTCTGCCTGCTTCCGTCGAGGATGTTTCGCCAAGTGAACGGTAAATGGTACGGCCCAGCACATATATCTCACATCTAGTTGAATGTTTGCTCAACTGTGAGCATAAAATTGTTGGGTGGCAAAAGACATTTTCTTTTTTCTTTTTTAATAAGGAATAAGGACTCACACATTGTGATTGGGATGTATGGGAATGGAGACTTTAAATTAAATGATTTTATTATAGCTTTAGTTGGCCGACAAATGAATTTGTTCAGAGGCTGTCTTGGTAATGCTTTAAAGTTTCTGGCACGTATTTCTTAGCACTGGCATAAGCTTTTTATTTTCCCCACTATTTTCTACCTCGTCAGCTCTTGAATTTATACTTTTTTTCAATTCCATAATAAATACAATAATGAGGGTAAAATGTTTTGACACACATACGAAGATAACACAAAAAATAATCGTAAAGAAAATTCTTTTTTCTAAACCGAAAAAAGGGTTTTTTTTTGTATGGCAAGTTTAATTTAATCACACAAAAGCATACTCCATTGTGTTGTTTGAAGATAGCTGCTGGAAAACTAGGAAAACAAACAATGGTTATTAGGAGGAATCCCTTAATGTACAGAGGGTTCATCCTTAATATAATTAGTGGTGATTTCTTCTTTTTTCTTTCTCTCCTTAATACCATTAGCCTTGTAAGGAGAACTTGTGAAATCAAATTTGTTTTCATTATTTGTTAGATTTTTGTGATGTGTGGATTGCAATTGCAATTGCAACTGCAACTAAAAAGATAAAGGAACAAAACGAGTTTGGAAACATAAGATTTTAGACATTAAACAAGTAAAGTATAAGTTCAACAACCGGGAAGCGGTTTTGGCCTCACACATCCAGATTTTCCGCCGACGACATAATCTAGTTTCGCACCCCCGAACATAACCATCCTGTCCATGTAAGCAAGGTCAGTCGCGCTGGCTTCTATAATTAAAAGAATTTTCTTTAAAAGCTTGTTTAGATTGAAAAGTTCAATCCCAAAGTATGCCATCATCATCAATCTGAAACTTGGTTTAACGCCTATTTGCATTAAAAGTCTTAAAGCTTTCTATTATTTGATTATTTCCAGAAATCAATCATGTTAAGACTTTTGCAGACTAATGCCTCTCTATTCAAGAAATGGAATAATGTAGTCCAACTCAACTCTTCTATCGGTATGGAAGCAAACGTCGATGAATGATTTTGTATATTGGCAGATGCCACTGCGAAAATAGACGGGCATGTCAGGTATTACATCCAGCATTTCTCCACGGCCACTTCTACAACATCCAGGAATACATTTATTCCTGAATTACGATCACCAGCAAAGTATTTATGCAATCGATTTTCAGTCGGAGTTATAAGCTACATTTTAAGAAATCGTGTAGAACTTTTTTAATAACGGGTGATTTTTTAAGAGCTTGAAAACTTTTTTTTTAAAAAAAACGCATAAAATTTGCAAAATCTCATCGGTTCTTTATTTGAAACGTTAGATTGGTCTATGACATTTACTTTTTGAAGATAACTTCATTTAAATGTTGCTTATTTACGTAGCCATTTAACCAGAAATGAGCCTCATCGCTGAACAAAATTTGTCGATAAAAAAGCGGATTTTCTGCCAACTTTTCTAGGGCCCATTCACTGAAAATTCGATGTTGTGGCAGATCGTTCGGCTTCAGTTCTTGCACGAGCTGTATTTTATACGGTTTTACACCAAGATCTTTGCGTAAAATCTTCCATGTGGTCGAATAACACAAACCCAATTGCTGCGAACGGCGACGAATCGACATTTCACGGTCTTCAGCAACACTCTCAGAAACAGACGCAATATTCTCTTCTGTACGCACTGTACGCATTCGTGTGGTTGGTTTAATGTCCAATAAAGTAAACTGAGTGCGAAACTTGGTCACAATCACATTAATTGTTTGCTCACTTGGTCGATTATGTAGACCATAAATCGGACGTAAAGCGCGAAACACATTTCGAACCGAACACTGATTTTGGTAATAAAATTCAATGATTTGCAAGCGTTGCTCGTTAGTAAGTCTATTCATACTGAGCATCTTTCTCTTCGACACCATGTCTGAAATCCCGCGTGATCTGTCAAATACTAATGCATGAAAATCCTAACCTCAAAAAAATCACCCTTTATAAACTTTTTGCCTAATCGAATCGACCTGTCCCGAATCTTTACTATTTTTGTAAGAGAAATCCAACCATTTTGAAGCAATCTGTACAATATTGCAGGAAATCTGTCGTTCATATTTTAAAATGAGTTATCTCTCTCCAAATTGACTGTAAAGAATACCTAACGGAACACTATACATAACCTCCAATAAGGGGTTTCATTTTGAATTGCCCACTTTTTGGGCAGCTGTCACTTTTGAAGCTATCATCTTTTGACATTTGACAAGTAAAAACTATGCCATTACTAAAATTGGAACGATACACGCTTCAGAAATGCATTGAATTTGTTAAAATTCACTACAAAAATGGTAAACATTTTGAAGAAATCACAAAACTAGAGGAGTTTTTGGTCGTCGTGAAGCACCTTCTCGACCGGCAATATTTAGTGGAAAAATTTGAGCTGTTGGGATAAGTTATTGATGTAGTATTTTGGATAAAGTCCTAACCTTTGGGCCACAACCAATATGACTCTCCAGCCAACTCGGTCATTAGCTAGCTGATGTTTTTTTCCTCCACTTGAGCGCGCCACCTAGAGCGAGGTCTTCCTTCACAGCGTCTACCCTCTGGATTGAAATCGAAGATCCTGCGAGCCGGAGCATTGTTATCCATTCGCTCTATATGACCTAGCCATCTTCAACGTGATATGCGTATTTTTTTTGACCAGGTCAATGTCGCTGTACAGCTCATATAGTTCTTGGTTGAACCTTCTCTTCCAAAGCCCATTAACGAAGGTAGGACCGAAAATGTTCCGAAGAATCTAACGCTCGAAACTACTAAGGATATCTTTATTCGCTTTCGATAGAGTCCATGCCTGGGCGCCATACAGCAGGACTGGGATGATTAAGGATACAGAGTCTCCTTTGTCTTTCAAGAGAGGGCTTTACTACTCAATTCCCTTCCTAGCCCATAGAAACAGCAATTGGCAAGAGTAATTCTTCGCTTTATTTCTGACGAGATGTTGTTGTCAGGTGTTATAGCGGATCCGAGATAAACAAAGTTTATTACATGTTGATAGAGGAGAATTTGAAATTGTTGGGTATTTTAACGGTACCTGCCATATAACCGTTAAGGATTTGCTTATTTTTCTCAAAAAACAGCGCCAACGATTTTTGATTAATTTTTTAGATTTTTTTTGTAGGTTTTAGCTATCATTTTATAGAAATCAAATTTACTTGAAAAAATCTATTAACAGTAGGTACCTTTCAATAACGTTTTTTTTAATTTTCGTTCTTATTAACAGCCTACTGGATTTCTATCAAATTTTATATTTGAAAAGATCTAAGTGGCCAAAATTAATTGTGCATACCAACATTTTGAATAATTATTTTTTTTCTATTTTTCATATATAATAATTCGCTTTTTTTTAGTTCAATATTTATATTATTCAAAATAATTATTTTAAACTATATGGTCTACTGCAAACAATAAATTATACAGTGCATACCAAAGTCTCAAAAGTAACAAACTAAAAATCAAAAACATGTTTTTATCAAAATCCGTCCTAATTCATTATTATAAAGAGTGTTTTTTAAATGCATAAGAACTTTGATGATTGTTGTTTATTGTTTGACAGTTGGAAATATCAAACTGTGTTGACATTTCTGTTCATTAAATTTTGGCAATTCATCATGAGTCGTTAACGCCAGAACAACGCTTCCAAATTGTGAAAATTTAATTTAAAAAAAATCTGTTCGCGAAGTTCTTAGAGCACTTCTACCGAAGAACTGTGCCTAGTGATAAAACTCATTTCTATTTAAATGGCGCCATCAATAAGCAAAATTGCCGTATTTTGAGCAAAGAAAATCCTCAAGACATTAACGAATCACCAGTATATCCATTAAAATTGACTGTTTGGTGTTGTTTACCATCTGGCGGTCACTATGTCTTTTTGAAATGAGGAAGGAGCTGCCGTTACGGTGAATAGCTTATTTCCAAAAATTAATCAGCTATACATCGACGACATTTGGTTCCAACAGGACGGCGCAACTTGCCATACAGTGACAACTTTATTTCTAGAAGTGGTCCTGTTAACTGGCTCCTCGTTCGTGTGACTTAACGCCTCTGGATTACTTTTTATGGTGCGACACACCAGCAACTTTTGAAGCATTGGAAGCCAATATTTAAGCGGATATTAACTACATAAGGTCAGATTTATTGGACTAATCGAATAGAATATATAACTTGTAACCGTAACTTGAAATGGGCACGATTGGGTCGCACGTACTTGCTCTTATGCGCCTAATTACATTGGAAGGCAAGATCTTTGAAAAAAAAAACAAATAGCATTTACGTTGAAAGTAACACAGTTTGAACTTATAAAACCTATCAAAACCACAATACTTAACGGTTTTTAGTAAAAACGAAGTACGCCACACACGTTTTAAATGACAAAGAATTTATGAATTTATTTTGATAAAATCCTGTTTTTTAAACAAAGGATTAAAATTCAATTTGCCTTAATACAACAAATATTAAATCGTTCACGAAATAACAAATGCTGAAGCTGCAATAAAATCACTACCCACATTTGAAACACAAAATGAAATAAGAATTGAAATTAACAAAAAACTAAAATATATATTACAAAATACATAAATCAAAATCAACCACAATATAATACACATGCATATGTACATAAAAAACTAAGTGGACCAAATCGTATTATGGTATATACTCTCGGAGCTGAGACACTAGCAGCACATTTTAGAACTCTGTTGTCGGCTGACGTGAGCCACCATTCTTTCTCTTACGCTCTACCCAAAGTTATTGTCGAAGAGCTGGATGGTCCAATTTCTTTTTGTGAAATGGAGTCAATTCTACATAAGATGAAAAATAACAAAACACCGGGAACTGATGGATTTCCAGTAGAATTTTACAAAAATAGTACGGATCAATTTAAGAACTATCTTCTAATATACTTTAACAGATTACACAATAACCTTAATAAAGCAGTTATTTTAAAACTTTATTAGAAAGGATATTCAAACCTTCCAGAAAATTATTGGGGAATTTCTATTCTAAACTCATTGAGGAAGATTTTCACTTCAATTCTCTACGAAAGATTGGCCAAATGGATCGAAGACAAAAACCTCCTAAGCATGTTTCAAGCAGGTTTTCGCTCGGGTTACTCGACGATGGATCATATATTCGCAATAACAAGTATAGCCAGAAAATCAATTGAAGAAAAGAAAAAATTATACGCTAGTTTCGTCAATTTTAAAGCAGAATTTGATAGTGTTAATAGACAGGCTTTGCTGTACAAGCTCTCAATGATGGGAATCTCCCTGAAATTCTTGACGATATACTTCAAGTTTTTTTTTTTTTTTTTTTTTTATAATTAACGCGCGCACAAGGGATTATGTGTTTCCCTTTTAATGTAGAACACACTGCGCGGGCATTACGAAGATAGGGAGGGGAGAGATAGGAGGTGCCGATTAACATTGGTTTTGAATGTTTGCAGATCAAAATGGCAAGGGAAAATCCCGCCGGGTAAGCTATTCCAAATTCGTGTCGTTCGGCTAAAAAAAGAATCCCTATATTTCACGGTGCGTCAGGCTCAAGGGTGAACTGATGAGCATTCCTTGCGAGACGAGTATTACGGGAGAAGCTTTTAAGGGGAGGAATGCAACTGGCTACTTCGAGTGAACATTTTTTGTAAAAGAAACGATAAAATAAGGAAAGACATGAAACATGGCGTGGGTGTTCGAGTGGGGCAATTGTTTCAGCGGCAGTTCTATTTCCTATCAATCTTAACGCTCGATTTTGTATTCTATCAAGCAGGTGAAGCGATGTTTGCGAAGCACCTGCCCAGAGGTGGGAGTTATACTCGAGTTTAGGGCGTATAAACGCTTTATAAATTGTAGCCAGATCAGATGGGGAAAAATACTTCTTACACCGATACAGAAAACCTAAGCACTTTGCAGCATTCTTAGCGATTTCAAATATATGGTCGTTCCAACGGAGGTCGTCGTTGACACACATACCGAGTACTGAGAGCTTTTCGGTTTCTTCGATGTAAGTGCCATTCATGGACAATGGCATTGGGGGAATGTTAAGCTTTAACGACAGAAGACAGCATTGAGTTTTCGAAGCATTAAACTCCACACGATTTCTATTACCCCATATGACAATGCTGTATAAATCGGAGTTTAATGAGCTTGACATACGGCACCGTTGCAATTGTACGTCCGAAGGCGAAGGACGTGAATTATCGAACGAATATGAAAAGCTGAGGGTAGAGTCGTCAGCAAAACAGTTAAGTGGATTAGAAGCAACATACAGAAGATCATTTATAAAAATGAGGAAAAGAGCCGGAGATAGAACAGAGCCCTGGGGCACACCAGCATTTATTTTATGGGAATCAGACTTGAATCCGTCCAATACAACTTGTATTGAACGGTCCAGGAGATAGCTTCTAATCCAACGAACAAGACTATTATCGATCCCAAAAGCACGCATTTTCGATAAGAGAACTTCATGCCAAACTCTATCAAATGCCTTGGAGATATCAAGAGCAATAATCTTACTTTCACCAAAGCGATGTAAAGATTTGTTCCATTGTTCGGTGAGATATGCCATCAGATCACCAGTGGAACGGTTGCTGCGGAAGCCATACTGACGGTCACGGAGAAGCTTTCGATCTTCGAGATATTCCTTAAGCTGACGGTTAATCAGTGTTTCCATGACCTTAGAAAGAAGGGATGTCAGTGCTATGGGTCGGTAGGAGGAGGGGGAGGATGGGTCACCTTTCTTAGGGACAGGCTGGACAAATGCTGTTTTCCATCTTCTAGGAAAGATTCCAGAAGAGTAGGAGCGATGGAAAAGCTTACGCAGTGGCTTTGCCAGTGTGGAAGAACACCTCTTCAGAAGAATCGGGGGTACACCATCCGGGCCAGCGGATTTGTGATCTTTGAGAACTCTTGCTACTGTACGAGTGCGGAAAAAAATTTGTCCCATGGAAAAATTTACATTCTCAAGTACAGGAGGGGCAACGTTGCTTTGAGGCAGCGTGGAGCTGGCAGCGAAATGGGCGGCGAGCAAGTTTGCCTTCTCTGAAGAGTAAACAATTGGTTTGTTATTGTCGATGAGCGTTGGAACCGAAGATGTTGAGGAGTTTTTAATATTTTTTACAATTGACCAAAAATTTTTACTGCCTTTGGGACACTGCAGAATTTTTTGCCGTAATTTTTGGTCATGCAAAAATTTGGTTCTTTCAATAACGGCGTTGCATGAGTTCCTTGCTTGTTTGTGCTTTTTCCGATTTTCCTCTGTAGGGTTGGCTTTGTAAGATCGGAAACTTACTTCTTTGAGCCTGATAGCTTCTTTACACTCAGAATTAAACCAAGACTTTTCTTTAGGTTTGATGCTTTTTACTCTGTTAGGAATAAAAGCACGCATCCCTAGAAGAATCACATTTGTGATCATTTCAGCACTGGCATCAATGTCACTATCGAGGAAGCATAGTGACCAGTTAAAGTTTCGGAAAAAGATATTCAGGCCGTCCCAGTTGGCTTTCTCGTATTGCCAAACGGTCCTGGTGGGAAGTTTTTTTTTAACTGGATGGGTGGGGGATGAGAAATTAGCTGAAATGATACAATGGTCTGAAGTGCCAAATGGAGAAGTTACACTAATGGTATATTTATCAGGGTGAGAAGTAAGAAACAAGTCAAGAGTATGGGCGGCTTGCCCAGCAACATCCGGTATACGCGTTGGCACATCGATCAGTTGGGTAAGGTGATGTAACCCGGCAAAGAGCTCGACATACCTTCCTTCGGGTGTTGTCTGACCAGAATAGCGGAGCCAGTTGGAATTGTGTACATTGAAATCACCCGCAATAACGATTTCAGTGCGAGGACAAAGGGAAACAATTTTTGAGATGGAATCAGACAGTGCATCAAACTCGTAACAAGTCGAATTACTGTCAAGATTTGGACTCCTGTAAATAAAACAATAATGAATGACATGCTTGCGGACAGTGAATTTGAGCCATAAGAAGTTAAAGTCCGTGTTGGAACATTGCCCATATTGGGGAAGGCTCTGGCAAGCAATATCATTCCTAACATAGACCACGAGACCATGATGGGAAAAGAGTAATGGCACCAAACTATACCCATGTAGAGCAAATTCTGATAAATCAGTATTTACTCCAACCTGAGTTTCACTTAATGCCAAAACAGCTGGCCTGTGTTGAACAGTGTAGACGTACACGTGAAAGAAATTCTTTCTTAAACCACGAACATTTGAATACACGACACAAAAATCACTTACCATTTAAAAATACTTACATACAAAAACACAACTCTGATTGAGTCGAACTGCGCAGTGAAAATCCAAATTAACTTCTGTAATAATCAAACTGCCCATAAGACAGCCTGTTTACAAAAAATCAATCTAAACATTCAGCACAATAGGACAAATTCAGATGCCCTTATCTATTTACCGCAAGCATTGTATGGTCATACGATGCCTACAGTAGATAAGAAAGAGGCAGTTAAGCACAAAGGTTTTGGGACAGATTAGAGGATAATTTGTTATGCGAATGCGTTTTATTTATTTTTTTTTCTCTTCCTCAGCGCGAGTGGGCATCTTTATCATTCATCCTACGACGCGAGTGAATATTATTATTTTTTTTTTACAGCACACGCGAGGGGGTTTTTTCCAATTTCTCTAACGAGTGTGTATTATTATTTTTTTTTTAAAGCACTCGCGATAACAACGCGCAATAATTATTTTTTTTTTGGCTTTTGTTTAAATTATTTGGGCGCGCACCTCGACGTCCGTCCTCTATGAGCTTAGGATCGACACCTTCTTGTTTATTCGAGTCCCTTGATGAAGTGGTTCATCAATAGTGTGCCAATTGAAGTTGTGCAAGAATTTAAGTATCTGGGAGTTTTACTTATACATAACTTAAATTTTTCGAAACACGCCAAACTAAAAACCAATGAGGCCAAATTGGCTTTGAGCTTAATGTGGCCCAAATTCTTTGCGAACAAAGGAATCGATCTGATGTCAAACTTTTGTTCACACAACAGTCAACACATGAATGTGCTATGGTGTCCAGGTTTTTGAACATACATTCTTAGAAATACTTATTTGAAACTTTGCAGAGATATTTCTTCAAGCGATTATTCAGACTGCCGAATTCAACCCCAAACTATGCGATTTATGTGGAATCAGTTATAACCCCTCTTAACATTTTTAATCTTAAAGCCAACTGCGATTATATAATAAGAGTTATGAATAGAAGTACAAGAAGTCTTCATAAATCAATCATGGTAATGCTACTGCAGACGAATACATCACCATTCAAGGAATGGAATGAGATTGCTCAATCCCATGAAGCCCATCGTTAATGGAAACAAACATCGATGAACGGCGGGGTATGTTTGCATAGGTCACTGCAAAAGTAAATGAGAAGATTTACACACAGCATCTATCCAGAGCAAGTTCTACAACATCCAGGAATACATATAAGAACCTCCATCACCAGCTGTTCTCGGAAGCCAACTATTTCCGCAAAAATAATTTCATTGCAATCTGCCCAATATTGCAGGAAATTCGTCGTTTATATTCCTACGAGAGTTTTCTTTCTCTTAGTCGACTTTACGGAATACTTAACGGAGCATTAGGCTGGTCTACGCTATACAAGTACTGCTGACACGCCTTGACTTATCGAAACCGTTTCGTAACTTAACAGATTTAGTTTTACCAGTTACTGCAGTTCAAAGCACCTTAATTTTTCATGTTTTGCTTAAATTTTTAATTTTAAAATTGGAAACTTATCAATTTTTGTTGTTGTTCAAATCACTTCAAAATTGTAATTATTTTGTGTTTCAAATCATATTAAAATTGTTAAGTTGTTATTAAATTTATCAATTATATAAAGAAAATAATTCATAATAGTACCTATTAGTAACTTTAATTTTATTCGTTTTTATTTTATTTTTAAAATACAAAATGAAATGTTAGTTCAGGCAGACTGCAGAAAAGCCATGTCATTATTCTTAAGTAATGGAATATTGTAAAAAACATTTTTTGTACAATAAAGTATTTACTATCTATCTATCTATCTACATAAAAACTACCGAAATAAAAAAAAACATCAGACAAAAATTAGAAGACAGCAACGCTTTCATTACCAAGGCAGACAAAGGAAACACCATCGTTATATATATATATTAAATAACATAATTCAAACAACAAGCGATCCAACTAAACTCTACTTTAAAGACATCAATAACACAATAAACAAACGCAACAGCCTTCTTCCTAACCCTATCAAATATAAATTAAAACAAATAACCGCTAAATCCCCCAATTTTCAGGTTTGCCTAAAATCTACAACGAAAATGTACCCACTAGACCATTCATCAAATACACAACAGCACCCAGTTATAAACTTGCTAAAAGTCTACAACAAATCATCAAAAACAACACAAATATTGATTATTACACACAAAATCAAGGCCTGGCTATGGGTTCACCTTTAAGTGGATTGTTTGCAGAATTTTACCTAAACTATTTTGAAAATTAATACATACTTTCCCAACTTAACAAATTAAACACAAAAATAATTTTCTACTCCAGATATGTTGATGACACATTCATAATTTTTGACGGAACATCCAGACAAATAGACAGTACGCTATAATACCTAAACAACATAAATGACAAAATTAAATTCACAACCGAAATAAAACAAAATAACGAATTAAACTTTTTGGACCTAAACATAAAAAAGACCAACAACAATAGATTTTGATACAAAGTATTCCGAAAGCCAACCACCAAAGACATCACCATCCACAACGATTCACACCACCCACAAGCCCAAAAACTTGCAGCCTACAATGCAATGATCCATCGGTTGTTATGGAATAATTAACAATGAATGCAACCGATTACAAAGACGAAGTCAACATTATAAAATACATTGCACATAAAAATGGTTATAATCCAAACATAATCGACAAATTAATCAAATAAATAGAAAGAAAACCAACACAATGAACAACAACAACATAAAAGAAGCCACAAAATACATTTCAATAGAATACAATGATATTTTACCACAAATGATAAAAATCAGTTTAAAAAAGAAAATTACAATATAACTAACAACAATTTAACAAAAGTACTACAGCCTAAAATAATCATTTGACAACAAAACCAGCAGCAGCACAGGTGTTTACAAATTGACATGCAATGATTGCCAAAAATTCTATATTGGACAAACAGGGAGAGCATTCATTGACAGGTTTAAAGAACATAAACCAAACAAAAACTCAAAATCCCACTATGCAATGCACCTGATAGAGACAAAACATAGTTTTACTTACTTCGAACATAACCTGACGCCACTTCACTATTGCAAGAAAGGGAGATTACTTGACGCCTTGGAAGAATATGAAGTTTACAAATCACAGAAGATAGTGGAGGATAACACATTGAACGACAAACGACACATCAAATTAAAAAGAGACAACAGCTAATAAGAATAAATAACAACAATATCAACAACTTACTTACTTACTTACTTAGGGGGCGCTACAGTTCGGGACGAAACTGGGCCTCAACCAACAGGCCTCTCCAGCCAGCTCGGTCTTTGGCTAGCTGCCACTGGTTTTGAACTCCAAGTTGGTTGAGGTCGTCCTCCACTTGAGCGCGCCACCTAAGACGAGGTCTTCCTTGACTGCGTCTACCCTCTGGGATGGAATCGAAGATCCTGCGAGCCGGAGCATTGTTGTCCATTCGCTCTACATGACCTAGCCATCTTAAACGTGATATGCGTATTTTTTTGACCAGGTCAATGTCGCTGTACAGCTCGTATAGTTCTTGGTTGAACCTTATCTTCATCCGCCTTATATAGAGTCCATGCCTCGGCGCCATAGAGCAGGACTGGGATGATTAGGATCTTATACAGAGTCTCCTTTGTCTTTCGAGAGAGGGCTTTGCTACTCAATTGCCTTCCTAGCCCATAGAAACAGCGATTGGCTAGAGTAATTCTTCGCTTTATTTCTGACGAGATGTTGTTGTCAGATGTTATAGCGGATCCGAGGTAAACAAAGTCTCTAACTACCTCAAAGTGTTACCTGTCTATTGTGATGTTTTGTCCAACCCGCCGGTGTTGTGTGTCCCTTTTTGTGGACAGCAGTTACTTCGTTTTTGCCTCATTGACTGCTAGTCCCATCTTAGCCGCTTCAGCTTCAGTCACAGCTCGCCGAGTTCTGCCAATGCTAGCAATTGCACAGACTTGAAAAAACTTGTCCCACTACAATTGACTTGCGAGTTTCTTATAATTTTTTTCAAGTATTAAGTTGAAGAAATCGCACGATAGCGCATCACCTTGTCGGAATCCTTTTTTGACGTCAAAAGCTTCTGTGAGGTCAATACTAACCTTAACGGAGCAGCGAGAGTTCTCCGTCGTCATCCTGCACAGTCGGACGAGAATAATAACAATATCAACAACTAATCCATACAAATTAATGCACCAATAATAGAATTAAATAATACAGTACATCCCAAACTTTCGACTACGCCTGATAATGGAATTTATTTCCAGAACGCGTTGCATTTTAAATTTAATAAAACTGTGTTAAATTTGTCTTTTAATAATCTAATTAATTAATAAAAAATTAAAAAAAACTATTTGTTTTTGTAATTAAAAATAATTATTGATTTAACAACAACACAGTAGGAGACAAACCACATACATAATGATATCAAAAATTTATTGGCAGAATTAATTTGGCTATTTAGATCTTTTTTAATATAAAATTCGACAGAATTCCATAGAGCTGTTACCGAAAAATCCAAAAATTAAAAAACCGTAATATGAAAGGTCCCGTTAATAGATTTTTCCCGTATATGTGGTTCTGATCAAATGATAGTCAATATCAACAAAAAAATTCTCAAAAATGTTCATCAAAATCGTTGGAGCCGTTTTCGAGAAAAATAAGATTTTCCTAAATCATCATATGTCAGGTACCGCTATTTGTAGGCCTAAAAATAAAATTTCAATTTCTTCTCTGGGGAATGCCAAGAAAATCACACACAACAAGTTTAAAGACAATCGCTTAAGCCGTTTAAGCTCCAGCTCGTTATACATACTGCCATACAGACAGACAGGCAGACATACAGACATTTTTTCTCGATCACTTTTTTAGACTTCTCTATGATCGTAATGTCATGTTTGATTGTTTTCTCAATTTTTTTAATATTCACGAATCCTATAAACTTGCTTTATAGTCCCTATAATCGCAAGTAAAAAATATAATTATCGATACTTACGTCTTTTTAGATTTTAAAGCCATTTCAAACTACATACATACGCAGGGGCTTACCACGATATCTAGAAAGCAAAAATCCAGAAAGTAAAAATCTCGAAAACGAAAATTCAGAATTGAAATCTGAAAAAGAAATTTAGAACGCATAATCTCAAAATACAAAAATCTAGAAAAAAATGCAAAAATTTTGAATAATATACATATATATCTATTAATTTTAGATTATTTTCCATTTCCCCCTCGTGTAACGTGTAATAATCTATGTATATATCTATTAATACGTGAACATAAATTTTGTCGTACGCTTTTCTTCGTAGGTACGTACTTAACGGTATGGGTTCACTATTGTATTCGGAGTATGTGCGAGGTTGGGTATGTTCAAAATTATTTTTATTTAAGTTTAAATTCTTCAAAAAGTTAGAAGAAAATCTCGAACTAATTTTTTCAGATTTTTTACAGATATGGGTCCTTCGAAATTTTTGCCCATTCAAGATTTTGTGGATTCTATATTTTTTCATTCTAGATTAAAAAATTATTTTTTTTTTGTTCGATATTTTTGTCATTCGAAATAACGTCGTAATCCCAAATCGCAAAATTCTTTAAAAAAATACAAGTCTTAAAAATTGAGTTATTCGAAACACTTCACATAAACCACTTTACTTCATATTAATTTAAAAAATAATGAACCTACCGCGAACTTCAAGAATCTATGCAAATAACTTCTTTTGAAAAAAAAAAGTTTTCAGTTTAGTATCTGTATCTTGAAGGATTTTCCACACATTAAAAGAAATGCAAAAGATCAAAACAAACACTCCACCATAACCCCCATCATTTTAAAAGCTCTAAAATCAAAAGCTTCTCAATAGAAATCCAAGGAAAAAAACAGAACGAGTTACCAAATTGACAAATGTTACTCTGGTTGCAGGTTAATTTTATTGAAAGTTGAAAATCCAATCCAATCAGTGAGTGCTCAATTGTGCGCTAATTTGGTCGTTATGGGATTTATGTTGGATGCATTGCGGAAATTCATTGGTGGAGATTTCTTTCAATTTAGTATGGTAATAAAATATGATCCGCTACCGATTTTAAAAAAGCTCTCCCATAAGACCTGTACTGACAATTTTTAGTGGACAGACTAAAGTAAAAAAAAAATGCCAAAAGAACCACACATACTAAATTTGAAAATATTCGCTTCATCCGTTTAAGGCTATCGACAACTATATATACAGCATCATTGTATATATACGTACATTCTCTATAGTACTCTAATGGTGTTATTTTTCCTCTGGCCATCTTCCCGGTTGATTCGTAATTAACTCTAAATAGTTGAGACAAGAACATTTACCGATATTTTTACCAGTATTTAATACACTTTTGTTGTTTTTTTATTCTATATCCAAACCAATTGGCGATTTCAGTGACCCTCATTGCGACTTGATTCGAAATTAAAATAAAAGGCACGACTGGGTCGCACGTACTTGCTCATATGTGCTAATCCTTTTTAAGTGCAGGCGTCTTTTTGACAAAGATTTTATTTTAATATTTTTGTATGACGTGCAACTTCCTTAGAATCGTTTTGGGGTGAAGCTCGAACGAACATGCGTCACGACAAAGGGATGAACACATAAATATATAGGATTGTTAGCTTTTGCAGTTTTTTAGTGTAGTATTATCTTTCCACTTGCTGCTTACTGTTTATAATATAATTTGCTAATAGAAAGATACAAAGGACTTTTTTCAGTTAAATTTTCATTTTGGTATGGAAAAATTTGAACAACTGGCATAAAGATTCGTCGGAATCAGCAGTATGGCAATAATGCTAGGTAAAGGGACCTTTATACGTCCCAATATGGGACCAATGGAATTTATAAAGGATTTAGGTAGAGACAATATTAAAAGTTAATACAGTGGTTTTGTTGATTTATAGGAAGGTGTAAACTTTTGTTTTCTCGATTGAAATTTTTGCATTCAGTAGTAATCGAATAGTTTTTTTTATTTGTTAGTTGTTTTTGTGTGTTTATCAAAGGCTTCCTTATTTATTCTGTGCTTTTATGATGATGAAATATACTTTAATGTATGTAATGTAGGTTGTCACTTTCTTTTATTTGACTAATGGCTTGGCTAGGGCTTAGCCGAGCAATATGAAATAAAATGTTGGGGAAAAAAATTTATGAATTCAAAAAAACACTACTCATAACGTTTTTTGGAAAAAATGTTGTAAGCCATCTTATTTCTTTTGCTGTTTTCTGTTTTATGAATTTTTCATTTCAAAATCGTTCGACCAGTTTTTTCAAAAAAATGTTTTTTTTGAAAAACTTTTCGAAAACATATTTTAAAATTTTTTTTAGTATGTCAATTTTAAGAAATCTATAGTTTATACTAGGAGAAAAATTTAAAAAAAAATCTATAGATCCGTTTTCAAAATATTCAAAAAACAAAATATTTTTTTAAAAAAATTATTAAAATTAAAAAAAAAAAATGTTTTTGAAAATTTTGATAAGCAATATTATTTAAATCATAAAACACTACATATTTTGAATATTTCATCAAAATCCGTCAATTAGTTAACGAGAAAGTCTGATTTTAAAAAACCGGTCATATGGGAGGTACCGTTATAAAACTTTTTCTGAAAAAATTATTAAAATTAAAAGATAGATTTTGCACAGAAAACATCATTCTGAAAGTTTAATCAAAATCGTAGGAGCCGTTTTCGAGAAAAATAAGTTTTTTAATAAAAGTTATATGGCAGGTACCGTTAGTTTTGGAGCTAGAATGCCAATTCCAAAAACTGTCGGGTAGAGCACTCTAAAAATACTATATACCAAATTTGAATCAAATCGGCCCAACCGTTTAGGCTGTAGATATCGATACGGACAGACAGACAGACAGACAGACAGACAGACAGACAGACAGACAGACAGACGGACGGAATTTCCGGATCCACTTTTTTTGACTTCTCTATCATCGTAATATCATTTTTGATTGTTAGAATTTTTTTTTTACTTGCGATTATAGGGACTATAAGGCAAGTTATGCATTCGTAAAAAAAAAAAAAAAATTGTAACAATCAAACATGATATTACGATGATAGGGTAGTCAAAAAAAGTGGGTCCGGAAATTCCGTCCGTCTGTCTGTCTGTCTGTCTGTCTGTCTGTCTGTCTGTCTGTCCGTATCGATATCTACAGCCTAAACGGTTGGGCCGCTTTGATTCAAACTTGGTATATAGTATTTTTAGATTGCTCTACCCGACAGTTTTTGGAATTGGCATTCTAGCTCCAAAACTAACGGTACCTGCCATATAACTTTTATCAAAAAAATTATTTTTCTCGAAAACGGCTCGTACGATTTTGATTAAACTTTTAGAATGATGTTTTCTGTGCAAAATCTATCTTTTAATTTTAATGGATTTTTCAGAAAAAGTTTTATAACGGTACCTCCCATATGACCGGTTTTTTAAAATCAGACTTTCTCGTTAACTAATTGACGGATTTTGATGAAATTTTCAAAATATGTAGTGTTTTATGATTTAAATAATATTGCTTATCAAAATTTTCAAAAACATTTTTTTTTAAATTTTAATAATTTTTTTAAAAAAATATTTTGTTTTTTGAATATTTTGAAAACGGATCTATAGATTTTTTTTTAAATTTTTCTCCTAGTATAAACTATAGATTTCTTAAAATTGACATACTTAAAAAAATTTAAAATATGTTTTCGAAAAGTTTTTCAAACAAAACATGTTTTTGAAAAAACTGGTCGAACGATTTTGAAATGAAAAATTCATAAAATAGAAAACAGCAAAAGAAATAAGATGGCTTACAACATTTTTTCCAAAAAACGTTATGAGTAGTGTTTTTTTTGAATTCATAAATTTTTTTCCCCAACATTTTATTTCATATTGCTCGGCTAAGCCCTAGCCAAGCCATTAGTCAAATAAAAGAAAGTGACAACCTACATTACATACATACTTACGTATTTTAAAGTATTTTTCATCATCATAAAAGCACAGAATAAATAAGGAAGCCTTTGATAAACACACAAAACCAACTAACAAATAAAAAAAACTATTCGATTACTACTGAATGCAAAAATTTCAATCGAGAAAACAAAAGTTTACACCTTCCTATAAATAAACAAAACCACTGTGTTAACTTTTAATATTGTCTCTATACCTACTGGCTTAACAGTAGTTGGAACACGTATCTTAATTTTAGTACCTACCTTCCTTCCAACCTTATTATAGGTACCTAAATCCTTTATAAATTCCATTGGTCCCATATTGGGACGTATAAAGGTCCCTTTACCTAGCATTATTGCCATACTGCTGATTCCGACGAATCTTTATGCCAGTTGTTCAAATTTTTCCATATCAAAATGAAAATTTAACTGAAAAAAGTCCTTTGTATCTTTCTATTAGCAAATTATATTATAAACAGTAAGCAGCAAGTGGAAAGATAATACTACACTAAAAAACTGCAAAAGCTAACAATCCTATATATTTATGTGTTCATCCCTTTGTCGTGACGCATGTTCGTTCGAGCTTCACCCCAAAACGATTCTAAGGAAGTTGCACGTCATACAAAAAATATTAAAATAAAATCTTTGTCAAAAAGACGCCTGCACTTAAAAAGGATTAGCACATAAGAGCAAGTACGTGCGACCCAGTCGTGCCTTTTATCTCGCCGGGTAAACCATTCCAAAGTCGTGTTGTACGGCTAAAAAAAGAATCTCTATATTTCACGGTACGTCCGAAATTGGGCTCAAGGGTGAACTGATGGACATTCCTAGCAAGACGAGTATTACGGGCGAAACTTTTAAGGGGAGGAATGCAGCTGGCTACCTCGAGTGAACATTTTTTATAAAAGAAACGCTTGTTTTAAATACACACAAAAAGGTTGTTTTGTTATAGCATCAACAATTCGCATGCAATTCGTGATTAATTCATTGGTAAGTCTTAATTTCAGTGGATTTCAGGGAGTAAAACATCTATTTGGCAGCATTTGTAAATATAATTACAATTTTTAGTGGGCAGACTATAAATAAATTATGTTTCTCTATCATCCTAATACAATTATTGATTGTTTTCTCGATTTTCATTTGTGTATACGAACCCTTGACTGCCCATATAGTGTGTATGTATATCACAAGTAAAAATATACTTTATTGGCATCAAACACAAAAGCTATTCACCAAAATACCTACATAAATATAGATACCAACCTCAATTAATTAACAGTGTACCAGCGAACCAAAGAACCATTTATATTCATGACAAGTCCTTACAATTAAATAAATATTTGCACAAAATCTACTGTTTTCCAAGAAAAAAATCATTAGGCTTTAAATTTTCTAATTCTATCAAAATCCAAATTTATTCAAACCAAAACTTTAAGATATATTTAAGGATTGAACAGCAGAAATACAATCAAATAAAATACAATCCAACTTCAGATGAATTTAAAGATATCTTTTTATATAAACATACATATATATGGATGTATCTTTTTTATTAAACCTCAACCGACATTATTTCAGTCTTTTGAAAATAATCAACACCATTTGACTTCATTTAAATTACATCATTTAATTTCCATCAATTATGTACCATTTGAATGAAAATAGAGTGCCAAACAATGTGTCGTTTACATTGGACTCTGTGTAGCACAAATTACACAAGCCAAAGGTGTGGGTTGAGGCATCCCACCCGCCCTGAACACAGAACCACATTGACCAAATAACAATCATCAAAGTCGAGAAAGGAGTAGACGTGAGGCGAGGAACCACAAACATCGGGTTAAGACGTTATGGTAATTATTTCTTGTTGAAATTCCAAGAGTGTTAAATTAGCTAGCACGCCCCTGAAGAAAAAAAAACCCTTACAACTTCAGAAGTGGGATGGTTTATTTTAATTTCTTGTCTACACAAGCTGATTGAGGAACGAGGAAAAGTTAGTTTAAACGCGTAAATGAGTTGCGGCTTTTTGCTTTACCTGAAGCTCTTAGTGGATGCAATGCAGACACAGAAACCTTTGGGGGTGGGGCAATCAGATACTTTTAACCACTTTCGCTTGTATTAATCACTTTAGAACGCGAATTTGGTTTTGTAAAGTTATTTAAAATAACAGCGGTTTCTCAGAGCACTCGCTATAATAATATAAGAACCTCAACATTTGGGTAAAGAAAAGTTTTTTTTTGTTTAGCTTAAAAACCCTTCAGTAAATGTGTAAAGTATTAAAAATAGGGTTAAATAAAAGTTAAGAAGAAAAAGGTTAGAAAGTTCAAGGATTTTTTTATTTGTTTTGTCATTACGTGGGATTTTGATAATACGTCTTCGTCTCCAAGTTTTCTTGTAATAAATGATACCGAAAAGAAAAAAAGTATAAATCGATTTGTGATTTGCTTGCTGTTATATGAATTAACCTTCTTTTAACCAGCAGAGCTTTTTGAACTTTCTTCCTTCTTTATTGCTTTGCCAAACTTAATTTAAGAATAATTTTTGTTTAACTACTAGGATACAGTTGATGGATGTTATTTTTATTTTCACTACAAAATTCTTTAACGTCAAGTTAAATTAGTTTTTGAATATGTTAGTATTTCAAGAAGTATTAGTCATTAGTCATAGTATTATAACACAATAAAAAAAACTGTTGATATAAACTAATAGCGGGTCAGAGGGGGGGGGGTGAGAATTCCGCCTGCAAACGCACGATCGAATCTTTAATAAACTTAGAAGAAGTCCTTTATCACCAGCAACGAGCATTGAGGGAGACTGTCTCTGACAAAGAACTGTACGTGCTTTACAGCAACACAGCTCTAGTCAAAAGAGTAAAAGTCCTACGTCTCAGTTGGCTGGATCAAACATAGTGAATGGACATCAATGCTACGCTACGGCCCTGAAAATTTTCAAAGACCCAGACTTAGTGCGAGACGACCTCGACCGACTTGACGTGCAAAGCTAGGGACCAAGTTGGCTGGTTTAGGCCAACAAATTAGTTTACCCCTTTTGTTTGAAAATTGATGAAAGAATGTAACAAGGTGCGAAAATATTGATATTTTTTCCACAAATCCATTTTTCTGGTTATATAAAGCCTAGAATTTATTTATTAGTAGTAGTATAGTAGTGCCCCGTGGCTTAGTGGTTAGTGTGTCGGACTGCTAAAAGAAAGAGCCTGGGTTCAAATCCCGCTCATAGCTACCCCTTTTCTGGGGTATTCCTCGCAAGAGGAATTGACAAAACCTCCAAGAGTAAAGTTTGTCTCGAAAAAAGTGCATCTCATGTAGCCGATCGGACTCGGCGGTAAACTGTAGGTCCCTTCCATTCTTGCAGAATAACAACACACACACAGGAATGGTTGAGAGTATAAGTCACTAGGCCTTGGCTCCTTAAGGAGCTGTCGCGCCAATAAATGTATTTATTTAGTAATATAGTATTTTATTGTTCCAATTTTAAATTAATTAACAATGAGTACAATACCTTAAATTTAAGACATGACTTAAAGCCGTCTGTCCGACTTTGAATATTTTTAAAAAGGATTTAAAAAAAGTCTTCGATTATTGCTCTTCTATAATTTTATTCTTTTTGACAGTAGTTATGCAGTTTGTTCCATTCATTTCCATTTTAAAAGTTTTTCATCTCCAAATCTTCTAAAACTTGCTTTCCATAAATCTGAAGTCTGAATTCCTTTAGTACTGGACACCTACCCAAAAATGATAAACATTCTCTCTCTCACGAAGATTGCAAAGTGAGCAGATTATTGGAAGATATTCTCAGTGGGGCATAAAGTTTAAATCCATTAACGCACCTCTGGCTTTGAAAATCGTAAATATTGTGTTGACAGAGAACCGTTCGTTAAAATAATTTCTTTCGCATAGATTGTGATCGAGGCTTGCATATATTTCTCTGTGTACTGAGCTTTCGAAACCACCTCGAATATTGGAATTGTTACATTGGCTGATTTTTATTTTTATTTTTATCTTCCAGACAGTTTTTTTCACGCCAAACTTATTGCTGATTTAGATGCTGCAAGCTTCTTCTTCAAATGAAGATCCCATGCAAATGTTTAAGCTCAATTATTTATACGATTTGATAGCTCTATTTTTTTTTTTCTTACCGTCTTAATTCCATTTTTCGTTCCCTGAATATCTGCCTGCTCATTTTCTGAAACCATTGTTTTAGATTTCGATGTATTGACCTTTAATCTCCACTCTTGATAGTATCTTTGTAGTTGGTTTATAATTCTATGAACTGAAGTCTCTTCGGTGAGTCAGCCAGTAACACCAAATCATCTGCATACATCAGAACTTTAATTAGAGAGAGATTTGCCAAGACTCCCATTAGTATTTTCAAAGAAGAGTTTAAGAATTATATCCCTTTGTAATTTTCTGCTTGGTTTGGATTGCTTTTGGTAAAGATAGGAAAAATCACATTCTGTTGAAAACTGTTTGGAATATCTCCTGTTTCAAATATCCGATTGAATTCTATAGTTAACATTTGTATCAAAGAATTAGTTGCATATTTGAAGAATTCAACTGGTATTCCGTCAGTTTCTGGGGCTTTTCTATCCTTGTTTTTATCTAACCAGAGTATTACTTCTTCGTCTGTTATAGGCATATCTAAGAGGTCGCACTTTGTATACGGAACTGCATATTGAAAACTAGGCTGGTTTATGACGTTGGCTGAATTCAGAATGTTCTTGAAGTGCTCTTTTAATTGAGATATGCTAATGTTAAGTTCTATTTTTTTTGTTAACTAGTTTCTAAAGGGTGGATGGGTATCGGCACTGTGATATTTCAACTGCTAGATTATTTTGATATTAATTTAATTTTTTTTTGGCATATGTTTTTTTAATCCGATTTAACTCGCAGATATAATTGTTTATAATTTGGATCATCGTATTTCCGGTAAAGATCAAGCAAACAAAATAATTTTTTTCTCTTCTTTTCACAGTCTAGGCCAAACCATGGCTGTTTATAATTTCGTTTAGTCTGTTTTTGTGGTAAAGGACCTATAGCGTTTTTGATCAGCTGAGTTATCTCGTCCATATTCACAAACTTCAGTCGCACTGTGTAACATGGGATCTCCGTATTACATAACTTTGATCTATCCTCTAAATATCAAGTGTTTAACGCTACGGTAAACACGTGTTTGTGCTACGGAGTGCAGGCCTTTGGAGTTAGACCTTTCGAAGAATTCGAGTCTGAGTCTGAAGCTCATGTAGCCTATCTAACAAAAATGATGAGCCATATTAGTAAGTTTACAGCCAATCAATTCATCTCCTTTTAGGGATTGAAATGAACTGGCTCTATCACACGATATCAATTTATTCCTATCTGAATGTAACGCTAGCGAATGGCAGGCTATTTTTGCGTCTATCATAGCTAAGCTTGATCACAAAATCTACGACCAGCATTTAACTACAGCATCCTCTTCAGCTTCCAGATTATACTACCGTAATTTAAACCATCAAATACTAATCCAAGACAACTATTTCAATAACAAATATCCGTCAGAAGTTATAAGCATCATTTTCAGAGCTGGAGTCGCTATTATTATACTACTTACTTACTTAGGGGGCGCTACAGTTGGTGACGAACCTGGGGCTCTATCAACATACCTCCCAGCCAGCTCGGTCTTTGGCTAGCTGCCTCCAGTTTCGTACTCCAAGTTGATTGAGGTCCACTTGAGTGCGCCACCTAAGGCGAGGTGGTGCTCTACATGACCTAGCCATCTTAAACGTGATATGCGTATTTTTTTGACCAGGTCAATGTCGCTGTACAGCTCATATAGTTCTTGGTTGAACCTTCTCCTCCAAAGCCCGTTAACGCACATAGGGTCAAAAATCTTCCGAAGAATCATCCACTTTAGATAAAGTTCATGTCTCGACGCCATAGAGCAGGACTGGGATGATTAAGGTCTTATACAGAGCTTGTCCTTCGAGACAGGGCTTTGCTACTCAATTGCCTTTCTAGCCCATAGAAACAGCGATTGGCAAGTAGAGTAATTCTTCGCTTTATTTCTGACGAGATGTTGTTGTCAGATGTTATAGTGGATCCGAGTTAAACAAAATCCCTAACTACCTCAAAGTTGTACCTGTCTATTGTGATGTTTTGTCCCATCCGCCTGTGTTGTGTGTCCCTTTTTGTGGAAAGCAGGTACTTTGTTTTTTCCTCATTGACTGCTAGTCCCATCTTAGCCGCTTCAGCTTCAAACCATGCCAAAACCAGACATGGCTCTGTATAGCTCGTCTCTATAAATGCTATCGTACTCGATAGCGATAAAGAGGTGGTGGGTATCGATTTGGAATTCTTGGGTAGTTTCCAGGATCTGCCGTAGTCTGAAACCACACTGGTTGGAGCCAATCAGGTTGCTGACGAAAGGTTTAAAGCATTCACATAGTACGGCAGAGAGGATCTTGTAGGCGATATTCAGGAGACTTATTCCTCTATAGTTGGCGCAGTTTAGAGGGTCTCCTTTCTTGTGGATCGGGCAAACGATGCTGAGGTTCCATTCATCAGGCATACTTTCTTCTGACCAAACTTTAGAGATGAATTGGTGTATGCACTCCAATAGGTCATCTCCGCGGCCGCTTTAAAATAAGTGTAAGTCGTTGATGTGCTTATGTTTGCAATTCTTAAATTATTTGTTTTTTTTTTTATTAAAAAATGATTTTTCTTAATACGTGCTTACAATTATAAAAAAAATCATACTTACAAGACTGCAAAGAGTAGGTCGCCACTTCATAAATGTTACAGAGAAAATCATTAAAACTTGGTGACCTTTGAGGATTTGTTTTTCAAGTTTAATTTAATTTAGTGTTCATGGTTCATGGAAGTTGACCTATGTATCTCAATTTTCGAAATATATGCGAATCCATAACGTTCCTATATAAAAATGAGCGAACGAACAGCAAAGGCCAGAAAGGAAAAGTGGAAGAAAATACAAAACAAAAAATTGCCGTCGCCGGCTTAAATATATATACCTAGTGTTGCCATAAGTTCTGTTACAAATATAAAACGCTATAAAAAAAAAAAAAAAAAACATTTATTGTATTTAAAATTATTTCATTTACTAGAACATAATATTGATTAATGAAAGAAATTGGATTCACTCCAAGCGACACCGTTTGCTTCAACACAAGCTTTCAAAAGGTGTAGCCATTGGGCTATTGTATGACGTCCGGTTTCAATCGAGATCGTGGATGTTTAATGCTGTTTTAAGGCTTTCCAAATTTCTGTGGGGAGTCTTGCAGGCCATGATCTCCAATTCTAACCACAAACCATAATCTATTGGATTCAGATTTGGACTCACCGATGGCCAATCTTCTGCTCCTAAAGAGCCAGTCCTGCTCTTCTTTTGTCATTTTATCCGTTGAAAATTTCTTCCACGCTAAAATTTTTCTCATCCGTAAACAAAATGTTTGCATGGCCATTCTCCGAGTGCCACTGCAAAAGTAGCTTGCGTCTTTCCAGCATAATTTTTTTTAGTTGAGGAGTTAGAAGATAACCGGTGGACCGACGATTTCTTGTGCAGATCATCTCGAATAAGCCTAGACATCGATCTGGTTGATATATACCATTCCTTGGACATAATCTGCTTCCTAATGGAACTCCCACAAATTCGTTCACCCACTGCCTTTACTACCGCACTCGTACGGACGAGGCACGGGCGACCACTTCTTACCTTATCCTCTACTCTAGGCAATTCGCCGAAGCGTGCAATAGCCCGATAAACGAATATTCTTGATATACCGAGTGGTTTTAAGAACTCAGCAATTTGGCCAGCACTCTTTCCGCACTTATGCAACGCTATTACCGCGACGCGACTGTCTTTAACGACCCACTCCATGTTACTAATTTGCAAATTGCAACCAAACTGACTAGTATCCATAGAGTAAATATATTATCAACGCAGCGTAAAATAATCTGAACGCCGCGCCGCGTTAAAAATTACTTAAAAAACAATTTGTAAATAATCACAAAGCGACGTTTTGACGCCTTGTGGAGTTTGAAGCGCTCTATGAGACTTGGGATATGTTTGTTTTACTGTATATTACAACGCGGCGTCAGAACGCGCTCTGTTTGACTAGGCTTCTACTCCTGTGTAAACGAATATAATAGGGTGTGAAGAAAGATAATTTATCTTTCAAATATTTTTATATTTTAATTTATCTTTAACGCTACTTTGTATAATACAATCTTGCAAATATACATAATAGGTGTTCTTATGACCGAATGCTTGTTTAAATTTATTCTTAAAACAACCAATACACTATCATCAGGTAAAATGGTTGAAACTCTTGAATATTGTTTAACCAGTTTTAAACGTTTATATAGAGTTTTCAAGCACACAATCCAATGTCCAGTCTTATCTGATTGATTTAATATACATTTTAAGTCCACTAACACTTCGGATTCTTTCCAAAAATTAAAATTTTATTTAGTCAGTTTGGGTCACTGATGACGTCAAATTTCGGGATGGCTGGCGCTTTTTATCATCAAGTATCTTTAAACACGCCAAATTTTGGTGGTGAAAAAGAAAAGGAAACTCAAAAGAAGAGGTCAATTATTTGACTACTACACTCTCAGACGGCGTCAATTATTTGACAGTTCAGCACTACTACACACTCAGACGGCCTCAATTATTTGACAGTTCTACATCAATACTTATTTGACCAGCTTGTAGGCATTGTCAAAAGAAGGCAGTAGATTTCCATCTTTATAGTATAGTTACTCTATAAGGATGCAAGATCTTTCACTGATCGAACGATAGGTACCTATGAACATGCGTATTTAAATATTTTTGATTTTTCAAATATTAATGTTGTGCTTCTTATAATATTGACTCTATTAACTCAAACAAAAATAAACATTTCGCTTTCGCAACGTTTATTATTCAAAAAGACCAAATCTTATTTTAAACTACATTAAATATTTGTTCATATTCCTGATTCACAAGACCTTCCTAAATGGGATTGACTTTGCTTTTTTTTGTTCCAAATTGGGTGCCACAATCAGTTAGCGTCTGAACCATTAAACTGCCATCTCATTGTACGTACGTAACAAAGGACCTTCTTTTCAGTCTGTTTTCACCTTAAAAACTTTTTTCTTTCTTAGCTGTCGTCGTGCATTTATTGATGTCCTTGCCAGGATACGAAAGGTAGAAAAGCTATATCGCCACGCCACATAAATAATGCAAGTATTTTTTTTGTATTAATTTTTATTTTCCACAACAAAGCCTTGTAAATGTAAGGCTGACAAAGAGCTGATGAACAGTGTGCAAGGACGAGATGAGCTTTTTGTTTAGCTTTGTTCTTTTTTTTTTATTTACGCCAGCTGATTGATGTTCCGTTGTCATTTCTCATCAGTGAAGATGAATTATTTTTGGTGTGCCAAGAGCTCAAAGCCATTTTTGTCCTCTCTTCCTGTTATGTCTGAATCTGAACATCAGCCAGCTGTTTTGATTGCAGTGAGTAGTGAGTGACTTTAAGAGTTAATAGAGACATGAACATAAAGCATTTGCATTACAAATGTAAAATTTTCGAAATATAATTATTTTAATGTTTAATAATGTTTACATATTTTTTTTTGTTTTTTTAAGAAGTTTATACAGTTTTCTTGATGACCAGGTACTCTTGCTTGGATGAAAAGGATAAAGCGCGGGTTCACATGGCACAATGCAGAGGCCAAGACAATAGGACAAGACAATTGCCATTATATTGTCCTCCGAGCTAGCCTGCCGAGCTATCTCTAACGACAATATGGACATTATCCAACCCCGTTCAAGAAGCTCGGACAAGACAATTGATTATTGTCCCATTGCCTTGCCGAAGTGTGAATGCTGCTTAAGAAGCAAAGGTAACCTTAAGCATACATACGTACATAATATTTTCTTCTTATACATAAAATTGATAAAATAGGCTTGAACGAGATTGTTAAAATCTTCTGGAAATCTAAATCTGAACTGGGAGATCTTGTAAAATTTTGACGAGATAGGTGGCACTGGGGTCGAAATATTTAAGTACTTTTACATTATTGTTCTACTTACGATTATAGGTACTTCAGGTTGGGCCAAAAGAAGTCATCCATCCGATGTTGTTTGGCTCTCTTTTTTTTCTTAATGAAAATCTTCGATTCTGTTTTTTGATTGTGTTTATTTGAACCTTAAGAATTGTATTGGTCAAGTCGAGAAGATGATATTCGGCCAAATGGGCGCCGTCACAATTGATTGCCATACGGGCTCGTTTTATGGCATTTTTCATCACTTCAGCGAGAACTTCAGGTGACAGATTCTCGCACTCGTGTCGAATGTTGTCCTTGAGGGCTTCCAGAGTCTTGGGCTTGTTCACGAAAACACGGGACTTCAAAAAACCCCACAAAAAAAGTCTGACACGGCTAAATCGGGCGATCTTGCGGGCCAGTGCTAATCGCCAAAACGAAAGATGAGGCGACCCGGGAACGCCGCCTTCAGAATATCGGTTCATGTCGGTTATGTATCGCTCCATGGCTTGTTCACTTGTATTCTGCATCTCTCTAGTCCACAAATGTAAAAAACAGATTTGACATTGGCGGCCATTTGCAAAAATGAGAGCATCTTCCAAAAGGGTGATTTCTTTTTGCCCACCTTGTATAATGCAAGTTATGCATTCGTGCAGATTAAAAATTTTGAAATAACAATCAAACATGACATTACGATGATAGAGAAACATATTTGAGTAACCGGAAAAATTTTGTCCGTCTGTCTGTCTGTCTGTCTGTACGGATGTATTTTGGACTGCAGCCTAAACGGTTGGGCCAATCGTCTTCAAATTTAGAACTTAAGGTTATTTTGACATTCTACAGAGGAGTTTTTTCAATTTTTTTTTTAGCTCAAAAATTAACGGTACCTGTCATATAACCGTAAAAGCTCCAAGAATTTTTATAAAAAAAAAATCAGTGTACTACCGTAGGTATGCATTATATTTTGGTGAAAACAAAATTAATATGGTGGGCTAGAAACGGTACATCCCATAGGACCGGTTTTTTTTCTTCGACTTTCTCGAAAACTAGTTATCCGATTACTATCAAAATTGATATTCAAGAAGATGTAGATACCCTCAAAAATGTCGCATTATTTTTTTTCTAAAACTTTTTTTTTTGTATTTTAATTTTTAATTTTTTTTGTTTTTGAAATATCAATATTTTGAAAACGGGTAGGGGATTTTTTTTTTAATTTTGTTTTTAAATGTATGTATATTAATTTTGTACTTAAGTTTGCATTTTTAAATTATTTTTCTTAATATTCACCTAATTCTCGATCTACTGCGCCGAAAAAAAAATTCTTTCCTATCTTTCTAATTCTTCTAACCAGTGTCGTGCAACGTAATGTTGCATACTAAAAGACAATGTGTCTTACAGACACTTACTTAAAAATATTATTATTATTAAAAATTTATTTCATACAACTTTAAATGGCTTGACTAATCGGCAGATAACTGATGTTGTAATGAGTAACTTGGGTTATTTTAATTAACCATCATTTGGCACTGCGGCCTTATTTCGAAATTTCTTATTTATCGACCGATTCCAATTAAAATCACACCATATTATATTTAAATAGTAATAATAAAATGAAAGCCTTTAGTCAACTATTGATCCGATAGGTGGCGCTGGGGTTGTGATATTTTATGCAAACGTAGTGCTTAACCAGTTTCAAAAAACATTTTTTGTTTGTTTTAGCATGGTTACCTTGGTAGTTTTAACTATAGTTGAAGCCGATAGGTGGTGCTATTGTCGTGATCCAGAAAATAAGATATGATGTATTTAGGATTTTTTCAATTGAAATTTATTAATAAAAAAAAAAAAAAAAAAAAATACAGCATTTTTAAAGACAAGATAGTTACATACGTACCAATGCCAAGGTTAAGTTGATAATACCCAAAAGGCCAAAGATGTTTTTCCTTTTTTCCTTGCAATTAACTTGATTTGAGGGGAGGCATGTTTTTCAATGCAAAAATGTTTTTTTAATTAAGGGTTTGCGTGGTTTTTTAAACATTAAAGAGAGAAATTCTCCAGAAAGAGTTTTCGGATGGAAATTATTGTGCATACTTGTGTAGTGTATGTATATATGTATGTATGTATGTATGGACTAAGTATATGCAAAAATATTTGTAATATTTGACAGTGATTTAGGTTTCTAGTTTAACGAAGTTTTACTATTCCATATTTAAATTAAGAAAGCCTTTTAAAGCAATTTGTGCAGAAAATGTTTACATAAAATGTTGGTTATATTAATATACTGGAATATGTAAATAAGAACAAAAAAAAAACCTTTGAATAAAAATACGCAAATCAATTTTATTTATTTTATAACACAAAATGTTTGGCTTTGAAAAAGGCTCAGATGGCTGTATAATTCCCCCTTCAACATCATTCGAAAGCAATAAAAGATACCTACGTGTCAAAAGCCTTCATCAAATCATGTGTGTGACGTGAGTTATTCGAGGACAATGACAAAATTGTGCATACGCTTTTTTAAGGAATTTGAAATACGTGTCAAAAATACCAATACATATATTTTGTACAGTGACAGTGTTAGCAGAAGAAAGTTACTTAAAAAACTGAATTTAAAGTTTGTTGGAGAAAGTGTTTAGTTTCAGAAAATTTTAAAGTTTATTAAAAGTTAAGACATTTTTACTTGCGATTATGGGTACCATAAGGCAAGTTATGGATTCGTGCAAAAAAAATTTTTAACAAAATTCTAAGTCGAAAAAAAGTGGGTCCGGAAATTCCGTCCGTCTGTCGGTCTGTTCGCACCTCTACAACAGATGGGCCGATTTGCTATTTGGTAGTATCTCGGAGATGTTTTTCATTTTTGCTCTAGGTCGAAAAATAACGATACCTGTCATACAATCTTAAATAAAAAAAATTGATTTTTTTTAAAACGGGTCTAACGATTTTGATAAAATTTTCAGGGTGCTATTTTTTTTACAACAATACATCTTTCAGTTAGAATGAATTTTTGTAAGCTCATTAGTTGAGCCAATTTTGATTCGATTCTTTTTTTAGCCAAACAACACGAATTTGAAATAATTCATTTGGCGAGATTTTAAGTTGTATTTTCAATTTGAAAGTATTCAAACCGATAGTTAATCGACACGTTAATTAAATTCCTAACCTCCATCGCGCAGTGTGTTTTAACATTAAAAGGGTAAAACAAACAAAGTGCTTTTTGTTACAGGATGGCAATGGTCGGAATCGCCAGTGAAAGGGTTTAAAAGCAAGTCGATTCGAATGGTGGGGTGGTAGAGTGGGGCTTGCGGGTTAAAAATGTTTTTTTTTATTATTATTTCCGGCAACGTTTAACTTCTCATCGTAAAATGGTCAGCAAAAAAAAACTACAATTTTGCTTCAGGGTGTTTTCAAAATAACCTCAAATTTTAAGAGATATCGGCAAAATACCGGGTTTTCGTTTTTTTCAGTTTTTGTTGAACAAAACAAAATTAATACAATTAAAATTTTGAGCATTTGTACATATTTTAGATACCATAAGACAAGTTATATGCATTTGTGCAAAAAAAATTAGGATAACAATCAAACATGACATTAGGATGATATTTGAGTTACTGGCAAAATTCTGTCCATCTGTCTGTCTGTCTGTACGGATGTATTTTGGACTGTAGCCTAAACTAAGAAATTTAATATGGTGGGCTAAAATCGGTACCTCCCATTAACGGTCCAATTTTTACTTCGACTTTCTCCAAAACTGGTAATCCGATTACTATCAAAATTGATATTCAAGAAGATGTAAGAAGCCTAAGTTATTTCGCATTAATTTTTTTCCGATTACTTTTTTTTGTCATTTTATTAATTATTTTTTTTTTTGAAAAATCTATATTTTGCATTATGATTGATTTTTTTCATTTTTTTTTTAAATGTATGTTATTTTGTGATTAAGTTTGTATTCTTGAATTATATTTTCTAATTTAAAAAAAAATAAGAAAAAAATGATTTATTTAACGTTTCTACGATTTTGAAAAAAATCACACTTTTACAGAAATAAAATGGCATTTAAATTATTTCATTCAATACAATTTAACGTACTTCATTCAAACAATAAAAATTCGCAAAAATCGAATAAATGTTTTGATGTTCACTCTAATTTTCTTAAATTTTATTCTACAAAGTGGCCGCTATGTGCTAATCCTTTTTAAGTGCAGGCGTCTTTTTGTCAAAGATTTAATTTTAATGTTTTTTTTTTTTGACATGCAACTTCCTTAGAATCGTTGTGGGGTGAAGTTCGAACGAACATGCGTCACGACAAAGGGATAAACACATAAATATATAGGATTGTTAGCTTTTACAGTTTTTTAGTGTATTATCTTTCCACTTGTTGTTTACTGTTTATAATATAATTTGCTAATAGTAAGATATTAAGGACTTTTTTCAGTTTAATTTTTATTTTGGTATGGAAAAATTTGAACAACTGGCATAAAGAATCGTGGGAATCAGCAGTAGGGCAATAATGCTAGGTATAGGGACCTATATAGGTCCCAATAACAATAATTTACTTTTTAAAATAAAATTAATTAAAATAGCTTAATTATGTTTGATAGATCGATAAACGTATGGTGTGGGTAGGTATTAATGGAATTTATTAGGGATATTAGGTACCCATAATATGGTTGGAAGGAAGGTAGGTACTAAAATTAAGATACACGTGCCAACTACTGTTAAGCGAGTAGGTATAGAAACAATATTCAAAGTTAACACAGTGGTTTTGTTTATTTATAGGCAGGTGTAAACTTTTGTTTTCTCGATTGAAATGTTTGTATTCAGTAGTAATCGAATAGTTTTTTTATTTGTTAGTTGTTTTTATGTGTTTATCAAAGGCTTCCTTATTTATTCTGTTTGCTTTTATGATGATGAAATGCTTTAAAATACGTAGGTATGTACGTATGTAGGTTGTCATCTTCTTTTATTTGACTAATGGCTAGGGCTTAGCCGAGCAATATGAAATATAATTTTGGGGGAAATATTAAACAAATAATTTTTTTTATGAATTCAAGAAAACACCATTCATAACGTTATTTGGAAAAAATGTTGAAAGCCATCTTATTTCTTTTGCTGTTTTCTATTTTATGAATTTTTAATTAAAACTAAATAAATAAAACTAAATAAAAAAAATAAAAAACATTTTTTTGAAAAAATTGGTCGAATGATTTTGAATTCGACCAATTTTTTCAAAAAAATGTTTTTTTTTGAAAAACTTTTCGAAAACATATTTTAATTTTTTTTTTGAGTATGTCAATTTAAAGAAATCTATAGTTTATACTAGAAGAAAAAATGAAAAAAAAATCTATATATCCGTTTTCAAAATATTCAAAAAACTAAATATTTTTTTTCTTTTAAATTATTAAAAATTAAAAAAAAATGTTTTTGAAAATTTTAATAAACAATATTTTTTAAATTATAAAACACCATATATTTCGAAAATTTCATCAAAATCCGTCAATTAGTTAACGAGAAAGTCTGATTTTAAGAAACCGGTCATATGTAAGGTACCGTTATAAAACTTTTTCTGAAAAATCCATTAACACAGATAAATTTTGTATAGAAAACATCATTCTGAAAGTTTTATCAGCCGTTTCGAGAAAAATAAGTTTTTCATTAAAAGTTATATGGCAGGTACCGTTAGTTTAGGAGCTAGAATGTCAATTCGAAAAACTGTCGGGTAGAGCACTCTAAAAATACTATATACCAAGTTTGAATCAAATCGGCCCAACCGTTTAGGCTGTAGATATCGATACGGACAGACAGACAGACAGACAGACAGACCGACGGAATTTCCGGACCCATTTTTTTGACTTATCCATCATCGTAATGTCTGTTTGATTGTTAGAATTTTTTTTGTTTTACGAATGCATAACTTGCCTTATAGTCCCTATAAATCGCAAGTAAAAAGCAGGAATTTAGCTCTTCCTGAGAAAGTAAATGGTTTACCATTTTTTGAGGGCGGCGGGCTGAGTGCAACATCCAGTAATATTGGTTAAAAATGGTGTTAATATCTGAAAGGAAATTCCAATCCACTATTTTTAAATCGGTCTTACACAAAAAAAAAAGAAAAAAATACCCACTGATAATTTTTCGTCTATTCTATAACAGAAAACGTAAGCCAACTTGTAAGAACGAGGAGGGGACTCGAAGTAAAAAATATCTATAAATAATAGCCTCAAACTCCAAACAAAATACCTTTACAAAATGGATTTTTTTTTATTTAAATTAAGAAATACGTAAACTAGTGTTCCATCAAAACTTTTCGTTTAATTCTCCTGTGAAAAAGTTATTTCCTGTGATGGTGCAGCATACCAAATGGCTGTGATTTTTTTTTCTTCTTTCAGTGGGAAAATTACGTACGAAAATTCTGGAAACTTTTCACACCAAAGTGTTAACTTGAAATATTCTAGGAACAATTTATGAATTTGTGTGTTGGGCTTATCCTGATAGTGCGTAGAAAAGGAAACCGAAACAGGTAGATTAATATGCGCTGTGTTACTCGGGTTATCCTTGGGGAAGACAAAGTGTTAACGTGGATGCAATCCAAAACCGTGAATTATTATTTTTTCCACCTTAAAGCAACAAGAGAGAAGAACCTACATATATGTATATAATGTAGTTTGGAAACTTTAAGGTTTTCCTTAAGAACAAAAAAGTTTTCTCACTTCTATATTGCTTTCCTCATTTGCATTTGGTTATATTTTAAATTCAAAAGCAACTAACTTTCTTTCTCAAGGTTTCAAGTACACATTTCTCGAATACCGCCTCATCTATAATATCCTCCTAAACTCCTAGGCGGCGAAAAATGCAAATTATAAAAGATTTCATCTCACATAAAACGCGTAGATAAAATCCAAAAAAAGGCGAGAAGAACACAAGAGATTAAGGGGTGTGACCGAGCAAATTGGTTGTTGCTGCATCTTATTAGGCTGTCTGTGTATACATTGAACGGAGCTGGATTGTGTATCATTCTTTTTCATTAAATGTTTCCCAGTTTAATTCCGGGATGACGCGGATAAGAGTTCAGTGATATCCACCAAGAAAAAAAATGTTTATTTTAATTAATTCATTCCAAGTCGGTTGAATTCGTTTTAAATTTATTAAAATAAAAACAATTTAATAAAGAATATTTAAATTAATAATTAATAATATAAAAGTCATGTCAAAGGTTTGAATTGACACTCCTCAGCATTCCAGAGATGGGTTCATTGGAGCCATAAGAGGTTCGATGGGTGGGAATATAAAAGAGGCGAGGATTACGCATGTTACGAGGGTTATTGTTTTATTTTTTATAATTAACGCGCGCACAAGGAACTACATATTTGTTTCCCTTTTAATGTATGTAAGCATACTGCACGAGCATTAGGATAACTAAGGAGAGGAAGGAAAGAAGGTGTCAATTAACATTAGTTTTGAATGCTTGCAAATCAAAATGGAAGGGAAAATATCGCCGGGTAAACTATTCCAAATTCGTGTTGTTCGGCTAAGAAAAGAATCCCTATATTTCAAGGTACGTCCGAAATTGGGCTCAAGAGTGGACTAATGAGGATTCTTTGCAAGACGAGTATTACGGGAGAAACTTTTAAGGGGAAGAACGCAGCTGGCTACTTTAAGTGAACATTTTTTCTATAAAAGAACCGATAAAATAAGGAAAGACATGAAACATTGCGTCGGTGTTCGAGAGGGGCAATTGTTTCAGCGGCAGTTCTATTTCCTATCAATCTTAACGCTCAATTTTGTATTCAATTAAGCAGGTGAAGCGATGTTTGCGAAGCATTAAACTCCACACGATTCCTATTACCCCATTTGACAATGCTGAATAAATCGGAGTTTAATGAGCTTGACATACGGTACCCCGTTGCAATTGTACGTCCGATGGCGAAGGACGTGAATTATTGAACGAATATGAAAAGCTGAGGGTAGAGTCGTCAGCAAAACAGTTAAGTGGATTAAAAGTAACAGACAGAAGATCATTTTTAAAAATGGGCACGACTGGGTCGCACGTACTTGCTCTTATGTGCCTAATTACATTAGAAAGTAAGACAGAAACAATCAATGTTTACTTTGAAAATAATACAGTTTGAACATATAAAAATTATTAAAACCACAATACTTAATGGTTTTTAGTTAAAATGAAGTACGTCATCACACGTCTTAAATAAAAAAGAATTTATGAAAAATGTGTTTCGAATATTGTAGGACCGGTTTTGATAAAATCCTGAAATTTTTTTTTGTAATTTTGCTATGCAGTTTCTTAGAATTTATTAATTTACATCTGATTTTAAAATTTGTAATATTTTTTTAATAAGTTTTAATAAGTTTTGAAATATTGAATTTTGCAAAAAAAATTTTTTAAATTAATTAAAAGTAGAAAGAAATAATTAGTCAAAATTTTTGTATGTAGAATTGAGCCGTTACCGAGAAACTTGATAATTAAAAAAAATTATAGACTTTTCCGGTAAATTTGGTTCTAATTAGGTAATAGATGCTACTAACAAAAAAAATCGTTGGAGCCGATTTAGCCCTAAAAATAAAGTTTCAATTTTCCCTCTGAGGAATGAACATACAACCATACCAAAATTGAACGCAATCGCTTAACCCGTTTAGGCTGCAGATCGATATATACCCGGACACCCACCGACAGACGGACAGAAAGACAGACAGACGGACATTTTTTGATAATGACTTTTTTAGTCTTCTCTATGATTGTAATGTCATGTTTGATTGTTATCCCAATTTTTATTTATTGACGAGTCTTAAACTTGCCTTATAGTCCCTATAATCGCAACTAAAAATAAGGAAAAGAGTCGGAGACAAAACGGAGCCCGGGGCACACCATCAGCATTTATTTTGTGGAAATCAGACTTGAATCCGTCCAATACAACTTGTATTGAATATTGAATAGTCAAATTCCTTGGAGATATCAAGAGCAAAAATCTTACTTTCACCAAAGCGATGTAAAGATCTGTTGCATTGTTTGGTGAGATATGCCATCACATCACCAGTGGAACGGTTGCTGCAGAAGCTATATTAACGCTCATGGAGACCCCTTCAATCTTCGAGATATTCCTTAAGCTGGCGGTTAATCAGCGTTTACATGACCTTAGAAAGAAGGGATGACAGTGATATGGGTCAATAGAAGGAGGAAGAGGATGGGTCACCTTTTTTAGGAATAGGCTGGAAAAATGCTGTTTTCCATTTACTAGTGTTGATGAGAAGGATGGAGTCGTTAAGGGCAGTCAGTCAACGGTACCTACAAATATTCGATGAATAAAGAGATTGTCAAATATTTCTCTTCGATCTTTTAGCGGATTCAAGTTGACAAGTTTGAGTCGGTCTTGATATTTATGTAATATTAAAGGCTTACTCCACTTAAGAACTCGAAGAGCAAATCGGAGGAAACGGCGTTGTATGCTCTCAATTGTGGCAATGTGTATTGTTGGTAGGGCGACCAGACTTGACAAACGTATTCAAGAAGCGGACAAATAAAGGATATGTAAAGAGATCGGGTTACGTAGGGGTCTGAAAATTCCTTGGACCATCGTTTCACGAAGCCAAAAGCCAAGTGCTGAAAATGCAGCTGATGGTCGGATCACCTAAACAGGGGAAATGGTTTGACTGTGGAGAAGATACAGACGGGCAGGAAATTTGATGGGCTTACGTGAGAATGTTATCGACTAGCTCCAAGCAGTTTTCGAAACACAATATTAAAACATTATCGACATCTTGTTGCAAAGAAATGGTCTTATAAAACCTGGTATCATCTGCGTTCATGCTGAAATGCAGGAATTTTTTACCATTTCAATGTCGTTAATAGCAAGAATGAAAACGAGAAGGCCTAAATGGCTGCCTTGGGGAACACGGGATGTAGCTAAAAAAAAACCTTGATAAGATGGATCTGAACCGAACACTGTTTTCTAAATAAGAAGAAATTCATCTCAACAGAATGGGTACAAAGCCGAGGGTGAAAAGAATAAGTTTGCGGGAGATTTTATCGAAAGCTTTACTTCGCCCTTCTTCCGCTTCTCCAATGCTGTCTATGCAAAAGAGGGATTTGCATTGAAAACTTAAATGTTCATACAAAATACTTTCGAGAACTTTGGGTATATGCGATAGTTTAGCAATAAGACGATGGTTTTTGACGTCGCACTTTGGAGTGTTTTGTGTAAAGGAGTAATATAATTGAGGAAATACTCCTTGGGATATGGATAAACTAAACATTTTTGAGAGGGGAAGAGAAAGAGTGAAGGAGCATTTCTTTAGAAATAAGATAAGATAAGAAGAGATACCATCATCATCATTTAGTTGATTTAGCTTTCCTTCAATAATATAGATGTCGAAAAAGGCGAATGGACCTAAAGAGAAATTTGTTAAAAACGTGAAATAAGCAGCGTCAACAACCAAAGAATCATCGGTGAAAGAAGTAACTTGCGAAATAATTTGCAATAGGGAGTGCTTCAGTTGTAGTTTCGTTATTGAAAGAAAAGGATTATGGATACCCGTCAGATTTTCGTTTGTAGTTGACAAATTGAAAAAAAAAAGACTTAGGATCATTAATAATGTTTGATTGCGTTTCGATTAAATAGCTTTGGTAAAAGGTGTGGTAAAGCTCGCAAAAGTGAAGAAAAGTACCAAGGTAAGTTGAATAGCCGGTAGGAGATCGAGTGCAAAGAAAGATTGCCCACAATGTGTTCCTTTTATTTCTCAGTCAATTGGCTCTGATAAACCATCATGTCCCGTGAGATCAGCGAAATCAAGCATCATTGGGCATGATTAGCATTCAGATGGGGGTATGGGGGACCGTCCAAAAACCAACTGCGTGCTGTTGATATGTGTTTGTTTTTGTTTTCCGTTCTCTCCCTTTGTCCTGTATCAATGTCGTCTTGTGTGTTGTCTTGTAATTGTTTAAGCTGATGGCCTCAGTAGACATTGCTCATAAATGTCTCTACTTCATGGAGTAGGTCAATATGCAGTATAGAAATTATCTATGATTGAAAGGAAGAGGGGACTAAGTGAGATTGAAGAATTGATGGGATCTGTTGTAAGAACTAGGTCAAGTTGCATGCTCATCTAAATTAAAATCCTACTAACTTGGCAGAGGCTATAGAATCTGCTAGGATCAACAAAGAGATATTCTTTGGCAAAGGTGGGATTTGGAGCAATGTAAAACGATTGGTCGTTTGACAAGGTCCATTTTAGATAAAGGAGGTTGAAGTTACCGAAAATAAGGATTTCATTATTGGGCTCACACAAATCTGAAATCAAGTCAACCGTTTTGATTGCAAGTTCATAATACTCGAGAGGTTGCGATGGTAAGATCTAAGATGTAAAAGAAAATAACGTAGAGCATTTTTTGGCTTTTAGGGTAGTGTTAACTTAATTGAAACATAGTTAAGGCTCGGGGAAGAAGAAAAGCTATATCCTCCAAACAAGAATTTTTAATTCAGAAACGGGTATGAAATAGTAAGAAGCTTACATTCAGAACGTGTAGGAGAACACCACATAGAGAGATCTTATCTCCTGGGTCGTCAACTGGATTTTAGTAAATCTAAGTCTAACCGGTTCCAAAGTTATGGCTTACGCTGATGACGTAGACGTTGTAATATCATCAGGTACATTTGCCCTACCTTGTCTAAATTTCTGCAAGTAGCTTTGGACAAACTCAGCAAATTGAACCAATAGCTATACTAAATGCCAATCTGCTCAAAACGAAATTAGTCTTGTTTGCAAGGAAATACAAAATCCCGAATATTACTGCTCCCACAATAATTGGGACAGCACTACGGGTTCGGGTTACTGGTACAACTTAATATCTTGGTATTGTTATAGATCATAAACTAATCTAAAAAGAAAATATTAAGGACAGATATGGCCAATCGTGGTGTAAAACAAATCTGGATACCCGGACAACGTGACACATTCATCATCAATCATCATCATCACTGGCCCAAAGGGATCCGGTCCAAACCACATTCAACAAGTTCTACCACAAATTCCGATTGCTAGCCGCCACCATCCAGCTGCACACCCCAATGCTACGAACTCCCTTGTCTACGCCGTACTTCCAACAAAAACATAGGTCTACCACGTTGTCATCATAAAAAAGAACTGCAAAAGACTTTCATTGATCATCTTCGTTCATGCGAGCTAGGTGCCCAGCCCACTAGAGTCTACCGAACTTATTTTTTTTCAAAGCAACTGCTTCGATGATTGTATCTTCTCCGGAATCGTCTTTCCTCGCACACGGGCCAACTATTCTCCATAAGACTTTCCTCTCGAAAACGATCAAGAAAAGAGAAAAAAATGTCGACAAATAACACCTATTGAGTCTCGAGAAGTTTTTGGCTGAATATTTCAAGAAAAAACCAAGTATACATTCAAACACATCCTTATAGGACACAACTCAATGGTACTCATATAAGCAGAATGACATTAGCAATCCAGACTTTTGCAGTGGTCGTAAAAGCATTGTTGGGAAGAGGTCTCATATCACTTCTCCAGTGAATACCACAGCCTGGCAAAGACCCAGACCAGAAAACAGCCTTCGCTTATTCAATATGGTTTAAGGAGAGAACCCGCAACTAATTTATCTCTACTTTCCTTATTGTTCCCCAGCCTGCATCCCTTCATTTACCCCATATTTGACTGACTCGTTTTATATATTGTCAAACTTAAGTTTACGTTAGCCTGAATAAAAGTGTTAACTTAGCTTAAATCGACCAGATTCAAATTGAAATCTGAACTTCGTTTAAAAATATTTTTCGCTTAATTATAAATTATAAGGTGAAGCGTGTCTGCAGCACAACTTTGGTTTGCAGTTTGTCATCTATCGTTCCTGGTCTTCATTTTTAATTGCGATTATAGGTACTATAAGGCAAGTTATAAATTCGTGCAACAAAAAAAGTTCTAACAATCAAGCATTACATTACGGTGACAGAGAAGTCGATAAAAATGGGCTTGGAAACTCCGTCCGTCTGTTGGGTTCGCACCTCTGCAGCCTAAATGGATGAGCCAATTTGCTTAAAACTTGGCATTTAGTATTTATTTGGTAGTATCTCGGGGGATGTTTTTCATTTTTGCTTCTAGTCGAAAAATAACGGTACCTGTCATACAATCTTCAACAAAAAAATTTGATTTTCTCGAAAATGGCTGTAACGATTTTGATAAAACTTTCAGGGTACTATTTTTTTACAGAACACATCTTTCAGTTAGAAGAATTTTTCGAATTTTTTTCTATAACGGTATCCCCCAAAGGACCGTTTTTTCTTCGACTTTCCCGTAAACTGCTTAGCCGATTAGAATTGCTATTCAGGAAGATGTATTCAAATATTTTCGAATAAATTTTTTTTGTATTTTTAATAATTTTTAAAATATTTTCACTTGCGATTATAAGGGCATAATTAAAAATATACGATCATAGAGAAGTCTAAAAAAGTGATCGAGAAAAAATGTCTGTCTGTCTGTCTGTATGTATAACGAGCTGCAGCCTAAACGGCTAAACCGATTATCTTCAAATTTATTGAGTATGATTATTTTGGCATTTTCAGAGGTTAAATTGAAATTTTATTTTTAGGCCTAAAAATAACGGTACTTATTTTTCTCGAAAACGGCTTGAACGATTTTGATGAAATTTTTTGAGATTTTTTTTTTGTTAGTATTGGCTATCAGTGCCAAATTTCCGGGAAAAGTCTATTAACGGTACCTTTCATATAACGTTTTTTTTTTAATTTTGGGCTTTCTCGTTAACGGCTCTTTGGATTTCTGTCAAATTTTATATTTGAGAAGATCTAGGTAGCTTAATTAATTCTGCGTATCAAAATGTTTAATAACTTTTTTTTAATTAAAATTAATTTTTGAATTTTTTTTTTTGATAAATCAATATTTCTAAAACTAATAAAAAAAAATTTTAAGTTTTATATTCACATGTATATTAATAAACTCTAAAAAACTGCATAAATAAATTTCAAAAAAAAAAATTCAAAAAACTAAAAATAAAAACAGGATTTTATCAAAACCGGTCCTACAATTTTCGAAATACTTTTTTCATAAATTCTTTGTTATTTAAGACGTGTGATGGTGTACTTCATTTTTATTAAAAATCGTTAAGTATTGTGGTTTTAATACTTTTTATAAGTTCAAACTGTGTTATTTTCAACGTAAATGTTACTTGTTACTTGATCTTGCTTTTCAATGTAATTAGGCACATAAGAGCAAGTACGTACGATATTTTGAAAACAGGTCTTTGATTTTTTTCTTAGTTTTGTAATTAATTTTTATGTTTAGGTTTGCATTCTTAAATTATTTTTTTGAATTAAAAAAAAATTGGTAAATAAAAACCAATGTGACCGCACATACTACTCATCTGGAATCTTTCATAGAAAATGGAAAAGAGCATTTGTCCAGCCTATCTCTAAAAAAGTGACCCATCCTCTTTTTTCTATTACCGACCCTTAGCACTAACATCCCTACTTTCTGAGGTCATGGAAATGCTGATTAACCGTCAGCTTAAGCAATATCTTGAAGATCGAAAGCTTCTCCATGACCGTCAGTATGGCTTCCGCAGCAACCGTTCCACTGGCATATCTCACCGAACAGTGGAACAAATCTTTACATCGCTTTGGTGAAAGTAAGATTTTTGCTCTTGATATCTCCAAAGTATTTGATAGAGTTTGGCATGAAGCTCTCTTATCAAAAATGCGTGCTTTTGGGATCGATGATACTCTTGTTCGTTGGATTAGCTATCTTCTAAACCGTTCAATACAAGTTGTATTGGACGGATTCAAGTCTGATTCCCACAAAATAAATGCTGATTGTGTGCGCCAAGAAATGGTGACTCCATCTTTTCCATACTGCAGCCAAAAATCATGAGCGAAGAGGATTGCAATAGCCCGAAGCCTTCAATGCAAAACTAAATGGATAGCAATCGTCATGGGAAGTTCCTCCAAAAGGCTGTAGACTCAAATTTAAACATCACAATACTATGGTTTATATTGAACCACAAATTGAATCCCTTTTAAACTGTGAAACCGAACAAATGGTTGAAATGAAGTTTTCTATAGAATTTCAAAAAATATTCACTGTCAAATAACATGAACTTATCTTTGAATTAATATCATGAACAAGATTTTGTTGGTATTAATACAAGACAGATAGATTTATCACTGATTCCACAAAATGGTTTAACTAAACTGTCTCTTCATGGTTTGCTTTAAAGCAGTTAACTTTATTTTGAGTTTCGCCCAGGGAAATATTTCACCGCCCGGTATTCTGTCCACCCAACATTTTGAACGCCATTGCAAGATTGCTCGTAGGATATATCTTTGTGAATTGACATTGGCTTTTGGAAAAAGAAGGATGATTCATGTACTTGTTGAAGCAGTACCAAGTAATGAAAGATGAGGGTTTATAGTTTGTTTTTCAAGTTTTCCTGTGTTTAATTTTCTGATTTTGTTTAATAATTTAATTACTCCTGCGTGCTACTTTCATAGTTCCTCTTTTTTGGACAGTCTCTTGAAAAAGATGAGAATCAAACATGACATTACAATTACAGAGAAACATATTTGAGTTACTAGCAAAATTATGTCTGTCTGTTTGTTTGTCTATTTTCTGTCTGCCTGTCTATCACGTATGTATTTTGGACTACAGCCTAAACGGTTGGACCAAGTTCTCAAATTTAGTACACAGGGTTATTTTGACATTCTACGAAGGCCTTTTTTGAATTTATGTCTTAGCTAAAATATTAACGGTATTTGTCATATAACCATTATGTAAAAGCTTATTTTTCTCGAAAACGGCTCCAAGAATTTATATAAAAAAATCAGTATACTATTATACCTAGGTAAGGTACATATATGTTTTGGGGAAAAAAAATTTTGTTAGGCTAAAAACGGTACCCCGCATAAGACCGTGTATTTTTAATAATTAAAAAAAAAAATTTTTTTTTTGAAAAATCAATATTTTAAAAAAGGGGTAGTTGGATTTTTGTTGTTATTTTGTTTTCAAATGTAGGTTATTTTTGTGCAAGTTTGAATTCTTTGATAATTTTTTAAAAATAGTTGTTAAATAAAAACTGTCTTATTTAAAAACCGTTCCTACGATTTGACGATTTGAGAGCCCCACGCTCAAGAAAAACCACCATAAGAAAAAATAATTTTATCCAAAGAGTTCCCACTGAACCTATTCAAGACTTCATAACAAATAAATTTAGATACTGAGTCACAGTATGGTATTTCTGTAATTTTTCTAACAAAAAAACGTTTGTCTAAAAAAACGAATTTAAAATGAATTCAGTTTGCTAAACAACACCTCCAAAAACCTCCTAATTTTTGTAAAAACTTGCTATGAAGTAAAGTTCTGCAGATTCGGATCAGATGGAAAAAATATGTTTGGCGTCAAACTAATCAACAATACAACCAACCCAAGGTACACCGTCAAAGCAATAAGACATTGTAGAGGAAATGTTATGGTGTGGGGAGCTTTCTCTTGGGACGGTATTGGCCAAATTTTCAAAGTCAACTCGAAAACGGATAAAAAACATTTATAAAAACATTTTGACGGATCACATAATTATATTTGTCTTTGGCAGAGCGTTTTATGGACAAAAACGATCCGAAACATTCTTCTCGGTTAGCTAAATCATGTTTAAAAGATAATTGCGTTAATGTTTTCAAATGATCGGCTCAGTCTCCCGATCTCAACTCGATTCAGAACCTTTGGAATGAACGCCAATTGGAAAGCAAAAATCCCAAAAACTTTTATTATTTCTGGGAAAACATCAAAAACGCTTGGTATACGCTACCCATAGTACCCATAGAACACTGCAGAAAATTGCTGGAAAGTTAACCAAGAAGCTGTGCAAAGATTTTCCAATAAAATATTAAGTTGGATGATGAAATTAAAAGGTAAATTCGTGCTTTTAGCGCTTTTGCTACTTAAATGTCCAAGCTAGAATAAAAAAGTTTACTAACTTTAATATCTATAATATTTTAACTGTGTCTGTAAGGCACATTGCCCTCTAAGAATGCAACATGACATTCTACGACACTAGTTATAAGATTTAGAAAGATAGGACAGAATTTTTTTTCGGCGCAGTAGATCGAGAATTATGTGATTGTTTTCTCACTTAAAACTCAGGGACGGCTCTAGCGTGCACTATAGCTTGTTGTGGTGGATGAATTTGTGCCTGCGTGTTCTTACAATTTTAATAAGGCACCTTGGCCACGTTTTTCCAACACCCCGACAAGAGAACTCCTCTCTAACGATATGTCGCCTCTAAACAACAGGAATCTTTCGAACGTAGAGATCGATGGATACCTGCTTCAGATGGATGGTTTCATAAAACAAAAGATGGACAGAACAATCCCACAATACAAAGAACAAAACGACAATAAAAGCACTATACAGACCAATAAGTAGCGTTCTGACAAGATTAAAACTCTTGACAGACGGTTTACTGACAGAAACGATGTGGAGATTAGGACACTGAAGTTGTCAATCAAAAACGTCAACTCGGTCATAAAGCAAAATTACAGTTTGTCTTTTAACTCGTACTAGGATAACAGAATTCGAGCCATTAACTCTAGCGACCCGAGTATGTTTCCCGAGATTAATAAAATCTTTAGAAAGAACACTCAAAACGATCTTCCGTGTCTTAAGGTTCAGAGAACGACAGACAACGAAAACGTACTCCTGACCGCAAGAATAGATCTGGAGGACGCTGTTTTGGACGATGATTACAATGACAATAATCTGGCAAACGCCACCATCGCCGAGCAAAATGGACCAAGTTCCTTGCTTATCTTGACGGTCGGACTCCAAATGATCTTCGCATCATTAAAGAAAGAGAAGTCAGCAGGAGTCCATGGTATACCCAATATTGTATTACGACATCTCCCTGAGGATGCAATAGACATATACACTATTAAACAACGCGCTGAATAATGCATATTACCCAGTGAGTTGGAAGACAGCTGTTGTACTTCCTCTCCCTAAAAAAGGAAATCTCCGGTCGATAAGTCTGCTTCCGAGTATCAGCAAGGTATTCGAAAAAGTTCCCAATAGAGCTCTGTCCAAGTTGCCCGAGGACAAAAATATAATTCCATACACCCAATTCGGATTTGAGGCGGGACATCACACAATTCATGAGAGAGTCCTTATCTCAAAGCTAACCAGATGGGGCATAAATAAACCACTGCTATATATGCTTTACGACATTCTTAATGGTAGTAAGTTTGCTGTCAAGACTGGCAATGTAACATCTACCACAACGTTTCATATTAAAAACGGCCTGCACCAGGGAGGGGTGAACTCGCCGATTTTCTTTAGTATTTACACCAGTCTACCTCATGCAATTACGTATGCCGACGATTCAATTGCGTACAAAACAGGTGTCTTGGGCTTCTAGGGATACGAGAAAGAACTGGTGCAAGCTAGTGATCGCTGGGACACATGGACATCCACTGGCGTGTAAAAGTGTAGTAAAGTATCTTGGAATCTGGTTGGATCAGTTTCTATATTTCAACCGATATGTAGAAACTCTTCTGGCCAGGGCTAGGGGAGCTTTTTCCCTGACAAGACGATTGTTTTATAGCAGCCGCCTTATTAGCTGGGTGAAAGTGATTTGCTACATGACCCTCAACAGGCCAATGATCGCCTACGGATGCCCTGTGTGGTTCAACGTTGCACCATCTATTATGGAATATGGATTCGGGTGTTTGAGAGACAGTGTCTTCGCATGTGTCTCGGTGTCTACAGAACACCACAGTCGGAGTACAAACACTATTATTCCAACGAGGTTCTAAACAACGGGGCCAATACAAACAGGATAGATAACTTTTTAATTGTGCTCATTCGCGGATACATTTCAAGGGCAATGACCTCAACTAATGGACAAATCTTCGGGCTTACTACCCTCAACATGCATATTTTAAAAGTACACGTTTCATTGGTTTTATCTCGCTCGAGGCATACCTATCTTGATAGTCGAGGGGTGATTCAGGATAGATCGCAATTCCGTTGATCTACCACATCAGCCGCAGAGCAGTTGATAGGCGGATCCTTACGACCGAGACACACTCGCTGGGAGCGAAGCAAAGCGCCTCCGATTCAGTAGGGCCGTGCCGGACCAGAATCGGAAAGAAGCAATAAAGACGAAATATCGCCTATGGCCGACCAACATTTATTTTAGGTATCATTTTACCATTTTACTATTTTATATAGGCTAAAAATAAATCCAAGTTAATTTTAATAAACATTTTTTTTTATAATTAACGTGCGCATAAGGGACTATTTGTTTCCCTTTAAATGTAACACACTGCGCGGGCAGTAGGAAGATAGGGAGCGGAGAGATAGGAAGTTTTTTTTTTAGGCCGAAAGGCAATTAAAATAAAGATCTAGAATGATTTAGAGCACCTGCATAGAGCCAGTAAGCTAATTATAGTTAGCTAGTTTTAGCTAATTTTAAGATTTTTGTCTAGCTTATAACTACTTATAAGTTACAGTGAAATAAAAAATCATAAAATAAAAAAAAAAAGTTTCTTTTTCCCTGTCACATTAGTAAAATTTTGTTTAAATCCCCATAGTTTGATATCATGATTAGAACTATTTATTAGCAAACCGAAGATGTAAGAAATTCTTTTCCCCTTCTGATCTGGCTACTATCTACAAATCATACATTCGTCCAAGACTAGAATATAGCTCCCATATCTGGGCATGTGCTCCATCAACTCACTTGAGTCTTTTTGATGGTATTCAAAGAAAAGCTTTCAAGTTGATTGGGGATGATATCATCATTAGAACATTAACGTCACTTGAACATCGACGGAATGTTTCATGTCTCTCTCTTTTCTACCGTTATTTCTACGGTCAATGTTCTAGAGAAATAGCCAGTTCCATTCCTCACCTTTAACAGTTTCACCGTAATACTCGCGCTTCCAGGAATGCCCACCAATTTACCCTTGAGCCCAATTTCGATCGTACAGTCAAGTACATAGATTCGTTATTCAGCCGTACAACTCGAGTGCGGAATTTCTTGTCTAACTCTGTTTTCCCCTCCTATTATAATGTTCAAAAGTTTAAAACCTTCTTTCGTAAACTCGCGCTGTGTCCACCGACATCCAAAGGGTAGCCCAAATCCCTTTATCCTGTGCAAATTATAAAAAAATATATATTGTGATGTGGCAACAAGTTTAGATATTTGTAAACTAACGACATCTGTTGGATTCATTGTGTACAACAACAACCATTTATTGTGTACAACAACCATGCCCCTAGAAGTATGCTACATATTTGCAATATGTTTTAACTGAGTACTAAATCGAACTTGACGTACCAATTCGAGACTCGAATTAGTACCGAAAGCTTAGATTGTGCCAGAACCAGACAGAAGCTTCCAGAAACTTGTAAACTTGTATAAATACAAGAGTAGATTGCATTGAAAGTTCAGTTTTATTTTCGAAAGTGGAATTGTTAACAACTGGAAGCATTAGTAAGAAGTGATTGAATTGAGATTAAATAAAAAGTGTTGAATTATAAAAACGTATTTGAATTGTGAATAAGTGAAATAAGTTAAATTGGTGTTATTTAAACTGAAAGACGTTGTGTTTTATAAAATAAAGAGATTTATTGTATTATTTTGGAATTTTGATTGAGTTTTATTTGTCGAACCCCAGGCAAAAATATCACAATATATATATAGCACTTATACAAAGCAATGTTATACATATGTAGGTATTGTATGTATATCTAATCGCGAAAAAATGTTGCCTATTAACTGTTTCTTTTTCCAATATATCCTTCGCATAAATTGAATACTTTGAAAATTCAACATTAATGAAAAGCGAAAAGCAAAACGTACTTTTTAATCGTCGTTTGAGCGAAACTCACAAAAAGGATAAATGTAAATCCCAAATGTATGCACATTAAATTCCGACTAAAAATAAACATTATTGTAAAATTAGACCAGGAAGGGTTAATATTGATTAGCCATTTAGAATGGAAAACAAATTAAATAGGAAACTAATTAAAAAAGGCTCTAGGTTTACATTGTATCAATCCTTTCAGTTTCTCAGTATATATTTATATAATTTAATCAATTCCTGATTTTTTGTTTCCTCTGTTAGCGGATTTTATCGAAAAGCCTTCTAAGCATTCGCAACGAAAATGAAATTTCCTATAAATATTGACGAAATGAGTTTTATTACAGATAGATTAGGTGTAAGTTGAATTCAGCATCCATAAGAAGATTGAACGAAATGAATGTAAATGTTGAAAAAAAAGAAAATTCCAAGAACCTTGCAACAGAAAGAAACACAGTAAAAAATCCGCAATACAAAGGCAAAGAACGGAAGAGCCAACATCTTACAAAAAAATGGAGACAGGTAAGGATCAATAATAAGGGAGTCAAAAAGAACTCGATAGATTTTAGTGTTTTTTACGAAGCATTGAGTTACAGTTAACTGAGATTGAAGCTTATCATCTAGTTGTATTTAGGAAAAGTTGATTAATCTTTTTTAATAAGCTTTGGTTGTAACTTGACAGTTACGAATTTTTTACTTGCGACTATAGGTGCGACTATAATGCAAGTTATGGATTCGTGGAATTTTTTTTTGTTCTAACAATCAAACATGACATTGCAATGTTAGATATAACTTGGTATATAGTATTCATTTGGTAGTATCTCGGGTTTTTTTTTCATTTTTGCTCTAAGTCGAAAAATAACGGTACCTGCCATACAAAGGTTTGATTTTCTCGAAAACGGCTCTAACGATTTTGATAAAACTTTCAGGGTGCTAATTTTTTTTACAACAATGCATCTTTCAGTTAGAATAAAGTTTTAGAAATGTGTTCTATAACGGAACCGGTTTTTCCAAATGCGGTTTTATGGTAGACCATTATCCCGATTTGAATAAAATTTTGCACACAGGAAGTCATTTATAATTCAATTAAAAAAAGTTGGTTTTAGAAATATTTTGAAAACGGGTTGATTGATTTTTTTTAATAATTTTCCCAGATGCAAATTACAGATTTTCTTATAATGACATACTAAAAAAAAATTAAATATTTTTTCGAAAAGTTTAAAAAAACGACTTTTTAATAAAACTGGTCGAACAATTTTCAAAAAAAATTTTCCTCAATAGAAATTTAGTTTTCAAACTTAATTGCATACTAACGTTTTCTGAAAAAAAACTTTTAAACTTATTAAAAAAAATTAAAGAATTTTTGAAAAAAATTTTTTTTTTTTATTTTAATATATGTATACATATAAGCAATTTTCTAGCATAAGAACAAGTTCGTGAGACCCAGTCATGGATTTGATTTAAATTTTATTCCACGATGTGACATATGAGCAAGTACGTGCGATCCAGTTCTGAAATTTATATTCAATGTGTTTGAAAATGAATAAAGAAACTATCGTCAGCTGCAAATTTTGAATGCAGTTAAAAATTAAAAATTGCAAATTTAATATTAAAATGAAGGTGGTTTTCTCACAACATATTCCCGGAATTCAATACAAAAAAAAATGTGGCAACTGAATGCACCAACATTTTGGACAAAATGACTTAGTTGAAGAACCTTGGGTTGATGATAAAGTATATTCAAGAGTGTTGACAAAGATGGTCATCTTAATTTGTGCAATAATCCCTGGCGTCCTACAAATTTCAACTTCTGCTGTTTAGTTATAACATATATATATTATATATATATTTTGAAATTAGCGTAAAGTCCTGGTAGCTATCGCTTTATCCTTTAAGTTATTGAATATGTAATTTATTTATATTTCAATAAAGTTATAATAATAATAAATAAAATATTTTAAAATACTCTAATCTTATAGAAAATATTTAAAATATTTAAAAACCAATTTATGATGTTGAAAAAAATAAGTATCTTTAAAACACAATTTTAGCCAGGTCACATAATTAGAAACAGAAACAAAAACATTTTATTTTACTTTAAAAAATCGTATTTATTTAAAAAAAATCAATATTTTGTGGGAAATCTTTTAGTTTGAATAACAGCATCACAGCTTTTTTGCATAGATTCACCTAACTGACGACATCTTAATGGTGGTATACTCTCCCAAATATTCTTAACATTTTTGGGCTTCTTTGCCTCCAAACCTCTTTTAACATCTGCCCATAAGTTCTCAATGGGGTTCAAATCAGAACTTTGAGCTGGCCAATTCAAAACATTTGTTCTTGTATCAATGAACCACTGCACAAAGCTCCGCGAAGGGTGTTAGAATCTTTATCATGCTGAAAAAACCTAACTAATGGGCAAATTAAATTTGGATTCATCGCTCCAAAGTTATTTTTTACAAAATTCCAAGCCTTTTTTGCGTGAAGCTTAGCAAACGATAAACGCTTCTTCAAGTTTTGTTTTTTTTTTGACACAAGTGGCTTTTTCCGGGCAATGCCAAGCAAATTGTTTTTGAGTAGTTGTAGTTGTTATGGGCAAAAAAGAATCAAATTTGCTTATTCGGCATATAATTCCTTCCTTTTTGGATTTTCAAAGCTACCAGTCTTTGTAAACACTTGAATTGCGCCAAAAAACGTCTTTTTTGAGCATTTAAATTTGTCAGCAATGGCCGACAAGTTTTCTGTTTCATTGCATTGCACTATGAGTCAGCGTGTATGACTTGTTTTTCCCCATTTTTTTACTGCATTTTATAAATGTATTCCTACTTTTATCAAAAATATATAATGTATACAATTCCTAGGTTTTATTGGCAATAAAGGCCAGTTAGGTGAGCATAAGTCCCAACAAACAAAATTGGGAGACATGCAACTCCCCTGCTTGAACTCTATAGGATTCCGAGTAGATTCAAGTTTGGGTATATGCAGTTTCTTTTCGATTTAATGAATCTTTGCATATATGCCTATATTTATATTATAAGTTTGTTTTTACTTCTATTTTCCATTCTTAGAATTCTTTCTTCCTTTGGTGTTAAAGTTGGAAGAACATTGGTTGTAATGCCACTCAAGTCAGCAAGTATTGCAGCATCCTCTGGTCTGGAGACTCGCTTATCTTCTACTATATAAAATCACCGAAGGTACTAATATCATTATTTCCTGTTGGAGCTTTAAAACTTACTGGGTCCCTTGCTATTTTCATAACTTTGCGTATTCTTTCCAGTGGCATTGTCAGTTCTCCACTTAATTCCTCTAACGTCAGCTCTCTTTCTATCTAATGAGTAAATTCGTAAGAGAAAATTGTACAAATTAATTTTTTCCATTTCAGCCTATTTGGTGGGTGGTGACGATAATTTTCATATAACGGATTTTTTTTAATTTTCGTCTTTCTCGCTAACGGCTTATTGAATTTGTGTCAAATTAATTTCGCATATCAACATTTTGAATAATTATTTTTTGTATTTATAATTTATTTTTGATTTTTTTTTGTAAAATCAATATTTTCAAAAATAAAATATTTAAAATTTTATGTTAGATGTATATAAATAAACTCTAAAAAACTGTTATCAAAATCTCAAAAACAAGTTATTTAAAAAAAAAACTAAAACAAAAACAGGATTATATCAAAATCCGTCCTACTATTTTCGAAATACTTTTTTTCATAAATTCTTTATTATTTAAGACGTCTGTTTGATGGCGCATCACTTTTACTGAAAACTGTTAAGCGTTTAATTTTGACACTTTTTATAAGACCGTGATTTTTTTACGTAAATGTTGAAAAAATTTGTCAAAGATATTGCCTCCTAATGTGACTGGGTACATAAAAACATATCGTCGCTGTAGATCGAATACCTCGTAACCCAGAAAAAATTGATTTTAAGGTTATGATGCACTTATATTGTAAAAAAAATCCGGATCTAATGAAAAATACCTTGTAAGCCTAAAAAACGTTAATTCCAGAGCATAATTAACAATACATCGTATCCCCCATTCGTTTTCGTTGCTGAAATACCTCGTATCCCAGAGCCAAATCTAGTAGGGGGAAGAAAACAAAGTTTTTTTTGTTTTCTCACGTCGCTATTTTTAATACTTTTGTCTTCGTCTTCTGCACAAAAGAAGTAAATAACGGTATCGATCAAAGAAAGAGAAGACTTATTACCTTTGATCTCTTATCAGCGTGCATAAGAGTTTTTAATTGTGTGAAGCTTGATCCACGTTTTAGCCACATATAAAGTTCTTTTATTTTTCATATTTTCTAAAAGTTTTTATGTAACATGATGTCTAGAGGCAAGTTAATGTTATCGCTGGTCTCTAAGCCAAACCATTGATATTAATGCAAACCGGGAAGTCATGGAGCCTGCTTTTAAAATTTGAAATAGGTAAGAGAGAGGATAGGATAGAGGAAGGGTGTTGGTTGGGACAAGGTTAAGGATGGGATGGAGCTGTGAAGGTCGTGACGGATTAAAAGGCATGGGATAAATGAAGGAAGGAAAAGGAATTTGATCAGAAGACGAATCAGAGATGAGGAAGGGTGTAGGATAGAAGGGGAGGGGATAAAAGAAGGAATGAAAATAGAAACGAGGAGGAGTAGAGTCGTAGGAGTTGGGAGGTAGCTAGGTAGGCGGGACTGACATGGTACTGACACATGGGAAAAGAAAAAGGGAAGGGTAGTTAAAGGGTTGATAGGAAAAGGAGGGGGGTAAAGGATGATAAGAAATGAAAGAATTTCTGCTGTGAAGGCGATGGCATGTTGCCGCAGCATTCGGGGAGATCTTGCGCCCACAGTCAGACCTCACCTATTCCAAAAAACATGAATCATGCCGTTCTTACTCCACCAATCGTAGGACCGCACTCGGGATGTCCTGCTGATGTTTTTGCAGGGGGACCTTTTCCCACCTCACGGTGGGAAAAAGCGGCGGCGCTCACCTTACCGCACCTCCTTTTCAATCTTTTAGCCCTCCATTAGGCCCTGATTACGATGGTAGACAAATAATAACATGCGAATCCCACATCGATTTGGCGAGACCTCACATATGTATGTATTTTTGTTCATAGTTATAGTCAATTACAATTCAATGTTCAATATCAATTTATCCCAGGAAAAAAATCAATATATCACAAAAAACAATTAAATACATAAATATATACATAACCAGATAAAATAGCTTAAAGCGTGGTTTTTAAAAGTAGTTTTAACAAAAAAAAAATAGAAAAACAGAGAGATTTAATTAAAATTAAAATTAAAAAGCCTCTTTTTGAATAAAATACGTTTTTTTTTTTATTACATTACTTTTATTTGTTCCTCTTCTTATAATATCGTAAAACTATACAAGGAAAATACCACGTAAGCCAGAAAATTCCAATACTTCGCAAGAGTAATACCTCGTAACCAACGAAATTAATACAAAATAATAATTTTAATAAGAAGTTGTAGCAAAATATAAATCAGCATCAATAAATATTACAGAAATTTGTATTGACCTTCATTACTTTAATACAAGGTTTTTAGTTTCTCCTGAAAAATCGACTTTTCTGGATTACGAGGTATTCGATCTACAGCGACGATATTGTTCATATTACCTGTGCTTGAAAATCACTGTTTTTAATATATGTACATATGTATTAACTTGATGTTTAAACATAATCACTCAAGTTACATATAATCAAATAAATAAAATAAAAATATGTTCGTGTTATATAGAAATGCGTTTAACTGTTTGTTTTGTCCAGCTAATAAAACAATTGAAAGAATATTTGTGCTGTGCTCACAAAATGGGGTTACACATAGGTTCCACCACTACCATTGTATCAAATAAACCTCATTCTCTAAACAATTTTCACAGAGCTTTGCGCCATATAAGAGTATGAGTATGTAGCTTTTGTCACAAGCCACACAGGTCTTACGAAAGCACGGCAATGAAGCTATAAAGGAGTGTTTTGTGTTATTGCCTTATGAATATCCAGTGTAATCTTTGCAACCTTGGGTAAGTAGGTGGAAGAAATTGCCATTGGGCTCAGTAAGAGGGTTGGCTTAGACCCTTTTCAACAGATCTTATTACAATTTATAAATGGTAGAGAAACATATGGTTGTGTTTGGAGAATTAGCAGCCTTCTTGACTTCAAATTACAATCATTATCATATTCCAATCAAAATCAAATAGGGTAGCACTCAGATATGGTAAATGGGCTAATTACGGGAAAGAAATCTCCTTAAAAGGGAAGAATAGAAAACACCAAGCAGTTAGACGTCTTATCTCGGAGAAGGACTTCAGAAAGCCTGTTCTGATTATATATATACGAAAACAAAAGCATTTTCAGTATTTCAATATTTGCCAATTTTTGAGTGAACGTTGAGATGAAAATTATAAATAAATAAATAAATTTATTGGCGCGAAAGCTCCTTAAGGAGCCAAGGCCTAGTGACTTATACTCTCAACCATTCAACGTTGAGATGAAAATTATAAATAAATAAATAAATTTATTGGCGCGAAAGCTCCTTAAGGAGCCAAGGCCTAGTGACTTATACTCTCAACCATTCCTGTGTGTGTTGTTAATCTGCAAGAATAGAAGAGACCTGTAGTTTACCGCCGAGTCCGAATGGCTACATGAGATGCACTTTTTCGAGACAAATTTTACTCTTGGAGGTTTTGTCAGTTCCTCGCAAGAGGCAGTACCCCGGTAAAGAAGATGGCTATGAGCTGGATTCAAACCCAGGCTCATTCGTTTAGCAGTTCGACACACTAACCACTAAGCCACTGCACTGAGATGAAAATTACATCGGTTTTTTTTATTAAATTTTAAGAACAATTTATCATATATTTATAAATGAATTTAAATTAAACTGAGTATTTGGAATAAGTACAGATTATTGAAATAGCTAATTGGATTCCTTTCTTAAAACAATGCAATCGTAATACATGCACTGCAAAGAGTTTACCTTGTACCCAGTTTCGGAAGTACTGTCAAACGACCTGCCGGGTTCCTAGAAACGGCAAATTCAAAACGAAAGTTCATCCATACCTGCTTTTACATCCTTTAAGTCAACATCACAAAAGTAGATACAAAATATTACTTAATTATGAGCTAAATATAAAAAACTAGCTTGTACGCGGCTTTGCTTGCGTTAGCCTCGAAAACAAAAATTGTATTTTAATTTTATATATAATATTTTTATTTTTTTTATTTATAATATAAGGTAAAGTCTTCACGAAAGAAATAAAAGAAAAATAAAAGATGATAGTGACGTCAAAAAATAAAAATATTTGAATGCATTTGCATTGTATTTCTATATAAAATATAGCTCTTGAAGAAAAGGTGTTAATGTAGCTTAAAATAAAAAGTTACTATACCTACGCCATCTGTGTTAGAGAAGTTTTAAAAAAGCAAAAACAAATATACATACTTTGTAGATCGTATATACGTTGTGTCATTTTGCGTGATGTGGTAAAAAAATGTCTTACAAAGATTTATTTAATTTATTTAAAAAATGTGTCATATTATGTTACTGGAGCAAATATCCTATTAATTAAAAAAGAAATTGTTCAAATCCTCGCGTGATATGCGCACAGCAGAAACTGCTTCAATTGTATTATATAAAGTGATAAATTGCGCGACTGGATCGCACGTACTTGTTCTTATGTGCGGTCACAGCTTGGAATAAAATTTGAAAATATTAAGGGAACTTCAAAGTTTTTCATAGATTTTTCACACTCTTGATTGTTTGAAAAAATATGTTTCTGCGGAAAAATTCAAACGCCATATTATTTCTTTAAAAAATGTGATTTATTTTAAATCGTAGGAGCGATTTTTAAATAAAACGATTTTGTTTTAATAACTTTTCTCAAAAACTAAAAAAATAATATTAAAGAATGTAAGCTTAAGGAAAAAAATAAACTAAATTTTAAAACAAAATAGAAAATTATTAAAAATGCAAAAAAAAAGTTTTCAAAAATATTTTAATGTAAAATCAGTTAGCTGATAGCCTTCCTCAATATCAATTTTTATTGAAATCGGATGACGAGAAAGTCGAGGAAATAAAACAGTTCTTTGGGAGGTAGCGTTTTTAGCTCAACATCTTGAATCTTTTTTCACCAAAACATAACCTACACCTACACATTTTGGAACCGTTTCCGAGAAAAAATAAGCTTTTGCTTAACGGTTGAAATGACATGTACGTTAATATATGAGCTAAAATTTTAAAAGTCGTTTGTAGAATGTTAAAATAACCTTATGTTCCAAATTCGAAGACGATTGGCCAAACCGTTTACGCTTTAGTACAATAGTACACATTTGTACAGACGGACAGACAGACAGAATATTTCCATTAATTTAAATATGTTTCTCTATCATCGTAATGTCATGTCTGATTGTTAGATTTTTTTTTACTACAGTTTTTTACAAAAATTGCCTAATAGTCCCTATAAATCGCAAGTACAAATAAATTGTACGACTGGATCGCACGTACTTGCTCATATTTGCGTTAACACCGTCAAATAAAACTTAAAAATTAAGTAACATTACGTAGAAAAATAACACTATCTGAACTTAACAAAAACAAAACCACAACACTTAACAATTTTTTAGTAACATTGGAGTACGCGTGTGATGGCGTACTTGTATAGTAAGGAATTTACGAAAAAAGGTATTTCGAAAATTGTAGGGCGGATTTTATTAAAATCCTGTTTTTTTATTAATAGTTTTTTTAAATTGTGTATGTAGTTTTTTTAAGTTTATTTATGTAGATGTGGTTATAAGATTTAAAATATTTTTTGTTATTAGGTTAAAAATATTTATTTTTCAAAAAAAAAAGAAAAACATAATTTAATTAGAAAAAAGTTATTCGAAATGTTGATATTCAGAATTAATTTGGCTACCTAGATCTTCTCAAATATAAAATTTGACAGATATCCAAAGAGCCCTTATCGTGAAAACCAAAAATAAAAAAAAAACCGTTATATTAAAGGTACCGTTAATAGATTTGTCCCGTTAATTTGGTTCTGATAAAATGATATCAAATACCAACAAAAAATTCTATAAAAATTTCATCATAATTATTGGGCTCGTTTCATGAAAAATAGACTTTTAGGCCTAAAACTAAAATTTCTATTTCTCCTCTGGGAGTGCCAAAGAATCACACTCACCAAATTTGAAAATAATCGCTTAAGCCGTTTAGGCTGCAGCTCGTTGTACATACTGACAGACAGACAGACATACATTTGTTGCCACTAATTTTTTTAGACTTCTCTATGATCGTAATGTCATGTTTAAATATTATATCAATTTTTTTTTTATGCTCACGAATACTAAACTTGCCTTATAGTCCCTATAATCGGAAGTAAAAATTAAATCCTTCAGTTTTGGAGAAATAATTTGTTTGAATTTATTAAATTGAGTTGTAAGCGTGCACAAGATATACAGACATTGATATTGCAAAGTAAACCGAACAAGGTGTGTTTTTAATAATGAAGAACAACATTAAACTCATCAAACAAAAAGTTCTAAATAATACGTGTGGGGTTCTCAAAACCGACAAAAAATTCTTTATTTAACTTAATAGTATAAACAATCTTCAAAATAATGTTTTTTCAAAACTTTCCCAAATTGGCAAAAAAAAAAAACAAAAAAAAAACGTTTTCAAAATGAGCTCAACCTGAAAAACGTACAAACATACATATTTCAACAAATTTTTACATCAAAAGAAAAACAAATAAAACCTTTCATTATGTACAAAGATACACATCGGCAAAATACCATCTATAAGATCCATTGATTTGGTTCTAACAGATGAAACGAAAATAACAAAAACAAATATTAAATGCAATGAACTGGAAAAAATTGTTTCATTTGCCGTTTACAAGTAATTGCAAATGTATCAGCTGTAAGGGAGGGTGTGTTATATCCTATGTCTAAAAAACCTATTTATCCTGTCGATTTTCCCATTTGATTGACGGCTTTTCAATAAAAGAACATAGAAACACATACAAATATCGAACATTTAAAATGTAGAAAAGTATTTAATAAAAAAAACAGTTCGCAATCATTTTGCATTAAAAAATCAGCTTTCAGACAGCAACGAATTGAATTGGAAATGTGTTTCGCAGACTTAGAATGTTTTTTTTTATTCTTTCAGGGTCGGTGACATAGAAAGTAACAGCATTGCTAGTAAAAGATTGAAAACTGCAACAAAAGGATTCCCAGATCCAGAGAAAAAGTTATTTGCATTCACAAAATAAGAAATTCTTGTATTTTGTTAAGCATAAAAAAGACTCTTGCCTCTATTTCCGGTTTGTTTATAAGCCATTATACAAATAGAAAAAAGTAGAGCTTTTTTTGTTAATTGAATTGTTAAACAGTTCTGTGGAGGCAGGTTATAGATATAGGTTCAACCACAAAACGTTGCCTTAGAAAATAAACAAAAACAGATGTTTTTTAACTTTTTATGTTTACTCATTTTTCTAAAAGTGTATATAATAAATAAGGGTTTTCGGTGAAATAATATTCAGCGTTGCTTCCTATTTATTACTTGATATTTTTTTCTTGCAATATTTGTTAATTAGTATCCAAATTTCTCACCAACAAGAATCTTAAAATATTAGCAAATAAAATACCAACGCCATTATACTTCCGTAAACAAATAAAATATTAACAAAGAGAAACAATCAATTAAATTTTTATAATGAAAAAAAACTACTAAGTGTGTTCTCACATCCTTGAATTATTTGAAATTGAAATTGAAATTATTTTTATTGTAGCTAAGATTATTTACATTTTTTTCTTCCTTAAGACTATATTGCACAATTTACAGAGATATGGTAATAACTCTACCTTACTACTGAAAAAAATAATATTTTTAATTTAACTATAACATAGAAATTGAAAGCTACAAATTGTCAAATCATACTATCCGAGAAAGGAGAGAATGCGAAGCTAGAAATCAGTAAATAAATGAAAAACAAATAAATAGATAAATAAATAAATTAATAAATAAATAAACATTAATTTAAGGTATTTAACCATTTTACTAGCGTTTAAAGGTACTATGAGGCAAGTTATGGATTCGTGTGCAAACAAAATTATAACAATCAAACATGACATTACGATAATAGAGAAGTCGAAAAAAGTGGGTCAGGAAATTCCGTCCGTCTTCTGTCTGTCTGTTCGCACTTATACAGCCTAACCGATTTGCTTCAATCTTGGTATTTCGTATTTATGAAATAGTATCTCGGGGGGTGTTTTTCATTTTTGCTCTAGGTCGAAGAATAACGGTACATGCCTTACAATCTTTCACAAAAAGTTTGATTTTCTCGAAAACGGCTCTAACAATTTTAATAAAACTTTCAGGGTGCTATTTTTTTTTACAATAATACATATTTCAGTTAGAATATTTGTTTTGAATTTTTTTCTGTAACGGTACCTCTCATAGAGCCGGTTTTTTCAAATGCGGTTTTATCGTAAACGATTACCCCGAATTCAATAAAATTTTGCACACAGGAAGTCATTTATAATTCTATATTGCATTTCAAAACTTTCAAAACCTTTTTCCATTGTTTTAAAATTTTCTTAAAAAAATTGGTTTTCTAAATATTTTGAAAAGGAATTGATTGAATTTTTTTAAATAATTTTTCCAGATGAAGACTACAGATTTCCTTATAATGGCATACTAAAAAAATTAATTTTTTTTTCGAAAAAGTTAAAAATAAGACTATTTAAAAAAATGTGTCGAACGATTGTCAATATTATGTTTTCCTCGATAGATATTTAGTTTTCAAATTTTATTGTATACTTATTTTTTCCGAGAAAACTCTGAAGCTAATTAAAATAAATTGCACGACTGGATCGCACGTACTTGCTCATATGTGCGGTCACATTGTAGAATACAATTTAAGAAAATTAAAGTGAACATCAAATCATTTATTCGATGTTTAAGACATTTGATTGTTCGAATAAAGTACGTTAAATTGTATTGGGTAAAATAATTTAAACGCAATTTTATTTATTTAGGAAATGTAAGAAAGTGTTTATTTTTTTTCAAAATCGTTAGAGCCGTTTTTAAATAAAACGTTTTTTTTTTTAATTAAAACAATAAATTCAAGAATACAAACTTAAGCACAAAAATAACGTACATTTAAAAACAAAATTAAAAAAAAAAATCACTTACCCGTTTTCGAAATATTGATTTTTCAAAAAAAAATTTTTTTTTTAATTATTAAACATACAAAAAAAAAGTTTTCGAAAAAAAATTAATGCAAAATTACTCAGGCTACCTACATCTTCTGAATATCAATTTTGATTGTAATCGGATCGCCAGTTTTCGAAAAAGTCGAAGAAAAAAAAACCGGTCCTTTGGGAGGTACCGTTTTTAGCCCATCATATTAAATTTTTTTTCACCAAAATATAATGCATACCTACAGTAGAACACTGATTTTTTTATAAAAATTCTTGGAACCGTTTTCGAGAAAAATAAGCTTTTACATAACGGTTATCTGACAGGTACCGTTAATTTGTATACTAAAAAAAAATTGAAAAAAGTCCTCTGTAGAATGTCAAAAGAACCTTAAGTTCAAAATTTTAAGACGATTGGCGCAAATACATCCGTACAGACAGACAAACAGACAAACAGACAGACAGACGGACAGAATTTTGCAGTAACTCAAATATGTTTCTCTATCATCGTAATGTCATGTTTGATTGTAATATCAACATTTTTAATCTGCACGAATGCATAACTTGCATTATAGTACCTATAATCGCAAGTAAAAATGAAAGATTTTTTTTGAATTTTTTTTAATTTTTGTTTTTTTTCAAAAACTGTTTGTTTAAAAAAAAATATTTTTTTTTTTGTTTTTTGATAATAACTACCATGTGCTGGATGGTGGCATACTCAAAAAAAAAAAATGTTGAATACGTTTTCGAAACGATTTTTGAAAATGAATATGAATCATATTATTTAAAACTTTAGTTTCTGCGATATAATAAAAATTTCTAGTTTTCACCTATAACAATCTATACCTATTTCTTAATTTAATTACTTGGACAAAGTTAGTGGGGAGTGAATTTGAATTTCTCAAATGAACCATTTCTTTTGGAACAGACTGTGCTACACTTTCAAACGCAACAGTTGTAAAACTACCCCCGGCTTCATCAATTATTTCACAATCTTAATCTGATATTTTTAAGTAAAAGAAAAGTTTTAATTTAGTTAAGGAATCCTACCCAAAGTTTCAAAGTTCTGTTTAAGGAATAAGACTGACAAACACTAACACCAAAATTGATCTTGATGTAAATTTAAACCAAATGAGAAATTTATTAATTCACTTCACTTAGTTTGCAGAGATGGTTCTGTCTGTCTGTCTGTCTGTCTGTCCGTATCGATATCTACAGCCTAAACGGTTGGGCCGATTTGATTCAAACTTGGTATATAGTATTTTTAGAGTGCTCTACCCGACAGTTTTTCGAATTGGCATTCTAGCTCCAAAACTAACGGTACCTGCCATATAACTTTTATTAAAAAACTTATTTTTCTCGAAAACGGCTCCTACGATTTTGATTAAACTTTCAGAATGATGTTTTCTGTGCAAAATCTATCTTTTAATTTTAATGGATTTTTCAGAAAAAGTTTTATAACGGTACCTCCCATATGACCGGTTTTTTAAAATCAGACTTTCTCGTTAACTAATTGACGGATTTTGATGAAATATTCAAAATATATAGTGTTTTATGATTTAAATAATATTGCTTATCAAAATTTTCAAAAACATTTTTTTTTAAATTTTAATAATTTTTTTAAAAAAATATTTTGTTTTTTGAATATTTTGAAAACGGATCTATAGATTTTTTTTTAAATTTTTCTCCTAGTATAAACTATAGATTTCTTAAAATTGACATACTAAAAAAAATTTTAAAATATGTTTTCGAAAAGTTTTTCAAAAAAAAATTTTTTTTGAAAAAACTGGTCGAACGATTTTGAAATGAAAAATTCATAAAATAGAAAACAGCAAAAGACATAAGATGGCTTACAACATTTTTTCCAAAAAACGTTATGAGTAGTGTTTTTTTGAATTCATAAATTTTTTTCCCCAACATTTTATTTCATATTGCTCGGCTAAGCCCTAGCCAAGCCATTAGTCAAATAAAAGAAAGTGACAACCTACATTACATACATACTTACGTATTTTAAATTATTTTTCATCATCATAAAAGCACAGAATAAATAAGGAAGCCTTTGATAAACACACAAAAACAACTAACAAATAAAAAAACTATTCGATTACTACTGAATGCAAAAATTTCAATCGAGAAAACAAAAGTTTACACCTTCCTATAGATAAACAAAACCACTGTGTTAACTTTTAATATTGTCTCTATACCTACTGGCTTAACAGTAGTTGGAACACGTATCTTAATTTTAGTACCTACCTTCCTTCCAACCTTATTATAGGTACCTAAATCCTTTATAAATTCCATTGGTCCCATATTGGGACGTATAAAGGTCCCTTTACCTAGTATTATTGCCATACTGCTGAATCCGACGAATCTTTATGCCAGTTGTTCAAATGTTTCCATACCAAAATGAAAATTTAACTGAAAAAAGTCCTTTGTATCTTTCTATTAGCAAATTATATTATAAACAGTAAGCAGCAAAAACTGCAAAAGCTAACAATCCTATATATTTATGTGTTTATCCCTTTGTCGTGACGCATGTTCGTTCGAGCTTCACCCCAAAACGATTCTAAGGAAGTTGCACGTCATACAAAAAATATTAAAATAAAATCTTTGTCAAAAAGACGCCTGCACTTAAAAAGGATTAGCACATAAGAGCAAGTACGTGCGACCCAGTCGTGCCTTTTATTTTAAAATAAAACGCAAACCACTTGAGATATTGCAAAAACTTTGTTATCGGCTTGATGTACAATCAAAACATTTATAAATGGAAATCGACTTCGTTCATATGGTCAGCGTGGTCATGTTTGCAGCGGTCAATTCGTTGGACCCGATTTTCGATGAATCGGCCATACATTTCGGCCGAAACGGCCGCTATGTCGAGTTCAATGTTGGCTCTGAGCTCTTCCAACGTCGTCGGCTTATTGGCATACACCAATGACTTAACGTAGCCTCAAAGAAAATAGCCTACAGGCGTTAAATCGCACGAACGAGGCGGCCAATTTCATCAAACTTACTCTTCAATAAATCGCTTGTAAGGTGTGCTATCGCTGTGTGGCTTGTGGCACCATTCTGTTTAAACCACATGTCGTTCAAGTCCATATCTTCCAATTCGGGACAAAAATAATCGGTAATCATGGCGCGATAACGCTGGCACAGTTATTATCGACGAAAAAATATGGCCCAATAATGCCGCCGGCATACAAACCGCCCTAACAGTTATTTTTTGTGGATGAAGTGTTGATTCATGAAGCAACTGTGGATTTTCACTCGACCAACAACGCATATTTTGATTATTGGCGAACCTATTGAGCCAAAAATAAGCGATGAAATTCAACAACTCAACGCTCTTATAGTTGCGGCCACCGACTCCGAATTTCGGTAGAACATTTTTATAATTTGCAGACGTTGCTCGTTCGTGTACCTTACCATAATGAAAATGTTGAGTTTACTGAAATAATTGGTTACTCTGTTCACAAAGACATTTCAAAGTACATTCAAAATTTTCTACGTCATATTTATGCAGATGACGTATAAATGCATAAAAACTTTTTTTTTAAATATAATGAATTATCCGTGGCTCCTTGGTCACAAAATATTCAACTGAATTTAAATATAACAAAAACCAAAGCTATACAATTGACAAGAAATCCTATTGATTGTTCAAATACTCCCTTATGTGTTAATAACATTCCAGTTGCAATTATAAATATCTACATTAAAAATCAGAGTAAAATTTATACCCGCCCGTCTTAAGGCTTCGTAAAACAAAGCGTGTTTTTAACGCGGCGTTGAGGTTATTTAACGCAGCGTTGGAGAGCTGTCAAGCGCGTTAAATATTTTAATCATATTATTTCATTTTCTCACAAAATGTCAATTACCTCGGATAAGGAATTAATAATTCTATGGTTACCGTTTTTATTCAACTCATTTATGTACGATTTTTTGCCATAAATCTAGTCCTTCAGAACTATATTCTTATATGATTTATCAACCCATGTCATACAAACGTGGGTGCTTTCTAACCAATTCTCTATTTTCCATGAAAATTACACAAAAGAAATCAAAATACTAACCGCGTCTCTGTTTGAAGAGGCCTTTAGTTGGGGTGACCATGTAAGCCCTATTGTTGCAAAAATATATGGGATTCTGTTAAAGTCATTTTATTTCCTTCTTTCTATCTTCTCTTTATCATTTCCCTCGCCTGCTATATTAAGACACTTATTGTAAGTAGTATGTACTACATAAATACAATTTATATATACATAATATTTTTGTTTAACCATTATTTTTTCCTCAATATGATCAAAGTCGAAAACGTATATACATATATAATAATTGAATGAAGAAATAAAATAAACAAAGATTTTTTTTTTTTTGAAAAATCAATATTTAAAAAATGGATCAGTGAAAAACTTGCGATTATAAGTAATAGGCAAGTTTAGGATTCGTGACTATACAAAAATTTGAGATAACAATCAAACATAACATTACGATCATAGAGAAGCCTAAAAAAGTTAGTTACAAAAATTTTTTAAATTTTAATGTTAGGCCTAAAAATAACAGTTCCTGCCATAGCCAGGAACAATTTTTTTTTCGAAAAGGGCTTCAACGATTTTGATACAATTTTTTGATATTCTTTTTGTAGGTGTTAGCTATCATCATTGTATATAGAATCTTTATTACTATCAAGATGGGTGTTTCAGCTAGCGCCATCTAGTTTCGCTATCTCGCTATTTCTCAGTGTAGACTTTTAATCAGGGAGATGAACTGTTATAAATGTTAGCAGTCAAAAGGAAGCAAATTATCAAGTCTTTTTTGTGTTATTTTTTTGTAAATTTCTGATAATGAGAGAATGGAAGATAGAAATTTAGACAGGGGTGTGAGGAGTTTTCATTTCTGTGTTGAAAATACATTGTTTTTGGGTGGGTTTTTTTTATAGATACGGCAACATGATGAAATTTACCACTTTAACGATTTTTGCTGAAATTTGATTATTGGTTTGGTTTTTTTGAATAATTTTAAATGGTTACCATGTTTTATTAATATATCAATTTTTTTAAGATTGCAAAAATTTTATTTGAGTGGAAATACCTACCTAATTACTTATTTTACAAATAAAACACATTGTTTGCATATGTTTGTCACTATGTTATTGCTTTAGAGTATTCACTTATCGCGTAAAAAATCTAGTACTAAATACACTACAAACTACTAAATATAATACTAAATTTGCTACTAACTACAAAATATAGTACTAAATCTACTACCAACTACAAAATATAGTACTAAATTTACTACTAGGTACTAAATCTAGTACTAAATATAGTACCAAAACTACTATAGTACTAAATTCTAGCACTAAGTATTAAAAAACTAGTTTAACTAGCGTTCGAAACTGAACAATTAAACATTAAAACTTTAAACAGTCAAATCCGAATATGGCAAAATTGGTAATTGATTTCGGTATACGAAATACAGAAATAACAAAATTTCAAATGCAAAAAATAATTGAAGAACAATCTTGGTTTGTTTACTAAAAATCAAAGGGAAATCCATTAATTTTTATTTCCCTACTCTGCCATACCATATGGTCTAGTGTCACTTTTTGAACCTTTCACTCGTACTTATTATTCATTATTCCTGCAAATGCTTGTAATCATTCTAACTCATACGTTTCTGAAAATATAACATACAAGCTACTCTTTCATCACTATATTTCTTTCTACTCTCCAAAACCCATACGCATTTGTATATCAAGAACTACTGCAGCGCTATTATTAGATGCTGCCTGATGGTAGTACTATAGATTCTATATAAAGGGTTTTTCAATAAGAGCGCTAAAAAAGTTTAAAATAAAACAAAAACGATTTTAGATATCAATGAAATTCTTTATTCCTTTGAAAGTACGTTCAATGCCATTATGTATGGAACTCGATTTCTTTTGCATGGCCACCACGGCCACGCTTGCAGAAGTCCAGACGCTGAACCCAATTTTCGACGGCTTTCAAGCATAAATCGGCCGATACTGCTGCAATTTCACGTTCGATATTCGTACGAAGTTCATCAAACGTCGCTGGCTTGTTGGCATAGTCCATAGACTTGACGTAGCCCCACAGGAAATAGTCTAACGGCGTTAAATCGCACGACCGAGGCGGCCAAGCGACTGGACCATTTCGTGAGATAACACGTTCTCCAAAACTTGGTTTCCAATAAATTGATTTTGACATTCCCTGTGTGGCTTATGGCTCCGTCCTGTTGGAACCACATATCCTCCAAGTCCATATCATCCAATTGGGGCCAAAAATATTCGATTATCATTGAATGGTAGCGATCCCTATTCACAGTAATGTGCCGGTCTTGATCATCACGGAAGAAGTACGTCCCAATGACGCCGCCGGCCCATAAACCACACCAAACCGTATTTTTTTCGGGATGCAATGATGACTCATGGAGTACGTGTGGATTGCTGCCTGGCCAATACCGCACGGGACGGAAACATTTTGTACTGTGCCTGTGGATTCAAATTTTTCCACCAGACGCTCAATTGTTGATCTGCTAGGACGATTATGACGACCATAAATTGAACGTAGCGCTCTTAACGTTGAATCGTTGAAACGTTTAAATAATTTCGACTCGTTGTTGGCTCGTATGTCTTTCCAATATGAAATGACAAACCTAACACAAGAGAAATGTCAAAAGAGCGGCAAGAAATATGGCGTCGTTTGCTGTCCCTGTCGCTCTACTTTTGTAGCATCCCTGTAATTTACGGGAAAGTCTATTAAAGGTTTTTTTTTTTAATTTTCGGCGTTCTCGGTATCATTGGATTTTAATAAAATTTTATATTTGAAAAGATGTAAGTAGCCAAAATAATTCTGCATACCAATATTTTGAATAATTTAAATGTTGTACTTAAAATTAATTTTAGATTTTTTTTTACTTTTTTTTAACTCACGGCATTCTCAGTAACGCCTCATTGGATTTTAATAAAATTTTATACTTGAAAATATCTATCTAAAATCTTCTTTTTAATTCTTGGAATATGATCAATAAAACAAAAATATTTAAAAGAACTTAAATTGTTTTGAGAATTGAGAACACAAAATATTTTAATTTTATATGATAAAATTCTGTGAATTCAATCCCAGTTATATTTTCCTTCATACAAGATGATTTCCCATATATAATAAACTCTTGAAAATTTTAAACATACGTTTCCTCGAATTATCGAAGTCAGCTGAAATTACTAAAGGAATACCTAAATCGTGTGACAATAAGTAAAATTAATTCATCTCCATCCTTATTACCTTGTTTAAACATATGCAAGAATATGTACTTGTGTTTTATGGTATTTCATATGTCATTACATTCAATGATCCCTACACTCTTTACATTAGTCAATTACTCAAATCGATGTTGAATGTGTCAACATTCCTGGAACAGACGATTTATTTTTATGGTGTTAGTCAGCATTTAACCAACGGCAAGTACATATCTAGTACATTCCTAGACTATGTTATGAGTTCCAATATAATCCACTTCCACCTCACAATCAGAAAACGTTTTCTTTAGCTTCAGGGAGCCATACTTTTGATGGAGACACCTGTCACGATTAATAAATATCACGTAGACGATATAATTTCAATGTTCATGTCAGTGGTAATTTCTTTCAATATACTGAACGTCACGTTTACTACAAAAAAAATTCAACTCACATTTTTTGTTTGTCTGAGACAGTCGTTTTTTTTTAAGGAGTAAGCTTATCAAAAATCGTTTTGTGAGTTCTAAAGATCGGATTAGGATAATAAAATAACCTCACTTTATAGTTAGGGAACAAATTTTAAAGATTTAAGTATACGTTAGCATCATCATCAGCAGTCATGGATTGAATGAGAAATTTCTACCTAGAAATGAATACTCTATTAAGAGTGAAAACAAACAAATACATACATATATAGCATAGCAACGACGTCCTCAATAGTTATGAGACATTTGGGAGAGATTGATACACAATGTCATCCTTTCAATAATAGGTTGAGGTCTCTATCTGCCTTGTTTCCATAACTAAATTGAGATGAAGAAGAAGCTATTGTTATGATGTGATGAACTACATGATACTGAGTTGTATAAACATTTACAGATACATTTTTTGGGTGTTTCGGGGGGATAAATTTGGGTCAGGAGGACATAGGAGCCAGGCGTATCTAAAACATACCAAATGTATCTAGGGACTATACGTGTTAATGTATAGTTGTCCCTATATATACACAAGCATGATGATATTGTGATTTGTGATGTGTGCTTCGCATTCGAGAGCAACGCGGTAATTCCAACATTTTCAGCAATTTAGTAGATGTGGTAATTCCACTAAAGGCTCTTCACTGCAGCTCATCCAGGATGCGAGACGACAAAAAGCCATTCGACCTTTACAGTTTAGCCCTTGCACCAATGATGGATAATGACCAGTGGTGGTTAACGATTTGTTACAATGCCAACCAGACAGCATAGGTCCATCCGAGCATTAAATTCCACTTAACTGCTCTTCCTACCCTCCTTAGTATGCCATGAAGGTAGAAACTAAATGAGTTCAAAAACATTGCAGGTCCAAGGCTGAAGCTGGAAGCTGCGTGAAACGTGGATTTATAAAAGACGATAAAACCAGCAAAATAGCATACACACTTAGACAGGCGAAAAATGAAAGAAACAACAGAAAAAAAAATATAAATGGAGAGGACTGGCCGACTAGAGATTAATTAAAATGATGGTGATGTTTGGGCTGCCACCAACGGAGCAGCGCCTGCTTGCCCTGTAAATATATTTTTCTTTAATTATTTTTACACCCAATCTTGGATTAACTATGTAGGGTGTATAAACATAATATACCTTTTATACTTATCCGGACCCAGATAGGAATTTGGGAATGATATCATGTTTCGATGGACCGTGCCGTCTCAATGGATTCTCTAGTGATCCCTAACGATCTATTCTTAACAAAAAAAAAAACTTTGGAATAAATAACAGGAAAGGGTTGAAAGCTTTGGTATTCGCCTGAAAAGAGATACCACCAGCCTAACAGTTGCGTATATCCTTAAACATTCCTTAAAGGTTTATTGCATTGTGTCGTAGAAGTTTGGTATTTACCAGGAAATATTTAGGTCCTCAATAGATGTATGTAACATAGACGGAAGTTGAAATATCATGGTTCGATGCATCAATGAATGATGTTTATCGAAGAAAAGTTCTTTGTTGTGTTTAAGGTTCTCACTGTAATTGTGTGGGTTTTGTTGGTCCTCAACTCAGAATTCGTCCTTCGAAGAAACTTTCATGTTTTCAAGTACATAATCTCCACAAAAAAATTAATAATTGATTAGGTTATTGTTTTATAATAACTGACTTTGTTTTCATAATATTTTGAGAGTCAAGTTAGAATGTTTCAGTTTAAAAAGTTTTCTTTTTGTTTGTATATTTTTCTTTCTACCTAACAAACTTTTTCGTCTGCTACAGAATGACATATTTTTGTTTTTTTGACTTTGTTTATACTTTAATGTTTATATGAATTAAAAATGAAGGTGAATAAAAATGAGTTATATCCAAGTGGATCCTGATAGAAATAATGATTTTGTAATTAAGGTCAAAGTATATTAATAAAAGTAGCAGAGCACATTTGACTTTTTATTTATTTGTTATTAAGATTTTAATCGATGCATATTTTCCTTGACGATTGTCACGAGTAATCATATTGCCTTATTCTGGAAAACAGACAGTTTTTTTTATATTGAATATAAAAACTGTTTTTTTTTTTAATATAACTCATACGCCACAGTGAATATGAATTCTTTAAAACGTACTAACAGGCGTTTCAGTTGAATTATGAGCATTGCATACTTTTAGGTGTGTAAATCTACGTTCACATTTTAGTGCATTGCTTACGGCTTTTCTTTCCCAATGAAAGGTACCATATTGCATTTTCTGTATCGCTGGAAATGTGTGTGCCACATTTCACCATAATAAGTAGGCTTTCTTTTTAAGACGTAAAAGCGTAACAAATAGGAATAATACGGGGTAGGCCATAATTTTTGCAAATAGCAACACTTGATATCTTAAAAACCGTTAGAGGGAGGGGCGTGTAGCAACACTACAATAAATCAGCATCAGCAACTCTGAAAACAAAATACATAATGACACGAGCATCATTAGTAAATAACTTAATCCTCTCGCGGATTAAATGACAACTGTACATACAATCCCGTAGCAGTCAGCAGATCATCTTCAACTTGAATTAAGAACGGAATTACTTTGCATTCGATTTGCAGTCACGACGGAGTACAGTCATACTAACTAGTTTAAAGCCTATTACTCACGAACCTTATTCATTTGTAAAAAACCTCAATTTTTTATTTCTTTAAGTTTAATAAATATTGAATTTAATTAGTATTAAATAGTTTCTTCTTATATTTTTCATTTACGAAGAGCTAAAGGCGCAAGAAAGGCATGGGAATTGTGGGTCGCTTCATGCAATTTTAGTCATAATGTAGCGTTTCACAGGCCAACTGTGTGTTTTTGTGTGAAACAATTTTACAAAAAGCAACGATATCTACAATACAGTACGATGCTTATTTATATTTGAATACGGATTATGCCGTGTAAGTGAGCGCTCAAATGTTAATTCAATCAAAGAATTTCGAGCAAACAGGAGCGACATTGAATATTAAACAAACAGGGCTGCCACGTTCAAGAAGAAGCGATGAGTACATTCGGGAAGTTAAACTTTCCGTAAGGAGCCGAAATAATTTTATGTGGCCAATCTTCTTTCGCACTCCTGCATTCGCAAGAGTCTTGAAAGATCTCAATATACACAAATCCGCCTGCCGGATGGTATCCCCGCCATTGCTCTGAAGAGGTGTTCTTCAAAGCTAGCAAAACCTCTGCGTAAAGCTTTTTCGCCTGTCCTATTCCTCTGGGCTCTCTCCGAGTAGATGAAAAACAGCACTTGTCCAATATCCAATGTATCTCTAAAAAAGTCGAATCTTATTCAACCTCAAGCTCTAACTACCCTTCTTTCAAAGCTCATAGAAACGCTGATTAATTATTAGCTCAAGAAACATCTTGTAGAACGATAGCTACGGCTTTCGTAGCAACAGGTCCCATGGTATCAGCCCACCAGTTTATCTCACCGAAAAGTGGAATCAATCTCTTCATCGTTTTGGTGAAAGTAAGATTATTACACTGGATAGGCATTTGAATGAGTTTGGCATCAAGCCTTTTTATCGAAAATGCGTAAATTTAGAATTGTTGAAACTCTTCTTCGTCGGATTAGTAATTACCTCAATACAAGTTGCGTTGGACGGATTTAAGTATGATATTCACAAAATAAATGTTGGTGTTCCCCAGGGCTTAGTTTTGTCTCCCACCCTTTTTCTTATATTTAATGGTAAACTACTATCTGAAACAACTAATTCAATAAATTGTTTTGTTGAAGGCACTACTCTCAGCTTTTTATATTCGTTTCCACATTTAAATCCATGTTTTTCGGATGTGGAATTGCAACGGCAGCTCATGATAAGTTCATGAAATTCTGATCTTGATAACATTGTACAATGGGGAATAAGAAATCGCGTAGAATGTAATGCTTTAAAACTCAGTATTACCTTTTGTCGTAAAAGCGAAATATATTCCAAACAAATGCCAATATCCATGAGCGGCATTTGCATTGAGGAAACCGATCATCTCTCAGTTCTCGGTATGTGCATTACCGACTACCTTCTGTAGAATGACCACATATTTGACGTCCTCAAGAATGCTGCGAGAGGTTAAGGTTTCCTTCGAAGATGCAAGAAATATATACAGAATATATTAGACCAAAACTCGAGGCTAATTCGCATATTTGGGCAGGTGCTTAATGGGTTTCTAGAAAGAATTCAAAAAAGAGCTATGAACATGATTGGCACCCGAACAAAAGCAGAAACATGTACAAGTCCTGGACACAGACTTAATGTTTTTTACCTTTCATTGTTTTATAGTTATTTCTATAAACTCTCTAGCAAAATAGCCAGTTGCATTCCTCCCTGAAACGATTCAACAGTAATTCTCGTACTGCAATGAATGTCCATCAGTTTACCTTTGAGCCCAACTTCGGACGTACTGTTAAGCATAGAGATTCTTTATTTAGTCGAGCCACACAAATGAGGAATGCTTTGACAGCTTCTGTTTTTCCCTCTCATGTTGATACGCAGAACTTCAAAACTAATGTGCTTTTGTGTCTCCAAAGTTATAATTGCAATTGACCGAACGAAAAAAATATTTTTTCAAATTTAGACCAGCAATGATTTGCTTCCTGATTTTGAGTTTTTGACTTTCTCGGTAACGGCTTATTGAATTTCTATCAAGTTTTAAATTTGAAAAGAACTAGATAGCCAAATCAATTCTGCAAAGCAACATTTGGAATATTTTTTTTTATTTATAATTAATTTTTGTAAACAAACATTTTATTTTCAATATTTTTAAAAATAATTAATCAATTTAATTTAAGTTTTTTTTCAGATGTATATTAATATTTTCTAAAATACTGCATATCAATATCTAAAAAATATCATTTTAACAGAAAATTACTCTTTTTAAATATCAAATTTGGTTAAAATCCTTAACCTATTCCGAGAAAACAAAAAAAAAAACAGCTATATCTTTCTACCTGTTTCTTAAAAATAATTTTCAATAATACTAACCCATTACTACGATTTAAATTTAAAAAAAAATTGCAGCCGTGTTTAGTTAAATTTACCTTTATTTACGATTTTTTTAGAAAAAAACGTTAAGAAAAAAACTAACCAAACAAGTCCTCTTTAGTCTTTGTTTTAGCTCTAGTTGAGAAGTTATTCACAAATAACTGCCTAACTGGAAAAAACTTATTTCATTTTTTGATTCGTGTTGATTTAATGGAACTATGTTGCACATTTAGAATAACCCTTGCAACCATAATTTTTTTTAATTTGAAAGCAATCAGAATTTCAATTGACATTATTATGCATAATGGTTAATTAAAAAAAAAATATTCTTAATGAGTTCGTCCATTTAAAAGTCCTTTAATCAACGGTTTTTGTTCAAGCCGTGTACTTAATTGCAATTATTTTAAAGGGTTTCCTCAGTTCTCATGTACTTATTGTTAATTTACACATGAAGTGAGTAGTAAGCTTATTCATTTAGAACTTAATAATTTAACTGTTCAAATTATGCATTTACAATTATGATTCATTCTAAGAAACTTAGGTTTCTTTTTTAACATGAAACCGTTCTTATATATAATTAGCCTGCACTTAATTTGTTGGTTAATAAGTTTAATTAAGTGTGAGTGTTAGTTAAATAGAAAAGAATGTCAAAGCATATATCGTTGGGTTATAAACTTCTGCCATTCAAAATTACAGAGAAAAACGGAGCCCAGCAAGGCTTTCTGCATTCGTGTGGTACGGCGATTAGACCTTAAAGGGATGTGTCGTCGGGATTGTCGTATGAATTTTTTTGGAAATTGTGTCAAAATAACTGGCATCGATCTTAATTTCGAAATAACAGAAGGCTAACGGCCAACCGTCATCACCACCACCTTCAACACTGCCACCCGTCTTTTGTAATACCATTTAAACAAACATCGGATTTATTTGCATAAACAGCAAATAAAATAATTAAAAAAGTTGTATTTTTGATGCCATTATATCAAGAGAATTTTCCAATAGTGTTGTTCATAATGCAATGAACATTGCATGTGACATTCTTGCATTACAGCAACACAACAACTAGACTGGCTATAACTATTTTTTCTGTTTCCTTAGCAACAGAAAAATTGAAAAAAAATGTACACTTGTGTTTTTGACAGCTCACGAAATGTCATTCTTACTCTCAACTCAGCTCTTGTATTGCTCTTAAATTTTTTTAAATTCGTTTAATTTATTTCGTTATTTACCTGCTGCTCAACATGCTTGTAAAGATTAAACAAAAGATTTTAATTTTTAGAATTTCGTAAACCAAAATGCAAGACGAAATAGTAAGTTCACCAAAAAAAGCATCCCCGAAGGCCAGTTTCATGGTTTTATTTTTTTAAAAACTTCATTTATCGTAATTTTATCTGCATCCAATGAAAATTGTTATTATATTTTCACAGTAATTAAGCATATATTCACAATAATCGAACCGAATTAAAGAAACAAATTATGAAAAACTTATTTTGACACCTGCGTCAAATAAATTGCACGACTGGATAGCACGTACTGGCTCATATGTGTGGTCACATTGAAGAATAAAAATAAAGAAAATGAAAGTGAACATCAAAGCATTTATTCGATTTTTGTGAATTTTGATTGTTTTAATAAATTACGTTAAATTGTATTGGGTGAAATAATTTAAGCGCCATTTTATTTCTTTAAGAAATGTAAGAAAGTGTGAATTTTTTTTTCGAAATCGTAGGAGCGGTTTTTTAAATAAAACGGTTTTTTTAAAAAAACTTTTTTAAAAATTAAAAAATAAACAAGACTACATTTTAAAGATCAAAAATAACATACATATAAAAATAGAATTAAAAAAAAAATAATGAAAAATACAAAAAAAAGTAATGCGAAGCTACTTAGGCTACCTACATCTTCTTGAATATCAATTTTGATAGTAATCGGATAACTAGTTTTCGAGAAAATCATAGAAAAAAAACCGGTCCTATGGGAGGTACCGTTTTTAGCCCACCATATTAATTTGTTACTTGCGATTATAGGTACTATAATGCAAGTTATGGATTCGTGCAAAAAAACTAACAATCAAATATGACATTACGATAACAGAGAAGTTGAAAAAAGCGGATCCGGAAATTCCGTCCTGTCTGTCTGTCTGTCTGTTCGTCGCGCCTCTACAGCCTAAACGGATGGGCCGATTTGCTTAAAACTTGGTATTTAGTATTTATTAGGTAGTACTTCTTCTCTAAATCGACGAATAACGGTACCTGCCATACAGTTTTTAACTAACAAAAAGTTTGATATTATCGAAAACGGCTCTAACGATTTTGATAAAACTTTCAGGGTGCTAATTTTTTTACAACAATACACATTTCACTTAGAATACATTTTTCGAAATTTGTTCTATAACGGTACCTCTCATATAACCGGTTTTTTCAAATGCAATTTTATTGTAAACTCTTATCCCGATTTCAAAAAAATTTTGCACACAGGAAGTCATTTATAATTCAATTAATATCGCATTTCAAAATTTTCAAAAACTTTTTTTTCGATTTTTTTTAAATAAAAAAAAAAATTGGTTTTCGAATTATTTTGAAAATGGAAGGATTGAATTTTTTAAAATAATTTTCACAAATGAAAACTACATATTTCCTTATAATGACATACAAGAAAAAATTTAAATTTAAAATTTAAATTTTATTGCATACTTAGTTTTACCGAGAAATCTCTTAAACTAATTAAAATAAATTGCACGACTGGATCGCACGTACTTACTCATATGTGCAGTCACATCGTCGAATAAATTTAAAAAAAACACGACTGAGTCGCACTAACTTGTTCTTATGTTAGATAATTGCTTAGTGGCTGCATATGTTGTTTTTTTTAGACGTGTGGTTTTCAAAAAGAAATAAAATCTTTCATAAAGTGGATGGGCACAGCTCCAATTGTCGCGCGCGATGGCGGATGGACTCATTCGGGTCTTCTTTGATACTCTGTTCCACCGAAACGAACCATTATTTTGGTAATAAATTTGCACAATCTGCAAACTTTTTCAGAAGTAAGTCTATTCATTATGAAAACTGAGCATAAATCAAGTGACAGCTGTCAAAAAGACCAACTCTGAAAGAAGTATTGCCAGATTGAAAACCAAACGTCTATTAAAATAAAAAAAATAATTTGTTTTTAGAAAATTCTTTCATTTTTATAATTAGTTTAAAAGTTTTCTCGGAAAAATTAAGTATGCTTTAAAATTCGAAAACTAAATATCTATCGAGAAAAAAAATATTGAAAATCGTTCGACCAGTTTTTAAAAGTCGTTTTTTGAAAAACTTTTCGAAAAAATATTTTTAATTTTTTTCTAGTATGTCCATTATCATCTGTAGTTTTTATCTGGGAAAATTATTTAAAACAATTCAATTAACCCATATACAAAATATCGAAAACTATTTTTTTTTTAGAAAATTTGAAAAAATCGAAAAAATAAGTTTTTGAAAATTTTGAAATGTAGTATTAATTGAATTATAAATGAAATGATTTTATTGAAATCGGGATAATAATTTACGATAAAACCGCATTTGAAAAGACCGGTTATATGAGAGGTACCGTTATAGAACAAAGTTTGAAAAATTAATTTTAACTGAAATATGTATTGTAAAAAAATAGCACATTGAAAGTTTTATCAAAATCGTTAGAACCGTTTTCGAGAAAATCAAACTTTTTTTAAAAAAAAATATAGAAGGTACCGTTATTTTTTGATCTAGAGCAAAAATGAAAAACACCCCATGAGATACTGCCTAATAAATACTATAAATACCAAGTTTAAAGCAAATCGGCCCATCCGTTTAGGCTGTAGAGGTGCGAACAGAAAGACAGACAAGCGGACGAAATTTCCGGACCCACTTTTTTCGACTTCTCTATCATCGCAATGTCATATTTGATTGTTAGACAAAAAATTTTTTTGCACGAATCCATAACTTGGATTAAAGTACCTATAATCGCAAGTAAAAAATAAAAGGCACGACTGGGTCGTACGTACTTGCTCCTATGTGCTAATCCTTTTTAAGTGCAGGCGTCTTTTTGACAAAGATTTTATTTTAATGTTTTTTTTTAGTTGCAACTTCCTTAGAATCGTTGTGGTTTGAAGCTCGAACGAACATGCGTCACGATAAAGGGATAAACACATAAATATATAGGATTGTAAGCTTTTGCAGTTTTTTAGTGTATTATCTTTCCACTTGTTGTTTACTGTTTATAATATAATTTGCTAATAGAAAGATATAAAGGACTTTTTTCAGTTTATTTTTCATTTTGGTATGGAAAAATTTGAACAACTGGCATAAAGATTCGTAGGAATCAGCAGTATGGCAATAATGCTAGGTAAAGGGACCTATATAGGTCCCAATTGCAATAATTTACTTTTTGAAATCAAATTAATTAAATTAGATTAATTATGTTTGATGGATCGATAAACGTAGGTAGGTGTGGGTAGGTATTAATGGAATTTATTAAGGATATTAGGTACCTATCATAAGGTTGGAAGAAAGGTTAGTACTAAAGTTTAGATACACGTTCCAACTAATGTTAAGCGAGTAGGTATAGAGACAATATTAAAAGTTAACACAGTAATTTTGTTTATTTATAGGAAGGTGTAAACTTTTGTTTTCTCGATTGAAATTTTTGCATTCAGTAGTAATCGAATAGTTTTTTTTATTTGTTTGTTGTTTTTGTGGGTTTATCATAGGCTCCTTATTTATTCTGTGTGCTTTTATGATGATGAAATGCTTTAAAATACGTAAGTATGTATGTAGGTTGTCACCATCTTTTATTTGACTAATGGCTAGGGCTTAGCCGAGCAATATGAAATAAAATTTTGCAGAAAAAATTTTATGAAGTCAAAAAACACTATTCATAACGTTTTTTGGAAAAAAAATGTTGTTTCTTGCTGTTTTCTATTTTATGAATTTTTCATTTCAAAATCGTTCGACCAGTTTTTTCAAAAAAAACAGAGGACAGAAACTGTGCCGACAAACTACTTCTTTCCTTTTTACACGCCATTTCGTCATGTTGACAAACTCTTTCGATTTCCAGAAATCGAACTACTGTGTCGACATAGTTTGTTTTCACACGACCAAAAAAACATGTTGACATTATAGATCGACGAAGTAGTTCGTGGCGTGTGAAAGCGGTAATTGAATGAAATCAATCTGCTGCAGTATTTTCCAGCCAACCCCAAATACGTTTGAAGCCTTCAATTCATGTTTGTATGAACAACACTCGGTTGAGGATGAAGGAAATGTAAGCTCAAATTTTTTTTTCAAATTCTTAATTAAAATATTTATAAAATGTCTAAATTTTTTCTGATGCAATAAAAACCATGCTCGTAATTTTCTCTCTCTCAAATAAAATGTCCCTACACTAGCGCCACAAGCGGCTCGTGCAACAAAGATTTTTTTCACGTCCCATGAGTACTATCATGGGACGTGAAAAAAATCTTTTAGGTAGTTTATATAAACAATGAATACAATGAATTCACCCAGAATTCACAATTTTCATTGGTAAAATAAAAACTTCGAAGTGAATAAATGTGCGAATCTCTAACTTCCACATTAAAACTAGTTGCCGGTTCAAGTTTATTTAGAAATCGGTGCCCAGAGAGAATTAAAATGCTGTTTTTGAAAATGTTAGTTACTTGCGATGGGGATAGATTTTTTTTACTGGCGCAAAACTATGTTTAGAATAAAAATATGTTGAAATGTTTATGAAAATAAGAGTTTAATTGTCTATAATTTTAGGCCATTGTATTTTAATTAAAATTTCCTCTAAACGGTTTAACTAATATAAAATTAGTAATTGGAATAGGCGACACATACCTACACAAAATAATTTTTCAAATTCTGCATATCAAACCAGCATGCAGCACCACAAGAGCAGAGACTGGGTAAAGCTTACCACATTTATGTAATTCCACTAAAGGAAGAAGTATCTGCACCTCAAATTTAACACAAAGTTAAACAGAAAGGGAAAATGTATTTCTATGGGAAAAGGAATCCAACATAATATACATATAATTCTTTGTGGTTTCATATTTTCCAATGTCAAGATAAAACAAGGAATCAAGCAAAAATTTATCAGGAAATAAATCAAGTTGCAAAACGAAATTGAGGCAGCAAAAACCATTAAATCTTTTAACAAAGGCTAGAAGTTAGTCATACAGGTAAATTGTAAATAAATCAATCGATTAAAAGGAACATAAATAATGTTTAAAAATATGATGTAATAATACTTTCTCATTGAAAAAACTTGTATGGTGTTATTTGAATTAAAACAACCAAAGGTAATACTGCCTTCTTAAAAGCAATAAATACAATCAAGCATCGTTGAACTGCCAATTCCTCTCCATTTACCACCTTAAGTTTCCGCTCTTTGCAAGAACTTAGCAAGAATCCACTACTCCCTTTTCAGTCGTTATTTTTTTAAAGTAACTCTGTATCGGACGTTTGTTCATTGTAAAATCTTCTATAGGAATACATCTCTTAGAGGTCTTCTCACGTAGGGCGGAATAAGTTCTTGTTGAGTGGCGCTAAAGCATCAAAGCTAAGCATCTCAATTAGGCATTTTACATTTTATTTTACTTTGAAGTGAGCCAGTATGAACGGCATTGTAAGAACAGGACATGCATGCACGAAGAATAGGGCGAGGATTCCGGTACCATTGGGAAAAATCTCGATTGAAGAAGTAAGTAAAGGGTTTTCGAAAAAGGATTTAAAAAATGTTTCTTTTAAATAAAACGCAAACCATTTCAGATATTTCAAAAAAAAATTCTATAGGCTTTAAGTACAATGAAAACATTTATGAATGAAACTTGACTACGTGAGTGCCCGCGGTGGCCATCACGTTTGCAGCGGTCGATTCGTTGGACCCAATTTTCGATGACTCGGCCACACATTTCGGCCGAAACGGCCGCTATTTCGCGTTCAATGTTAACTCTGAGCTCTTTCAACGTCATCGGCTTGTTGGCACAAACCAAAGACTTAAAATAACCCCTAAATAAAAAAGTCTAGAGATATAAAATCGAACGAAGCGGCCAATCGACTGATCCATAATCCAACCAACCAAATATAATCGATAATCATGGCGCGATAACGCTGGCCATTCACAGTAACGTGACGATCGTTATTGTCGACGAAAAAAATATGGCCGCTGTCGTGCAAACTTATTTTTGTGGATAAAGTGGGGATTCATGAAGCAAATGTGAATTTTCACCCGACCAATAACGCATATTTTGCTTATTGACGAACCCATTGAGCCAAAAATGAGCTTCGTCACTGAAGATGGTTTTGCGATGAAATTCAACAATTCAACGCTTTTAAGGTCACCGACTCCGAATTTCGGTAGAAAATTCGATAATTAGTAAAAGGGTGCGTGCGTCCACAAATTAAATTCAAAGTCCCTTTTGGAAAACTTAATATTTATGTAAAAGGATCATCCGCGTAACTTGAGAGCTATCAGACGACTGACCTCATGATTCAACTAGAGTTAATAGTCCATATAAATATCATATATGCTATTCATAAGATAATGCTATGTACTACATACATAAAATAATGCTATGCATATAAGAATTGAATGACCACTTTATGATACAAGGAAACTAGCTGTTAACTAAGATCAATGTTAAGGGGTGTTTCAGTTGAATTCAAAAGATAGGTCATGCACAAGTCACAATCCCCAAATGAATTAAATTGTATTTATGTACTGTATCTCCATCCTTAAAACAGATAATAAATGAGTTTTTAAAAGGCATCTCTAATACAAAACTTGGTTCAAAAATCAATAATTTCATTATTTGATAGTGAGTTTGTCTGCCTTATTGTCTGGCTTATTCAATCAATAATTAACTATAAGGGTAAGGTAAAGAGTATGATGGATGCAGTTTAATATTTCAATACTCAGCAAAAGTGGACATATGATTTTCTAATCTATACACATAAATAAAAATGCAGTGTCTGTTTTTAATACATGTAATTAAAAACAACAGCTTTTAACAAGATGCATATGAATGTATAAACAGTACTAATAACAAAAACACATTTTTTTTTTAATTTGTGTTTGTCTGTATGTTTTTCTGTCTGTCTGTCTGTTTGTTCCAGATAATCTCAGGAACGGATAGACGGATTTTGACGGGACTTTCAATAGCAGATTTCTGATGATCTAAAGAGTACTTTAGGCTATATACATATCCAAATTATATTGTGTAGTATTGGATTGGGTTCACACGCAGAACTATTGACCGCGATGAGTAATATTAGCCGTGTTTTATTGGTAAGTGTAACCCAGCGCACTAAAATTTTATACGTAAAACAACAACAAACAATAAGTGTAGGTTAGGTTAGTGAAATTAGTGAATATAATAAGTTGAGATAAATATTGGAAAAAAATGTCAACCAACTGGAATGTAGAAAAAATATGTACTTGAAGGTTGGTAAGATTTTATTAATTAAGGATATGTTCGTTGAGTATCATGATACAGGATAACAAGACAGCGCCTTCCTGTAATTTCACGTCATCAGTGACCCAAATTGATTAAATTAAAAAAAAATTTGGAAAGGATCCAAAGTGTTAGTTGACTTAAAATGTATATTGAATCAATCAAATAAGACATTAGACAAAACTTGCATCAATTGAAACTTAAATTACTGCAGTTTTTTTTCTAAAACCGAATTTAAATCTGTCATCAAGGGTCACTGATGACGTCATGATTGGATATTCTATCCGGAGGTCTCTGTCCAAGAACTGAGTTGCATTTGGAACACACCCTTCTAAATTTATTCAACAAGACGTCAGTTATCACTTCGGGGGTTAAATAAAAGTGAATTATGGAGTGAGTATAGCGTTTTATTGGGACTTCCAATACTGCACTAGCTATCGATTACCAATAAAACACGGCTATTATAAGTGAAGTAAATTCAAACAAAGGTAGCCGAAAATTAATAGCCGACATCTACGATTATCATCTTGAAATGAAAGTAGCTGCAGTTTTCCGATGCAGTAAATTTTCCAAGGGAAGAGTGAATAAAACTTTAAAACACGGAGAACATATCATAAAGAAGACACCATCAGAGCATTGCCACCAGCGCTGCCAATTTACTTCATATGTAGTAGATCTACTTCATTTATTTATTTGTATGCATCTGCTACGTAGCAAGTTATTTTTACTTTGTTCAACTTGTTTTTATGAAACGATAAAAAATTCATTTTAAATGTATTGATTTATTTTTGCAAATCGAAGCAGTCAATTTTTGTCTCAGGATTTTTGTTCCAGCTAATATTGGAAATGGCGTAACCTATTTAGCAGATATGTTGCTGAGGTTGTAAGGTGTAACTTAGGCTAATGCAATTACCCCTTAGGTGGCTTTGAGGTCTTTTACGAAATTTCAATTTTTTAGAATGATTTGGGAAAATGTTGGCCTGAAAGTTTGAGCTATGGATTAGATTTAGATATATCTTCGAAAATGTAGTCTTCCTTGTATACCTTTATAATTTCCATTTTAACAATATTATATTTGAATGGCTTGGACAATAAAAAAAAAACGAGTTTTGTATTAACATCTTTAGCTTGGTAGATTTAAAATATACTTGGATGTAATAGGAAGCACGGTTATTAGGATCCAGAAAACGATGGTATTCCTGAGCAGCACCGGGTGGGTCAGTTAGTATTAAATAAGATACAAATAAATTATTTCTTTTTTATAATTTTTGTTTTCATTATCCGCTACATATTTTGCAAATCTCATTCGTTTTTTTTTTTTGGGCGATCTGCTTCATTTTCTATACTCAGCATTGCCATCCCTGATTGGCACACTCATGATTCCTGTGTAAAAGAAGTTTGAAAAAAAAAGTAATATACAAAAAGCTACAGAATCACTCTATTTTAGTCCGTGATACGTGATAGTTTGGTGAACCTTCTGTGAAGCCATGCTTGCCATCTTCTTTTGCCTAAAAGCAAAAAAGTATTCCGTGATCGAGCATCTTCGATTAAGGAACCTCAAAGTGTAAGCGGTATTATTATGCCAGAAGACTTGACACTTCTTGATAGCGAATTATTTTCTTTTGTGCGACAAGGAAAGCGACGGCAGCAAAATAATTTTGTTAGGAACATTGTCTTGACTGGTTCTTCTACAAAAAGCAAAATTTTGGTTAATGGACGGTACATTTTATGTCGTTCCCACTGTAATGCGTCAATTGTTTACAGTCCACGGTCAGATTGAGAACAATGTTGTCCCACTTATTTTCTGTTCTATGTCAAAAAAGACAATTAAGTGCTATGAGGTATTTTTTTCCGAGTTGTTGAGAGTTGCAAAAGTTGTCAAAAGCTTAGCTCTTGTACCACCAGAAGAAGTCTCTTCCTATTTGGTACTCTTTGCAAAATATTTTGAAAGATGACGAAGACGCACTTAGTTTTGCAGAGTATTTAAAATCAATTATATTCGTATTGGAAGTAGACAAGTGCAGTGTCTTCTAGATTTTGGTCTCTGTATGACAGTGCAGAAAAACAATTCCCGTGAACACAAAATAATGCTGAAGCGTGGCATCGCAGACTGAAAGTGAAAGTTTTAGTTGAACGAAAAAGTGCTGACTTGTATAAAGTCTAGTCATCGCAGATTTAAGAAAGGAAGCAATTTTGATAAAAACTAAAATAGACGGGATAAAAAATGGAGAAGAAAAATTATAAAAAAAACTAATGTAACCAAAACACGCGATATAAAAAAATAATGAGAAATAGAAAAAAATTAGTAAAACACTTCAATTAATATAATAAAGAATGTCATAAAATTACTTTATACTTTCTTTTGGAATTTGTTGAATCTTGTTATATTTATAACTTGACTTTATTTTGATATAGTTTATTACTTATTTTGACACTTCTCACATAGATAGGTAACTTTACAATTTTTTTAATGTAAAATTCTTCAAATACGAAGACATCACAAAACGTCAAATTTCAAATGTATTTTTGAATTTGTCAGAACTCAAATGTTTTGCTCTCTCGCAACATCTCTGTTCTCATTAAAACTCTCTCGAAAATGTAAGTATACGAACCACATTTTTGTCAAATTGTTTAAAATAGTCTGTTTTAGAGAGTAGACTAACAAAGGTGATGTTATAATGAAATGCATTTAAAAAAGTCACTCACTGCGCAATTTATTTAAATTTTCTTAACATCCCGCTTCTGCAATCAATAGTATTTGTTTTATTTTAAGAAATCACGCTATTTTTTAAAATAAAATAACAACTTTTGATCGCAAAAGCGGGATAATAAGAAACGGGATTTTAAGAGACAGGATTTTAAAAAGCGGTATTTTAAAAAGGCGGGATTATAACAAGCGGGATTTTAAGAAACGGGATTATAAAAGCGGGATATCGATGATCTGATGGATACAGTGAGGATAGCAACTGCTATGTTAATTTCACACATGCTGCTTTAACACACTTGGAATGTGAAGACAATCCAAGGAAGAAAAGAAAAGAATGGCTCAAAGAATGAAGACTACAGAGAGATGCAAGAAGCTCCTTTGAACTTTTAACTGCGGAACTGATATTAACCGACAAAAATGCGTACCGTCAATATATCCGCATCATGGTCTCGAGGTCTATGTTAGGAATGATATGACTTGCCAGAGCCTTTCCCAATTCGGGCAATGTTCCAACACGGATTTTAACTTCTTGTGGCTCAAATTCACTGTCCGCATGCAAGTCATTCATTATAGTTTTATTTACAGGAGTCTAAATCTCGACAGTAATTCCACTTGTAAGGAGTTTGATGCGCTGTCTGATTCCATCTCGAAAATTGTTTCCCTTTGTCCTCGCGATTTCAATGTACACAATTCCAATTGGCTCCGCTATTCTGGTCAGACAACATCCGAAGGAAGGTATGTCCATCTCTTTGCCGGGTTAGATCACCTTACCCAACTGATCGATGTGCCAACGCGTATACCGAATGTTGCTGTTCAAGCCGCCCATACTCTTGACTTGTTTCTTACTTTTCACACTGATAAATATACCATAATTGTAACTTCTTCATTTGGCACTTCGGACCATTGGGTCATTTCAGCTACTTTCTTGTCCTGCACTCTCCAGTTAAAGAAAAACTTCCCACAAAGACCGTTTGGCAATACGAGAAAACCAACTGGGACGGCCTGAATTTTTTTTCCGAAACTTTTATTCTTCGATAGTGACATTGATGCCAGTGTTGAAATGATCACAAACGTGATTGTTCTAGGTGAAAAGCATCAAGTTTCACCTAGAAGTGAAGCTTTCTTCTTTCCGAGTGAAAAGCTTCAAGCCTAAAGAAAAGTCCTGGTTAATTTCTGAGTATAAAGAAGCTATCAGGCCCAGCGTTTTATGAATCCTAGCATAGAGCTACCCTTATTCACAATAAAATTAAGGTGTTGAGTAAATTCAAGGTTGGAGGTAAAATGGATACCCCAATCCTCAAAACTAAAGACGCGACAGAGTTTGTACTGCGAAATATGATAATCGATTGTACTTACGATACGTTATCTAGAAAAGGTAATTGTCTGGCATTTTACAGGGTTAAGGGATATACCACTTTTTCTGCACCAAATAATAAAGCTATCAATATCTGCCTGTAGAAGACTGCGGTCTTCGCTAGACTTAATTGTCTTAAATATCTTCATGTCATCAGCGAAGATAAGAATCTCACTTGGTTGTATGCTTGAAGTAACATCATTTATTGCCAAAATGAATAGTAAAGGGCCAAGGTGGCTTCCGTGAGGTAAGCCACATCGGGCCACAAAGGGGTCAGATAGACAATTTCTAAATTTTACTTGGTAGGATCTATTTTCTAGGTACGATTTGATCCAAGCTTAGAAATAAGGAGGATAACCAAAAACTTTTAATTTGAACAAAATTATTTCGGGACATTTATATAAATCGTAATCTACAAGAGATTGTAAGACTCTGAATGATGAAATTACCTAAACTAAACTAAAGAATTCACTTTGACTAATCTCATCTCTAATTCCAACCTATGTATATGTTTCATAACCAACACAACTAAATACAGAAAATCTTCAAGTTGAAGATAATTCATCCCATGAAGCAGCATTCTCATTATCAACAAAAAGTTCAGAGAATTCAGTTACTGAAACGTATCCACCATCACCGTAAGTGATTTTAATCTCAAATTGCCAACTCGATTCCTGTCCGTGAATGGGCCAGCTTACTCGACATTTGCGGAAGCTTTAGATGATGTTAAGAAAATTTCAACTTAATTGTACTTTGGTAATATTTTATATTTTGTTGTTGTTATTATCTATTTTTGATTATAAATTTTATTTATATTTATGTTATTTATATTTGTGTTTATTTTAAAAAGTTTATGTACTTAAAGATCGAATAAATAAATTAATAAATAAAAAACTTAATAAGCGGCATTTTATTCTAATGTTAGTTTAGTTATGTAAACGGTGTTTTTTTTAGACGTGTGGTTTTCAAAAAGAAATAAAACGAATATAATTTAATGATATGGCCAACAATTTAGCTTTATTATAAAGATAAAGGTTGCCATTATGTTCTGAAAATGATTTCAGGGCGCCGCGGCTGACTCGAATAAATTCTAGCCGAGAGGCCCAATTTTCCCAATTTTGTGAAAATCGCGATCGGTGGCCATCTCGTTTTGGGCCCATTCACCAAACGTGCGACGCGCTTGATGGTCGTTCGGCTTCAATTCTTGCACGATTTGGAATTTGTAAGGGAAACCAAGATCCTTCCGCAAAATCTTCTATAAAGTGGGTGAGTATAGCTCTAATTGTTGCGCGCAATGGCGCATGGACTCATTCGGGGTCTTCTTCGATACTCTGCTCCACCGAAGCGAACCATTATTTTGGTAATTAATTTGCGCAATTTGAAAACGTTGTTTAGGAGTAAGTCTATTCATTATGAAATAAAAACCAATCTGAGCACAAATCAAGTGACAGCTGTCAAAAAGTCCAACTCCGAAAAAAAGTATTGCCAGATTGAAAACCACACGTTTCATATTCACATGGTAAACCAAGACCACATTTTTTCACGAACTTCTCTAAGAAAAAAATAATTTGTATATTTGTATACATACACATGCATATAATGAATTGAATTTCTCATGCCACTACCACACAGTGTTTTCACCACCCACCAAAAGGACTTCATTAGAATTACATAAAACACGCCCTCACATTTAAATTCTAAGGGCTGGCTGATGTCAAACGACGAATATCAATTTTGGTTTTAAAGACGCTCTTTGAGAGCTTATAAACGAAGTGTCTAAAAAGACTCGGGGTACATAAAGTCTGCGTCTTCAACCTGAAATGACACAATATTGGGATAAAAGTGAATTGCTTCACCAACCATAAAACATTGGATTAAATCCAAGAAGTGCCTAATTAGAAAGCTCTTCCTGAATTCCGTGTGACTTCTGTCAAGGAGGTTCATTAAGAAAAGATAGCCAAGAGCACTCACTTTCTTATGTCGAATGCTAACAGCATAAACATCTTTTCATCTCCCTTGTCACTCATCACAATTTTATCTGACATACATACGACGATAAATTGTGTGACTTAAAAAAAACAACACAAATAGGATTTAAGTGAATAGGTCACACATCGTGTCGACAACTAACGCACTCTGATGAGAAAAGATAACAATTGAAATGGAAAAAAAATTATTCGAGACGCGTTTCTAATTCCTTTGAATGGCCTAAGACAAAGGCACAGAGGAAAACGCCTAAGTACTCATGAAAATAATGGAGCAGAATAAAGCCGTCTCTAAAGTGGCTATACTAACGTACACATAAAAGTCCTTCACTTGGAATAAAACAATGAAGGAAAACAGCAGCAAAAACAACATAGAAGAGGAAAATTCTTTTCAGTGTGTTTTTCTTTTTCGTCTGCAAGAAAACAAGCAGTCTAAGTTTTTATGTTTTCAATTGCAAGTTAAACACTGGCAGCTTTTTTAAAGGACCTCGCACAATAAATCAACAAATATACCTAATTGATTAAGTTAGACACGAAAAAGTTAATTTTGTTGCTTCTTTAGGAAGTAAAGTTATCCCTAAAAGTATGCAAACACTTTTTTCATTTCACTAATGCGTTGCACAAAGTTTTGTGTTAAAAAATTAGATTTGCATAAGTAGAACAGATGACTTACATTATTTTTAATTGAAATCCTCTGTATCTGCCTTCAAGGCTGCGATTAATAGTACAACGGGTGCTTTAACTTCACTCCAGGCAACATAGAGCATTCCTACCACCCATGTATATCGATACCGATAATGTATATAGGTGATTTAGGACTAGGATGATGCCTCCTTACTTTTCTTCGAATTGAATTGGAGCAGCAGAATTTCTCAAAATTGATGATATCCAATACATTACCCGTCCCTGACCTCGGACAACTTTGCAACTCAAAGGCCCGGAAAAATTACAGGAAATATTTCACTTTGGGAATTTATTGAGATGGTTATTAGTTTGACCTGAAGAATTTATTGCTTTAAATGCTAAATGCACGGTCACAGGAACACAGAGAGGACAAAAAAATTATTACACTTTGTGTTTTTTTTACTAGGACATGACCACACAGCAATGATTTTCCGTCAGTTTTTTTTTTGGAGGGATAATGGTTAATTGGGGTAAAATGCTTTTTTTTTCTCTACCGAACAGAACATCACACATTGTGTTCCATGAAAGTCATTTCAAAGGATTTTTTATGCAGCTATTGAAATAAGGAACATAATTTACAGGTCCTTGCGCATGCTAGGGATCCCAGTTTTAGTGTACAACAACCCTTTTGTTGTTTTTAGGTAATTAATACATGGAGAGCATTTTTTTTTTTTTGATTAAGTTAAATGATTTAAAAAATATGATATTTTTTAAAATTATATTTACATAAAATGTGTAGATTTTCTTTTATTATATTTTTTTTTTTAAGAAGACCGATTTTAAGGATGAGAGACCGTGGAGTTACACGTCCCGATACTAAAGAAATACTCAAGAATTTCTTGTTTATCAAAAAACTGCGAACTGACTGAGCTTTTATTTGCACATGAGCACAGAGTTTTGTGATGAAGCTTTTCGCAACTACAATACAAATTGAAAGTGTGCACCAGTGTGCACTTGATTCTGCTAGTTATATCCTTCTTCAATGGCAATTAAACGTCTCTTTTTGGTGAAATGGAATATATTATTATCTGATTATTGATGTTGTCGTAGTTAGATTCACGATTTTTTTTATATGTATGTACCTCTTAATATGTTGAAGTTTGGGGTTGGTTTGCCAAATATGATATTTTGAGAACGACAATTTGTTTTCAGTTATGTGGATACCGAACAGAACTCTTATATGTATTCCATGTCTAATACTCCTTGTTATATCGCAGATTTACAACATTGTTTTCCTCTTTCTATAAATAGAGGCACCCCAGTTTGTTTGTTTTGATGCTAAGGTTACCTTTGGTTCGATTAAAATGAACTTCAAAATTATTAAGTTAACGCCGCAGTGACCCATTATAAAATAATTAACGTATTTGGGTAATATTAAAAAAAATGTAGCGTATCTTTAATAACTTGTTACATAAAGGGTGTTTTTTTAGACGTATTGTTTTCAATCTGGCAATACATTTTTCGGAGTTGATCTTTTTGACAGCTGTCACTTGATTTGTGATCAGCTTGGCTTGCCATTTCATAATGAAAAGACTTACTCCTGAACAACGTTTGCAAATCGTGCAAATTAAATACCAAAATAATGGTTGGGTTCGGTGGAGCAGAGTATCGAAGAAGACCCGAATGAGTCCATCCACCATCGCGCGCAAAAATGTCGTTCTTCTTGAAAACCACACGTCTAAAAAATACACCACGCCACACCCACCATATTATATATGTTATTCATATATCATATCTATTCTTACCATAAGCCTCCACTTGAAATAAATGATTGCAGGATATGTGTCATGTAGCCAATTTTTTGTGTGTCTGGATTTCTCTTATTTTAAGACATAAATTTCTCAATTTATTTCTTGACACAGTAGTAGAAATAATTGGAGAAATAAATTTGACATTTCATGAATGGCGCTCATTTTCTGTTATTTGTATTAATGTTGTTTTTATTGTTTGCGTGTTTTGCAAGCATTTATTAGCAAAAAATTAAAAGAAAAAGCTTAAAATAAATAATAAATTGAAAAAAAATCGCAATCCATTTTCGAAACAAAAATAAAAATAATGCAAGATTGTTTAATTGATAAGATCATTGGAAATAATGAAATTTCATAAAATAACTTGCCCACTGACTCAAGAAATAAAAACTTAAGAAATAATGTCTGACATAATGATATATATAATTATTTCTAATGGAAGCGCGGCCTTATGATCTATCTGTTCGATCACAATAGTCATTCTCATGTTTCAGCATTGTATGTATATACATTCTCTATAGTGGATACTCTCATGGTGGTCATTTTTCGTCTGGCCATTTTCCTGGTTGATTCGGAACTAACTGTAAATAGGGGAGACGAGAACATTTCCCGATATTTTACCAGTTGTTGTTGCCACGTGAGAATGAAGGTTTCTGTGAGTTGAAGAGCCGGAGCTTCATCGTCTCGCAAAACAGAGCGCCAAATTTCAAAGCCGCGTTGTAATATAATGCATTACATATCCCTTGTCACATAGAGCGCGTTTTCAACGCCACTTCCAGTTCACTGTAGCGTCAATACGCAGCGTCGAGACGCGGCGTTTAAATAAATTTTTTTTTGACGCTGCGTTAAAAAAGATTTTTTTTTGAAAATTAAATCACTTAAAATAATATTGTTTTGACTTCTTTTGTGTCATTTTCATTTTTAATATTGCTGATAGAATGTGTTAGAAAATAATAATAAATCATGGAAGAATATAGTCCTGAAGAGATATGACAAAAAATCGGAAATGAATCGAATGAAAATGGTAAGCATAGTGCACATTAATTAACTCAAATTTATCAACATATCTACATATTTTGTGAGAAAATGAAAATAAATATTCAAATATTTAACACGCTGCTTACAGCTCTGTGTAGTCCTCTAAAGCTGCGTTAAAACGCCGCGTCAAAATAAACTCAACGTCGCGTTAAATAATCTCAACGCCGCGTAAGAAACGCGCTCTGATGGACGAAGCCTTTAATTCTCAAAATAATTTAACGCCGCATTTTGACTTCGCGTTTTGACGCCGCGTATTGACGCCACGTTCGACTCGACGCGGCGTTAAAAACGCGCTCTATATGTCATGGGATATGATTGTATGTACTACAACGTGGCGTTGGCGGCGTAAAAACGCACTCTGTTTGACGAGGCCTTTAAACTTCATTTCGCCGTCAACTCGTATTTTGGGTATACGAAATTGCAAATCCGATAGCACCATCAAAACTATTGAATGAAAGGGTGTTCAACTCTGCCCAACCGTGACAAATAATAGCAGAAATTCCTGAAGTGTCACGGTTGGACATAGTCCTTGCAGGGACAGGCTACGTGTCACGGTGTCCCATCAACACTGTCAGGGCTATCACATGGTCACGCACGTTAATTATAAAAAAAGTGCTTCTCTTAGATCATATCGCCTTAGGTTGCTTCGAGGGAGGCAACTAGTAATAACACAAGCTGGCCGGAGAAGCTTGTTGATTGAGGCCCAGGTCCACTCCGGCGGACTGTAACTCCACTTAAGGTAAGATAAGTTAGTGTAAAACCACTCTAATCATAAATGTAAAAAATTGTTTTATTTATGTAGTATGTACAAAACTTAGCCTATTTTTGCTGGGATTTTATTATTTTCATAATCACAGTCAATTCCTAGACAAAGAGGTTTATTGTCATTTTTTAATAGGTACATCGGATCCCAAACATTAGCATTATACTCATAGCTTAACTTCTCTAACCAAAGCATCACCATGATCAGGTAAGTATTTCTTTGCCCCGGCCACACAAGTCTGCTTTAAAGAGTGCTCCGGTGAACGTTTATTGCACTTGTGAAAGTAACATTTTTCGATCGCATGAATGAATTTAGCGATGAGCGTAGTATCGCCTCCATTCGGGCCAACAAAGTATTCACACTGGTAGTTGGAGTCTTTAAGATCACGAACACAACAATCAAGGAATTCTGCATTCGAAGAGAACCAAGAGTTGAGCTTGATTAGAGGAATAGCCAATTGATCACGCAGAATGCCAGTTACCCAAGTGTCATCGATCCAGAAGAACTTGGCAGTCTGTGACTGTCGGACAAGCTGCAGTGCGGTGTTTCGATTAGTGATATACAACCAACCTGAAAGGTAATCAGGATACGAACTACCAGGATATTCATCCTGCGTAACAAACCATTTATTGGCAGTGAGACGAATTGGATTCTTATTTTCTAGAATGTAGCCAGCGATAAAGTTTTTTGGGAATCTTTTAATATCTAAGTCCTCGAGGTAGTTTTTTAAATGGAATATGTCAAAAACTATATCGTCGTCTATTTTAACAATGAAGTTGGCACTAAGACAATTCATACTTGCCCACTTAAGGCCCATTACATGTTTATATGTGAGGTTTCGATAAGCTTCTATGAAGTTACCTTGTAAGATGTCTTCAAATCTCTTCGATTCATCAAGAATCTGAGATTGCTTTATGTATTTTTCATTTGCAGGGATTTGGGATAAGAGAAATACTCTAACAAAACCCATTTCAATTAATTTAGCCTGTGTTATTGCCAGTCGATGTGCAGCTCTAATTTCATCGTGGCCCACGTACGAAGTAACGATTATAACACCTGTTTTGTTAAGGAATACAAATCAAGTTATTAATCGATTTTTTCAGTAATAACAACTTATTTAAATTGAACCTAATAGTTCTCTCCCAATTTTGCTACAAAGATCATTGTTGATTGTGTAGTCAAAGTTATTTAAATCCACCAAAGATTGATTCCTGATTTCTTCCTGAATTGGAAGGATTGTTTGAACAGAAATGAATTCGTCATAATAATAATGATTTTGGTTAAATTTGAAGTAGAGAATAACTATAAGAACTGCTAGGATAAGACAGGATAATGTTTTGAATACAAGCCGTCCTCGTATAATCATTTTTTTTGTCAATTAAATAAATGAGATTAATGCTAATTTAATTTGTGGGTGTTTTGTTTATTTCTAAATGTGAAAATATGTAAATACAAATTTGACATTTGACATGGACCTATTCACAATATGTTAGGTGCGTTCAGAAAGCAATTAGATAGTTCACTCAAATACCCATACTTAGATGAGGCAAATATCTGTATTAAAAATTAAAATTAAAATGAGGGTTGAATAACAAAAAATAGGTCAAGAACCTCAATATAGATACATACACCAAGTATCAAGAAATAACATATCGTTACAGTACAGCAAAGACTGTTTTTTATACTGTCACTATACATATCTGCAATTTCATTTTTTAATATCTATATTTGATCTTTGTTTTTTGTTTGCAGTGGAATTCAGCAAATAAATTCTCTTATTGCTGTAGAAAATAAAATATCCTGTTTCCAATAAAATAAAAACTTGGATTAAAGACGAAGTCTGAGATTTCAAGCAAAAACTTTGCATAACTCGTAGGCTATTAGCACTTTGAAATGAGAGATGGAAATCTCATTAGAAACCAAAAATTGTTAAATCGAACAAAACTTTTCAGTAATCAACACCAATTTTTATGGCTGAGAGAACAGTATGTACGAACGGAGAACATTAAAATAATCTCAAATCATCTCAGACTGTTCTCTCTGTCTTACCTTTGTATATAAACGATAATCATATGAAGCCGATCTTCATCAATTCCCTTTTGGGCACGCCTGTAGTTTTCTCCTGTTGAATCAGCGTCACACGACAGTGTATGATAAATATTACTATGCCTTTACGTTTCTTTATTTCAACGCTCTTGCTCTTAGTTATAACCAAAACATACATTTGACCACAAACTGAGGAAGATAATAAAAAACAAGCAATACAAATAACAAACGAGAATGAGAGAATCGCAACAAATTCTAGGTCCCTGCGTCATTGTGATCCCCACTACACTTCTCAACTCCTTCGCCTAAATACTAAGTCACGCTGGGCATATGCCTTTGTGTATAAAAGAGGACATACAGTACTATCATGAAGCATCATTTTTTAATTCCGAATCAAGTCGCAATAGCCGTTTTTCTTTATTCACTCAGAAAAGGGATCTGAACAGAGTCTGAGCATTCTGAGCATACTCTGATAATTCTCTGAACCGAGCGTGATCTGAACTCTCAGATATAATTTTCAAATACGTTCTAGCACTTGGCTGTCACAAATCGACACTTCTCATATGGCTTGTTCACAGGCGGCAATATAATGCACATAATACTATTGTCTCTTTCGTTTTGGCATCTATTTTTCGAAGAGTGTTGTAAGCAATGTGCATGGGATAGAGTGAAATAGCCTACAAATCTAAAGTGACGTTAATTTCATTCAGCATTTTCTCAGTATGCTCAGTTAATATATTCTGAGCGCATACAGCCTTCTCAGAGCACGCTCTGATCATTCTCTGAACGAAAAAAGAAATACAACTTTAAAGATCTGAACGCTCTGAGCGAAAAAAGAAACACAACTTCTTTTTTGACAACTCAGACTCTGCTCTGAACGAATAAAGAAAAACGCCTAATGAGGCGCGCTGAAATCGCCAATTGGTTTGGATATAGAAGAAGAAAATAACAAAAGTGTATTAAATACTCGTAAAATATCGGTAAATGTTCTTGTCTCCACTATTTAGAGTTAGTTCCGAATCAACCAAGAAGATGGCCAGACGAAAAATGACACCATGTGAATATTATAGAGAATGTATATACAATGATCTTACTCACTTCAAATTTTGACATTTGAAATCTTTACATTGGTGTAAACACTATTTTATATTTTGAAATTTCTTTGCGCAAAATCCCAGATTTCATTATGGTCAGAAAAAGAAGGATTTCACACCTTTTACACACTGCTTAAAATGATGCCAATTCTTTATAAATTCTCTTTTGGCCACGCCTGTACAATTCACACGTCGATTGAGAGAGATGGCGACTATGCCTCAACGTTTCTATATTCATTACTCTCGCTCTTACCTATGGCAAAACATACATATGGACCTTGTGTACATGATTCCTTTTTTCTGTTGTTATTTCATTCTGCTTTTGGTCAGGTACGTACGTTGGTGTGTGTGGATTTGGAATTGTTTTCAATTCCCAAAGTACTTATTTTTAGTCAGTGCATAGAATTTTCGTTCTCAAACGAGAAATTTCGTTACTTAATTCCCCCTACTTTTCTACACCCCTTATCCAATTGTCAATAAGAAAGAATGAAGGAACATCCGAAAAAAGGAATCATGTACACAAGGTCATGATTGCAAAACCATGAGGCAAATAAGAAGGCAAGCAAAGAAAATAACAAAAGAAACTGAAATATAATCCTGGAATCACGTAAGTCTCATTGATTTCAAAGTCTTATCAAATTGAAGTGTCAAACCATAGAAAAAAGAACTGCGATTCGTACGGAAATTGAAGTGTCAAACCATAGAAAAAAGAACTGCGACTCGTACGGACCATGCCCTGCCAACGCTGAATTTGTATTTTGTGTGTGTGAATACGTGTGGGATTCGTGTGAAAAGCAAGGAATTCGCAGCCAAACAGCCATACTTATCCTGCCCACAATAATGCAAACGAATTAGTAGTCCCATAAGAGATGTACAGGGATAGGCGAAGAGAGAATTGTCCTCTCAGTTGTCGTTCTTGTTTCTTTTTTTTCTATGTATCAAACGTTGTAAACGTCGAAAACTTTTTGCAACCACAAAATAATTAGGCGTTTTTCTTTTTTTTTCGTTTTTCTTTTCGAAAAGAAACTTAGACAGATGTGATCTGTTTTTGTTATTGTGTGTGCATTTCTTTTGACGTTCTTAAATTTTATAATTTTTTTCACTTTTTGCACAAAAATATATGTACACTCATTCATTAATAAATAAATAAAGTTATTGTCGCGACAGCTCCTTAAGGAGCCAAGGCCTAGTGACTTATACTCTCAACCATTCATGTGTGTGTGTTGTTAATCTGCAAGTATGGAAGGGACCTACAATTTTCCGCCGAGTCCGAACGGCTAGATGAGATGCACTTTTTCGAGACAAATTTTACTCGTGGAGGTTTTTTCAGTTCCTCGCAAGAGGCAGTACCCCAGAAAAAGGTGGCTATGATCTGGATTTGAACCCAGGCTTATTCGCTAAGCAGTCCGACACACTAACCACTAAGCCACGGGGCACTACACACTCATTCATTGCACTCTTTTAATCTTGCAAATTCATAGGTACCTATGTATATTTATTTATAATTTCTTAGTTGCGTTTTATTATCCACCAAGATCCATCTTGCATCTATCTTTGTCGATATCATGCATTATTTTGTGTTCAATTATTATTACAATACTACAAAAGAGCCAACTGTTTTTTTTTCAGAATTAGTACTAATTCTTGGATCTTAAAATAGATCCAGATTTAAAATTGTTATTGTAATACGTGCTAAGAAATAATCCAGATCCAGATCCGAAGATAATAAAACACAGCAGCTATTATTATTTAAAAACTTGGATGAATTTTCTGAAAATAATTCTTTTTCCACAATGAACTTCACAGAATGCTAAAAAATAAACAAAAAAAAATTTGACTTCAGAGAAATGTCAAATGATTGTAATGTGTGTGCAAATGTGTGTTAAATCTCGATTGAAAATGAGATTTCAGATTTGATCTGAAATATGATCTGAGATAAAAAAAAGATTGATCTGTTACCAAACGAAAAACATTTCTTGATCTCAGATCATATTTCAGATCACAAAAAAATACAATCTGACGTACCAAAAAAATCACGTTTGTTTCTTTTTTAACTCAGAGCGCTAAGCTAGTGTTTCTTTTTTCAATCGGAGCTAGCTTGGAGCGCGCTCTATGAGCTGAGAATAAAATGACCGAGCACATGGAGTAAAAGGTAAAAGTAAAAGCTTCATTTATTTTGTGGGTTGCACAAAAAAAAAACAAAAAGCAAAATGGTGTCGGTCGAAGTAAGATATTAAAATGAATATTTATAATGAAATAACAATAATTTAATTTAATTTTTGTATTTAAGGTGCAAAGTGGACCATATGACAGCTAAGTGCTCAACTGTGTTTCTTAATTAAATCGGAGAACTCTGATCATACTCTGCTCAGAGCGTAATCGACTTGCTCAGACTCTAGTCCGTGCTCTGCTCAGAGCTTAAAAAGAAAAACAACTATTGTTGTTTCGGAACCGAATAATGGAAAAATCGATCTATTCAGTATATCGAGCACCCTTAACTACCATCATCATTATGAACCAAGTCTTCCATGATCTCGGCCAATTTGTTCATGATTATCAAATCTATTAAATTTTTAAATTTAGGTTAGGAATTAGGATTCATAAAAATACAAAATATCTTTTGTTCTTAATTTCAACATAAAAATATCATTTAAAACAATCTTATCAAGCAATTCCACTCCGTTTGCACACCCTTCAGAGAAAAGTCTCTTAATGGTTAAAACACAAACACGCTTTACAACCGATGTCATCCCTTTACGCATTTAAAGCTTCAGAGCGCTGTTCTGTCATTTGAATGTGAAAATATTGAGTACCTACAATAAAAATATTAGTTTTTTTTTCGATTCAATTTCGATTCAAAATTGAGTAAAATGTTAGAAAGCGTTATCTTTACGTACGTCAAACAAAGCGTTTATAGTAAAAGCGGGTTTGTGATTATCTTTAAACATTTCTCTTTGACCTTGTGTACATGATTCCTCTTTTCTGTTGTTTCTACATTCTACTTGTGGACAGGCACGTACGCACGTACATTTCTCTATATTTAAACTTTTTTTAACTGTCAAAGTCGGTTGTAAAGCGTGTTGTGTTTCTACTTTCTACTCTCACTTGTAAGCCCATAATTGTGTTGTTGTTTTGTTTCCCGCTGAATAGAAAGCCGACTACTGTCATTTCTGTATTGTCAGTGTCATTCAACCATTAAAAAAAATATAAAAAACTTACCACCCTTCGCCCTCTTCAGCACGTGTAGTTAACTTAATAAACACGAATTTTGTTATCATTTTTTACGGTTTTTTACAACAAAAAGTTAATACCTAACTACCAATAAAGTCGTTTATATATCTTCGGTTGCAATTTATCAATTTGCTTCGCTTTTCTATTTATAACTCGTGTCGAGTGACATTTCTCCTTCCCACATCATTTTCATTCATCATAACGCACGTAAAATCTAGTCTACCTCTAATTGGGTGTGACGTGTGAAGACTCCGAGGCCGGCTAATAACCACAATTGTTGTCTAATTTGAAAATTTATAAATAATATCAAAATGGGCAAAAGGCAACAACAAAAGAAAAAGCAACAACACCACATGCAGCAGCAAACCCAGCAACAACACCCGCATCCAACATCAACGGAGCAACAGCCTACAACATCTTCAGCCAAGGATGTTGCTGGTTGTAGTTTCAAACGAATTTCTGCACAAAAACGAAATGAACTCAACGAATTAGTAATGAATCTAAGAAAGATAACTTTTTTGCGCAAATTCAATCCAAACGAGCAGTGGCAGGACTATGTAGAGATGCAGGCTATCCTCGAACGTATTCAAACAATAGAGAGTTGCCTCAAGTTCAAAGGATCCGGTGGCAAAAATCGTTTAGCCAATATTGAGGCTTTTAACAAATGGGCAGACGAAAATGATGTAAAACATGATGGGGTTCGAATCGCTGAGTTTTCTGGCTTCGATTTAGGTTTAGAGGCAACTAAGGACATTAAAAAAGGTGATCCCATCATTATTGTTCCTCAAAAGCTTATACTATCAGAGGAATTGCTTGGATCTAGGATGGCATTGCTGCCGTTCGAACCGAAAATGATGTCAAATCTTAAGCTAACTTATGTGTTGATGTGGGAAAAGGTGAATCAGGATAGTTTCTGGAAACCATACATCGACTTGCTGCCAGAGAAATACTCGACGGTGTTGTATTACTCGGTGAATGATATGCAAGAACTGAAAGGAACTAGTGCACTGTCACAAGCAATCGCTCAGTGCAAGAACATTGCGAGGCAGTATGCAATGATGTATCAGAACTTCCAACAGATGAAGCAAAAAAGTCTGCTGGCAGAAAGGTTCAGCTATGATTTATATAGGTGAGTGCATTCATTTCTTTTTAATATCTTAGTTTACCGTAGTTCGATCTCTATATAAAATAATTCGTCGGACATTTGTTCTTCTATAAAATCTGAATGCATCCTTGAAGAGCTTGACAGCTAGACCTTTAGTTGTAGTAGCTAGGCTTTAGTATTATGATATCACATAAGATTGGAAAAGGTCTGACACTAGTTAGTTTGATAACGCGGTGGTGGGTGATAATATCTAGGTATGCTTGTCGGGTCACTGGGAATAAGAATTCTCAAAAATGGACAACGTACAAGTCGTTGTCATATCTACTTCGCCACTCGTTAGTAACCTGATCATAACAGGGCCATAAAGCGTGCGTAGTAAATTTCTTTCGAATTCCCCAAGGAAGCTTTCATTCAGGATATAAAGCGTCTGCTATTGTTTTTTTTTAAGCTAGTACCTGATGATGTGCTGACGTGGGTGTTCTGTACTATCTTCTGTTGGCGTCGAAGTTCTCAGTAGTATCTCTGCCAATTTTCACGGAGCAGCGAGTATTCTCCATTGTCATCCTGATAAGACGTATCAGTTTAGCATGGATTCCAAAATTAGGTATGGCTCGGTACAGTTCGTCCCTGTTTACACTGTTATAGAATGCATTAAAATGGATGAACAGATGGTGGGTCTCGATGTTAAATTCTTGGGTTTTCTCCAGGATGTAAAAATTTGGTCAATCGTAGATTTTACAAGTCTCAAAACACGCCACAATGGTCAGGAAGATAGAAGTAGAAATAAGGTTAGGTTTTCGCATTTTTGTATTTTTGAAAAAAAAAAACTTATACGCCTCACAGCATTCTTTGAAACGACGAATATGTTTTCATTCCACAGGTCCAGTAAGTTTGTTTTTATATTTTTTATATTAGCATTAAATGAGTTTAACATAACTGAAGCTGCCTCAGAGAATCGAGGAATTTATTTGCAAATTTGGTATGCTATTTTATGATATGAAATATTTCGTAGATTATTTTGTAGGTTTTAAGTTATTAATGTGTGTATAGACAAAATATTGCTTTCGTGTGGGTCATTTTATTAACTTCTATTTATTTGCCACCGTTTAAAGAAAACAAATTTAAATGAAAGAAAAGAGACTATAATTAATATTTTTGAAATCTCTAAAGCAATAGCTTTCAGTTGAGACAAGAGGCTTACACTGAAAAGTTAGATGAAGTAGATCGTGGTGCGAGAGACATGGTGCGGATATTTGGTGAAAGTGAAGAGCTTTACTTAAATGACTTACAAAAAATACATCCAGCAATGATTGTACTTGAATCCTTTGTAAAATGAGTAGGAGTTGAAGTATTTACTGGGTGTAGATTTAAAGCTGTCATGTCATTAGCAAAAGTGGATTCTAAAAGAAGATAGCTATTAAAATCGCCGCATAAAATAATGTAAGGTGATACATAGGCTAATGAATACAAGGCATTTATTAGTGCAGTTGTTTCAATATCCTTATTCGGTCTATATGCTGTGACAAGCAGAATTTTATTTTCCGTGCATGTTATTTCAATAAAAATGAGATCAATACTACTACCAGGCACATATTCATATATAAATTGAGGTTTTAACCAAAATCGTGCATAAATGGCTACACCATCCCCAATACGATCTACTCTTTCTCGCCTAAAAAGCTTAAACCCTTTAAGATCACAAAAGGAATCTTTTAATTCTGGCCAAAACCTTGTTTCCGTCACACACACAACATCCACATTTGAATTTGCAAACAGGTACTTAAATTCGTCTATTTTAGGAAGTAAACTTTAGGCATTTATATAACAAACCTGAAGTCCTTTATGCTGACTACACATAACATTAATCATTAGACGTGAAATATCATTAAAATCATCAGTTGTTGTAGAATCCCTAATAAGATTATTTGCACCAATCATATGTAAAAATTGTACAAACAGATTGGTGGCTAATTAAGCGCACCATAATAAAAGGAAAAACAAGCCGTTCCACAAGTAAAAAGATTTGACCAGGCAAAGATGAGGATTGGATGATAAACAAATACTTATGAGATAAAATAAAAACATGTTTACAAAAAGTATTACTTAAAGTATTAGCGCAAAATAAAATTAATAATGAGAGCATTTTGTAAGATTAAAAAAAGAATCACCCTTTGACGTTCATTGTATTTTGGGACAACAAGGACAGATATGTGTCATTCGTGTGATAGTCACTGTAGCTAGCTGTGACACGGTGACCTTTGTTGCGGCAGTGACGGTGGTAGGACCTATTTTGTTGTGACGTCACAGTGTCCCTGCAGTGACCAATTACAATGATTAGACGGTCTAGCTTAATTATTAAAACCGAGAGCTCGCAACTGATTTCTTGCGTGAGAAGAAACCAGATGATATTGATGTTACAAACAGTCCTCCTCAAGGTGATAATGCCATCAATCGTCTGCCAGCCCGCAGAGGCAGCATTACCGAGTAATGGTGGGTTAAAAGTACCATTGTTCTGAAATTAGAACTAGTGAAGGAAGCCATTTCAAATGCATCGCATCCCAACACCCTCGATACCCTGAGTGCGAAAATGTTAGCGAAAGACGTCTCCCAGGTGCCAAACCCCTGACAGAAAATTGATGTCGTTATTACCTTGAGGAGGACTGGAAAGCTTTCTATCATCATATCTAATGTTTCATTTACGGAATCTAGTTTACTTACTTTTCTTCTATTTCCATTATAAAACAAATAACTTCACTTTAAACAATATATATTTGAATTATATAAGGTATTTGTTTTTTTTCACTTAAACACTAATGCCGTTATTTTATAATAAATAGATACATTTTTTTCATTTTATTATTTACCTAATAAAGACACATAGTCATTTATTTATTAGTTGTCGAATAATAAATATTATGTTTCACAAACATATTGTAAGAATACGAATATTTTCCCTAAATAGTCTAAATGCTAAATCCAAATATAATAAACTATACAATTTTATTTGTTTTTAACAAATTCTTTGTTTAGAAATATTATTGCTTATTATTTTTCTATAATATTTATTTGGAAACCCTACTTACTTGAAAAAATTCTATGTTCGTTTATAATTTTTCATGTAAACACTATAAAGATTAAAGTTAATGGTCTTCGTATATTTATTGTGTTTTTAGCGCATTGTCTTTTAAACTTTATTTAATTTATTACTACAAAAATAATTAACTGAAAAGGATTGCTGCTAATTAAAAAAAAGCTAAACAGTTTGCAGTGGTTAAAAGAAAAAAATTAATTAAAAATGTACTTACCTTTCAAGTAACTTTACTTTGCTTTCCTTAACTTTTTCAAGTAACTTCAAGCTGCCGAAACTTACTAAAAACTGCTTAATCTTGTTCCCTAACACAAAAAATTTGTAAAAAAGAGAGACGATGAGAGAATAAAATACTTCCCCTCAAGTAAGAGAGTTACGAAAATCTGCCCAAGAAATTTCATTGGGCAGTTTCTAGTAGCTTAAAATTTGCTCTCATAAAAAGCTGTTATTTATTTCAGTTTGAATTCAAATTTAAAGTTTTTCATTCCTTTCTACTAAATTTGCAAAAAATCAATAAATTTAAGCAAATGGAACAACTTAAAGCTATTACATTAAGCATTGAATGTTCGCGAAAGACCTTTCAACGAATTTAAACAAATGATGATTTTAAGCAATCTTGATATCGATTTATTTCGGTTTTCATTTGACGTTTCTGTCTTATGCAGTTGGGTTACTATAGCGAGTTTCATTCAGGAAAAGATTTGCTCTTTCTGTCTTAAGATTTGATCTTTTTGAATTTTGAGAGTTTCATTGCAAGACAAAGAGCAAATCTGGATCAAATATCAACACGAAAGATTTGACCTCTAGATTGAAAGATTCGATCTGAATGCACACATACGTGTAAATAATCTTTTCTGTCAATGTCAATAGGGATGCAACATGCAAGCGATACATCGATGTTTTCAAAAATCGATGTCGTAATTTCAATGAAAAACCCACTTAAACATCGATTTATCGTTCTTGGTGAACGATAATAGTGCCATGTGTGTCGAAAGTTCTGATCTCTGAAAACACGTAGTGATCTCAAACTAAGTTAAGGAGTTTTCATGCAAAACCAGTTTTGTGTTATCAAGTAAAAGCTCTGATAGTTCTTAAGCTAAAGGTTAAGGAAGTAAAGGTATTGCTTATGGGTATCGGTAACTAACTGGTGGCTGGTATTGTATTTGTATGTATTTATGTATTATTTTATGGACAGTCCAATATAATATTTTCTGTGTAGTTTGTATTACTCATAATCACAAAATGATATAAGCATTTTGGTTTGGTCGTGCAGAACAGTAAAGAAGCATTCAGAATTCTTCCGAAAGTGTTCTTTGGGTAATTAATTAGAATTAAAAATAGCTTGTTAGTTTTTGTCTGTCCAAATTTATTGTTTTTTTAAGTTCAATGATGAGGAATAAATGAAAAGTATTTTTTGTATACTTATTTCTTTAATAAATCTATTATGTATCAATAAATCAGTTCACAGATATATTTCTTAAACATCGCGAAAACATCGATATCATCATCATAATATTGATGTTTTTATATAAACTAAATGCAAGTGACAGAGGAAGTGTGTCAGCCATTCACCAATACTGCAATTAAATCATGAAATAAGTTTCATTGAAAAAATCAAATCTCTATTTTGAGAGCAGATCTTTGAAATTTAAATGAAACTCGCTATAAAACTTACTACAAAAGCGTTCCTTTACTTCTTCGTAATTTTTTTCCTTTTTGTGAGAGTATTCATTTCTACTCCTCCAAATTTGAGTTAACTTGAAGTTACTTGAAGAAATAAACTCTCAAATTTAGAGGAGTGGGAATAAATTTTCTCACATAAAGCAAAAACTACGAAAAAGTAAAGGAACGGAAAGCTTTTGTAGTAAGTTTTAGTAACCTAACTCCATATGACAGAAACGTCAAATCATAACAAAAGGTCCTTCAAATTTAATGCTTTTGAAAAACACTTGCAAGTAAATTACATCTTTACAGACTTCAGTAAAGCTTTTGATAAATTGAGTAATACTTTTACACAAATTAAAAAAAAATTGGACTTAGGTAACGACGGCTTTGTCTTATGCATTGCTTCATACCTCAAGGATAGGTACTACAGCCTTGTATTTAAGAATAACCGCTCACATCAATTTAATGTTAATTCTGGTGTCCCTCAGGGGAGTCATCTTGGTCCTCTATTATTTGTTTTATAAATTAATGATCTCCCTTCTGTTTTTAAATATTCAATGACATTAATTTTTGCCGATGACGTAAAAATATGGCGAGCAATTGAAAACAGTGCAAACTGGGAACAACTGCAGCACGGTTTAATTAAATTGTGGGAATGGTGCAATAATTATCGTTTGTTTTTAATTATTGACAAGTGTAAGACAATGGTTGTGTTGTATGGGCGCCATACTACTCTATTCACATTAATAGAATAGAAAGCTTCCAACGAAGATTTTTAAGATTTCTCTTCGTTTTCTTCCTTGGTCTGAAAGAATTATATTACCTCCATACATTCAAAGACTATAACTGATAAGCCTCTCATCTCTTGCTGATCATAGAGAATATTTGCAGTTCTGCTTTATAACTAAAATAATGAATGGATCTATTTCATCACCATCAGCTCTTAGTCGAATAAATTTCAATTTGAATATGACAAGTTTAAGAAGAAATTTACCTCTTTACGCAATATTCAGCAGATCGGGGAGCCAGGGATAGTCCTCTTAATAAATTAATTAAAACATTTAATAAATTCTCTAATCTTTTTTTTCTTAAAACGACAACTTTCAATCCGAAAGCTTTAAAATATAATTTCTTTTTTCAAAGGCATTGAAACTTTGTATTCAATTAACTTAGAATTTAAATATTTAAGTATATTAAAAAAGGTATGTAAATATTGTAATGTTAGCGTTAGCATTTAACGTATTAATAAACAAACGAGCATTTGAATAGACCGACAACATTTGCCAATTGCTGCAAAAAGTGGTCGAAAATTGGGCCTATCGGCTTGAATTTATTCGAGCCAGCCGCGGCGGCCACTTGCCCGAAACCATTTTTAAAACATAATGGAAAACCCTTATCTTTAAAATAAACTAAATTCTTGGCCATAACATTAAACTATACGCGTTTCGTTTCTTCTTGAAAACCACACGTCTAAAAAAAACACCCTTTACTACCTTTAAGTTGGTCATTTGCCTAAATGTATTGATTTATAGCAAAATTCAGTAGAAAAAAATGAAAACACTTCCAATTTAAATTCAAACTTAAATGAATAACAGCTGTTTTCGACAATTAATTTTTGGCTCCTACAAGTGCCCAAAGAAACTTCTTGGGCAGAAATTCGTAACTCTTTCAGTTGAGGGGAAGTCTCTCTTACTCTCTCATCGTCTCTCTTTTTTACGAAGTTTTTGTGTTAAGGATTAAGGAACAAGATTAAGCAGTTTTTAGTAACTTTCGGCAGCTTGAAGTTGCTTGAAAAAGTAAAGGAACACAACTTTAATTTCCTTTACAAAGCTTATCTTCCACAAAATTGGCACACTTATAAGAAGCGAATATAAAATAAGATATATAATTTGTGTTGTTGGCAGTGACATTTCAAGCAGATATCACGTCCAGGCCAATCTATTTCCTTATGTTAGCGAGCGTGATCTGCTAAATATTATTCTGAAGGTTTGGAAGGCGATTTAAACACTTTGTTTCTATCTGGGTTTCTATCTTGATCTTCTATTGTGATGACTTGCTTGTAGTTTTTCTATAATGCTTTTGGAAATCGAAAGCTTTTTACTAATTTGTACAGGTTTATCAAAGTTACAAGCTCTTTTAATCGACAGACTAATTGAAGCATGAACAAGATATGCTATAAAAGATCCTTTTTCGGTCGAATAATTTTTCATTTATAAAGCGAGTTTATTTACAATTCAGATAAATTCAATAAATCAACAATTACCCAGCAATCCCTTTTAAAAAAACCAAACTTTTTACTTTCATTATTTAAATGGTTCAATTAATTTGTATAGTATGTATATTATAAAAAATTCACAGCTCCTTACACCAAAACCTACATCAATCTTAAACCATTTGCAATTAAAAAGATTTCCGCAAAGAATTAAAAAGATACTCCTGTACTTGTGGTGAATTTGGATCCATTGTGTTAAGTTTTGAACTTGGTGTTGATAGAGATGGCCCTGTTAGATAGCCACCATCATCACCAGGGAATACAATCGATATATGATGACGCTGACTTTGACTTTGACGACTGTTACTTCTACTCATCCTCGACGGAGCAATTGAACTGTCCATGCCCAAGCTTGTTGTTGAAGTTGTCAGTTCATCAGCAATTCTTCGTGAAGATTTTATTGGTTGCTTGCTGCGCATTGCACTATATGCCTCTAGATAGTCTAACTTATGGCGACGTCTTCGTTGTTTCCAACGACACGCTACAAAAACCACCATAAACGCCACCAGTGAAGTCAATACAATGGCTGCACTTGCCACCATTGCTGAACGTATTCCAGAAGGCACTTCAGATGTATGCATAAGATTCATTGCGCTTCGTTTAAAGCCATGTCCAGATAACTCCAGATCGATTAAATCATGTGCACGGGCGACTTGATCTTCAATCTGAATTATCGGATCTTCTTCGCTAACAGTTGATTGGTGTCGCTGAGCAGTTTGATGTGGTGGATCGAGGTCATTGCGCTGGAGAAATCTTTTGGCATTTTCGGATGTTGTAAGACTTGCTAATGCTAAACTTTTCCATGATGGGTAAAATGGTTGTCTTTGAATGTTGCTAGTGCTGGGATCTGTTGAAATAGAGTTCAAGCAAAATTTGTACCTTTTTTCAATATAATGTGATATCGAAAAAATGAAAAAAAAATGAGAATGAAAAATATTGGGTTATTTTATAACTTACTACGAATAGAAGATTTGCTCAGTAGAGAACCGCTACCTTCCTTGGAAGACTCATCAGTTGGTTCGATGTCGATGATAGATGTGAAGTAGCTTGATCCCTGTGAGTCGGTCTTGATTTCATCAGGCTTAACACTCTTTAAATTCAATAAATTGAAGTGGGGGAAGTTTTCGAAAGCTGTAACAATGTCCATGTCATCATTTACGACCACCTTTTTGCCCGGAAATACTCCGGATCGATTTTGTACAAATGTCGCCAAATGTAACTGGCTAGATCCACGCTTTCTGTGTTCTATCAATTCTTCTAGAGTCATATTGCGCTGTTCTAGGACTTTGATGAGACGATTTCCTGACCGACGATCTTCAATAAGTTCCAAAAGATCAGTTCGATCATCGACCGGGTCAATATCTGCTAGATCGATATCCATCAAAACAGCATGAGGAAGATTGTTATCGATGTAGTTTTTAAGCGAGTTATATCGATATATATGATCGGTGACTGGTTCTTCTTGGCTCTTAGCTTTAATTGGTTTTTCCGGATTGTTACTGGTAACGAGGGAAATATTTTTGTTTGAATTGGTGTGTTCCAAAGCTTCGGATTCTTGAAGCACTTCATTTTCACCTGACGAATAGTCCACAGCATTGGAAGCAGGGTTTGTTAAATCAGAAATCGATTCGGTGGTTGTAGTTGATGGTTGTCTTGTTCGAGATCTCTTTGAATAGCTGTAAGTGTAGTTATCCTCCTGAGACTCGCTTGTTTCGCGAGATGGTGATGACTCAAACGACCCTGTTTCTGTTGTTGGATCTTGCTTTTTCAAGCTGGGAACTCGAATTAGTGACGGTCTTGTGTGTTGTCGTTTTTTATAAAGTGGAATTCGAGTTGTAGATGGTTTATTGGTTGTGGTAGTGGTTGAAAACCGTTGTTGAAGTGTCGTTTCAAAATTGTGCTGCCTTCGAGTTGTTTGACTCATTCGAATTCTCGAAGGGAATTTTAGATTTTTTCTCAAAGTGGTTAAGTTTTTGGAGGCTGTATTACCATCAGATGGGACTTCTTCAGAAGGCACGTTTTCGAGTTCACTTGACTGCTCAGATGTTTCTTCAACTGACTGATCAATAAGGTTGGTGGTGGAAGATATAGTAAAAGCTGGTGTTGTTGAGGAAGTTGAGCTTAGTCCTGGCATTCTTCTAATTGGTTTAGGCAATCGCTCCTTGGAACTATTTTCTTTACGCTTTTCAGGAGCTGCAGCTGTGGTTTGCAGTGCTAGCAAAGCATTTTGTTTGCCCTTCAATAAGTCGTCGAGAGAAAGATTTTTCTGTTGAAGAATTTCACTTAAACTCAAACCACCAGAGTTTTTGAGAATTTCCTTTAAATCGATTGGCGCGCGATGTGTTGGTGATCTGTTTTCTGATGATTCTTCTCTACTAGCATGTCCTTGTTGATTGTGATCTTTCTTCGCTTGCGAGTAAGGTCTGCGGTATGATTTGTCCCTATTTCCAGATGAAGTTTCAGCACTAATTTCTTGACGTTGTTTGTCTCTCTCTTCGGAAATTTTTTGTTCCTTCTCTAAAGCCGCTAGAGGTTCTCGAATTTTTTCAGAATTCCTTGTTAAAATTGATTCTCGATTTTTACTGCCGGAAGCTTTCTTATAAATTGGCTCACGTACTCTTTCTGACGTTCTAGACGGAGCAGTTTCATAGAGAAAATTTTCTGCTGGTTTCGTTGAATACGATTCTCTATTTTTGTCTAAAATTTTTGTTGGCAATGGATCTTGAAAAAAATTTCCCCCTGATTTTGTTGGAGAATATTCTTTATTTTTTTCCAAGATTTTTGTCGGAGAAGGGTCTTGAACCTTATCAAAAATTGTACTAGTGATTGGTTGTCGAGGTATGAGAGATTCTTTTGTAGGGTTGAACTCTCTAATTTTCTCTGAGTAAATAGTAGGCAGAGGTCTTCTAACATCTGGATATTGTGAAGAAAAATCATCCTGATATCTCTCTGAGTTTTGAGTAGAAAAAGGAGCTTGAATTATTTCCGATGATATGGTAGAAAAAGCTTCCCCGATTCTTTCGGAAAACTTCGTTGTACTTGGTTCATGTAAACGCTCAGAACTTTGGGTAGGAATCGCCTCAGTTAGTGGAATTTTTTTCCGACCTCTTGGCAGCTCATCTTCAACATGGCCACGCCAGTATTGTTGTAATGGTGACAAGGCTGGCGGTGGCTCTGTTGAAATAAATTGTTGTTGGGGACGTCTTTTTCGTTTGCAGTTTTTACCCGGACGATGTTGTACATCTGATTCTTCTTGGTGGAGTTCTATATTAGTATGGTCTAAGTGTGCCCAATTTGAATTGTAGTATTCCTTTTGCCCAACGGCATCGGCTGCTGTTGTGTCTTGCACAACGAGTGAAACACCAGTTCGAAGAACCTTTAAAGATAAAAAAAAAATTTGTAAGTAGGTATCAATTTTTTTTTTAAGTTATTTTATAAACAATGTGTGCTATATACATGTATGTATATGGTTCTGTGTATCTTTCATGCCAGAAAACTTGGCAACCACTACCATCGTCGAGCATCTACGGCATCTCCCTGAGGAAGCAATAGACAGATACACAACACTGTTGAACAACGCGCTGAATAATGCATATTATCCAGTGAGTTGGAAGACAGCTGTTGTACATCCTCTCCCGAAAAAGGGAAAGGATAATTCCAATCCGGCAAATCTCCGATCGATAAGTCGTCTTCCGAGTATCACCACGGTATTCGAAAAAGTTCTCAATAGAGCTCTGTCCAAGTGGGCCGAGGACAAAAGTATAATTCCAGACACCCAGTTCGGCTTTAAGGCGGGGCATGTTAAAGCTAGTATCTGCTGCCCAATAAAATAATGCTAAGAATCAATGCACGGGTGTCTGTCTGGTTGATTTGGAGAAGGCTTTCCCCACCGTATGGTTAGAAGGTCTTTCTCTGACGCTAACAAGATGTGACATAAGTAAACCACTAAACTTTACGACATGCTTAATGGTAGAAAGTTTGTTGTCAAGAGTGGCAATGTGACTTCTACCACAACATTTGATATTAAAAATGGTCTGCAACTAAACTCATCGATTCTCTTTAGTATTTACAACAGCGCAGCGATTCATTTGGGGCCTACCTCATGCAATTGCGTATGCCGATATGAGCATGAACTGGCGCAAGCTATTGATCGCTGGGCCATATCGACACCCTTTACTCGCCAGTGTAAAGGTGTATTAAAGTACCTTGGTATCTGGTCAGTATCTATATTTCAATCGACATGTAGATGCTGCTCTTGCTAAGGCTAGGGGAGCTTCGGCCTTGACAAAACGGTTACTATATAACAGTAGAGTAAAGGTGATTTGCTGATTTTACTCTTGGAGATTTTGCACGAGGCAGCACTCTGGAAAAAAATAATGAGATTCTTGCGGGGACTCAAAACCCGATCCTTCGGCATATCAGCAAGAGTAGCAATAGCGACCATGCCACTGGACTCTACTAGCCTTCGACTTTCTAGCCTATTGTTGTACTGGAGAAGGCGTTCTTTTAAAAGTAATGTCCAAAGACTGTCTCAACCGTATTATTTTTAGAAGACGCCGCGCCGCATCGTTCATGTTTAACAAGTTCGTATTGTTTGATTATTTAAGTAGAATTGTGTCACCTGACGGTGGAATAGAACAAAGCGTTATGAAATAAATTGCACGACTGGATCGGAAGTACTTGTAGAATAAAATTTAAGAAAATTTAAGTTAACATCTAAGCGTTTATTCGATTTTTGTGACTTTTGATTGATTAATTTTATTCCTTTAAAAAATGTTAAAAAAAAACTGTGAATTTCTTTTAATTAAATCGTAGGAATGGCGGTTACATTGTAGAATATAATTTAAGAAAATTCAAGTTAACATCTAAGCGTTTATTCGATTTTTGTGACTTTTTATTGATTAATGTTATTTCTTTTTAAAAAATGTTAAAAAAACTGTGAATTTCTTTTTATTAAATCGTAGGAATGGCGGTTACATTGTAGAATAAAATTTAAGAAAATTTAAGTTAACATCTAAGCGTTTATTCGATTTTTGTGACTTTTGATTGATTAATTTTATTTCTTTAAAAAATGTTTAAAAACTCTGAATTTCTTTTTATTAAATCGTAGGAATGGCTTTTAAATAAAAAGGTTTTTTTTTAACAATTTAAATTTAAAAATAAAAAAAAATAATTAAAGAATACAAACTTAAGCACAAAAATAACATACATACAGAATTAAAAAAATCACCTTCCCGTTTTCAAAATATCTATTAATTTTTTCAAAAAAAAACAAAAAAAAAAAAAAATTATGCGATATCACTAAGGCTACCTACATCATCTTGAATATCAATTTTGATAGTAATCGGATGACCAGTTTTCGAGAAAGTCGAAGAACAAAAAACCTGTTCTTTGGGAGTTACCGTTTTTAGCCCACCATATTAATAGTAGTGCACTGATTTTGTTCATGAAAATTCTTGGAGCCGTTTTCGAGAAAAAATAAACTTTTACATAACGGTTATATGACAGGTACCGTTAATTTTTGAGCTAAAAAAAAAATAGAAAAAACTCCACTGTAGAATGTCAAAATAACCTTAAGTTTTAAATTTGAAGACGATTGGCCCAACCGCTTAGCCTACAGACCAAAAATACATCCGTACAGACAGACAGACACACGGACAGAATTTTGCCAGTAACTCAAATATGTTTCTCTATCATCGTTATGTCATGTTTGATTGTTATTTCAATTTTGTTTGCACGAATGCATAACTTGCATAACAGTACCTATAATTGCAAGTAAAAAGTAGACCACAACACCAACAGAAGACTGCCAGAGAAAAACCATTTTACGGATTAAATATTGTAATGTGGCAACAAAAATGTAAAGATTTCCGGAGAATACATTATGTTTAAATTTTAAGGATTTCCGGGGAATACATTCTGTTCAACAACCATTAGCATTGCTTGTGTGTCTCCTTAAAGTATGATACATATTTTCATTATGTCTCCACTGAGTTCGAATTCGAACACGAAAGCTTAGATTGTGCAAGAACTGAAAATTACCAAAACGGAAGTTTCGAGAAGTTGGTAAATTTGTATAAATAAACCAATAAATAAATAATAAGTGAAATTCTTGTTATTGTGATGTGGCAACAAAATGATTAGATATTAGGAGGATACATTTTGTTTGTAAATTAACGATATTTGTGGGACTCATTGTGTAGAACTACCAACATTCATTGAGTACTGCAACCCTGCTCCTAAAAGCATGCTACACATTTGCATTATGTTTTGACTGAGTACTAAATCGAACTTAAAGTACTAATTCGTGACTCGAATAAGAACCAGACGGAAGCTTCCAGAAGTTTGTAAATTTGTATAAATACAAGAGTAGATGGCATTGAGAGTTGAGTTTATTTTCAAAAGTGAAATTGTTAACAACTAGAAGCGTTAGTAAAAAGTGATTGAATTGAGATTAAATAAAAAGTGTTAAAGTATAAAAACGTATTTGAATTGTGTATAAGTGGAATAAGTTAAATTTGCTGTTTTTTAAACTAAAACAGAGATTTGTTGTATTATTTTGGAATTTTGATTGAGTTTTATTTGTCGAACCCCAGGCCATTATTAAAACTAAACATTATTTAAACTAAAAGATGCTGTGTTTCATAAAAAAATAAAGAGATTTGTTGTGTTATTTTGAAAGGGTGATTGAGTTTTATTTATCCAACCCCCGGCCAAAATATCACAATGTGTTGTTGCATGCCAAAAACCTGTTTATATTTTTTTTTTTTTTGCTTAAGTTTACAAACCTGAACTCAGCAAACACAGAGCATGTACCATGTACTCGCTAACCCAGTAGTGTCATCTATGAAAAACTACCGGCATCATTTAAAAATCTCTCGTGAAAACTCTGTGTATATTGTTGAACTAAGAGCTGATTCAAAAACAGAATCAACAAGTTTTTTTAAATTATTACCCCAGGCAGCTAAGGTCTCTTATACAAAAAAATCGTATTATGTACATATATCTTTGGTAGGATTATCTGCATCTGTTCTGTATCTACAAGTACCGTTGTTTGCTTTTACTTTTAGTTTTCTAAAGAAGGATAAACAGCAACAAATGCAAAACAGAACTTTTGCGACTGCAACACCAAAAAGTTCAAGAGGAAAATTACGGCCGGCCAGATATTACTTATACCATGGTAACAAAAAAAAGTGATAAATTGCAATAGCAATGGCCGAGGACGATATGGTATGGATCTGAACTCGTTATGTCGATAGAATGCGCTTTTTGTCAGAAGCACATTCCTTCCTTTTTGTAGGTCGTAGCGTTCAATGCTGCAAAGGTGTTTAATTCCGTTAAGAGTAACCAACGAAAAACCAACGAGATATTCCCTGGTGTATAAATATACGCTAACCATAAAATCACTTTGACAGAATAGCTTTTGGCTTTTTACTTACCTCCTCGTATCTGTGGGTTTTTTTTTACTTTAGTTGTGCGCTCCACTGTTTTGTGTTACATGAATAAAAAAGTATATCGAGAATAAACACAAAAAAAAAGACTGTTTCGTGATTCGAAATAAGATTTTCTGTGCAGGTTGGTGACAGGAAAAGGAAATGGATCAATATTACTGGCCAAGAAAAAACTTTGTATCGATTTAAAGCAGCTCACCAAAGTATGAAACAAAGAGTTTAAAGAGTAGTTATTTCATAAATTTGTGGAATGTTTAAAAAAAAAACATCTAGAATGATCAGAAGTATTTAAAAATCTTATAAGAGTGAAATTTTAAGAAAGAGTCAAGAAGTATAGTTTGAAAAGATGTTTAGAACTGGCAACAATTGTGCGAAAATATTTGTCCACAAAATCAAACACATATCACCTGGGGCATGATGGTTGTTGTCGGCACTGTGCTACGCACAGGAATAGGTAACATAAAGAAAAATGGTTTTCGGAAGCGCATTGGGCACGCAAAAACCAACCGACCTTTACTGCATAAACGTACCTGAAAAAAAAGACAGAGAAGTCATGACAAAGTTGGTACAAAGTTGGTTCAAAGTGCATTGGTGAATTATTGCAGTTGAAAGTTTTAATTAGAAGAATATTTTTTTTTTTAATTTGATGTCAATTTCGGTCTAATCATATGGATAAGAATTATTCAGTTGTCTTTCATTGATTTCAGAATATTAAGTCTAGTCTAAGAAACCAGGTTCAACCACGCTCATTTTAAAGCTTTGATTTTCCTGGTTATTATAGACAATGATCCAAACAAAAATACTATCCGCGAAGGACGCCTAATATGCGAGCATAGATTTCGCCCCTAAAGCTATGCAACATTCATGACTTACATATCGCGAACGCCTATAAATCTAGCTCCAACAAAAATTAACTGGTTATTTCATTTTCAGAATTTTACGGTAAAATGTGTGCCCTCTCCATTCCTGCCGATTTACATGGCACAAGGAGGTCTAGCGCCAGCAATGTACTGATTAATTTTGATATGATCTAGGAGATAAGTTTTTTAAATTAGAAATAAAACGTATACAATGGAACATTTGGAATTAATAAGTTTGTTAGTTTTGTCGACAACCATCACATTTCATCCAAGATCTAAACATGTCGCTTCCTAACCCACATTGTTAAAAAAAATACATTTTCAGTTTGAATTATTGTGAACTCTTGTGTAATGCACATTATACACTCAGGCAGCAGCTGTGCATTTTGCTACATACGATTATAATTGCTGTTCTGTAATTAAATACGTTTGAGTGCATATCATCAATATGTGCCATACAAAGTATCCATCCATCCGGTTCCGCTGTAATCAAAGTTACATACATGCCCATGCACAAGCACAAAAAGCAAGTATGGAATTTCTGGGAAAAGATGCAGCATCTGGCTTAATTGAAAATTACATTAAATGAAAGTGATTTTCCCAAACTGCTACAAATACATATACTCATGTACGTATATGTATGTGTTTTGCTCGTATTACTTGCTCTACTCATGCAAAATGAAAAAAAATAATAGTTTTCCTCATCCTGATACATATTACACTCTTGTTGCACTTCATTTTAATCATTATGCTATAAATAAATTTAATTGGTTCAGACGGGTGAATGTCGTTGATCCGGTGTAACTTATTTAAATATACTCGTAGGTGTCTGCTTGAGGTAAAAAATCATTTGTTGCAAGTTTATTTTTGGAAAATTGTGCGAGTGAAAGTATGAGATTTTCTTTTGCATAATTCTTTATTTTTTGCTCAATTTATCTAACGGCGAACGGACACAAAATGTGTAGTTTTTTTTTTTCTATCAAAAGACTTGTCAAATGTCAACTTATGTGTGTCGAATTCTTTTTTAATTTTCAGATTTGATCTTATATTGTTTTTTTTTTTTTTTTTTTTTGTAATCCGGAATCAGTAACAGAACCACCTCGATCCGGAATGCCAAACGAAAAATTGCCAACGCAGTTTTAATTCTGAAGTTTGGGCTTCATTAGGGGTAGGTATTCACGCAATCGCGTAAAACCCTGATAAAGCGTAAAAACCTCGTGAACTTATCTTCTCGTAAATGAACTGTCAAAATAATTTATATGGAATTTATTAATGCTAACTTTATATATTTTTCTCAGGATTTTGTCGGATAAAGTAAAAAAAATTGAACCTCGCAAATCTGAGGAATGTCTTCTTTTTTGTTGTCTTTGTCTTTTCTGACAGCTGGAGGTGATAAAGATACACTTGTTTACAAAAGTCTACGTACATCATTCTTCATTCATCTATATATGTTTGCTGACTAGTTTTTTTTTCTATTTTCTTAAGAAGTTTGTTTTTGTATTCATATTTTCATAATACAGCTAAAAATGTTATTTAAATCAAAACCAATGACTAAATAATAAGATCAACTATTGTACGTACACTTTTGTTAGTAAGTGTACTTCAATCTCAACTCTGACATTAAATGACTGTTTCCACATTTAGGCAATTTGTTTCTAGAAGGCGTTCATGGAAATGCTTCCTGAAGGATATGATTTTCTACGGTGAATGAATTTATCTTGTTGCATGAATACCCCTAATGTCGTTAAGGGTTTTTAATTGAAACTGTGGGGATGTGTGCGTGACTCTGGTTTTGATTCCGACTAGAAAAACAGAATCGATTTTTTCTTCTTTTTAGAATAAGAACTGTCATTCAGTATTTCAGAAGCATTCGGAATGCTTCCGGACTGTTCTAAATGACAAAAAAAAATTGGTTGTCTGTAAAGTCGGTTTACGGATGAAAATTTTACGTGATAACGTCATAAGAAAACATTGATGGCACCAACGTCAACATACAGCCCATTAAATCATACCATACGTTAAAAAAAATCTAGTACTAAATATATTACTAAATATTAAAGCTAGTAATAAATCTTGTACCAAAAATGTAATAGTACTAAATTCTAATACTAAGTACTAAAAATCTAGTACCAACACTACTATTGTACCAACTACCTAGTACCAATCGGCACCAGTTTTATATTTAACTAGGGATACTCGGAATGAGTTACTACGACCTATAAAAAACATGTTTTAATGTGAAATGCGAAAATAATGCTAGCGGGATCAAACATTCACAGGAACGATCCCTGGACAAAATTATATTTATCCTGTAAATGTCATTAAAATCCGTTGGGCGGTTGAGGAGTACATACTCGACAAACATACAAACATGCGTACATCTGATGTTCGCCTAGTGTTTAAAATACGTTTCGAGCGATTTTTGTCGCAATTTAGGCCCGGTGCACATTTGCGTCATTTTGACGATGACTTACAGTACTCACAAATAAATAAAGTGGTGCACACACTCGTCAGATATCGCCGCGGCATTTGTGAGTCATGTAAGATGCAAAAGCGTCACCTCTGCGTCAAAACGACGCAAGTGTGCAGCGAGTTTTAGAGTCGCCAAAAAAATTACCCACAAACCCACTCGTTAAATCCACACACACCATTATCTTCATCTATTTTCTACCTTAACAAAACTTCGCCCATTTTGTACTTCTTTTTCTCTTCATGTTTTGGGAATTTGCGGTTCTTTTCCATGTTCCCCTAGTCATGTCATGATATTGGATTTCAGATTTTTTTGTAACAGCGATACGAAAATTATTTAAAAATAACACGAAAAAGTGCCGAAGTCGATGGTTTGTTTTCTTCTGACTGCTAACACTTAACATACATCTTTCCCGTTCTACCATTTTCTAACATTGCATATGTATTCAATTCTAAAAGTCTACATTGCAAACTCCACTCAGAGAAAAACTTTAGGCTGAGATAGCGAAACTAGATGGCGCTAGGTGAAACACCCATCTTAATTTTACTATAGATTTCATATACAATGCATTTAGGGAAATGTACGAATGTTATGCGGCCCTCTTTTAGGGAAGTAGACTCAGTGATGCCAAAGCGTACGTAATTACCCATTTCGTGGGTATTTCAACTCTGAAAAATAGCTTTTGCTAGGGCAAAAGAGCTTTTTTCACCTTCTACAACAAAATAAATATGAAGTTTATTTTTTATACATCATTGACAAAAAAATCTTTACTTTAAACGAATTCATTCGGATTCTCTAAGAATGAGCTCATTTTTACTTTTCTAAATATGAATGCAAAAGAAAATTCAAATTTCAACATTTTGTGCTTTAATGTAGTTGTAAATGAAAATCATTTATTATTTCACAAGCAAAAAAAAACTTGTACTTACGATAACAGGTAATACAAGGTATGCATTTGTGCAGAAAAAAATTGAGATAACAATCAAACATGATATTACGATTATAGAGAAACATATTTGAGGTACTGGCAAAATTCTGTCTGTCTGCCTGTACGGATGTATATAGAACCACAGCCTAAAAGGTTGGTCCAATCTTCTTCAAATTAACATTAGGTTATTTTGCCATTCTACAGAGGACTTTTTATATTTTTTTAGCTCAAAAATTAACGGTACCTGTCGTAAACCGTTATTTAAAAGCTTATTTTTCTCGAAAACGGCTCCAAGAATTTTCATGAAAAAAATCAGTGTACTACTGTAGGTAAGCATTATACTTTGGTGAAAAAAAATAATATGGTGGGCTAAAAACGGTACCTCACATAGTACCGGTTTTTTCTTCGACTTTCTCGAAAACTGAATGTAGGCATCTTAAATAATTTCACTTTAAAATATTTTCGAAAACTTTTTTTTGTATTTTTAATAATTAAACATTTTTTTTTTTTGAAAAAAATCAACGTTTTAAAAACGGATTGGTGATTTTTTTTAATTTTGCTTTTAAATGTAACTTATTTTTGTGCTTAAGTTTGAATTCTTGAATTATTTTTTTTAATTTTTAAAAAAGGTTGTTAAAAAACCGTTCCTACAATTTTGAAAAAAAAAATCACACTTTTTCACATTTTTTAAAGAAATAAAATGGCGTTTAAATTATTTCGTCTAATAAAATTTTACGTACTTTTTATGAACAATCAAGTCACAAAAGTCGAATAAATACTTCTGTGATGCTCCCTTAATATATTTAAAAAAATTTATTCGACGTCGGGACCGCAAATATGAGGAAGTACGAGCGATCCAGTCGTGCAATTTTTTTTATTTTACTATTTTTAATACATTTTTAAATCCCTATAATTATTATTAAACGTGATGTACGTATAAGTTCTTAAAATACTTTGTACCATGTAAATTTTTTTTGTGTTGGTGCGCTTATTTTTTTTTTTTCTTACAGTTTTAATAAAATGAAGTCCGTTTATTAAAAATTGTTTGTGTTTTTACCTTGTGGGGAAAACTGAGGGATTTTTTTTCTAAAGCACGTGGTTAAAAAGGGGATTTTTGATCATTATCGTGGGAAACTGCGTAGAATTTATATGGTAGATTTTTTCTTTAAAGATTCTTTAAAATAATGCCGAAACAAGTTAGTAATCTTATAGGATTTATAAAAAATTCAACACAAATATAAATTACCCCGTAGGACAGCACATTTAATACAAATAAAAACTAAAAGATCATTCCACTGTTTGCTTCAGAAGTGCAATTGAAATAATATTTCTCAATCAGCACCGTCTTTGCCTGAACCCTTTCCAAAACTGCTTTTCTAGGTTTCTATTAAGATATGGCTTCTAAAGGATGCTTTTTTTTATATATATAGATCTTCCGATAGGGATAACTATCAAACTAGCTGTCATACTAACGAAGTGTGTTTAACTTTTTTTTTTAGTATATTTTAGCAAATCACTAGGCAAACACTTACTGGCTGAACACTATGGTGAAGCTGAAGCTGAAGTATGAAGCGCTGTCAAAATTAAATACACGCAAACTATAGAAGGCGAACACAATGAGAAGCTGAAGCTGAAGTTTGAAATTTACCTGAAGCGTATGTTCACTCAACTTCAACTTTGCTCTTTACGCTCTAGCTTCATCTTTGACATTTTACAGGAACAAAATAGACTAGTTCAATGTTTCTTAACTTTCCGAGATCTCTTTTTTCTTAGATCCATTGAATATGCCTGAGAAAACGAAGTTAAGCCTAAAATCATATTTATCAATACGACTCATTTCTGGGTATGTAAACAAGCAGAATTGTACTTTTTTTTCAAATAAAGGTAAATATTTTTGGAATGAGCATAATCCTAATGAGACTCCTGAGACTTTATTGGGTCTCGAAATAAGTAATTGCACGACTGGGTCGCACGTACTTACTTGCTCTTATGTGCGTCGAATAAAATTTGAAAAATGTTAAGTGTTTATCCGACTTTTGATTGTTTGAAAAAGTACGGAAAATAGTTTTCAGCGGACAAATTTAAACGCCACTTTATTTGTTTAAAAATGTGAAAAAGTCTGATTTTTGTTCAAAATTGTTGGAATGGTTTTTTAAACGGTTTTTATTTGACAATTTTTTTTAAAAATTAAAAAATATTTCAGGAATGCAAACTTAAGCACACAAATTAACTACATTCAAAAACAAAATAAGTTACTCGAAAATATTTGTATGTTAAATTGCTTTGGCTACCTACATTTTCCCGAATACTAAATTTGAGAGTATAGGGCGCGTAAAAAATTGTTAAATCTGAACTACAAAACAGATTTTAATGACATTTTGAACAAATCACACATCATAATCAATCCAGTTCATATTTGGTCAAAATTTGGTTAAAAAGTCATTAGAAAAAAAGTTATTGACATTTTTTTATTTAGGGTTGTATTGAAATAATTTTTTTTTTATTAAAATCTTAACTTTTTATTTTGAACAAAATATTGAAAATAAGTATATTACAAAAAAATTAAAATAAATATTTAAAAAAAATTATAAGGAACATCTAGCGCAGTCTTCCAATGTTAGTTGACATTTTGGGTGAATTCTACTTTGAAAACTCCTTTGAGCCAATCCAAGAATAAGGCATTCGCTAATTCTTACAGATCATGCAAAATTAAGCAATAACAAAAAAAAAAACTATAAAACACTATAAACAACATTTCACAATCCTTTGTTTTTGATTTTTGTGAAAACCCCAATATAGTTATAGGGAAACCCCATATGAAGTAAAAAATAAAAAAAATTTTTTTTTTATTTTTTAACTGGCCTTACAAATTTAAAAAAAATGTAGGATTATCCCTAATGCATATCTATATGTTTATCTTGTAATAAGCTCTATCATTTAATTCAAACTATCATAATATTATAATATTTGCATGCGTATTTTCCAAGAAAAAAGAGTGAAAAGTTGAACAAAAATTTCAAGCGAAAATTAATAGGTTCGGGAAATGCCGAACTTCTCAAAATTGTATCAATGTATCAATTTAAATTTAATTTTTCAAATAAAGCTACATATTTTTTCTAAAATAAATGGACTTAACCATAGTTTTCAGACAATAATTACCAAAGAAATTATAACTTTTTGATATATACCACTGTCAAGACCGAGTTTTTTTTTGAAAACCGACCCAGTGAGACAAATTTAAACATAACTGCGGAAAGTGCAAATATGTGCAGCTGATTTTTTCTATGCTGTAACTCAAAGGTATAGAGCACATGTTGATGTAAGTCACTGCGTGGAGGCAGTGAGCTAAATTTGAAACTGAAGAAGTTTTCATGAAAACCATTTTTTTGCTACCAAAGTGGAAGGCTACTTATAGATGACTTCGAATCGAATAATCATTTTTTTAAATAATCAAGAATAGACCTTTAAAATAATATGTATAAAGTTACAGAATTTATTTTAAGGGACTTCAGAAAATGACATCTAAAATTTTGTTCAAAATATGGGTCACGACTTGAATACATTTTTCTCTAACTTTGAGAGCTTGTAAATATGTACTTGTACATACATACGATATATACATATGTATATAAAAAAAATACTTCGAAAGCTGGGGTTATATAAGAGTACTTAGATGTAAAACTAGAAAGCTGCACATGACTTTCTTAAAAGACATTTTTTCCGCGTTCAGACCACTGTGCGGCGCAACATGCCATATAAATATAGCGCAAACGTTAGATCATTTAGAAGCCAACATTCGAAGCACTATTGACGAAATAAGACCGCGTATGCTCGAAAAAGTGGTCCAAAATTGTACCGACAGGATGGCGTTCATAGATGCAGTCGTGGAGGCTATAAAGCGCCACCTAGTTTGCAATTAAAATAGCCAAAGTTACTCCTTAAAACATCATATGCATGTAAAAAGTAATATTTTGAGATTACAAAAAAAAAACAAAAAGTCCTTATTGCTCTCAAGGTATCCCAGTATGATATCTATATACTCCATTGGACTATATTGTGGTCAATCAAACCACTCATGTCTTATAAAATTCCACACACCCCTATAGACATAAATAAGTTTAAAAAATAAATTCTTTTGTTAAAAAACAGATTATCTTTTGTTTACCAAAACAACCATCGTACCAGTTAAAAGCATCTGGCTTATATTGAGGAAACATTCTCTTGTTGAAAATTAAGTTTATGCCTGACGTCAATAGAATATGCAATGAACACACGTTTTGCAGCAGATATAAGGACTTGCTTATGTTCAGACACATATGTGCGTTCAAAGGGAGTTTCAATGACACACTTCGTGTTTTCCATTCACGTCTGGATATCATATCATAAATAAATGCATAGTGCATCCAGTATCCAGCAACATGGTGATGGTGCTGGGAAATTTCGTTTTCATTTCTGTCCAGTTAATAAATTGAATTAGCTGAATTATAAGAAGCGTGTTGCATTTAATTTGATTTCACATAGCTAAAGAGAAATGGTTAATATTATTAAACCAAGTGTATTAACGGAGAACACAGTTTTGCGTGGAATAATGCCATTTAAAATGTATGATGATTGGGAGTCAACAACAAATGCAGCGACACCTACATTTAGTTGGCGTCAGACAAGTAACAATTCAGAACAGGAGGACAATATTCTGTTAAAAAAGATGATGAAAAAGAAGATAGAAGAAGAAGAAGAAAGACGAAGCCACATGCATTCTTATATTTCACGCGCTTACCTACCCGGCGTTGTTCGGGTATAGCATAAATTTTCGAAAAAACGAACCCGGCGTGGCACCACCTAGTTATCAAACAGCCTTAGTTACTTTTTACAAAATAAGTTATCTTTTTGTGAAACGACACCAGCGGCAGTTACATCTTACAAAATCACCGTCAAAATCGGAACATAAATAAGAATTAAAAAAAACGTCTCCAGTCCATAAATAAGAATTTTCCAAAAAAAAAAAAACACTTCAGTGACACCTAGTCGGTAATTTAAATAACCTAAATTATTTCATAGAACATCACCAATCTACCAGTGAAAGTCCCGTCAAAATCGGTGCATCAGTTCCCGAGATTACCCGGAGCAAACAAAACAAAAAACGTCGAAATAAAATGAACGTGAATTTTGCCGAAGTTAAAATTGAAGGTTTTCATTTTTTTTTTGTAAAACTTGATAACATTATTCCTACAGTAACATCTTTCCATTTTACGCTCGTCACTTCAGGAGCGGCTTTTCTGGTGGCATTTCATCAATGCTGCCGTTTGTTTTCGATAAAGGACCTAAGATTTCACGCGTTATAGTCGTCCAACGTCAAACTTCCTCATAGCATTACATTCTCCTGGCATTCTTGAAAAGTAGCCGTACTTTAGCTACAATGAGGTAGTGGTCCAAAGCTCTGGAAACATTGTAGTAGCTCATATAAGGTGTTCAATGTGTAGGTAAGCCTGATTGGAACTGTAGACGCCACTGTTGATTTTATTAAGAGAATTCTTCCGCTGCTGCCTGGTTGCGAGGAGAAGTTCCTTTGTGGAAACTCCTACTAACATTACATATCACGCACTAAGGAAGTTAATAATATCCTTGACAAAGTTAAACACTGTGCCAAGAAAACATGAAAGGTTGGTCAAGTTTTAAAAAACAAAACAACTGACAAATATTCAAACAATCTCATCCATAAAAAAGTTTACTTCTCGTTTTCTAAATCTGAATTTGAATCTAAAAGTTTCAAACTTCCTTGAATTCCCTTCTCCTTTCATCTCAATTTCTTCCTTTATTAAATTCAAACAAATCCAATGATCATTTTTTAATATTTAAGAAACTAATTCGAGAAAATTTGTCTCATTCCTGCCAAACTGTCACTCCAATATCCGAGTTCATTGAATATTCATAAGAATCAAAAACTTCAATTCAAATATACATATCCACACATAGGTGCTCTTTTTTTTTGTTCAAAATTGGCAGGGAAAGTTTTTCAACAATACCTACCAAGCAAAAGCTACAATACACTTAAATAAAAACCCATCTGTGTGCTTCATCGGATTTTATAAATAATCTCCCACAGGAATCAATTCAAAAAAAACCACGTACCACCGCATGAAAATGGCTACACCAATAAAAAGAAAAACACACTTCGTTGATCCAAATGAAAATTTCGCGGTACAACATTCAAGTGCTGAACATATTCCCAGTAAGGTCGTCACTCGAAATGAGATACGTGTGACCACCAAAAGAAAAACAACGCTAAAGGCTGCAAGAGTATGCAAAAGGATGCGGATCTACCTACAAACTAGACTGGTAAAATAAAACAACCAACTACGATGAAATTTCCCAAATTGATGATGAGCCGTCATGATAAATTTTCCACCATTCGCGCAAATTGAGTGAATACGGTTCAACCATCCGTCCATGTTGGGATTGTACCAACCAACGTTATTTTAACTATGTATATGTACTAGCACACATGCACATGTACATCTTTTTTTTTCCAGAAAATGCAATTGAGGTACATTGAATTCGCGAGTTTGTCCTGAATTCAAAAATAATTATTACTGCAACACTAAAATTTAAATTTTATATTTTACCCTCCGAACACCATTCTTCCTGAAAATATGTTAGCGATATCCAACAGACAACCGACCGACACGGGATAAAAATTATAAAATTTGTCAATTCCTATTTCAATTTAAAAAGCTGGAAAAAAATAACTATTTTTTTCTGTAGGTGTTCACTGGGAGCGGGAGGGCTCTAAATCATTTAAAGGGTAAATGGTTTGGGAGGACAAACAAAGCCAAACTGACGATGCCCAGATCCTAAAATGGAGCAAAACAACCAAGGGGGGCGCATGAGGCAAATGCAAATGTATATCTAGCTGGATGATTTATTTGAGTAGAGTAGGGAAGGATGTGTCACTATAGTAAAATATGGAACAATTTGAAATATTGTTCCATACTCGTCACTCTGTTATGTTTTTCGATTTGGGGGTAGACACACTGTGTGATATATTTTTTATAAAAAAAAAATACACGAAAGCTATGCTAAATGTAAACATCAGTCAGTAACAAACTGACAATTGAATGATTATCTTATCGGGAAAAAGTTGTACGAACATTGTGCCATTAGTTATTTGCGATACTGTATTTGCAAGTTTGATTGCTGTTTGCCAGTTTCAATGAATACCGACTAATTGCGTAAGTTGGCATCATTCATAATCAAATTAGAAAAAAAACAACAACGTCAGTGTTTGTTTTTATTGAATTTTTGTGTTCAACTGGAGGTTTTATTATAGTCCAGGAAAAATTGCAATGAAAAAAAAATTGTTTCAACCTGAAAATTGGCACGATCATTGATAACGGGACACTTTTACCGATCCGATGGCCAGTAGGTCAGTTACGAGGGGTCAAAGGTCATGAAAATGCGTTTTTTTATTACTAAAAAAACTATTTATTTTAGAGAAAAAATTTCTTCCACAGACGTGTAGTTGAGGCAATTTTCCACACAAATGGTCATGAGGGTTTTGTCCATAGCATTTAACGTTAAAAAGTTAGTAGGAGCTCATAGAATCGTAAGTATCGCAAAATTAGCCCTATTTTGCATTTTCTTCCACGCCGGCTCAGAGGTTAAGGTGCCAGTTGGTTTTTACTTGCGATTATAGGAACTATAATGCAAATTATGCATTCGTGCAGATTAATTTTTTTAAGATAGTAATCAAACATGACATTACGATGATAGAAAAACATATTTGAGTTACTGGCAAAATTCTGTCCGTCGGTCTGTCTGTCTGTCTGTTTAGTTTGTCTGTACGGATGTATTTTGGACTGTAGCCTAAACGGTTGGGCTAATCGTCTTCAAATTTAGAACATTTTGACATTCCACAGAGTAGTTTTATCAAATTTTTTTTAGCTAAAAAATTAACGGTATCTGTCATATAACCGTTATATAAAAGCTTATTTTTTTCGAAAAGGGCTACAAGAATTTTTATCAAAAAAATTCAGTGTACATAGGTAAGCATTATATTTTGGTGACAAAAAAATTAATATGGTGGGCTAAAAACGTTAACTCCCATAAGACCCGGTTGTTCGAGAAAGACGAAGAACTGGTGAATCCGATTACTACCAAAATTGATATTCAAGAAGATGTAGGTAGCCTAAGTAATTTCGCATTAATTTTTTTGAAAATCAATATTTTGAAAACGGGGAAGTGAATTTTTTTTAAAGTTTGTTTTTATAATGTATGTTATTTTTGTGCTTAAGTTTTTATCCCAGTCGTGCAATTTATTTTTCAAACACTTCATTATTGATAATTTAAATTAATTTAAATTTTATGTGCGGTCACAGCGTTGATTAAAATTTGATAAATATAAGAAAAACTTAAATGTTTTTATTCGATTTTTTTTACGTAAAACAGTTTTCATATTATTTTTATGAAAAATGTGAAACCATGTGATTTTTTTTTTCAAACAACTTTTGTTAAAAATTAAAAAAGAATTATTAAATAATGCAAACTTTAGCACACAAATAACATCCTCTATGAAAGGTACCGTTTTTAGCCCACCATTCATTTTTTTTTTCACCAAAATATAACATACAGACAAGCAGACAGAATTTTCCAATATCTCAAATATGTTTCTCTATCATCGTAATGTCATGTTTGATTGTTATCTCTAATTTTAATCTGCACGAATGCATAATTTGCATTATAGAACCTATAATCGCAAGCAAAAATGGGCATAACTGGGTCGCACGTACTTAATGTGCCTAATCACATTGAAAGGCACAAGTAAGTTTTACGTAGAAAAATCACACGGCCTAAATCTAGGGTCTCCATAATCTAAATAGAAAAAAAAAAAATTTTAAAAACTTCATAAAATACAAAATCCCCCCTTCCCCCTTCCTCTTCCACAGGGTCTTAATCTGTCGGCCCAGTTTTGAACCACTTTTTCAGACATACATAGTCTAATTTCGTAAAAAAAGCGTAGATTGTTGGCTTCTAACTGATCAAACGTTGCTGGTTTATCAAAATAGACCAGAGATTAGACGCAAGGTGTCAAATCACATGAACGGAGAACGAGGACAAGACCCATTTCTTGAGATGATTCGGTGTCTCGATATATTGTGTTGCAATAAAGCTTCATAGTGGTTGGCACGATTATTAACATAATAGATATATAACAATATCTAACTATGTATGTATGTCGGGTCACATTTTTGATACAAAATAGTCACATGAAGGTGAATAGCTATAATATTTGTTTCAGCGATAATAACGATTTAGATTCAGCATGTCTTAAAGTACGAAAATTTTGATTTAAAGCGATTTTGGATTTGGAACACAAAAGATCAACTTGATTGTTTTTGAAATAAAAGCAAAAGAGCCATTTGTTTGACCTTTGACCTCCATAACGGACCTTACGTACATGGGAAAGTTAGGGATGTTTCTCAGATTGTCAACCAGATCAATACTAACCTATATACCAAAAATTAGCATTGAACAAATTTTTATCTTTCAAAAAGCTTTTCTTACTGGGCTATTATCACTATATATAAAATTGAAGACAAAACCACTGACCGACCATCACGGGAGAACGACAAAACGAAATTAAACAAATATTTTTTTAATTAATATTTAATTTACTTGAGAAACATATACAACACATTTTTTTTTAAATAAATCAACTAAAACTTTGCAAATTAGCCAAAGAAAAAAATTGCTTATCACATTACGAAAAATGACAGAACTTATGTACAATCTCAGATTTACGTATATTTGTTTTTTTTTTTTTAATTACGCCATACATTGTGTTGCGTACTTTTACTCTAAAAGAGATAGCGTACATATATTGAAACTTTTTACTTTAAGCTAGGTAAACACAGGTCTCCAAGAGTTGTATTTTAAGAGAAATACAATTATACACAGAAATACGAGGAATGCTGGTATGATGCATACAAAAATTTCCTGACATCACTTTCATCTTTTATTATTATTTTATTTCTTAAGTGAAGACCTTATCCTAAAATTGAAGATTAATTGAAAAGAACATATGTATGTCATGTCAGGTATGTTTTTTTCCTAGGCTAACGCAAGCAAAGTCGCGGGCACAGCTAAAAGTACCTATAATCGTAACCAAAATTGGTAATGTTTAATTAACATGACATCCTTACTTTTTCCTTTCCTACATCACAACAGACAATTCAGTTTGAACATTGCGGTAAATCCAAGTTGGGGAAAATACCGATTATTCGGAATTTTCTTTGCATGGGTATTCCTAGTGCATTTATTTTTTGACAAACATGGCCTCGTCTATAAGAAATAATGTTGCATATAATCTTCAGCCACAATTCGGTCTATGCTTAAACACAAGACTCAACTTCATGTGGTTAAAATTACCGACAAATAAGCGCATCATTCATACATGTTTTCTCTATAGAAGCCCAAATTTAGACAGAGTTTGAACTTCTAACAAATTTGATGCTCTGTAAATTTCTCGCGCCAACTCATTTCAGTTAAAGAAAAAAACACCAGGAGAGCCGTTTGGCAATACGAGAAAGCCAACTGGGACGGTCTCAATAACTTTTCAGGACCTTTAACTGGTCACTATGCTCCCTCGATAGTGACATTGATGCCAGCGCAGACGTGATTACATATTTTATTCTTTTAGGAATGAGAAGTTTTATCCCAAATAGGGATAAATCATGGTTCGATTCGACCTGTGAAGAGGTTATCAGGTGAACAAATATAAGTTTCCATTGTTATAAAGCCAACACCAACAAGGTTTTTTTAATTTTGGGCTTTCTCGGTAACGGCTCCTTGAATTTCTGTCAAATTCTAAATTTGATAAGATCTAGGTTGCCAAAAAAAATTCTCCATATTTTTCTAATTAAAATAAATTTTTGAGTTTTTTGTTTTGAAAAATCAATATTTTTAAAACTAATCGAATAAAAATATTTTGAATTTTATATTCACATGTATATTAAAAAAAACTCTAAAAACATACATACCAAAATTTCAAAAAACTTTTTTTTTTTCAAAAAACTAAAAATAAAAAAACTGGATTTTATCAAAATCGGTCCTACAATTTTCGAAATACATTTTTGATAAATTCTTTGTTATTTAAGACGTGCGATGGCATACTTCATTTTTACTAAAAACCTAGTATTGTGGTTTTGATACTTTTCATAATTTCAACCTGAGGTTTTTTCAACGTAAATGTTATTTGTTTGTACGTGCGACCCAGTCATACCAATTTTTATATTTCTTAATCGTCTTCCATGAGTTTAATACAATTGATTTATGTAATTTGAATAAATTTTGCTTTCCAAATCTTACTGTAATGGAAAAGCAAATCTCACTCACCTTTTCCTACTCTCTTCGTCCTTGTTCTTAGTGTCTGGCCTGTGTTATTTTTTTGTTGAGTCTGAATAGTTATACAAACGTTTTGAAGCTTCTAACTTGCATAAATAAATAATGTATACAAAAAAAAATCTGTCATTTTCTAAACAAAAAAGAACTTTTTCCAAAAAAAATATGTTCTTTCAACATCATCCCAACCATAAGATAGTATAAAATATGTCGTCTCTTGTAAGGAAGCACATCCAGGTACATAATGTACATTTCTTTTATTTCTAAAATTCTTCGATTATAAGAAAAATTTTACTCCATCAAAAGATATTAATCGATAATGATAATTTCAGATGCGTAGTCTTTTTGAATTATTTAGGAAACAGTAATTCGATTATTTACCATAAGATCCCTGTTTAGGTATTCGTTTTGAAATAGCTTGACTATTTCAAAAGATTAAAAAATCTAATTTAATTGTTGGTTCAGGAGTTTTGTGCGTTAGAGGAAAGACATTTGGAGAATTCAAAAACAATCCTTAAAATACATTTATTCTTGAACACTTATCTGATTGGTGTATAGTTGGGAATGAAAATGACATAGAGATGTGGACAGAGACACGTGTGATCTATTTTCTGTTCTATTCAGTTTTTGGTTAATCTCACAGGAAGAAGCCAAGGACACTTTTGTTCGTGTACAATCTTCATCCATATCGGTGGAAATGACACGATACAAACCATACACTATGCCAACTAGGTTCCGTCAGTTTCAATTTCGGACGTTCGTATCAGTCGGTTGAGTGCCAGATTTAGACAAGAATTTTTAATTTATAAACACAACGTTCCGTATCTCTGGAATGGAAAGATATATTCTCAGAAAATGTACACACAAACGATGAAACAGGTATTATGTGAATAAGGCTTTCATCATGAATAATTTATTGGGACAGAAACAGAAGTAGGTTTATGAAAGGCTACCATTATACTAAAAGGCATCAGCAGCTGGAAGGACCATCCAGCATTGTAAGCTTTAAACTGGATGGGTAGTGAAAGGCGTAAGCTTACTTGTGTCAACCATACTTAAGCGTGTTTTGGTTTCACCTGGAAATGAAAAAAATGTAGTTCTGAATACAACTTAAGATAAATGTGTGATTTGAGGTTCTATATAAGTTGATTCGACCTACATAGGTAGGACAGAAATGTTAAAATATTCTATTAAATATTATGTATCTAAACAAATCTTTTTTTCGTATGAAATTAATATCTTAAAGGTTTGAGCTGTGCTAGGGGACTATATATGCAATTAAGAACAAGCAACTTCCGTATCAGTTTGGCGAGGATTTGAATTGAGACTGAATAGTCAACATTTGTTTTTTTTGAAATTTTAGCTTAATATAGGCTTTATATTGTTCAAATGGTTCATGATGAGGTTCAAATTCACGGTCAATAAGCGCAGCATCCATATTTGTTTTATTTATAGGAAATCGTTATTACGGGCGATTTCAATGTACACAATTCTAGTTGGCTTCGTTATTCTGGCCAGACAACACTCGAAGGAAGGTATGTTGAACCAACTAACTTAGCTCATTGGAGAGGCAACCCGAAATCCTGATATTGCAGGTCAAACTCCCAACGCCCTAGACTTGTTTCCTACCTCCGATCCGTATAAATACACCGTTCGTATTTTTTCGTCTTTAGCGACACATCTGATTATTGTGGCATTTCTGCTAACCCCTAGGAGAACCGTTTGGCAATACCAGAAAGTTAATTGGGGCGGCTTTTATCGTTTTGGTGAAAGTAAGATTATTGCACTTAATAATTCTAAAGAATTTGATAGAATGCGTGCATTTGGACTCGATGAAACTCTTCTTCGTTTGATTAGTAATTAGCTTTCGAACCGTTCAATACAAGTTGTGTTGGTGGGATTCAAGTCTGATCTTTGATACTCACAAAATAACTGCTGGTGTTCCTCAGGGCTCTATTTTGTGTCCGAATCTCTTCCTTATATTTATTAATGACTTATTATCTGAAACAACTAATCCAATATATTGTCTTACTGACGACAGTACTTTCAGGTTTTCATATTCATTTCCAGATTTACATCCATGTTCTTCGGATGTAGAACTGCAACGACAGCGTATGATAACTTCATTAAATTTTGATCTTGACAGCATTGTACAATGGGGAATAAGAAACCAAGTAGAATTTAATGCTTCAAAAATTCAATGTTGTCTTTTATCGTTAAAACGAAACATACCCCCAATGCCACTATCCATGAGTGGCACTTACATCGAACACCTTACAGTTCTCGGTAAGTGAATTACCGACCACCTTCTTTGGAATCGACACTACTAGATCTTTTTCTCGTCAGTAACAAAAAAAAATAGTTGTTTTTTATGATCAATTGTTAGCACCGGCTTTTTCGTTGCATGACCTTATTTTTCTAACATATGAAGATGATCGGTGTTGGTAAATCTAAAGGTGGTTTGAATGAAGATATATCTATAAACATTTTGAACCAAAATTTCGTATCATCCAGCAGCTCTTTAACTGCTAATACATTTCCGCATCCAAACTTGTTTCTTATTTACAATAGTGATTCCGTACCTAAAAGTTTTTTTTTTAGCTTTTCCACTTTATACGCTGAAGATGTCGTTGAAGGAATCCTTTGCATTAAATCAAACGCTATTGGATTGGACGAAATGCACCCATCGTTCTTAAAAATTATATTGCCTGCACTGTTACCGTATATAACGCATATATTCAATTCAATCATAGCTACTAACGAATTTCCTACACAATGGAAAATAGTAAAAATAAAACCTACTCCAAAATCGCTGAGAAATGATGAATTTAGACCAATATCAATAATGCCATATCTATCAAAGGTGTTTGAAAATATTATTCAAAAACAATTTTTTCGAAGGCTTTCGACATGGTGAATCATTCCACTCTATGTGAAAAGCTCTGTGATTCTTATAACTTTTCCTCGGATGCAGTCAAGTTAATGTACTCTTATCTTGGCAATAGAATGCAAGCGGTTGAGCATAATGGAATCATCTCAAAATTGTTGGTCAATAAAAGCGATGTGCCCCAGGGATCTGTACTTAGGCCTCTGTTTTTTCTCTTTATATTAATGAGCTTTCAAAAATTGTAAAACATTGTTCAATAAGACTTTATGCCGATGATGCTCAGCTTTACATTAGTTGTCCATTGGGACTTATAGAGCACTTTGTGTCTTCCATAAGCTGAAGACTTAGAAGAAGTTGTATGCTGGTCACACCAAAATAGTTTACTGCTGAATCCGAAAAAAATCTAAATGCTTAGTAATATCAAAGAGTGAAATAGATGTCTTATTTCTCGTTCATATTGTTAGATGGCTCCGCTATTGAATATGCAGAATCTGCAAAAATTTAGGTGTTATCTTCAATCGCATTCTAACATGGAATAACCATGTTACTCATAAAGTCAGTAAGACATACGGGGTGCTTCGCAAACTTTGGTCGGCACAGTGCTTCACCCCTTTAAAAATCCGAATATTACTTGTTAAAACACTTATCATATTCTGCAATATAGACCAGTGCTATACGATAGATCCATGGACTACGCCGTTTTGACAGCATTTCACAACATTCCTTACGCTTTCTTGGAATGTCTTTCGAAAACCTCCAGAAATGTCGGTCTTTAGTCTTGTTTTCGGATATACTTTTGACACACGAACCCACAGATCTATACAGTGAAATCACATTGTTGAATTCAACTAGATCTGGACATTTATTGATCCCCGCTTTAGCTGTTTGACATCTAAACGCCAGTTTCTTGTCAACTCTACACGTTTATGGAATTCACTACCACAACAATTAAGAAGCATAAATAGCACGATTTTATTGAAGAAAGAACTTAAAATCCATTTCGGAAATTTATAGATAATATTGATTCTTTAAATATCTAATTTTAATTAAAACTTAAAATGATAAGCGACCCTTCAATAACAGAAACAGAAACATTTACATCTCTTGATCACCGTCGTAATGTTTCGTGCCTTTTATCGCTATTTCTAGAAACAATGCTCTAGCGAAATAGCCAAACCCCTGAACGATTCAACCATAATACTCGCACTCCTAGGATGCCCATAAATTTACCCTTGAGCCCAACTTCGGACGTACAGTCAAATACAGGGATTTATTTTTTAGCCGTACCACGCGAATGCCAGACTCTGTGTTTCCCTCCATTATGACTTGCAGAACTTTAAAAACAAATGTGCATCGATATCTCCTTTTACTCCCTTACCCATTTTCCTAACGCCCCGCTGTGCTGCGTGGGCAAATTATAATAAAAAAAATTAAGAGCATCCCTGCAACTTCTCTGCGTTCTCTCAGGGTATTAAGTTCTAAACTTGAAGGCAATTTTGATAGGGGCAAGATAAATGGATCATTCCAGAACAGACCGCGAAGGGCAAATCTAAGGAAATGATGTTGACTGCTCTCGATTCTCGAAAAATGAATCTACTTTTATTGAAACCAGGCTTGGCAGGCGTATTCAATTAGCAGGAGTACAAAGATTATGTAGAGGAATCGGTTGAAGTATGGGTCGGATAATTCGTTGGACCAACGTTTTACAAAGCCAAGTAACGAGTTGGCCTTAAAGATGATATTATCGATACTCGTATGTAGATAGCGGTTGATTATAGAAAACGTAGATACGGGGAGAAGATTTTATACGTTTACGGGAAAAGTGATTGATTTGGTAATATTAAGCCCATTTTTGGGGCCCCACACCAGAGATAAACTATAGACATTTACGAACTACGAGTAGTTGAATGAGAGAAGAATCAACTGTCTAAGAAATTGTCTTGATAAGTTCTTCAATCAGAAGAGGATCTAAGCGGCTGCCTTGGGGGACCCCGAGTTAATTTTTTTTTAATTAACTAAGCTAATTATTAAGAATAAGAATAAGATAAAAAGCTTAAAAGAACTCCTTAATCGCGAGTGGACGTATCAGAAATTTGTTCATTAATCATGAAATAATAACGTTGAAGAAAAATGGGGCGTTTCCGGGAATAAGTAATGGCTTGACATTTACTTACAATAATCTTGAGGAAATTCTGAAGAGCAAAGGACCAACATGACTTCCTTGCGGGACGCCTGATATATGTATGCACGATCCCCTAAATAAGATTAAACCCAAAATATAAATAGTGATGGCAATCCATATAATTTTAGTTTAAAAAAAATCGTTTGCATAACCTAAATCTATCGATCAAAATGTTTTGGATACAAATTCAGTATATTTAGATGTCGTTAATCTACCTTTAAAAAAGCCGTATTGTTTAACCGAAAAGAGTAATTTGCAGAAGTAAGTAATTATTAACTTACTATACTCTCAAGTAGTTTAAGTTCAAGATATTACTCCTAGACGTTTTTCTATGTGAAACGACGACAAAACTCACTTTTTACTCTTTGGCGAACACACCGCTAGAAATGGATAATTGAAAAAGAACAGCGATTGGTTCAGTAAGTTTTGAAATACACTTCTTTAAAGCACTAGGAACGAAAGGGATCCGGTCAGGAACTGGCCGAAATACACTTCTTTAAAGCACTAGAAACGAAAGGGATCTGGTCAGGAACTGGCCGACTAGTAATCTTCCTTGAGCAGGTGTTTTATTTCTATCACTGAAGATTGACTTATACTATCAATGCTCTATGCTGGGTGAGGAAGTTGGCATCTATTTCTGAGTTACACCGAAAAATTGCTTAAGTCTAATGAAATCTTCGAAAAAGTTGAAAATAACTTGAGGATCAACCATCGAATGTTCTTTTAGAATGAATAAACTGAAAATAACGTCTTGGATTCGAAATAAGGCCTCTATGGGTAAAATGACTAAATTAAAGAAACTAAAATAACTATGAAAAGTCATTGGAAACATAGTTGGAAAGATTTTGATCTTAGTTTGTTCTGAGATTACTTTTCCATTATTTATTTCATTTGTTATATGGATAATAGTTTTCAAGCTTAGAAAGAATGAAGGAAGTTTTTGGCAATTATAAAAGATGTCAAATGGTGAAATTGCCATAAGCAGAGAGTATTTGGTACGTCGGTAAACGTAAAGTCGAATGTTTCGTCATAACACAAAATATGAACAATTCTCTGGTGTTAGTTGGACCATCTCAATAAAAAAAATACCATAGTTGATTCTGGTTACTTCATCAACGTAGATGAAATCATTCTTGTTACGAAGATATGCTAGTTTCAGCGCACATTTGCATATATTCGCTGATCCTTTAGCCGTGAGAGGGTATACCGCTTATCACGATCGAGCTCAACAAACTTTCTGCTGTCACTCTTACTTCCGTGTGATTAACAGGTAGAATAATATAAAAAAGATATTTTTGGCAAGAGCAAACATTTACTACAAACGACCTCTCAGTTCTCGGTATGTGCATTACAGACCACCTTCTGTGGAAAGACCACATATTTGACGTTGCAAAAAATGCTGCGAGATGTTTAGGTTTCCTTCGAAGATGCAAGAAGTTCTTCACCCCGTCTGATCAGGCTACAGTATATAAAGCATATATTCCCCCCAAAATTGAGTGCTCCTGTAAATCACTTGAGTTTTCTAGATAGAATACAAAAAAGAGCTTTAAAAATGTTAGGCGATCGAACAATAACAGAAACATTTACATCTCTGGAGCACAGACGTAATGTCTCCTACCTTTTATTATTTTATCGCTACTTCCACAAACAATGCTCTACCGAAATAGCCTTTCTCCCCTGAAATATTTCGACAGTAATACTCGCACTGCAAGGAATGGCCATCAATATATTCTCGAGTCCAACTTCGGACGTACTGTTAAGTACAGGGATTCTTTCTTTAGTCGTACCACGCGAATGTGGAATGCTTTGCCAGACTCTGTTTTTCCCTCCCTCTTTGAAGTGCAGAACTTTAAAACAAATGTGCATCGTTACCTCCTTTCACATCCTTCCCTATTTTCCTAAAGCCCTCGCTGTGTTTAATTAACATTATAAGGGTAGTCAAAATCCCTTTAGTGCGGGCTAATTATAAAAAAAAAAAAAAAAAAAAAACCAGGACATTTATTTTGTTAAGCTGTGCACGTGCATAAGAGATTTGTGATGCCCTTATAATGTTTACCGCACTACGCAAGCATCGGAAGGTTAGGGAAGGAGGGAGAGGAGGTGTCGATTAACATTAGTTTTGAATGATTTCAAATTGAAATGGCAAGGGTAAACCTCGCCGGGTAAACTATTCTAAATTCGTGTTGTTCCTCCCCTAAAAAGTTTCTTGCTAGGAATGCCCATCAGTTCACCCTTGAGCCCAATTTCGGACGTACCGTGAAATATAGGGATTCTTTTTTTAGCCTTACAACACGACTTTGGAATAGTTTACCCGGCGGAATTTTCCCTTGCCATTTTGATCTGCAAACATTCAAAACCAATGTTAATCGTCACCTCCTATCTCTCCCCTCCCTTTCTTCCTAATGCCCGCGCAGTGTGTTACATTAAAAGGGAAACAAATAGTCCCTTGTGCGCGCGTTAATTATACAAAAAAAAATGGATTAGATGCAACTGATAAAAGATCATATAATACAGAACGGGACTCTCCACTCCCCTCTGAAGAGAAGACAATAGGTTTTTCATTAGCGATGAGCGTTAGAACCGAAGATGTTGAAAAGTTTTTAATATTTTTTTATAAATGACCAACATTTTTACTGCTTTTGGGACATTACAGAATTTTTTGCTTAATTTCGGGTAATGCAAAATTTGGTTCTTTCAATAAAGGAGTTGTAAGAGTTCCTTGCTTGTTAGTGTGTTTTCCGATTTTCCTCAGTAGGGTTGGCTTTGTAAGATCGGAAACTTACTTCCTTGAGCATGATAGCTTCTTTAAACCCAGAGTTAAACCAGGACTTTTTTAGGAATAAAAGCACGCATCCCTAGAAAAATCACATTTGTGATCATTTCAGTACTGGCATCAATGTCACTATCGAGTAAGCATAGGGACCAGTAAAAGTTACGAAAAAAAATATTCAGGCCGTCCCAGTTGGCTTTCTCGTTTTGCCAAACGGTTCTGGTAGGAACTGAATGAGTGGAGGACGAGAAATTTGCTGAAATAACACAATGGTTCGAAATGCCAAATAGATAAGTTACACTAATGATAAACTTATCAGGGTGAGAAGTTAGAAACAAGTTGGGTTAGGTGATGTAACCCGGAAAAGAGCTTGACATACCTTCCTTCGGGTGTTGCCTGATCAGAAAAGCGGAGCCAATTGGAATTGTGTACATTAAAATCGCCCGCAATAATGGTTTCAGTGCGAGGGCAAAAGGAAATAACTTCCGAGATGGAATCAGATCTGATGAATCAGTATTTGATCCAAAATGAGTTTCACTTAGTGCCAAAACAGCTGGCCCGTATTGAACAGTGTGGGCATAAACGTGAAAGAAATTCTTCCTTAAGAAGAGCTTTCCTTCCTTACTGGAAGAGCGATGTGGTTTGCTGAGAGTTTAAAATAACTACAAGGGATTGTGTTGCAGCTTGATTATGAGAATTAGAAAAAGACTGTTTGAGAAACTGAAAATCGATTGATCCATGATTTCATTATACCGTTTCCTCAAACTTGTGAATTTTAACTTGATTGACAAGCATCCTCTCACATTTAATTTGGATTTCTATTCTAAATTCCATATTCACATAAGTGTCTTTTTAATCATTTTATGTTTAGGTTTTCTATCGTAATGTCATGTTTAAGCGTTAATTTCGTTTTATTTCATTAATCAGCACGAACGTCAAATGTGCGAAAGGCAAATGAACCTTTTTTTTCAATTTTTCCATTCTTTTGCCACAAAATCTACAAATTGTTTCAAACCATATCAAATTTAGATTGTGTTTTATTGAAAATGAGAGATTTAATTTATTTAACAATTTCAACGTTCCTCAAGGCTTGTACTGTTTTAACAATTAAGATTTTCCTTTGTTCATAATTAATTAAGAGTAGGTATAATCCGATAATATGAGGCGACGAACATTTGTCGTCATTTCAAAACCTCACCACCTTCTTGGGGCGCACCTATTTTCAAGTTTCAACTAAAGTGCCGATTAAAAAAGAACGCAAATGCTTTAAATTCACTATAAACTTATACACTACCTACACATACACATACATATGCAACTCAGAGACTATTATGTTTTCAAAAAGCAGCTTCAATTGCATTATTGCTTTATGTAAAATTTCATTCTTTCACCAAGGCACTCAAATAGCAAAGCATTTCTTTTATTCTTGAAATACCAAGTTCGTTTTTTTGTGCTTTATAAAAAATTCACCTTACGTAAACAAGGATAAGTGGGACCTGAAGTAGCTTATTCCTTACATTCATTACAAAATTCACTGCCTGCCTAATTAACATTCTTCTCAACAACGTCTGTACATTATGATTCATAATTAATGACAAGCGACAAAATGTTACATATATAAATCTTCAAAAAAAATAAGATAAGAAGATTATATTCTGAATGTTTTAATTCAATAGAAATACTTAAACGTTGCAAGTTTATTTTATGTAACATAAATTTGAGTGGTAAGAAAAAACAGATCTATAGAATTGTGCTTCCGATTCTGTTGCAGATATTTTTTAATTGGGATTTCATAGGTATAAGCAGATTTATGGATTCGTGAATATGAAACTAATCGTTACAACAATCAAACATGGCATTATTATAATAGAGAAGTCTTAAAAATTTTGTAAGAAATAATGCTTGTCTGTGATTTGTCTGTAAGTTTGACATACAAGTAAATTCTGTTTTTTTAGGGGTTTTCCAATAGGGACTTGACAACTTTGAATTTAATTTGTGAACGCACCTTTTCAGTAATCATTGTCTGTAATTGTCAATTTATTCAGTAAGCTCAACATTTTCATCATGGTGAAGTACATGAGCGAGCAAAAAAAAATTTGTAACTTTGTTATGCAGTTTTTTTAGAATTTATTAATTTATATCTGATTTTAAAATTAAAAACATTTTTTTTTGGTAAGTTTTAAAAATATTGAATTAAAAAAAAATAATCAAAAATTAATTAAAAATAGAAAAAAATATTATTAAAAATTTTTGTATGCAGAATTAATTTGGATACTTAGATCTTTTCAAATATAAATGGCCGAGAAAGTCGAAAATTACAAAAAAAAACGTTATATGAAAAGTATCGTTAATAGAATTTTCCGGTAAATTTGGTTCTAATTAGCTGATGCTACTATCAACAAAAAAAAATCTCAACAAATTTCATAAAAAGCGTTGCAGCCGTTTTCGAGAAAAATAAGCTTTTCCTTAATCTTTATATGGCAGGTACCGTTATTTTTAGCTCTAAAAATAAAATTTCAATGTCCCCTCTGAGGAATGCCAAGAGATACACACATACCAAATTTTAACGCAATCGCTTTACCCGTTTAGGCTGCAGATCAATATACAGCCAGACAGACAGACAGGCGGACATTTTTTGTCAATGACTATTTTAGGATTCTCTATGATCGTAATGTCATGTTTGATTGATACCTCAATTTTTGTTTATTCACGAATTTTAAACTTGCCTTAAAGTCCCTATAATCGCAAGTAAAAAAGTTGTCAAGTCCTTATTGGAAAACAGTTTATATAGAACTTCCGATTGGGATAACTGTCAAACTAGCTGTCATACTAATGAAGTGTGTTTGACTTTTTTTCAGTATACTTTAGCAAATCACCATCAAAGACTTATACCACAACAACGTTTACAAACCGTGGCATTCTTTCCAAAATTCGATCTCTGTTTGCCACACTATAGACCACTTCGTCAAATTAACGATGCGCATAATCTTCCATCTGAGCAGCTAATACGATATAAATCGCGTGCAACCATTACTTTTGTTGAGTCAAACTTTTGGTGGCCGAATCATCTCAAGAAACCCTATAAAATTAACCTTCTTTTAGAGGAATCTTTTAAATAATTGTTCATATTTTCACATTCACGTTGGTATGTCACAAGCTAGTGCCTTTTCCAGTTCCAAAAGCAGTAATTTCGCTTTCTTTAGTCAAGTTCGTCGACCAGACTCTCCATGTTTTTACTCCACATTCCTCAATTTCATATGTCTGTCCATGGTATGACACAGTCACGCATTTCCACATTTCTTTTTTTTTTATGGGCGCTATCATTCAAAATTCAATTAAAAAACTATTTGCTTTCATCACATACACCACAAACCATGTTCAAAAAGAGTTAGGTTTTAAGTTTTTAAAGTCTATTTAATCTCAAACAACGACATTGAAAACCTATTTCAACTAGAAAGGATCACCTGAATTATGTTGAATTAAAACAGTCCAAAGAGGATTAAGTATGTTAAATACCCATTTATAATTTCAACCACCAATCCACCTTGTCCACTAGTGAAAACCTTTCTACAATTCCACTCTTTAATTACGTTTTCTCTTGGCTCTCTTATCTCCTTAGATTCTATTTAATTTTATTCAATTTTGTATCCAAATCTTTTAAAGTACCTGTATCTGTTCTGTCCTGTATCGTTCCTTTAATATTCCTTCCTTCCCAAAAAAAAAAAGGAAACCAAACAGAAATATTCCAAACACAAAACCTGAATTCCTGGCGATAAGAGTATGAAGTGTTATAAATTTGAATATTCATGAAACGTTCTAGTTTTGTGTGACCTGAAGGTCCTTCGCCATATTTGCATATTCATTCGGGCGAAATTGCAAGTTAGGAAGATATTTTTTTTTTTTTTTGGATTCATACCCACAAGATAGTTGGAGATGGTGTGTGTTTGAAGGGCAGTAATCTTATAGATAATTAATTTTATTATTCCCACAAGAATCATGTCTTGGATGGAGGTTGTATAAGAGCACTTTCTATTGGCTTTCTATTATTTTTTTGTGTGTACTTAATTATCCTTGGAAGTAGTCATAAATTATGACTATCGATATTTTGGTAGTGATTTATATTGTGTAGGTGAGTGGTTATAGAGTTCCTTGCGGCTGTGGGCGTGGCAGGACTTATAAGTTAATGTCATATTTGGTGTGTATATGGAAACCATTTTTTTAACGTATTTGGTTCTCTATTAGCCCTTTTTTATTGACAACGACTTCTACTCCTTTCTTTGTTTTTTTTTTTTTATTCCAAAGTTCCTTCTTGTGGTATTACACTTGGACGTCTATTAGACTACGTGTTTCGTTTATTTTATTTTGAATACTCGTCTCGTCAATCGTAACTTATTACACCTGGAAGTTTTTCTAATTTTTGCATCGCGTCATGGAGTGTTTTTTGACAGCTCTGTTTTATCAATGGCCGAGTTCACATTTTCATCCTTTTGTTGTAATTAGCATGATTAAAAAACAGCTGATACACATGTGATTCAAGAGCATAAGAGAAATAAAGAGATAATCCAAAGCTATTCTAAAATTTGCTGTGAGAATGGACCGATTACTCTGTTTCCCTTTTGCTTAAAATTTCGAAAAGTAACCTATGCGGTTGGGTTTGCTCGTTCATAAATTTTTCATTTTTGGTATTTGAAAATGCAAATTCGGTAAATATGTGAACTCTGCGAATTCAGACAATGGATTTATGTAAAATAGGTACTTATCATACATAAAACCATTCAAAATTGCTTGCATTGAGCAGTCCGATATATAACTACTAGCCCAATAAAGAAGACTTTTACCCAAACAAAATTGATGTAAGAGAGCTTGATGCAAAACTCTTTTGAAATATTGAGTGCAGGGCTGCCAATTTACTTCATATGTAGTAGATCTACTTCATTTATTTATTTGTATGCATCTGCTACCATTGATTTATTTTTGCAAATCAAAAAAGTCACTTTTTGTCTCTGGATGTTTGTTCCAGCTAATCTCGGAAATGGCTAGACCTATAAAGCAGATAGCTGACGTTGTAAAGAGTAACTTAGGCTAATATAATTACCCCTTAAGGGCGCTGGGGCTCTTACGAAACTTCTTGTTTTTAAAACGATTTGGCAAAATTTTGACCCGAGAGGTGGCGCTATGGTGGAGATATAAATATAAAAAAAATGTAGTCTTCCCTATCTATCTGAGAATGTTTTGCATTGTCAATTAAATATTCAGTCCAGCTACAAGATCCATATACACCAAATTACTTAAAAAACATGACTGCGTCTCCGGGAGAAGGTTGAAGGGTTGCGTGCCAGTAAATACATTTTTCACTTAAGCCTTCCGTGCCTATATCTCGTTATTTTGAAGTCCTAGATGAGTAGTTATTGCACTGTCAGATAGGTATTAAATCCGGCTACCCGTACACCTGCTATCCATATTACAGAGCTGCATGAATGCATTGAAAACGGCTTTTGAGTGATTCAAAACGAAAATTAATGAGTGAGTTTGCGCCACTCTTTCTAAAGAATAATAAAATTGAGTGTGAATAAGTCGGAGAGGGACATTTACACCATTCAAATGAAAAGAAAACGAATGAATGTGAATAAACATTTTGATGCCACGGACAACGTGTTCAATACGTTGTATTCATTCATAACCCAGTGTATTCAGTGTACTCAGTGTATTTTGAAAGATTTTAAATCTTCTCGTATACACTGTCACTGTTTCTAAAGAGAAAATAATAATTGCAATCGTTAGTATTAAAAAATTAAAGGCTGGTTGATTTTTCCCCATTTATTTAAATTGTCAACACTTGAATGAAAGTTTTAAAAAAGGCCGCTCAAACGAGCATGCATTATTAATCATTCAACACAAAGTGATCCAAAACCTACAGAATAAAGAATGTACTGTGACCTTGGATATTGACGTTGAAAAAGCCTTTGACTCGATTTGGCATGAGGGCCTTATTTTCAAGCTTATGAAATTAAGGTATCCAAATTGGATTATTAAAACTATAAACAGTTTGTTGACCAGCCGAAACACGTCAGTTTTTATTGGATCAAAGCAATCTATCTCTAGCACGTCTTTCAGACCCAATTGCAGAAGAACTTGGATCTATTAATTTTTGCCTTGAAAATAGAGGATAGCCTGATGTCATTGCGTTGTGAAACTAAGTATCTAGGTTTACAGATATCTTTTCAATAAACATGCAAGAAAAGTCCTAAACAGGGCAAAAATGGTATCAACGACATTACTAGCAAATGTCAGAAAAAAAACAAGATTCAAATGTATAAGACTGTAATTAGACCCATTCTAACGTACGGTTTTCCAATTTGGTTTACTATATCTCCTATTGTAGCCAAGGGGATAGAAACTTTTGAGAGAAAATTGCAGAGATTTTGCTGTGGAAAATTCAGAAAACCTGAAAAGAAATGGTTTTCTAAGAAAGTCATATACATGATTCAACAAAAGTAACACCCTTAACGATATATCAAATGGAAAAAATTATGAAACGAATCAGCTCGCATTGCAATCCACTTGTTAGATCTTTAATCGATTCTAATATTCACCAAAGCTTAAATGACAACTATTATTTATCTCCAATTAATCTACTAAATGAATATATTACGTCTTTGTTAAGACCGAATGCAAATAGAACACTGTCCATACCATTTTATGAAAAAGCATGAGAATGATAATGATTTGAATTTTGAAACAATAAAAAAGTGCAAAATTATAAACCTTGGTTTAATATGCATAAAGTTGTAAATTTTCTTTGGATGGTATAAAATATATACATATCTTTAAGAATTTGTATGACTTATACTCCCTAACGTATATATTTAATTCATACTAAAAAAATATATCTTTTTAGATTAGGTTAACCTCTAAGTTATAGTTTTAGTTTTATCGTAGTTTTAAGTTCTAGTCATTGGTTTCAAATGCCTAAAAGAGTAAAGCTGCGATTTTATGATAAAAGCAAGTACACATCCAAATACTTATAAACTTATGTTTTTGAATTTTCTGATTATAAAGTATAAAATCTTTTGTTTAAAGTACAGTTTAAGTCAGGCATATCTTTAAGTCGACCAATAAAAAACTTATAGTTTTAAGAAATTTGCACGAGTCTCATAAATTATTTTAAAACTACTTCTGTTTTCTTTTCATATCGTTTCATTTTTGACAGATACATTCATTTGCATTTTATCACCGTGATGAAAATTTCATACAATATCATTGTATATACATTCTCTATAGTACTCTCATGGTGGTCATTTTTCGTCTGGCCATCTTCCTGGTTGATTCAGAACTAACTCTAAATAGTGAAGACGAGAACATTTACCGATATTTTACCAGTATTTAATACACCTTTGTTGTCTGTACTTTTTTATATTCACACCAATTGGCAATTTTAGCACGCCTCATTGCGACTTGATTCAGAACTAAAAAATGATGCTTCATGATACAATATACATTTTACTCTTTAAACAATATATATGCGTAAAGATAGATATTCAACACAATATTTAGAAAATTTTAGCTTACTAAACAAAACACATATAAAAAACTTTTGCGAATAGATTCTCAGCACAGACATTGTATATACATTGCCTATAGTACTATCATGAGACGAGAAAAAATCTTTTTCCCTAGAGCCGCTTGGAGTGCTAGTGTAGAACATTTTATTTGAGTGAGAGAGAATTAAGAGCTTGGTTTTTAGTGTTATGCTTTGTGCTTAGTTTCCTGCGCATGTGCAATGTGACAATGTGAGGCAAGAAAAAACCGAAGGAGAACATGAAATAATTCAGTATCTTGTTTTGTTCATTGTATATATGTGTATAAACTGCTGGCAGTTTTGAAGTTAATATATAATGGTTTCGCTTAGCTGAGGCTTAGTTTTTTGTAAGGATTTATACAAGATCCAACATTTTCATTGTTTACGTTTTTTTATATGGAATATGTAATATGAGAACTGGTTCTAACATAAGTATTTATACATGCGTACGTCATTGACGAGACTTTTGATTTGAGTTTTTTAGGATTTTCAAGTTTTGTATGAGCACTACCTACATACATATTTGTCATATTTGTACATATATACATCATTGACCAGACTTTTGATTCGAATTCTTTAGGATTTTCAATTTTTTTACTATTCTATTATGAAGGTTGTCGTCTTCAAATAGTGTACACATTCATTCTTGAAATTTAAACACAAACTTACTTCTTGCTGTATTTATACAAAGATACAAAGGCCCTTGCAATGGATGGATTTTTGTTTTGAATTTTACTTTCCATTCAGATAGGTACCAACATATACATATAGGTACATAGATATGTATGTGTAGGTATCTATCGGAATGAACTATGTGCAGAAATTCAATCAAAAATTGTTTGTAAATTGATTTATATTATTATTGATTGATTATATATTATTGATTTATAGTAACAAAGATCTTTTGTTTGTTTGAGGTTTATATAATAGGAACTAGTTGACCCACCCAGCTTAGCTCGCGGGAAAGAAATGTATAGTTAAACCAAAATATTTCTTTGTACTAATCTTCTATAGAATTGCTAAAAATACCACGGGTTTTTTACATTTGTAACACCTAATTGTTTAATTTTTACTTGCAATTATTATAGGTAGGTACTAAGTACAAGTTATGCATTCATGCAGAAAAAAAAATTTGAGATAACAATCAAATACCTATAACATTACGATGATAAAGAAACATATTTGGCAAAATTCTGTCCGTCTACTAAACGGTTTGGCCAGTTGTCTTTAAATTTATTTTGACATTCGACATAGGATTTTTTTAATTTCTTTTTTAGCTGATACTTGCGATATAACCTTCAAGTAAAAGCTTATTTTTGTCAAAAACAGCTCCAAGAATTTTGTATGTAAAAAATCAATGTGCATTTAATTATGGTTAAAAAAATATGACGGTGGGCTAAGACTGGCACCACTCATAGGAGTTTTTTTTGGCATCGACTTTTCTGAGAACTGGTTAGGTAACCAATTACAACCAAAATTGATATTAAGGAAAATGTAAGTAGCCTAAGTAATCTTACACTAAAATATATTTATATAGGTATATTTAAAAATAACGGCAACATTTAAAATAATGTGCTATACCTTTTTTAAAGCAAAAAGTCTGTTCAATCATATTATTTTTTAAATAAAGAATTTCAGAAAAAAATAAATATATAAAAGGCACGACTGGTTTGCACGTACTTGCTCGTGTGTGCTAATTTGTTTATTTAGGGGCAGGTGTAAGCTTTTGTTTTCTCGATTGAAATTTTTTCATTCAGTAGGGACTATAAAGCAAGTTATGCATTCGTAAAAAAAATCTAACAATCAAACATGACATTACGATGATAGAGAAGTCAAAAAAGTGGGTACGGAAATTCCGTCCGTCTGTCTGTTCGTATCGATATCTACAGCCTAAACAGTTAGGCCGATTTGATTCAAACTTGGTACATAGTATTTTTAGAGTGCTCTACTCGACAGTTTTTGGAATTGGCATTCTAGCTCCAAAACTAACGGTACCTGCCATATAACTTTTAATGAAAAACTTATTTTTCTCGAAAACGGCTCCTACGATTTTGATAAAACTTTTAGAATGATGTTTTCTATGCAAAATCTATCTTTTAGTTTAAATGGATTTTTGAGAAAAAGTTTTATAACGGTACCTCCCATATGACCGGTTTTTTTTTCAAATTAGACTTTCTCGTTAACTAATCGACGGATTTTGATAAAATTTTCAAAATATGTAGTTTTTTATGATTTAAATAATATTGCTTATTAAAATTTTCAAAAACATTTTTTTCTTAATTTTTAATTTTTTTTTTAAACTTATTTTGTTTTTTGAATATTTTGAGAAAGATTTTTTTAATTTTTTCTCCTAGTATAAACTATAGATTTCTTTAAATTGACATACTCAAAAAAAAATGTATATATATGTTTTCGAAAGTTTTTTCAAAAAACTGGTCGAACGATTTTGAAATGAAAAATTTATAAAATAGAAAACAGCAAGAGAAATAAGATGGCTTACAACATTTTTTCCAAAAAACGTTATGAATAGTTTTTTTTTGATTTCATTAAACAAATAATATTTTCCCCCAAATTTTGTTTTATATTGCTCGGTTGAGCCTTAGCCACTAGTCTAATGAAAGCAAATTTCGTTATTTATATTATTATTTATTTATCGTTATTTATTTTAAAGCATTTTATGATCGTAACAGCATACAGCATACAGAATAAATAATAAGGACGCCTAAAACACATAAACATGCAAAAACAACTAACAAATAAAAAAAAAACTCGATTACCTACTGAATGCAAAAATATCAATCAAGAAAACAACTCAACTCAACGGTCATATGGCACTTCCTTTACTCTTAGGCCTACAATTTAAATTTCAATGTCCCCTCTGGGGAATGCCAAAATAATCACACACACCAAGTTTAAAGATAATCGCTTAAGCCATTTAGGCTGCAGCTCGTTATACATACCTACTGACAGACAGTCATTTTTTGTCGATGACTTTTTTAGACTTCTCTATGATCGTAATGTCATGTTTCATTATTATCTAATTTTTTTTTTATATTCACAAATTCTAAACTTGCCTTATAGTCCCTATAATCGCAAGTAAAATTTGAAAAAACTGTGTAAAATGTCAAAATAACCTTAAGTTCTAAATTTGAAGTCGATTGGCTCATCGGTTTAGGCTATAGTCCAAAATACATCCGTACAGACAGACCTACAGACAGACGGACAGAATTTTGCCAGCAACTCAAATATGTTTCTCTATCATCGTAATGTAATGTTTGATTATTATCACAATTTTTTTATGTTCACGAATCCTAAACTTGATTCATAGTCCCTATAATCACAAAGCTACTTGTGCATAAAATTCAACATCAACGATAACGAAGCCAATGAAATGAAAATTCAAAAAATAAAATCATTGTCGATCCTCTTCGTTGTTCACCGTCACCGAGAACAGGATATACACAATACACATACACATGTGCTTATTAAGTTTTCCTTTTTAGTATCTCCCTCACCCTCGCTCACACCATCTACCACACCGACAACCGACCGATCGACCTGAATTTAGCTGAACATTTTATCAAAGATAATATAACAAGTATACCTACGTAAATACACACATTATGTAGGGATGTATGTAGGTACATACCTAAATATCTACCTACCCTCGAATGTTTTATATGAAAAAAATCATTGTATATAGACTGCTATAGTACTATCATGACGACCGGTGGACGGTGGCGTTCCAAGCGGCTCTAGGGAAAATTAACTTGGTAAATTGAAAGAGGCGAAAGAGTCGAACAAAGAGAATTCTAAGAGAAACTCTGTGAACATGTACTTTACTCTTTGCAGTTTGCAGTTTACATATATACAATGATGCGAGTATAGTTTTTTTTTTGCACAACTGGATTGCTTCACACAAGCAGGGCGACGAGATGGCTAGTTAAAAGGATTGACAAAAAAGAAGAAAAACGACTTTTGTAAATGAATGGTGTCTGGGTGGGGGGTGTATATATGTTTAAGCAGGTTGATAAGTTTATTTTGAGTTTTATATTTTTTTCATATAAAACTTTCGAGGGTAGGTAGATATTTAGGTATGTACCTACATACATCCCTACATAATGTGTGTATTTACGTAGGTATACTTGATATATTATCTTCGATAAAATGTTCAGCTAAATTCAGGTCGATCGGTCGGTTGTCGGTGTGGTAGATGGTGTGAGCGAGGGTGAGGGAGATACTAAAAAGGAAAACTTAATAAGCACATGTGTATGTGTATTGTGTATATCCTGTTCTCGGTGACGGTGAACAACGAAGAGGATCGTCAATGATTTTATTTTTTGAATTTTCATTTCATTGGCTTCGTTATCGTTGATGTTGAATTTTATGCACAATTTGCACAAGTAGCTTTGTGATTATAGGGACTATGAGTCAAGTTTAGGATTCGTGAACATAAAAAAATTGTGATAATAATCAAACATTACATTACGATGATAGAGAAACATATTTGAGTTGCTGGCAAAATTCTGTCCGTCTGTCTGTAGGTCTGTCTGTACGGATGTATTTTGGACTATAGCCTAAACCGATGAGCCAATCGACTTCAAATTTAGAACTTAAGGTTATTTTGACATTTTACACAGGAGTTTTTTTCAAATTTTACTTGCGATTATAGGGACTATAAGGCAAGTTTAGAATTTGTGAATATAAAAAAAAATTTAGATAACAATGAAACATGACATTACGATCATAGAGAAGTCTAAAAAAGTGATCGACAAAAAATGACTGTCTGTCTGTCAGTAGGTAGGTATGTATAACGAGCTGCAGCCTAAATGGCTTAAGCGATTATCTTTAAACTTGGTGTGTGTGATTATTTTGGCATTCCCCAGAGGGGACATTGAAATTTAAATTAAATTCAAATAACGAAGTTTGCTTTCATTAGACTAGTGGCAAAATTTGAGGGAAAATATTAAACAAATAATTTTTTTATGAAATCAAAAAACACTATTCATAACGTTTTTTGGAAAAAAATGTTGTAAGCCATCTTATTTCTTTTGCCGTTTTCTATTTTATAATTTTTTCATTTCAAAAACGTTCGATCAGTTTTTTGAAAAACTTTTCGAAAATATATATATAATTTTTTTGACTATGTCAAATTAAAGAAATCTATAGTTTATACTAGGAGAAACAATTAAAAAAATCTATAGATTCGTTTTCAAAATATTCAAAAAACAAAATAACTTTTTTAACAAATTTTTAAAAATTAAAAAAAAATGTTTTTGAAAATTTTAATAAGCAATATTATTTAAATCATAAAACACTACATATTTTGAAAATTTTATCAAAATCCGTCAATTAGTTAACGAGAAAGTCTAATTTCAAAAAACCGGTCATATGGGAGGTACCGTTATAAAACTTTTTCCGAAAAATCCATTAAAAATAAAAAATAGATTTTGCATAGAAAACATCATTCTGAAAGTTTTATCAAAATCGTATGAGCCGTTTTCGAGAAAAATAAGTTTTTCATTAAAAGTTATATGGCAGGTGCCGTTAGTTTTGGAGCTAGAATGCCAATTCCAACGGCCCAACCGTTTAGGCTGTAAATATCGATACGGACAGACAGACAGACAGACAGACAGACAGACGGACGGAATTTCCGGACCCACTTTTTTTAAATTCTCTATCATCGTAATGTCATGTTTGATTGTTAGATTTTTTTTTACGAATGCATAACTTGCCTTATAGTCCCTATAAATCGCAAGTAAAAAACTATTCGATTACTACTGAATGCAAAAATTTCAATCGAGAAAACGAAAGTTTACACCTGCCCCTAAATAAACAAATTAGCACACAGGAGCAAGTACGTGCGACCCAGTCGTGCCTTTTATATGTATATTTATTTTTTTCTGAAATTCTTTAAATAATATGATTGAACAGACTTTTGGCTTTAAAAAAGGTATAACACATTATTTTAAATGTTGCCGTTATTTTTAAATATACCTATATAAATATATTTTAGTGTTAGATTACTTAGGCTACTTACATTTTTCTGAATATCAATTTTGGTTATGCATTCGTAATCATCGTAATGTTATAGGTATTTGATTGTTATCTCAATTTTTTTTTCTGCACGAATGCATAACTTAGTTAGTACTTAGTACCTACCTATAATAATTGCAAGTTAAAATTAAACAATTAGGTATTACAAATTAGGTATTAAAAAACCCGTGGTATTTTTAGCAATTCTATAGAAGATTAGTACAAAGAAATATTTTGGTTTAACTATAAATTTCTGTCCCGCGAGCTAAGCTGGGTAGGTCAACTAGTACCTATTATATAAACCTCAAACAAACAAAAGATCTTTGTTACTATAAATCAATAATATATAATCAATCAATAATAATATAAATCAATTTACAAACAATGTTTTATTGAATTTCTGCACATAGTTCATTCAGATAGATACCTATATATACATATGTATGTACCTATATGTATATGTAGGTACCTATCTGTATGGAAAGTTGAATTCAAAACAAAAATCCATCCACTGCAAGGACGTTTGTATCTTTGTATAAATATAGCAAGAAGTAAGTTTGTGTTTAAATTTCAAGAATGAATGTGTACATTATTTGAAGACGACAACCTTCATAATAGTAAAAAAAATTGAAAATCCTAAAGAATTCGAATCAAAAGTCTGGTCAATGATGTATATATGTACAAATATGACAAATATGTATGTAGGTAGTGCTTGTACAAAACTTGAAAATCCTAAAAAACTCAAACCAAAAGTCTGGTCAATGACGTACGCATGTATAAATGCTTATGTGAGAACCAGTTCTCATATTACATATTCCATATAAAAAAACGTAAACAATGAAAATGTTGGATCGTGTATAAATCCTTACAAAAAACTATTCGCCTCAGCTAAGCGAAACCATTGTATATTAACTTCAAAACTGCTAGCAGTTTATACACATATATACAATGAACAAAACAAGATACTGAATTATTTCATCTTCTCCTTCGGTTTTTTCTTGCCTCACATTGTCACATTGCACATGCGCAGGAAACTAAGCACAAAGCATAACACTAAAAACCATGCTCTTAATTCTCTCTCACTCAAATAAAATGTCCTACACTAGCACTCCAAGCGGCTCTAGGGAAAAAGATTTTTTCTCGTCTCATGATAGTACTATAGGCAATGTATATACAATGGGAATGACCATTTTTTGTTTCCGCATTCAATAGAATATTTGGGATGAACCAATACGCAGTTTTTTAATGCTTTCAGGAATATTTACTTCATACGTTTTTTTTTTGTAAAAATAAGACTCATCTTATATTAAAGCAAGTACTGCGACTTACGGCAATTTTTTCTCTTAAATGTTACATAAGTATATGTTTAACTTTCGATCTATCTATTTCAAAGCATTCTGCAAAGAAACATTAAAATATAATAAAACATTCCGAAATTCTAAATAACTACTCACATATGTATACTATATGCCTACAATACAAAAGCTGTTGTTTCAAATACTCAATCATTTCCTGATTTCCATTAACGACAATAGTTGACAATTTATCAAGTTAATTGAGCTCGAAATGGTTTTCCATGTGATGTACGAGTATTACCATAGTTCTAATTTTGAATCAATAATTACTGCCACTTAACTCATTTTATCTATACAGATTGAATATACGTCCATATGTGTGCTTTCTATTCCCATACATGTGCGACAAAAAAATAAGTTTTTATTCATACTTTCAAGACGAATCTCTCGTCCTCCCATTGAAATGGTTAATTCAGAATCAGATGTGTCTTTCTTACTTCAAGTTGTCACTCAATATTAAGTGTAGGTATTGACACCCGCAAGAGGTTTTCATACGAAGAAGGTTATTACACTTTATCAAATGACGAACAAGAAGGCAAAAAAAAGATGGAAAAAAGAAATTATGAACGATAATTTAATTTCCTTCGAGTTCTCACTGTCTTCCGGTTTCCGGATATAGATACTTATAATTTTTTCTACAGAAAATCCTGCAGGACATGATTTTTCACTCACCATTGGTAATAGGGTTTAAGACTAGCGAGAAGAAAAGGATATTGCAGATGTAGAAGTAAAAGAGTTTGTATTTTCTCGTGTTTCTTGAAAAATTAAGCCTCATTTGAAAGTCTTCTTCAATTAACCGGAATTACAAATCCAAAGATGGCTGACTTTGAATATAATGAGACTTCCTGGATATTAAATAGTGCATTTTTAACCGTATTTTTATAAGAGATTGAGACAAATTATTTCTTATATTAAAAACTGATGGCGATGCCCAATATTTTCTAATGTTATCTTTGCTTTAAAATTTCTTTTAAAAATAATGAAAAATTACCAAAAAACCGTCTGTAGTATTAAAAATAATAAATTACTTCTTTGAATGGCTTTTAAAAAGCATACCTTAAAGCATAATTACAAATTCACAATTGTTCTCTCTTAATTAATAAAATGAGACTTTGTTTAGTTGCCAATGTTGTCCTCTTGATGCGATATGCCTTATAAACAGGGTTCAGGATAATCAGTATCAGTATTTCGGTTTTTTTTTTGCAAATACAAATGATTACATTTTTCAAAGGAATTGATTTTCCATTTCCTCCTTACGGGTGTTATCCTTTTATCAAAAGAAAATTAAATAAAAGATTGGCAAAGGACAAAAACAACCTGATTGGGAGTTACTTAAACCATTGAGCGTGAAGCCTTATTCTTTGAAATTTAATTAACGCAGAACTGGCTTTCTTATTGTGAAAATGTAAAAAAAAAAATACAGAACTTTAGAAAATGTGGGTCAAACTGTGAACAAATCATTCTGCGAATCTTTTATGTAATTCGGAATAAATGAAAAAAAAAATCATTACGGTATCATGTTGTTGAAAAGAAAAATGCAAGTTATACATTTGGGCAAAAAAAAAATTGAGGTAACAATCAAACATGACATTACGATAATAGAGAAGCATATTTAAGTTACTGGCAAAATTCTGTACATCTGTCTGTCTGTCTGTTTGTCTGTGTGTCTGTATTTTGGACTGTAGCCTAAACGGTTGAGCCAATCGTCTTCAAATTTAGAACTTAACTTTTGACATTTTACAGAGGATATTTTTTTCAATTATTACTTGCGATTATAGGTACTATAATGCAAGTTATGCATTCGTGCAGATTAAAAATTTTGAGATAACAATCAAACATGACCTTACGATGATAGAGAAACATATTTGAGGTACTGGCAAAATTCTGTCTGTCTGCCTGTACGGATGTATATAGAACCACAGCCTAAAAGGTTGGTCCAATCTTCTTCAAATTAACATAAGGTTATTTTGGCATTCTACAGAGGACTTTTTATATTTTTTTAGCTCAAAAATTAACGGTACCTGTCATATAACCGTTATGTAAAAGCTTATTTTTCTCGAAAACGGCTCCAAGAATGTTTTTAAAAAAAATCAGTGTACTACTGTAACTATGTATTATATTTTGGTGAAAAAAAAATTAATATGGTGGGCTAAAAACGGTTACTCCCATAGGAGCGGTTTTTTTTCTTCGACTTTTTCGAAAACTGGTGATCCGATAACAATCAAAATTGATATTCAAGAAGATGTAGGCAGCCTGAGTAATTTTGCATAAATTTTTTTTCGAAATATTTTTTTTTTGTATTTTTTAATAATTTTTTTAATTTTTTTTTTTTTAATTTTGTTTTTAAATGAACGTTATTTTTGTGTTTTAGTTTGTATTCTTGAATTATTTTTTTAATTTTTTTAAAAAAAAGTTGTTAAAAAAAATCGTTTTATTTCAAAACGGCTCTAACGATTTTGAAAAAAAATTCACACTTTTTCACATTTTTTAAAGAAATAAAATGGCGTTTAATTTTTTCCGGTGAAAACTATTTTACGTACTTTTTTCAAACCATCAAAAGTCAGAAAAATCGAATATAATCTTTGAAGTTCCCTTAATATTTTTCAAATTTTATTTCAAGCTGTGACCGCACATAAGAGCAAATACGTGCAATCCAGTCGTGCAATTTATTTGTTTAGCCCAAAAATTAACTGTTATGTGCTTAAAGAAACTTCTTAAAGAAATAAAATGACGTTTAAATTATTTCACGGCAGACAATTTAACGTACTTTATTTGAACAATCAAAAATCACAAAAATTACATAAATGCTTTTATGTTAACTTTAATTTTCTTAAATTGTATTCTACATATAAGCAAGTACGAGCGATCCCGTCGTGCAATTTATTTTGCTTGCAACAATGATCATAAAATTATATTATTATTTTTGTATACATATACTGGTATATAATTTAAATAATATCTTTTTAATATTTAAGGATTTATAAGCTTTATTTTATGCAACACCAAAGTTGCATTCCATGCGTCAATACCGGTTTGAGCTTTGAGCACATGCTTGTTTATAAGCAGTAATTTAATATCGAGTTCTTTCTTTTGAAAGAGCTAGGATTGACCAGAGGTATTGTCCTTTCATACCAGCGCTGTTATTGTTCTTTGAGTTAAAAACAGAGTTAAGAACTTTTAAAAGATCGTGCTTCTGGTGTTGGCGTGAGATAGAAGAGTCATTATTTCAAGTATGAGTTTGAAGATAGGACATCGCCAGTTCTTTTTTGACATTAAAAGTATTGGTGTAGTCTTTCACGTCGTCATTTTATTTGGATAAGGAAATTTGGCAGATATGAAGGGTCTATTTTCTTAAGGATCATCCAAACAATACTGAGATTAAATTCATCAAGCATGCTTTCTTCTGATAATTGGTTCGGCTTTGAATATTTTGTCTGAAGAAGCTTTTTTCCTATTCTCAGGATAAACAGCGATTATATCACTATTTTACCTTGATCTTCGTTGTAAGTTTCACTTTTGGTGAAAATTAGAACCACATTTGTGCAGTGAGAGCACTCCATTTCCTCAATTGCGTGCTCTTGGTTTTTATTCTGAAAATCTTTTTTTTCGTCTGCTTGTAAAGCCCACGAGGACTTCGGAAGCGTTTGTGAAGAGCCGCCTGTTATGTACATGTTTTTTGCTATATATATGCTTGCCGACAGTGATTGCAGCATTTCGCTGAAGCGACCTCTCTAATGGCATCGTAGCAATGTCGCCACTGGTTCTCAATACTTTTTGCTTTGGAGGCCAAGCAAAAACTGTCGAAAAAAGATCTAAAGACTTCTGGCGTAGTGGTCAATTTCAGAGTTGGTTTTTGAAACATTTGTGGGCTCGAAAGGAGTTTTTTGATTTCTGTATGTGTACTTGTGCTGTAAATACTGATGAAGGCAGCTGTTTTGGTAGGAGAAAATACCGATTCCTTGGAATTGATTTCCTTTTACTTGCGATATTCATAGATACTATATAGGCGAGTTGAAAATTTGTGAATATACAGAAAATTGAGATAAAAATCAAACCTGATATTATGATCATATAAAACTCTAAAAAAGTTAGTTACCAAAAAATCTGTCTGCAAAAGAAATTTGTGTTGCCCTTCTAACGATGAACGCACTGCTTGACATTGGAAGTTATGGAAGGAGGGACAGAAAATGTCGATTAACATTGGTTTTGAATGCTTTCAAGGAAAAACCTCGCCGGGAAAACTATTTCAAATTCGTGTTGTTCGGCTAAGAAAAGAATATATTTCACGGTACGTCCGAAATTAAGTTCAAGGGATAGACGAATATTACTCAAGTTTTGGTCATATAAAGGCTATAAATTGTAGGCATATCAGAAGGGAAAAAATGTCTTATATCGATACAGAAAACCTAGGCGTTTGGCAGCATTTTTAGCGATCACAAGTATAATGGTCATTCCAACGGAGGTCGTCGTTGACATATGTACATACCGAGTAGTGAAAACTTTTCGTTTTCTTCGGTGCAAGTGCCATTCAATGACAATGGCATGAGGGGTATGTTTAGCTTTAACGACAGAAGACAGCATTGGATTTTCGAAGCATTAAACTCCATACGATTTCTATTGCCCCATTTTACAATGCTGTATAAATCGGAGTTTAATGAGCTTATCATACCGGTACCTTTGCGTCTTGCGATTGTAAGTCAGAAGGCTAGGACATGATTCGTCGAACGAATATGAAAAGCTGAGGGTAGAGTCGTCAACAAAGCAGTTAAGTGGATTATAAGTAACAGACAGAATATCATCTATAAAAATGAGGAAAAGAGTCAGAGACAGAAGGGAGCCCTGGGTCACACCAGCATTTATTTTGTAGAAATCGGATTTGAAACGTTCCAAAACAACTTGTATTGAACGGTATAATCGATCCTAAAAGCACGCGCATTTTCGATAAGACAGCTTCATGCCAAACTCTATTAAATGCATTTCCATGACCTTAGAAAGAAGCGACGTAAGTGCTATGGGTCAGTAAGAGGAAGGGGGGATAGGCCACATTTCTTAGGGATAGGCTGGACAAATGCTGTTTTCCATTTCTAGAAAAGATTCCAAAAAAGTAGGACCGATGGAAAAGCTTACGCAGTAGCTTTGCCAGTGTGGAAGAACACCTCTTCAGAAGAATATAACATCCGGACCAGCGGATTTGTATATATCGAGATCTTTGAGAACTCTTGCTACTGTACGAGTACGGAAAAAAATCGGTCCCATGGAAAAATTTACATTCTCAAGTACAGGAAAGACAACGTTACTGTGAGGCAGCGAAATAGGCTGCGAGTAAGTTTGCATTCTCTGAAGAGTAGACAATAGGTTTGTCATTAGCGATGAGCGTTGAAATCGAAGATGTTGAGGAGTTTTTAATATTTTTTACAAGTGACCAACATTTTTATCTACCTTTGATACATTTTCCGTATTGGAAAAGGCTCTGACAAACAATATAAAATTCTGATAAATCAGTATTTATTTTGTAGAGCAAATTCTGATAACGATCATCACCCTAAACGGATAAAGTAATTACCTTCAAATTTGTTTTTTTCTAGCATTCCTCAGGGGGGTCTTCGAAGTTTTAGTTTTAGAGCCGTATAACCGTTAAGGAAAATCTTATTTTTCTAGAAAACGACTTAAACGATCTCGATCTCAAATGTTAACAGTACCTGTCATACAATCGTTTTGTAAGAATTGTAAAATGTAAAATGAAATGTATTTTGGTGAACAAAAAATTAAATGGTATTCTAAAAACTGTACCTTCCATAGGGCCGTTTAACCGATTACAACCAAAATTGATATTCAGGAAGATGTAGATAGCATAAGTTATTTCAATTTAAAATATTTTTTTAATCCATATTTTGAAAACGCGTCAGTGTATTTGCTTATAATTTTTTATTTTTAATGAAAGTAATTTTTGTGCTAAAATTTGCATGCTTTAATTTTTTTTTTTAATTTTTTAACTAAAGTTAAATAAAAACCGTTCCTACGATTTTGAATAAAAAATCATACTGTTTCACATATTTTTTTATAGAAATAAAATGGCGTTTATTTTTTTTCCGCTGAAAACTCTTTTACGTACTTTTTTCGAAAAATCAAAAGTCACACAAATCGAATTAAAATTTTGAAGTTCTTCTAATATTTATCAAATTTTATTCGACGCTGTGAACGCATATAAGAGCAAGTACGTGCGATCCAGTCATGCAATTTATTTTTATTTATAATGATTTTCACTATTTTTTTAAAATCAATGAATTTATATATTAATAAAGTCTATAAAACTACATACCAAAATCTCTAAAGATGTGCTCGCACCAAAAAAGCATTTGTTTAAAAAACATTTCCGAAACATTTAAAAAAATTTCAGAAATGTTTTGTAAATGTTTCAAAAATTTTTTCTTAGGTGTCGACACACCTTAAGAAATTTAAGAAAAAAAAACTAAAACTTGAAAACAGGATCTTACCAAAAAGTTTTCCTAAAATTTTTGAAATACTTCTCTCATAAATGTATGTGATGACGTACTCCCGTTTTACTTAAAACCGTTAAGTATTGTGGTTTCAACAATTTATATATAAAGCCTTTTTTGTAGGTAATTGTTACTTGTTTCTGTTAAAGATCTTGCCTTCCAATGTGATTAAAAAAAATTAAGTACAATTTTAGGTCCGGTTGAAAAGTGAAAAACATAAAAACACTTAACAAAAAGAGCTCAGTTAAAAAAGAGGACAAATTCAACGAATACTTAAAACCCCTTAAAGTAATATACACTGCAAGCTTCTTTGTTACTTCCATACAATTATTTGCATTAAATCCGTCTTATTCAATTTTATTATTTTTAAAATTGTAAAAACATTTCGCCGTTCTACTTTCTCTCCCCCCCCCCCCCCCCCCTAGCCCCCATTTTCAGGTACGTACGCCTCCATTTAGCTTAAAAAACAATGTAAGTCTATTATTTTGAAATCCAACCTACATTTTTTGTCAGGTATTTTTTATAAGTTGGTCAAATTTAGCCTCGTTGTAAAATGTTTTCTCTTTTCAAATATAAAACACTAAAAGTGAAGTGATAAGACAAATGAAAAGAAGAATCACTTCCAACAAGAATGATGAGAAAAAACATTGTTTTTTTGTTCCAAATTAGATTTTTTCAAGTATAAAAGATTACGAGTGCAAATTGCACTTCTTCTACGTCATCGTCGTCGTGTCTCAAAAATCTACAACAGCGAAACAAAACAAAAATAAATAAAAATACCTTAACAAAACAAGTAAAAAGAAAATAGTAGAACAAAAACACTCCGAACCAAGGATTCGCAAAAAAAATCTACAAACTATGGAAAGGAAGAAAGCTAGTAAAACAAAAGTTGTCCACTAAAATTATCCTCGTTGGATGGTTGGTTTTTTATGTTCTTCTTATTTCCAACTATTATCCTTCAGAGATCCTTATATCCTGCTGCCAACTGCCTCAGAGATAATGTTAAAACTAAAAGTCAGCGTGAAGTTGTAGTTTTATTTCGAAAGTTAACACTGCCTTCCTGACTTCTATGTAAGTATATAAATTTCATATATTTTTTTTTTTTTAATATTTTGTTTTGTTTTGTGTCCTGTTTTGGGATGATAGGAAGGTTCTGCATTTGCAGTTAGAATGGAGAATATGCACACATAAGTCACACGCAATAGGAGGGTTGCATGTTGCACTGGGCGCTCGGGTCACGAGAAGGCCTTGCAATTGCGACTTCTATTTGAATAACCCAGTACAGCTTACTATTTCACCCTAATTCTGCTGCTCTTGTGTTCAGATGATGAGTTTCATATTGTTATGTGATTGTTTGCAGTATTTTTGTTGCTCAAAGAAAATAGGGGACTGAAAACAAATAGAACTAAAAATGCTTGCGTTTTGCAAATGACAAGTTTGCAGTGGCAATAATTATTTTTTGTGTCATTTAAATATGTTTTTATTTACAGCAAAGACAAGTATTTGTTTTGTGCAGAATAATCGAAATTTAGTCATACAATCTTTTGGCCTGCCTGCCTGTGGACTCATTCACATCTAACTTCTCCATAAACGGTTCTAGGAATTTTGTTTAAGCTTCGTCGCGAGAATGGAAGAACTTGCTTTTTTTTTTTTTTTTTTGATATACATATATGTACACAGCTGGTCGAAAAAATAGGTGTGAAGAAAGAATTTGCTCTTAGATACGCGAACTGGAATGGACCTGAAGCACTTAAAAAATGGCGTAATATCCTGTGGAGCGACGAGACTAAAATAAATTTGTTATCTTCGTACTCCGGGCGTAATCTAAGACGCCCAAAAGGAAAAGAATACCATCCCCGTTTAGCTTTAACGATGATAGACAGAATTGAGTTTTCGATGTATTAAACTCCACACAATTCCAATACCCCATTTAGTATCATCGATCCCAAAAGCACGCATTTTCGATAAGAGAGCTTCATGCCAAACTCTATCAAATGCTTTGGAGATATCAAGAGCAATAATCTTCGAGATATTTCTTAAGCTGACAGTTAACTGTTAGGTTACTCTGTTAAGAATAAAAGCACGCATCACTAGAAGAATCACATTTGTGATCATTTGAGCACTGGCATCAATGTCACTATCGAGGAAGCATAGTGACCAGTTAAAGTTTCGGAAGAAAATATTCAGGCCGTCCCAGTTGGTTTTCTCAAAATATTGCCTGGTGGGAAGTTTTTCTTTAACTGGATGGGTGGAGGATGATAAATTAGCTGAAATGACACAAAGGTCTGAAGTGCCAAATGGAGAAGTTACACTAATGGTATATTTATCAGGGTGAGAAGTAAGAAACAAGTCAAGAGTATGGGCGGCTTGCCCATCAACATCCGGTATAGGCGTTGGCACATTGATAAGCTGGGTAAGGTGATGTATTCCGGCAAAGAGCTCGACATACCTTCCTTCGGGTGTTGTCTGGCCAGAATAGCGGAGCCAATTAGAATTCTGTACATTGAAATCGCTCCTGCTGTAAATAAAACAATAATGAATGACATGCTTGCGGACAGTGAATTTGAGCCATAAGAAGTTATAGTCCGTGTTGGAACATTGCCCATATTGGGGAAGGCTCTGGTAAGCAATATCATTCCTAACATAGACCACGAGACCATGATCGGAAAAGAGTAATGGCAACAAGCTATACCCAATTCTGATAAATCAGTATTTACTGCAACCTGAGTTTCACTTAATGCCAAAACAGCTGGCCTGTATTGAACAGTGTTGACGTACACGTGAAAGAAATTCTTTCTTAAACCGCGAACATTACCTAGAATACACGACACAAAAATAACTTACCATTTAAAAATACTTACATAGAAAACACAACTCTGACTAAGTCGAACTGTGCAGTGAAGGTCCAAATTAAATTTCTGCAATACACAAAACTGTCTTAGGGTTCAACTATTTTGATGAAAATTTTTGAGAATTTTTTTGTTGATACTATCATTTGATCAGAACCAAATTTACGGGAAATGTCTATTTTCATTTAAGGTTTTTTTTTTAATTTTTGGCTTTCTCGCCAGCTCTGGATTTCTGTCAAACTTTATATTTGAGAAGATTTAGATATCCAAATTAATTCTGCATATCAACATTTTAATAATTTTTTTTTAGTTAAAATTAATTTTTTTATTTTTTTTTTTAAATCGATATTTTTAAAATTAATCAAAAAAAAATATTTTACATTTTATAATAACATGAATATTAATAAACTCTAAAAAACTGCATACCAAAGTTTCAAAAAAAAAAATATTTCAAAAAACTAAAAATAATAAAAGGCACGACTGGGTCGCACGTACTTGCTCTTATGTGCTAATCCTTTTTAAGTGCAGGCGTCTTTTTGACAAAGATTTTATTTTAATATTTTTTGTATGACGTGCAACTTCCTTAGAATCGTTTTGGGGTGAAGCTCGAACGAACATGCGTCACGACAAAGGGATAAACACATAAATATATAGGATTGTTAGCTTTTGCAGTTTTTGCTGCTTACTGTTTATAATATAATTTGCTAATAGAAAGATACAAAGGACTTTTTTCAGTTAAATTTTCATTTTGGTATGGAAACATTTGAACAACTGGCATAAAGATTCGTCGGATTCAGCAGTATGGCAATAATACTAGGTAAAGGGACCTTTATACGTCCCAATATGGGACCAATGGAATTTATAAAGGATTTAGGTACCTATAATAAGGTTGGAAGGAAGGTAGGTACTAAAATTAAGATACGTGTTCCAACTACTGTTAAGCCAGTAGGTATAGAGACAATATTAAAAGTTAACACAGTGGTTTTGTTTATCTATAGGAAGGTGTAAACTTTTGTTTTCTCGATTGAAATTTTTGCATTCAGTAGTAATCGAATAGTTTTTTTATTTGTTAGTTGTTTTTGTGTGTTTATCAAAGGCTTCCTTATTTATTCTGTGCTTTTATGATGATGAAAAATAATTTAAAATACGTAAGTATGTATGTAATGTAGGTTGTCACTTTCTTTTATTTGACTAATGGCTTGGCTAGGGCTTAGCCGAGCAATATGAAATAAAATGTTGGGGAAAAAAATTTATGAATTCAAAAAAACACTACTCATAACGTTTTTTGGAAAAAATGTTGTAAGCCATCTTATGTCTTTTGCTGTTTTCTATTTTATGAATTTTTCATTTCAAAATCGTTCGACCAGTTTTTTCAAAAAAATGTTTTTTTTGAAAAACTTTTCGAAAACATATTTTAAAATTTTTTTTAGTATGTCAATTTTAAGAAATCTATAGTTTATACTAGGAGAAAAATTTAAAAAAAAATCTAAAGATCCGTTTTCAAAATATTCAAAAAACAAAATATTTTTTTAAAAAAATTATTAAAAATTAAAAAAAAATGTTTTTGAAAATTTTGATAAGCAATATTATTTAAATCATAAAACACTACATATTTTGAATATTTCATCAAAATCCGTCAATTAGTTAACGAGAAAGTCTGATTTTAAAAAACCGGTCATATGGGAGGTACCGTTATAAAACTTTTTCTGAAAAATCCATTAAAATTAAAAGATAGATTTTGCACAGAAAACATCATTCTGAAAGTTTAATCAAAATCGTAGGAGCCGTTTTCGAGAAAAATAAGTTTTTTAATAAAAGTTATATGGCAGGTACCGTTAGTTTTGGAGCTAGAATGCCAATTCCAAAAACTGTCGGGTAGAGCACTCTAAAAATACTATATACCAAGTTTGAATCAAATCGGCCCAACCGTTTAGGCTGTAGATATCGATACGGACAGACAGACAGACAGACAGACAGACAGACAGACAGACAGACAGACAGACAGACGGACGGAATTTCCGGACCCACTTTTTTTGACTTCTCTATCATCGTAATATCATGTTTGATTGTTAGATTTTTTTTTTTTTTTTTACGAATGCATAACTTGCCTTATAGTCCCTATAATCGCAAGTAAAAAATGGATTATGTCCAAATCCGCCCTACAATTTTCGAAATACTTTTTTCATAAATTCGTTATTATACATGACTTGTGATGGCGTACTCCATTTTTACTAAAAACCGATGTGGCACATATAAGCAAGTACGTGCGATCTAGTTGTGCAATTTATTTTGCCTTGCTTACAATCTTACAAAAATTTTTTTTATGAGTTATACTTTCTGTCCATTAAATGTTTCTACAGAACTCCTTTGGCTTTTGTCAATGTTTCTTTGTGAAAATAAAGGACTTGTCATACATATGTATCATAGGCAAACAAGCGTAAAACGCAGTATTTGTCTTAAAGCCTCGTTCTTTTAAAAGTCGTCGGACAGTCCGCTAACTAATTGAATTCTTGTCCATCAAATTCCCTTGATCTGCAGCAGATTGAGGCTTCACAAACATTTTTTTCTGTTTCCATAAAAGGACTCGGTCTTCAGTTTGCGTTGTTTTGCGCTTTTCATCTGATCTCGTTAAGTTTCTTATATCCTTATGCTTTTTAAACTTATTGATTTGTCAGTCCACAGTTTGACACGACACATATAACTCATTTGCAGTCTTTTACTGCCTTAACAGCGTTAAACTTTCCTACCTTTGAAGATCTGATAACCAAACTCCACTTAGCCATTTTACCCATGATTAATTTTTTTTTTGTTTTTTATCAACGTTTAATATCAGTTAATGTTAAATACAAAAGTTGTTTGCATGAGGTCTTATCAGCAAAAAGTGTAGTTACGGAAAACAAAGTATAGAAGCCACAACAGTCGGCTTTTTCATATTGCCAAACGGTCACGGTTTTTCTTTAACTAGGAAGACGCGAGCCGGCTCTTATATTAAAAAGGACTGTAAATAATTTAAATTTTGCGACAATATTTTTGAACGTCTTCAAAAATAATATATAAACTAAATCAGCGGACATAAATGTAGATTTTGATGACATGATTATTAAAAACAATTAAATAATTTAAAAATTTTATTGAATGGAAGAAGATACATTTTCCAGACATGATTTGATGAATTAACAAAAAAGTGAATGATTGAAAAAAAAGAAGAAAATTAAAAGCGGTTCTGATTGGCTTTTGTTCAAATATTTTAATATCCTGAAACCCTTTGCATTATTAAAAATTATTCGAGACCAAATTTGTCAATAAAAGAAGTTCAAAAATATTTAGTTTTTTTTATCATTTCGCCGTTTTTTACTAGTCTCCTAAAAAATGGGAATAATTTTCAATGTATACTATAACATTTCGCATTTCAATTGACCTTATCAATTTGAAAGATACTTCCAATCCTCTGAATCTTTGGTCGATTAATCTTCTTTCGAGAACAGCAAGGCAGCAAGTTCTCAATAGAGCTCTGTCCCAGAAGGACAAAATATATTTCCAGACAAACAGATCGGTTTTAAGGCGTCCATGTTAATTTTTAATGTCCAATAGAACAATACTGGTGGTTGGGTGCTGTATGAATAGAGTAGGCACTGAACGGCGTGAAATAGGTGATGCAGAGTGCTCCAACTATCTCGTACGCATCTATTGTGCTTATTTTACACCCCCGCGGTAACCACCGGGTACTGGTCTGTCCATCCGGACATTCCTGCTAAACTTATAAACGCGAGTGTTGAACACAGAAAAAATAACAACACTGCTTTAATGACTGTTCTGATCGATTCGCAGAAGTCCTGAACGAGCCCCTCAGAAAGAGGACATACGGCGGATGAGCCCAACCAATTGGACCAACGGTGGCGTCAACAGTCAACGAAGCAGATGCCCTAATGAGCTACTTCGACGTATTTGGAGATAAGGTCATTGGGATGCAAGTCAGGGCATTGAAATAGAGATGGTGGCGGATGAGCCCTAGACTGCTTCAGAGCAGGAATTACTGCTATCCAGGAAGTGCGATGGGATGGGCCGGGAAAAAGGAGGATAAAAAACTCTGACGTGTACTACGGTGATTTTGCAAGAAGACCACAGCGTTTATTTGCCATAAGCGGTAGACTTAGGCAAGAAGTCTTGGGCTTTCGACACGTAAGTGAGCGACTTGTGACAATCCGTATCAAGGCTAATTTCGCCAACATTAGCCTAATATGCGCTCATGCTCCCCACAGAGGACGAAGATGACACCACCAAGGATGACTTCTACGAGCTCCTCGACAATACTTTTGAGCAATGCCCCAAATACGACGTTAAGATAGTACTAGGTGTTTTAACGCCAAAATAGGTAAAGAGGAAATCTTTGGTAGGAATGTCGGAAAACATAGTCTACACGACACAACGTTTGAAAACCAACTCAGGCTAATTCACTTCGCAGCGGCACATAACGTCACCATTGCAAGCACACGTTTTCCTCATCTCGATATAGACAAAGGGATTTGGCGACACCCAGATTAAGGAATCGTCAACCAGATTAATCACGTTGCGTTCGATGCAAGACATGCTTCCAGTATCTTGGATGTTCGCACCTTCCGAGCAGCTAACATCGATTCGGATCACTACCTTTTTGCAGCCAAGGTAAAAATGCGAATAACCCGAACACCACAACAACGGAGTAATACTGTGAGGAAGTATGACGTCGGAAAGCTGCAATCGCAAGAAACCGCCAGACCCTATGCCGATCGAATAGCCCTTAACCTCTCAAGAAATGTGCAAGATGATGATGGAGAACTTTCGCTGCTCCGTAAAGGTTTGTACTGACCTCATAGCAGCTTTTGACGTCAAAAAATAGATTCCGATGCGCTCTATTGTGCGATTTCTTCAACTTAATACTTAAAAAAATTATAAGAAACTCGCAAGTCAATTGTGGTGAGACAATTTTTTTTTTAATCTGTGCAATTGCTAGCATACGCTGACGACATAAACACCATTGGCAGAACTCGGCGAGCTGTCACTGGAGCGTTTGTTAACATTGAAGCTGAGGCGGCTAAGATGGGACTAGCAGTCAATGAGGCCAAAACGAAGTACCTGCTGTCCACAAAAAGAGACACACAACATCGGCGGATTGGACAAAACATCACAACGGACAAGTGCAACTTTGAGGTAGTTAGGGGATTTGTTTACCTCGGATCCGCTATAACATATGACAACAACATCTCGTCAGAAATAAAGCGAAGAATCACTCTTGCCAATCGCTGTTTCTATGGGCTAGGAAGGCAATTGAGTAGCAAAGCCCTCTCTCTTAAGACAAAGGATACTCTGTATAAGACCTTAATCATTCCAGTCCTGCCCTATGACGCCGAGGCGTGGACTCTATCTAAAGCAGATGAAGATATCCTCAGTCATTTCGAGCGTTAGATTGTTTGGAGGATTTTTGGCCCTATCTGCGTTAACGGGCTTTGGAGGAGAAGGTTCAACCAAGAACTATACGAGCTGTACGTGTACAGCGACATTGACCTAGTCAAAAAAATACGCATATCACGCTTAAGATGGCTAGGTCATGTAGAGCGAATGCACAACAATGCTCCGGCTCGCATGATTTTCGATTCCATCCCAGAGGGTAGATGCAGTCAAGGAAGACCTCACCTTAGGTGGCGCGTTGAAGTGGAGGATGACCTCAACCAACTTGGAGTGCGAAACTGGAAGCAGCTAGCCAAAGACCGAGCTGGCTGGAGAGGCATGTTGGTTGAGGTCCAGGTTCGTCCTGAACTGTAGCGCCCCCTAATTAAGTAAGTAATAAAACAATACTAATACAAAACGGGTCTTGTAATTGTAAGAAGGCTTTCGGCACCATGTATGTTTACGCCAAAGTCGGAGTATAAACTACTATCTTAACAAGGTCATATACAACAGGATAGATACATTTTTAATTAAGCTGATTCATGGTCACAACTTCTAAAATTAATATTTTGAAAGCACACGTTCGAGCGGTTTCATATACCACCGAAGCTTTTTATTTACACAGTCAAGGGCTGATACAGGATCGATAACCAATTCCGTTGAAACAGTGGATAGACGGCTCCTTTACGATCTAGAATGCAGCAAACGAACCAACTCATGTCATTTCATATCTTCGTGGTGTGGAATGACTTATATCCGCCTAAGATGCATCTATTGAATTAACAAAATTTACAATTCCTCTATTTATGTTTCCTTGTCAAATAGCTTTCATTAGAAATATTTCAAAACTTCTATCAACATCCAAGACAGGCAGAAAATGAAACTGTAAATAATAACAATATTTTATTTGAAATATATCCAAGAAATCCCAAACAAATACTCTCAAATATTTCCGGGCAAAAAAATGAACTGCAATACCCAAACCAACACAAAGATGTGACAGAAACGTATAACCATTAAGAGAAATCAGTTGCAGCACCCAAAAGAATCTCTTTTTTTTACCCTTCCTGCCAGGACCTTATACAATATAAAATGTAAAATACATAACTGCAGTGTACAACTCGCGATGCAATGAATATGATTCACTATGAATGTCCTCAAAACTTCCTCTTATGTTTTCCTTTCGGCTTTTATCCTTTTGTAGACTATCCGCTGTGCTTTTCTCTCCAAAAAAAAAAAGAAATCAGAATTCTTATCCTTCTGAGTTTGGGAATCCATTCTTTATTGTGTGACAAAAAAAAAGATATTTTGTAAAATGTGGTCTGGGGTTCTGATAGTTGGATGAACACAATAAAACCAACCATGAATAAATATTGTAATTTTTCAACACCCCCCCTGTTTAAGGAAGGTAATTTGCCAACCTTACATCCTTTGTAAGCTTCGGTTGTGGTGATTGTTAAAATTGCAAATTTATCTTTTGTGTTGGATTTACTTTAAGCAGATAAATGTTAAATATCAAGTTAGTTGTTACTCTTATTATGCAGTAACAATCTGTCTTAAGCATAAGCACAGCATGAATAAAAATTATGCAAACGTTGGGCAAATTAAATTACCCTGACAATTAATTGTTTTAATTTCATAATGTGTTGATTAACATTCACTTTTGTCGTGGGTAAAAACTTGATATTCGAAAAAAAATATTCAGCTTAAAGAAGATGTGCACGACTTCTTATACCAAATTTACCTTTGGCTAACTAATGTTTTTTATCCTGGAATTGGGGTAACTTATCTGAGATAAAAGTTGTGGAACTATGATTTTAAGGGCTTTCAATGAAAAGGTCGACAAAATATTCAGAAAGTATTTTTTTATTAAAATTTTAGAAAAAAAAAACATTTTTAAGCATTTAGTTAATTTTAATCAGTATTTATAAGCAAGAAATTTGAAAGAAATGAATCCCCGTGTTACCATATAAATACTTTTTGTATACTTATGTAATATGGTTAAACTGTTTTTATTTTGTACTGAAATATATCTATAAAAATACTAAAAAATCATGAAATTTTTATTAATAGTAAATACCATCCAATTTCATCAATAACTATCAGCCTGTGTTAGCGTTGCTTGGTGAAATTATTTCGAAATATTTTTTAATATATATAGTGTATACACATTTACAGGCTCTCAAAGCTGGAGAAAAATTTATTCAAGTCGTGACCTATATTTTCAACAAAATTTTAGATGTCATTTTCTGAAGACCCTTAAAATAAAGTCTGTAACTTTACAAATCATTTTAAAGGTCTTTTCTTGACTATCTTAAAAAAAATGATGATTCGTCAAGGAAGCCTTCTATAAATAGCATCCAACCTTGGTACTAAAAATAAAGTTTTCATGAAAGCTTTTTGAGTTTCAAATTTAGCTCAAAAGTTTTCAAAAAAATATGGTTAAGCCCATTATTTTTAGAAAAAATATGTACCTTTATTTAAAAAATAAAATCAAATTAATACATTGAACCAATCTGAGAAATTCGGTATTTCGCAAACCTATTCATTTTTGCCTGAAATTTTTTTTCAACTTTTCACTCTATTTTCTTGAAAATGTATATTAAAATCTTATTGTACTATGATAATTTGAATCATAGCTTAGTAAAGAATAAACAAATGGATTAGGGATAATCCTACAGTTTGTCAATGTCACCAAAAAAAAAGGTTTTTTTTTAAATTTTTTAATGCATATGGGTTTATCTTATACCTGTTGCGTTTTTCAAATAAATTAAAGTTTTATTGCTTTTTTAATGTATATTGCTTAATTTTGTATCATATGCTCCGATCCAATAATAAGATGCTTAAGACCACATGCAAAAAAGAAAGTACTAAAGAACGAAGACGCTAAAAACCTTATTTTAGGATTATAGGATAATATATTTTTTTATATTATTTATTCTATTTATGTTCCATATACATTTTTTGAAGTATTTATTTTAATTTAATTTATATAATACTTTTTTCGATATCTTGATCAAAATAAAAGGTTCAGATTTCACAAAAAAAAAAAACATTTCAATACAACCCTAAAATTTTGAAAAAATGTCAATAACTTTTTTTCTAATGATTTTTTTACCAAATTTTCACCAAATGTGTAAAAGACTGTACTTAACATGTGTGCAAATTTTTTATTAAAATACGTCATGTATTTCAGATTGGAAATTTTTTTTCACTTTTTTTCTGCTAAATTTGTGTAACCAAATTTTGACCAAATATTTATAGGACTATTAAGATAAGGTGTGTGCGTAATTTCATTAAAATCCGTTGTGTAGTTCAGATTTAACAGACTTTTTTCCGCGCCCCCATACAAACCAAGCCACTGTGCGTCGTTCTAATCGTGGCGTTCGAGAACGTCAGACAGAGAGGTATCAGCAACGCGTGACAAATTTTCTCACAAAATGTTTATTTTTCCATTTTTTAAATAATATTCAAAAGGAAAATGACACAAAACAAGTCAACAAATTAGTTTGTAAATTTTTACAATATATTCAAATTCAAAATGAATCGCCAAATGCAAAACAATTAAAAAAAAACAATTTTCAACGCAGCGTCAAAGAAATTGTAATTTATCACAACGAGGCTTTTTAACGCGCTCTGTGTGACATGTGATATGTATTGCTGTATATTACAACGCGGCGTTGAAACGTAGCGTTAAAACGCGCTCTGGTTGACGAAGTCTTTTACTAAGGATACTTTTATTCCGAAAAAAAATTTGCGGTTTCTGCGGGAGGAATCTGGACATTTTTTAACGGATTTTGATTTATGTACATAAAATAATAAAATTAATTTAATTTGAAGTCCACGCAGGTAGAAGCCAGTTATTAGAAATTTAACTCAGAAAGTCGATAACTTAAAATTGCACACGTACGTGCTCTTATGTGCGGGCACAGCGTAGAATTAAATTTGAAAAAATATTAAGGAAACTGTAGTTTTCATTCGATTTTTCTGACTTTATTACCATTTTATTACTTAAAAAAATAAAAAAGTGTGAATTGTTTTTCAAAATCGTAGGAACGGTTTTTTTTACAACAATTAAAAAACAAATATTTCAAAAATGGAAATTTAAGTACAAAAATAACCACATTTAAAACCTTAATTTAAAAAAAAAACAATCAAAAATAAGCTTTTACTTAACGGGTATATGACAGGTACCGTTCATATTTGAGCTAAAAAATTAAAAAAAAAATCTGTAGAATATTAAAATAACCCTCAGTTTTAAATTTAAAGACGATTGGCCCAGCTTACGCTGTAGTCCAAAATACATTTGAACAGGCAGACAGACGGACAAATAGATAGAGAAAATGTTGCCAGTAACTCAAATACTTTTCTCTATCATCGTAATGCCATGTTTGATTATTATCTCAAAATGTTTAATCTGCACGCATGCATAACTTGCATAATAGTACCTATAATAGCAAAAAAGAAAGTTATTCAAAATGTTGTTTTAATTTGGCTTCCTGTATCTTTGTTAAATTCACTGAGCCCTTCGTAATCGAGAAAGTCGAAAATTAAGATAAATGTTATATGAAAGGTACCGTTAATAGACTTTTCGATAAATTTGGTTTTGGAAAAAATTATATATCTAATATCTACAAAATTACTCTCAATTTTTTTTTTAGTTTCGAGAGAAATAAGCTTTTTCTTAACTTGTTTTAGGAAGGTACCGTTTTTTTTTAGCCCTACAAAATAAAATTTCAAAAAGCCCTCTGAGAAATTCCAAAAGAACCACACATACCAAATTTGAATTTATGTTATGTTTTGGAATTTTAAAATATTGGCTAATTTAATATATTTTTAAATCCAAAAACATTTTTAAATGCAAACTTAAACAAACACAGAAATACTTACAAAACTTTAATAATATCCAAAGCTAAAATTTGCATTTTTTTTCAAAGGACAAGTTATTAAAGGTGTTGATATATATATCTACTTAAATACAAAACCTTTTCAGATTAAAAACCCGATATTTCATAAAAAAAAAATATAAATAAAATTTACCAGAGAAAAGCCCAAGATACATAGTAGATTTCTGTGTGATTTTTACCAACCCTTCCAACACGGACATCAGATAATTTATTAATGTAACCGAAAACAGTTTAAAACGTCCATCACTTTTGATCCGCATTCATGAATCATGAACGTAACTTCCTTACTCCAAGTTTTTGAATTCATTTTTATGATATTTTTGGGTTACCAGTACTGGTTTTCTACATGAATTGTTAATGTAATCTCGGTCTAATGAGTATCTTTGTATTATGTAAATAATATTGTGATAATGTGATTAATTTTTCATTCAAAATAACTTTACACAAAAACTCTGAGAAACAGCATTTCATCTGAAATGAATTATGAGCTACTATGGCGTATGAGTGACTTTTTTTTAATAATTCAATAAGAAACTTAAGAAATCTTGAACAAGTCCCAGGCACAATTTAACTAAACAAATTATATTTATTATAAAACATTTTTTTCGGCCGGTCAACCTAATTCAATTTTCTTTGTTTTAAGAAAGATAAATTAGTTTTGTTGAGTTTTACGCATCATTAACTGGCATAAAATGTAAGGGCTGGTAAAAGGGTTGTCAGTTTGAGCCATTTCCCATTAAGCGTACCCCTTTTTTCCTTGTTTTTGTATTAAGTTCATCATTTAAATTATTAATCAAGGTTGAATCGGGTTAAAACGACGTCGTTCGTATTTGTTGACCCACAAATACTAACTTCTGTAACACCCGCCCCCATTAATAAAACCAATGATTGGATATTATTTTATTTTAATTGGTTTTTGCTGCTTATAGTTATAATTAATTTGGCTATTTATTTGTTCAAATTGAAAATAGGTTTCTATTTGGTTTTATTGAAATGATATACGAGTTATGCTTTTGGAACTTTAAAATTGTTATTTTTTTGTTTAATTAAGCCGTTGGAGTTATTTATATGTAGAACACAAACATGCTTACATTTTCGGAAATAATTATAACGATATATGAGGTGCTGTTTAATTAGTTTTATCGTTAATTGTTTTCTCTGCGAACTTTAATTAAAATTAAATGAAGGATAAAAAGGAAAGCACATATCAAAATCCCGCGCCTGGGGTCCAGTGACATAATTATTGTTTTTTAAAAAGTTATCTATTGGCTGAACAAAAAGTAGGAACTGAATATTACTGCAAGTGTTGAAAAAGCATTTAGCCCCAGAGAAGTCCCGTTTTTAACGGCTAAATATGCAACCAAGAAAATAAACTTTGCCAGATGATATTTGAACTGGTCAGTGGAGAAATAGACGAACGTTTTATGGATGGACGAGTTTAAAATGGTTCTCTTTGGAGGCAAAGATTCTCGTCCCTATATGAGGAGATCTCCGAACGCTGAATACAGCCCGAAATTTAAAACCAAAATGGTTAAACACGCTGGTTGCAGCATGATGGTATGGACCTGCTTTTAATACCATGGAGTTAGTCCCATACAGTGGAGAGGTGTCAATTAACATTGGTTTTGATAGCTTGCAGATCAAAATGGCAAGGGAAAATCTCGCGGGTAAACTATTTCAAATTCGTCTTTTTGGCTAAAAAAGAATCCCCAAATTTCACAGTACGTCCGAAATGGGCCTTAAGGGTTAACTGATGAGCATTCCTTGCGAAACGAGTATTACGGGAGAGACTTTTAAGAGGAGGAATGCAGCTGACTATTTCGATTGAACATTTTTTATAAAAGAAACGATAAAATAAGGAAAGACATGAAACATTGCGTCGGTGCTCACGAGGTGCAATTGTTTCATTTCCTATCAATCTTTACGCTTCATTTTGTATTCTATCAAGCAGGTGAAGCGATGTTTGCGAAGCACCTATCCAGAGATGGGCGTTATGCTGGAGTTTAGAGCGTATAAACGCATTATAAATTGTAGCCAGATCAGAAGGGGAAAAATACTTCTTACTACAATACAGAAAACCTAATCACTTATTAGCATTCTTAGCGATCTCAAATATATGATCGTTCCAACGGAGGTCGTCGTTAACACACATACCGAGTACTGAGAGCTTTTCGGTTTCATCTATGTAAGTGCCATTCATGGACAATGGCATTGGGAGTATGTTTAGCTTTAACGACAGAAGACAGCATTGAGTTTTCGAAGCATTAAACTCCACACGATTCCTATTACCCCATTTGACAATGCTGTATAAATCGGAGTTTAATGAGCTTGACATACGGTACCGTTGCAATTGTACGTCCGAAGACAATTATATGTGGGAATCAGACTTGAATTCGTCCAATACAACATGTATTTAACGATTTAATCCAACGAATTTGAGTATGGATCACCTTTCTAAGGGATTGGCTGGACAAATGCTGTTTTTCATCTTCTAGGAAAGATACCAGAAGAGTAGGAGCGATGGAAGAGCTTACGCAATGGCTTTGCTAGTGTGGAAGAATACCTCTTCAGAAGAATGGGGGTATACCATCCGGGCCAGCGGATTTGTGTATATCGACTATCGAGATCTTTGAGAACTCTTTCTGTCTTGCTACTGTACGAGTGTGGAAAAAAATCGGACCCATGGAAATGTTTACATTCTCAAGCACAGAAGGGGCAACGTTACTGTGAGACAGCGAAATGGGTTGCGAACAAGTTTGCCTTCTCTGAAGAGTAAACAATTGGTTTGTTATTGTTGATGAGCGTTGGAACCAAAGATGTTGAGGAGTTTTTAATATTTTTAGCAAATGACTTTACTTGCTTGTTTGAGCTTTTTTCGATTTTCCTATGTAGAGTTGGCTTTGTAAGATCGCAAACTTACTTTTTTGAACCTGATAGCTTCTTTACGCTCAGAGTTAAACCAGGACTTTTCTTTAGGCTTGATGCTTTTTACTCTGTTAGGAATAAAAGCACGCATCCCTAGACGAATCACATTTGTGATTATTTCAGCACTGGCATCATTGTCACTATCGAAGAGGCATAGCTGGTCACTATGCTAAAGTTTCGGAAAAAAAAATTGGCCTTCCCAGTTGGATTTTTCTCGTATTGCCAAACGGTCCTGGTGGGAAGTTTTTCTTTTTAACTCGATGGGTGGAGGACGAGAAATTAGCTGAAATTACAGAATGGTCCGAAGTGCCAAATGCCAAATAACATAAACATCTGCATATATTAGTTTATGCTGGTAGGCAGTGTCAAAGCTCCATCATAAATATCAATGTCAGACACTTTCTGGACACCACTTCGATTATAAAATATTCAACAGTTCCATGAGATTGTGAAATAATGAAGCTCATAAATTACTTTCAAGTCGCTTTAAACAAAATAAATAAATAAAAATGGACACTCTTTAACAAAAGCTACATATAAAGTGTTAATTCAAAAATCCCTTCAATTTCGAAAACCACCATCAAGGATAAAAAACAAAATGCGTACTACAGCACATAGTATATTTCAAATTTATAACTTCCTCTTTATATTCCAACCAACGTTTGAGTATCTCTGCCACCGTTAAATTTGTGTGTTCACTCACACCTTGGCATCCCATGAATAAGTTTAAGCCTCTAATGACATGCTCTAAGTGGAAGCGGAATATAAAATCAGATCCTGAAACCACACTCCTTAGAAATGGGCTAACAAAAAACACATCTGGTTTTCTGCTTCATGTTTCAAATAATGAGGGATGGTAGATGACAGTTTATCCTTAATAGTGGTTAAATTGAAGGTGGAATTACTTATGTGCTTATGTTACTAGGTTGATATCTTAGTACCAGATCCTCGCTGAAACTTGAATATTTTTCTTGTTGAAGCGACTAGCCTTACATGAAGTTCACACTTTGAAAGATATGTGTTTTTGTGTAGCATGATGTGGTTATACATACATATGTATGTATTTGGAAAGGCTCAAATATCTAGTTGTAATATCCACATTGTTGTGACGCATTATTCCATTTGCAGGAACAATGCAAGTTACCCTTGAACTAAAATTTAAACAAATGTTATTAATTTCAGAGACATCTTTAAAAAACTAAATTATTAGAATGGCAGCTTAAGAGATTTAAATTACATTACCCACTTTTTACTTGCGATTATAGGTACTATAGTGCAAGTTATGCATTCGTGCAGATTAAAAATTTTGAGATAACAACCAAATATGACATTACGATGATAGAGAAACATATTTGAGTTACTGGCAAAATTCTGCCCGTCTGTCTGTCTGTTTGTCTGTCTGTCTGTCTGTCTGTACGGATGTATTTTGGACTGCAGCCTAAACGGTTGGGCCAATCGTCTTCAAATTTAGACATTCTACAGAGGAGTTTTTTAAATTTTTTTTAGCATAAAAGTTAACCGTTATGTACAAGCTTATTTTTCTCGAAAACGGCTCCAAGAATTGTTATTATAAAAATCAGTGCCCTACCGTAGGTATGAATTATATTTTGGTGAAAAAAAAAAAATAATATGGTGGGCTAAAAACGGTACCTCCCATAAGACCGGTTTTTTTTCTTCCACTTTCTCGAAAACTGGTGATCTAATTACAATTAAGATTGATATTCTAGAAGATGTATGAAGCCTAAGTAATTTTGCATTAATTTTTTTTTCGGACACTTTGTTTTTGGTATTTTTAATAATTTCTTACTTTTTTTTTTTTTTTTTTTTGAAAAATCAATATTTTGAAAACGGGTTAGTGAATTTTTTTTTAAATGTATATTAATTTTGTGCTTAAGTCTGCATTTTTTAATTATTTTTTTTAATATTTTATAAAAAGTTGTTAAAAAACCGTTTTATTTAAAAACCGTTCTTACAATTTTGAAAAAAAATCACACTTTTTTGCATTTCCTAAAGAAATAAAATGGCGTTTAAATTATTTCATCCAATACAATTTATCGTACTTTATTCGAATCAAAAGTCACAAATATCGAATAAATGCTTTGATGTTAACTTTAATTTTCTTAAATTTTATACCATACCACATATGAGCAACTTGCGATTTATAGGAACTATAAGTTATGCATTCGTAAAAAAAATCTAAGGATCATTACGATAATATGGAAGTCGAAAAAAGTGGGTCAGGAAATTCTGTCTGTCTGTATGTCTGTCCGTATAGATTCCTACAGCCTAAGCGGTTGGGCCAATTTGATTCAAACTTGGTATATAGTATTTTTAGATTATTCTACCCGACTTTTTTTTCGAATTGCCATTCTAGCTTCAAAACTAACGGTACCTGCCATATAACTTTTAATGAAAAACTTATTTTTGTCAAAAACGGCTCCTACTGTTTTGATAAAACTTTCTGAATGGTGTTTTCTATGCAAAATCTATCTTTTGGTTTTAATGGATTTTTCAGAAAAAGTCTTATAACGGTAACTCCCATATGACGGTTTTTTAAATCAGACTTTCTCGTTAACTATATAATTGACGGATTTTGAAGAAATTTTCAAAAAAACATTTTTTTTTTTAATTTTTAATATGTATTTTTTTTTTAAACTTATTTTGTTTTTTTAATTTAATTTAAAATATGTTTTCGAAAATTAAAAAAAAAACATTTTTTTTTAAACTAGTCGAACGATTTTGAAATGAAAAATTCATAGAATAACGACAAAATAAATAAGATGGCCTACAACATTTTTTATTTTATTTTTATTTATTTGTCGTTATTTATTTTAAAGCATTTCATGATCATAACAGCATACAGAATAAATAATAAGGACGCCTATGATAAACACATACACACAAAAACAACTAACAAATAAAAAAACATACTCGATTGCCTACTGAATGCAAAAATTTCAATCAATCAAAATCAAGAAAACAAAATTGTACACCTCAATACAAACAACCACTGTGTTAAGTTTTAATATTGACTATACCCACTCGCTTCACAGTGGTTAGAATAGGTATCTAATTTTAGTACCTACCTTCCTTCCAACCTTTTAATAGGTAGGTACATAATATCCTAAATAAATACCATGAGTTTATCGATCCACCAAACATAATTAAGCTACCTATTTTAATAAATTTTATTTCAAAAACTAAATTATTGTTAAATGTACCTTATAACTTATATCCAGGTATACCTGCCTTGTTTTTGAAATTTTATTCGACGATGTGACCGCAGATATGAGCAAGTACGTATGATGCAGTCTTGCAATTTATTTTAATATTAATTCGTTTTGTTTATGTATTTCAATACATACATGTTTAAATGAACTTTAAAATTAACTTCACACTACTTAAAATGCTTACTGCTGCACTAAGTCAGACAGAGTTTGTGTCTCTCTTTTTCTCAGAGAATTTTTAGTTTCACTCTAAAAATCTAGTTTCACACTAAGAAAAAATAATAATTTGAGTCGTCTATAATTAAAAAAAAATCACATATATAATCTAAGCGCCATACTGTATTTGTTTTAGTTTCACATTAAAGCGTCTGTAATTTGTAGTCATATCGTCTAAGAAATTAAAAAACATTATTCTCAAGTGCTTTATTCAAAATTAGCTAGAGCTTTCGAAATATCTAAATTTTCAAAAAAATGTTTGAGCTTTAATCGTCAAAAAAAAATCATCAGGTAGTCGGACTTGCTTTCTTTTACTGTGAATTAAAATTTCCACGGCTTGAGGTGCCGTCACACTATTTAAGGAAAATGATTTTAGAAATTTTCTGGAAAGTGGTTTCAGAGGGCAGTACACACTATGAAAGCAAAATGATTTCTAAATGCGATTTTTGCTTTAAAAAAAAACTAAATTTCTGCAAGAAATTTTCGGCTCGTCGTCGCCCTATGAAAGCGAAAGTGTTTTCTAAAAGTATTTTATTTTTAAATGGAATTCGCTTTAGAAATTTCTTATCCGAAAGAGTTATTGGATTTCAGGCAGTTAACTCTCATGGTCATTACATCATCCTACGGATTTCACAGAGTTTGTGCTCAAAATAAGTACCACACAACACTTATGTCAGATTTGCGCTTAAAGTGAGATGAGGTTCTTCCGTAATTTTACTCATGTTTCGGAGAAGCAGTTTGATTTGTTCTGTGACAAAGTACGGCTGTATTGAGAAAACGCATACACCTAAGACTTGTTTCTTTCATCTCATCCTGATAAGAATACCATCAAATAACTATCGCCTCTAGCAACGTCGGACCATTGTATCATATCCGCAAATTGTTCGTGCTGTTAAAGTTAAAGAAAATATCCCAAAAAGAACCTATAGAGTTACGAGAAAGCCAACTGGGAAGGTCTAAACTATTTGTTCAATAACTTACATATTGATTTACACCGTAGATAAACCTACGAAGTAGAAACACTTAAGGGCAGTGAGCACTGGCTATTCTCCTTGGTATGAGAAAAAGTATCAAACCAAAACCAAATTCATGGTTTGACTCAAATTGTAAAGAGGCTATCTATCAGGGTGAGAGAAGTAAATTTCCATTATTTTAAAGCCAACCCTTCTGTGAACCGGAAGAAATTTAAACAAAGCCCTGCAATGCTCTTATTAAAAAAATATACATGAACAAAAAATAAGGGAAAAAATATTAATATGTCGCAAAGGAAGTAAAAATTGTTGGTCTTTCGTAAAAAACATACAAAATTCCAATACGTCTTCGGTTCCGACCTTGTTCATAATGACATTTCTGTGGTCAACTTTAAAGCGAAAGTTGATTTATTTGCAACATTGTTTGCAGCTAATTCAACCTTACCACAATGTGTGATGTGGTTCTTGATAACGTAAATGGTTTTATGGGTCAAATTTTCTTTCGCGCTCGTACAGTTGAAAGAGTTCTTACGGATCTCGATATTCATAAACGCACTGTTCGGATGGTATTTTCCCTATAATTTTCTGAAGATGTGTGCTTCCATGCTGGCAAAACCACTGTGTGAGCTTTTCCAACTGTCCTATTCTGCAGGTCTCTATCCGAGTAGATGGAAAACAGTATTTTTCCAGCTCATACCTAAAAAGGGCATAACTTCTTCTCCATCTAACTACCGACCTTTCTTTCCAAGGTCATAGAAACGCTGATAAACAATCAGATTAAGAAATATCTTGAGATTCGGAAACCGGCAAGATGGTTTTAATTTTAATAGCAATAGGTCCACTGGAGATACTATGGTATATCTCACCGAATAGTGGGATCAATCTTTACACTGGTTTGGAGAAAGAAAAATTATTGCACTCGATATTATAAAAGCATTTGGTAGAGTTTGGTATGAGGATCTTTTATTAAAAATATGTGCATTTGGAATCGACGAACCTCTTATTCGATGGATTAGAAATTACCTCTAAGACATTTTGATGGTCCAGTCCAAACTAAATGCCCCAAGGCTCCGTTTTGTCTCCGACGCTCTTCTTCATTTCTGTCAATGATATCGTATCTAAAAATTCTACTTCATTAAATAGTTTTGCTGATAACAGTACTATCAGCTTCTCGTATTCGTTTCCAGATTCATTACCCTGTTCTTCGGATGTGTAACTGCAACGGCAGCGTATGATTAGCTCATTAAATTCCCATCTTAACAGCATTGTTCAATGGGGAATTTAATGCTTCAAAAATTAAATGCTGCCTGCTGTCGTTAAAGCATTACCCCTGTGGATTCGGGGATGTAAGAATAGGCCCACGGTATGGATGTGCCTGCAGTAAGAGTCTGCTAAAACATCCTCCCCTATAGGTCCGGGGGCAGAATTGGCCTATGGTCAGGTTGCCGGAAGTACGAGCCTTCCAATACCTAGCCTAGTTAAGCGATCACCACTTTTTCCGTAAGGATAAGAGGCTGTAACCATGCTTCTAGACGGGTATTCAGGGAGTGTCCTAGTCTTCACCTTGGTTGACTGGATTACTGAACTGTTGCCTTACTGGATGGTGGGCTAGCGACTTCATGGAGTCGAACCACAAGTGCGTCTCATGAGAGACGGGCGAGGCCTCACCTAGGGTCTAAAAGTAGGTACCGTGGGTTAACAGGAGCCCCGGTTGATTACGTGAGCTTGTCTCGGTAGTAGTCGCCTGTTAAAATTGAGGTAGGCCCCCTTGTGGGCGCTTCACGGGGGCTGTGGTTACTCCAAATGCGGAAGCGAAAATGTATCTTTGGTTTCTGGAAGGATGGCACGGCTTCGTAAGAAGCGTGTGTTCATTGTCTTATTTAACCTTGATACTAGGGGTGCATGATAGGCCCTGCTTCTTAGCAAGGAGGATGAATTTACCATGAGAAATTCATCATTTGCTACTAGAGTGGTTTAGCGGACCACTCTAGATGATAGTGTGGTCTGGTAAACCACTTTAGGGGTCTTGTCCGCCCCAAGGGAACTCCACCGTGGAATTAAGCCTTAATAATAGGCAGGTGTCCACGTAAAGACTCTTCACGATCTGTCGTTAAAGCATAACATACTATCCATGAGTGGTACTTGCAACAGCTTTGCGTTCTATGTATGTGTATCACAAACCATCTTCTGTGGAATGAACACATAATATGAAATCGCCAAAAATGCTGCGAAATGTTTAGGTTTTCTAAGGCGATGGAAGACATATTTCTCCCCGTTAGATCTGGCTACAAATTATGTGGCGTACATTCGATCGAAGCTTGTGTACAATTCTCACATATGATCATGTGCTTCTGCTACTCACTTGCGTTTCCTGGATAGACTCCAGAAGAGTGCATTAAAAATGATCGTCAAAATGTTTCTTGTCTCTCCTTATTTTATCGATTTTTCTATATAAACAATTCTCCAGCGAAATAGCCAGTTGCATATATCCCCTTAAACGTTTTCCCCGTAATACTCGTACCGCTAGGAAAGCTGATAGATTTACCCTTGAGCCTAATTTCGGACTCACTGTTAAGTATAGAGAATTATTCTTTAGCCGCGCTACACTAATGTCGAATGCTTTACCCGGTTCGATTTTTCGCTTCCATTACGATTTACTTTACATTAAAAAGCATTTTGCATTTGCACCTTCTTTCATCTTCTATCCAATTTTCCTAGACATTTTGAGGGTGATGAGATAACACTTTGGTTCAAAACTCAAAATTTTTTTAGTTTCTACCTAGTCGTCCGTGCTGAGCTTCAATTTCTTTTTGTGGTAAACCAGCATGTTATGCCCGGTCAGTATGCTCACAAGAGATCGTAGCGACTTCTTGTTTAGCTGTAGAATAATTTCTGTTCTTTGTTTATTAAAGAAGGGCCGTAGTTTCCTGGTTATACGGCACAGGCCTCGAGCGAGTTCCATCTCTCGTTAGCTTCGGCGAGTACCTTATTCCCTATAGTCTGTTTGATGTTACAGGTTGGGATCTTTACCGTTGTGTCTGCTCGGTTAAGTTCTAGGGATGATCCCTCTCTTGCCAGCTCATCAGCTCTTTCGTTTTCTTGCACACCACTATGGCCATGAACCCAACAGAGTCTTATATTATTCTGCACGCCAAGAACCTTTAGCTCTTCGCGACAGCAAGTTCCAAGCTTTGTTTTTTTATTTAAATGGCAGAAATTGCTTTAATCGCCGCTTGGCTGTCAATGAAAAAGGTGATATCAGCATGTGGTATTGCCTTCTTTGCAGTCTCTTTAGCAGCTGCCGTCACTGCCAGGACCTCAGCCTGAAAGGGGCTGCTGTAATCGGGGAGCCTAATTGATCCCAGTTCGAGTGTTTCTGAGTAGAAACCTGCACCAACACCAATTACCATTTTAGAGCCATCTGTGAAGATTTCAATGGCTGATGGTGTCTGGTTGTTAAGCCAGTCTTCTCTATTGGGAAAAAAAGTGGTGAACGGTCTTTCGAAATCTAAACGGGGTGTTGTGTAGTCTGTGCATACATTGTAGCCCGTATATGTCTGTAGAATCTGTGCATGGTCTGTCAGACTCGATCTCCAGTTTTGAGTTTGGCTTAACCGGAAAGCGCTGTTTGCTGCAGATTTTTGCACAAAGAGGTCTAAGGGTTTTAGATTGAGAATAGCTTTTAGCCCTGCGGTGGTGCCTATATAAGCCATTCTTTGTATTCTTGTAATGGTTCTTAGGTTGGAAGCATAGAATGCTATCATTGCCTTCTTGGCTCTTTCTTTGATATTGAGATTCCCAATTCAGTTTTCTGTCTAGAATCACACTGATTTGACAGGATCAATGGAACCCCTTCTATTGAAGGAAGACTAAAAACTGATATTTTTATTTTGTTGGTAAAGAGAACCAGTTCTGTCTTTTGCGGATTGACCACTAGCCCGCACTTCCTTGACCAGGTATTTAACAAGGATAATGCTCCTTCCATCTGTTCACTAATAATGGAGAGAAATATTCCAGTCGCCAGCAGAGATAAATCATCTGCATAAGCTACTACTCTGACTCCACTATTTTTAAGTCTTAAAAGAATCTCGTTGACCAAAAGTACCCAGAGGAGGGGAGAGAGAACACCACCTCTGGATGTTGATACTTTAATCAACGCTCCTCCTAGCTCTGAGTTAATCTGTCGATTTCTTAACATGCACATTATCCACCCGATAATGGTATCGTTCACATTAAGGTTCAAAAGGGATCTTTTCACTGCGTCATTTTTCACATTGTTGAAGGCTCCTTCATTGTCTAGGAAAGCGGCAAGGGTATACTCCTTGTGTTTCAGTGTGTTTTCCACAGTATTTACAACGCTGTGAATTGCTGTTTCCACACTTTTACCTTTTGTATAAGCATGCTGAGCTGGATATAAAACTTCCGAACTCATTGTGTTCCGAATATAGATGTCTATTAGTCTTTCAAAAGTCTTTAAGATGATTGATGTTAGAGGAATTGGTCTAAAATCTTTGGCGTTAATATGGTTGGGTTAACCAGCTTTCGGTATTTGAGGCTATTTAAGAATATGTTTTGTAGGTGTGGTGTTATTTTTTGTTCACTTTTTTGTAACATCATGGAAAAGATGCCATCTATTCCCGGGGATTTATATGAAGAGAAGGAACTAATAGCCAATTTTATTCTTTTTTCGTTATAGTATCCGGTGGTGTTACTCCGTTCACGGTACTCATATTATGGATTGTTACTCTCATAATAGCTACATACAGGGAAATGAGTGTTGACTAGTAGCTCCAGTGTCTCAGTGCAAGACTCTGTCCAGTGTTCATTGGGATCCTTGAGAGATCCTAGAGCAATAGCTTCTTTGGCAACGATTTTTCTGAATCTAGCTGATTCAGCGGTATTTCCTACTTCGCTGCAGAAAGTTTTCCACGAAATTCGCTTGGCGCATTGTGTCTCAGCTTTGAATTTTCTTTGACTAGATTTATAGAATTCCCAATCATTGTCTGTTCCTGTGCGTTTGGCAAATTGCCCCTACACGATTTGCTAAACGATTTTTATGCCTCGCCCCAACCTACGCGTTCTAGCTATTTGTCACATCTCTCTTGAACCGCCCTGTGTTTATCTATCTCTATATTCCTATATCTCCATGTCTCTATAGTTCTATATATCTATATTTCTAGTATCCTGTAACTCTTCCGTCTAATTCACTTCAAAAATTCCTGCATAGTTTTTAAGCATGGAAGTATATCAAGCACACCTGTAGTGCCCCGTGGCTTAGTGGTTAGTGTGTCGGACTGCTAAGCGAAAGAACCTGGGTTCAAATCCAGCTCATAGCCACCTTTTTTCTGGGGTACTGCCTCTTGCGAGGAACTGACAAAACCTCCAAGAGTAAAATTTGTCTCGAAAAAGTGCATCTCATGTAGCCGTTCGGACTCGGCGGTAAACTGGGACCTACAGTTCTTGCAAAGTAACAACACACACACAGGAATGGTTGAGAGTATAAGTCACTAGGCCTTGGCTCCTTAAGGAGCTGTCGCGCCAATAAATTTATTTATTTATATCAAGCACACCTCAAGCAATACAGTATTTATCATTTGAGCCTCTCCCACAGAAATCCTGAATTTTGCTGAATATGCCTATGTTTCAATCCAGCACACTATCAATCTACCTACCAGATTTCATCCAAATCCGTTTACCCGTTGAGGCGTGATCGGGGAACAAACATCCAAACATACACACATTCACATTTATAATATAAGTAGGATAGGATGTATATTTTTTTTATTAAATCTAGCAAATAAATTATCAATGCCTCCAAATCAGAGGTCATCTGCTTCAAAAGACCCACTAACGGTTTAGGTAAAAGGCAACTAATTGCCGAATTCTAACTTCCAGATAGATCAAGAATTTCGGAAGAAACTCGGAATCTACTTAAATGAGTCGCTTAGTTTCAACCTCCATTCAAAGAAAAAAAATTGCACGACTAGATCACACGACTAGATCGCACGAACGAAAATTTAAAAAAAATAAGTAACATTAACATAGAAAAATCATCATCACACGTCTTGTAATGGCTGTTTTTTTCGACGTGTGGCTTTCAGTCTGGCAATACTTTTTTCAGAGTTGGTCTTTTTGACAGCTGTCTCTTGATTTATGGGACGATTGCCGCCTTGGAAGAGAATATTCGGCACGTTATTGCTGACACGCGGCTCCAATTGCTGTAAAAATTCTAAAAATTGGTCGAAAATTGGGCCTCTCGGCTGGTATTTATTCGAGCCAGCCGAGAACATAATCTTTATAATAAAGCTAAATTCTTGGCCATAACATAAAATTATATGTGTTTTATTTCTTCTTGAAAACCAAACGTCTAAAAAAAACACCCTTTATAATAACGAATTTATGAAAAAAGTATTTCGAAAATTGTAGGACGGATTTTGATAAAATCCTGTTTTTTATTTTTAGTTTTGGGATTTTTTAGATTTTATTAATATACATGTAATTTATAAAATGTAAAATATTTTTTTTTGATTTGTTTTAAAAATATTGATTTTTCAAAGAAAAAAATTCAAAAATTAATTTTAATTAGAAAGAAAAATTTTGATATGCAGAAATAATTTGGCTACCTAGATCTTCTCAAATATAAAATTTAACAGAAATCTGAAGGCCGTTACCGAGTAAGCCAAAATTAAAAAAAAAACGTTTTACGAAAAGTACCGTTAAAAGACTTTTCCCGTAAATTTGGTTATGCTCAAATGATAGCCAATACCAACAAAAAAAAAAATTTCAAAAATGTTAATCAAAATCGTTGGAGCCGTTTTCGAGAAAAATAAGATTTTCCTAAACGGTAATTGCCGTTATTTTTTGGCCTAAAAACAAAATTTCAATTTCCTTTCTAGTGAATGCCAAAAGAAGCACACACACCAAATTTGAAGATAATCGCTTAGCCGTTTTAAACTGCAGCGCGTTATACATACTGACAGACAGACGGAAATTTTTGTCCACTAACTTTTTTAGACTTCTCTATGATCGTAATGTCATGTTTGATTGTTACCTGAATTTTTTTTAGATTCACGAATTCTAGGCTTGCCTTATAGTATTATATTGCCTATAATCATTGTATATGAAAACTATAATATTACCATGAGACAGCTTCTAGTTTAGCGAGATACTGCCGCAATAGCGCTGCAGTAGTTCTTGTTATGCATTTGTATGGGTTTTGGAGAGTAGAAAGAAATATAGTGATGAAAGAGTAGGTTGTATGTTATATTTTCTGAAACGTATGAGTTAGAATGACTACAAGCATTTGCAGGAATAATGAATAATAAGTACGAGTGAAAGGTTCAAAAAGTGACACTAGACCATATGGTATGGCAGAGTAAGGGAAACAAAAATTAATGGATTTCCCTTAGATTTTTCGTAAACAAACCAATTATGTGCGTCTTCAATTATTTTTTGGATCTTGCATTTTTCAAGAAATTTTGTTATTTTTGTATTTTCTGTATTTTATATACCAAAATCAACTAGCAATGTTGCCATATTCGGATTCGATTGTTTAAAGTTTTAATGTATATTTCGAACGCTAGTTAAATATAAAACTGGTGACGATTGGTACTTTGTTGTCGGTACAGGAGTATATTTCATACTAAATTTTTAATACTTAGTACTAGAATCTAGTAATATCATAGTTGTAGTACTATATTTAGTACTAGATTTAGTACTTTGTGGTTTTTTTTTATAATTAACGCGCGCTCAAGGGATTATGTGTTCTTTTAATGTAGAACACACTGCGCGGGCATTACGAAGATAGGGAGGGGAGAGATAGGAGGTGCCGATTAACATTGGTTTTGAATGTTAGCAGATAAAAATGGCAAGGGAAAATCACGCCGGGTAAACTATTCCAAATTCGTGTTGTTCGGCTAAAAAAAGAATCCCTATATTTCACGGTACGTCCGAAATTGGGCTCCAGGGTGATTTAGTATTATATTTTTTGTAGTTAGTAGTATATTTAGTACTAGATTTTGTACGTGATAAGTAAATATACTCTGAAGCAATAACATAGTTACAAACATATGCAAACAATGTGTTTTATTTCTAAAATAAGTAACTAGGTAGGAACTTCAACTCAAATTAAATTTTTGCAGACTAAAAAAAATAATATAACAATCAAACATGGTAACCATTCAAGATTATACAAAAAACCAAACCAATAATCAAATTTCAGCAAAAAATCGTTTAAAACGGTAAATTTCATCCTGTTGCCGTATCTATAAAAAACCATAACAAAAACAGTGTATTTTCAAGGCAGAAATGAAAACTCCTCACACCCCTGTCTAAATTTCTATCTTCCATTCTCTCATTATCAGAAAATGACAAAGAAATAACACGAAAAAGTCTTGATAATTTCCTTCCTTCTGACTGCTAACACTTTATATACATCTTTCCCGTTCTGTCAATTTTTAACGTTGCATATGTGTTGAATTCATCTCCCCGACTAAAAGTCTACACTGAGTAATAGCGAGATAGCGAAACTAGATGGCGCTAGGTGAAACACCCATCTTGATAGTACTATAGATTCTATATACAATGCTATAATCGCAACACTATTTTTTTTTTTTAACATATACACATACATTTGAGTATACCTAATTTATGGCTTGAGAAAATGCATCGCTTTAAATATCAATAACTTCAACAAGGATATATCCACATTTTTTTTAAATCAAACATTAATCACTAGTTTAATGTTAATCCCTACAAATAGTCCTTCTTTAAAAAAATATCGAAATAAAATACTACACTTAAAAAAAATATATTTTCTTAAGTGCCATAAATTACATGCAGATACTTCATGAATACAATCTCTCGACAGTGGACCAGTTCTTGATAAATTTCCCTTTCTGCACACCTGTGCATCCTGTGCAACATGTCTAAGCCATAAGATTTTATCAAATAGATGCAACAGCATACTGGCACTTACATGTGAGTGCAACATTTCCATTAAATGTGAATTACTTCTTCGATGTCCTGTACGCTGTACGTTTGCCACAGTGTCAGCTACAACATTAAGAAGTAGTGTAGTGAATTAAATTGTGGAAAGTGCTACAGAGCAAATGTAGGTATTTTTTTTTCATATCGTATTTAATGTGCTTTTGGCTTTTTATTTAATGTTATATACCCGAACATCCATTAGAGAGAGAGACTCTTAAATGGGGATGGTTACGAGATTTATTTTGATTAAAAAAACATGTGTACTTTAAAATGCTAAGAAACTTTAATTTCAAAAAAGCTATTTTTGATAGAATTTAATGTTTAAAACGAGTTGTTCTTAAAAGATAAACTGAAAAGTATTTAATACCATGAGGTTGATATTTTTATATAAATCTTTAGTTGACAGAGACATTTTGCACTTTAAACCTCGAGTTGAGTTATGAGGCACTAAATGGCTTCGAATCGATTCTCGGAGTGATTTATTGGTTACTAGCCGTGCCTAACCGGCGTTACTCGGCTGTATTTGTTAAAATTATTAATTACACATTTTTGTAAGTTTCAAAAAGCTTCAGAATTTCGTCCTTAAGGATTTGTAAAGTATCACAGCTTTGGAAAATACATTGTTGGAATTGAGATTATCGGGTTAAAAAAGGTTAGTTTTTTTTATTGTAATAAAGCTTCCGAGAAAAACCTAAAAAAAGTTTCAGGAAAATCTTACTGCACTTGTATTTTTAAACAATACATATATAATACAATAAATCTTTTATCCGGAGTTCCTCAAGGAAGCCACATTGGTCCAGTTTTATTTCTTCTTTTCATTTATGACAAAGCAAAGCAAAGAGCCGAGCAAGTCCGAAAGTCCGGAGAATCTTTCTCTCGAAACTCTTAAAGGATCTTCATATCCACTTTTACAAACGTCCATGCGTCTGCACCATGGAGCAGGACAGGGATGATGAAGGTCTTGTAAAGGTGCCATTTAGCTACTCGATTGCCTTCTAAGCCCGAAAAAGCAGCGATTGGCAGAGTTATTCTTCTTTTAATATCAGCGCTGAGCGCTGGTGTTGTTCTCTTAGTTAAGAGCAGAAGCCAGGTGGAAAAAGTCCCTAACTATCGTGATGTTTTGTTCAATGCGGCGATTTTTGGTGTCTCTTCTTGATGAAAGCATATACTTGGTTTAGTCTTCATTGACTGGTAAACCCATCTTCGCTGGTTCGGTCTCAATATTCACAAAAGCGCTACTGACAGCACGGTGTATTCTTCCGATAATGTCAATATCGTCGATGTATTCCATTAAGTGGCTTGAGAGTTCTGCAATATTATTTCAAGTATAATGTTTAAGAAGTCGCATCACAGCGCATCGCTTTGTCTATATATTTTTTTGACTTGAAAGTTGTCATACACATAATAAAAATTAAGCGTTTATTTTTAATATCAAAAAACAGCTTTTTACAAGATGCATATGCAGTACTTAAAAAAAAACACAATTTTTTTAAATTGTTGTCTCTCTGTCTGTTCGTCTGGTTTTCTGTCTGTTTGTTCCGGGTATTCTCAGGAACGGCTGCACTGATTTTGACGGGACTTTCAATGGTAGATTGCTGATGTTCTGGGGAGTAACTTAGGCTATTTTAATTACCCCTAAGTAACGCTGGAGGCGTTTTTTTTTTTTTGAAAATTCTTATTTATGTCCCGATTTTAACGGGACTCTCACAGGCAGATAGTTGATGTTGTGTAACCAAGGCTATTTTAATTGTTGCAGCTGGGGTCGTTTCATAAGAAGTAACTAAGGCTATTTTGATGACGATACTAGGTGACGCCATGCCGAGGTCGTTTTTTTCGAAAATGTATGGTATACCCGAGCAACGCTGGATGGCTAAGCTAGTTCTATATAAATCGATTCTATAAATGCTGTCGTACGCGGCTTTCAAACCGATGAAAAGCTGTTGTGCATCGATTTGAAGTTCTTGGGTTTCTTCCCAGATATGGCGTAATGTGAATATTTGGTCGATAGTGAATTCTTCTGGCCTAAATTAAATAACAAAAGGTTAAGTAGCCTCGAATGGTTCTTCATATGTCAATAAAGTATAATTCTGCTTAAAAGACTTTTTCCATCAAAACAATATTCAATCAAGCTAATTGATGATTGTCTGATAAAAGTAATGCAATATTTCTTTCTGGAAACTTTAAGATGCTAATCGAAGGTAATCTAATTAATTTATGGAGCACAAAATAACTGTTCAAGCAAGGTATATTCCTTTGTCACAAACATGACCTACAATGGATACAACTTTCAAATTAGATCAGGGAAATATAAATCGAAAAGGGCAAGGTTTTCCTCTGCTTAAAAGCTTTATAAATTAATCCTGTCATCCTCACTTATGGTTTTTTTTTCTAGGACATTGCAATAAATTGCCATTTTGAATCCTTTATGTTAGGTTTTTGTAGGCAGTTAAAAAAAAAACTATTTCCATTTGAATCCGCATTACATATTCACGAATGCAATTTTGTTGTTCGCAAAGAGATGTTCTAAAATATAAGAGAATAAATGTGGGTTATAGATACGCTAAAAATACAAACAAATTGAAAGTAGGACACATCTGTTCCTATAAATAATTTAGGGTTTCCGGTGACTGGACATATAAAACAGGGGATCTATTGAAGGTTGTTGAAATATTTTGGTCTCTTTTAATAACTTAGTTAATATTTATTTTTGATACTTTAAAAAGACATTTTCTATTTTCAGATGGAGCGTTTCTACTGTTATGACAAGAGAAAACATTATCCCGCGACTAGGCCAGCCTGAAGACGAAGACTCCGGCCAAGAAATCGATACAATAGTTTCGCTTATTCCATTCTGGGATATGGCCAATCACAAAGATGGCACCATCACTTCTTTTTTCAACGTGGAACTGGCTAAACTGGAAAGCTCTGCACTAACAGACTTTCAAAAAGGAGAACAGATTTTTATTTATTACGGTGATCGTTCAAATGCTGATCTATTGGTGCACAATGGGTAATTCACTTTAAGCTTTTTGTTCAACAAGTTTGTATCTTAAATGTTGTTTCTTTTAGTTTCATTTATCCAGAAAATAAAAAAGACAGTGTCAGTATCAAACTTGGGCTGAGCAACTCCGATGAGTTATTGGCCGAACGTACAAAGCTCCTCGAACTGCTAGAAATACCAAAGAATGCAGAACTAAAAGTACTGCAGGCGCCCCTCTTCATCTCACCTCAATTGCTTGCATTTGTTCGAATATTTAATATGAACAAAGAACAATTAGAACACTGGATAGAAAATCGGGCAGCAGATCTCTTTCATATCGACTGTGCATTAGAAACTAGTCTCGAGTCAAAAACTTGGTTGTTCCTTCAGACGCGACTCAGTCTTCTTCTTCGAGTCTTTCCAACTACTTTGGAAGAAGATGAATTGGCGTTACAAAATCACGAAAAAGGTCAAACGAAAGTTGGTTACCTAAAAGCTCTAATCTTGCAATATCGAATTCTGGAAAAACGAATTCTAACAAATGCTCTAGACTATGTCAAACAAAGGACAAAAGCTTGAAGTTGATATTTGTTGTTGGAATAATAAATGTTTTGGACCTCTTCGAATTGAAAATGAATAGAAATATATTTTTGTAATTTTTTGGGCATTTTTGTAGTCATATCATAAATATGTAGTTTTATCATATTTTTGGATTTTGTGAGTGCATTTTTATGGTGACCAACAGTGTTAACTTTAAGTTTAAAATTATTTCTGTTTTTCATTTTTTGTACTCCTTCATAACTTATTGTATTTTATTGGAACAAATAATTTAGTTTGAATGATTATTTTTTTTTTAACAATCATTGTGGTTTGTTTTGTTTCTTTTGAATTTTACTAATTTCATTACTAAATTGTAAGTATTTTTTTTGTTTATTATGAAGTTATTTATTTAAAATAAATATATACAAAACTAAATTTGTGTGTTTCTTGCAATATGTGGATGTTGAGTCATTCCTCACACATGGGGCTTATAACACAGAACAACAACTAGGATTGTTTAACAAGCAAAAATCTTTTTTGTAATACAATAAAAAACACAGCAATTGTCAATTAAAAAAAATCCCTTCACTTGTTGAAATAGTTAAACAAGTCAAGCTAAAAAATTAAGCAGTCGTAAGATGGAGGAATTGTATGGGTCGGGCTCTTATGAACACGCTTACACACACACCGATTATTTCAGTCGACCGTTATGTGAAATTGTAGGTATGACGTTTAAAACTATTTTTGGTAAAGCGGCTAGTAATATATACTTACACTGTTTGCAATGGGTGACTTTTAAAATATCGGTCGATTTTGTTTTGGCCGTCCAAAATCGGTGTGTGTGCAAATAGCCTAAGGTCATAAGAAAACATTGATGGCAGCAAGACCAACATCACCAACAAACCTTCTCGTTAAATCCACACACACATACACCAATATCTACATCTACTTTAACAAATGTCCGCCTTTTTGAATTTGAGTGGATTATTTTGGGAATTTGCACCTTTTTTATGTTCGCCTGGTGCGTACGTTTGCGATCGAGCTCGAATGTCGAATCACAAATGATGCTACGATTTTACAATAAGTTGACGTTTTGTATTTCTCCGATTGTATTATTTATTGTAGACATATACTTAACTCACACCCAGCGTTGTCAATCACTTTTGACGAAAAAGTGCCTGACTTGGAAAAAAGATGCCCTTTCCAATAAAATAATGCCTAAACAAATTGTTGTAGGTAAAGTGAAACTGTACATCAAAAATTAAACACTAATGTAAAAAAAATAACAAAAATAATTTTTATTTTCAAAAAAAAATTAAATTATCAAATCCCAGAAAAAATTGGTTGGTATAGGTAGGAGCAAAATTCATGACATTTTAGTTTTCCTATAAAAGGTACGGTGGAACCTGAAATTATTTTAAGGAATGACAGATAAAGTGTTCGGAAAATGGGCAGAGTTTAAATGTGGAAACACATTCTTTAAGACCGAAGTTACACATAAAATTCTGATTTTTTAGAATGTTTTAAAAAATAAGAAGTCAGTATGTTGAATAAAAACAAAAAAAAAATTTAAATGAAAAAAGATGCCTTTTTGGTAAAAAATAAGCCTTAAAGCATTGGCTACTGAAATAATGCCTAAAAGGCACGAAAATGCCTTAGTTGGCATCGCTGCGTCACACCCATAAACCCTCTCGTTAAATCCATACACACACATCCCAATATTTACATCTTCTTTCTGCTTTAACAAAACTCCGCCTTTTTGAATTTGAGTGGAATTATTTTGGGAACAGGGACAACCCTGTTTCTTTTTTATGTTCGCCTGGTGCTTTAGATCGATTTTGGTTGAAAGAACCACAGTATCGCGGTTAACATCAGCATCACATCAGCATTTCGTATGTGTTTCATCGATTCATCGATAATCATTTTGTCCAAAATCAGAGAAATCTAAAATACATTTTTTTGTCCTTTCCTATAGGAAAAAAATGGACAGAAATTAGAGATGTTTTTGGACCGAATTGTAAGTTAGCACTACTGCCATGCAGTTAAGCGAATGCTTACTACGCCGATCTACAAAAAGGGCTTTACTGTTTGAAGGTGCATCAACATTAATCAAATCAATGTGTCTTCGATAGCAAACGTTTGGCATTTTACCTTTCTTATAAAAGTTTTGTATGGTTAGTTCAACTATGTCAGTTTCAGTCCAACAAACTTGTTTTTCAAATTTAATTTCATTTCTTGTGCATGTGTGACTTCTTTTACAGGTGTAGCCATTGTCATTTTATGAACACCGTGAATGCACCTAATACATGGTATTCAGATTTGAGGTCCAGTTCCCACCCAACCAATGCAAAGCTATCAATATTTGCTGCCTTACAGTTTGTGACCTACCTTTATTAGTAGGGGGACGTAATTGGTGGTAGAGACTTTCGGTAAGGTAATCCGCAATTTCTATGGCCATACGAATTGGTTCAATAAAAATATAGGGTTCTATTACAAAGTTAATACTTTCTTTAAACAATTTTGTTTGTCCTCAATATCACTGTCGGATTCAAGAGCTTATTCCTAACTTGTTGACTTCCAACAAGTCCCCGGCCGTCGTCGGTTGAAATTTATCAACAATTTAACAAGTGTTTTCTTTTTTTTTCTTAACACTTGTTACAAAAACTATGAAATTGTGAAATTTCCCACTTGCTGAAAGAAGCCGAAACAATTGTTATAGTTCTTCTAGACTTGTTATTCCGTGTTACACAAATTTTAAAAAGTTTTTGAATTTCAAGTGTGGGCAAATGCTTTTTAAACATCGCTATTCGTTCTCGATAGAATCGAAAACAGAGCGTTAAGATTGACGACGCAATGTTTCATGTCCTTCCTTATTTGAGGTAGCCAGCTACAAATTTCAGCTTAAAAATTTCATCCGTAATTCTTGTCTCGCAAGGAATTGGTTCGCGCTTGACCCCAAATTCGAACGTACCGTGAAATATTGAAATTACTTTTTAGGCGAACAACACGAATTTGGAATAGTTTATCTGGCGAAGTTTTTCTTCGCCATTTCAATTTGAAAGCATTCAAATCCAATGTTAATCGACACCTGGTGTTCCACCCTCCTTAAACTAACTTACTCGTACGGTAAGGGCAACACACAAATCGCTTTTGCGTGCGCATACTATAAACAAAACTATTGACTCAACAAGAAGGATATGGCCCTCGACCAAATTCTAAAAGCCCCGCGTGATATGGAAATGAATTAGGCGTTCAAAACACATTCACACGGTGTTTGACTGAACTCGATAAGTTTTGCCAAGACACCGAAGTTATCCCAAACACACAATTTGGGTTAAGAAAACAGCATTCTACGGAACATTGTCTTCTATTTTTGGACATACGAATGGTAATCAGTTTTCTTGATTCTCGATTTGCCGGTATTACAATTGGACCACAAACATCAATACAATTCCCAGGGTACATTACTAGGCCCGAAGTTATTTAACATATACTTGTACGATTTTCCTTTATGCAATGTAGACACAGAAACCCATTCAATTTAGTATGCAGATGACACAAAATTCTTTGTTTCTGCCACAAGACCCAAAGATGCTTTGGACAAAATAAACGCCATCATGCCCTCAATTTTGTTGTACCTAAAATCTTGGGGTTTGAACATAAAAGCTGAAAGGAGCGGATTATTGTGTTTATGGTAAAGGACACCGAAATGCAGTTAAAGAAAGCAAGTTGTTGGCCTTAAAAATCGATGATATATATGTGCCGTTAAAATCTGAAAACAAATATTTAGGAGTCCACTCTCAAAATAAATTTTGATTTAATATTCATGCTAGGAAAGTGCTTACAAAAGCAAAAATGGCAACAGCACAGCTAAAACAACTTCTATCGTTTGTTTCTAGCCCGCATAGGGCCAGTAAGTTAATTAAGATGATAGTTTTAGCTAGTTTTTTAAGATTTTTCTCTAGCATTTAAGTAGATATAAGTTAAAGTTGAATAAAAAATCTTATATATATAAAAAAAACAACATCTATCGTCTAAACAACTTTCTCAAAATACAAACATTTTAATGTACAAAACCCTGATTAGACCTATTATAACATATGGTTTCAGTTCCTGGTTTCATATCTCACCATCGGCAGCCAAAGAACTAGAGACATTTGAAAGAATTATTCTCCCACATTGCTGTGGTAAATTTCGCCAGCCCAACAAGAAATCGTACTCAAATTATATATTGTATGGTTTGACTAGAGTAACACCTCTTATGAGATACATGATGATAATACTGAAGAAGAGATTAGATGCTATTTCAGATCACCCAACCCAGCTGTAAACTCTTTATTGAACACAAATGGCGATGATAGTACGCAATGCTACTTTTCCTTATGCAGGATGGATCCCCACTTCATTTAGACAGCAAACGACGCCATTTCTTGCCGCCCTTTTGACATTTCTCTCAGTAAGGTTTGCCATTTCATGACGAAAGAATTGCCCGTAGTGTCGAGAATATTGCTGCCGCTGAGGCTTCAGTTGCAGAAAGCCCAAATGTGTCTCTCACACGTCGTTCTCAAGCGTTGGGCATCTCTGTGGCGTCGTTGTGGCGAATTTTGCGAAAAGATCTTGGCCTTCATCCTTACAAGATTAAATTGAAAGAACTGAAGCCGTTTGACCACCAGAAGCGTCGTATGTTCGTGAATTGGGCTGATCAACAACTTAAAAATGATTTGGATTTTCATCGAAAAATCATCTTCAGCGATGAGGCTCATTTCTGGCTGAATGGCTTGCGACAAAATAATGCGGTATTGGTCAGGCAGCAATCAACACGTACTCCATGAGTCATCATGGCCGGCGGCGTCATTGGGCCGTACTTCTTCCGTGATGATCAAGACCGGCACTTTACTGTGAATGGGGATCGCTACCGTTCAATGATAACCGAATATTTTTGGCCCCAATTGGATGATATGGACTTGGAGGACATGTGGTTCCAACAGGACGGCGCCACAAGCCACACAGCGAATGTCACAATCAATTTATTGGAAACCAAGTTTGGAGAACTTTTTCTGAATCGATTCTAATGCGCCGCACAAAAATGTCAAAAAACATGGTTCACATCAAACCAAAAACTTTGAAATCGACAGAATCCTACCGCGTTTCTCAAAAGGAATGGGAACAATACATTTTGTTTTACCGAGAAGAAGATAAGAATCTTACTAGAGCCATTTGAGGCAGATTCCAGTACTCTCAATGTAAAATCCATTAACAATCAGTTTGACTGAAATCACCAGTATTCCTACTGATGTTTTTTTTTTTTTTTGAAACATTCTGCACTATAATAATATTTTACAGAAAAAATTGCTTCAAAGACAAGCTTCTTCAGAAGAATTCGGAGATTTCTGGAAATTGGTGCCAAAAGAAGATTTTCCTGAAATAACTGATCTGTCCTTTCAATTTTTATGCAGTTTTGGATCGACGTGTTTATAAAAAATAAGTCCTGCACATCAGCATATCTCTTAACCAGCGATTAATCTCAGCATCTGATCTGACACCGAACATACAGCTATGGCCAAAATAGTATGAACACTCCATATTTTTTTAAATTTCTATTGTGACGAACTTTATGTAGTTGATGAAAAGCTTAACTCTTTGCACATCGAACAAAGTTTTTCCAATGCAATTTAGTCTGCATGTGTACATTTCTTAGCAACTGAATTTGTGTGGCTAATTTCGGAGGTTGATCAGCATTCTGTAGTAAACGATGGATGGTTCTGCATTCTGCAATTAACACTAATTCATGTTTCCTGCTTCAAATCTTTCGATAATAGAAATGTATTTGATTTAGACTTCCTTATCAATGGCGATTTATCTTTTTTGGTGATTTTTTATAGCCGCCATCTTATTTTTGTGTATTTTTTTGGTTTGATGGCCTTAAAAAACATTAAAGCAGAGATTCCGGTAGCTTTTGCAAACTTCCGTATCGACTGTCCACTGTTATGGAAAGCTAAAATAACCTCGCAGTGGTTTGCGGTATAGTGTTTGGCCTTTTCCATAACTAGCAACAAATTATGCAAGAAAATACGCCGGTAAGGTTGAGTGATTACAGAAAAGGTCTTAGACGTAAAATTGCATCTCTATTAATCACATTATTAAAGGAAAGTTCACTCTTACTTGCGATTATAGGTAGATACTATAAGGCAAGTTATGGATTTGTGGAAAAAAATTATTCTAACAATCAAACATGACATTACGATGATAGAGAAGTCGAAAAAGTGGGTCCGGAAATTCCGTCCGTCTATCTGTCTGTCATTTCGCACCTCTACAGCCTAAACGGATCGGCTGATTTGCTTCAAACTTGGTATTTTGTATTAATTTGGTAGTATCCCGGGGGGTGTTTTTAATTTTTGTTCTTGGAAAGGTACCTGCCATACAATTAACAAAAAAGTTTGATTTCCTCGAAAATTGCCTTAACGAATTAGATAAAACTTTCAGGGTGCTATTTTTTTATAACAATACATCTTTCAGTTAGAATGAATTTTTCAAAATTTGTTCTATAACAATATTTCTCATAGAACCGTTTTTTTTCAAATGCGGTTTTATCGTAAACCATTATCCAGATTTCAATAAAATTTTGGACACATCAAGTCATTTATAATTCAATTAATATTGCATTCCAAAATTTTCAAAATACGTTTTTTTCGATTGTCTTAAATTTTCTAAAAAAAATGTTTTTTGAAATATTTTGAAAACGGTTTTTTTTTTTAAATAATTTTCGCAGGTGTAAACTAAAGATTTTCTTACAATGACATACTAAAAAAAATTTAAATATTTGTTTCCAAATTTTTTTTCAAAAAAAAAAACTTTAAAAAAACTGGTCGAACCTTTTCCATTTTTTATTCCCCAGATAGACAATTAGTTTTTAAATTTTATTGCATACTTAGTTTTTCCGAGAAAACTCTTAAGCTAATTAAAAAAATTAAAGAATTTTCGAAAAAAAATAAAATTTAATGATTTTTCCTATTTTTTGAGCTAACTTTCTTTTAGACACAAAATGAACTCAGTTCAAATTATTGCAAAACATTAAAATAAATGGGTAAAATTAAACAATGGGTAAACAGTTTACTAAAAGACCATAATCGACTAATCAAGAAACGATGGGTAGCCAAGCTTAAAAGATTTGGGTGTTCCTATTATTTTGCCCATAGATGTATGTTAATAATATCAGTGGCCCGCCAGTGATTTGTAATCTTCAATTTGGCCCACCTATTAAAAAGTTTGGGCAGCCTTGCTTTATACCAATGGCTATACCCGCAAACTCTAACACCAAAAACTGCTGCCAGGACATAGGAATACTGTAGGAGAAATATTCTGGACTACATCCTTAATCGGGGATTGAGGATACATTGTTATGAGGGCGAAATGATCTGCTTCAGAGAACACCAACAATAACAGTAATATAGAACGCAAAATACGAAAAATCCTTCCTCTTCTCACTGACATATAGAAATATGCCTCATCTCATTACGTAAATGGAGATCCAATTTTTTGAAAAGAAAGTTCTTTGGGGCTTAACGGGTTTTCGTAAGAAATCCAGTGACAATCAAATGTGTCCTAAAAAAGAAGAGATTTTGTTTCAGTTCTCCGTGAATATTTTCAGCACCTTCGAATACCACCCTAACTCGGATGTCCAGCAGCAACTAGAGCGTCATCGCTACCCCTACCTCAACCAACACATACAAACGCAAAGAGGATACACATTACAGTATTCTTTTATTTTCAAGTTACCTCAAATATTCAACCTTGGCAACTACAAAATATTGAATCCAAAATGCCGCTCCTAACCAACAAACCAAAGTTTGACTTTTAAGTAGGAACTTCTATCAACAAACGCATAACGGATTAGTGCAACATCAAATTAACAAGCTAACCTAAGCCACAATTTGGACAATAAACAACAAAGTTTCTCGAGTTGATACTCTTACCACTAACACCATGGGATCACCTACACTTTCCTTATTCTGCTATAGTGTGCCACATCCTGCCGGACGAAACCCAGAATCTCTGTCTGCCATCAGCTTTGCTAATTTAGAAAATTGAATTTTATTGCATTGTTGGCCAACAAAGCAGCCCTTATTCACTTTTTTTTGACAACGCTCGACGACCCAGTTCCACACAAAAAAATGGACAAACCTTGCAAGAGAAGCATGACGTATACACCTGACTGACTGCACGACATAAATTTCAATTCTCTGAGGATTTACCCGGCTGTGGGGCTGGGTGGTGCTGGCGGTTGAATTGGGGGCCCAGAAGTGCAGTTATATTTCAATGGTAATCTCATTAGGATATCGGGGATGTTCGTCGTTTCATCGTTGTCGTTGTGAATGTTTATTGTGTCAGAAAGGTTGGTTGGTGGCAACGAATGTTTTCAGGCGAAGATTCATCTACATTTGGACCATTACTGTACGTGCTTTAAGTGCCAAAGGATGAACTCGTTTAAAGGACCAGAGGAGGAATTATTGTAATTTGAAAATTAACAAATGTAATTTTATCGAATAAACTTACTTTTTTCTTTAATTATCTGGTTGAGAAATTTTATGACGGTTTTTTGTACTTAGGCATAAATCAATATGTCAAGACAGTTTTTGTTTTCGGAATTTTAAGTAAAAAAAGTTGTAAATAATGTTTTTTACTTTCTTTAGTATTCCACGTTTTTTCGAAGATATTTCAAAATTTTAGTTCACCTATTCACCACGAGAGGATTTAATTTTGAATTACAAAAAAAAAGATACCTTGAGGGTGGTATGAAGAAAACGTAAAGGGAATATCAATGGATAGGTTGGTTGTTAGGACAAGACAACAGGTCTATGTGTAGGTCGTAGACCCACGCAATTCCTTGTTCTTGAGAGAACAGGAAACGAGTGGATATTGTTTGCATGGTTGCATAGCCGATCTTAGAGTTGTTAAAAAGAAGAGATGAGGTAAGACGTAAGATAAATAAGATGATGGATTAGAATATAATCATAAGATAACATAACTAGCACTGTAAGTTTATGAGTACGCTGTAGACTGAATTGTGATGACATATGAGCGTTTTCGATATCCTGCTCTTAGGTAAAGAGAAAGGAAGTGGGTATTTTTTGCATGACCGGTGGTAGGGTTCAGGTTACCTTTGAAAATGTTTAATGGAGTCAAAAAAAGAGTCCTAGCTGAAAAAGAGTCCCATATAAACTATAAGAAAAACATATATGTATTATCATTTATCAAACAAAATATTTTGATTTTTTACTTGCAATTAAAGGTACTATAATGCAAGTTATGCATTCGTGCAGATTAGAAATTTTGAGATGAAAATCAACCATAACATAACGATGATAGAGAAACATATTTGAGTTACTGGCAAAATTCTGTCTGTCTGTACGTGTCTGTCTATTGAACTACAGGCTAAACAGTTGAACCAATTGTCTTCAAATTTACAATTTAAGATTATTTAAATAAAAATCGTTTTATTTAAAAACCGTTAAAACGATTTTGATAAAAAATCATACTTTTTAACATATTTTTAACGAAACAAAATGGCGTTTAAATTTTTCCGCTGAAAAATAGGTTTTTCAAATTACCGATTTCAAACCACATAAATAGCACAACTGGATCGCACGGACTTGCCCATATGTGCGGTCACATCGTCGAATAAAATTTAAAATAAAAATAAATAATATTAACGTAGAAATATAACACTATTCGAACTTAAAAAAAGTGTCAAAACCACAAATACTTAACATTTTTTAGTAAAAATGGAATTTATGAAAAAAGTATTTCAAAAATTGTAGAACCGATTTTGTTAAAATCCTGTTTTTTATTTAAATTTTTTTAAAAAAAATATTTTTTTTTTATTTCTGTATGCAGTTCTTTAGAGTTTATTAATATACATGTGATTATAAAATTATAAATATAGATTTTTCAAAAATAAAAAATAATTTTAATTAGAAAACAAAAGTTATTCAAAATTTTGATATGCAGAATTAGTTTTGGCTACTTAAATCTTTTTAAATATAAAATTTGCCAGAAACCCAAAGAGCCGTTACCGAGAAAGCCAAAAATTAAAAAAAACTTTTCCCGTTAATTTGGTTCTAACTTCTAACCAAATGGCATTGCCCCGTAGCTTAGTGGTTAGTGTGCCAAACTGTTAAGCGAATGAGCCTAATTCTCAAAAAATTTCATCAAAATCAATACAGCCGTTTTCGAAAAAATAAGCTTTTACTTAACGATTGTATGATAGGTACCGTTAATATTTGAGCTAAAAAAAATTAAAAAAGTCCTCTTTAAAATGTCAAAATAACTTTATGTTCCGAATTTGAAGACGATTGGACAAACCGTATAGGCTGTAGTTCAATATACATCCGTACTGACGGACAGACAGACAGACAGAATTTTTCCAGTACTTCAAATATGTTTCTCTATCATCGTAATGTCATGCCTGATTGTTAGAATTTTTTTTTCTTACGAATGCATAACTTGTTTTATAGTCCCTATAAATTACAAATAAAAATTTGTGATTTGTGATTTGTTTAAAAAAATTGTTTACTCAAATTATAGAAGAAAACATATTTTACATCTTGGAAAAATTATATTGTATTTTTGTTGTATTTAAAGGTGAAAAAAAATAGAAAATAAAAAAATGCAAATTTTCAAAAAAAAAATTATATGAAAAATAAAAAAATCTGCTAAAAGCGATTCAAAGATCTCTATTTCACGTTTTACACGTTTCTCCAGAGCGCTTTTCAGTAATTTTATGAAACGAGTCCCCGAAATATTAAAATAAAGCGAAAACAAAATCAAAAATGAATAAAAGGCTTCGAGCAATAGAAAGACAAAATACAGTTCTTGAATACGTAATTTGAATTTATGTTATACATTAACCGTGGACTTTATTCTACGCGTATCCATTTGGGTAATTTTTCAATTTTTTTTTCTTTTTTCAAAAAAAAAACAGGGTTAGGGTCTCTTAAAAATGACTTATGTATGTATGTATGTACATACATATGTACATATGTACATAGTAATTCTAAAATATGTAGCTCAAAACTAATTAGCGCATATTCATATTTGTTTGATAAGTTGTTGCTAAGCAAAACCCGAGTTTAGGTCATTCACAAGCAATTTATATTCATATCTAAAGTAAAAACTCGAGTCTAAAATTTATTCATTAAAGAAGCTTTCTTAAGTTGTTTTTAATGTCAATAATACTTAAATAAAAGTACATACATACATAAATGAAAAACTCTGTGACACACAATTTGATAAAATACTTCGAAGAACATTTGCTTTGTTAAAATAAAGATATACATATGTATGTATGTCAATTGATAACGATTTTAATATCTTGGTATCCTTTTCTGATCCTTACCTGTTCTGCTCCCCTTGTCTTTTAAAATTCTAGATTGAAAGAAAGTATAGGCAATGCATGGAGGACAGTAAACTCAGAACAATTGCACTTGCCTGATGGAAATTTGAAACGTTAGGTGGCATTGAGTTTTTTATGGAGAATGAATACCAATATTAATTTATGAATAAAACTGAATAAAACTAGCAAGCTATTCAAACTGGTACCAGTGACTTGACTACATTTTTACCCTTTTAGGAAAAAAAAATATTTTATATATTTACTTAAATTCATTCGTTTGAGTCTATTGTTGTGTACTTCTTTTTTTTTTTTGTTATAAAGGGTCTGCCATCTAACGTTTTTATTTCGTGAATGGTAACACTTAGCTCATGTCTGATTTGACAGATAAGTGGTTTTATACAAGCAAAATTGTCGCATTTGGGTACAGAAAACCCGCACGCATACATTGAAAAGCCGATACACCCAAAACGAGTCACTGTTTGGTGCAGATTTTGGTCCAGAGGCATAATTGGGCCATTTTTCTTCGAAAATGAGCAAGGAGTGGCCGTTACAGTCAATGGCGATCGTTATCGGGCCATGTTGAACGAATTGTTGTTCACAAAAATTGAAGAGGAGGATATTGGCAACATTTGGTTTCAACAGGACGGCGCTAGGTGCCACACAGCCGAAGCTACACTCGATGTTGATGAAGCATTTTCAAAAAAAAAAAGTTATTTGGCGGACCCGTTCTATCTTAATTTTAGTATTTACACCTTTTAATCCTATGACTTCATATGGTCCTTTATATGAAAATGCTCCGCAATTTATTGGGTCTTGGAAGTCTAACTAATTTCCCATATTTTAACTCAAATATTCATTTAATACTGTATTCTTTTTATATAATTAACGCACGCACAACGGACTATTTGTTTCCCTTTTAATATAGAGCACTCTGCGCGGGCATTTGGTAGATTGGGAGGGGAAGGATAGAAGGTGTAGATTAACATTGGTTTTGAATGCTGCCAAATCAAAATGGCAAGAGAAAATCTCGCCAAGTAAACTATTCCAAATTCGTGTTGTTCGGCTAAAAAATTAATCCCCATATTTCATGGTCCTTTCGAAATAATTGTGCTCAAGGGTGAACTGATGAGCATTCCTTGCGAGACGGGAAAAACTTTTAAGGGGAGGAATGCAGTTGGCAACTTCGAGTTAATATTTTTTTTATAAAAGAAACGATAAAATAAGGAAAGGCATGAAACATTGCGTCGGTGCTCGAAAGGGGCAATAGTTTCAGCGGCAGTTCTATTATCTATTCTATTAATCTAAATGCTCGATTTTGTATTCTATCAAGCAGGTGAAGCGATGCTTGCGAAGCACCTGCCCAGAGGTGGGAGTTATACTCGAGTTTAGGGCGTATAAATTGTAGCCAGATCAGATGGGGAAAAATACTTCTTACACCGATACAGAAAACTTAAGCACGTTGCAACATTTTTAGCTATCTCTCTCAGAACACAGCATTGAGTTTTCGAAGCATTAAACTCCACACAATTCCTATTAAACTCTATCAAGTGCCTTGGAGATATCAAGAGCAATAATCTTACTTTCACCAAAGCGATGTAAAGATTTGTTCCACTGTTCGGTGAGATATGCCATCAGATCACCAGTGGAATGGTTGCTGCGGAAGCCATATTGACGGTCATGGAGAAGCTTACGATCTTCGAGATATTCCTTAAGCTGACGGTTAATCAGTGTTTCCATGACCTTAGAAAGAAGGGATGTCAGTTCGATGGGTCGGCAGGAGGAGGGGGAGGATGGGTCACCTTTTTTTAGGGACCAGCTGGACAAATGCTGTTTTCCATCTTCTAAGAAATATTCTAGAAGTGTAGGAGCGATGGAAGAGCTTACGCAGTGGCTTTGCCAGTGTGGAAGAACACCTCTTCAGAAGAATCGGGGGCTTACCATCCGGGCCAGCGGATTTGTTTATATCGAGATCTTTGAGAACTCTGGCTACTGTACGAGTGCGGAAAAAAATCTGTCCCATGGAAAAAATTATATTCTCAAGTAAAGGAGCGGCAAAGATGCTGTGAAGCAGCGTGGAACTGGCAGCGAAATAAGCAGCGAGAAAATTTGCCTTCTTTGAAGAGTAAACAATTGGTTTGTTATTTTCGATGAGCATTGGAACCGAAAATGTTGAGGAGTTTTTAATAAAAATTTGTACTGCCTTTGATATATTGCAGAATTTTTTGCCGTAATTTTTGGTAATGCAAAAACTTGGTTCTTTCAATAACGGAGTTATATGAGTTCCTTGCTTGTTTCTGCTTTTTCCGATTATTCTCTCCAGGGTTGGCTTTGTAAGATCGGAAACTTACTTCTTTCAGCCTGTTAGCTTCTTTACACTCAGAATTAAACAAGACTTTTCTTTAGGCTTGATGCTTTTTACTCCGTTATTAATAAAGGCACGCATCCCAAGAAGAATCACATTTGTGATCATTTCAGCACTGACATCAATGCCACTATCGAGGAAGCATAGTGAGCAGTTAAAGTTTCTGAAAAAAATATTCAGGCCGTCGTCCCAGTTGGCTTTCTCGTATTGCCAAACGGTCTTGGTGGGAAGTTTTTCTTTAACTGGATGGGTGGAGGACGAGAAATTAGCTGAAATGATACAATGGTCCGAAGTGACAAATGGAGAAGTTGCACTAATGGTATATTTATCAGCGTGGGAAGTAAGAAACAAGAAAGAAGAAGCAGAGTTGTAGTTATGTTAGGATCGGGTCTTAATAAACAGAGCTACAAAATTCTCATTGAATATAGCAGTTGTGTCAACAGCCGTGTGATAAGTTTAGAATCCAGTTCATCCAGACTCGAGTTTAAAATATGACTATGAATATGGGTCTTTGAATTTAAGTATATATTACTTTTTCGAAGAAATCGAGCATAAATGTTTTAAAAGATTTTCAAAACCATACAAAATACTATGCATCAACTGACACTGAATTAATTAAAGGCAGTTGTATCTTGTATGGTGCATTCTCGATCCACTTCTAGTTATCTACTACAAATACTAAATAAAAGTGCGATGCAATATTTTAAATCATGAGTTCACTTTTAAATAACTTTGTTTAAACTTACTTAAATTGATATCGATAATAGGCAATTCGTTTTTAAATGCTAAAGATGTTCATAAGTATTTTTGTGGCTTAGTTTTGGTTGCATTATACTTCAGTTAATTTCCCAGACACTTCAGATGCCTTATGACAGTTACGCGATAACAAAAGATGAAAATTAAAGTTCTTTCTAAGAGCGATAAGGAAACGTCCTTTTAGTCACAGAAAAGACTAAAAGCGAGGATTTAACACACTACCTCTTTAATATAGTTGGCACTTAGCCAGCTATGCATGTTTCTGTATTGAAGGTCTTCCTATTGTCTTACAGAGTAGATAATGGCTTTCAAAAGGCAAATGCAGACTTCAGATGCGTCACACGAAATGAAAAGAATTTTGTACTCGAACGATTTTAAAAAGGTTTTTCATGAAAAAACATATCTACAAACATAAAATTGATTTCTCGCCCTTGTGCTGTGTGCAGTCGGGATTTGGCAAAATTATTCTTGCCATTGCATTTTTAGTAGGTCAATTGGTTAAATTAAATATTTAATATGAAATGTGAATTTTCAAGACCTTGTCAGTTTTTTTAGTTAGTTGTACAAGCATGAATCTAATATAATGTTGTAAATATGTTACTACTTAAAAAGGGTATCGAAAAAAAAAAGTTTTTGAGAAAAAATGTCTGTGTACAGATAACGACTTGCAGTTTAAAACGGCTCAAACGATTCCCTTTAAATTTGATATGAGTAATTCTTTTGTCATTCTTCGTAGGGTTTTTTTATATTTTATTTTTAGAGGCAGAGATAATGGTACCTACCTGCCACATAACCGTTAAGAAAAAGCTTGTTTTTCTCAAAAACGGCTTCATTTTGATGAACATTTTTTGAGAATATTTCTGTATTGGTATTGGCTATCATTTTTTTACAAAACCAAATTTACCCGAAAAGTCTATTAACGACGGTAATTAATTTTTGACTTTCTCGACAACGGCTCATTGGATTTTTGTCGAATTTTATATTTAAAAAGACTTTGGTAGCCAAATTAATTCGGAATATGAACATTTTGCATAAATATTTTTTTTTCTATTTATAATTAATTTTTGAAATTCTTTTTTCTGAAAATTCGTTGTATTTTTTAAACTAATTAAAAAAAATGTTTTTAAGTTTTAAGATCAGCGTACATGTTAGTAAACTCTAAAAAATTGCATACTAAAGGATTTTATCAAAATCTGTCTTACAATTTTCGAAAAATTGCATGCTAAAGAATTTTATCAAAATCTGTCCTACAATTTTCGATTCATAAATTCATTATTATTTAAGACGTCTGATGGCTTATTCCATTTTGACTAAAACCCGTTAAGTGTTGTGATTTTGACACTTTTTATAGGTTCAGACCGTGTGATTATTTGGTGAAATAAAAATTTTAAGATGGTGGACCATCTTCAATAATTTATTTAATTATGCATTCAAATATTTTCCAATTTTTTTTTTTTATAATTTGGAAAAAATTATTTTGAAAATGGGTTTGTGAATTTAAAAACATTTTTTTTAAAGTTGGTCATTTTTGAGCTTAAGTTTGTGTTCTTAAATAATTTTTTTTTATTAAAAAAAATTGTTTAAAAAAAAACTTTTCTTTAAGGCATGGTTACGATTTTTTGAAAAATAAAATAAATTTTAGGACTGGATGCACGTACTTGCTCATATATAAAGTCAAATCGTCGAATAAAATAAAAAAAATGAGGGAACATCAAAGTATTAATTTATTCGATTTTTGTGACTTTTGATTTTCGAAAAAGGTACGTACGATTGAGCGAAATATTTTTGTTTCTTTAAAAAAATCGAAAAATTGTGAATTTTATTTCAAAATCGTAAGTTCGGTTTTCAAATAAAACGGTTTTCTTAACAATTTTTTCTTTAATTAAGAAAAAATAATTCAGGAAAAAATTAAAAAAAAAATCACCTACACGATTAAAATATTGATTTTTCAAAAAAAAAATTAAGAAAATTATTAAAAATACAAAAAAAGTTTTCGAGAATATTTTTAAGGAAAATTACTTAGGCTACTCACATTTTCTTAAATATCAATTTTGATTGTAATCGGATAACCAGTTTTCGAGAAAGTCAAAGAAAAAATAACCCGTCCTATGGGAGGTACCGTTTTTAGCCCTTAAATTTTTGTTTCACCAAAATATGATCCACTCTTGGAGCCGTCTCCGAAAAATAAGCTTTTAGTTTTACGTAACGTTTATATTGCAAGTCCCGTAATATTTGAGCTAAAAAATTATCGAAAAAATCCTCCTTAAGTTCTAAATTAGTCCAGCTTATTAAAATAAGAAATAGTTTCAGAAGAAGGTGGATACTTATCTGAATTGAAAATTCTTACAAATTTAATTAGAAAGGTCTATAGCCAATTTAAGAAATGGAGCCTGGAATCAGAAATTGCGAGGACTGGAAAGAGGCAGTAAACCTATTTCCTTTGTTTCCTTTTTCCAATGTTCCTGCATTAAAGCTTGGAAACGGTTCAATAATAATATCAGGTACGGGTACGGATAAAGCCAATGCCCTCGCTGAAACCTTTACAGAAAACCACAATTTAACTAATAGTCTCGGTCTAAATAGTAATGTTGAATCTCTTGTGTCTTGTTCTATTAATAGAATAAATTCAGTGTCTGTTTTTCCTAACGATATTCAAGAATATGTTTCAATTGAAGAGGTTAAGAGCTCATTACTTTTTCTTAAAACTCGAAAGTCTTCTGGTTTTGACAATATACGAAATTGAAGAATTTACCGAATTCTGCATTAAATTTCTTACAAAATCTATTCAATGCATGTATAAAATTAGATTACTTCCAGATCAATGGAAAAAAGCCAAATGTATTCCGATTCTTCCTATAAGTTTGCTCAGTTGTCTCAGTAAGTGCTTTAATTAAAAACAAATTAATAGAACACATTAACAATACTAATATTCTGCCTCCGGAGCAGTTTTTTTTTCGTGCTTTTGGTTATTAATATATTTATTGAAAATATCTCAATTTATACACATAGATAATCTATATACATATAGTATAACAAAAATTCACCATATAAATTAATCGTATAAAAAAACACATTAAAACAAATTTTAGAAGTGGTAAAAGTACTGACATGATATTATTAGATGTTGAAAAGTCTTTTGATACCATTTGGCATGGACTCTTGCATAAGTTTTCCCATGTATCTTATACAAATAGTGAAGTTATTTTTGTCTTCTAGAAAACTTCTTCATAAAACTTCGTTTGCACTGCTGGAGTGCCCCAAGGATCAGTTCTTGGGCCAATTCTCTATACAGTTTTTACATCAGACTTACCTAACCTACAAAATTGTCAGAAAGCTATGTTTGCTGATGAATCCTCAGATTCAATTGGTTCTGTTATTGGAACTAATTTGCAATCTGTTTTAAACACACTTCGAAATTATTTTGAACATTAGAAGATTAAGGTTAATGCTTTAAAGATTCAGGCTATCTTGGAAAAGTGTATGATTTAAAGCTTACAGACCAAAGAATGATTGACTAATAATCTCCTAAACAAGATTAGAAAAAAGAAGAAGTTTAGCTTAAAATGCAAAAAACATCCTTATAATATAACACTTAAAAAGCACAACGACATTATGTGCAAAAAAATTAAAAATTAAATCGAAGATACTCGCAATAACCAATATGCTGATTTATTTGCTAGAGCTGAGGGAAATGTGCGAGAAGAATGGAGAGTTATTGATAACATTTTGGGAAAAGTTAAAAATCGTGTTGAAGTTCAAAACATTGAAATTGATGAAATTATAGAATCTGACACAGGTAGGATTTAAAATAAATTCAACGAGTATTTCACTGAAATATCAGAAAAGTTGAAGCCGATATTTGAACCATGTAGAAACTGTAATTGCTCCATTGGTCCAGATATTCTTATCGAAAATATACAACTAAACAGCTTTGTTTTTAATTCAATAACATCGGGACAAGTATACAAAGTTATTATGTCGCTTAAAAATAAAAATTCTTGCACTAGTGATCGTATATCAAGTGTACTACTAAAAAATATTGCATTGAACTACTACCGTAGTGTTGAAATGGGTTGTTTTCCTGATCATCTGAAATGTGCTGAAGTTATTCCTCTCTTTAAAAAAGAAAACAAAAAACTGCTTTCAAATTATAGACCAATATCTCTTCTTTCCACGTTATCTAAGATTTTCGAAAAGTTAATAAAAGTTTGCATTGTTTCATTTTTAGATAAATTTAATTTCTTTTGCAACAAATCAGTTTGGGTTCAGAGCGGGTATGTCAACAGAGGATGCAATTTTGAGAGTGTGTAGTCAACGTTATGGTAGTTTAAATGGCAATAAATCAACCATAGGTTTGTTTGTTGACATGACGAAAGCATTTGATATGGTAAACCCCGACCTTTTACTTGACAAACTTTATAATGCTGGTTTTCGAGGTAATTTTGAAGTGAAACTTCCTTACGCGCATAAGGGTAAATTTATTACGGATGAAACGGAAGTAGTGACACGGAAATGTGCAACGTTTTTGTCAAAGAATAGGTAGAGAGCGGTTGAGACCGATTGAGAGAGTGTGAGAACGGGCGAACGTAGCATGAACCACATAGCCATGGAGCGAGAGTAGGGAGCAAGCGAGTGAGTAAACGCAGATCCGTTTTATTTATTTACATTGTCATTAGTTTGCATACGGTGTGTAGAGTGATATGACTTAAATTTATAAATAAATAAAAATGAAGTTTCACTTCTGACATGTGCACTTTGTAGGCACGCACTTTTTTTCAAATGGTTAAAATCGTAATCAAGCAATAGGACACAAACTGTAAACATAAATGGATATTTAAGTGAACCAAGGGTGTTAAGAAATGGTTTTTTTTACTTTTAAATGATTTTTATTTTACTTTTACTTATATCTACTTAAATGCTAGACAAAAATCTTAAAACTAGCTAAAACTATCAACTTATTTAACTTACTGGCCCTATGCGGGCCCTCTAAATTAATCTTTAACTTAAATTTAATTGCCTTTCGGCCTAAAAATAACTTAAATTTATCTTATCAATGAAGGGTTTTATTTTTCACCCAGAAAAATTTAACTGCGTATCTGAGCTTTTTTTGCTTAACCTATCTTAGACTAATTAAAACTAACTTAAATAAACTAAAAATAAACTTAAAATTACTTAAAATAAACCTAAAATACTTAAATCTAGAACAGCCACAGCAAGCTTTTTTTTTTTTTTTTTTTTTTTTTTTTTTTGGTGCCGCCGCAACTGCCCTACCTAACTTAAAGATACTAAAGATATATGTAAGTCGACCATAGGCGATATTTCGTCTATGTCGACTGAAAATGGTCGGGTTTTAGCTAAGCCACCAGAATTGGTGGACCTGATCTAGGGCTTCCTTCCGATCCCGGTCGGGCACGGCCCTACTGAAACGGAGGCGCTCTGCTTCGCTCCCAGCGACTATGTCTCGGTCGTAGAGGAGCCGCCTATCAACTGTTCTGCGGCCGACGTGGTAGATCAACGGAATCGCCGATCTATCCTGAATCAGCCCTCGACTATCAAGGTATAGGAAAGCCTCGGGCGGGATAAAACCACTCGAACGTGTGCTTTCAAAATATTCATCTTGGGGGTAGTAAGCCCCGAAGATTTGTCCATTAGTTGAGGTCATCGCCCTTGCAATGTGTCCGCGAATGAGCTTAATTAAAAAGTTATCTATCCTGTTTGTATTGGCCCCGTTGTATAGGACCTCGTTGGAATAATAATGTTTGTACTCCGACTCTGGTGTTCTATAAAGGCCGAGACAAGTGCGAAGGCACTGTCTCTCGAACACCCGAATCTTTTCCATTAGAGATGGTGCAACGTTGAACCACACAGGGCATCCATAGGCAATCATCGGCCTAATGAGGGCCATGTAGTAAATCACTTTCACTCTGCTCTCAAGGCGGCTGCTATAAAACAACCGTCTTGTCAGAGCAAAAGCTCCCCTAGCCCTGGCTAGAGCAGCCTCTACATGTCGGTTGAAATATAGAAACTGATCCAGCCAGATGCCAAGGTACTTTACTACACTTTTACTCGCCAGTGGATGTCCATGTGGCCCAGCGATCACTAGCTTGCGCCAGTTCTTTCTCGTATCCCTAGAAGCCCTAGACACAGGGGTTCTAAACAAAATAGTTTCACATTTTTGGAAGTTAATTTTCAGCTTCCAATCATTACAATATTGCTGAATTTTATCGAAATCACGTTGCAAGAGAATTCTGATAACCTCAACTTTTGGACCTGTTCTGTACGCAATTAAATCATCGGCATACGCAATTGCATGAGGTAGACTCCCAATGAGATCGCTGGTGTAAATACTAAAGAGAATCGGCGAGTTCACCGCTCCCTGTTGCAGACCGTTTTTAATAACAAAAGTTGTGGTAGATGTTACATTGCCACTCTTGACAACAAACTTTCTACCATTAAGCATGTCGTAAAGCATATATAGCAGTGGTTTACTTATGCCCCATCTGGTTAGCTTCAGATAAAGACCCTCTAACCATACGGTGTCGAAAGCCTTCTCCAGATCAACTAGACAGGCACCCGTGCATTGATTCTTAGCATTGTTCCATTGGACAGCAGATACTAACTTTGACGCGGCATGAATTGTGTCATGTCCCGCCTTAAAGCCGAACTGGGTGTCTGGAATTATATTTTTGTCCTCGGACCACTTGGACAGAGCTCTATTGATAACTTTTTCGAATACTTTGCTGATACTCGGAAGAAGACTTATCGACCGGAGATTTGCCGGATTGGAATTGTCCTTTCCCTTTTTCGGGAGAGGATGTACAACAGCTGTCTTCCAGCTCACTGGATAATATGCATTATTCAGCGCGTTGTTGAACAGTGTTGTGTATATGTCTATTGCTTCCTCAGGGAGATGTCGTAGTACAACATATACCATCGACTCCTGCTGACTTCTTTTTCTTTAATGATGCGAAGGTCATTTGTAGTTCGACCCTCGAGATGAGCAGGGAACTTGGCCCATTTAGCTCGGCGATAGTGGCGTTTGCCAGATTGTCTTCATTGAACCCGGTAAAACCAAAATTCTCAGATCGCCATTGCGTGATGCTATTTCGAAGGTAAAAGTGATTCCGCAGAGCTCTGTTCTCCAGGTCGTGGTTCGGGCAAATGGAATCATTCACCTTATACACTTGCTGAAAAGCAGAACCAACTGTCTCAACCTTCTCCAATGGATCTTCGACCACAAAGAAATCGTCATCCAAGACGGCGTCCCCCAGATCTATTCCTGCGGTCAGGAGTATGTTTTCATTGTCTGTCGTTCTCGGAAGCTTAAGACACGGAAGATCGTTTTGATTGTTTTTTCTGAAGATTTTATTAATCTCGGGAAACATACTCGGGTCGCTAGAGTTAACGGCTCGAATTCTGTTATCCCAGTACAAGTTAATAGACAATCTGTAATTTTGCTTTATGAGCGAGTTGACGTTTTTGATTGACGAGTTTTAATCTTGTCAGAAGGCCACTTTTTTGTCTGTGTAGTGCGTCTATTGTCGCGTTCTTGTAAGTTTCAGTTGCGTTATGTTCTTTGTATCGTGGGATTGTTATGTCCATCGTTTGCTTTATGACACCATCCATCTGAAGCAGGTATCCATCGATCTCTACGTTCGATAGATTCCTGTCCTTTGGAGGCACAATGTCGTTAGAGAGGAGTTCTCTTGTCAAGGTGTTGGAGAAACGTGGCCAGCTTGCCTTACTAAAATTGTAAGAGCGCGCAGGCACAAATTCATCCAACACCACAAGTTCATTTGGTAGCTGTATGACGGCGGAAAGTCCGCAGTGGTCACTGTCGTATTCTACCGTCTGTAAACAGTTTCTTGTCTGTTGGAGCACAGAGTCAGTTACTGTCAGTCTTGAGTCTAACAGTAGTAGATCTAGAAAAGCACCGCTCCTTGGGAACGATGGTCTATCTGTAGCAAGAAGGTCGATTTTATACTCAATATGGTGTCGACCCATCCAATGAAAAAGATGGTATCCCCTTGGATTTTGGATTTGATTTCCCCAATCTTCATGTTTGGCGTTGAAATCTCCAGCGATAATAAAGTAATTTTCATCCGAGTGCAGGCTAAGACACTCGAAAAGTTTTTCGAGCTCTGCAATAAAGTTTGCAGGTTGAGGTGCTTCTGGTGCGTACACTGCTATCACATACATTCGCTTCCCATGTTGGAGAGGAATGCATATGATGCAAGCTTCTAGCAACTCGAATCTTCGCACTTCACTATTATATATGACCTTATGATCAATACCTTTTCGTAAAAAGATAGCGACCCCGCCCCCACGAGTGGAGTTGGGCCGGTCCCTTCTTAAGATATTGTAATTATTATGAGTCAGTTTGTGTTTCTGGTTTAGCTTGGTTTCGCTAGCCAAAAAGACATCTGGACTGTGATCATGCAACAATTGAAACAAATTTGCTCTACGTTCGGTCCTGATTAGTGAATTTACATTCACAGCCAGGATTTTAAAGGGGTTCTCATACAGCGCGCCCATTATGGTTTAAATTGCCCTAAGCTGGGAAGGTAAGCGTAGACACGGTCTAATCTTTCCTCCTGCTTTCCGAGCTGTTGTTGTAGGCTGGTTAACTGGGCCTGCATGGCCAGCAACACAGTCATTATATCGGCCTGTCCCGCAGGTGCAGGGGGCCTGTTTGGCAGCCTTTGGTTGTGGCTGTACCGTTGTTGTTGCCCTCCCTGCCGCCATTTGGGCGTAAGAGATTTGGGGCACAACGGCTATCGGTGCAGGAGCAAAAATAGGTCGCCTCTCCACCACCTTCGGAGCTTTTGTTTGCTTTATCTGCTGAAACTTAGGACAGCCCCGATAACTAGCAGGGTGCCCCTCGCCTCCGCAAAGCACACATTTAAGTAGAGTCTTATCTTCGACCCTTTCCTGTCCGAGTTTACACTCACCTAAATTGTGGTTCTCACTGCATTTCACGCAGCGAGACTGCATACCGCAGTTCGCCGCGGCATGCCCGAACCTTTGGCAGCGCATGCATTGAAGCATGTCGCCGCGTCTCTTTAATTTGTCCCAGGTTACAACCTAACTAGCTACGTTGGTAATTTTCCGTAGACTATCCAGTTTGCTTTTGGGCGACAGCTGAACCAGGAAGAACGGTAATTTCCGTTGCTCCCGTTTGGCTCTGACAGTCGTGAAAGGCTTGACCCCCACGAACTCGAGATCGTTCGTCGCTACCCGACGGAGTTCGTTTAAAAGCGCCACCGTATCAGTGGAGCTGTCAAGGCCCTTTAAGAGGACCGTTTGTATTTTTTCCTCTTTCGGCGTGAAACTGTAATGTTCAGTTGCCCGTTTTTTTTTAAATCTCTTTAACCTGCTTGTGCTGATCCACTGAGAAGCAGTGGATAGCATGTCTATCATTACTTAGCCGTTTAATTAAAAAGTTATCGCCTATGGCGTCCCTACATATATCAATAATATCTTTAATATTCATTTTATAAGCGTTTATGGGCGGCACCTTACCTTTTTTTTGTGTTGGCTGCGATGGCTGTTGCTGCTGCATCTGCTGTTGTGTCTGAGGCTGTTGACTCTGCTGCTGTTGTCTCAGCTGCTGTTGTCTCTGCTGCTGTTGGTTTTGCTGCTGCTGTTCGTTCCGCTGCTGCTGTTGCGCGTTCTTTGATGTCGATGGTTGATCCATCTTTTTTTGATGTGGCTGTTCTTTTTGGTGTTGTTGTTGTTGCTGTATAGCAGGCTGTTGTTTTTGTTGCTGCTGTGGCTGTTGTTTCTGCAGCTGTGGTTGCTGCTGTTGTTGTTGTAGTTGCTGCTTTTGCTCAGCCGTCTGGAGGGCCTTTAGTTTGGCCGCCTCCTTTTGTTCTTTGGCGAGCCTTTCCGCCCTCCTTCTGTTTTCCTGCTTCGTTCTGACCGCCAGTATCTTGCGCTCGAACTCAGTAATTTTTTCTTCCTCATCGTCGGATTCCGATGAGGAAGGCCTTTTTTCATCATTATTGTTGTCTTCGGCAACTTGCGTGTCGTCTGGGGTACTTGTATAGTGCCCCTCCCCTTCGTCGGACACATACGACACTGATATGTCCGACGCTAGTCCAGCATTTTCCAGCTGCTGAGGTATTTTAGAGGCTGCGGTCGTTTTGGCTGGTCGCGCCTCTTCCTTATCTCCAACTGACTGTGCCAGATTCGCCCTTGTTGGCCTTTTTGTTATCGGGTTCGGCTGAACCTTCTGCCTTCTTCTTCTCTTGACTGACGTCATTGGGACATCAGCCGATTTTTCTGGCTCATCATCCGATGGCGCCATAATCTTATCTACGGGTAATTTGCCGCCTTCTAGGCTGTTTCTGTTTTCCAACACTTTTTCCCAAAAAGTGTTGGTGAAGTCCCCCAGGCTGGATTCGAACCTGGGTTCTTCTTCGCCGCGTCCGGCCACTCTACCACTTGAGCTAATCGCTTATATGGTAAACGCTTGTATTTTTGCCTATATAACTTTGGACTTGCTTGTCCAAAGTTCGAGGACAGCTTTTAAAAAAGCTTTTTTTTTTTTTATTTTTTATTTTAATGCAAATGATTGCCAAACTAATGTTGGCTTTACAAAAAGTAAAAAAACAAATTTAATTATTTGCCTTTTGGCAAATAAACTAACAATTTATTTTAAATACTGTATTTAATCAATTAAACACTTGAAAATATCACTTTTCCACTGTGAAAGTCGTCAACAAAGCCTTCACTCTTCCACAGTTGCTGATCGACTGACTCTTAGAAATGGTGTTCCTCAGGGTTTTGTACTTGGCCCGTTGTTTTTTCTTGTCTACATAAACTCTATTTTCAAACTTAAGCTAAATGTTACTCAACAGCATTTGCAGATGATATAGTTTTAACGTATGAATTAGGGACCGTATTTGAATTTATCGCCAAGATTGAGGAAGATCTTGAAACCTTAAGGATGTGGTTCACCATGCATTGGTTAATTATCAGTGAAAAAACTAAATTAATGTGTTTCAAGATATTTGCCAACAACCTACATGATTATAACCTATGGTTTCACACCCACGATTGTAAACAGTTTCCCTTACCTATTCATAAGTGTGGTAGAAGTTATTTTTCTTCGGACCTACAATGTTCTGAAAATTGTGTCAAAATTGCCACATTTTAAGTATTTAGGTGTCTTCATTGATTTTAATTTGAAGTGGAAATATCATATTCAAAGGATTAAATCTTTTATGTTGTTGATCACAAGAAAACTGTACCTCATTAAGCCTTTTTGTTCGCAAAACGTTTTAGCTACTATTTACAATGGCCTTGCACATTCAAAGCTGCAATACGGTATAACAAGCTGGGGGGTAGTTCGTATGCTAATTCTTTTGGACCCTTATTGGTAGCTCAAAAGCATTTAATACGAATAATTCGCAATAAACATCGGTATTCTGAAACTTTCCCCTTATTTAGAAGATTGCGAATTTTACCAATGAGACATTTGTATGTATTTAAAGTATTAAGAGAGTTTTTCAAACAAAGCGGAAACATCCCGAATAGAAACTCTCAATTGTATAACCTGCGTTTAAATAATATGAACCTTGTCAACGTACCATTTGCACTTAGAACACATTTTTCTCATTTTTTATACGCATACAGCTCTAAATTACCCTTAATAGTAAGGCAAACAGTTTCTTAGTCAATTTTCATAAAAAAATGTAAAAGACTGGTTAATCACCATTAGCTATGATAGATTTTGTCTCTATTTTATTAACATAAAATGTATAGAAACAAAAATGTATTTATCTATAAATTGTTAAGTCTTATGCTCTTATTTTTTAATTTACTTTTAATAATAACATGTCTTGCTGATCTGTTTTATTTAAAATAATATTGAATTTACACAGGTTGTCACCCCACAACATATATCAATAAAATGTAAAAATATTGATGTGTCATTCACCACTTACTTCTAAATTAAAAGAATGAACACTATTATTCTCCTTCTTTTTAAAAAATTGTTAAATAGCTATATTTAACAATTTAAAAAAAAATTGTTAAATAGCTTATATGTAGTTACCCGTGGCTTAGTGGTTAGTATGTCGGACTGCTAAGTGAATAAGCCTGGGTTTTAAATCCAGCTCATAGCCACCTTTTTTCTGGGGTACTGCCTCTTGCGAGGAACTGACAAAAACCTCCAAGAGAAAAATTTGTCTCGGAAAAGTGCCGTTCGGACTCGGCGGTAAATTGTAGGTCCCTTCCATTCTTGCAGATTAACAACACACACACAGGAATGGTTGAGAGTATAAGTCACTAGGCTTTGGCTCCTTAAGGAGCTGTCGCGCCAATAAATTTATAAATGGCTTATATAACTTGAAATGAATAAAAAATAAATATCTATATCTACATATATCTATCATCTATCTTTTTCATTCGAAAAAGAAAAGCAATTCGCTCTCAATCAATGGCGTAGAAACCAATTGGAAGCAAAGCGCAAAATACTTTGGTGTTCACCTGGACAGCAAATTAACGTTTGGAATTCACGTACAAGAAACCATAAAAAAAATAAATAGAACAATTAAAATATTATATCCTTTTATAAACCGAAAATAATTTTTCAAGCAATCATGTTTTACGGGTCTCCTGCATGGGGAAATCGTGCGATAAGTCATATTCCAAAATTACAAATATCTCAAAATAAATTTTTAAAAATTATGTTAAGCCTTCCTTGGTGCTTTTCAACAAACGAATTGCAGGCATTAGTTAATGTTGAACACGTTTCGAATAGAATTTTAAAATTTAAAGAAAATATATAATGCTTCTTGCATTTCATCTGACAATGTTTTAATTTCAAATTTAGCTTATTAAATAAATATATTATTAAAACAGATTATTGTTTACTTGTATCAATAATTGTATTTTTTTTTGTGTTTGCTAATTTAAATTGTTTATTTATTTGTTAATTCTTGTATTTATCTAATTATCTATTTATTTATTTATTTATTCATATATGTATTTATTTATTTATCTTCTTATTTACTTATTTATATATTTATTTATCTGTTCATTATTCCGATTATGTATAATATTTATTTATTAATTAATTTTTGTTATTTAATAACTTAAGTGTATATTTTTTATTTTTTTAATATAACTTATTTATATTACCTATACTTGTTTATATCACCCAAATTAATTTTGTGAAAACTTACTGTGATAATTCATTGTTGGTTTTCTTTCACAAACCACCCCTTCTCTCTTGCTCAACTATTCTTCTTTATGTATTTATTATAACATAATTTTTTTTTGTGTTTAATGAAATGAAAAAAAAATGTATAATTGTCCTTCAAGTCGAAAATGTCCATATCTTTAAAAAACAAATGTCTATTTGGTCGAAGGGCTTTATCTTTATGCCAGTTGTTCAAATTTTTCCATACCAAAATGAAAATTAAACTGAAAAAAGTCCTTTATATCTTTCTATTAGCAAATTATAATATAATAAACAGTAAGCAGCAAGTAGAAAGATAATACACTAAAAAACTGCAAAAGCTAACAATCCTATATATTTATGTGTAAATCCCTTTTGACGCATGTTCGTTCGAGCTTCAAACCACAACGGTTCTAAAGAAGTTGCACGTCAAAAAGCATTAAAATTAAATCTTTGTCAAAAAGACGCCTGTACTTAACACACGGGAGCAAGTCGTGCCTTTTATTTTTATAAAAATTCTTCGAGCCGTTTTCGAGAAAAATAAACTTTTACATAATGGTTGTATGACAGGTACCGTTAATTTTTGAGCTAAAAAAAATGAAGAAAATTCCTCTGTAGAATGTCAAAATAACCTTAAGTTCAAAATTTGAAGACGATTGGCCCAACAACCGTTAAGCTTGCAGTCCAAAATACATCCGTACAGACAGACAGACAGAATTTTGCTAGTAACTCAAAAATGCTTCTTTTAGTTTTAAGTGAGAAAATAGTCACCTAATTCTCGATCTACTGCGCCGACAAAAAAAAATCTTTCCTATCTTTCTAATTCTTCTAACTAGTGTCGTGCAACGTCATGTTGCATTCTAAAAGGCAATGTGCCTTACAGACACTTAGTTAAAAATATTATTATTATTATTATTATTGTTATCATCGTAATGTCATGTTTGATTGTTATTTACATTTTTATTTTAGATTGTGGATTTAAACTGTTTATGAATGACAAAAACTCGGGTTTAGTTTAGCAACAGCATAATAAAAACTCATCAAACATCTGTGCCAATATCTTTAAAACACATATATCAAAACAGAATAACTTTACTATGTTTTTATATAGGTATATAAGATATTTAATTATAATTTTTGTTTGGTTTTTTTGAATTTCTTTAAAAAATATTAAGAGAATTGAATTTTCTTTTAAAGATAATAAATATAATAACGAAATAAATAAACATTTTCCTAGTCTTTAAAAATAAATAAAAAGAAAGCAATTTCGATTAAAACGATGACTAACGCGACCCTTTTATGAAGACATGTCTCAATAATTATGTGCCCCCTATAGAAAAAAATCAATATCGAAAAGTAAATCCCACAAATCAAATTGCAATTTAGATTTTTTTTTTCCTAATAACATTCATAGTAACACTTTTTTTTTACTCTCATTCACACATAAACCCACCTGCGACTGCATTCGATTTTCATTCGAGTGCAAATCCTTTTGTATTGGCATTGTCACCGCATGTAATTGATGCTGTTGCAGTGGCAGGTGATGCTGTTGAAACTTCTGCATCTGTAACTGCTGCTGCTGCTGCGGTGGATATCTCTGACAATTTGCACAATAAAATCGCAATCCAAATACTATAAAGAATAGCATTAGGCCGCAGAAAACTTTCGCTTTTGCACCCATTTTTGTTATTTATTATTTTATTTCTTTTTTATTGATGTATCTTTGTTTAGTAATAATTGAATAAAAAACTTAATTTTTTTGTTGTATCTTTCACTTTTCACTGTGATTGCATTTTGTGATGCATCTGTTATAATTTTAAATAAATAATTAATGAGCTTCAGCGCGTAAGTAATTTTCACAAAAATAAAAGTAAAAACAATCTGAACCGAAGTTCGCATGTGATTTATCGATATCACGGATGAGCGATATTAATAAGCATAATTGCTTCAACAATCAAAATAATAGTTTAACACCGAAGTTTATGTTCCGGTTGCACTTGGTTGCACCGCAGAATAGCGTGTGAGATGATTTAATTTTCACTTTTTATAGACAACTTTGTTTTATTTTTTTAATTTTTTTTTATAATTATTTTCACATTTTCATTTAATAATAAAAATTAATTTTAATTAAAAAAAATATCAATTCAGTTTTTTATCTGTTATTTATGTAGGTCATTATGCAAAATTGGATGTAAAAGCCTCAACCTCCGACCGATACCGCAGAAGGGAAACTTTCGCAATCGCATCTGATTTCTCGTTAATCTCCAGGGTTTCTTTTCATTTTTTCACCTCAAGAGGATAAATCGACAAATATCCATAAAAAATCGCATCCATCTGTAAACAGAGCACACTCATGAATATTATACTTTCGGCTATCCACTTTTCAGGTACAAAAAAAGTATCAAACGGGTGCGATATCTATGGTTCATTCATCTAAATGCTCCGCTCGTAGAGTAAACCATATTTGGCGGGAAAAGGTAGCCTTGCTCAACAAACTATAGATAAACTAGAGACACAGACAATACAAAAAAAAACACATGATTTAGAGTCTGGATATACCGAACAAAACTTCTCCAGATATTGGACCGAATCGTTTGAATTCTGCGATGTTTCTGATTCAACTGAATTTGAAATCTCGAATCTTGGACATAGATGGTGCACTCTGTTTGGATGGCTGGTTTAGTAAGTTGGTTGGGGTTTCTTTCTCCTACCAATGCGAGTGGCTTTTCATTCATAAAGTTAGCAAGGTTGTTGTGTTGCAGATGGATATGGAGAATGGTGAGGATGATTTTCTGGTGGGGAATTAGGATAAAGCTCTGAAAATGTTGCTAGCGAGTGATTGGTATAATTTGAATATAAGGAAAATATTGTCGCCGGTCAACATTAGATACAAAATAGAAAAGCTTGATGATATGAAAATGTTGCAGGATAGTAGGTTATTAAATAAATAATTTCATACTTTTTCTGTAACCAAATTATAGTTTGTAATACCAATCAACTTTGTTCAATGAGCCTGTTCCAAACTAGACAGCTTTTTGGTGTTCAATGAGAATTTTTCTAATCTTTTTTGTGTTCAATGAGGCTGTCTGGAACAGTTTGGAACACTTTAGAACAGCATTTTCTACACCTCCTTTTGAGGAAGAGCAGATCAGTGAAAACTGTCAATGTCAGCTAATTAATTTTGTTACGTTTTTCTTGAAAGAAATGTAATTTTGATTTGTGAGGAAAATTTCATTTATTTTTACTTGCGATTATAGGTACTATAAGGCAAGTTTAGGATTCGTGAATATAACAAAAATTGAGATAATAATCAAACATGACATTACGATCATAGAGAAGTCTAAAAAGTTTGTGGCAAAAAATGTCTGTCTGTCAGTATGTATAACGAGCTGCAGCCTAAACGGCTTAAGCGATTATCTTCAAATTTGGTGCGTGTGTTTCTTTTGGCATTCCCCAGAGTGGAAATTGAAATTTTATTTGTAAGCCTAAAAATAACGGTACCTGCTATATGACCGATTAGGAAAAGCTAATTTATCTCGAAAACAGCTCCAACGGTTTTGACGAAAATTTTTAAGAATTTGTTTGTTGCTATTGGATATCATTTGATTAGAACCAAATTTACGGGAAAAGTCTATTAACGGTACATTTATATAAAGTTTTTTTTTTATTTTTGGCTTTCTCGGTACCGGCTCTTTGCATTTCTATCAAATTTTATATTTGAGAAGATCTAAGTAGCAAAATTAATTCTGCATATCAATTTTTTGAATACATTTTTTTTATAATTAAAATATTTTTTTAATTTTTTTTTTGAAAAATCAATATTTTTAAAATTAATAAAAAAAAAATATTTTAAATCTTATAATCACATATATAATCATAAATTCTAAAAAAATTGCAAAATTTCAAAAAAAAAATTCAAAAAACAAAATAAAAAACAGGATTTTATCAAAACCGGTCCTTCAATTTTCGAAATACATTTTTCATAAATTCTTTGTTATTTAAGACGTGTAATGGCGTACTTCATTTTTACTTCAAAACCAATGTTAATCGACACCTCCTATCTTCCTAATGCCCGCGCAGTGTGTAACATTAAAAGGGAAACAAGTAGTCCCTTGTGCGCTCGTTAATTATAAAAAAAAAAAAAAAACCGTTAAGTATTGTCGTGTTTAAAACTTTTTTATAAGTTTAAGACATTCTTAATAGACATTGCCGCTGAATGAAGTACTAAAAAGGTATTTTCTTTAATAATAAGAAGTGTAATTATTGCACCTCCAGGAGTGAAATGAGTGGAAGGTTCTTGATTCGCCCCGACTCTCTTCCCTTTAATTGCTAATCGAGGAGAACTGCAATACCGCATAATAACACGGTAATACATATGTATGTCTTGCTACATTAGGTCGAACCTCGAACGGTCTCGTTCTCTGAAGTCGGCGTAGAAGATTTATCAAAGGCCCGCTGTATGCTTCTATTCCAATGGCCTTGTTAATGTATTTTAAGCTTGATGGTAATTTTTTCAATTTCTTCGTTGACAGGTCTCTTAGATCGCTGTTTCGTATGTAAATACTATTGACCACCAACAATTGCTCTGAGTCGGAGGGCTTTTTTTAAATGATTGCAATGCTTGTATATGGCTTGGTTAGGCACAATCTGTTATATTCCGTAAATCCACAAAGGTTTAGCACTTGCTTGTAGATAAGCAGTTTGTTATAAGTACTTAGATTGGAGTATTGTTGATTTGGACTTCTTTAGAACAATGCGCCATATCTTCGTCAAGTTTGTTATTTTATGTTATTTCTGTAGCTCTTCGGCTGCTCTTTCAATTGAGCTGGATGATGCAAGTATAGCCGTATCATCAGCAAATGTGGCTATTATGACGTCTACTTCTTGAGACTCCAGAATATAATATATTTGTTTCGGAAAAACCTGTCTTAATTTAAATCTTAGGCCGTCGTGCCAGACCTTATCGAAAGCTTGGGAAACATCAAGAAACGCGCTGGAGGATATCTTTCTCCCCTCTAGGGATTTTTCAACTGTTGAGTGGTTATTTCTAAAACCGAATTGGTGTTCGGTTACATTAAAAGGGAAACAAATAGTCCCTTGTGCGCGCGTTAATTATAAAAAAAAATTATCTCGTCCTGTATATCGTTCAGCATCGTTAACCATACTTAAGTGATTGAGGTACAACTGCTGTGTAGAGCCTTCTTGAAAGCTTAAAGGATTTATATGTACATTCATAAGTTTATTTTTAATATTTAATTAATATTTATTGAAAAACATTTTACTTACATATAGATTGCACTTTTTTTGGTATGTAAGGTACATATTTTAATTTCTCAAAATGTTGACCTATTGCTAAAAGCACTTTCCTATAATTGGCTTCAATCATTGATTAAACATCGTTTTCTGATTTTAAACAAAACTAAAAACAAAACCCAAACAGTTACACCAAAACCTGCCAATAACCATTTAAATGCTCCGTTTTTGTGATGTTAAAGTTCAACATCAGTTTCTCCTGTACAATTAAATTGTTAAATTTGGACGATGAAAATGAACTCTGACAGGTGACCTACTGAACCTTGCTACCCTAGAGATTGACAATGATGTTTTACAGTGTTTGCAAGTTTCCATTCCGTCCCTTTTCGTCTTTTTGAGTTTGATTGAAAGAAAACAAGATGCATACACAATGTAATACACTTTTAAAAAGGGAATACGTCTGGTGGTAGAAGGCTCCAACTAAGTTAAACACTAAAAGAAAGAGGTGGCATGCTGCATGCATGGCTCTGAGTAGCGTAGGTTTTGGCAAAACGAACATTTAATATATAAAGAATAGTCAAGCTTAATAATAAATTTCTAGGCAAGGACACGATTGAAACGTTGCGCGCGTTTCTTATTTTAAGGTTGACCTCAGCCGACTCGTCGTTTGGTGGCCAAATACGTGATTACCGGTCTGGCGGTAATCAATCAGACCAACTTACATTCGTACGTCAAGGGAATACAAGACCCGCCGTGAGAACATAGTTGTGGTCCGCGTGAAAGTGTACTGTACAGTAAAGGCCGAGAGAGGTAGTCGATTTCTCGCCGTGCATAAGAACTCTACCTTTCGCAGATTTAAATTTGGCTAATTTTGCGTTGGGATATTTTTTTTATCAAAGGACTGCAAAGACAAAAGTTGTAGAGAATCTAATATCTTTCAAAAATATATATGTATGCATAAATATTAATTTATCTTCAACAGGTCAAAAGATAAAGCGAATTGAAATGTCAAAACTTAGAGATAAAATACCAGAACTTATTTTTCGCAATATAGATCAATAGCGTTAAACATACAATTCGGAGCTAATTCGGACAAAAGAATGAATAATTTCCAAGGTTTTCGCTCGCCTTCGGCGGAAATGTGCTTCAGGGGGGAATGTACCCACAAAAGATCTATGTTTGTGGTTTTTCAATTTCAATTTATTTTATCAATTTATTTTTTTATTTAACAACCAGTGTACAAATAAGACTTAGTCTTTTATAGTACTTTATAAAAAAGGAATAAATAAGATAATGCATTTTTCTTTTTAAGAATATTTTGTAAATATTTATATATATATTTATTTTTAATATTTTACCTTTCTACATTTTTTTTCTACATAATTATTGAATTATTATATTTATTTAATTTAATTAACCTGTTTAAAATGAACTTAATGTAACTTAAAACTATTTCAATTAAAACTTAATTCTAGCAAAAGTGAGAAGTGATTGCATTCCTAAAGTTTGTGATTTCAAGTATTCATTTTAATGTAAGTGGAAGAGAGTTCCATAATTTGGTTGCATAAACAATGAAGAGCCGTGAAGAATTCAAGTAGTTGAACGCTGGTACTATTAGGTTGTTAGTTCTAACAGATTGCGCGAATTGTAATTTTTCATAAATGTATATAAGTGTTCTATTTTGTAAAATTGTATGCAAAAATTACAGCGGATTACAGATTTCCATGAGATCCTCATTAATTCTAAAAATCAGATCTTCTTGTAGTCCAAACGGTCTGGATAAGTAAACCTGTACGACATCTGCATACAGATGAAGCTGTACATTTGAACAAACATTTGGAAGGTCATTTATAAATATGCAGAATAGTAAAGGTCCTAAAATAGATCCTTGTGGAACGCCCATATGTAAGTATAGAGTATCAGATTCAACTTGGCCAAACTTTACTTTTTGGCAGCGATTATATAGATAACTTGCTATAAGACGCACAGCTCTATCATGAAAACCAAAATAGTACTTAAGTTTCTTGCAGAGAATATTGTGGTTCTTCTTCTTCTTCTTCTTAGGTGGCGCTACAGTCCGGGTGGACCTGGGCCTCAACCAACAAGCTTCTCCAGCCAGCTCGGTCCCTAGCTAGCTGTCTCCAGTTTCGCACGTGGAGTCGGTTGAGGTCCTCTTCCACTTGTGTGAGCCACGTTGAATTTTTACTCTTTTGGCTAGATCTGTGTTGCTGTATCGATTTGAAGTTCTTGAGTTTTTTCCAAGATCTGCCGTAATGTGAATATTTAATCGATAGTGGACTTTCTTGGCCTAAAACCGCACTGATATGAACCTATCAGGTTGTTGGCGAATGGCTTTAGGCGTTCACACAATACAGCAGAAAAGAACTTGTAGGCGATGTTGAGGAGACTGATACCCCTATAGTTGGTGCAGCTCAGAGAGTCTCCTTTTTTAAGGATCGGGCAAATTATGCTGAGATTCCAATCATCGAGCATGCTTTCTTCTAACCATATCTTGCTTATGAGTTGGTGCATACTTATAGCCAAGTCATCGCCTGCAGCTTTGAAAAGCTGAAGTATTGGTTCTCAATACTTGATGCTGGCGGTAAAGGACTTCTTTGGAGGTTATTTGAAACTCGATCGGAAAAGGATCTGGAGATTTCTTGCGATTGCAGCCGTCCGACGTTAAACTTCCTCACAGTATTACCTCTTCTTGGCGTGGGTTGTGATATCCTAAGTCGTACCTTGCACCTTGGCTACAACGAGGTAGTGGTCCGAGTCAATGTTTGCCCCTCGGAAAGTTCGGACATCCATCATACTGGAGTAGTGCCTTGCATCAATCGCAATGTGGTCAATTTGGTTGACAGAGGATTGATCAGGGGATCTCCATGTCCCTTTCTGAATGTTGAGGTGTGGGAACTTGGTACTTGCTATTACAATATCTCGCCCCGCAGCAAAGTCAATTAGCCTGTATTCGTTATCAGAGGTGGTGTCGTGCAAGCTGTGTTTTTCGATTGTTTCACCAAAAACATCTTCTCTCCCTAGCTTGGCGTTAAAGTCGCCTAGGACAATTTTAATGTCATAGCTAGGGCATTGCTCATATGTTTTGTCCAGGAGCTCAAAAAACATTTCCTTTGTGTCATCATCTTTTTCCTCTGTGGGGGCATGCGCGCATATGAGGCTAATATTGGCAAATTTAGCCTTGATGCGGATTGTCATGAGGCGCTCGTTCACACATTTGTAACTCAAAACCTCTTGCCGGAGCCTGCCCCCAATGACGAATCCACACCCAAATAAGCGCTGTTTTTGTTGTGTATAGCAGTTGCCATAGTAGATATCGCAGTTTTTCATCTTTTTTTGCCCGGCCCGTCCCATCGCATTTCTTGGATGGCGGTTATGTCTACCTTACAGCAGTCAAGGGCCTCCGCTAGTTGTTCGGCTGCATGTGGTCTGTTAAGGGACCTAACATTCCACGTACATATCCGAAATTCGTTGTCCTTATTTCGTTTGCAGGGTTAGTCATCAGTGAATCCGTCCATATCCGAGGCTTGTTGATGCTTCGCAACTAGTTGTTTTTGGTGTGGCCGGGAAGTTACCCCGACGGCACAGCCCCCAACCTGGAGGACCAGGTCCTTATTGTGACTCCAAGGACGAAGAGCCGGATAAACCGCTCCTTATAGGCCTGAGCTCCGAAAACGTCGTAGTAGCCCATATAAGGTGTTCAATAAGTAGTTCAACCTGACTGGAACTGTGGACGCCACCGTTGATTTCATCTAGAGAATTCTTCCGCTGCCCCCAGGATGCAAGGAGTAGTGCCTTAGTGCCCCCTCTCTCGTTTGTGGTTAACTCTGTTAAAAGCCTTCGTGAAATCCAGCAGACAGAACTTTAATTAACGCAGCTGTGGTTTGCACGAAACCCAGAGAAATAGTGATAGTAATTTAAATCGACCAAAATAATTTGTAATTTGTGAGGCCAAAACTTTCTCGAAGACTTTTCACAGGCAAGGAGAATGCTTATGGGACGAAAATCTGAGCTCGTATGTTCTAAACTAATCAAAAAAAACTAATAAAAAAAATTGTCGGAATACAATTTGTTGTTTTTGCTTTTTTTCTGTCAAAGCGACCAAAAGTTCAACCAGTTTCTACTTCAGCTTTGAGTTTGAGTCACGTTATCGTATCTTGTACACGAACCAAACATAACGTCAAAGCTAAAGCGACATTTTGATAAGATGTTTTGATTTCCTATGGTTGAACTTGTAAACGTCAAGCGAAACCGAAGCTAAAGCGTGATTGTGTTTTAGCCATAAGGTTGTTTCGACATTCTACATAGGACTTTTTTCAATTTTTTTTAGTTCAAATATTAACGGTACCTTCCATATAACCAGTAAAAGCTTATTATTTTTTGGAAACGGTTCCAAGAATTTGTATGAAAAAAAATGTGTGTACTATTATAACTGTGGATCATATCTTGGTAAAAAATAAACTGCACGACTGGATCGCACACGTACTTGCTTATATGTGCGGTCACATCGCCGAATAAAATTTAAAAAATAAGTAACATTAACGTAGAACAATAACACTATCTGAACTTAAAAAAGAGCCAAAACCACAACACTTAACAGTTTTTTCAGTAAAAATGGAGTAGGCCATCACACGTCTTGTATAATAACGAATTTGTCAAAAAAGTATTTCGAAAATTGTAGGACAGATTTTGATAAAATCCTGTTTTTATTTTTCTATTTTTTTGTTGTTTTTTTTTTAATTATTTTTTGAAATGTTGGTATGCAGTTTTTTAGAGGTTATTAATATACATGTGATTATAAAATTTAAATTATTTTTTTTTAATAGTTTAATATTGATTTTTCAAAAAAAAATTATCAGATATTAATTTTAATTAGAAAAAAAATCAAAATTTTCATATCCAGAATTAATTTGGCTACCTAGATCTTCTCAAATATAAAATTTGACAGAAATCCAAATAGCCGTTAGCGAGAAAGCCAAAAATTAAAAAAAACGTTATATGAAAGGTACCGTTAATAGACTTTTCCCGTAAATTTGATTCTGATCAATTGATAGCCCAGTCCAACAAAATAATTCTCACAAATGTTCATCAAAATCTATGGAGCCGTTTTCGAGAAAAATAAGATTTTCCTAAACGGTCATATGGCAAGTATGGTTATTTTTAGGCCTTTTTAGGCTTCTCTTGATTGTTATCTCAATGTTTTTAATATTCACAAATCCTAAACTTACCTTATGATGGTAGATAAAAACGATACCTCCCATTAGGACCGGGTTTTTTCTTCGATTTTCTCGAGAACTGGTTATTCGATTACAATCAAAATTGATTTTTAAGAAGATGTAGGAAGGCAAAGTAATTTCACATTAAAATATTTTCGAAAACTTTTTTTTAATTTTTTTTTTAAATTCAATATAATTTTTTTTTTATTGTAGGTTATTTTTGTGCATAACTGGCTGAACACAATGGTGAAGCTGAAGCTGAAGTATGAATTGCTGTCAAAGTTAAATATACTCCAACTCTATAAGGTGAACACAATGAGAAGCTGAAGCTGAAGTTTGAAATTTAGCTGAAGCGCAAGCTCACTCAACTTCAACTTGCGCTTTACGCTTGAGCTTCACCTTGGACATTTCACAGGAACAAAATAAGCTAGTTCAAAGTTTCTGTACTATCCGAGATCTCTTTTTTCTCAGATCCATTGAATATGCCTAAGAAAACTCTTTGATCACTCCCAAATCTCAAGAAACTTGAACTAGCTTAACCAAACATAGACATATTTTATGGAATTTAACCAACCCCAACTATAAAAATATTGAAAAGAAGGCGCAAGTGTATAGTAATATTTCGATAGCATTTAAGATATATTGTTTTATATTCTTGGCAGCAAAATTGACATTCCGTACTTCATCATTGTGTTCGAGTCAGCTAAACTCAAAAAAATCGAAAAAAAAACATTAATTTAGACGTAATAACATACTCAAAATACTTAATAGCTTCTTTCACTTCATTAATGTCAAAAGAAAATCTGACAGCTATCCTTCAACTCTGACCTATCTGAATTCCAGTTCAGATAATCCACAAGTTATTGCTAATTTATTTGCTGAATTCTTTGGTCAATCGTTTTCTAATAATACCTCCCAACCTGATTTTGAATACTTTTCTTATTTGAAAAACTGCGCCCAAACTTCATTATCTTCCATTGTTATCCCATTCGAAATTGTGGTAGAAAAAGTTAATATATGATTACTCAGGTCCTGATGGAGTATCAGCTATAATACTTGAAAAATGCTTCGATCACCTTGCCAGACCTTTGTCAGTTCTTTTTGAACGTTCAATCTCACAAGGTGTTTTTCCTTCTTTCTGGAAAAACTCATTCATCATCCGTATCCATAAAAAAGGCCCAAAACAAGACATCTCTAACTACCGCCCTATTTCTAAGCTCTCCTGTATCCCTAAGCTTTTCGAGAGTATCGTTTATGACACGATGATTTTCCATTATCTCCCCAAACCAACATGGTTTCCTTAAAGGTAAATCAACAACAACCAATTTAGCCAAATTCGTCTCTGGAACCCTATGCACTCTTGAAGATGCGAAGTTGATGTAATTGCTACTGATCTCAGTAAAGCCTTTGACAAAATCTCCCATTCTTTGATCCTTTTCAAACTTAAAGCCCTGGGCTTTCAACCAACAATTATTGCATGGTTTGAATCTTATTTGAAAGATCGATTTTATAAGGTTGTATTTAGATCCTCTGAGTCTGACCACGTTCATGCAACGTCTGGTGTCCCTCAGGGTAGTCATCTCGGCCCTCTGATTTTTTATTTAACTATCAACGATGTCGATTGTATCATTAAGGACTCTTTGATATCCATTTATGCTGACGACAAAAAAATTTATCTGCGGATATCCTCCTCTGAGGACTCTAAACTCCTTCAAGATGATATAAACAGATTTTCCACCTGGTGCCTTAAAAATTTCCTTGAACTAAATATCAGTAAGTGTCAATCTATAGCATACTCTCGTAAACGTACCTTACTCCCCTCCAGAAAGTATCTTATTAACAACAAACAGATAACCACGGTTCACTCATTACGCGATCTTGGAGTTATCTGCGATAAAGAACTAAACTTTCGATACCTCTATCAAGAGAGCTAACTCTGCTCTCGGATTCGTTAAACGCTGGTCCAAGGAATTCTCTGATCCTTATGTCACAAAATCCCTGTTTATAACCTTCGCCAGGTCCCTCATTGAATATGCTAGTCAAGTCTGGTCCCCTCATTTCCTCTCGCACTCCCATCGTAACGAAGCTGACTAACGTAGATTCCTTCGTTTCGACCTTCGCACACTTCCTTGGAATGATCGACATAATATCCCACCCTATGAAGACCGTCTTCAATTGATTGATTTACAAACTCTCGAACAGAGACGTCAAGTAGCTGATATTGTCTTAATCCATCAGCTCTTGAACGGAAATATAGACTGTCCTTTCTTTCTCCAAAAAATTTGTCTCCAAACTAACAACAATAACCTTCGATCGATTCCACTCTTTATAATAAACTTCCATCGTACTTACTATAGTGCCAACGAACCTATGTCCCGCATGATTCGCTCAGTAAATAGCTTGCGAAGCTCTTTCGACTTTCATTTAACAAAAGAAAGCCTAAAAACCTTACTAAATAGACCCACAAATCTACCATAGTCCTTCCTCTTCAATACCTGTCTTAGAGACATAAGTAAATAGTTTTAAGTTAGTTTAAGTATTTAAGTTAGTTTTTAAGTGTTTGCTTGTATTAAGCTAATAAAGTTAAAAAAGTTTTCTTAGTGAAGGGAGGGGTTCCACCCCCTCTCTCTGCTGGTGTTTGTTGCTAAATAAAAAAGCAGCAAGATCTTCTTTCCAATTTATAAGCACGTAGGCAGTTTCACAACAGTGTTGGCTTCTAAATCCGAATTGATTTTTAATAATTGTCTTAATATTCTTAAAATTGTGTTATTAACGATTTGTTCAATTATTTTTTCGAAAATTGGTAACGCGTTTGCTGGTCGGTAGTCTTCACATTGCCGGGATTTTTGTAAGGTTCTCGACATACTTTTTTGATCTGATTGCAAAAGAACTATTTTATTTAAACTAGCTTACCCACCCGGTGTTGCTCGGGTATACAATACATTTTCGGAAAAAACGACCCCCGGCGTGGCGCCACCTAGTAATCAAAACGTTTTGGAGTAAAGGACACAAAAACCTTTTATTGAATATAATTCAACAAAAAATCCACAAAAAAACAGCAACAAACAATTAGCAATAGTTGTTGTTATTGCAATATATATTTATCAAAATAGCCTTAGTTACTTCTTTCACAATTAGCTATCTGCTTCTAAAACGACCCCAGCGGCACCAACGGGTAATTCAAATAGTCTTACTTACTCCTTAAAATATCGTGTCAGAAAATACATTTTTTTTCACTCAAGCCTTCACACGCCTATATCTCTTTATTTAGAGGTATTAGGTAAGTGGTTCTTGCACTGTCCAATAGGTAATAACTCCAAATCGCTCGTGCAGAATTTTCAATGTTTCGTGAGGTGTGTGGTACGTAGCGCCGTTCCGTTGAAACTGCGCATGCCGTTGTTGTCCATATTTATCGAATTCAGACCAAAAAAAAGTTGGTATTAATCGACCTGTGCCTGCCAACGTCGGTCGCGACGTTCTCAAAGAAATATGGACCGATGACGCCACCAACAAAAAATCCACTTAATTCATTGAACGCTTTTGGCTGTGATGTGGATTGGTATATTTGGTATCGTCCTTAATTCTATATCTTTGTTTGTTGAAGTATCCAATTAGTCCCTAAATTTTTTATTATTATTTTATTATTATTTTTTATCGCTGAAGGTGATTTTCGATGAAAATTAGGATCAATTTCCAACTGTTTCAGTGAACACACTTAGTTGTCTATGGTCATTAACCTTCTGCTCCTGGATTAGTTTTTCAGATCAGATTCTTTTAAGTGACGCGAAATCTGCCTAGGATACTCCTACACATTCAACAGCGGTGATCCTTCTTTTTCATAACACTTGATCGTTTACTGAAGCAGTGGACTCAAATTTATGCACCAGTTTGCAAACCCGGTCTGTTGATGGGTGAAACCCCGAATAGAATACATATTTTGACAAAAACAATTTAATTTTTTTTTTTTTTTTTTTTATAATTAACGCGCGCACAAGGGACTATTTGTTTCCCTTTTAATGTAACACACTGCGCGGGCATTAGGAAGATAGGGAGGGGAGAGATAGGAGGTGTCGATTAACATTGGTTTTGAATGTTTGCAAATTGAAATGGCAAGGGAAAATCTCGCCGGGTAAACCATTCCAAAGTCGTGTTGTACGGCTAAAAAAAGAATCCCTATATTTCACGGTACGTCCGAAATTGGGCTCAAGGGTGAACTGATGGGCATTCCTAGCAAGACGAGTATTACGGGCGAAACTTTTAAGGGGAGGAATGCAGCTGGCTACCTCGAGTGAACATTTTTTATAAAAGAAACGATAAAATAAGGAAAGACATGAAACATTGCGTCGGTGTTCGAGAGGGGCAATTGTTTCAGCGGCAGTTCTATTTCCTATCAATCTTAACGCTTGATTTTGTATTCTATCAAGCAGGTGAATCGATGTTTGTGAAGCACCTGCCCATAGGTGGAAGTTATACTCGAGTTTAGGGCGTATAAACGCTTTATAAATTGTAGCCAGATCAGATGGGGAAAAATACTTCTTACACCGATACATAAAACCTAAGCACTTAGCAGCATTCTTAGCGATTTCAAATATATGGTCGTTCCAACGGAGGTCGTCGTTGACACACATACCGAGTACTGAGAGCTTTTCGGTTTCTTCGATGTAAGTGCCATTCATGGACAATGGCTTTGGGGGAATGTTTAGCTTTAACGACAGAAGACAGCATTGAGTTTTCGAAGCATTAAACTCCACACGATTCTTATTACCCCATTTGACAATGCTGTATAAATCGGAGTTTAATGAGCTTGACATACGGCACCGTTGCAATTGTACGTCCGAAGGCGAAGGACGTGAATTATCGAACGAATATGAAAAGCTGAGGGTAGAGTCGTCAGCAAAACAGTTAAGTGGATTAGAAGTAACAGACAGAAGATTATTTATAAAAATGAGGAAAAGAGTCGGAGATAGAACAGAGCCCTGGGGCACACCAGCATTTATTTTATGGGAATCAGACTTGAATCCGTCCAATACAACTTGTATTGAACGGTCCAGAAGATAGCTTCTAATCCAACGAACAAGAGTATTATCGATCCCAAAAGCACGCATTTTCGATAAGAGAGCTTCATGCCAAACTCTATCAAATGCCTTGGAGATATCAAGAGCAATAATCTTACTTTCACCAAAGCGATGTAAAGATTTGTTCCACTGTTCGGTGAGATATGCCATCAGATCACCAGTGGAACGGTTGCTGCGGAAGCCATACTGACGGTCATGGAGAAGCTTACGATCTTCGAGATATTCCTTAAGCTGACGGTTAATCAGTGTTTCCATGACCTTAGAAAGAAGGGATGTCAGTGCTATGGGTCGGTAGGAGGAGGGGGAGGATGGGTCACCTTTCTTAGGGACAGGCTGGACAAATGCTGTTTTCCATCTTCTAGGAAAGATTCCAGAAGAGTAGGAGCGATGGAAAAGCTTACGCAGTGGCTTTGCCAGTGTGGAAGAACACCTCTTCAGAAGAATCGGGGGTATACCATCCGGGCCAGCGGATTTGAGTATATCGAGATCTTTGAGAACTCTTGCTACTGTACGAGTGCGGAAAAAAATCTGTCCCATGGAAAAATTTACATTCTCAAGTACAGGAGGGGCAACGTTGCCCGTGTTGTTACGGTTTTTTTTATTGACTTGACAAAACACTGCCAATTTCACAAATTAATGTGTCAAATTTCAAAGTGAGTTACAACTTTTGAATTTTTTTCAACAAATCTCCAAACTTTATTTAAAAATCTAAAGTTTTTTTTATTTTCATAAGGCTTGCACAATAGTTTTTACTTTTGGGACTATAAGGCAAGTTTAGGATTCGTGAATATAAAAAAAATTAAGATAACAATGAAACATGACGTTAAGATCATAGAGAAGTCTAAAAAAGTGATCGAGAAAAAATGTCTGTCTGTCGGTCGGTTTGTCTGTCAGTATGTATAACGAGCTGCAGCCTAAGCGGCATAAGCGATTGTCTTCAAACTTAGTGTGTGTGATTATTTTGGCTTTGCCCAGAGGGGAAATTGAAATTGTATTTTTAGGCCTAAAAATAACCTGCCATATGACCGTTTAGGAAAACTTATTTTTCTCGAAAACGGTTCCAGCTATTTTGATGAAATTTTTTGAGATTTTTTTTGTTGGTATTTGCTATTATTTGAATAGAACCAAATTTACGGGAAAAGTATATTAACGGTACTTTTCATGTAACGGTTTTTTTAATTTTGGGTTTTCTCGGTAACGGCTCATAGGATTTCTGTCAAATTTTATATTTGAGAATATCTAAGTAGCTTAATTAATTCTGCATATCAAAATTTTTAATAACTTTTTTTTTCTAATTAAAATTTTTTTTTTTTGAAAAATGTCTACTTTTAAAACTAATCAAAACATATTATTTTAAATTTTATAATTACATGTATATTAATAAATTCTAAGAAACTGCATACATAAATTTCAAAAAAAAATCAAAAAACTGAAAGCTAAAAACAGGATTTTATCAAAACAATTTGCGAAATACTTTTTTCCTAAATTCTTTGTTATTTAAGAAGTGTGATGGCGTTCTTTACTAAAAACGGTTAAGTGTTTTTTGTAATTTTTATAACTTCAAACTTTGTTATTTTGAACGTAAATGTTACTTGTTTCTGTCAAAGGTCTTGCTTTATAATATAATTAGGCACATAAGAGCAAGTGCGTGCGACCCAGTCGTGCCCATTTTCTTAATGCAATTCCTGCAGAATGATCCATCGCGCATCGCTCCTACTAACCAAACTTTTGTAGACAGTTTTTTTATTGAACTTTTTCCATGCACAATAAATTCAAGCTCAAAAAGCAAATAAACATTTCTTGTCTTTTCCCAAACTTTTGTAACTTTATTTCTCACAACTTGAGTGTGTGCAATCAAGATAGCGTGAACTCCTGAAGATGTTAAGAAAGCCTATATATTTTGCCATCAGCTTGACCTCTTGTTTGTTGTTGTTTTTTTTTTTTTTTTGAGAGAACAGATTAAGTTAAAAAGAGTTTAAATTTGTTTAAATAAACTATTGAAAAATCTGCCAGGTTTTTTTTTCTCATTAATGCAATTCGTAACAGCCATTCTCAAATTAAATAAAGTTTTTCATGTTTAGTTGTCAAATAAATACAAAAACCTTCAGTGGTGTCAATATGTCATTTAAGTGTACGTATATGTACTTTTTTCACTCATGAATTTTTTCTATAAACGCAGTAAAATTCGGAATCGTTTTAATGATACTTCCAACGAAGTGTTTAATTCAAGGACTTTTTTTTGGTGTTTGAAGAGATTTTTTCGACTATAGCCTTGCCCAGGTAGACCATTGCAGAGAATCTGTTTTAAAGTCATAAATTCTTATTTTATTTTATTTTTTTGTTGATATCCTGCATACTACACATGAATGCACTGTTCAATTTCTGGAAAAGTGTTAAAACGATATATGCGCACCAAGCAGAGGAAAAATTTAGATGGTGGAAAACTTAAATAAAAAAAGCTGAGTTTTGTACGGAACTCTAAAAGTTCAACATATGGCAGAGCAACAAGATAAAATAAGCTGGATTTTTTTTTAACTGGGATGCACAGTGTATGGTTAAAGACTAAACCCAAATAGCACATAAGAGTAGAAAATCTATTGCATTGAAATTTATGCAAAAGCACGAACATGCATTTTTTGTACAGAAATGTACAAGACAAATTTATCTGGGTAGCGAATAAATTCAATATAAAATATAGTACAATAAATATCTTGTATTAGGTAAAATGACTTTTTTCAATTGAATCTATCTATGTTAATTAAGGAATTGAGTTGTTGATAATCGTGCAATACAGTTTAAGAATGGAATGCCGCGTTTTTACTTTCGATTGTAGGTACTATAGGGTGTTTTTTAAGAGGTATAAAACTTCAAAATGGAATAAAACAAAGACGATTGTTTTTAAATTGACATAAAATTTATTTTATTCAAAAATAATCTTCTGGCATTATAATTTAAATATGAGTTTTGGCATACGACATCCACGACTGGCTCGGAGGTAGTCTAATCTGAAGGTTCAATTTTCGATGATTTTTTTCCAAAATTTGTGGCTCCAAGTGGTCAATCGTTTCGGCCTTATCGGCGTAGACTAGGGACTTAACATATACCCACAGAAAATAGTCAAGCGGCGTTAAATCACACGAACTTGGGGGCCAATTCACGGGTCCGTAACGTAAAACTATGCAGTTACCAAACGTTTCCTTCAATAAATCAATTGTGGCACGAGCTATGTGACATTTTGCGCCGTCTTGTTGAAACCAGAGCTCCTGCACATCATGGTTGTTCAATTGATGAACGAAAAAGTCAGTAATCATGGCTCTATAGCAATCACCATTGACTGTAACGTTCTAGCCAGCATCGTTTTTAAATAAGTACGGACCAATTATTCCACCAACCCATAAAACACACCAAACAGTCAGTTTTTATGGATGTATCGGTGTCTCAACATACACTTAAGGATTATTATTACTCCTAAATACGGCAGTTTTGTTTTTTGAAGTATCCATTCAACCAAAAGCGAGCTTCATCGCTAAACAAAATTCGCTTATAAAAATTGGGATCAACGGCAATCTTGCCTTGGGCCTATTCACCAAATCTACGCCTTGCTGGGTGATCCTGTGGCTTCAATACTTGCACCAGTTGGATTTTGTAAGCACGCAAACAAGATCTTTCCGCAAAATCTTCCATAAAGTGGATGGACACATATCCAATTCCTGTGCACGATGGCGGATAGACTGATTCGGGTCTTCCTCTACGCTACGCTCTACAGCAGCAGTGACCTCATCTGTACGCACTGTATGACGTCTCTGTGGATGCGTATTATCATTTAGAATAAACGTGGTGCGAAAACGTTCCATAGTTAATCGAAATATTTGCTCTGATGGTCGATTATGTTGTTCGAAAAGAATTATGGTTTTCAAAATAATTTGCACAATTTAGAAGCGTAGTTCAGGCGTCAGTCTATACATGTTGAAATGTCAAATCAAAATAAAAATAAATCATTTAACAGCTAACAAAATGGCCCCCAATTAAAATGGTGTGACCAACTTAAAATTCTATACCTCTAAAAAAAACATCCCTTATAATGCAAGTTATGTATTCGTGCAGATTAAAAAATTAGGGATAACAATCAAACATGACATTACGATGATAGAGAAACATATTAAAGTTACTGGCAAAATTCTGTCTGTCTGTACGGATGTCTACTGAACTACAGGCTAAACGGTTAAACCGATCGTCTTCAAATTTAGAACTTTAGATTATTTTGACATTCTACATAGGATTTTTTTAGCTCAAATATCTCAAATATTAACGCTATCTGTCATTTAACTATAATGTAAAAGCTTATTTTTCTCGAAAACAGCTCCAAGATTTCTTATGAAAAAAAATCAGTGTGCTATTGTAAACGTTATATTTTGGTGAAAAAATATTACATATGCTAAGCAAAGAACTACAGCTTACGATTCTGTACGTTTATTTGTGAAACACGGATACACGGAGTCCGCGTTGTTATTATTCGCAACAAAAAATCTGTGTTCTTATTAAAACACGTATTTTTATTCGCTTACTTCACGGATATCCGGATAATTAATAAACGGATTCGTAATACACGGATTCTTAATACACGGATTCGTAATACTTTATTCATTTCGGTTCTATAAAGGCTGTTTCCTAATTCAATGGCAATAATTTGGCAAATGATTTATAGACATGTTTTAATTACATCTTTTTTTCTAAAGTAAAGGTTTATCTCCAATATTGACATAACTTACGTAGGATTTAAGAAAACTGATAGAAACATCTTTTAGGGCCTTGTTTTTCGAAAAAATGTAAGCCCTTATAACTGCACTTAAATAATTTTATATCTGGTTTGAGTCTTCGTATTTTAAATAGTTATAAAAGGTGATGTCTAAATTGAAGATAGACGCTTACTGTAGAATTTTTTTTTTAATATGTCCTTAAATCGTTTCCCAAATTATTGCCATCGAATTAGGAAACACCCTGTATAAGTATAAATAGCAAGTTTTACATTCGAATGGGATAACGGTGATCAAGATCATAGAGAAACTGGTTTTATGTGTTGTATAATATAATATATCTCTAGCTTAAATATTTGGTTTTATTTACTCAAATTTCATATCATAATGCCATTTTGCAATGAACTTAAATTTCTGTTTATCAAAGTGTACGGTGTTGTCTAAAAATAAAAATAACTAGGAATACGGATATTTTTAATACCCGGTTATCTGTGTTCCAAAAATATACGGATTCAAATCCGGATCGTTTAAGTGCACGTGGACCCGTGTTCTTAACAATCCGTGATAGGGAGCTCTGCTAAGAACGGTACCAAAGGACGTTTTTTTTTATTCGACTTTCTGAGAACTGGTCAACAGATTACAACCAAAATTGATATTCGGGTAAGTAGCCTTAGTAATTTCAATATAAAATATTTTCGTAAACTTTTTTTTTTTTGTATGTTTAATAATTTTATTGGTAATTATACACTTTCGCTATCACCTGGTTATTAGGCTGAAAAAAATTCAAAACTGAACCGGCGGATTATTGATAAAAAATGTTTTTTTATTATCCCCATTCAGATTTCAGATAGTTTTTTTTAGTTTTGGATGCCGAAAAAATCAATTTTTATGAACAATTCTTTATAACTTTTTTTTCCTTGCCCAATTGAAATTATGATTTGATCGTTTTTTTTATCGTAATATAAGCAAAAAAAGCAAACAATTTTGTCAGCTTAAAATAAAACCAGTCTAGTTACTAGCATCACAAGTAAGTATCAATGACATTTTTGTTTACATTTTACATTTTTTATATTTTTTATATTTTTTTGACGGTGGACTGTCAAAATGGACATTTAAAAAAAAGAATAAAATGAAAATCGGTCCAGTTTTTTTTTAAGCCAAACTGGTTTTTTGGCTGAACAAAATTCGCTTATAATTACCATTTAAAATTTTTTTTTAATCGATATTTTGAAAAGCCGTGAATAATTTTTTTTATTTTGTTTTTAAAACTTCGTAATTTTTGTGTTAAGGTTTGCATTCTTCAATTATTATTTTTTTAATTAAAAAAAAATTGTTAAATAAAAACCGTTTTATTTAAAAACCGTTCCTATGATTTTGAAAAAAAAATTACACTTTTTAATATTTTTTTATAGAAATAAAATGGCGTTTAAATTTTACCCCTGAAAACTCTTTTACGTACTTTTTTCTAACAATGAAGAGTCAAAAGAATCGAATAACAACTTTGAAGTTCTTCTAATATTTATCAAGTTTAGCAAGTCCGTGCGATCCAGTCGCAATTTTTTTTTATTGACACACTTAATTCAAAAGGCGGCCGTATATGAACACCTACATCATCGAGACATGCGTCCAACGCTTTTTTGTTCAATATTAATCTGTCTAAAAAACATTGATATTGACTTAAGGAAATTTGAAGAAATTTACAATATTTTTTTTTTTTTTTAACGGTCGAACGCATTTTTGGCCCATGTTAAGTTGGTTCGACAAGCAGACTCTTAATGTAGACGGTCTAAGATTTCATTTGATACCCCATTTGTTCATTAGCTCGATCCCAATGAGGTAGACCAGCACCAAAAACTCAACCGGAAGTGGCCATTATACCCCCAAAGGGACAAGAAAATGTCTGTCCAACCAGCGGTTTTGTACATTTTATGTAACTTGCCATTTATTTATGGCATTATCTATTATCTCGATGAGGTGCGTGTTTCTACGGCCGCTTCCCCTGCTAGAGTCTAATCTAAAGTCTAGACTACCTACATAGTTGTCAAATAATAATAAATCATGTGCTCTATATATTTACCTATATTGCTCACTTATTTAAAAAAAAATCTCATATTTTTTAATAAAAAATGATTTATATGAAATTGGTTAAACGGGATCTTAGGATGGCTAGAAATCACAAAAGAACTTTAAGTAAATCTCTCTGGTAAGATAAAGATCTACAGAATGCCATCAGGGCCCATTCAAATGGTATTACGATGAGGATTTTTTTGCGTCGGAACCCAAGAGTAGCCATTCATAAGGCCGAAATCTGAATTTCATTCCAGCATTCAACAAAGTTGAGGTTTCCAATTTTGTATCAACAGCTTGAAACCTTAGTGGAAAAACACAAGTTCAGCCAAACCAACATTTATATCGCGGACGAAACCGGAATCACTACGATTACCGATCCAGGGAAAATTTTAGCCCAAAAAGGTCAAAGAAGAATAAGTGCTGTAACGAGTGGTGAACGAGGAAAAAATGATGACACATGACGGTTATCATGTGTGCCTTGAGTGCATCAATGCCTATTTTTCCAAGAGCAGGTATGTCTCTTCTTTTGGAAAAAGGTGGTCTACCTGGTGATCTACACACCATTATTTAAAGTCAATTATCTGACCGCGTGTTTAAGCGTATACATGACCGTGATTTCCTATGGTCAATAACGGTGAACGGTTGGATTTTTTGTAAAGTTTTTTTATATATATATATATTTATATATAGAAAATTGTTCCTTCTGAGAAACTTAAATAATTGATTAAGTTACGCTTTGTGTTTTAAATAAAAAACTATTAAAAAACATTTTAAGTGAGTTTCCATATATTCCCTTAAGTGACCTCAATTCGACCGGCGCGGCGGTGCGAAATAAGGCCCCAAAAACAAAAATGAAATAAGGCCCCAAAAGTATACAACAACAACAACAAAATCTTTACTTTGGGGTGTAATTTCACTTTTTGGGGCCTAATTTAATTTCTAGAATTGGGGTTATATTTCATTATGAAAAAAGCCTCTAATATCAAAGAATGAAATAAGACCCCACAAAAATATTATGCCGAATACAAAAATTTGCAATAAAAGTTATTTACGCCAGTAAAAGCACAAACAACAAATTTAAAGATATGTCCCACTTTGATAAATGTTAGTATGAAGAAGGTATGGGGAGCATGCTGCCCCCTTGCAACCCCCCTGCTTGGGCTCACTATAGGATTTTAAGACGGTACAAGGTTGTGTATGTGCAACGTTTCTTTTTCATTTAAAGAACTTTTGCATAAACCCAATCTCGCACATACTCCGAATCCTATAGTATCCTAGATCCTTCTTAGATCGGTTATTTTTAACTGCTCTTCGTTACTTAACTTTATCAAACTAAATTGAAAAATGTTTTATATTAATTCAAAATTTAATAAAATTACCTATGAACAATAAAAAAAATATAATTTTTTAAAGAAACTGCTGGACCACACAAAACATAATCGACCTAATTTTATGAATGGCTTTTATCTTGAATCTTTTATGTTGGTATCTTTATTCTTTAGACATTAGTGGGTTGTGGTTTTGAATTTTGTGTTTATGACTTTTAGTAAATTAATCAGATAAACATTTATTCTTGCGAAAACTGGGGGTTCATAATATTCTTAATGGGATATCTTAAGCAGAAGAAGCAAAAGATAACGACTGCTTTTCAAGTTCTTGCTCTTACATATGTATGTACATTGTTCGATAATTTATTTTAGACAGATTAAAATAATAAATATATCAAAAAACATTACGAGTCGTAAAAAAACGTTGCGAGTTCTAATCCAAGCGGTTAGTTAAAATAAAGTAAGTCGTACGAATGGTAGATAAAAAAAATGTCGACTGGACAGATATAAGCTTCATCGACTGAAATTTGATCGACCACTAAAATAAATTGCACGACTGGATCGCACGTACTTGCTCTTATGTGCGGTCACAGCTTGAAATAAAATTTGAAAAATATTAAGGGAACTTCAAAGATTATATTGGATTTTTCTGACTTTTGATTGTTTGAAAAAAGTACGTAAAATAGTTTTCAGCGGAAAAATTTTAACGCCATTTTATTTCTTTAAAAAATGTGATTTTTTTTCAAAATCGTTAGAGCCGTTTTTAAATAAAACTTTCTTTTTAACAACTTTTTTTAAAAAATTAAAAAAAAATAATTCAAGAATACAAACAGATTAAAAATGTTGGGCTAAGAATCAAACATGGCATTACGATGTTAGAGAAACATATTTGAGTTACTGGCAAAATTCCGTCTGTCTGATTGTCTGTCTGTCTGTTCGTATGTATTTTGGACTACAGCCTAAACGGTTGGGCAAATCGTCTTCAAATTGAGAACTTAAGGTTATTTTGACATTATACAGATGACTTTTTTTAGTTTTTTTTTAGCTCTAATAATAACGGTACCTGTCATATAGCCGTTAAGAAAAACCTTTTTTTCTCGAAAAAGGCTCGAAGAATTTTATGAAAAAAATCAGTGTACTTATATATACATACTTATATACTTATGTAGTATATTATGATGGGCTAAAAACGGTACCTCCCATAGAACCGTGTTTTTATTCGACTTTCTCGAAAACTGGTCATCTGATTTTAATCAAAATTGATATTCAGGAAGATTTTGGTAGCTTAAGTAATTTTATTTTAAAATATTTTCGAAAACTTTTTTTTTGTATTTTTAATAATTTTCATGCGGCGCCGCATGCATCTTGAACACTTTGCCAGTGTCGGCCTTCTACGAGTCGATGTTTTCAAAATCGACTTTATAAGAGTCGACGACGTTTTGATCAGTCAGTATTTTTACCAATCGACTTTTCAAAAGTCGACATTATGACTGTCGATTTTTAAGGGACTAGGCAAGTTATGCATTCGTAAAAACAAAAAAAATCTAACAATCAAACATGACATTACGATCATAGAAAACCTTAAAGAAGTTAATTAAAAAATATGTCTGTCTGTATGTATAACGAGCTGCAGCCTAAACGGCTTAAGCGATTACCTTCAAATTTGGTATTTGTGATTCGTTTGGCATTAAAAAAAAACTAAAAATAAAAAAACAGGATTTTATATATATATATTTTATTTTATTTTCGAAATACATAACATTTCATAAATTCTTTGTTAATTAAGACGTGATAGCATACTTCATTTTTACTAAAAACCGTTTACTAATGTGGTTTTGATACTTTTTATAAGTTCAAACTGTGTCATTTTCTACGTAAATGTTACTTGTTTCTGTCAAAGATCTTGCTTTCCAATATAATTAGACACATAAGAACAAGTACGTGCGACCAAGTCGTGCCCATTTTTTTTTTAATATTCATATAGAAATGAAGAGCAATGAAAGTTGGTAAAGTTCCCCGAAAAATATAAATATTTTTAATAAAATAAAGACCAACTGCGTCACTGCGGTTTAGCAAATATCAGAACTTTTTTCGAACTATCTTTCAATCATGGACCTAATAGATATGGACTGCCAGGAGCCAACTTCACGTTGGTTTCTTATAGCACTTGAATCAAACTAATAGAGAAACAAAATTTAAAATGAAGAGGCGTACATTTGGTAGGAAGCAGAAGGGCAACTAACCTCTCTTAACCACATAAGTATGTATCAACAAAATATAAAATAATAAGTGATATCTAAGGTTTGCTTGTGCCAAATTGTTTATTACTATATTTAAAGTTAAAAAAAAAATTCATAGTGAACTTCAGCTACACCTTCTTGCTTCTATTCTAGAGGCGGTTATTGAAAATGAATTCTTTTGTAACTAAATATTTCACGCCTGGTTTTATTCAGCAGTTAGTGTCCAGCGACACATTTTTCTAAGATATTGTATGGAAATGACAACCAACCAGAAGTCCATACTTAATAGGTCCATTCTTCCAGTAATCCATTCACAAGCGTTGCCGTCTATACGCTTAAATAATAATTAACAGCAATTATACACAAAATTATATCAACTTTTATAAAAGTTAATCACAACTTAAATTAAGATACTAAAAATTATAGCCAATTGTGCATCTTATGATAAAATTGCCGACTGCATGATTGACTTAATTATCTGTAGTGGAAAATGTCGGAAAATTTTTCATGTACTATTCATTGACGCTCCATTTAACACCATTAAACTATTTAATAAAAATAAGTGGCGTTAAGTCGCACGAACTTAGAGGCCAATTCACGTGTCCGTAACGTGAAACTATGCGGTTACTAAACGCTTCAATAAATCATTTGTGGCACGAGCTCTGTGACATGTTGCGTTGTCTTTTTAAAACCAGAGTTCCTGCACATCGTGGTTGTTCCATTGATGAAAGAAAAAGTCAGTAATCATAGCTCTATGGCGGTCACTATTGACTGTAACGTTCTGGCCAGCATCGTTTTTAAAGAAGTACGGACCAATTATTCAACCAATCCATAAAGCACAGCAAACAGTCAGTCTCAACATACACTTGAGCTTGTTTATTGACGTATTCATTAAACCAAAAATGAGCTTCATCGCTAAACAAAATTCTCTTATGAACATTGGGATCAGCGGCAATCTTGTTTTGGGCCTATTTACCGAATCTACGCCTTACTGGGTGATCCAGTGCCTTCAATTCTTGCACGAGTTGGATTTTGTAAGCACGCAAACAAGATCTTTCCGCAAAATCTTCCATAAAGTGGATGGACACATATCCAATTCCTGTGCACGATGGCGGATATACTGATTCGGGTCTTCCTCTATGCTACGCTCTACAGCAGCAATGACTTCATCTGTACGCACTGTACGACCTCACTGTGCATGCGTATTATCATTTAGAGTAATCGTGGTGCGAAAACGATGTTGACCGTAAGATGGACGTAAGAACACAAATTTATACACAAATCGTCTGAACCATAAATCTGTGTACACACATTTATTTGTGTATGCCGATACACAAACAAAATTTGTGTTGTTATGTCAAAATACACAAATCGTCTGAACATTGAACCACAAATTTAAATGGCATACTACATAAATCGCATTTGTGTATGGATTTGTGTAGAATTTGTGTATGTATGCCATTCACAAATACATTTTTTTTTTGTTTTTTTTTTAAATCATCTGATTTAGGCTTTACACACACACACAATAAAGCAAAATAAACTAAAATAATCGCGAGATTGGAGCAATGGCTCGAAAATTTTAATCCCATAGTCCATGAAGCGTTGAGATTAAAATGTCTGGTCACACTGTTTTCTTTCATAATCTGCGCGCACTCAAGAGGTTGTTACTACCCTTATAATTTATTAACACAGTTTAGGAAGCGTTTAGGAAAATTGGATAGGAGATGGAAGGAGGTACCGACGCACATTGGTATTGAACGTTTGTAAATCGTAATGGAAGGAAAAAATCGAGCCGGGTAAAGCATTCCACATTCGTGTAGTGCGGCTAAAAAATGAGTCTCTATACTTAACAGTGCGCCCGAAATTAGGTTCAAGGGTAAATTTATGAGCATTCCTAGCGGTACGAGTATTACGGGGAAAACTTTTAAGGGGAGGAATGCAACTGGCTATGTCGCTGGAGCATTATTTATAAGAAGAAGCAATAGAATAAGGAGAGACAGGAAACATTTCAACGGTATTCTAGTGAATCACATGTTTCTGTTATATATGTTTTATTAATAGTTTCATGTAGATGTACATATGCGAAAGCTTGTTCTATCAAAGACAAAAAATCTTCATGTGATCAGTAAATATGAGAATGTCACTTGACTTTATGCATGATGTTACTTCATTTAGTAGAATAGTAAAGATCCAAGATAGCTTCCTTGAAGTACGAGTGAGACACTAAAGAATCTAAAAGAAAATTTCTAAATTGTGTCTGGTATAAACTATTCTCAAGGTATGAATTGATTCAAGTTTTAGAAACAGGAAGGAAAACCAAAGGCTTTTATCTAAAACAAGACTAATTCATTAAATAGTTGATGACATTGAACTTCATAATCTTTTTCTAATCCATTTCAACATTTTTAAAAGGATGGGTAAAGACTTTAAACAGTTGATCCCACGAATCCATGAGTCTTTTTTTTACTAAATATTGGGTTCAAAAACCTTACATTTGGCCAAAAAAAATATCATCACCTAAAAAAAAAAACTAAGTGAATAGTCATTTCTCTAGACCAACTATTCGTTGACGCGGGCAAACAACATTATCAAGCACAAATTGGAAAGTCGTTCAACATCGCACATTCAGATGTGAAAGTGCTGCAAATCTATCCTCCCATATAACCCCTCTATTCAACTCGGGCTTCAATAATGTCTCCTATACGCCATTTAAGCGGAGCAAGATGATGAAGATGGTCAAAATCTCTATTTCACGGATGCGGGCTGTATCACTTTAACATCAAACACAACAAATCTTCGTTCTCCTCTTCTTTTATGGAAATGCACATGTCTATTAAGTCGGATGGCACTGGAGTGAAAAACTCATTTACTTGCACTTGCCACAGATCAATTAGCAATATTGTTAGAGATTTTGAAAAAAAGACGAACGAGTATACCTACTTTTTTCAATATTCGTTTTCATTCCAACACGACCGTGGCGCAGCTAACACGCAAGCCAAAACATCAATTAGCTGCAAGATACACTCATCAAGCATCAGCAATTTCGACTTGCACTTGCAGACAGCATGAGCCTGTCTGTTTGGTTGAATAGTCTGTGGCAACTTTCCCTCGCACAGGCAACCCGCATTTAAGTGCTCAGGCTCACATTGCGTTTCATATGAGTTTTCTTTTGATGCATCATAGCAACTGGCTGGGATAGATTACCATTTCGAGAGTAACTGGTTGAAGTGGCCTTTCGATGCAAACTGATGCCTTATTTCGGTTTAATGTAAGCCAGATTATGGAGAGCTAGATGTATGGCGACAACATATTGTTAAAAGGTTTTCTGGAAACACAAAATTATGGTTATTATGATTTGAAGCAGATGTCAAAATGGAGAGGATAAGTTAGTGGCAAGGATAGATAGAGCAGAAAACCAATCACTAAAAAACATTGTACATATTTAACTAATTTGCCAAAAATAATGAATGATATACCCCATTGAAAACAAATATTAACATACGTCGGTGGTAAAACAGCTCAAAAGGTGTAATATATTGAAAAAGATATTGACAAAACCGTGTTTAAAATTGGCATTTCTAGGTCGCTTAGTTTTCGAGTTATGAGGAAAAACCAAATGTTGTGTTTTCCTCAAAATAATAGAGTTTTCCAATAGGGACTTCCCAACTTTGACAGTTGATAGCGGCCATCTGTCATAGCTAAATTAACAAATTGGCTTTCGATTTTGCTAAATCACCATGGACGGATAAAGCGTTCAACAACATGTGCAAATGATAAAATTGTTCTGTTCGAGCAACGTTCCGCGCGGTTCGACCATTGTACAGTCGCCAGAATGGTCCTACCGAGAGGAATATTCCCATTGTGGTGGATAAATTTGAGGCCGCTGGTTCAGTAAACAATCAACCAACGCAGTTCAGTTTGTCGACGAAACGCAAGATCTAGCGAAAACATCGCCGCTGTCCGTGAGAGTGTGCAGAAGAATCCGAGGCATGCCTATTATTTGATCAGAACCAAATTTACGGAAAAAGTCCATTAATGGTATCTTTCATACATAGACATAATGTTTTTTTTTTTTTGGCTTTATCAAACGGCTCTTATGATTTCTGCCAAATTTTATTTTCGAGAAGATAAAGGTAGCCGAATTAATTCTACATATCAACATTTTAAATAACTTTTTTTTCTAATTAAGATTAAATTTTGAAATTTTATTTTTGAAAAATCAATATTAAAAAAAAATATTTCAAATTTTATAATCACATGTATATTAATAAACTCTGAGTAACTATATACCAAATTTTAAAAAAAATTAAAAAAACTAAAAATAAAAAACAGGATTTTATCAAAATTCGTCTTACAATTCTCAAAATACTTTTTTTCAAAAATTCGTTATTATACAATACGTGTGATGGCGTACTCCATTTTTACTAAAAACAGTCAAGTGCTGTGGTTTTGACACTATTTTTAAGTTCAGGTAGTGTTATTATCTTTCTACGTTAATTTTAGTTATTTTTTAAATTTTATTCGACGATGTGACCGCACATGTGAGCAATTACGTGCGACCCAGTCGCGCAATTTTTTATATTTTTTTATTTTTAATTAGTTTTAAGAGGAAAATATAATAATTGAAATATATACACCGCTAATAAGGACATAAAATGATGTAGTTATTTTTATTCAGTATCTGAAGAATTTTCTGAGAGGATCGTTTTCAAAATGATTCAAACGTTTTTGGGGGAATTTCCTTAGGCTTGTAATTATCTGATCTGAGGATATGAAAAGTTTTTGATCGAGATATTTTACGAGAGTTTTTCTCTGTATTTTAAATTCCTTATTCCTCGCCTCTTGAGCCGCTTGATTATCCTATTGGCAATAAGGCATATTGAAAAATGGTAGAACTATGAATTAAAATGTTATGGATAGTTGGCGACATTGGGTACCAGACCAAGAATATTTTACAACAAATAATTCTGCGGTCTCCATGGCATATTCCTGAAACTTTCCTATATCAATATCGTAACAACTTTCGATTGTTTGTAGAATAATTGTTTAACTTTTGATTACGCTGATATCTAAGCGGTAATATTGGATGCAATTTCAGGATCGCTGCTCGCTCCCAAATCCAGGTTTTTGTTTATCAACGACCAAACCATTACCGTTCTGAATTATTTGTTTTAGATTTCTGCTTTCCGATCGGCAACGATTTTCTTTTCAGTACTCCCATTTCCACGAGCTTGCCACTTTATTAGAGGTAGTTTGTAGCTCAGGTGAAGTAAGCATTAAAAAAATCATATCCTTGCATGGAGTACCGTGAGCCCAAATTCCAAATAAATTACAATACAATACCGGTTGACGAAGGTCTCTCATTTTGCCAAAAAATCAAACGACTGCTCATCTTGAGCATTAGCATTGTTGAATTAGAATCCCTAGCGTTTGGATTGTACTTTTAATATTCAGTTTGTGACGAATCATCCAAAACCCATTCGCATATTAACAACAAATTATTGAAAACATCCGTTTTTTGGACTTCCAAAACTTCCTTTTGAACTCTACACAGCCGATTTACAGTACGATTAAGCAGAGCCTGCAATTTGACCTCTGCAACAGTTTCAGTAACCGTAATATCTTCTTTCGGGGGGTAACAATTAAAAATGACATAACGGTAAAAATTGTTCGTAAGAAATTGTTGTTACAAAATTTAAAACAATGTGGACAAATTGACATTGGGCATTATGACACTACTTACGTGACAAGAGCATCAATCTCAACTCAAGAAATGTCATATCGCCATTGTATATAGAATCTATAATACTATCAAGATGGGTATTTCACCTAGCGCCATCTAGTTTCGCTATCTCGCTTTTTCTCATTGTAGACTTTTAGTCGGGGAGATGAATTCAACACATATGCAACGTTAGAAATTGACAGAACGGGAAAGATGTATATAAAGTGTTAGCAGTTAGAGGGAAGCAAATTATAAAGTCTTTTTTGTGTTATTTCTTTGTTATTTTCTGATAATGAGAGAATGCAAGATAGAAATTTAGACAAGTATGTGAGGAGTTTTCATTTCTGTCTTGAAAATACACTGTTTTTGGGTACGTTTTTTATAGATACGGCAACAGGATGAAATTTACCTTTTTAACGATTTTTGTTGAAATTTGATATTTGGTTTAGTTTTTTGTGTACAATTTTGAATGGTTACCATGTTTGATTATTATATCAATTTTTTTAAGTCTGCAAAAAAATTAATTAGTTGAAGTACCAACCTAGTTACTTATTTTACAAATAAAACACATTGTTTGCAGATATTTGTACATATGTTAGAGTATCTTCACTTATCACGTCAAATATCTAGTACTAAATCTACTACTAACTACTTAATATAGTACTAAATCTACTACTAACTACTAAATAAAGTAATAAATATACTGCTAACTACTAAATCTAGTACCAAATCTTCTACATACTACTAAATATAGTACCAACACAACGATAGTACTAAATTCTAGTACTAAGTATTACAAATCTAGTACGAAATATACTATTGTACCGACAACATAGTACCAATCGGCACCAGTTTTATATTTAACTAGCGTTCGAAATATATATTAAAACTTTATACAGTCAAATCCGAATATGGCAACATTGGTAATGGATTTGGTATAAGAAATACAGAAAATACAAAAATAACAAAATTTCTTGAAAAATGCGAAATCCAAAAAATAATTGAAGACGCACATAATTGGTTTGTTTACGAAAAATCTAAGGGAAATCCATTAATTTTTGTTTCCCTTACTCTGCCATACCATATGGTCTAGTGTCACTTTTTGAACCTTTCAGTCGTACTTATTATTCATTATTCCTGCAAATGCTTGTAATCATTCTAACTCATACGTTTCTGAAAATATAAAATACAACCTACTCTTTCATCACTATATTTCTTTCTACTCTCCAAAACCCATACAAATGCATATCAAGAACTACTGCAGCGCTATTACGGCAGTATCTCGCTAAACTAGATGCTGCCTGATGGTAGTACTATAGTTTTTATATACAATGATACCGCCCAAAAAATCTCACATGACCCAAAATATCCTGGCATAATTCGTTCGAAGACCCAAAGGTATCCATTTTGGGTGTTACGAGCAAGAGCAATGCATTTTAAAATTCAAAATCTCTTAGGTTATGTCATACAGCCCAAATAAAATGTCATAATGCATAAGAATAAGTTATAGTTTTGGCCATGGACGTATTATATATGGACTTCTAGTTGCCTACTTCAAGTTGGTTCCATTTTAGTTTCAGTTATTTTGGGCGACACTAGCCCTACTGAGTACACTAGCGGGAAAAAAATTAAACCTCAATTTTAACATTTCATCCAGTAATCCCAGACTTTTAACAGTAGGTTTTCCCACGTTGGCATTTTAAAATTTCCTTTTTTCTCCCCGTGTTATTTAGAATATCCCACAATTAATTAATAAAAAATCCCTTTTTTCCTTCTAGTGCTTTTAGCTTGTCTTAGGCACAAACCAATAAAAAAAGGAAGTTGTCAAAGATCTACAAAAACAAGAGGAAAAGTACCAAAGATGTCGCACACTTCTGTGGATGGAATTCAAAAGTGTCGGTTATGTTTTACCGGTAAATGCGACTTTTTGAATTTTTAAAAACAGATGACATTAGACTAGCAGTCCATATATAATACGTACATGGTTTTGGCGTTGACATTTCTTGATTTGGGCCTATTCACTTATTTGAGAATAATATACATTTTCAAATATTGAGGCATTTTTTGGGCTTTCTGGCTTTCTGGTTTTTGGGTGCTAACACATTTTGTGATTTGGGCGTTATAACCTTGAGCGATAAGACCAAACTTGTTTTATCGTGTAGTCTTAGAAAAAGATAACTCTTCGGGAGACTATTTATGTCGCAAATCTTCAGTCTCCTGGCTTTACGTCCTTTCAGATTTCAGAAGCATTGTCAAGTCGAAACTTTTTCTTGGACGACCCATTTTCTTACCACTCCCAGAATATTTCTTGAAACTAATCCTGCCAAGTTTTATTATTTTTTTCATGTTTTTTTTTGAAAAAGAGAGGAGAGAGGGCTCTTCAAGCGGAATCTTGCAATTTTTTTTTATTTCCAATAAGAAACGTCCAATTTCAATTCATCTTTCCAATTCACGTTTCCCGTGAGAGGGCGTCTTCCAATTTTAAAGTTGACTTTTGAACATAGGACCTCCTTATAGATTCATATATTCAAAAAAGATACATAATGTAGTTTCGCAAAGAAAACATCACTTAAACCGATGAGGTGAGTTTTAAAAACGTCAACAACAATAGATAACAGAAAACAAGTTAAAGTTATAGGTTAGGTACAAACAAATAGTTTTCATAAAATTAAAATATGTATTTTAGTGAATATTGTGTAGTGATAGTGACAATTAGAACTATGTGATGTGCTTATTATCATTAATAAAACAAATAAGCAGTTTAATTTTGTAAAAAGGGCCCAATAACTCACTTCCTTCACTTCGAACAATTTGTGAGAATTTCGCAAAATACCACGATCGGAAGACGACGACGACGTGCCTGATGAGAATACTTGATACAAGATACAATTCTATATATATAGAAAGTGTATGGACATACATACATATATACAAAGACCTAGTATATGCTGCAATGCAATTTTTTTTTAAAGGAGGAACTTCTTGCATGCTGAAACAATCGGAATTAAAAAAATGGTTAACGGTTTAATTATATACGATAATAATTAATATTTTTATAACTTACCAACAATTCAGAGCGATGTCCGTACAGTTAGAACAAAGCTGTGTTATGTTATTTTTTTTAGTTCGTTTCGACTTTTTGTGACATTGTTTGAATCCATGATATCCGCATCCGCAACCAATAAAATGTTTTTACTATTCAGCACCAGATGGGTGGCATGTAAGATGAAGGGAAGTACCAATGCATTTCATTGGTGATTTCTTCGTTCAACCATTGTATATACACTGCCTAGAAAATGTATATACAATGATTCAACTTACAGTTTCCATATCATACCATAAAATGACGGTCTGTATTATAGGAAATAAGAGAAAATGTTGTGATTGGTGGGTAGTATTATTATATAAAGTCATAGACGTATTATTATAAATGGAGGACTTCTAGTTTTCTATCTCAAGCTGGTTTCATTTAAATCCATGTAATTTGTGGCGACACTAGCTTTCTTCATTGCAACTAGCGAAAGAAATTAAGCCTCAAAATTGATATTATTAGTACCAGTTATCCCAGACCCTACATGCGCCAGGTTAAATGGGGTAAATTGCACAAGGTGCATTTGTTTGGCTTGCTAAAAAGAAATTATAAAAATAAAAGTTTAATGGTATTTGTGTCAATCGAAGACAACGGTTATGTTTTCTTTTAATATATCAAACAATTTTGGTTCGCGACAATACAAACATAATACCTTGCTTTCGTTGTATTACTGCCGCGACAGCTCCTTAAGGAGCCAAGGCCTAGTGACTTAAACTCTCAACCATTGCTCTGTGTGTGTTGTTAATCTGCAAGAATGGAAGGGACCTACAATTTACCGCCGAGTCCGAACAGCTACATGAAATGCTTTTTTTACACCAATTTTACTCTTGGAGGTTTTGTCTGTTCCTCGCAAGAGGCAGTACCCAGGAAAAGAAGGTGGCTATGAGCGGGTTTCGAACCCAGGCTCATTCGCTTAGCAGTCCGACACACTAAGCACTAAGCCACGGGGCATTTTCGTTGTAATTAACATGATCAAAACAGCTGATTGATGATTATATTATGGAAACAGAGAGAAAATCCAAAGGTATCCTACTACTACTGGATAATTTTCTCTGTGAAAGAATATGTGATGAACACCTGACTGTGTTTCTCTTTTGCTTCGAATTTTAAAAGGTACCATTGCGTACGTTCACGAACATAACTCTTGGGTTGGCAGTATTTGCAAAATAAATTTTTTGAGCTCGTTTTGTTTACGCAATAAATTCGACATACATATATACGTATATGTACCTACCAATAACTCAACTAAACAACAATATTAAAACCGTCAAACAAGACAGTTTGAGTTGAAGTACCTACATAGTTACTTATTTTAGAAATAAAACACATTTCTTGCAGATGTTTTTACCTATTGTGATGTGGCAACAAGTTTAGATACATTTTGTAAATTAACGCCATCTGTTGGATTCATTGTGTACAACAACCAACATTTATTGTGTACAACAACCACCATTTATTGTGTACAACAACCATGCCCCTAGAAGTATGCTACATATTTGCAACATGTTTTAACTTAGTACTAAATCGAACTTGACGAAACAATTCGAGACTCGAATTAGTACCAAAAGCTTAGATTGTGCCAGAACCAGACAGAAGCTTCCAGAAGCTTTTAAAGTTGTATAAATACAAGAGTAGATTGCATTGACAGTTCAGTTTATTTTCGAAAGTGGAATTGTTAACAACTGGAAGTATTAGTAAAAAGTGATTGAATTGAGATTAAATAAAAAGTGTTGAATTATAAAAACGTATTTGAATTGTGAATAAGTGAAATAAGTTAAATTGGTGTTATTTAAACTGAAAGACGTTGTGTTTTATAAAATAAAGAGATTTGTTTTATTATTGTGGAATTTTGATTGAGTTTTATTTGTCGAACCCCAGGCCAAAATATCACATTGGTGTCAGAAATTGGGGATAAAACTCAGTAAAGTGCTAGAAAATTCCATAGTGACATTTTCTAAAACAGTTTCGGTGACTCATTTAATTGTGAAAGTGGAATTTTCCAGAAACTATTGAACTGATTGTGCTATAAAACTGTGAATAGCGAGTATTTTTGTTAAAAATAGTGTTGGAAAAAGAAGTTTCTAGAAGAGACATTAAAATAAAACTGACTGTGTTGCGAAAATAGTGTTTAAGTTACATAAAATGGGTCGCAAATTAGAACAATTGACAACAGCTGAGTTGAAAGAAGAATTAGGAAAACGAAATCTTCAGACTTCGGGGCTGAAAAAGGAACTATTGCTCCGACTTCAGAATGCTATCACTCAGGATGGTGGAGACCCCGATACCATGTTGTTCGATGTTGAAGAACAAGGGAGAGAATGCACAATAAGTACAGCCGATGAAATGCCTGCTTTCATGAAGTTGCTTCTGTCGAAATTCGAAGAACAAAAGAACGTTCTCGAAGAACAAAAGAACGTTCTCGAAGAACAAAAGAACGTTCTCGAAAGTAAATTCGACGAACAAAAGAATGAGCAGAAGAATTCTTTAGAAGTTCTTCAGAAGCAACTAAGCGAACAAAGGGATTCTCTCGAAAACAAGCTAGATGCACAGAATGCTCTCTTCGACAAAAGACTCCAAATAGTAGATCAGAAAATAGAAAACTTAGAAGAAAAGTTCGGAAGGCAAGTAGAAAGTGTAGAGCAACAGTACGAACATCTGGCTAAGGAATTTGATTCTCTGAAAAAGCAGAAGGTTCGGGAATATTCGAGCGACGGTCCACGAAGAAAGGAAATGCAGCCCCCTGTCTTCGATGGTCAAACATCATGGCCAATTTATAAGAGGCAGTTCGAAGCTGCCGCCTTGACGAACAACTGGGACAACGAAGACAAATCAATTGCTCTTACGCTTGCTCTCAGAGGAACAGCTGCCGAATTGCTGCAGACCATTCCTGAAGACAAACATCAGGATTATGATGCCATGGTCAAGGCAATCGAGATGAGGTTTGGCGACGACCACATGCAGCAAGTTTACCGAGTCCAGTTGCGTCGAAGGGTCCAGACAAGAGGTGAAACGCTACAACAATTGCAAGCTGACATCGAGCGCTTGGCCAATTTGTCTTATCCCAATACCAGCAGGGAAATCATAAACGAACTGGCAACCGATGCGTTCACTAATGCCATTGCAGATGGAAAACTACAAATGGCTGTGAGAATGGCAGGTAAGAAAACGCTCGCTGAGGCTTTAGCATTTGCCCTGACAATGGAAGCAGCAGACCAAGCTTCGCAAGGTAGCCATCGCGTCAGGGAAATGGCTACACTAGAGTGCTCATGTCAACGTGTCGACATTGAAAGACAAAACCTGAACACTGCTCGAGGTCAAATGAGATGCTGGAATTGCAACAAGCTAGGACACCTACAGCGACAATGCAGATCTCCACAGGTAAGCTGCCCACATAGCGAGAGAAAAAGGCCTACTGACAGGGATATCGCTTACCCTACCGGGCATGATTTGGGAATACATCAGTGTGGAAAGCGCGTAAGAACCAACTTTGCAGAGCAGAAGTCGGTTGATGAAATGAACGCCCCCAGGACCATTATCCAAGTTGCGCAAACGAAACGCTGCAACCAGAGTTTGACGGTGGAGACCGTCATCGCCAACAGAAAATGTGTGGCCACTATCGATACGGGTGCCACGGCCTCCATAATTAGAAGAGGCCTTGTCCAGACGTCCTGGCTACACAACACCAGCTGGAACAGTCTGAAGGCAGCTACGGGAGAAGTAGCAAAAGTATACGGAGAGGTACTTCTGAAGATAGAACTGGCAGGGCTGACCTTCGCACATGCATTCTTGGTAGCTGACATATGCGACGACTGCATACTAGGTGTGGATTTTATGAAGGCGCATGAAGTAGTCCTAGACTTTCGAATGCAGGTGTTAAGGTATTCAATCGTCGAGATTCCAATGGTGTACGGAAACGAGAATGCTGTAAATCTTCGGACGATCATAGGCAGTTATGAAATTCTCCGGCCATCTTCAGAAAAAGCGCATCCTAGGTGTTTGAACGGTAAGAAGGACGAAAGTATTTCTGTTCAGAGACTAAGGGCTGAACCTGTAAAGGGTTGGACCGCGGAAGAACTTCGTAATGCACAAAAGGAAGATCCTGACATCGAGCCGATTCTTGTATGGAAGGAATCTATGGATAAGCCGAATGCAAGAGACATCTCCGACAGAAGTCCTACTTTAAAGGCATACTGGGCGCAGTGGGACTCTCTCCATGTAGAAGATGGTGTTTTGTGGAGAAAATGGGAAATGCCGAATGGAAGATCCTTTAAGATGCAGCTTGTGGTGCCACGGTCGAAAGTGCAGGAGATTTTAAGGGAAATGCACGATGAAGAATCCGGCGGGCACTTAGGAATCAACAAGACACGGAAAAAGGTACGGGTACGTTTTTATTGGTTAACTGTAAGAAAAGATGTCGAGAGATGGTGTCGAAAGTGCACCACGTGCAAAGCTAGTAAAGGACCCAAAGTCAAGGCAAGCGCTAAGATGCACCAGAACAAAGTGAGCGCCCCGATTAAAAGGATCAACGACACACACGAAAGAACCCAAAGCAATATAAACATTGCGAGTGACCGCATGAAGACCAGATACGATGTGAGAGCAACAGCACCTGAATTCAATGAGGGAGATCTGGTATGGCTTTATAACCCACATCGCAGAAAGGGAAAATCGCCCAAGCTTCAGCAGGACTGGGAAGGTCCCTACCAAATAGTTACGCGCATTAATGACGTCGTTTTCCGAATCCAACGAGGACCAAGAGCAAAAATGAAAATTGTCCATGTGGATCGACTGCATCGTTACCACGGAAACAATGATGATGTGCTTGTTCGGGACGAACAAAACTAAGAGGGGGACAATGTGATGTGGCAACAAGTTTAGATACATTTTGTAAATTAACGCCATCTGTTGGATTCATTGTGTACAACAACCAACATTTATTGTGTACAACAACCACCATTTATTGTGTACAACAACCATGCCCCTAGAAGTATGCTACATATTTGCAACATGTTTTAACTTAGTACTAAATCGAACTTGACGAAACAATTCGAGACTCGAATTAGTACCAAAAGCTTAGATTGTGCCAGAACCAGACAGAAGCTTCCAGAAGCTTTTAAAGTTGTATAAATACAAGAGTAGATTGCATTGACAGTTCAGTTTATTTTCGAAAGTGGAATTGTTAACAACTGGAAGTATTAGTAAAAAGTGATTGAATTGAGATTAAATAAAAAGTGTTGAATTATAAAAACGTATTTGAATTGTGAATAAGTGAAATAAGTTAAATTGGTGTTATTTAAACTGAAAGACGTTGTGTTTTATAAAATAAAGAGATTTGTTTTATTATTGTGGAATTTTGATTGAGTTTTATTTGTCGAACCCCAGGCCAAAATATCACACTATGTTATTGCTTTTGAGTATCTTCAAAAATGGTTAGTATGTTTCGAGCCGTAAAATAGAAATTTAAAAAATATAAAATTGTTCTCGACGTTAAAAAAAAACACACGGAAACATAGACCGTACCTTTGTACTATGGTAAACAGTAAAATGCCATTTTGAATAAACATTAGCTTTTACTATTCTTGCCTTCAATAGAAATGTTAATAGGAACCTACCTACGTGTAAATACATACAAAAATCAATTCTTTGTTACGTTCGAAATTGAACAAATATACATTAAAACTTTAAAAAGTCAAATCCGAATATGGCAACATTGGTATGTGATTTCGGTACAGAAATACCAAAATTTCTTGAAAATGCAAAATCCACAAAATACTTGAAAACACACATTCTTGGTTTGTTTACGAAAAACCAAAAGGAAATCCACTAATTTTTGTTTTCCTTACTATACTTGATTTATCTCCGAAATGGTGAAACTTAGGAAAAAAAAGGCTGCGGATATAAAAAGTATAGAGAATTACAAGATCTCCATTTTTGCCTTAGCTGTTTTTATCATAAAACATTGTATATACATTTTCTATAGTACTCTCATGGTGGTCATTTTGCGTCTGGCCATCTTCTTGGTTGATTCGAAACTAACTCTAAATAGTGAAGACGAGAACCTGAACCGATATTTTACCACACTTTTGTTGTCTGTACTTATTCTATATTCACACCAATTGGCAATTTCAGCACGCCTCATTGCGACTTGATGCAGAACTAAAAAATTATGCTTCATGATAGTACTATAGGCAGTGTATATAAAGGGTCCGCCATCTAACGTTTTTTTCAACTAGTGCTTATTTCGTGAATGGTAACACTTAGCTCATGTCTGATTTGATAGATAATTAGTTTTATCCTTCCGCTGAACGAATATGGTTGTGTATACACTGCGAAATATTGCGACATTACTGCTTGCGATCGACTTAGAGAAGATGCCGATTTTGCCAAAAAAATCATCTTTTCAGATGAAGCTCATTTTTATCTTGGCGGGTATGTAAACAAGCAAAATTGTCGCATTTGGGGCACAGAAAACCCGCACGCATACATTGAAAAGCCGATACACTCAAAACGAGTCACTGTTTGGTGCGGATTTTGGTCCAGGGGCATAATTGGGCCATTTTTTCGAAAATGAGCAACGAGTGGCCGTTACAGTCAATGGCGATCGTTATCGGGCCATGTTGAACGAATTTTTGTTCACAAAAATTGAAGAGGAGGATATTGGAAACATTTGGTTTCAACAGGACGGCGCTACGTGTCACACAGCCGAAGCTACACTCGATATTGATGAAGCATTTTCAAAAAAAAAAGTTATTTGGCGGACCCGTTACAATGCTCTGATGCCAATTTTAATCGATAATACTTACATGTGAGCAATTGCTACTCAAAAAGAATGAAGGAATTTGCCAGACACCATTCTTTCAAACATACGCACCCTTATTTATCAAAATTCCCTAAACAGCTCTAATCGGCTGAAGTTATATAGTGCATAAAAACAATTCCCCGTATACAAGGTTTGTGTCTAATATACAGCCCGATTCTCCCAATTATCACTATTACCATTGTATATACACTGCCATTGTAGTTATATACATTCTCTATAGTACTCTCATGGTGTCATTTTTCGTCTGGCCATCTTGGTTGATTCGGAACTAACTCTGAATAGTGGAGACAAGAACCTTTACCGATATTTTACCAGTATTTAATACACTTTTGTTGTCTGTACTTATTCTATATTTACACCAATTGGCAATTTCAGCACGCCTCATTGCGACTTGATCCGGAACTAAAAAAATATGCTTTATGATATTTCTATATGCAGTGTACATGGACGTTTCATATACTTATGGACTGCTAGTATGTCAGCTTCATACTACAATTGTCAAAAAAATGTCGCTAAAATTGAGAATGCGATGCTAGCTCTCCTGAACCCACTTCAGGAGAAAAAATAACTACTTAAAATGTTGACAACTGTTTTTAAAAATTCAAAAAGTCGCATTTACTGGTAAAGCATAACTGACACTTTTGAATTCCATCCATAGAATTGTGCGACATCTTTGGTATTTTGCCTCTTTTTTTTGTATCGTGGACAACTTCTTTTTATTGGTTTGTCCCTAAGACAAGCTTAAAGCACTAGAAGGAAAAAAAGGATTTTTTATGAATTAATTGTGGGATATTCTAAATAACACGGGGAGAAAAAAGGAAATTTTAAAATGCCAATGATGAAATGTCAAAATTGAGGTTTAATTTTTTTTCCCGCTATTGTACTCAGGAGGGCTAGTTTCGCCCAAAATAACTGAGACTGGGTGCTGAAATCGCCAATTGGTTTGGATATAGAATAAAAAAACAACAAAAGTTTATTAAATGTCGGTAAATTTTCTTGTTTTCTTAATTAGTTTCGAACATTGTATATACACTGCCCATAGTACTATCATGAAGCATCATTTTTTAGTTCTGAATCAAGTCGCAATGAGGCGTGGTGAAATTGCCAATTGGTGTGAATATAGAATAAGTACAGACAACAAGTGTATTAAATACTGGTAAAATATCGGTAAATGTTCTCGTCTCCACTATTTAGAGTTAGTTCTGAATCAACCAGGAAGATGGCCAGACGGAAAATGACCACCATGAGAGTACTATAGAGAATGTATTTGTATATACAATGGTACTATCAAGATTTTCACCTAGCGTCATCTAGTTTCGCTATCTCGCTATTTCTCATTGTAGACTTTTATTCGGGAAGATGAAGTTACCTATGATTCTTATATATAATGAAATGGCATAGTCTGACGATTGATTTGACATCAATTTTTTTAATCAAGTCAATGAATAACAGAAATCTTAAAAGCATATGTAATTACCTTTCATTTAATACCAAATTCATCCTTTAACTCGATCAGTACAAAGGTCACAAAATATCAACCACTTTAATGACCCCTCCCTCCCTACACTCCCACCAGGATTTCAAGAGGAAGACCTGTTTTTTTTTGTTATACTAATTGAGACAGACTATTATGGCATAATTGTTCTTTAACCCCATGAGTACACAGTCACCCAAAAAACGTGCCCTATGTTGCCTTCCCACGCCAATCGCACCGGGATTAGGACTGGAAGACCTGGCGTTTTAGCACCTACTCCAACTCATCTCTTACTAGAAAACTGAAATGTTCTTTGATGAGTTAAGTGTTTTTGCAGCCGCAAAAAAAACAATACCATCCTTGTTTTACTTTCATAATTATAAGAGTAAATATGACAACTTATTTGATTTATAGCGGGTTTCATTCAAATTTCAAAGATTTGATCTGAAAATCGAGATTTGCTCTTTTCAATGAATCTTGTTTCATCATTTAATCCTAGTATTGGTCATTCACTGCTGAGCATACACAGTATTTTATATCACACACACAAAAATACCAGGCATGTACAGTTGACATATTCAAAATGCCATATTTGTATTTTCTCACTTCAAAAACACCTTTATTTGTTATTTTGTATATTTAATGGATATTTGTTAATTTGTTGGCTAAGCACGGGCTGGCACAAGTTCACAACAAATAACAAAATATTTTCCATTTGACGTTTGACCAAAAGACTATTTACATGTATGTGTGTATTCAGATCAAATCTGCCAACCCATCAGAGATCAAATCTTTCGTGTTGAGATTTGATCTAGATTTGCTCTTTTTCTTGCAATGAAACTCTCGAAATTGAAAAAGACCAAATCTTTTGACAGAAAGAGCAAATCTTTTCTTGGATGAAACTCGCTATTAGTCAACAACGGCCTTTGCTCTGATAAAGCATCGCTTACCGTGAGATCAACGAAATCAAGCATCGTTACGCGTGGTTAGTGGAAAGATGGGGGGACCGTCCGAAAACCAATTGAGTGCTGTTGACATGTGTTATGTGTTTTCTGTTTTCCGTCCTCTTCCTATCTTCTATTCTGTCCTGTATCATTGTCGTCTTGTGTCTTGTCTTGTAATTTTCTGGAGCCGATGGCCTGAGTAGCCAGTGCTCGTGTAACTACTTATTAGATTTTTCTACGGAGTAGATTAAAATGTAATATAATGTAATGATTTAATAGAATAAATAAACGATTTAAGATTCTTCAATACTTAATATTTATTTTTGTTTTTGTGTTTCTCACTTAAAGTTAAGGTTTCTAGATTCTTTTTTTCCTATATGACCATTATAATATCGACAAAATAAAAAAAAATGTATATTTATATTATTTAAACTCAGTTAAGAGGAAACAATGCACAAAGTAATAAAGGTATAAATAATTAGATCCATCGAAATGGTTTATACAGTTACGCTTAATTTTTTTTTAAGAAATTTGTGTGGTAAATTAAGTAGCACAAAATAACTAAATTCAATCTATTATTACCATCCCTTTAAATCAGAGACATTGAACACAACCTTTCCCAGGTGAAAGTAACGGAACCAAAAGCAACATAAGAAAAGGGTATAATATGCCTCTCCAGGGAGGATGTTTATATTTTACAACAAAGAACACGTTTTATGTATTTAAGTTTCAAATATAATTTAATATACATACTTTTATTAATAGAATTTTTTTTGCAATAAACTATCTTTTGCTAACATCCTTTTTGTGTTTCTTTTCTATATGTCATCAGCTGATAGAAAATTGATAAGTAGATATAAACAAATATTTAACTTAAAAAACGTGTATAAGATGAAGTTAAGTATCATTTTGTATTTATATATTCTTTTTTATTTTGTTTATGAAGAATAGAAAATTATATTTATTTATTTGTTATATAACTAATTTGGACATTTTTTTGTTTTTTTTTTCTTTTTTTAGTTACATTTACATAAATATTTCTTTCTTTGCCGCCTTTTCTGTTGCTGCGCGGTTTTTGTGATTTTTTTGTTTATCTTTCATATAATTTTTAAGTAAAATTCTACTAATATTTGGAAATTAATTTAAATTTCTTCGAGTTTTTTTATTATATGAAGTTAAAAACTTGATTTTTTAGAAATTAATTTGTTTGCAATAATAATTCATTTATTTTATATGTGGATGGAAAATTTAAATTTAGTTGTGTCTTGTTTTTTAAATTCTTGTGGTTTTTTTTAATTATTTGTTGTTATATTTTGTTAGACAAAATAGTTTAAAGGGAATCATAAAAGAGTGGGAAGCAAAAGCTTCTTTTTTACTAAATCAAAAGTACATTTTCTCTGTCCTGACAGGGAGACAGGATTTTAAAATAGGAGTAGTCGCTCCTTGGTTGTTAAATGATTTCTTTTATGTATTTATTTGTTTGTAATTAGAATTGAATTAGTTTAACCGCTCTTAAACAACAGAATTGCCACTTGGCCTAGGTAGAAGTAAATAAAATGACGAGTCTCGTGTGTCACATATGAACCGAAATTTCTGCCAACAATACAATGCCATGTGGGGTTGTATTTTTTGTCAAACTCCTTTTTGATGTATGCAGCTATATCCTGTAAAAAGAAAAAGGAAAATTTAGTATAGCGTTATTTATTGTAAGTTATTTTTGTAAAAAGATATAGTTGCACAGAAATATGTATCAAAAAAAATATATTGGCCAATCATTTTAACATTTTTTTAATAACAAATTATGTATTTTGCTGCTAGCAAGGAAATACAACATTCCAAAACTGATCACCTGTCAATAAATTGTACTCCACTGAATTCCGCTGTTTTAGACATACTCACAACCCAAAATGTAAAGCAAACATATGTACGGCGAGTACAGCCATTTGACTCGGAGCCATTTCTCAACAGATAACTCAATTGGTCATACCATCATTCTGAAATCATTCAGATCAATCATGTCACTGACTACACCACATTCAGTTACTTAAACAGGAAGACGATTTCTTAATTAAGTTACAATAACTAAATCTTGATTTAACAGTATTTTAGAACTCTGACGAGTGCGAAACAACTAGCGGAGGCCCTTAACTGCTTTAAAGCAGATATAACCGCCATCCAAGAAATGCGACGGGGCGGCCGCGCCTTACATGCGCGCATGCCCCCACAGAGAAAAAAGATGATGACACCCAAGAAATGTTTTTTGAGCTCCTGGACAAAACATATGAGCAGTGCCTAGCTATGACATTAAAATTGCCCTAAACGACTTTAATGCCAAGCTAGGGAGAGAAGATGTCTTTGGTGGGAAAACACAGGTTGCACGACACCACCTCCGATAACGGATTTAGATTTGACTTTGCTGCGGGACGAAATATTGTAATAGCTAGTAACAAGTTCCCACACTTCCACATTCACAAACGGACATGGTGAACCCCTGATCTATCAACTGGCAACCAGATTGACCACATTACGATCGATGCAGCAAGGCACTGCTCCAGTATCATGGATGTCCGAACTTTCCCAAAGGCCTTGATTGATTCCGACCGAGGATATCCCGATTAACCAACGCCAAGAAGAGGTAATACTGTGAGAATGTTTAACGTCGGATGGCTGCAATCACAAGAAATAACATCCAAAGGAATCGCCGCATTACCGCCAGTATCAAGTATTGAGAATCAGTGGCAACATTGCCAAAATGTCATCATGGAAGCCGCCTCTGAAGTGCTTAGTTTTACACGACCACCACAACGAAACCCCTGGTTTGATGATGAGTGTAGTCAAGCACACGCAGCTAAACAAGAAGCATAGAAGCAAACTGCAAGACTGACTGAGCAGATAAAAAAAAAATTGTATGCATGTTTGTATGCAGAATTAATTTGGCTACTCAACTCTTCTCAAATATAAAATTTGATAGCAATCCAATGCACCGTTACCGAGAAAGTCGAAAATTAAAAAAAATTATATGAAAGTCTACGTTAACAGACTTTTCCCGTAAATTTGATTTTCATAAGATGATAGCTAATACCTACAAAAAAAAAATCGTCAAAACCATTAGAGCCGTTTTCGAGAAAAATTAGGTTTCCCTTGACGGCCATATGGCAGGTAATGAAGTTCGAAAGTTTTACCAAAAAGTAAAAAGAAACTGTCAAAGCTACAGAACTCGAACAGAAGCTTGCAAAAACGTTCAAGTGAACATCGAGTGGAATCGCAGGAAAAACCAATTCTGCAGACTGTATATAACGGCGATGACGAAGCGAATTTCGCTGTCAGTCAGAATGATCCATTTTATCTGGGCGAAATAGTTTAACAATGAAGTAAAGCTAGCTATATCTAAGCTTAAAAGCCGCCGGAACCGATGGCCTAGCTGCCGAACTCTTTAAAGCTGCAGGCGATGACTTGGTTATAAGTATGTACCGACTCATAAGCAAGACATGGTAGAAGAAAGCATTTTAGCATAATTTGCCCGATCCTTTAAGAAGAAGGCGATGGCCACAGGTGTGTGCAAGGAAAACAAAGAGCTGATGAGCTGGCTAGAAAAGGATCATCTCCAGGATCTAGAAAGACAGACACAGCAGTAAGCATTTCGATCCTAACAATAAGAAAATGATAGGGAATAAAGTAGTCGCATAGAGGTAACGATCTTTATTTTTTCCACATCTGCTTCGAAGTAGATTTCATACAATTCATGGGTATATCATCTCCGAAATCGTCCTTCCTCGCACACGGGGCCAACAATACTCCGTAAGACTTTCCTCTCGAACGCGGATAAGATATCAGAGTGCTTTTCAGTAAGCACGATCTGTATGTGAGTACCGATAAGAACAACAGTCTTTAACAGCAGCAGCTTAGTTATTATGGTAAATTTCCTGGATCTAAATAGCCTCGACAGACTAAATTAAGTTCTGTTGGATTGTAACAGCTGCCCTCGTATTCCTTTCTCCATATTATTATCGGCCGCCACTTCTGACCCAAGGTAGTTAAAGGACAGCACCACTACAAATTCAAGCTCCACTAACGTGAAAGTTGGACGAAAACTTCTCGCCAACCTAGCCATCAAGTACTTAGTTTTCCCTTTATTAATATGCAGCCCCAGTTTTTTTTTTTATTTTGGATCAAGTATGTTTCTACCTAAAATAAAATCAAATTTAGTTTTCACAAATTTTAATAAAGGGGTTTTCAACCCATAACAAGGACACAAAAATCAATAACATTTCCATATTAATTTATTTTGTTTTCAAACGGTTCCACTAGAAAATCTATTTGCTTTTTGCACCTTGACGTAGAAACTCCTCTAAGGAACAAAAAATAATTTTAAAATATTCACCTTAATCGTGTTTCTGCCTTTAAAGACATTGACAATCGAAAAAAATCAACACTGAAAATGCCAATAAAGAGACAACACTTTGCTCTGCTTTGAAACAATGGTCGTGCACTTAAAAAAGAGCTTATTCTCTTCCTGTCATGAAAGCGGTTGCTACTAGAAGCTTACATCGGTTGCTGGGTGGGGTTGTTATTAAAATACACACCCAAACCCTACATTTCATAGCTAGCTGCATACAGAATACATATAATTCAATGGTGACCTTATGAAGTAACAAAGCCAAGTGCAATAGAATATAATTAGTTTCAAGTACGCGTCGTAGGAGGGACATAATCTGATTATTTCACTGCCAAATAAAATACAAAAAAAAAACTAAACTCCATTCTTGGTCAATTGCCGATCAATACTGTTTAAATTTCTTAAAATAAAATCATCAGTGGGAAGTTGGTTTGGGATACAAGGTTATCCATACATAAAGACTTAATGTACTTCCACGTTGTTTTATTTTAAAACCCTGAAAAAGTCCTGGGAGAACACAACACCAGCAGACTATAACATAAATATGTACAACTTTTTCTGAGAGTTTGAAACTTGCACGCACGCATATAAATAAATATGTACTTATATATCACCTCATAATGAAACGTCTGGTTAAATTAAATTTGTTTTATTCTGTAAAGCTTTAAATGGAGAGGAATATTCTTTTCTTTTATTAGAATTGTATGATGAAGTAAAAAACAAACTGCAAGATTATACACTTTAAATCCTTCGAATGGTTTCACCGAGACCTCAAAACTCAATAGTAGCTTTTTGGAATTTCCTGCTTTTCTCGTTATTAAGATTATATCAACAAGTAGAACTCTCATGAAAAGAACGGCGGTCAAATTGTATTCCTTTTTTTTGCAACCAAAGAAATATCCTTGCCTTGGAAAAATAAAATGTTTTTTTTTTAAACCAAAATTACTAATTAAGATAAGTGTGTAGGTTTTAGGCTGGTTTTGATGAAAGAACTGCATTTGATGCGTTCTTACTGTGGACGTTTGTTAAGATGCTATGACGAAGTGAAGTTACTCGGTTATACTCGGAAATAAAATTAATTGTGAACCTAAATTATGTGCAGAAGTCCTGTTCCCGTACACCAAAAATTCTTGAAAATTCGCAGGAGAGAGTTCGCGAGAAAATAATTTCCCCACCCTGCGATTTTCTGATCAAGAAATTGTTGAAGGCAGAAAAAAGTCAGCACCTACAAAACTACTAATTGTTTTGTTGGCGGAACTGATGCAACAAAAACGCAAAACATTTCCCTTGAAATAATAAACAAAACATTTTAAAAATCGTTTCGCAATAATTGTTAATTTCCACCAATCTTTTGACATTTAAGTAGTGTTGTTTAAACATCCGACAGTTTATCGATAGTATACTAGATAGTGAAAAATATCGGCTAAATCCATAGTTTAAAAAACAATCGAAACGACTATCGATAGTTTAAATAATTCAAATATACCTTCACATTTCAAGCTTGAGCGTATTCAAGAGATGGAAACGTGTTGCAAAAGGTTGAGCTATGTGAGCTATGAGAGTGTCAAAACAGCCAAACATTTTCAGGCAATAGATAAAATCTTGCAGCTTCCTAAGTGCTTTGAAATTTTGAGCATAACAATATCCAGCGAAAAATACGATACAATTTCCTTTTACACGAGGAATTTCCGCGTTAATAGCGTTATATGTGAAGGTTGTAACTGTTGAAGGCAGGAATGTACTTAAATTAATAGCCCAAAAGCCAGGTACAAATTTGGTCAATCATTTCCTCTCTTGAACGTCAGCTGCGGTTCCGTGGGTGGGATGAGCTTGAGCTGTCCAGAGCTTTATAACATTTAATAGATAGAATAGAACCGTTAACTTTTTTTTAGAACACATGCACTGATCAGTGACGAATACTAGTCAGTTTGGTTTCAGTTTGCAAACTAGTAACATGGAATGGGGCGTTAGAGTCGCGTCACGGTAATAGCGATGCATAAGTGCGAAAAAAGTGCTGGCAAAATTGTTGAGTTGCTAAAATCTCTCGGTATATCAAGAACATTCCTTTATCGAGCTATTGCTCGCTGCGGCGAATTGTCTGGAGTAGAGGACAGGTCAAGAAGTGGTCCGTACGAGTGTCGTAGTAAAGGCAGTACGTGAACGAATTCGAAGGAATATTCTTAGGAAGCAGAAGATCACAATTTCACTTGGATAGTGTCTTTTTACTTGCGATTTATAGGGACTATAGGAAAGTTATGCATTCGTACAATCAAACATGACATTACGATGATAAAGAAGTCAAAAAAAGTGGGTCCGGAAATTCCGTCCGTCTGTCTGTCTGTCAATTCCTACAGCCTAAAAGGTTGGGCCGATTTGATTCAAACTTGGTATAGTATTTTCAGAGTACTCTGCCCGACTGTTTTTCGAATTGGCATTCTAGCTGCAAAATTAACGGAACCTGCCATATAACTTTTAATGAAAAACTTATTTTTCTCGAAAACGGCTCCTACGATTTTGATAAGACTTTCTGAATGTGTTTTCTATGCCAAATTTATATTTTAGTTCTAATGGATTTTCAGAAAGTTTTATAACGGTACCTACCATATTACCTGCTTTTTAAAATCAGACTTTCTCGTTAACTAATTGACGGATGTTGATGAAATTCAAAATATGCAGTGTTTTATAATTTAAATAATATTGCTTATTAAAATTAAAAAAAAAAAACATTTTTTTTTTAATTTTTAATATTAAAAAAAAATTTGTTTGGATATTTTGAAAACGAATCTTTTTTTTTAATTTTTCTCCTAGTATAAACTATAGATTTCTTTAAATTGACATACTCAAAAAAAATTTAAAATATGTTTTCGAAGTTTTTCAAAAAAAAACATTATTTTGAAAATTTGTAGGTGAAAACCTACATACATACCTACGTATTTTAAAGTATTTCATCATCACACTATGATAAACACACACAAAACAAACTTACAAACAAAAAACTATTGGATTACTACTGAATGCAAAAATTTCAATCAAGAAAACAAAAGTTTACACCTTGCCTATAAATAAACAAAACCACTGTGTTAACTTTTAATATTGTCCCTAAGTTCCTATACCTACTCGCTTAACAGTAGTTGGAACTTGTATCTTAATTTTAGTACCTACCTTCCTTCCAACCTTCTTATAGGTACCTAATATCCTTAATTAATTCCATTAATACCTACCCACACCATACGTTTATCGATCCATCAAACATAATTAAGCTATTTTAATTTATTTGATTTGAAAAAGTAAATTATTGTTAAATGTACCTATACCTAGTCTTGACGCATTTTCGTTTCATCGAGCTTCAAATCACAACGAATCTAAATAAGTTGCACGTCAAAAAACATTAAAATTAAATGTTTTTTTTCAATTAGCACATAGAAGCAAGTACGTGCGACCCAGTCGTGCAATTTATTTAATATGGATGCTAGTAAAGCAACTGATTCTTTCTATGACATACTGTACAACAGCTTTTTGAAAATAATACCTGTTCGCCGCATCAAAATTGTTGATAATTAATTGTGTTCCTTGGCTCACACCTTTCCTTAAAAGGCTTAACAAAAAAAAAAAAAAAAAAAAAAAACTCCACAACAAGCTTAAATTCAAGTTTACAGTTTCCACTGCTCAAGAGTTCAGCAGAATAAGAAGAGAATTCAAAGTCAAATCAAGGACTGCATATAGAAACTACATAATACCTATGAAAGCTAGGCTATTATGGAATCCTTCATCTTTTTTGGAAACTTGTTAAAAATAAGAGAAAAATAGCTGAATTCTCATCCTTTACGAATTTGGATCAAAGATCTTCAAATGATGATCTGTGATATGTTTGCAGAAATGTTTAAAGGCATCTACAAATGTAATAATGGGTTGACTGGGCTGCATCAAATTACCTCTAACATGAGCATTACAAATGACTTGCCATTTATTCAAGAAAATGATGTGACAAGTGCCATAAAGAAGCTAACATATTCATTTTCTGCTGGACCTGATAATGTTTCTTCCTGTGTTGTAATAAACTGCTGTCATTTCTTGGCTAGTGCTTTATGTTATTTGTTTAACCTTTCTTTGTCGTCTTCCGTTTTCCCGCAAGCTTGGAAGTCTTCATTTATAATTCAACTTTTTAAATCAGGAAGCCGATGCAACATACGTGACTACCGAGGTGTTATTGCAAAACTCAGCGTTAATCCCAAGATGATGGAATGAGTTGATACATGGTGTAAAATCGCATCTATCGGACAAACAGCATGGATTCGTCAAGGGCAAATCTACCATTACAAATCTGTGGGAAATTACATCATGCATAACAAAAGGATTCATGAATGGTCATCAAACGGATGTGGTATACACTGACTTCTCCAAAGCCGTCGATCAACTTAATCACAAGCTGGTTGTTAAAAAAATTTCACTTTTCGGTACTTTTCGGTTGGTCCCCAAAACTTGTGCAATGGATTGCACAATAGATGTCAAGTCTGGCGTACCTCAAGGAAGCCACCTGGGACCAATGGTATTCGTAATTTTTATAAATGATTTACCCTCTGTTATATACATCTCTATGCTGATTACCTTCAACTGCAATCTGATATTGATCATTTGCAGGAATGGTGTAATAACAATGATCTCACACTGAACTCTAAGAAATGCAAAGTAATGACCTTCGCTAGTTAAAAATGTTTCCTTTAATGAATACTCTATAAATAATTCAAAACTTGAAAAAAGAGTTAATTATTTTTTTACACTTGGGAGTAATATTTGATTCAAAATTAGACTTCAGAATGCACATTGATTCTATAACTGCAAAAGCTTCTGTTCGTCAAAAGAATTCAACGACCCTTATATGACAAAGAGCCTGTTTGTTGGACTAGTTCGTTCGATCTAGGAATATGGTTGCCAAGTTTGGTGCCCATATTACTCCTGTCACATTGCTCGCATTGAATCCATTCAAAAACAGTTTCTATTATTTGCTCTTCGTCATCTTAACTGGGATAATCATCATCATCTTCCACCATATCGTTCGCGACTTTTACTGATTGGTCTTAATACGCTCGAGGACAGGAGGTCATCTCTCAATGCTGCATTCATATTTAAACTTTTGAACGGTGATATAAATTCTCCTTATTTGCTTTGTGCCATTCCGTCCAAGTCGAAATTATAAAATTTTGCGAACACATGAAACTACTTTGAACTACTTAAATAATGAACCATTCTGTTCTCTCTCTTATGTAAACAGTTCAATAATTATAATTACTTCTTACTTCATTGAAATTTAAACAAATTATACTTATATTCATTTTCAATCGTCACTAATTATGTAAATGTAATATTATTTGTATAATCCAAATAAGTATGATCAATTATGTATCTGTAGTTATAATAGTCAAATAAATAAATAAATAAATAAATAAATAAATAAATAAATAAAAATGTTTCATAAAATTGTCTAAAGCTCTTATAATTGATATTTTGAATATTCAACATTTATCCAAGAATCAGGCCTTTCATTATGTTATGTTTTGTAGATTTTATCGATTTCGAGGTTCCAATTTTTACGTTGACAATTTGTTTCCAACCAAAACAATTTTTTCCATTTTTTCGAAGAACTGAAAAAAAATCCATCCAGATGTGTTAACGTTGAGTAAAAATTGATACCATCATTCAGACATGCTTGTGTTTCCTGCCCTATTCGTGCACTTTTTATCTCTGCATGAATAAAAATAGAAAACAAAATATCCTTACAACTTTTTTCCTATTCCATTGCAATGGTTTTCATAACACATCCATACAATATGCATTCAATACATACATATGAATATATACATATTTTTTTCCATTAGAATAAAAATAAGAAAAAGCTATTGATTTATTTATCAAATTGTTTCAAGCTCCAAATCACATTTTAGTTTGGTTTTAACTGAATAAGTTGGATAGGCTGTTGGCTGCGTAGTTGTAGTGACTGACTGACTGACTGACTGACTAACCTACTTTTTCCTTATTTCTGCTGCTTGGTGGTTTGGTGTATGGGTAATAATTGGGCCTAATAATAAGATTATTGCTCTGCTTCCTGCTGGTCGAGACAGACTTGATAGTAGTCACGAAAGGTTTTCATATAATTTCACCAAATTATTTTCATTTCTTTCCTTTTGACACGTAATACATGTTCTAAAGCTAACATCGTTTTGCTTCAACAAATTTCTCAAACTTATTTATAGTCCTTTGTGACTGTTGTATGAATTATTATCGATTAAACAATGAATCACTTTTTGTTTTTAGTCAAAACGAAAAGAAAAATTTCTGGATTGTGACTTTGTTAACGTTATTTAAGGAAGAAGTCTTGTTTGTAAAGGCGACTACAAGTATTGGCCTTTCATCTTTTTTTGGAAACAATAACAATTAGTTGTGTAGAAAAGCTATTTAATAATTTAATAAGCTTATTAATATAGAAAATATAATATATTAATATAAAAAAAAAAAATAAAACAACTTATAGCTTAAATCGCGAGTGATTACGAAGCGGTCTATAAGGCAATAAGTATTACTTTTCAAGATCCTCATCATCTGTAGATCTTGCTTAATGATTGAGAGGCAAGAACCTTGTCATGTGCATTAAGACATTTAGGTTAGGTTTTTATAAACGTTGCAGAAGGGTTAAATCCAATCACTGTACTAGCTATACTGAACTAGCAAAAAGAATTAAACACAAACCGAATGAAATGGTTAAGTTGTACAGAAAAGATGGACACGAATTATTCGTAGAGGAGAGGAAGACCGAGGCTCAGGTCAAGAGGCTCACATAAGTAAAAGAGAATTTCTAATAACTTGGCGGAACTGGCTGAAGAAGGAGCGAGGAGGTTTGTTGATTGAGGTATCATGCCCTGGTATGATATTGCCATTTCTACTTCGAGTACCTAACAAGACAATGATGTGATCATTTAATCCCTGAATATTAAAATTTGCATACATTACACAAACCATCTGATAATCCATGTGAGCTATGCGAATGAAACACCAATTTTCGCTAGACTTTCCATAAAAAGGAGGACTCTCTGAACTGTACCAACTACAGAGGTATCAGTCTCCTCAACATTGCTGTATTGTATGAACTCCTACAGCCATTTGTCAACAACCTGATAGGTTCATATCAGTGTGGTTTTAGGCCAGGAAAGTCCACCAAATATTCACATTGCAGCAGATTTTGGAAAAAAACGCAAGAATTTCATATCGATACCCACCACCTTTTCACCAATTTCAAAGCCGCGTTTATAGAGGCATTTATAGTGGCGAGTAATATAGTTCAATGTGTAGTTTTGGCAAGATGACGATGGAAAACGCACGCAGTTTCATCTAGGTCGGTAAAGACAAGGTGATGCGCTGTCATGCAACTTTCTCAACATCAACAACATAGTGCAATCTCGTACGATAACACCAGAGGCACGATCTTTCAAAAGTTCCTCCAATTACTCGCATACGCTGACGATATTTACATAATCGAAAGAACACAGCACAATGTCAAAACCGCTGTGTTGAGAGGTAAGCAGAGAAGTTGGGCTTAGCAGTAAATGAGGGCAAAAACATGTATATGCTGTCATCAAGAAGAGACAACCAACATCACGACAGACAACTATAATTTTGACGTAGTTAGGAACTTTGTCTACCTGGGCTCCGCTCCGCTCCGCTCTCCTTTTATATCCTTCCCTTCTTCATCAATGCTCGCACGATGTTTTAACATTATAAGGGTAGAAAAACAACCCCTTTCGGGCGTATCTATTATATAAAAAAAAAGGTAGCTAGAGACCGAGCTGGCTGGAGAAGCTTGTTGGTTGAGGCCCAGTTCCATCTCGGACTGAAGCGCCCCTAAGGTACGGTAAAAGCCTTAAAAAATCAATAGCTCAACAACTCTATTTCTTCTGATAATAATAAGATTTTTTATATGTTTTACACATATATGTTTTAATATGCTTATGTAAGTACATAAGGCATACACATGTCCATACATTCACACAAACATTACTATATCAGATAATTTAGTACAATTCAGGTTTAAGACACTTAAGGACACCACTGCGGCACTCATCCTTATAAATTATTATCTTGTAAGGTTCATTACAACAAACTAATTAAATTATCTACTCATTTACTTCAGAGAGTACAAATTCAAACGGCATTTGTACTTGTGTCCTGACCTGTTTTTAAAATCCTTAGCTTTAGTTCAAGACGAACACATTTCAATCAATGACAGGAAAACAAAAAAAAACACATCAGTGCTTAGATTAGTTGTTGTTAAAAGGTAAGCCAAAGCTCATATATTTTTCCACTTGATGAAACAATTTAATTTTACTTTACACCTCGAGCGTGCTCTGTGTCATACGCAACGCGCAAGTTTCTGATGTTCCATAGAAAATTCCTCTACACCCAAATTAATGTAAGCTCTACCCGCCTGACCTCACTTCAATTCACAGTTTTCATGCACTTTTAGATGAACTCTGGCAATATATCTCCTACCCCTGGTAAATATATAGGGCAAAGTTGAAAATTTAAAATATTCCTTATATGGGAAATCAATAGAAGGCATTTTTTTTGTACGAAACTTCATCACAATAAATTTAATCAAATTGATGAATACAAGAACATGCTTTAATTCCTTCTCACACAGCTACTATTGACTTTTCCAACCAAGTAGTAATTTTACAATCCATCAACCTTATACAGCAAAGATCAGTGTATGATACATAGAATCCAAAAGTAAAGCTAACTATATCATATTCTTCTGATTGTTTTTTTCTTCGACTTGTGACGTTTTTGGTATAAAACAGACAAGCTTAGTTTCATAACATAACAACGGCAGACAGAAACATCGTAAGTTTTATTCCTGTTTCAATAATTTATATGTAAGTATACAAGCTTATCAAACTCTGTCACTGTTTGCTTTCTTAAACCAATGGTAGAATTTAGACTTTGATTTACGCTATTGCAATATTTTCTTAAACGTTTTTAATCTTTTGTAAATCGTTGGTAAATATTCTTTATTTGCCTTGAAGAAGATTTTCTGACATGGCAAACAAATGCGAGGAGTACAAATTCATTAACAATGTACTAAGAGTTTACTCGTTGAGTCATTATTTCTTGTACTTTTTTATCATAATTACCTTGATAGTGATATCAAATAGCTTTTCCAAGCCTAACTGTGTAGACATGTAAATAGATAAATACTTCTGATCTTACATCTCCAACACTGACAGGAAATGTCTTGAGGAAGTCTCGAAACGATTTTTTCTCAAGAGAATTATTCTGAAGTTTGTGTGTTATTTATTGTTAAAATGAATTCCCTTGGCAAAATCCCCACTTGAGGGTGCGTATTTCTCCATATTGCCTTCTTGCCCAAGGCTTCGGGCTTCCTGGTCTACGCCAACATTCGAACGAAAGGAAGGTGTGCCACTATAATAATAACTGCAAAAAACTCCGAGATGGTTCCTCTTCGTTCATGCGAGCTAGGTGCCATTCTCATCCGGTATTTACAGAGCTTTATTTTTTCCACATCTGCTTTGGGGTAGATTTCATATAATTCATGATTGTATCTCTCCGGAATCGTTATTCCTCGCATACGGGCCAACAATTCTCCGTAAAACTATTCTCTCGAACGAGGATAAGAGATCAAAATGCATAGTCATATAGCCATATAGTAAGACCATATAGTCTTGTACATCAGCAGCTTAGTTTTTATCGCAAGGTTTCTGGATTTAAACAGCCTGAACAGACTATAGTAAGTTTTGTTGGATTTTAGCAGCCGCCTGTGTATTTCTTCCTCCGTATTATTATCGGCTGCTACTTTTGGCCCAAGGTAGTTAAGACCCGCCGAATGCCGATGTCGTTTGCGTAAACCAATATCTGGCTGGACTTGGTGACGATAGTCCCTCTTGTTGACGTGCCAGAGTCACGGGTTGCTTTCTCCAACACCAGGTTAAAGAGGATGCAAGCCTGACCATCCCCTTGTCGGAGTCCATTAAAGATGTTGATTAGTCTGGACAGCAAACCCTCTACTTTTACTTGGCTTTGGATGCCGAATTTTCTCATGGCCTTATAAAGTTCTTCCCTGACTATGCTATAGTAGGCGGCTTTAAATTCTATAAAAATATCACTTGCCTAAGGGTAAAAATCAGATCAATTGTTGATTTGCCTGGTATGAAAAACCACATTGACAGTTGACGTTTATGGTTTTCCCGTATGGGGCTATCCGTTTTTGGACGAAAGAGGAGAATATCTTATAGGATGTACCCAACAATGTTATACCCCTATAATTACTGCACTTTGTGATATCTCGCTTCTTATATATGGGACATAAATATGATTCCATTTTGCCAGTCTTCTGGTATTTCTTCGTGTTCCCATACGTTTACTAAAACTTCATGATTTGCTTTAGGTAATCTTGGCCGGCTCCCGATGCCTTTTATATCTCCTCAATGTTTGGTGGCTGCAGCATGAAGTCTGCCTCTTAAAGTCTCCAGTGGAGTCTCCATTTCTTCCGTGTGCTTAATGTTCAACAATTCATTAGAATACACTTTCCATCGCTCCAGAATGCCTTCAGGATCGATGATCATCAAACTAGTCGCTCCGATCTGTGCGACTATTGCCTACGATGGAATAAGCAGTACTAATCACTTTGTTTTTAAGGCGTGACCATTTTGGGTTGGGAAATTATTTTCTCTCGCGAGCTCCCTCTTCTGCGAATTTCTAAGAATTGTTGGTGTACGAACGAATTCGCAGATTGGGAAGGACATGATCTCTTTACACTTAAAACCCCCTGGTCGGATAGACTTTTTCTTGCCCGTTTGGACGTAAGATGGCCCGGTTTTGTGTTGGCCTACCTCATCGGGTCAACGAATAAATGGGGTACAATCATTAAGAATCTGCTGGTCGGTCAAACTTAACATGGGCCAAACATGCGTGCGTCCGCTTTTTTCAATATTAATTTGTCTAAAAAAATGTTGATATTGTCTTAAGAAAATTTAAGTATTTACTTCGTTAAATTTAAATTCAAGTTAAATTTTATATAAATTAAGTTTGAAAAATGACAAGAATGACATACGAATTTTGCATTGAATTTAAAATTACCCATCGTTCTTTGTTTCTTTTTTCATTTGAAGTACATATGTACTTTATTTGTGTAGAGACCACAGCAAAGGATGTTGTTTGTATAGTTTGATACATGGTCATATCTCCGAAGATTTGTAATATTATCGAACGCTACTGTCAAGTTTCGTTTCGTTTCAGAGTTATGGGTACTTACAATTTGACATCCATCCATATGTTATAAACGGAAGGATTAATGTTTTTGCTAGGCTTAGCCGAACATGCTGGGGAGTTAAATGATTTGATAGAGAGACTGCGTAAGGAGCCGTATACTTTTCCGATAACCATTTGAATATGAAAATTTGAAGAAATGTACAGTATTTTTTTTTTTGAATAAGATGTCGGACGCATGATGTTTGGCCTTGGTTCTAAAATTGATTGGATAGATAGGTAGATTTCATACAATGCATAATTGTATCTTCTACGGAATTGTCCTCTCTCGCACACGGGGCGAACGATTCTCCGTAAGACTTTCTCTCGGACATGGATAAGAGATCACAGCTCTTACGTTTGTTTTATGTGCCAGAGAGTAAAAATATTATAGAGACGAAAATCTTTCGTACGTTCCATCCCCCAACACCCTCAATTTTTGTTCTCTTTTGTATATCATTCATTGTGTTTTACTCATACTTATCCGAAAATGTTAATATTAATGAGAAGACAGTTCTAACTTGTAGGCATTGTCAAAAGAAGGCATATATAAGGGGTGATATTTTAAGAGCTTGAGAACTTTTAAAAAAAAAAAAACGCATAAAATTTGCAAAATCTCATCGGTTCTTTATTTGAAACGTTAGATTGGTTCATGACATTTACTTTTTGAAGATAATTTCATTTAAATGTTGACCGCGGCTGAGTCTTAGGTGGTCATTCGGAAAGTCCAATTTTGGGCAACTTTTTCGAGCATTTCGGCCGGAATAGTCCGAATTTCTTCGGAAATGTTGTCTTCCAAAGCTGGAATAGTTGCTGGCTTATTTCTGTAGACTTTAGACTTGACGTAGCCCCACAAAAAATAATCTAAAGGCGTCAAATCGCATGATCTTGGTGGCCAACTTACCGGTCCATTTATTGAGATGAATTGTTCTCCGAAGTTTTCCCTCAAAATGGCCATAGAATCCCGAGCTGTGTGGCATGTAGCGCCATCTTGTTGAAACCACATGTCAACCAAGTTCAGTTCTTCCATTTTTGGCAACAAAAAGTTTGTTAGCATCGAACGATAGCGATCGCCATTCACCGTAACGTTGCGTCCAACAGCATCTTTGCAAAAATACGGTCCAATGATTCCACCAGCGTACAAACCACACCAAACAGTGCATTTTTCGGGATGCATGGGCAGTTCTTGAACGGCTTCTGGTTGCTCTTCACTCCAAATGCGGCAATTTTGCTTATTTACGTAGCCATTCAAACAGAAATGAGCCTCATCGCTGAACAAAATTTGTCATTTTCGTCAATTTGTCACATTTCGAACCGAACACTGATTTTGGTAATAAAATTCAATGATTTGCAAGCGTTGCTCGTTAGTAAGTCTATTCATGATGAAATGTCAAAGCATACTGAGCATCTTTCTCTTTGACACCATGTCTGAAATCCCGCGTGATCTGTCAAATACTAATGCATCAAAATCCTAACCTCAAAAAAGTCACCCGTTATTATATTATTACTAGCTGAACCACCCGGTGTTGCTCGTGTTTACCATAGATTTTTCTGAATACCGATGAAAGCGCCACATATTGGGTACAATTATGGCAAAAAGTAATCATGTTAGTATACATAGTATGTATCTAAAGATTCTGGGTGATATGGGGTCGGCCATGTCTCAAGTAAGCACTAAAAAATAGTGCTTTTACCCATATTAAAAATATGAATCGAAATTGCCTTAAAAAAAAATTAATAATTCTGTTGATCGCTGCAAATTACACAGAATTACTCAGTCGTGTCTATTTGAAAATGATTCCAATTTGATCATGACCAACATGTCCTTGGGTCCCGAAAACAACTGCTCCTGTCCGGTCCAACTAAAACTAAAAACTAATAAGGGGACTATATTTAAACTCTCAAAAAATGTCTTTAAAATCGTTCAAGCCTTTCAAATTTAATGTTGTTACAAAAATATATACAAAGGAAAACAAAATCTTCGGTCTAAAGCTAATAGGATCAACAGCTGAGCTATCGTTAGGATTACCTAAAAATTTCAGCAAAATGATGAATATAATGAGTGCCCCCAGACTTACTTGAAACACAACATATTTTCTGGATCCAACAATAACTTAAACTAACGATAGGCACCATTTTCATACTTCATAGAGGGAAAACTAAATTTTCGTAAATATCACCAATCCAACGCAACAATTTAAAAATGTTCTGAACATTTCATCAAAATCGGTTTCGCCGTTTGGTCAATTGTCTGAGAAGCACAAAGTCAGACTATATAAACGCATTGATACTCTCATCCGATTTGTCGTTCTTCTTGAATGGATTTATTAGCTACTGTGACGAAGCTTCATTGCATTGCATCTTTGCTGGGAAAGATAAGATCTTCTGAGCATTTTTAATAACAAAACTCTCACAATAAGATTTGTTAATAACACTCGCACAAAACAAACAAATCGACCGAGTTACATTCATATGTATGTTTTTATAAACAAATTACAGAGAACATACAAAAAAATAAAACATTTTCGCGATTTACAGCGAACGGCAGCGGCAATGGAACATTTCGAAATTGATTTCTGGCGTTCATTTTATCTACTAAAAGTCAGTCAACGTCACTCTGATTGGTCGATTGGCTCTTAAAGTTAATTGACTTTTAGTTGACATTTAGTCAAAAAGTTAGTCAAAAGACTTTCAACTGGCAGTTTCCCCTTTACAATGTAATGGGTCAACTTGTCGTTCTTCACTTCAAGTTGAGTTTCAAGTTGGGGATTTTTTTCTTAACTTGCCGAATCTTTTTTCTTCAGTCAAAGTTGAATGATAAATTTCCGATTTCAAGTTGGCTTTAACTTGCTGTTTTCTCAACTTCCGAAAATAGCACAAGTTGAGAAGGGTTGTTCTCAATAGTTTCTATTTAGAGAAAAATATTACGTTTGATGAGAAAAGCTGAGGAATAGAAGTGCATCATGAATAATTAGTGTTCCTCGTTAGGACTTTAAAAGGCATCTTTTAGCCAAAAAATGAATGTAACCACCGGTTTGCAGATGCATCATAACCTTCCTCGTTTCCCACAATATTCGTGAAGTGTAAACAATAAGCAAATAAGTATTCCAGCTCCCGCAAGGCTTGACTAACAACAAAAAAACAGCCGTAACTACACCTTAGTGAACCAATACAAAACGCATTTTTTATTTCGATATATCAATGATTAATTCAATAATAAAGCTTGGCGGCCAAACTCAAGATTTGCAGAGAAATTGCTGCGGTCCTTGAAAGTGTACAACAGAAACCGAAGCAACCGATTCCTCACCATGCTTTATTTTGACGAGTTTTGCGTAGCGGGTCCGAACTTGGACCTACAGCCTTACGAGATCCAACTGAGTCAGGAGCTCAAAGTTCATAAGCATAGACAATGCCGCGCAGTGTGTTCTACATTAAAAGGGAAACACATAATCCCTTGTGCGCGCGTTAATTAAAAAAAAAAAAAAAAAATGCCGTTTGTTCGCTGACTCTACCCTTCGGAGCGTTTGGTGAGGCGGTCACAATCAATGCCGAGCGCTACAGAACAATGATATCCAATTTCTTATAGCCCATATTGAACCATTTGAAACACGTTACGTTTTAGCCCATTGAGATAAATACATTTGACTGTTGTTGTCATTTGTTTTCTATATTTTTGTTGACATTTCAAGTGGAATATTTTCTACCAATATGGATACCTTATTTTTGGTTTATTTGAATCTTTCTGATGAGACGAATCCAACAAACCATATATCATTGAAATTATGGCCACGAAACAGAGACCTGAAAACGGTACTGTCCCGCTAAAAGCAGGAAGTAAGGGAACTAAACAGTATATGCAGGTCCTACCGATGAAAAGCTCCCTGCCAAAGCGTGATTAATGTTTGTTTGTTGTTTTTTTAGTTTAGTAAATACGAATCTCAGAAGATTTTGTTCATCTTCCGCCGCAAAAAAAAATTGTTTCACTGTTCGTAGGACATACCATCATGTATCACCCGTGGACTTATTGCTTCGAAGATTTTCATCAATCTAAAAGTTTGTTAACATGAAGAAATGGATGTAATGCAATTGGTGTAAAGTTTGAAACGAATGAGGATACGCCTTTTTAGGTACGGGCTGAACAAATGCTGTTTTACATTTCCTCGGAAAGAGACCCATAGAATAGGATAAAAGTCAAAGCTTACGCAGTCGTTTTCCCAGTGTGGAATGCGATCTATTCAAAACAATGAGGAAAAATGATATCCGAACCCCCAGATGTGTGTATATCACAATCAACTTTCTAGAAAGATCTTTACAGGCCGACTCCACTAGACATAATTTCTCTCACAATACTCATCATGATATGTAATATCTAATGGAGTCGCGTTGTTTCGAGCTCTGTTGTGACGTTAGCGATCTCTCTCTTCCATTCTGTTTTGAAATCGATGTCTTGATATTAATTTGACATGTTAATTTTTTTTTTCCTTTTTTTGTGTGCCGATGATGTTTTTACTCATTATTTTTTGTCTCTCATGCCAGGAGTTCCCGTTTTGCCAGGAGTTACGCTTTAAGAGTTTTGTTTGCAATGAAAAAGCTTGAACATAGTATTTATGTATATCAGTTTATGTGCATGAAAGGAGTAAACGAGACAAAAAATGTTTCGAATGGAATAAATGTTTGACAAATGACTTTTGTCAGAGATACATACACGTTAACCTCTCTTGCTTTAATGAAATGTCAAGAAATGAAAAGAAAAAAGAAAATGGTCTGATACTATCAGAGATTTCGTTGGCGATAAAGATATCATGTGGAGTCGGGCCTGTTAAATACCCTTGCAACAGTATGAGTGCAAAATATTATTTCTGCACTCCACATTGCACACGAGATTATTCCGAGATTCTTCAGAAGGTTTAGCTAAATTGTAGTAGTTTATATTGTTTTAGTCTTACTGCTTTATAATCATGTTTTCTCTACCTATCTCTAATATTTTAAGTACCCAAACAATAACAAAATGTCCTAATATAATCTCTAACGAACAAAGAAAACGTTTTTTTTTTGTTAATCAAAGAAGTAAAAGCTTCATTGAGGGTATTTAAACATGTCCCATTATTCTAGCCCAAATTAACGTGCCTAGAAATTACTTTAGTCGACTTACCTTTTCTATGTTATACTTTTCCAAAGCCTGTGTCGCACAATCAACAGCATCTTGTTGCATCTCTTCGCTCATATCTGCATTTTTAATAACAGCTTTACGGTCAGACATTTTGCTTTAAATTCTTTTTGTTTTTTTCTACCAGTCTAAATATGGAAATTAATCTGCAAAATGGAGAAGATAAAACAACAATTTTAATACATAACGATAGATATACATTCACAAAGTTAAATATGATAAATTATGTATAGTATTTGATCACAAAGATTATGCAAACTGAATCTCTGTGGTTTATCTTTTGATGAGAAAATCAACATGTATATTTGGCAGAAAAATGGCGACAATTATGCTTCGAATATAAATTATACAAAAAAAGTGTATGTGTGCACTTCGCTTGAATGTATTTACACACAGTTATTCCTTTAATTTTCTCTTTTGAAGGTAAATACATAGTTAAAAGCACACAATATCCTTAATATTGAACATTTGTCTGAATGTAAAATTTACTCTGGTTTGGCCTTTGGGCGGCGAACTTCCGAGGCCAATTTTAATTTGGCGGAATCATAATTTTGCACAAGAAAGGAAAGACTTGGGTTTAAATTTTTTGTATAATAAGCTTATAATTTAATTGTGTTTTCATCGTTTTAATTTAGTCAATTTAGAAGAAATCTACGTTTAAACTAAGTCGATATAACTACTCCGATATCCTTGACAAGAACTTTAATATCATCATTGGCGACATAACCGGGATTCAGTCTGGGCCTCTCGTTCAACAAGTTCTTCCATACATCCCGATTGCTGCTAGTTTTAACCCAAGAACTGCATTACTTCAAATTCAGGCTCCACAACCCTGATAATTGGACCAACACTTATCGCAGACGTAGCCATCATTTACTTAGTTTTCCCAGGTTTTGTTCCGCCTGCTGGGTCTGGGTCAATGGAGACTTTTACAGCTTGTGGGCTTCTGCCGATGATATCTCTTGTTGGCGTGCCAGAGTCACGGTATTCTCCAAAACCAGGTTAAAGAGGACGTCAGCCAGACCATCTTCTTGTCCGGATTTCATCAAAGATGTTGATTGGTCTGGGACATTCAATGCGTACACTGACAGTAATCGGTGAACCAGCAGCAAGCAAAATTGGAGTGATTATAAACTAAACACTACACGTCTAAAAAAAAAAACACCCTTTATATGCGATTATCAACAAATAGTCCAATCCCATCACTGACTTATTCAGAATGTGATAATTGGTATAGGCATAACTCAGAGATAGTCAATGAATTTCTATACCTCGGTAGGTACTGCTGTAAGCACAGTAAGTAAGTAATTTGAACACATATTTTAAGTGCATTTTGAGAGTGTACAAGACCAAAGAAGGAGTTCCAGTTTCAATGTATAACATATAGATGTATTTTGTTCTTAATTTCTTTCTCTTCAAGAAGCATCGGAGAAACTTTTCCACCGCATCGTAGTATTTTACCTCCAGATCTGAGCTCCGAACAGCATTATAGAGGCTGCAGTCGAGTGCAACGAAGTTTGTTTTGCACTTAGCGAAACATTATTGTTTTTGAAACAACGTTCCAAATCGCACAACTAGCTCTTTTAGCATCAGCTATTTTTTCTTCAAAATACGATTTTAAGTTTAAAGAAGGCGTAATCAGAATACCTAGACATTTGTATCTGGATACCATTTCAATTTCTTCACCGTATAATTTCCATTTTTCCAGATGGAAGTAACGACCAGCATTTCTGAATAACATCATTTTTTAAAAGAATATCTTACCTTACCTTAGGGTACCCTCTGGGATGGAATCCAAGATCCTGCGAGCCGGAGCATTGTTGTCCATTCGCTCTACATGACCTAGCCATCTTAAGCGTGATATGCGTATTTTTGACTAGGTCAATGGGGCTGTATAGTTATTGGGTGAACCTTCACCTCTACAGCCCGTTACCGAAGGTAGGGCCAAAAATCTTTCGAAGAATCTTACGCTCGAAACGACTAAGGATATCCGCTTTAGATAGAGTCCATGCCTCGGCGCCATAGAGCAGGACTGGGATGATTAAGGTCTTATACAGTCTCCTTTGTCTTTCGAGAGAGGGCTTTGCTACTCAATTGACTTCCTAGCCCACAGAAACAGCGATTGGCAAGAGTAATACTTCGCTTTATTTCTGACGCGATGTTGTCAGATGTTATAGCGGATCCGAGGTAAACAAAGTCCCTTACTACCTCAAAGTTGTACCTGTCTATTGTAACGTTTTGTCCAATCCTCCGGTGTTGTGTGTCCCTTTTTGTGGACAACAGGCACTTCGTTTTGGCCTCATTGACTGCTAGTCCCATCTTAGCCGCTTCAGCTTCAATGCTAGCAAACGTTCCAGTGACACCTCGCCGAGTTCTGCCAATGATGTCTACGTATGTCGTCAGCGTATGCTAACAATTGCACAGACTTGAAAAAAAATGTCCCACTACAATTGACTTGCGAGTTTCTTATAATTTGTTGAAGTATGAAGTTAAAGAATCGCACGATAGCGCATCACCTTGTCGGAATCCTTTTTTACGTCAAACGCTTCTGTGAGTTCAGTACCAACCTTGACGGAGCAGCGAGAGTTCTCCATCGTCATCCTGCAGTCGGAGTTTTGTGGGATGCCAAAACCAGACGTGGCTCTGTATAGCTCGTCTCTATAAATGATATCGTACGCGGCCTTAAAATCGATAGAGGTGGTGGGTATCGATTTGAAATTCTTAGTAGTCGTCGGGTCCAGCAGCTTTGTTTTTTTTTTTTAATTTAGATATTACTATCCTCACTTCAATTTGGTCAGGTGGACGGAAGTTTTGTCTGTCATCGTCCATGTTGAATGGTTCATTCGGCCTGATAGCGGGATTTTGGTCTTCTTCGCCGTTTAACAGTCTGCAGAAAAGGTCCTTCCATGTACTCAGCACCGACTGTGACTCTACTACGAGGTTTCCATTCTTATCTCTACAGGCTTTTGTGGGTTTTTTTTCTTGACACGTTCTTTTTACCTGTTGGTAAAACTTCCGCACGTTATTCCTGGAGTAGCATCTGTCAATATCTTCGATCGCGCGCTTTTCATGCTCTCTCTTCTTCTTTTGGAGAAGCCGGTGTTCTTCCCCTCTTTTCTGCTCGTAGAGCTCGCGAGCAGCTCTCGTCTTTCTTTGCAGCGCCGCTTTATATGCCTCTTGTTTGGCTGCATGGGCCTGCTTGCATTCGTCATCGAACCAGAGGTTTCGTGGTGGTGGTCTGGTGAAACCTAGCACATCAGTTGCGGCATCTCTGGCGGCTTGTTAGCAGTGTTGCCACTGGTCTTCGGCACTTGATGCTGGCGGTACTGGATTTCTTGAGAAGTTACGGGATATTCGATCGGCATAGGTTCTGGCGATTTCTTGCGATTGCAGCTTTCCGACGTCATACTTCCTCACAGTATTACACCGTTGTTGTGGTGGCATTCTTACCTTGGCTGCAACAAAGTAGTGATCCGAATTGATGTTAACTGCTCGGAAGGTGCTAACCACCAAAATACTGGAGGCGTGTCTTGCATCGATCGCAACGTGATTAGTCTGGTTGACGGTTTTTTGATCTGGGTGTCGCCTAGTCCCTTTGTGCATATCGAGATGAGGAAACCGTGTGTTTGCAATGGTGACGTTATGTGCCGCTGCGAAGTCAATTAGCCTAAACCCGTTTTTTTGCATATCATTAATTTACAATATCAAAATTAGAGCACTTAGAATACAGCCGTGTTTAACGCGTATTGAAGTTTTGAATTCTTCAGCAACTAAATCTACACACACACATGCAATATTGTTCTCATATAAAGCTCGCAGGATTTGAATAATTTTTGCTTGATATGCCGATTTGTGAAAAAACTTGTAAGAGTGCTTCACGTGATATTGTATCAAAAGCTGCTGGGAAATCTACGAAGAAGGCGTATAACTGTAGGCCTTTTACGTATCGTAATCTAGCGGCAGAATATACGAAACCAGACGATACACATAGTCACTGGCTAAGCAAATTATACCAGTCATCTTATTTTAGTTTTAAATATGGCATGCGATGAAAACAGCAGATCATTTGTGAAATGTGACATTACACTTTTCTTTCTTCAGCGAAATAAAATGTACAACCTAGAATACCACTCATGTAACTCAACCAAAGTCCACGACCACTCTTGCATGTCTCGTGGGGAAGCTTAAAAAAAACACCAGTGATTTTTCTTTACCATCATACCTACGGTTTTTTTTACTAACTTTCTTTTTGGGAACAACAGTTTTCAACACATAAACATTTGGCCATGAAAATATAAAAAAAACACATAAAATACTAAACTAAATGGTAAGGGTATAATTTCATCCGTTTATTATGGACTAAAAATTTGTTTTAGCGTAGATTTGCCTTCTTTTTAGGCGCATTGGGGTGTTTTTGTTTTTCTTTGCGTTTCTTTTTGTAGGCCATATCCCTAGTTTTCTTCTTTTTTTTGTCAGAGCCAGCATCATCACGTCATCTATGTTGTGAATAACGTTGACCTCATTACGCTCTTTTGACAGCAATGGCTATGAAATGTTATTCTGGTAGAAAAGAATGTTATGTGTGCGGGTGTCGAGTTCTTATTGACATAACGATTAAAAGAAAAACAAGACCATTTCAAGCAATGTATGTCAAAATATTATGAAATATGAAGAAGGAGTTTGCATAATTTTATCTTTTATTTGGTTAACACAATGTCATCGTTCTTGGGTGGAAAATCTATTCTTTTGCTTGTTTTATGCACTCCGACATTTTTTTTTAATTCAAATAAATGAAGGATATGTTTGAAATTTTCTAATTTATTTGACCCTATTGCTTTTAGTCCTGGTAAATGCGGGATATAACTACAAGGACGAATCAAAAGGTGGTCAGTCGTCAGCGGGATAGTATGAATGTGCGGTAACAATCCCGAATTGCAGAATTACCTCCATATTCTCCTCGTTGCGGGCGCTGGTAACAAACTTGTATTTCTCCTACTAAAAGTTTAACTAATTATAGAGGGGACAGTCCCGCAAGGTTGGCCAGATGCTGGTAACTTCGCCTGTAAAAAGAACACACTCAGAACCCGAAAGCAAACCGCGGAAACAATATGATTACACGACGACGAATCAAGCAACGGCAACGGGTAAATGATTTACGATTTTTGTCATAGATCGCTCTACAGCTTGAGCTCGAGCTGCACATCAGCTAGCTGATGTCCTGGCCACATATAAAGCTGACATAACGTCACTTCTTCAAGATATGAGATGACCAGGGGATCGTGTTTTGCAGAAAAAAGAAAAGGTATGAGATATACTACAGCGGTCACCGACCTAGTGACCAGCCAGTATTCAGGCAGTACATAGGAACAAAAGCAGTACTCACAGTCACGCGCTAAAGCTAGCCCACGACAAGAGCTCAGCGAGGGAAGAGTAAGTCCTGAGGACCAAGAGGAAAAATGGTAAGTGCTCACGCCTTAAGAACAGTCAGTTGTACTGCGTATACCAAAGTAGACAGTAGTTGCAGAGATCAGAGCGGGTGGTTTTGATGATGAATGAAAATTAGCGCATGAACTTAAGAATACTCCATATAGAGCATTCTGCAATGTTCTCATAGAACGCGGGAACGCGAAGATGAGTATGAAAAGCTCAGAAGAATAGAGAAAAGACTTCACAGACAAAAATGGGCACGACTGGGTCGCACGTACTTGTTCTTATGTGTCCAATTACATTGGAAAGCAAGATCTTTGGCAGAAACAAGTAACATTTGCGTTGAAAATAACACAATTTGAACTTATAAAAAGTATTAAAAACCACAATACTTAACGGTTTTTAGTAAAAATGAAGTATGACATCACACGTCTTAAATAACAAGGAATTTATTATTTTTTTCAAATTTTGGTATGCAGTTTTTTAGAATTTATTAAAATACATGTGATTATAAAATTTAAAATAATTTTTTTTGACAAGTTTTCAAAATATTGAATTTTGAAAAAAAAAATTCAAAAATTAATTTTAATTAGAAAAAAAAGTTATTCGAAATTTTGATACGCAGAATTAATTCGGCTACCTAGATCTTCTTAAATATTAAATTTGACAAAAATCCAAAGAGCCGTAACTGAGAAAGTCAAAAATTAAAAAAACCGTTATATGAAAGGCCCCGTTAATAGACTTTTTTCCTGTATATGTGGTACTAATCAAATGATAGCCAATACCAACAAAAAAATTCTCAAAAAATGTTGATTAAAATCGTTGGAGCCGTTTTCGAGGAAAATAAGAATTTCCTAAACGGTCATATGGCAGGTACCGTTATGTTTAGTGTAATTTAATGAACAGTTGAACGGTCAGCTCACGGAAGAAATGGAGACTCCACCAATTTTCCTTCCTCCAGCCAACAAATATTGAGGAGATACACTTACTTACTTAGGGGGCGCTACAGTTCGGGACAAACCAACCTGGAACCAACATGCCTCTCCAGCCAGCTCGGTCTTTGGCTAGCTGCTTCCAGTTTCGCACTCCAAGTTGGTTGAAGTCGTCCTCCACTTGAGCGCGCCACCTAAGGCGAGGTCTTCCTTGACTGCGTCTACCCTCTCGGATGTAATGCGAGCCGGTGCATTGTTGTCTATTCGCACTACATGACTTAGCCATCTTAAACGTGATATGCGTATTTTTTTTTGACCAGGTCAATATAGTTGTACAGCTCGTATAGTTCTTGGCTGAACCTTCTCCTCCAAAGCCCGTTAACTCAGATAGGGCCAAAAATCTTCCGAAGAATCTTACGTTTGAAACGACTAAGGATATCCGCTTTAGATAAGAGTCCATGCCTCGGCGCCATAGACCAGGACTGGGATGATTAAGGTCTTATACAGAGTATCCTTTGAGAGCTTTGCTACTCGATTGCCTTCTTTATTTTAATTTTATTCTTTGTTGTCAGATGTCCCTAACTACTTCAAATTTGTACTTGTCCATTGTGATGTTTCGTCCAATCCGCCGATGTTGTGTCCCTTTTTGTGGACACCAGGTCCTTCGTTTTGGCCTCATTGACTGCTATTCCCACCTTAGACGCTTCAGCTTCAATGTTAGCAAACGCTCCAGTGACAGCTCGCCGAGTTCTGCTAATGTCTATGTCGTCAGCGTATCGGCTCAAAAATAACAAGGCCTGGTAAGCCGATGGCATACCAGCCGAGCTGATCAAACATGTAGGGCCAACATTACATCAATTCATGAAATCATAGTACACGTATGTGAACACGAAGAAAAGCCAAAAGACATCCTATAAGATACTCTCTTCTATAATAATAATATGGATGAAGAAATACACAGGCGGCAGCTAAAATCCAACACAACATACTATAATCTGTCGAGGCTCTTTATATCCAGGAACCTTACCATAAAAAGCTGCTGCTTATACATATATGGTCTTACCAGTGCAGTGCTCACTTACGGAACCGAGAATTGGGGTGCTTACAAAAAAGCGCTCTGATCTCTCATCAGTATTCGAGAGAAAGTTTTACGAAGAATTGTTGGGCCCGTGTAAGGGAGGAAGATTCCGGAGAAGATACAATGATGAATTGTATGAAGTCTACCTCGAAGCAGACGCTTTAGAAAAAAGCTCTATAGACTCCGGTGGGCTGGGCACATAGCTCGCATGAGTGGAGAGCAACCGGCTCGTTTTTTTTTTTTTTTTTATGCGCAATTCGATGGCGTCGACCAGCAATCGGGATGTATGGAAAAACTTATTGAACGAGGCCCGGACCGGATCCCAGATGTCGCGCCTATGATCATTTAGGTTTAAAGAAGGAAATTCTTGGGACCAAACACAAAAAATCATTCATTTGCGATGACTCAATTTGACAATATCGACCAATAGCTAAACTATAGCAGAACTCCATGCTAGCTAAGTCTGCCCCAAAGTGGTTTGACATTGTGATGAATTGGCCGAGTGGCATTCAAATTGAAAATTGTTTTCTAACAAAAATGATTTGGCTTTATGTAGAACAAATTATGAATTCAAGTTTACGCCGGTAGGGCCCATCCCTACCAAGTACAAGAGATTCCAACATCCTCAATGATGTTGCGACTGTCAAAATTCAACATGAGGAAGTACTCCTTTGCGCACCATCATCACATCCCCTACAAAAAAAGATTGGCGATGTTATTTGAGTTAAAAATCTTGATACTTCTGGAAACAGTTCTAGCATGAGTTGTAAGAACGTAGATTGGATTTGCAAGAGAAATCAGGAACTTTTCGGTAATGACATGGACAGCTCCAGGCCGTTTCTTAAAACATGTCAACACCCCCAAAAAACACCCTACACATATAACGAAGCCCGAAACCGCTGCTCTGGCAAGCATTTGGGAAGTGATCAATGTTTTGAAAAATCAATACCCAAACTACTTCTCATCTTTCCACGAGATTAGTGCACTGATTAACAATCAATCAAGAGCAAAAAAACAATCCTTGTTTTTAATTACAAATATTTAAATAAAGCTTCCTAGGAGAACATCCCAGTTTGTAGTTCGCACCTTTTTAGGGACCACATAAATCGAAGCAGAGCAAATACCAGCAGCGCTATACACAGGTGTATTACGTCAGTTTAGGAGGTATATTCGATTCCGATGTAAAACTTTGTTTCTGTCCCGTGCGGAAGTGTAAATTATGACCGAAGTGGCGAACTTCATCTGTTTCAGTTCCTTTTTAAATGTTTAGTTGGATTGAAGATTTCCCTTTAAAAATAAAATTGCAAAATTTCCTTTCGTTCGTTTGATCAATAAAACGAGATTCACAAGATATTCCCAGTTGAAGACGCGTTTTACAATTCAATTGTAGAACATTTAAATAAAGAAAAAAATACTCACTCGATAATTCTTTTTTCAAGAAAGAGATTTTTCACAATTTTCACCAACCGTTAAATTCCGATTGACAAGGCGAAATTTTCGTTTTCTATGGCACAATACACTTTTTCGGGTGAGTTTTTCACAGTATTGTGTATTTTTTTAAACTAACTTACAACTGCCAAAATCTACTTTTCACAGGTCACTTGTTTTTTCGATAAGTTATAGTAAATAATACTTTTCCAATATTATTAGAATATGAAGTTATATTTTTGCAGCTCAAAGCAAAACGTGTACCCGTCCGGTTTGCGAGAATTTTTCCACGGAGTGAACCAGTGTATGGTTCGAAAGAGAAGAAAACATGAAAGCAAGACAACACATTGACAAAAAACTCTTATATGTGAAGTAAGATGTCGAATAAACGACGTTGATTCGTCAGTTCTTGGTGGCTTCTATCAAGCGGCTTCTAACACCGAAAAATGTATGGGCAATTTGTGATTGTGTTGGATCAAATGTTCGAAATTGACTGGGATGTGTGGTGCTGGGATTATTGTGAATGAAAATTGATTTCGATAACTTTTTTGGGCGCGAATGTTTTAAGTTGCTTTAAATAATTTTCTTAAATGAGAAAAATAATGCATTTGTGATGGTATTTAATTAAATTACAAAACTAAGAGTTATGTTAACATATCAAGGGCGAATTTGCGATCAATTGTGATTATTTTTGTGCTCAAGTTTTAATTAAATAGATGCACCATTCACAATATGTAGTTATTTATTGAACAGATATGTTATAAGTTTGTTAGGTGGTGTGTCAGTAGGAGTTTTTCTTTTAAAGCTCTGAGCAGAGCAGGGAGTAGAGCCTGAGCAAGTCGATTACGCTCTGAGCAGAGTATGATCAGAGCTCTACGATTTAATTAAGAAACACACTTGAGCACTGAGCTATCATACGGTCCACTTTGCACCTTAAACAGAAAAATTAAATTAATTTAATGTTATTTCCTTAAAAATCATTTTAATATTTTACTTCGACCGACTGATTTTTGTTTTTTTTTTCAACTCTGTCATTTGCCAAAACACAAAATATGTGAAGTTGGCCGCGGTAAGGCTTTTCATTTTATTCTGAGCCCATAGAGCTCATTTCGAGCTAACTCCGATTGAAAAAAGAAACACAAGAAAGCTGTTCTTTCATTAACTATCGTTGTGTCTAAAATTTTCGTTAATGTGTCATTGTTAGACTTTGTTGGGATTGTTACAATTTCATTTTAGAACGATTTATTACTAGACAACGTATTTCTCTAATTGACTACTTAATTAAATTCAGATTTTGTCATCGAAAATAGTTCTATTTGCATTATCGTTGTATAATATCATGTTTTTAATCATTGTCAATCCACTTTAATTTTTAAACACCACCAAACCAAACAAAAGTGTAAGAATTTTGAATTCTGATTTGTATTATAAACGAATTTTGACTTTAAGAGATCAAAAATCTAAATTCATATCATGGACATGAAGTGAAAATAGTTACAAATCGTAACTATTTGACACTTCAACAATGCATTTTGGAACGATATTTTCCTGTCAAATAGTTACGAATCGTAAGTATTTGGCATTTTGGAACGAAAAATCGTTAACAATTGTTAACGATTGTCAACGATAGTTAATAAAAGAACGCCCCAAAGCTGAGCGCTCTGAGTTAAGAAAGAAACACAGATATTTTTACTTGCGAGTTATGGATTTGTGCAAAAAAATCTAACAATCAAACACGACAAAACGATAATAGAAAAGTTGAAAAAAGAGGGTCCGGAAATTCCGTCCGCCTGTCTTTCTGTTCGCGCCTCTACAGCCTAAACGGATGAGCAGATTTGCTTCAAACTTGGTATTTAGTATTTATTAGGTAGTATCTCAGGGGTGTTTCTCATTTTTGCTCTAGGTCGAAAAATAACGGTACCTGCTATACAATTTTTAACAAAAAGTTTGATTTTCTCAAAAACGGCTCTAACGATTTTGAAAAAACTTTCAGGGTGCTATTTTTTTATAACAATACATATTTCAGTTAGAACGAATTTTTTGAAATTTGTTCTATAACGGTTATATAACCGGTTTTTTCAAGTGCGGTTTTATCGTAAACTATTATCCCGATTTCAATTAAATTTTGCACACATGAAGTCATTTATAATTCAATCAATATTGCATTTCAAAATTTTCAAAAACTTTTTTTTTCGATTTTTTTAAATTTCAAAAAAAAAATTGGTTTTCGAAATATTTTGAAAATGGGTTGATTGAATTTTTCAAATAATTTTCCCACATGAAAACTACAAATTTATTAAAATATTTTTCGAAAAGTTTTTCAAAAAAAAACGACTAAAAAAAATGGTCGAACGATTTTCAATATATTTTTTTCCTCGATAGATATTTAGTTTTCAAATTTTGTTTGCATACTTAGTTTTTTCAAGAAAACTCTTAAACTAATTAAACAAAATTAAAGAATTTTCTAAAAAAAAAAATGTTTGTTTATTTAAATAGACGTGTGGTTTTCAATTTGGCAATACTTTTTCGGAGTAAATCTTTTTGGCAGCTGTCTCTTGATTTATGCTCAGTTTGGTTCGCGATTTCATAATGAATAGACTTATGCGTGAAACAGATTGAACCAGCAACAGCACCAGCAACAGCGGCCGCCATTAATTTAGAACCAATGTATTTCAATAGCTCAAATTAGATTAGACCAGCACGTCACCTGCGTCGTTAGACCAAAGTCCTAAATTTGCTGTTGCTGTTCCATTGCTACCAACTTTGAGCAAGTGAAATTCAGGGGCAAAAGAAAACTTCGTATTTTAATTAAATTTTATTCGACGATGTGACCGCACATATGAGCAAATCGTGCAATTTATTTCAAAGGCATTGAAACTTTGTATTCAATTAACTTAGAATTTAGATATTTAAGTATATAAATATTGTAGATAATGTTAACGTTAGCATTTAACGTATTAATAAACAAATCAAACTACTGAATGCAAAAATTTCAATCAAGAAAAAAAAAGTTTACACCTGCCTTTAAATAAACAAAACCACTGTGTTAACTTTTAATATTGTATATACCCAGTCGCTTAGCAGTAGTTGGAATGTGTATTTTAATTTTAGTACCTACCTTAATTCCAACCTTATTATAGGTACCTAATATCCTTAATAAATTCCATCAAACATAATTAAAGAAAGACAAAATTAAGGAAAGCAAAAGCTAACAATCCTATATAGTTATGTGTTTATCCGATTGTCGTGATGCATGTTCGTTGGAGCTTCAAACCACAACGATTCTAAAGGAGTTGCATGTCAAACAAAACATTAAAATTAAATCTTTGTCAAAAAGGATTAGCACATAGGAGCAAGTACGTGCGACCCAGTCGTGCCTTTTATTTTGACAGGCAAAAACGCCTAATTGCGTTAAAATGCTGGCTAAATTTAATCCCATGGATAAATGTTGACAGGTTAAATTGGGATATTATTTAATCTGCTCCAGAGCAGGCTAAATTTTTACGTCTTCCATTACTTGTATTGGTGTAAAAGAGAAGACGATAAATATGAACTTGTTGTTCGTGTTATTAGCCATCAATTTAGTGTTCCTAGACTAGTAAATAATTTACATGTACTGGGAATTAGTTTACAAAGATTTGGGATTGTTATTTGAAAAAATTAAATTAATAGTGTAAATTCATTTTAAAACGAGTATACTTATGTGAGCTAATTTTTTTCTTGTTATTTTAAGCTGTTATTAGCATAGGTATATAATATAAAAAGTAATAAATTTAATCAAGATAAATTTTGTTCTCTAGGAAAAAGGTACTTTTATGTGAAAAAAAGGTTAATAGTAGGTTAAAAATATCCTTTTTAATCCAATTGACACAGCAAAAAGCTAAATTGTGTCCATTTGCAAACGTAAAAAATAGCCAGAGGGTTTGTACTACATGAAATCTATAGTAGTATCATCAGGCAGCATCCGGTATAGCGAGGTAGAGCCGTAATGTCGCTACAATAGCTTTTTCTGTGAACATGATATACATTTGAATGGGTTTTCGAGAGTAGAAAGAAAGAAGGTAATGAAAGAGTAGATTGAATGGTTTGTTTGCTAAAAGTCATTAGTTAGAATGAGTACAAGAGTAGGCAGAAATAATAAATAATAAGTACGAGTGAAAGATTCAAAAAGTGACACTAGAGACTAGAGAATAGACCATATGGTATGGTAGAGAAAGGGAAACAAAAATTATTCGATTTCCCTTTGATTTTTCGTAAACAAACCCAGATTGAATGTTTTCAATTATTTTTTTGCATTTTGCATTTTTCAAAAAAAAAATTGTTATTTCTGTAGCTTATACTGAAATCACATAGCAATGTTGCCATATTCGGATTTGTCTGTTTTAAGTTTTAATTTATATTTTTTCAATTTCGAATGTAATAAGGAATACATTTTTTTTTATTTAAACATATTTACATAGGTAAGGGACCTGCCTATTAACATTTATATTGAAGGAAAGAATAGTAAAAGCTAATGTTTAATCAAAACGCCATTTCACTGCTTACGATCGTACATAGGCACCGAGAATTATTTTTTTATTTTTCAAATTTCTATTTTCTAGACTTCTGAATTCTATCATTTTATATACATACATCTTTTCCGTTCTAGACTTTCTAAAATTACATATATATCGATTACATTTCTCCTACCAAAAGTCTACATTGCAGTCTCCACTCAGAGAAAAACTTTAGGGCGATGTAGACGAACTAGATGGCGCTAATTTCCAACCCCTGATGATACTACTACAGGTTCTATATACAAAGCAGGGGGTCAAATTCAGTCAGCATTTTAACGCAATTGACACACGGCCTTCAAGGAAAATATTTGTTTCCGTACTCACGCATATCTACCCATAAGGGTTAGTGAGGAATAATTTTATTTATTTTATTTATCACTTATTTTATATTTTAAATTCAAAATATTTTTGTAATTCCATTCCCAGGAAAGTCTTAACATAGCCAAAAATGTGTTCTTTTCGACCAATTTTATAAGCGAACCTTACTGTGCTATTCATAGCAACTTTTAGCTTAGGTAAGGAGTAACTTTTTAAGTCATAAAAAACTGGGTAGGCATATAAATAATTAGCAACAAAAGTGACTTAACTAGCATTATCTTAGTCTTAGAAGGAAGACAGTTTTCAATTTGATACAAAGCTCGAAGGGATCCGTAGAGATGTTTTGACAATATGATTTCCCCAAGTGAGATTTTGGTTAAATGTAATACCGAAATTTTGTACACTAGTGACGTAGGGTAGCACTAATCCTTCTAAGGAAAGCTGCTATCTTTCGAGTATCAATGATCAAGCGACCTATCGGATAGATAAAGTAAATCTTAACATCATCAGTATACATTTGGACCTTACAGCATTTTAAAATTGAGGTAATGTCATTATTGAAGAGAGTAAACAATAGCGGATGTTTTCCGATTAATTCTTCATTCTTACAGATCATAAGGTCCAAATTATTCATCAAAACCGAAGTAGTTTTGAGAATTATGAGAATTTTATAAGGTAAGCTGTATCGAAAGCTCTTGTGAAATCAAGCAACACTTTTTTGTATACTTTCCTGCCATTTGTGTGTTTCAATTATTTGTTTCACACACCTCTTCGATCAACCATGTCGAAGAAGTAGTTCGTTGTTGAATGGTTATTCACACGCACATGCGTCGACGTAGAATTTTATGTCTAGTGAATTTATAACCTCATAAATAAATTGTCAAAATTTGTATGAGAATTTATTAATACGAACCTTATAAATTTATCTTATGATTTTGCAGGGTAAAGTGAAAAAAAAACTGAACCTCTTAAAACTGAGAAATGTCTTTGTTGTTGTCTTTGTCGTTTGTGACAGCTGAAGGTGATAAAGATACACTTGTACACAACAATGATGTACGTAGACTTCTGTAGTTCTTTTTTATTCCATTTATAGATGCTGAATAGTTTTTTTTCTATTTTCTTAAAAAGTTTGTTTTTTTATATTCACATTTTCACCTATAATAAAGCGAAAACTAAATGTTTTCTTCGAATTTTATATTCTTTTATTAAAAAACAATAACTAATTAATAAATTTTATTAGTATATGTACACTTTTGTTAATAAGTGTACTTCAATCTCAACTCTGACATTAAATGACTGTTTTATTACGCAATTCGTTTCTAAGGGCGTTCATGCAAATGCTTGCTCAAGGATAAGACTTTCTACAGTGTATAAACTTATCCCCTTGCATGAATACCCCTCTGTTTCCTATTTCAAACGGAAAACTTTTTTATTTCTCAAGCATTTACGTGGTGAGGGAATGATTGAGTGATTGTTCTTTCCATTGACGTATTATATATGGACTGCTAGTGGCCTACTTCAAGTTGGTTCCATTTTAGTTTCAGTTATTTTAAGCGACCTAGCTCTCCTGAGTATACTAGCGGGAAAAAAATTAAACCTCAATTTTGACATTTCATCCAGTAATCCCAGACTTTGGCGGCAGGTTTTCCACGTTGACATGTTAAAATTTCCTTTTTTCTCCCGTCTTATTTAGAATATCCCACAATTAATTAATAAAAAATCCCTTTTTTCGAGGTAGGCAACTAGCTAATAACTATTTAGCAAACTTTAACAATGAATGTAAATTGTAAAATTAAAGTCTTCCTTAGCAGTTGTATGAGATGCCATTTTCATCTAGGAGCTCATTTAAACGCTTATGCTCAGGCAAGGTTTAAGACTCTCACTCAGATACATATGAACATCAGTTAGATTGAATTGCGGAATCATTTTGTTTTTCTGGTTATTAATCATCGCAATGTCATGTTGTATTGTTATTGTGTTATATCAATTTGATCTGCAGGAATGCAAAACTTTCCCTACGTAACTTAAGAGTATATATGTATGTAAGTTTTATCTATTAAAATTTGAATCAAATTCACTACTGTCATTATATGTAGTTACATTTTGTGCATACCTTTCTCTTGTTTTTTATAACAACTAAGGATTTTTTAACTTTTTTATATATGTATTAAGGTTATTATCACATTTAACAATTTCACTATTTTATTTTTCAATGTTTTAATTGTTTATATCCAAACACTTTTTGCTTTATTTCTGATTTGACTACGTTCTTAGCATGTATCACTTTTGTTTTGTTCGTTTTTTATGTATATTCCATTTTATTGGTGAAACAGTCATGCGCACAACAATGGCTTCGATTTTCGAATCTTCAGAATCGAATACATTTAAAAAAAAAACAGTGGGGTTGAAAATTTAGCAGACATGAAAGTGATTACGTTTTTTTTAAATAATTTTTTTCAATATTTCTTTTTATTTTGCAAGCCTTGTCAGACATTGGACTTAGTTTTCTGGATTTTCAATTTCTTGCTTGGCAGCAGGCTAAATGTATTCTTCATGCATGCTATTACATATTTATAATTATGGCTTCAGTGAGCGAGTGAGTGCACTGGTGATCAAATGGATTTTTACTTTGTGATAACTATTGGCTTTTGAACAATTTTACACAAATGTTGTTCGTTTACTTACATTTTCGAGAGTTTTCGTGAGAAGAGAGATGTTGCGAAATTATATAATTCCTTATTTTAAACCAAAAAAATTCTTGGGGGAGAAATGTGAGTTCTGTCAAACTCAAAAGTACATTTGAAATTTGACGTTTTGTGAAGTCTTCGTATTTGAAGAATTTGAAATTAAAAAAAAAATGTAAAGTTAAATTCAAAGTAAATAATAAATTGACCTTACAATGGCCTAATAAAATAGTTTCCATCACAATTTTTATTTCATCTGCACTTAATTGATCCATTTCCTTTAGTTAAATTTAAATTTGTTGACGTTTAAAAAGTTTCCCTATTTTGATCCACAAACCGTTCTTTTACTTTTGAGCGAATTTATTAATTTTTAAGATTTTTTTATCCCCACTCTTTAAAGTTAGTCAGTTTTCCTAAAACAACCCAAAAAGTAGACCTATTATAAATTGTACTAGCTATATATTCAACTTCTTGGTGTACTTATTGGTTTCTCTATTTGCTTACTTTGTCTTGAATAAACGAATTTCATTGTTGCAACCAAAATAAACTTATTCACATCCATCAAAAGAAGGTATTATACCTGAAAATTAAATTTGATTGGAAATGTCTAACAAACAACAACAACATAATTAAAGTTAGTGGCGCAAAATTTTAAATAATTAAAACCTACTCTAGAGCGTCGGCTCTAAAAACAAAATATAAAACGAAGGTCGGCTCTATGTTAATTTTAAACGACATAAAGTATACTTTAACCTTAAACAACTTGTCTAACCTTAAAACAAGCAAACCACTTGTTTATCTTTTTAAAGTATACTTTAACCAGACGACATTTTGTAATTTCGTACAAAAAAGAATAAGAATATCTTATTCTGTCAATAGTAAGCCGTGTTGGGGTCGATTCCCAATCTGTGAAACTGTGAAATGGTAATTTTGTTGACGTTTGAAATTAAATTCGATTCCAGATGTATGAAAAAAGAAAAACAAGCGTCAAAAACTTTTCAAAATGGTGAATTACTTTTCACAATCCACGAAGAGCCCTGCAGTTTTGAGATCAAGCAAAAGCAACGATGTATGGCGAAGGCAAATGATGGAGGACCGATTCATTCTACCCCAATTTCCATTCTTTTTTATTTATTTACTTAATTATATTATTGTTTTATTCTTTTACGACATTTGTTAATGTTTAATTACTAAATATTGATTAATAACACTTCCAATGCATTATTATAAGTTTTTATCATTTCATAATTTCACGGATCGGGAATTGACCTCCTGGAAAAATTAGTTTACATTACGTTACATAACCCACACACCACACTAGTTGTCAGGGTTGTTTAACTTTTTTAAAATTGAGAAAATTTTAAACAAGGGCTCGTATCTAAAGAACTTGTGTAACTAGAGTCGGTTCTCTTGTTTAAATGAATGCTGTTTAAAATTTTGCACCAGTATATTTACTTTAGGATAACTATCCGTGAGCACTTTATCTATCCAATGAAAATATGCTCGATGACTGAAGTGAAAATGCAAAACAAATAGTATTAGAATGCACTATCCTATAACTCGAGCGGTTGAGCGGTAAAGCCAAACACACATAGCCTTAGCCGTGTTTTATTGGAAAGTGTATACCCAGCGCAGTAAAATTTTATGCGGCAAACAACAACAAACAATAAGTGTCGATAATTAGGTTAGTGAAATTAGTGAATATAATAAGTTGAGATAAATCTTGGAAAAAGAAATAGCAACCAACTAGAATGTAAAAAAAATATGTACTTGAAGGTTGGTAAGATTTTATTATTTAAGGATATGTTCGTTGAGTATCATGATACAAAATTACAAAACAGCGCCTTCCTGTATTTTGACGTCATCAGTGGCCCAAATTGACTACATTAAATAAAATGTTTGGAAAGGATCCAAAGTGTTAGTTGACTTTAAATGTATATTGAATCAATCAAATAAGACATTAGACAAAACCTGCATAAATTGAAACTTAAAGTACTGCAGTTTTTTCTAAAACCATCAAGAGTCACTGATGACGTCATGGTTGGATATTATATCCAAGAACTGAGTTGAATTTGGAGTGAATATAGCGTTTTATTAGGACTTCCAATACTGCGCTAGCTATAGATTACCCATAAAACACGGCTCCAATTAGTAAAAAATGCTTATTTCACGAGACAACTAAACCATGGAATAAGACTTATAGCCAAAACAGATGTGCATATAATTTCGTGCAGGAAAAAATACACAGGCTCTTATGGGTCATGCCAACCCCAAATTCTGCAGGGATGCAGAATCTACACGATGTCTCTATTTCTAAATTGCATGCCATTTCATTGCTGCCACAACAACTAACGAAAAAAAAATTAAATAAAAAGTTTCTGGCATTACTGATATATACCACACTTAATAATCAGCGTTACCGCTGGGACACTTTTGCCACCACTTTTAAGGAAATACTTCATTACTTTTTTTATGGTAGAGATGTAGAGGTGTAGATTCTGCATCCCTGCTTTGTATATAACTAGAACCTATAGTACTACCATCAGTGTTCGAATACTAGCGCCATCTAGTTCGTCTACATCTCCCTAAAGTTTTTCTCAGAGTGGAGACCGCAACGTAGACTTTTAGTCGGGGAAATGTACTCAACACATATGCAATGTTAGAAAAAGACAGAACGACAAAAAGTAATAGCACTCAGAAGGAAACAAACCATGAACACTTTTTCATGTTACTTCATTACCATTTTCTTAAAATAAGCGATAATGAGAGAATGAAATATAGTTATTTAGACAGGTATGTGAGGAGTTTTCATTTCTGCCTTGAAAATACACTGTTCTTGGTAGGGTTCTTTTTATAGATGGACAATTTTGAATGGTTACCATGTTTGATTATTATATCAATTTTTTTAAGTCTGCAAAAATTTAATTTAAGTTGAAGTACCTACCTAGTTACTTATTTTACAAATAAAACACATTGTTTGCATATGTTTGTAACTATGTTATTGCTTTAGAGTATATACACTTATCACGTCAAAAAATCTAGTACTAAATATACTACTAACTACTAAATATAGTACTAAATATACTACTTACTAAAAAATACAGTACTAAATATACTACTAAGTATTAAATCTAGGACTAAATATACTACGATAGTACTAAATTCTAGTACTAAGTACTAAAAATCTAGTACCAAAATACTATTGTACGAACAACATAGTACCAACTGGCACCAGTTTTATATTTAACTAGCGTTCAAAAATTGAACAATATATATTAAAACTTTAAAAAGTCGAATCCGAATATGGCAACATTGGTATTTGATTTTGGTATAAGAAATACAGAAAATACAGAAATAACAAAATTTCTTTAAAAATGCAAAATCCAAAAAAATAATTGAAGACGCACAATCTTGGTTTGTTTACGAAAAATCAAAGAGAAATCCACTAATTTTTGTTTCCCTTACTCAACCATACCATATGTTCTAGTGTCACTTTTTGAACTTTTCACTCGTACTTATTATTCAATATTTCTGTCTATTCTTGTACTCGTTCTAACTAAAGACTTTTTTCAAACAAACCATACAACCTACTCCTTCATCATTATATTTCTTTCTACTCTCCAAAACCCATACAAATGAATATCGTGTTGACAGAAAAAGCTATTGCAGCGACGTTGCGGCTCTACCTCGCTTAACTAGAAGCTGCCTCATGATACTACTATAGGTTTCATATACAAGGATCCCTGTATAATTTTGGGTTGACATGACCCATAAGAGCCTGTGTAATTTTTTTCCTGTACGAAATTTTCTGCTCATCTGTTTTGACAACTGCACATATGTTTTCGGCTTTATAGTAATATCATAATATATAATATCATACGCATTTATACAATGCGTGGCGCTGAAATCCCTATTTGGTGTAAATAGATTGAGGTTTGCATTGAAGATGCCGAGAAGTCATTGGCAGTCAAAGTCATGATAGTACCATAGAAAAAAGAAACAAGAACGACAACTGAGAGGATAATTCTCTGTTCGCCTACAAACGGATAAATCTCTCGCCAGCGACATATGTGTAAAGCGCGAAACAGATTGAAACAGCGACAGCACCAGCACCGTCAAGCGTCAACAACAAACAGCACGCTGACCAGCAAAATAAATTGAAACACATTGCTACCAGCACCAGCATCGTCTTCTTACTTCTGTTTGACACTTTGTGTCATAAAAAAGTATACGAAGTTTTCTTTTGCCCCTGAATTTCACTTGCTCAAAGTTGGTAGCAATGGAACAGCAACATCAAATTTAGGACTTTGGTCTAACGACGCTGGTGACGTTGCTGGTGCTGGTCTAATCTAATTTGAGCCATTGAAATGGCTAAATTAATGGCGGCTGCTGTTGCTGGTTCAATCTGTTTCACGCATAACGGTCCCTGTACATTTTTTTATGGGACTAGTAATACGTCTGCAGTTTTTGAGAGTAGGAAATGTATGGCTGCTTCGCACACGTATCTCATACGTATTCACATACACAAAATAAAATGTCAGGGTTTGCAAGGCATGGTCGATACGAGTTTTTTTCTTTTTTATATGCAGGCAGCACTGCAAGCGTCACCACTAACTACAAGCGCATTTCAAAATCGGAAGCACAAGCACCTAAAAGAAACAAACCTTAAAATATCTTATAACAGCAACACTGGTCATTCGTCATCAAAAATCAAATCCAAATGTCATTCCATAAAACAACAAAAAACTCAACTGCAATCAGAGAAATAAATACACGATTTTATCAAAACAAAACAAAATTCAATTAGGTATAAACTCGATCCAATGAACAGAAATAAACGAAAAACCATTCGCGAGCGAAAGCTTGAAAAACCGTGGACACCCGAAGAAGATCGTCTACTGGTAAGATTAGTCGAGGAGCGGGACGTTCTCTGGGATTCTGGATGTCCAGATTACAAACGACGAGAAAAAAGGGATGATTGCTGGGCTGTAATTGCATCCAAGACAAATCATACTGTGTCAGACACTAAAATACATTGGAACTCTATCAGATCACGATTTAATGTAACATTTTTTTAATATACATTATGTATTACATATATGCATAACCAAATATTATTTTATTTTAGGTGGTACGAAGAAAGGTTCTAGACTCTATTGAACGTGGAGACAAAACAATACATGAACCAACATTTTCTCATTATAAGTCGTTGCATTTCTTATTAAAACTTGAAGCCTTACCTAAACTTAGCGTTTTAAAAAATAAGGTAAGAACACTTTCTAATGGTTCGGTTCGGTTTTTGTAGGTAGTATTACAAGGTCATTGCACCGTCAGTGCACCGATGACCATGAACTATGACTCATGGTCATCGGTATCTACAATGATCATCCCACGAATGACGCAAGTCTTTAATCGCTGTCTAAAAATGCGATAACGGGCAAAGTGTGTCATCGCAAAAAAATGTTCTCACGACTTGACCACACCAAACAGCTTATCGTTGACGGTGAAGTGAAACCGCTTACAAGAGTCAAAAATGGAGATGACCATTTCACGACATTCATTAATTCAGTCATCGTGACTCGTTTTCATTGAAAATATACTCGTATGTACGTGTTCAGTTTCATAGTGAAAGTAGAAAGCGTACCGGAATCCCGCGTTTCAAAAATCCCGAAAAAAAGTTTAAAATCCCGTCTGCTTAAATCCTGCCTTTAAAATCCCGATCTATTATAATCTCGCTTTTTAAAATCCCGACTATCCCGTTTTTTTACAAAACATTCTTATCAAACTAAATAACAATATTATATGTACATAGGTTATATGCGCTTCACTTTTTTATAAATTTAAAAATGTTAAAAATATTCGACTAAAAAGAAAATTCATCGAAATGTTTGTTTTTACTAAAATAATTTACATTATTGTCTTACGATTTGGGACTTATATGCTACCTTGTTAATTTTACTATGAAGAAGGTATTGGGGGGCATGCTGCCCCTTTCTTGGGCTCACATACCTACGTCATACTGATTGGGAGATAAAATCTCAAGAAATTTCTTTGTGCGCCGATTCGGTAATAACGCCGAAATTCTGATCCACATTATTACCAATCGTTGGCGATGTTATCGATTTATAGAAATCTTGTTTCCAAGGAGGTAATGGTTAGAAAAAAGAAAGCGTTCCGCGACTTTTTTTTCTGGTAGACATTCAACCAAACAGTTATGGTCAAAATTGATATCGGAATTAAAAATAATTCGGTAAACTATGGTACAAATCTTAATGTAAATTCTCTGAATTTTCATTTTGCATCTTTTTCCTGTTTTAGAAGTACTTCTCGGACTGGTGTTTTTTACCCTGAAGCGAAAAATAGTTTTTCTTTTCGCAATATTATAACCGAATGTGAACTTTTTGAAGCACTTTTTACTACAAACTCTAATGCTGTGGGAAATGATGGAATTCCTATTAAGTTGATCAAACTAATTTTCCCGGCATTTAGAAAATATTTTCTTTTTCTTATTAACTCTATTCTTACAACTTCAGTTTTTCCATCTGCTTGGAAAATGGCTAGAGTATGCTCAGTACCAAAAAACAAAAACCCTGTTTTACCTTCGGATTTTAGACCAATAAGCATTCTTCCAGGTATGTGAAAGAGTTATGAAGTCTGAAAAATAATCTAATATCTAGTAGATTTTTCATGAACCAGTCCGGTTTTCGCCAGGGATATAGCACGACCTCCGCATCAACGGTAGAAGCCAGGCTGTTAACTTAAATACGGAAACTTCGTCATTTTTGTCTCCCAGCAGGGGTGTTCACTAATCTTTCTTTTCAAAACTATTAAAACCAGAACACCTTCATATATTTTTAATAACATTACATTTAGCACCCTTTGACTACATCCGACGAATATTATTACTGCTCCACCATTGTATATACATTTTCTATAGTACTCTCATGGTGGTCATTTTCCGTCTGGCCATCTTCCTGGTTGATTCAGAACTAACTCTAAATAGTGGAGACGAGAACATTTACCAGTATTTAATACACTTTTGTTGTCTGTACTTATTCTATATTCACACCAATTGGCAATTTCACCACGCCTCATTGCGACTTGATTCAGAACTAAAAAATGATGCTTCATGATAGTACTATGGGCAGTGTATATACAATGGCTCCACACAGAAATAATATAATGACGCGTTCCTTTATAGCGCGTCTGCCAAGTTGTGGAACGCTTTGCCTGTGATATCAGAAACATTTCACATTCACTTAATATTTAAAAAAAAAATTTAGTTCTTTTTTGCATGGCACTGACAACCGTTGAACTTATTTCTTGGCATAATATTTTTAGCAAATTTATGTACTGATTTTTCAATTTTTGTATTGTTCTATATGAGTCAAAAACTGTGGTTGAATGGATTGACGTAAGGCAAACATAAGCAAATATGCTAATATTAATATACATACATACATTAACGAAGCATAGTTTTATACCATTGGGATATTTTCTAGCACATATGCCAAGGCTTAGACTTTTGTTTTAAAATATTCTTTTGTTTATGTATCCTCGGTTTCTTCGGTACACATTCGGTACCGATATTCCACTGAATACATACATTTTAATGAACACCTACTGATTTAGGCGGTATGTGCGGAATCGGTACGGTAAGAAAACGGTGTACCGAGTGTCGGTATAGAGTATCAGTATTGCTTCTATATTTACCGCAAGGAATTTGTGTTTGACGGCTGTCATATAGGCAATCGTTTGTTTTGTATAAACAAAAATATAAGAAAATATTTGTTAATAAAAATATTAATTTTTGACAGAAAATGAGATCCGAGACTGCTTCGAAGTTAAAGTTTTGAATAATTCTGTTTTGAAAGCTTCAGTATACGTTCGGCAAAGCAGTTATTACCGATTACCGATACCGCACCGACAAATGAGGGGCGGCCTTAGTGACCTCTTTCATGATTTGTAAAGGTCCTAGGTTGCGTTTTTTGATCTCAATAAAAAAAATTCTTACAAAATAATTTTTATTAAATTGAGAGCTTGTTTGGTTTTCCAAAATCGTTGAAAAACTTATTAATAGCTTTCTTTTTTAAAACTGTTCCCAAACCTGCATATGCCAAATCCGGTGTTCCTTAATTTGAATTAATTAATTTTGAATTAATTTTGTTTAAACTTTTTTAAATTGAATAATATATGTAAGCAAAAGTATGAAGGTTTGCAATACAAAAATAGTAATAACAAAATTGGCACAAGTAAACCTTATTATTTTATATTTTTTTTGATATATACTTTTGTGGTTAAGAGGGATTAGTTGCCCTTCTGCCTCCGACCAATACATGCCTCTTCGTTGAAATTTTGTTTCCATGTTTTGACAACCAGTTTGATTCAGGCGCTATAAGAAACCTAGTTGGCTTCTGGCAGTCCATATCTATTAGTTCCATGTTTTTGTTATTGATTTGTGTTTTTTGTTTGCCGATGCAATTTTTTTTTAGTTTAGTGTTATCTTCAAAAGACACTTGGTAATAATTGGTTCAGGGCAGTGTGGCACTCTTACCCTAAAAAGAAAAAAATCGTAAAAAAGAGAGACGATGAGAGAGTAAAATACTTCCCCTCAAGGGAGAGAGTGGCGAATTTCTGCTTCAGAAATTTCTTTGGGCACTTTGTAGCAGCTGTCATAAACAGCTGTTATACATTTGTTTGAATTCAAATTAGAGATGTTTCATTCATTTCTACAGAATTTCATTAAAAATCAATACATTTAGGCAAATGGAGTTAAATTAATATGACCATTTACAAACATTTCAATAAACACCCATTTATGTTGGTTTTACATTGTGTGACAATTCATCCCCACTGCTCCAAATTTGATAGTTTACTTCAAGTTACTTAAACAAATTAAGGAACACACATAATATTTATAACATTCAAATAAAAATAATTAAAAGAAACCCTTGGCAAAATGTTGAATCGATAGGTGGAAATATAACGAATATGTAGTTTTTCCCTATGCTTATTAACCTTATTATTATAACCTTGTTATTATTAATATGTATTAACACGATTACGTTTGTGGTGTTTTGGTACTGTTAGACCCGATATGTTTCGGTGTTGTCTGGATCCCGAAAATGTATGGTGTACCCGAGCAACGCCGGCTGGGTCAGCTAGTCTATTATAAAGATCGACAAATGATTTGTCTTTCTTAATTTTAAAATCGCATTATGAGAAGTTTAAAGTTTGACCACTTTACCATAGCTTATGTATTTACTTCCAGCACATGAGGCTCAGTTCTTCTTAGATTCGAAACATTGTCCCGCACATTTAAGATGGTCCTCATTTCGGAGTTGGAATAAATTTGCAGTCACTGATTGTGTGAGACAGCGCTAGATCGCTAGTTCTATGTTCCGAGAGGTAGTAATTATTCCTCATCCCTACCCACCCTGTTCTTCGGAAAAAACACCAAAACAGATTCTTTGGGGAAATGAAATCATCATTTTCGGAGTTAAGCACTTACCAACAGCCCCTAAAACATATTATTTCCTAAATGAAGGCATTATCATATCGATCCTGCTATCATTTGTGATAGACAACAGAATTTCAATTCTCACATCTACCAAATAATCAACAAAGGATATTTTTTGTTTACTTGCGATTTAGGTACTATAATACAAGTTATGCATTCGTGCAGATTACAAATTTTGAGATAACAATCAAACATGACATTACGATGATAGAGAAACATATTTGAGTAACTGGCAAAATTCTGTCCGTCTGTCTGTCTGTCTGTTCGGATGTATTTTGGACTACAGCCTAAACGGTTTATCCAATCGTCTTCAAATTTTGAACTTAAGGTTATTTTGACATTCTACAGAGGACTTTTTTTCAATTTTTTTTTTAGCTCAAAAATTACCTGTAGTACCTGTCATATAACCGTTATGTAAAAGCTTATTTTTCTTAAAAACGGCTCCAAGAATTTTTATAAAAAAAAATCAGTATGCATTATATTTTGGTGAAAAAAAAATTAAAATGGTGGGCTAAAAACGGTACCTCCCATAGGACCGTTTTTTTTCTTCGACTTTCTCGAAAACTGGTGATCCGATTACAATCAAAACTGATATTCAAGAAGATGTAGGTAGCCTGAGTAATTTTGCGTAATTTTTTTTTCGAAAACTTTTTTTGTAATTTTAATAATTTTGCGTAATTTTTTTTTGAAAAATCAATATTTTGAAAACGGGTAAGTGAATTTTTTTTTAATTTTGTTTTTAAATGTACGTTATTTTTGTGCTTAAGTTTGTATTCTTGAATTATTTTTTTTAATTTTTTAAAAAAGTTGTTAAAAAAACCGTTTTATTTAAAAACGGCTGTAACGATTTTGAAAAAAAAATCACACTTTTTCACATTTTTTAAAGAGACAAAATGGCGTTTAAATTTTTCCGCTGAAAACTATTTTACTTACTTTTTTCAAACAACCAAAAGTCAGAAAAATCGAATATAATCTTTGAAGTTCCCTTAATATTTTTCAAATTTTATTCCAAGCTGTACCGCACATAAGAGCAAGTACGTGCGATCCAGTCGTTCGATTTATTATTATTATAGGCACGCGCGAAAGGGATGGACATTAGCTTTGAAATTCTGCACATCAAAATAGGAGGGGAAAACAGAACCAGGTAGAGCGTTTACAGAAAGAATCTCTGGACTCGATGGTAAACTAATTGGCATTCCTGGCAGAGCGGATATTACGGTTAAATTCATGACAGGAATGTAACTGCCTTTACTGGAGCAGTATTTGTAAAAATTGCGATAGAATATTGAAAGGCACGTAACCCCGCATTATTTGTATTACCTATTAACTTTAAAGCTCTTTTTTGGATGCGATCTAGAAAACTTAAGTGCGTTATAGGAGCACCTGTGGGAATTATACTCGAGTTTTAGTGGATTATATGCTTTATATACTGTAGCCAAATCGACGGATTGAATCGTTAAATATGTATTCATTCTACAGAAAGTGGTCTGTAATGCACATATCGAGGACTGATAGGTGTTCGGTTTCTTCGATGCAAGTGCCACTCATGTAAAGTGGTATTGGAGGTATGTTTAGCTTTAAAGAAAAAAGACAACATTAAGTTTTAGAAGTTCTACGCGATTTCTTATTCCCCATTGTACAATGCTGTCCAGAGCGATAGTCTTAATAATTCTGCAATGCCTATCTCATGAAATCTCGTTACATCGCCTAAGTACGACTTGATATTGAATATGCAAGACAAGTTTGGTCACCCTATTATGAAAACCATCCTTTTCGTAACGAAAGAGTTCAAACAAGGTTTTGCTCCATGGGGAATTTCTTGACTGTTTTGATTTGTATCTCTTTATCTTCTCCGGAATGGCTGACATTATTTTTTGACATCAATTGCTAATGCACAATATTGTTTCTCCAACTTTTTTGAATGAAGTCCACCTTAATACAAATCCCCGTAACCTACATGGTCATCATAATTAATAACTTATATTTTCAGACTATTGCAAGAGAATGGTCAGATGTTTCCACGTGTTCTCAATCTCAACCTGCAACTGATAACTCTATGACAATTAAAAATGAAAGCCTTTACGAATCAGAATATTTATCTTCACCGCCTGCATCTCCATGCACTTCAAGTTCCATGAACTTCGAAGGCTATCCGGAAATATCGGTACTGGATTTAAAGAAAGAGCAAGAAAAGTTAGTGGATTCGAAACAAAGTTTCCAGCGAACTGTTTTAATGGAGGAAATAACAAATTTTCTCAGAAATCAACAGGAAGTACAAAAAGAAACCAAATGGAAAAAGTCTTTTGGGGAGTTAATATTCCATGAACTTAATAGGTATAACGAAAAGGACGCTCAGGAGTGAGTATTTTATTAATTCATATTTAACACTGGAGTACACGCATTGCCTACTATAGCAGACCAAAGTAACAGTTTTGTTCATAATTTTTGTATTGAAAACGTATTTTATACTTAATTTAAAGTTCCTAACTCAAACTTATGAATTAAATTAAGACAATAAATGAATATAATATTTAAATATTTGTTTCATTTAAATATTTATATAATAAAAAATTATGGGCATTTTTAGATGGTCTACCATAGTACGCCACGCGTGCATCGGTGTAAAATAATAGGGCGCGTGTACTCCAGTGTTAAGAATTCATTTTATTGTTTTTGTTTGTCTATTTCTAGCTTGAAAAAACAATTGCTCATATTGTGCTTAAATTTTAAACCAACAGAAGAAGATCAAAAAATGATCGTTGAATCGTCTGAACACACTTAACAATATTAGGAATAGATTAATAAGTGATATTTTGTTTCTTTCATAACTCGTTTTTGTTTACTAGATGTTTTATATTTTTTAACAAATAACATAACTATTTAAAACGTTTAAAAATAAGAGTAAAAGTAAGTTTTTGTTGTTTGTTTACGGGCTTTAATTCATCTCTTGTGAAAACTTTGGAATTAAATGTGATTAACAAATAGCAATTATAATTTTATTTTTTCACCCAGAACTAAAAAGTTAACTGCAACCTTGTTTTGTCAGCACTCAGGCTGAACAATATATGGTTATATTCCCTCTACTCCATTTACCAGTACACCACATGCATACGCGTTACTTGATATCGTCATCACAATATTCTTCGCAATTGATAATAATTGATGCAAGATATTTAAAGTATACATCAGGTGGTCGTTGCAAGGATATAGGATCTGCACTTATAGTGAATACTTGAATCACTTTCGGGTTCGTCATCTTTCCCTATAACAGAGCAATTTTGGCATTCGCATTATTGATGAGAGTACGATAGTGGTACCAATACCCGAACACTTAACCATATATCAGAAGTAAAAATGCTATCAAAATGTTTGTTTAAAAGAAAAACAAATAATTTAAATTTAATGCGATAAATGGAATGTTTTTCTTTCTGAAAAAAAATTAATGTATATTAGTGAATGCAATCGTTTATTTATTAAAAAATAAAAACTCGAGAATCCTCATTTTCACCAGCTGTCGAACACAAATTTCCCAATTCAGAACACTCAGTTTCCAGGGTTTCGAACACCAGACAATTTTGTATATGATCTTAGAGTAAATTTATTTTAACTTCAGCTTAGACATTAAAATATATTAAATATTTTACTGTTAAAAATAAAAGTGAAAATATAAACACATATGTATATATTATATAGCTAAGCTAAACATAGTTTTTTTTAAAGTAAAAAAAGAAATATAATCAAAACTTTAAATTTAAAAAATTTAACTGCATTAGTGCAGTAGATAAGATGTTTGCTTGTTAAGCGAGAAATCCTTAGTTCGACTCTCAGTTTGGGAAGCAATTTTTCTAACTCCTAGTGCAAACTGGCACCCCAAATTCTCTGCTAGCTTTTCTTAATCCCTTAGCGTTGCATCTTATTGCCCTCAAAGCAGCTGCTAGGGAACTATCATCGTATTTTTGAGTGAGCTTTCCATTTTAACTTTCGTTATTATAGGTGTGAATCTGTCAGATAAATTATATGATTGAGAAGTAATATGAGAATGTTCGGACAAAGTATCAAAAGAAAGTCATTGATTCCTTTACCCGAACACTTAGGAATATGGTTTTCGGTTACTGGAACATTCATTCATTATGCAATTTTGTATATAAAACATGAAAGATACCAATTGGCAATTTCACCACGCCTCATTGCGACTTGATTCAGAACTAAAAAATGATGCTTCATGATAGTACTATGGGCAGTGTATATACAATGGCTCCACACAGAACTAATATAATGACGCGTTCCTTTATAGCGCGTCTGCCAAGTTGTGGAACGCTTTGCCTGTGATATCAGAAACATTTCACATTCACTTAATATTTAAAAAAAAAAATTAGTTCTTTTTTGCATGGCACTGACAACCGTTGAACTTATTTCTTGGCATAATATTTTTAGCAAATTTATGTACTGATTTTTCAATTTTTGTATTGTTCTATATGAGTCAAACATTGTGGTTGAATGGATTGACGTAAGGCAAACATAAGCAAATATGCTAATATTAATATACATACATACATTAACGAAGCATAGTTTTATACCATTGGGATATTTTCTAGCACATATGCCAAGGCTTAGACTTTTGTTATAAAATATTCTTTTGTTTATGTATCCTCGGTTTCTTCGGTACACATTCGGTACCGATATTCCACTGAATACATACATTTTAATGAACACCTACTGATTTAGGCGGTATGTGCGGAATCGGTACGGTAAGAAAACGGTGTACCGAGTGTCGGTATAGAGTATCAGTATTGCTTCTATATTTACCGCAAGGAATTTGTGTTTGACGGCTGTCATATAGGCAATCGTTTGTTTTGTATAAACAAAAATATAAGAAAATATTTGTTAATAAAAATATTAATTTTTGACAGAAAATGAGATCCGAGACTACTTCGAAGTTAAAGTTTTGAATAATTCTGTTTTGAAAGCTTCAGTATACGTTCGGCAAAGCAGTTATTACCGATTACCGATACCGCACCGACAAATGAGGGGGCGGCCTTAGTGACCTCTTTCATGATTTGTAAAGGTCCTAGGTTGCGTTTTTTTGATCTCAATAAAAAAAATTATTACAAAATAATTTTTATTAAATTGAGAGCTTGTTTGGTTTTCCAAAATCGTCTTGACGTTGAAAAACTTATTAATAGCTTTCTTTTTTAAAACTGTTCCCAAACCTGCATATGCCAAATCCGGTGTTCCTTAATTTGAATTAATTAATTTTGAATTAATTTTGTTTAAACTTTTTTAAATTGAATAATATATGTAAGCAAAAGTATGAAGGTTTGCAATACAAAAATAGTAATAAAAAAATTGGCACAAGTAAACCTTATTATTTTATATTTTTTTTGATATATACTTTTGTGTTTAAGAGGGATTAGTTGCCCTTCTGCCTCCGACCAATACATGCCTCTTCGTTGAAATTTTGTTTCCATGTTTTGACAACCAGTTTGATTCAGGCGCTATAAGAAACCTAGTTGGCTTCTGGCAGTCCATATCTATTAGCTCCATGTTTTTGTTATTGATTTGTGTTTTTTGTTTGCCGATGCAATTTTTTTTTAGTTTAGTGTTATCTTCAAAAGACACTTGGTAATAATCGGTTCAGGGCAGTGTGGCACTCTTACCCTAAAAAGAAAAAAATCGTAAAAAAGAGAGACGATGAGAGAGTAAAATACTTCCCCTCAAGGGAGAGAGTTGCGAATTTCTGCTTCAGAAATTTCTTTGGGCACTTTGTAGCAGCTGTCATAAACAGCTGTTATACATTTGTTTGAATTCAAATTGGAGATGTTTCATTCATTTCTACAGAATTTCATTAAAAATCAATACATTTAGGCAAATGGAGTTAAATTAATATGACCATTTACAAACATTTCAATAAACACCCATTTATGTTGGTTTTACATTGTGTGACAATTCATCCCCACTGCTCCAAATTTGATAGTTTACTTCAAGTTACTTAAACAAATTAAGGAACACACATAATATTTATAACATTCAAATAAAAATAATTAAAAGAAACCCTTGGCAAAATGTTGAATCGATAGGTGGAAATATAACGAATATGTAGTTTTTCCCTATGCTTATTAACCTTATTATTATAACCTTGTTATTATTAATATGTATTAACACGATTACGTTTGTGGTGTTTTGGTACTGTTAGACCCGATATGTTTCGGTGTTGTCTGGATCCCGAAAATGTATGGTGTACCCGAGCAACGCCGGCTGGGTCAGCTAGTCTATTATAAAGATCGACAAATGATTTGTCTTTCTTAATTTTAAAATCGCATTATGAGAAGTTTAAAGTTTGACCACTTTACTATAGCTTATGTATTTACTTCCAGCACATGAGGCTCAGTTCTTCTTAGATTCGAAAAAATGTCCCGCACATTTAAGATGGTCCTCATTTCGGAGTTGGAATAAATTTGCAGTCACTGATTGTGTGAGACAGCGCTAGATCGCTAGTTCTATGTTCCGAGAGGTAGTAATTATTCCTCATCCCTACCCACCCTGTTCTTCGGAAAAAACACCAAAACAGATTCTTTGGGGAAATGAAATCATCATTTTCGGAGTTAAGCACTTACCAACAGCCCCTAAAACATATTATTTCCTAAATGAAGGCATTATCATATCGATCCTGCTATCATTTGTGATAGACAACAGAATTTCAATTCTCACATCTACCAAATAATCAACAAAGGATATTTTTTGTTTACTTGCGATTTAGGTACTATAATACAAGTTATGCATTCGTGCAGATTACAAATTTTGAGATAACAATCAAACATGACATTACGATGATAGAGAAACATATTTGAGTAACTGGCAAAATTCTGTCCGTCTGTCTGTCTGTCTGTTCGGATGTATTTTGGACTACAGCCTAAACGGTTTATCCAATCGTCTTCAAATTTTGAACTTAAGGTTATTTTGACATTCTACAGAGGACTTTTTTTCAATTTTTTTTTTTAGCTCAAAAATTAACGGTACCTGTCATATAACCGTTATGTAAAAGCTTATTTTTCTTAAAAACGGCTCCAAGAATTTTTATAAAAAAAAATCAGTATGCATTATATTTTCGTGAAAAAAAATTAAAATGGTGAGCTAAAAACGGTACCTCCCATAGGACCGTTTTTTTTCTTCGACTTTCTCGAAAACTGGTGTTTCGATTACAATCAAAACTGATATTCAAGAAGATGTAGGTAGCCTGAGTAATTTTGCGTAATTTTTTTTTCGAAAACTTTTTTTGTAATTTTAATAATTTTGCGTAATTTTTTTTTGAAAAATCAATATTTTGAAAACGGGTAAGTGAATTTTTTTTTAATTTTGTTTTTAAATGTACGTTATTTTTGTGCTTAAGTTTGTATTCTTGAATTATTTTTTTTAATTTTTTAAAAAAGTTGTTAAAAAAAACCGTTTTATTTAAAAACGGCTGTAACGATTTTGAAAAAAAAATTCACACTTTTTCACATTTTTTAAAGAGACAAAATGGCGTTTAAATTTTTCCGCTGAAAACTATTTTACTTACTTTTTTCAAACAACCAAAAGTCAGAAAAATCGAATATAATCTTTGAAGTTCCCTTAATATTTTTCAAATTTTATTCCAAGCTGTACCGCACATAAGAGCAAGTACGTGCGATCCAGTCGTTCGATTTATTATTATTATAGGCACGCGCGAAAGGGATGGACATTAGCTTTGAAATACTGCACATCAAAATAGGAGGGGAAAACAGAACCAGGTAGAGCGTTTACAGAAAGAATCTCTGGACTCGATGGTAAACTAATTGGCATTCCTGGCAGAGCGGATATTACGGTTAAATTCATGACAGGAATGTAACTGCCTTTACTGGAGCAGTATTTGTAAAAATTGCGATAGAATATTGAAAGGCACGTAACCCCGCATTATTTGTATTACCTATTAACTTTAAAGCTCTTTTTTGGATGCGATCTAGAAAACTTAAGTGCGTTATAGGAGCACCTGTGGGAATTATACTCGAGTTTTAGTGGATTATATGCTTTATATACTGTAGCCAAATCGACGGATTGAATCGTTAAATATGTATTCATTCTACAGAAAGTGGTCTGTAATGCACATATCGAGGACTGATAGGTGTTCGGTTTCTTCGATGCAAGTGCCACTCATGTAAAGTGGTATTGGAGGTATGTTTAGCTTTAAAGAAAAAAGACAACATTAAGTTTTAGAAGTTCTACGCGATTTCTTATTCCCCATTGTACAATGCTGTCCAGAGCGATAGTCTTAATAATTCTGCAATGCCTATCTCATGAAATCTCGTTACATCGCCTAAGTACGACTTGATATTGAATATGCAAGACAAGTTTGGTCACCCTATTATGAAAACCATCCTTTTCGTAACGAAAGAGTTCAAACAAGGTTTTGCTCCATGGGGAATTTCTTGACTGTTTTGATTTGTATCTCTTTATCTTCTCCGGAATGGCTGACATTATTTTTTGACATCAATTGCTAATGCACAATATTGTTTCTCCAACTTTTTTGAATGAAGTCCACCTTAATACAAATCCCCGTAACCTACATGGTCATCATAATTAATAACTTATATTTTCAGACTATTGCAAGAGAATGGTCAGATGTTTCCACGTGTTCTCAATCTCAACCTGCAACTGATAACTCTATGACAATTAAAAATGAAAGCCTTTACGAATCAGAATATTTATCTTCACCGCCTGCATCTCCATGCACTTCAAGTTCCATGAACTTCGAAGGCTATCCGGAAATATCGGTACTGGATTTAAAGAAAGAGCAAGAAAAGTTAGTGGATTCGAAACAAAGTTTCCAGCGAACTGTTTTAATGGAGGAAATAACAAATTTTCTCAGAAATCAACAGGAAGTACAAAAAGAAACCAAATGGAAAAAGTCTTTTGGGGAGTTAATATTCCATGAACTTAATAGGTATAACGAAAAGGACGCTCAGGAGTGAGTATTTTATTAATTCATATTTAACACTGGAGTACACGCATTGCCTACTATAGCAGACCAAAGTAACAGTTTTGTTCATAATTTTTGTATTGAAAACGTATTTTATACTTAATTTAAAGTTCCTAACTCAAACTTATGAATTAAATTAAGACAATAAATGAATATAATATTTAAATATTTGTTTCATTTAAATATTTATATAATAAAAAATTATGGGCATTTTTAGATGGTCTACCATAGTACGCCACGCGTGCATCGGTGTAAAATAATAGGGCGCGTGTACTCCAGTGTTAAGAATTCATTTTATTGTTTTTGTTTGTCTATTTCTAGCTTGAAAAAACAATTGCTCATATTGTGCTTAAATTTTAAACCAACAGAAGAAGATCAAAAAATGATCGTTGAATCGTCTGAACACACTTAACAATATTAGGAATAGATTAATAAGTGATATTTTGTTTCTTTCATAACTCGTTTTTGTTTACTAGATGTTTTATATTTTTTAACAAATAACATAACTATTTAAAACGTTTAAAAATAAGAGTAAAAGTAAGTTTTTGTTGTTTGTTTACGGGCTTTAATTCATCTCTTGTGAAAACTTTGGAATTAAATGTGATTAACAAATAGCAATTATAATTTTATTTTTTCACCCAGAACTAAAAAGTTAACTGCAACCTTGTTTTGTCAGCACTCAGGCTGAACAATATATGGTTATATTCCCTCTACTCCATTTACCAGTACACCACATGCATACGCGTTACTTGATATCGTCATCACAATATTCTTCGCAATTGATAATAATTGATGCAAGATATTTAAAGTATACATCAGGTGGTCGTTGCAAGGATATAGGATCTGCACTTATAGTGAATACTTGAATCACTTTCGGGTTCGTCATCTTTCCCTATAACAGAGCAATTTTGGCATTCGCATTATTGATGAGAGTACGATAGTGGTACCAATACCCGAACACTTAACCATATATCAGAAGTAAAAATGCTATCAAAATGTTTGTTTAAAAGAAAAACAAATAATTTAAATTTAATGCGATAAATGGAATGTTTTTCTTTCTGAAAAAAAATTAATGTATATTAGTGAATGCAATCGTTTATTTATTAAAAAATAAAAACTCGAGAATCCTCATTTTCACCAGCTGTCGAACACAAATTTCCCAATTCAGAACACTCAGTTTCCAGGGTTTCGAACACCAGACAATTTTGTATATGATCTTAGAGTAAATTTATTTTAACTTCAGCTTAGACATTAAAATATATTAAATATTTTACTGTTAAAAATAAAAGTGAAAATATAAACACATATGTATATATTATATAGCTAAGCTAAACATAGTTTTTTTTAAAGTAAAAAAAGAAATATAATCAAAACTTTAAATTTAAAAAATTTAACTGCATTAGTGCAGTAGATAAGATGTTTGCTTGTTAAGCGAGAAATCCTTAGTTCGACTCTCAGTTTGGGAAGCAATTTTTCTAACTCCTAGTGCAAACTGGCACCCCAAATTCTCTGCTAGCTTTTCTTAATCCCTTAGCGTTGCATCTTATTGCCCTCAAAGCAGCTGCTAGGGAACTATCATCGTATTTTTGAGTGAGCTTTCCATTTTAACTTTCGTTATTATAGGTGTGAATCTGTCAGATAAATTATATGATTGAGAAGTAATATGAGAATGTTCGGACAAAGTATCAAAAGAAAGTCATTGATTCCTTTACCCGAACACTTAGGAATATGGTTTTCGGTTACTGGAACATTCATTCATTATGCAATTTTGTATATAAAACATGAAAGATAATACAATTTATGTCAATAATTACTCTTAAAATGATAAAAAATGTATTTCAACCAGTTGCCTATTTCCAAACAGTAGTGTTCGGGAAAGAAAACTCATAAAATTCAAATTTGGTTTCTTTTAACCGAACAGTTTACAACAGTAAGGAAATAAAACTAATTTCGGACTAAATTCTGGAAAAACTGTTTACTTTATATCTTTATTAATATATAAAACTATTTAAATTAACTTACAAGATGTTTTTTATTTCTACTGACCACTCTAACTAGCAATTTTTTTGTTTACACTTGCGCGTCGTCACACATCAGGGCCCTATTTCTCATAAGCTACATCAACTACATTGTAGTACACGACAGTAATGTAACACCAGTTGTGTTCCCGATAATATTATTCGCAGAAATTTCGCAGCTGTCAGATTTTTGAGTAGAGGGTTTATTTTCTCTCTTTGAGAGATTTCTACGAAAAAAGTACGGGAACGCTTTAAACCAAAACATTCGCAGCATTCTTTCCTAGTGTTGCTTAAGCAACGATAGATTTATTTCCGATATTATCGATGGTTTTGAAAAAAAATATCGATAATACCGATGCTATCGATAAATTTATCAAATGAATAGGCAAAGGCAAATTATAAAGTATTTAAAACTCACTATTAAGAATCCCTCTATCATTAAAAAAATTAAATACAATTTAAATAATTCATAGTTTTTAACTCTCTGACGATGACAATGTCATTAAATTTGTTAGGCTTGTTCAGATTTTATAGATTTATGACCGCCTATCCATACAACAAAAGTAAAGCTTGCCACGTTTTATGAATACCCTTAATGTTTTTCAATAAAATTGTTAAAAGTTATAATCGAAAAAAATTTACATTCGTAACAGTATCAGTTAACTTTTTAAGTACATCCCTGCCTTCAACAGTTACAACCTTCACATATAACGCTATCAACTGCGGAAATTCCTCGTGTAAGAGGAAATTGTTACGTATTTTTCGCCGGATATTGTGTTATTATTATCGAAAATCTGATAATCCTTTAAGCATTTATTATGAGCTTTTCCAACAGGTTTCCATCTCTTGAATAAGCTCAAGCTCGAAATGTGAAGGTAAGTTTTAATTATTTAAACTATCGATAGTCGTTGGATTTTTTTTAAACTATCGATGTAGCCGATATTCTTCATCTGGGCCTATACTATCCATAAACTGTCGGATGTTAGAGCATCACTACTTAAATGTTAAAAGATTGGTGGAAACTAACAATTATTGCGAAACGATTTTTAAAATGTTTTGTTTATTATTTCAAGGTAAATGTTTTGCCTATTTGTCGCATCAGCTCCACCAACAATACAATTAGGGAGTAGTTTTGTAGGTGCTTCCACGCTTCCAGCAATAATTCTTCTCTACTTCTTCTTGCAAACGTTAACGTACAATCACTTGTTAATCGCTGTTACTTTGGGCTGAATAAGAATGGAGGAATAAAGCCCTATAGAGAAGAACCAAGGCGACCCGATACAAAACACTCATCATCCCGCTCCTGCTATATGGGGCACAAGCATGGACACTTTCCCATTCGGATGAAAGCTCTTTTGGAGTATTCGAGAGAAAATTACTACAAGCGATTTATGATAAAAAAAAATCTGTATCCAGAAGCTAAGATGGATGGATGAATGGATGCAAATACTCCCTTCTACAAAATTGCAAAATGTTGAGCATTTAATTTGATCTTTTTGTTTCAATTTTTTTAGATTTTTTTTTGTTAAAAAAAAGAGTAGTAAGGTCGATTTACGGACGATAATTTTACGTAATAACGTCATAAGAAAACATTAATGGTAGCAGCACCAGAGATTTATAAGACGTTATCACGTCAAAAATCTAAACCTTTTCCCTTAAGGCTCTTAATACAATGTCAATTATTTTGCACTCCTTCCGTGTAAATATTTTGTAATGCCTCAATATCAGTGTAGATGGCGCTAGGTGAAACACGATCTTGATAGTACTAAAGATTTCATATACAATTACAATGCATAATGTCAAACTCAACATTTTGATTTTTTCAAAATTGTGAAAACTGCCCAGATTTTTGAAAGAAAAATATTTGTTACAGGCTGAGTTTTGATATACACGACACAGGTTGGTATTGATGGCTTACAATCTGAAAAAAAGTCGCGAACTTTCCCATGTACTATATATAAATACATATGTTAGATAATACAGTAATAATATATGTATACGAGTTTGAAGTGATGTAACTTCTAAATGGTATCAGCTATAAGTCTGTAGAAAATACTTTTTCTCTAAAGCCTACTGTTTTTTGAAATAAAATCAAAAAACCCATTCATTTGGCCTTTGACTTCCCATAACGGACCTAGCGTACATGGGAAAGTTGGGGACTTTTTTTTAGATTGTGTATGTTTTAGCCCTTTAGTTTCACAGCGGGAAAAAATTAAACCTCAATTTTGACATTTCATCCATTAATCCCAGACTTTGGCAGCAAGTTTTCCCACGTTGGCATGTTAAAATTTCCTTTTTCTTCCCGTATTATTTAGAATATCCCACAATTAATTAATAAAAAATCCCTTTTTTCCTTCTACTGCTTTTAGATACAAGCCAATAAAAAAGGAAGTTGTCCACGATCTAAAAAAACAAGAGGCAAAATTGTCAAAAAATGTCGCCAAAATTGAGAATGCGATGCTAGCTCTCCTGACCCACTTCAGGAAAAAAATAACTCTTTAAAATGTTGACATCGAAGCTCGCGACCTCTGTTCTTAAAAATTCCAAAGTCTCATTTACCGGTAAAGCATAACTGACACTTTTGAATTCCATCCATAGAAGTCATCGACATCTTTGGTATTTTGCCTCTTGTTTTTTTTAGATCGTGGACAGCTTCCTTTTTTATTGGTTTTTACCAACTTGAGGTAGGCAACTAGCAGTCCATATATAATACGTCCATGACTGCCACTACGAAATATTTTTTACCTCACAAAGGATCTGCCTACGTCACAGCCCTAAAAAAAACGTACAAAATGACGGATTTTCAGACGGACTTCATTCTTGGTATGAAACTCCCTATATTGGCTAGTTTGACATTAGGTAATGTGATTAGAAATATTTATGTACATACATACATACATACTATTTACTAAATACATATGTATGTAAATGTTCTTTCTAGGAGGATCTATTAAACATAAAACATAAAAACATAAAAAAACAAATGTGATTAGGTACCTACTATTCGTTAAGTTTTCTTCATAGCACAAATAAAAACATTTTCATCCCTGGCACCAAACCAACCTACCACACCTTTATGTATATTTGTCGTATTAAATGTATTTTGGGTGGATTTCTGGTGAAAAAGCTGCAATCGCTGAATATTAGCGACAGGCGGCCGCGACCGACGGCAGATTATGTACATATACACAAACAGATGCGGAACCCTAGAAAGTCGAATGGGAAATTCCAAATTGAACATACATACACATTACCTGTTTCCTCCATGCTTCTAATCAAACACATCTGTTTTTGTAGTGCTGTTTATTGCTGTTGCGCACAAGGGGACTTGTTCGCCCTTTTGTTCAAGGTTCGTTCTACCGAAGTCATATCCGTTGACTTGACGTTCATTCTTCTTTCTTTTGTATATTATTCGCGTTCGGATCGAAAAACTGGGGACTGCTGTTGTTGCTGTTTTTTTGTCTGTTTATTGAGTTTCGACTTCGTGTCGACGTTTTCTCATTCCTCTCTGTGTGGGTTGTTGTTTTTATAGTAAGTTGAACGTTGTTGGTGTAGAGTGGTAGGTACAAACTATCGTTATATAGGAACACGCCATAGGCATATATAAGTATGTATATATAGGTAGTTTAGATGGATCAGCCTCAGCTTGTGTTATTTAAACATGTATGCATCCAGAGGCAGAGGTATTTATGTGAATATTTTTCACTGCTCGTTTTGCTTGCCCCACCATGAGTGTTGAATTTTGCTGAGTTGTTTTATTTTTATCATTTTTAGCTGAGTTTCACTGGTTTCACACGTACTCGCGTTCTTTTCAATATTTTCTGAAACCGAATATCAAAACCAATTTATTGTGCCCGTTGCCGACTATGTATCTCAATCCAAATGCAATGCTCAGGCTCACCTCGGGCGGAGGTTGCATTAGGTGGTGGAATTGGAATCTGAATTGCATTGCTTGCTCGCTTGTGTGATCTGCCATTCGCTTCGACATTGAATGAATGGATTCGGGTGTAAGTTGGAATGTTGATGGAGGCCTACAAATGCAAATGTATTTTCTGGTTGTTCGTTCTACCATATTATTCTATTTCGCTGCTCGTAGGAAACATAGGTCAGGCTAATGTTGGGTAGGGTTTCTTTTCTCAACTCATCTAAAAGATACAAAAAAGATGATTCAATGTTGTCTTCTAGTTCGAGTTGGCAACTTAATAGTCAATGGCAACCTCGTAGGTACACCTACCCGCTACTTAGTACAGCATTCTAAGAAATGATGAGTTACAGTCTGCCTAAAAAAATGCGTTCATTATAAGTTGTGAGGTTGTGACATAGAAACTTAGAATTATTTAGAGACTAGTCTGAGCCGTACCGTGGGGGGGGGTTACCCCCCACAGTATTAGGACAGAAAACAAGTCAACAGCAGGCCGTTGGTTTTCGGATGGTCCCCTACCACACGCAACGATGATTGAAATTCCGTCCGTCTGTCTATCTTTCTGTGTACACCTTTACAGCCTAAACGGATGGGCTGATTTGCTTCAAACTCTACCTAGGTCGATAAATAACTACCTGCCATATACAATCTTGAACAAAAAGTTTGATTTTCTCGAAAACGGCTCCAACGATTTTGATAAAACTTTCAGGGTGCTATTTTTCTACGACAATACAGCTTTCAGTTAGAATAAATTTTTCGCAATTTGTTCTATAACGATACCTCTCATAGAACCGGATTTTTTTTCAAATGCAATTTTATCGTAAATCATTATAACGATTTAAATAAAATTTTGCATACAAGAAGTCATTTTAATTCAATTAATATTGCATTTAAAAAATTTCAAAAGCTCTTTTTTCGATTTTTTTAATTTTTTTTGAAAAATAATTGGATTTCGAAATATTTTGAAAACGGGTTGATTGAATTTTTTTAAAAAAAATTTCACAGATGAAAACTACAGATTTTCTTATAATGACATACTTAAAAAAAATTCAATTATTTTTTTGAAAAAAAAACTTAAACTAATAAAAAAATGAAAGATTTTTCGGAAAAAATTAATTTTCTTATTTTGATATATGTATGTACATAAATACGCAGCCACTAAGCAATTATCTAGCATATGAGCAAGTACGTGCGATCCAGTCGTGCAAATTATTTAATACGGGTGTGAAATCTATAGAGTCGGCAAATTCCTTACTTAAGTGGGCATTTCAATGAAAATCACCCCCTACGGCTTGACTCCTCGATACGCCAATGGTAGGTATACCTGCCTACATATGTAAATATTTAGTTTTCTATCTCCTTTCTTCAAATTTTCTCTCTTTTTCGTTCTTATTTGATGCGGGCGGGCACATGTTGCACTGTGAAATAGCGGACTTGTTTTTTGTTTTTGTTACGATTTTTCTCCATTGTAACGGGTTTTTGCTATTTTACTTGCGATTATAGGGACTATAAGGCAAGTTATGCATTCGTAAAAAAAAAAAATTCTAACAATCAAACATGATATTACGATGATAGAGAAGTCAAAAAAAGTGGGTCCGGAAATTCCGTCCGTCTGTCTGTCTGTCTGTCTGTCTGTCTGTCCGTATCGATATCTACAGCCTAAACGGTTGGGCCGATTTGATTCAAACTTGGTATATAGTATTTTTAGAGTGCTCTACCCGACAGTTTTTGGAATTGGCATTCTAGCTCCAAAACTAACGGTACCTGCCATATAACTTTTATTAAAAAACTTATTTTTCTCGAAAACGGCTCCTACGATTTGATTAAACTTTCAGAATGATGTTTTCTGTGCAAAATCTATCTTTTAATTTTAATGAATTTTTCAGAAAAAGTTTTATAACGGTACCTCCCATATGACCGGTTTTTTAAAATCAGACTTTCTCGTTAACTAATTGACGGATTTTGATGAAATTTTTAAAATATGTAGTGTTTTATGATTTAATTATCAAAATTTTCAAAAACATTTTTTTTTTTAAATTTTAATAATTTTTTTAAAAAAATATTTTGTTTTTTGAATATTTTGAAAACGGATCTATAGATTTTTTTTTAATTTTTTCTCCTAGTATAAACTATAGATTTCTTAAAATTGACATACTAAACAAAATTTTAAAATATGTTTTCGAAAAGTTTTTCAAAAAAAACATTTTTTTGAAAAAACTGGTCGAACGATTTTGAAATGAAAAATTCATAAAATAGAAAACAGCAAAAGAAATAAGATGGCTTACAACATTTTTTCCAAAAAACGTTAAGAGTAGTGTTTTTTTGAATTCATAAATTTTTTTCCCCAACATTTTATTTCATATTGCTCGGCTAAGCCCTAGCCAAGCCATTAGTCAAATAAAAGAAAGTGACAACCTACATTACATACATACTTACGTATTTTAAAGTATTTTTCATCATCATAAAAGCACAGAATAAATAAGGAAGCCTTTGATAAACACACAAAAACAACTAACAAATAAAAAAAACTATTCGATTACTACTGAATGCAAAAATTTCAATCGAGAAAACAAAAGTTTACACCTTCCTATAAATAAAAAAACCACTGTGTTAACTTTTAATATTGTCTCTATACCTGCTGGCTTAACAGTAGTTGGAACACGTATCTTAATTTTAGTACCTACCTTCCTTCCAACCTTATTATAGGTACCTAAATCCTTTATAAATTCCATTGGTCCCATATTGGGACGTATAAAGGTCCCTTTACCTAGCATTATTGCCATACTGCTGATTCCGACGAATCTTTATGCCAGTTGTTCAAATTTTTCCATACCAAAATGAAAATTTAACTGAAAAAAGTACTTTGTATCTTTCTATTAGCAAATTATATTATAAACAGTAAGCAGCAAGTGGAAAGATAATACTACACTAAAAAACTGCAAAAGCTAACAATCCTATATATTTATGTGTTTATCCCTTTGTCGTGACGCATGTTCGTTCGAGCTTCACCCCAAAACGATTCTAAGGAAGTTGCACGTCATACAAAAAATATTAAAATAAAATCTTTGCCTGCACTTAAAAAGGATTAGCACATAAGAGCAAGTACGTGCGACCCAGTCGTGCCTTTTATTTTATTATAAATATGAATGTTTGTATTTTTGGATGTTTGAATGTTTGTTACCCAATCACGCCTTAACGGCTCAACGGATTTAGATGAAATTTGATAGGTAAATGGATAATGTGCTGAATTGAAATGTGGGCTACTTTTAATGTTAGATGGTTCCTGTGAGAGAGGCTTAAATGTAAAATACTGTATTTCTGGAGATTTGTTTGATATACTATTTGTGAAATTTGGTATACGGAAGAGTTACAAGATTCTACTATCAAGAGTTATAAGGAAATAGAGTTCTTAAGATAAAGAGATATAGAGAAACAGAGATATAAGGATATAGACATAGATATAGAGTTTAAGAGATATAGAGATATAGAGGCATAGGGATATAGAGATATAGAGTTATAGAGAAATAGATTTACTGAGATATAGAGACATAAAGATATAGATACATATAGATATAGAGACATAAAGCTATATACATAGAGGAAAAATAATAGAGATATTTAAGGATAAAGAGATGTAGATATATAGAGATATAAAAATATAGAAATACAAAAATAAAGAAATATAATAGAAATATAAAAATATAGGAATATAAAGTTATAGAAGAATATCACTTCGATTAGAAAAACCGTATTCACTATCTTAATAAAAATAAATTATAATTTGACGAAAAATCTAAATTAACCAAAATGCTTAATCTTAAGTCCAAGCAAACAAAGTCACGGGTAGAAGCTAGTATATTAATGAACCAGAATCTAAAAAATACAAAGAGCAGTTTAATTTTGTAAAAGGATAATACATGTCAATGACATAATATGTCACGGCGTTCCTTTATTTCTACCAAATAGCTTAAGAAACTCACGAAAAATCAGGAAGACGACGATAAGATAACGTAGATATCGTGCCTAATGGATTCTAAAAAAAATTCAATATTTGATCTTTTAATTATATCACTTTAGGGGCCAGTTATAGCTACCATTGAAACTCATCGTTGAAAAACGTAATTTTTTGATTCTGACGCGTTATTTAAAATGTTTATTTGTATTATTTATTTTTTACCATTACTACAGGTATATTTGTACCGATTTAGTCTTTTAATACCCGTCCTAGAAATAAAGATTTACTTTGCTGGTACCTACCTGGTTTTAACTCAGATTATGTGTAATTATTAAAGGCAAACAAAGTTTTAACTTAACAACACCCACATTTAAATCTTAACACAATCTACAAACAAACACGTACCCTGTTTTCTCTAAAATACATTAGTAAACCTCATTATTAAAAATTTAAACTATTTAAACTATTTAAACTTTTGTTTGTTTTTTTTATATTAATAGTTATCACCTCAATAATATATGTACGTGCATACCTATATTAATTTAACGTAATTATTTCTATATTAAAAATTAAAACAATATAGGTACCTACATACATACATACCTATATCTATATACGTATATAAAAAATGTCGTCACGTTGTTTGTCGGGAAGGTGTCGACTGGTGTTGTTTTTTTTTTTCTGAAAATCTTATTTATATATTGAAAGGATTTTCACACGCAGTTAGCTGATGTTGTAAGGAAACAAAGACTATTTTAATTACCTCTAGGTGGCCTTGAAAACGCTTTTGTCAAAAATTCAAATGAAAATAATAAAAAAGCCTTTAGCAAAATTTTGACCCGAAAGGTGGCACTGAGCAGGAGATATTGGAAAATGAGGTTTTCCCATAAGAATTTTTGTTTTATGAGTACCTAAAGAAAGTAAACACGGACTATGACGGCAAATATATATAGGTATACTCTTTTAAAGGAGGAAACCCAAGAAACAACGGAAATATAACGATTTCGGTTTAAAGTGTTCGAGAACTATTCGATGGGGGTCTATATCCCCCGTTAAGGTGGGAAGGGCAATTTTCTAAAAAAGCACTTGCATTGGAAAAAAATATATTTAAAAACAACGGCAACACTTAAAATTGTGTGCTATACCTTTTATTAAAGCCAAGTCTGTTCTATCCTACTATTTTTTAAATCTTAAAATATCTAAAAAACTTATTTCACTCAAAATTAAAAATATATATATATATACATATGTAGGTAGTTCATATTGAAATTTGCTTTTAATATTTGTTGCTTCAATTAATTCTTAATTAAATAGGTACTGACAATTAGATGATGAGGTAGGGGCCTACCTAATTAATATTTTGTTTTTTTATTTATTGAAATTATTTACAAAGATAAATTTATAAATTATTTTTTATGAGGCAGACCAGACCATATGATGTCGTTTTATAATTTTATAGGGAAATTAGTTTAAAACTATTTTGATTTTATACAATTTATAAAGAAAAGAAGCAAATTATATCGAAATTACATTACATTACAAAATAAAATTATGGTGGAAAATTACGTTAAGTTAAATTTCTTCAAATTTATGATGGGCAAATATGGCAGCTTTGATTCTACCTAATTAATAGGTATTTCATCGCACTATTACATACATATTATTTAGTGATAACACTACATACATATGTATGTATGTAGAAACCAAAAGGCAAGATCGACGAACATTTTTAGTAGTGTATAATGCTAAATTCATGACTCATACCATAATGGATTAACGTAGCCCGAAAAAATGTAACCGTTTCCGTTCTATGTATTTTCAAATAAAGTTTTTTTATTGAGAAACCGACTTTCGAACTCCTCTACCTACCAACCGCCTAATCATCATCCACCGTTTCAATTCGGGTTTTCATGGGAAAACATCGACGAAACCAGACCCAAACCCAAGTCCAAAAAGATAGAAGATACAACAAATAACCTACGACTACAGCTGCAATTACTAATCCCATATAAATATATAGGTACATAATATATAAATATTATCTTGTTGCTGCGGCGAATTCTTGCTGCGGCGAATTCTTGCTGCTTGGTTTGGTGGTTTCATTTTCGCTTCATTTCGTTTTTGTATACATTTTACTCACCATTTTAAATTATTTTTGGCCAAGCCAACCACCCTAGACAAAGACCACACCAACGAGAACGAACAACATGATGTAAAGTAAAATATTCGAATGCGATGTGTCCAAAATCCAAGTCAATTTGAGCATTTGATTTTGCCTGCTTTGATGGGCTATTCTTGGTCCAAAAATGCGAGTAGGTAGGTAGGTACCTAGTCAAATGTAACGAACAACGTGTTATTTTGATTTTCGATTTTCATATTTCTAAAAAGTAATATAAATGAAACCCATCTTCATAAAACAACATTTTTGTATATATATTTCATGGAATAGAAAGTATCCCAGAAACGAAAAATAAACCCTCGAGTTGATTCCACATTTGCTATGTACCTACCGAACCCGTGCCAGTGCCAGTCTGCCAGTATTACGAAGACAAAACCACACAAATACTCTCGCACACGCTGAACTGAACCCCTGCTGCTGCTATACGAGTCTTTCAAGTTAAGTGTGCAAATGCAAAAGGCGTAGCTATTAACGGGGGCAAAGAAATCGATAAAAAAAATTTAATGTCGATTAACCAGGAATTTGTTTCTCTTTTAAACTCGAATGGATTGGAAATTCAGAAATTAAAAAAAAAAACTTGAAAAACAACCAAACATTGAGGTGATGGAAAAACAAAAACATTAACATATTTTAGTTTGTGACAAAAATCATTTGGCCTGTCTGTCCATTTATGAAATTTGGAAACTATAGACGTTGAGGAACAATTTCAGAGATTAATTTTTATAACTAAGAAAAACGGGCGCGACTGGGTCGCACGTACTTGTTCTTATGTGCGTTATCAGTTTGCAAGGTAAGGTCTTTGACAGAAACAGGTAACCATGATACACAGAAATACAAGGTATGCTCGTGAAGGCATACAAATCGTCATCTTGATATTTTATGACGTCACATTATTCTTTTATTATTATTTTATTTATTAAGTGAAGATTATTTTTTTAAAACTGAAGGTTTAAACGATTTTTTTAATGATTATAAGAACAATAAACATACAAAAACAATAACAAAATTTAAGTATTAAGGTATTAAGTGTCAGTGTCAAAACTACGAAACTTAATTTTTTAGTGAATACGCCATCACACGTCTTATATACCAATGAATTTATGAACAAAGTATTTCGAAAATTGTATAATTTTGATGAAATCATTTTTTATTTTTAGTTTTTTGAAAACAAAAATTGTTTTAAAGATTTTGGTAAGCAGCTTAGTAGAGTTATCAATATACAGTAGATCATAAAACTTTAAATAATATTTTTTGATTAATTTTAAAAATATTGAATTTCGAAAAAAACAATGTTTTATAAATAGAAAAAAATTATTATTCATATTTTTTCAAATTTAAAATTGGATAGAAATCCAATAAGCCATTAACGAGAAAGTCCATAATTAAAAAAACCGTTATATAAAATGTACCGTTAATAGACTTCCGGTATATTTGGTTTAGATAAGATGAAAGCTGATACCTATTAAAAAAACCTCAAACACCCAACACTATGATATATATATACCATTCCATCCATTTATAATCGGAAAAAAACAACAACGTTATGTTAGTATCATTATCATGAGGAAGCAGCGAAAAATTCTCCGGGTGATTTTTGGTCTCTATCCTATCTATCTATCTATTAACGAGCTGGTTGTGGAGAAGCGTGTTAGTTGAGGGCAAGATCCACTCCGGACTGAAGCGCTACATAACCTACCTGAGGTAAGGTAAATTTAAATTTACGACAATCAAATAAAATCATTGAAATAATAATGAAATTTTTAATTTATTCGTGCTTTTAATAAAATTCTTTAGAAAAGTGGTTAGAAAGGGTACTTCAACTTACTCTTTTTTATCGCTATACTTCTTGTAAATTAAATCTGAAGGATTCATTTATAAACTTATGTAAGTAATCTGACAAGTAGTCTGCAATAATTTAAGTCCCAGAAACTTGAACTGCTTAAATATATTTAGGTTTCCGAAGCTTACTAAAGTCATTGTATATACATTCTATATACTCTCATGGGTGTCATTTGGTTTGTGGCCATCTTCACGGTTGTGCAGTAACTAACACTTAATAGTGGAGACGAGCACATTTACCGACAACGACAATTAATACACTTGTGCTTTGTTCTTATACTATATTCATACCAATCGGCGATTTCAGCGACACTCATTGTGACTTGTACAACAATTCAAAAAGTTGCTTCATGAGAGTAATACTAATATAGGGAGTGTATATACAAAACTAAAGTACGAGACAATACCTATTTACAGAGCAAAACAAAATAATACATGGTGGGCCTACCAAATCACGCCTGCGTGATATAATATTAATTTTCTGTGATATAAATTTTAATTTAGAAAAAATAATATCAAAGACATGACCACCATTTTCATCGTTGCACAATTGGGCTCTTAAATTTCAGACGCTATTGCCATGAACTCACCCTTAATAATGTTCCTTAGCTGCTCAATACGCAAGCGTGACTTTTGGCCCACCCTGTACAATTTGCAGTGAACGAAATTGTGTGAAATTTAGTTGTTTCTGTTTCCTTTCGAAGTTCTGACACCATTCGTCAGCAAAAAATCCATAAGACAGAACTAAGTTTTATGAGTGGGGAACTGCAAGTAATGTTTCCCAAATTTCGATCATGTCAGCATCAGTATTTGAATTATATTTACAAAATTATAACTGGGTAATGAACTAAAATACCAAAAATTATTTTCTTTTTTGTACAATTCTTTACAATGTTCATATTGTCATACTTTTAAACCAAAGTAAAAAAAAAGAAAACAAAAAATACGTCGTTAGTATGTTATGTTTTCAAAAGAAAATTAGTGGTGGTGTGGTGTGTAGAGAAAGTATATAAATTTAAAACAATTAACAATACATTTATTAAAAGAAAATATCTCGAAAATTGTATGATTAGTTTTAATTTCACTTTTTTTAAAATAATTTTTTTTCAAAATTATGGAAACTAAATTCGTAGTTTTTAAATAAACACCTAATTATAAAATTAAAAAAAATTGAGTCTTTCAAAACTATTGAAAAGTCTTAATATTTGTCTTAAAATAAGTTTATATACAAAAAAGATTCAGTGAATTTGATCTTTGCCATTATTGAATGTTGTAGAAAGCAAATAAGCTTTTACTGCTAATTTTGTCTTTTCATATTCGGATGTAAGTTATGCATTAAAATGCATCAGAATCATATTCACTTTAATTTTTTCTAAGCTTATAAATTTTAATTCACGAAAATCTACGATCTTATCAATATGATCATTGTATATACATCCTATAGTACTCTCATCTCCCTCTCAATGATTGGTATTATACTTTTCATTTTCAAATGAAACTTCTTCAATAACATGCGTCATATTAATTTTAACTTCCAGTTTTAATACCTAATGCAATGTTAAATCTCAAATAAAGTTGTGATCTTTTCTGGAGGAGATCATAATTTTTATTGTTTTTTTTTTTTGACTCTCACAGGTAGTTACTTTGGGGGAAAATACTAAAGTCACAAAATAAATGTCACTTTTACTTGTGACTTTTGAGGTATTCGTATCAGTGATGATATGGATAATCTGGTTGTTAAATCTATTAAATAAACATGTTGCAGCATCCTCCACTGGCGAGTTATTACAAAGTATATACCATTAGAACTTTTTCATGAAACAATACATATATGTATATATTTATAAATACATGTGTTCCAATTTTCTTGATGTTCGACCGAATTATTTAGAATTTTGCTTACAGAAACATACACTGGAGTGGAATCAGCTGAGGTGATATTATGATAAGTGTTATCACAATCAAAAAATTCGGTCTTCGTAAAATGATGCCAGAATTTGTAATTTTTCTGGTGATCACTTTACGCAGACTAAAAATTAATTGTGATCACATGTGACTATCAGAAATGTGACTGTCACATATGACCACACCTGGTTAAATTCGTATATATAAAAATTTTAACATATAAAAATTATATTTCAATAATTTCGTAATGAAGTAATGTAATGATGTGCATATGCAGATTTATTTTGTAAGTAGCGCCGCCTATCGGGAATTCTTTGACCTAAGCTAAGAACCTTATTTCGAGGGCAATTCATATTTCTCATAGTAATTAATGAATTATATATTTTAAAAGGTAATAAGGTCGATTCAATCTTATTTCCCTAAAAAAGCGAAATAAAGGCGAACTTCGGTTTTATTTCCAACAAAAATTGTAATAATGTGGATCAGAATTTCGGCGTTATTACCGAATCAGTGTGCAAAGAAATTTCTTGAGATTTTATCTCCCAATCAGTATGAGGTAGATATGGTGGGCATGCTGCCTCCGTGCAATAAAAGCCACTTAGGCCAGTATAAGCTCCATTCATTCCCTAAAAAAAATATTTCCCTAACAAAATAAATAAACCGACCTCAATTGAGAGGGACATGAAACCCTTTTACCCCTCCTTGATCACGCTCTTGAAAGAATCTGAAACGAGACAACCCACAGCCAGCACAGAGCAGATCCCAAATGTGTGTATACATTTGCAGTAGTATGTGTTGCATTGAAAAGTATTTACATATGTATGTACGTATAGCCACTTGAGAAAATCCAACGACGATGGTAGTAGAGTAGAAGCACAGTTCACTTCAATCGCCATCGCTATATTCGCCGTCGTGAAGGCGCGATTTCCACATTAATTCATGTGTCAAAACTTCAATTGTGGCGAACGGAAGGACGTCAAATTAAAGTCATATCGCGCGGCCACAAAAATATTTGTTTCGATTCAAGTCAAGTGTCAGACAGAGAAAACACGGTGTGTAGCATTGTGTACATTTCATTCGAATTGAACAGTGTTTTCCCCAAAGTCAGAGTCATCATCTACTGTGATTTGTCAAAGCTTATCGTGAATAATAATTGTGCAAAGTTTACACTAAAAAAATACTTTAAAATTAAAAGTATTTATTAAAAACCTCAGAAAAAATTGCCATTTATATATGAAATACGAGAATAATCGCTGGCAGTTTGAATGTGTTGAACAATTTCTATATATTTTTATTCGTACGTGTTGAAGTCGACCGAACAAAAAAAATTATATACCACAAACCAGCGCCAGGCCAGTGGAAATAAAATCATTACTCAACCATTTTACCATGAATTCGACAGAGCTGAAAGCAGCCTCAGCAGTATATTCAACGTCGTTTGTGTTTTCAGTTGGTATTTTAGTTTCACTTGCGGATACAGAAAATATATTGTAGATACAAAGTTATTTGAAGTGAAAAAAGTAGTTTTGCCTGTGTAAAGAGGTTACTTTCAAGTTTCAACATATTTTTTTTTGACATAAGCAAAACAATCGGTTAATCTCACCACATTGTTTTTGAGAACGCGAGGGTGAAAATCTAAATTTGTATTATTTTTATATCAACTATGCATCGTGACGTTTGTGGTGGGGGAGAAAGTGGTGGCCAAACGCTGCCACCACCACCAGCAACAGTAACATCATCATCCCCCGCAGCGGCTTCATCGATTGGTGTCAATTTGAGAGTGACTGGACATTGTAGTCAAGGTGGACGAAAGTACATGGAGGACTTCTTCTCCGTGGCCTATCACGAATCTGAAAGTAGCAAGGACCTGGAATATGCCTTCGTTGGCATTTATGATGGACATGGTGGAAGCGAGGCAGCCACATTTGCCAAGGAGCATCTGATGATGGAAATAATTAATCAAAAGTTGTTTTGGTCCGATTGTGATCAGGATGTATTGAGAGCTATACGTGAAGGTTATATTGCCACACACTACGCTATGTGGAGAGAACAAGGTGTGTTGGTTTTTCTTTTTCATTTATTTTTTTTTTTTTAGTATTTATTCATTCTTTTCTCCTTAATTTTTTGTTGTAATGTATTTGCCTCGTTTCGTTGGGTTTCATTTTTGTCTTAAAAGTAGAATGAAAAACGAATCGAAAAAGAGACGGGAAGAAGCAAAATAATTATAAGTGACAGCCAGCAAACATTTTTGTAGTGGTTTTATAATTCACAGGGGGAGAAGGTTAAATATATATTTATTGGTCCCCTGCATATAATCGGTATGAGTCAGAGTGGAACGGGTATATACAAAAGTGGAATTTTTTTAATTCCCATAACCCAGAGGCTCTCAAACTGCAGATTAAATCGATTGCTTTGTTGTGTGAGTGTGTGGGTTGTGTGAAAATGTCAAACATGAGTGAGGGCAAATTAGGTTATGTGAAGTTGATTAGAGAAAACAGCGAAAAAGCAACAACTTGTGGCTGTCATCCTTCTAAATTCAAAGATTGTTTTGATTTGCGCACTTTTTTGCACGAGTTGTTTGCATAAACAAAAATAGCCGGCCTCCGTTTGTTTTGTTTATTAAACAACCCATTACGCAAGTTCCCGTACCTATGTACATACATATATGTATGTATATTAAATCGAGTTTTCTTGTCTTGTATTTAAGTAGATTCTCCCAATTTCGAATTAGATATGATATGATTTGTTTTTTATAAATTAGATGATTCATTTTAAGACCTGAGTATAAGGAGAACTGTTTGTATATTTTTTTAAAGTAGGTACACAAAACCTATTTAGCAGACCAAAATTCAAAATTGCTGTATAAAACCATCTTTCAAAATTAGGGTTAGTACACAAAAATGCAACCATATTAAGGTATAAACATAATGCTCGGTTTCCATTTGCCATTTTTCAAATGGTAAATGACCACATTTCTGTTTTTGAGAAAAGCGATAACCTAAAATTGGAAAAATTGACAGTCATTGAATTGAACTGACCAACAGCGCCGGTCATTTATTGGCAGTGAATTTGAATGACAAGTGGAAATTTGTTGATTGACAAACGAAATGTCACTCTATCATTCTCTGACATTGATTTTTTTTTTAATTTTGTTGAATTTGTTGTCAATAAGATGACAATCCATCTGAAACGTGGTGCTTTGTTTTTTTTCTGTGGCAGAAAACAAACAAATTGAAATTTGTGTTTATTGAACTTATTATATTTTATTGTTATTACTTTTTGTCATGTAAGGTTTCACCTTTTCCAAAATGAAATCAAAATCGAATTTCGTCATACGCATTTTTTTCTAAGAGCTTTGCATAAAACCCTCTCGTTCGGTCGGTCCCAATCCAGATTCCTACCATTATAACTAACGAACCAAGAGCTATCGGCTTCCTCTTTGACATTATTTATTTTTATTATTTAAGAAAAAGAAGGGAAAAACTTATGTATATGCAACACAAAACACAACTTCGATGAAGTTCCGAAGCAAATAATTCTTAGGGACAATCTTAATAACAGTTCAGAAATGGCATTGCTAGTGGGAAAAACAATCATTCAGTTGACAAAATGGTTTGTTAAATTTTTTTATCAATGAAATGACAATCAATTTTTTGAAAGTAAATGGCAAGTAGAAAAGAACTGATTACTGACTACTGTATCAGTAAAGATTTTGAACTGTCAAACAATATGTCTGTTCCTAATCTGCGAATTCGTACGAATTTTCACGAATTTCTGCTAATTCCTGTTCCCGTACACCAAAAATTCGTAGAAATTCGCAGAAGAGAGCTCGTGAGAGAGAAAATAATTTCATCACCCTGCGAATTTCTGCAGAAAAAAGTAGCAGCCAAACGTCAGTTTGACAATTGAAAAATGACAATAAATAAATCAAATTTACGACACGTTTGATATAGATTGCATTTATTTTTAAAAGTTTATAAAAAAAAACATAAAAAACCGGTGGTTCTGTAAACTTTTCCATGAATATTGTTGACGAAGTCCAGCAGGGTTCAGGCAATTGTTACAGAGCAGTGTAAGTTGAGTCTTCTGAAGCCAGCTGTTTGCAAGAAGGAGTAGAGAAGAATTGTTGCTGGAAGCGTGTGGAAGCACCTACAAAATTACTAATTGTTTTGTTGGTGGAGCTGATGCAACAAATTAGCAAATCATTTCCCTTGAAATAATAAACAAAACATTTTAAAAATCGTTTCGCAATAATTAGTTTCCACCAATCTTTTGACATTTAAGTAGTGATGCTCGAACTTTCGACAGTTTATCGATAGTATAGATAGTGAAAAATATCGGCTACATCGATAGTTTAAAAAACAAACTTACCTTCACATTTCGAGCTTGAGCTTATTCAAGAGATGGAAACCTGTTGGAAAAGCTCATTCTCTATGCTTAAACGATTATCAGATTTTCGATGAGAGCTTGAGATATGTGAGCTATGAGAGAGTGTCAAAAAGGTCTAGCTGCACTGACATCCAAAAACATTTTCATGCAATAGATAAAATCTTGCAGGTTCCTGAGTGCTTTGAAATTTTGAACACAACAACATCCAGCCAAAAATACATAACAATTTCCTCTTACACGAGGAATTTTCGCAGTTAATAAGCGAATAAAACCTATTGCAGTAGAACTCCACTCGTGCTGTCTAAAACCTTTTCCATAACATTTTACAATTTCATTGAAAGACATTATGGCTAAAACACAATCACGCTTTAGCTTCGGTTTCGCCTGACATTTACAAGGAAATCAATACATCTTATCACAATGTCGGCTTTGACGTTACGTTTGGTTCGTGTACAATATAAGGTAACGTGACTCAAACGTAAAGCTTAAGTAGAAACTGGTTGAACTTTTGCACGCTTTTACAGAAAAAAAGCAAAAACAAAATCCGAAATTTAGAAAATGTCATTCAAAGCGGACACAGCGTGTGAAATGTAACGTGACGCAGTCAAAGCTGAAGCGTGATTGTGTTTTAGCCATAAGGGTACTTATAAATGCTGGTAAGCTTCACTTTTGTTTTATGGATAGGCAGTCATAAATCTAAAAATTTGAACAAGCCTATCGAATTCGATGACTTATAATTTGCGCCTATTCAATTGATAAATGTATCGATTGTATCAGCACTATCGATATTTTTTTCAAAACTATCGATGATATCGGAAATAAATACTATCGATACTTAAGCAACACTAGGAAGGAATGCTGGAATTTTTTGGTTTAAAGCGTTCCCGTACTTTTTTCGTAGAAATCTCTCAGAGAGAAAATATCCCCTCTACTCAAAAATCTGACTGCTGCGAATTTTCTGCGAATAATTATCGGGAACAAACCTAATGTCATTTCATTGACAAGTGGAAGCCCAGCATAATAACTTAAGCCTTCGTAAAGTTAAAATTGTCAAGTAATTAGAAATTTAAGTTATGGGTGATTTTAAGTAAACTACTTTTATTTTAATACTTATTCTACTAACTTCTAATCGAAGACGTAGTTTTCATGACTCTTCGGTTGTTTCTTCTTTTGGACGGGCACTACTTTGATGTTTACACTAATCTTGACTGCCTTAATTCAATGCGTTCACTCAGTCAGTCCAAGCTCCTCTGATTGGTCAACTGACCCTAAAATTTAGTTGACATTTATAGCGAGTTTCATTTAAATTTTAAAGATTTCATCTCAAAATCGAAATTTGATCTTTTCAGTGAAACTTCTTTTATGATTAAATTGTAGTATTGGTAATTGACTGTCACTCTTGCTTTGTCATTTGCATTTAGGGATGCATTAAAACATCGATTTTATGATGATAATATCGATATATTCGCAATGTTTAAAAATAATGTTTATGAACTGATTTTTGATACTCAAAAAACGGTTACTTCTTGAGTAAAAATAGGAATACCTAGCAATAAAATAAAAAAAAAACAGTAACAAGCCAGCTATTTTTAATTCTGAAGTTTGTGTTTTATTGCATTTGTAAAACATCAAAGGCGATTATAGTAAGCAAATCTAAAGAAAATCGGAAAACCGTTTTTTTGCCGATATCTCATAAGATTTGAGGTCATGTTTAAAGTTACCCTGACGTAAAATTGTAGTTTTCTTTTTAATTATTTACAACTTTTCTGTAGACCATACTTCGATCAGAAGTTAAACTTCGCCGACATTTCACTATTTTTAATTTTAAAACGCAAAAAACAAAAACAAAAAAGATTATTTACATGTATGTGTGCATTCAGATCAAATCTTCCACCGCATCAGAGATCAAATCTTTCGTGTTGAGATTTGATCTAGATTTACTCTTTCTTGCAAAGAAAAATTCAAAAATATCAAATATTTGACGGAAAGAGTAAATTTTACTTGGTTACTTACTTACTTTTTACTTTCCAATTTTCTTCATTAAAACTGCCATCGGAAGTCAGCTTTCAAGTTTCGTTCATAAAATGAGCTCGTCGGTGCAGTTTTCGCCCGTAATCAAAACTTATGGAAACTTTATGAAATGGCCTAATTTGCTATCATGGAAGCAAGGAATTTGTTGTACTAGCTCAGTTACAGACCTACCCTTCCGCACTATTCGGCCCATTATTGTTTAGCCTTAAATGTCAACTAACCCTTATAGTTAGGGGGCGGCCGTAGGAACACTTAATTCATCGAGTCAATGGAAAAAAATTGCCATAAATAAATGGCAAGTTACATAAAATGTACTATTATGTGATTCGGCTGACATAATCGGTGCATGTTTTTAGGTGACACAATGAGAAAAGACAAGAAAAAAGGGTTTTCGAAAAATCTTTTATTTTTATTTTCATAATATTTTTCTATCTCTCTGTCTGTTGAACAACGAAATCCGCCCCATTTTACCTGTGATCATCTGAACTGATGGGATACTTATCTACTGAAATCAACGGGCAGGGTCTGTTTACAGAAATTAATTATTTTTATATTCTTACAGAAAAATGGCCCAAAACAACAACCGGTTTGCCAAGCACTGCTGGAACAACTGCAACTGTTGCGTTTATACGCCATGAAAAAATCTATATTGGTCATGTTGGAGATTCAGGAATAGTACTTGGCTACCAAAATCCAGAGGAGAACTTTTGGCGTGCAAAGCAGTTAACGCAAGATCATAAGCCAGAAAGTGTAGTCGAAAAGACAAGAATTATGAATTCGGGTGGAAAAGTTATTGTAAAAAGTGGAGTTCCCCGAGTAGTTTGGAATCGTCCCAGAACTGGTAAGGAAAATACTAATTTCTAAACCTCATCTCAGTTAAGCTAATTTTTTATCCTAAATTTTATTTATTTTAGGTCATAAAGGTCCAGTACGGCGTAGTACACCTATTGATGAGATTCCCTTCTTAGCCGTAGCTAGAAGTTTAGGAGACCTTTGGAGCTATAATTCTGCGCTAAATGAATTTGTCGTTAGTCCTGATCCAGATGTTAAAGTCATCAAAATCAATCCAAAGACGTTTAGGTAAGTTGTAAGAACGAAACTTATTAAAGCTTAAATTTACAAAATTTCTTTTTTGTGTTATAGGTGTTTGATTTTTGGTACAGATGGTCTATGGAATGTTGTAACGCCAGGCGAGGCAGTTGACACCGTCCGTGAAAAAGAAGTAATCAACGAACGCATTAGTAAGGTTCGTGGCGAGAATAACACTTGGTGTAACCCTAGTAAAGGTCTTGTTGATAGAGCTTTGAAGACATGGAGTTCTAAGAAAATGCGAGCGGATAATACTTCAGTGGTCACTGTCATTCTATATCCACCCGGAACTGAAACGCCTGAAGCGAATTCTGTAAATGATTTTGCTACTTCATATGGCTTAGAATATATGCAAATGAATGCCGAAATAAATCCAACTGATGGATTCTCACAAATGTATTATCAGAAGTATCACCATAATACAGATTTTGATCCTCAACAGCATCAATACGATACAGATATCCTGGATCAAACTCATCAACTGCCGCACTATGAAACAATTGCTCCATCCTCTGCGATGCGTCAACATCTGCAACAGCAGTTATTGAGTCAGGATGAATACATGCCAAGCTATATTGATCCTGATGGTAGCACGTATGCCAACAACTACGAAATTAACTGTGATAACAACGGATATCTGTACTACGATGATAATTTAAGTAACAACTACACAAACAGTTTTGCGGAGTCTTACAATTCACTTTTCACATCGAATTTCGAACGCGAGGAAAACAGTCGTTCGAATGGTAGCAGTATCATGAGTAGCAACAGTGAGGAAAGCAATGAGAGCGTTAAAAGCAATCCAAATGAGTATCACAGTTATAATAGTCTCAATCATACAGGGTTGGCTGGACTGGACCGGGTCCAACACCACTATCCAAATAATGAATACCAAATTGAACAGCAGTTGTATCAGGAACAATGTATGTCGGCGGAGGAGGGTTATTCTTTGACAAAATTAGAAACACGTGGTGAACAACAATTACGTGGTTATACCGATGGCCCAATTAGTTCATTGACAAGCGTACAAACATTCCAAATTTTCGGTGGAGAACCAAGACAAGTAGCCGAAGTGAACTATAGCCAATACAAAAGTGTTACGAGTAACTTCCAAAAGGAATGCAATGACAGTGATAGTTCAAACTCGAATTTCTTGAGCAGCTACGAAGATAACGCAAGATGCTATGAACCAAATATGGATGTCACGCTATGTGAAGAGCCGTTGTCTACAGAGGATGTGCTAAGGACGACTACTTTGTGTATTGAAAGACTAGATACTATGGATGTCGAGAGACTAACCGCTGATTCAGTTATTCCGCCTGCCAGTACCAAACCAGCGATGGAAGAGGTCTTAGACATGGTGATAGAAGAGAAAATCGATAACCAAATTCCAGATGAAACAATTCAAATCCATGAGATATCATCTAGTGTGATAGAGCCTTGTATACCAATAACACCTACAAAGCAATCTCAACCTCCTGCCATTTTAAATGAAAACATTGACTCAACACCCCTTAAGAAGACCTCCATTCCAAAATTGGTCCTCTATCCAAATGTACCAAATGAAAACCATCGAATACAACGGCGCCCATCGATACAACAATATCCCAAAACTTTTGAAAAGAGGATGCTTCGAAGTATGACTGTTGATTACAGTAAACGTACTCTTCGCTCCAGAAACTCTCTTGGCAAAGATATGAAGTCAAAAAGTCCGCCTAGTATGAGCCTTCGGAGATCAAATACAGTACAAAATAAATTTATTAAAAGCATACAAACTTCTTTAAATACGGAGAACTCGGCATCTGTGATCAGTAGAAAGAGCCTAACACTGAGATCAAGAGAGATTACAACCACAAATGGAATTTGGCCTATTCCTCCATCTTCGTCCAGCCAAAACAAACAGCGCAAGACAAAATTGAGCTCTTTCTGTGATAGCTCTATTTCCTCCAAAGAATCACTTGCGCCAAGAAACAGCAACGATTGTGAACCCTTACCTACACTTCACCGAACGTTGAGCGGATTGAATGCGTCATCAGCATCCAGTTCCCATAATTTACAACATCAAGTTCCTATTTCGTTTGCTAAGAGATCGAGTTTAAGGAACAGTGGATGGGCAGTAGTAAAGACAACTATGCAAACCAGAAACCGTGTGCAGAAGTGTATGGGTCGATAGAACTAAACTATTCATTATTAGTTTTAGGATTCTCGGTTTTCGTTTATGGAGGCGGCAATTACATTTAACATTAAAAAAAGAGTACACTAAGGCGCTAAAAAACAAATATTCAGCAAAAAGTTTGGATTTGAAGCTTTCAAATCAGAATTGAAAACTTTTTCAACCTAACAAAAAGTCACTTCAGTACAAAGTAAAAATTAAGCAGTCCCGCCCTCTGCCATTGTCAAGATATATGATAGAGATTTTAAATACTAACTAAATAGGTATAATAAATAGAATAGTTTTTTTTAAGTATGTATTTATTTATCTTATAAGCAGGTGATAGAATTTATTATTCTGTATATGGACTAATTTGGCGCCACGTGTGTTATTTAATCTCAGCTTGGCAACTTTGTTAACAAAGAAATTAACTTTTGATTTACTTAAATTATCTTAACCCAAAAAGAGTATTATATGATTAGCTTTAGATTTATTTATTTTAAGTGTTTCCGTTTCCGTTTTTTTCCACAAATATTTAAATATATATTAATAATGCAACGATTATTTGTGCAAATGATGAATGTCGTGAGTTATATTATGTTAGTATGGACGAGTGTTTTAATTAAGATAGTTTTTTTTTTATTAAAATAGATGTTAAAAAAAAATAAATTATGATTAATTTTTGAAAAGAAAAATGCGTATGCGTATTATTGCACACATCGATTTTGAATTCAGATCATACAATAATATTGCATCCTTTACTTTGGTTTTAATTTTGGATCACGTTTCTGTTTTAATGATTAGCCAATTGAACCAAGACTTTAATCTCATAGATTTTCCCTGGCGTTTACTTTATATATCAACATTGGGTTTTTTCTGAGAGTTGCTGGCTACCAACAACAGCGTTACATCGCACTTAGTATAGATAGCAACTACCAGTCATTTTAATTTAATTATGTTTATTTAAATTGTAAAGGCATAGGAAAAACCTCATTTTAACATATATCTCCTGCCCAGTGACATCTATTGGTTCAAAACATTGCTTAAAGCTTTTTTTATTTTCATTTGAATTTTTGAAAAGAACACCACTTAGGGGCAATTAAAATAGTCTTTGTTACTCCTTACAGCATCAACTATCTGCTTTTGAAAGTCCCGTCAAAATCGGTTCTTAACAATGTACGTTTTAGAAAAAAAAAACTACCACCAAACAATCCTTTGCCTCAAGTTAAACCAAATTACACGCAATATAGAAAAATTCATCAAAATCGGTTCTGTAGTTTCGTGATTTTTGTACATAAAGATAAAAGATATATATATATGTATATGTACATAACAGGCAATGCGAAGTCACATTTTTAAAATATTTTTCCAAAATAAATGCAATGCTACTAGAGAAAAATACGCACGTAACTTTCGGATTAGTTACCTTGCTTTTGTTGCATTAGCATGGTTAAAAACAGCTGAATTCCATATTTTCTTCAATCAGCTGAAAAACAGCTGTTTTTAACCATGCTTAATAACAACAAAAGCAAAGGTAACCTATCCGAAGGATAAGTTGATCTGGTAGTATTTGTCCGTTCACAAAAAGATACGTACGTGAACGTACGCAAAGTATAGCAGAAATTTAGCTCTAGCTTGGTTTTGGAAATCATGTTTTGTTCGTTGTTATGGTCGCCAGCTGTTAAACAGCTGTTATTTAATCAATCAGTTCCAATTCAAAAATATAACAAACTTGTATTTCTCAACAGCAATTATTATCCTGTTTATGGATACATTTTTTTTGAAAATTTGTAAAGAAATCTTAATAAGATTCATTGCACGAGAAAAGGCAAATCTGCAAGCTTACATCGATGTTTTCAACCAACAAGCAGTTGCTTGTCATTTCAGCAGATGTCAGCAGATCCATGCTTAAAGGACCTTGGCTCCATGGACGTATTATAAATATATGGACTGTTAGTTGCCTGCCTCAAGTTGCTTCCATTTTAGTTTCAGTTATTTTTGGCGACACTAGCCCTCCTGAGTACACTAGCGGGAATAAAAATTAAACATCAATGTGGACATTGGACGTTGGCATGTTAAAATTTCCTTTTTTCTCCCCGTGTTATTTAGAATATCCCACAATTAATTAAATAAAAAATCTCTTTTTTTCTCCTAGTGCTTTGAAATTCTCTTAGGCACAAACCAATAAAAAAGAAAGTTGTCCACTATCTAAAAAAACAATGGACAAAATACCAAAGATGTCGCACACTTGTATAAATGGAATTCAAGTGACCGCCATATAGTTTTTTTTGTTGGTTCTACAATTAGGGGAAATTAAGGAAACGGGTTTCAGAATTTAGGTAATATTATTAAATTAGTTATTAACAATCTAAGTTTCGCGTATAGTTAGCAGCGCGTTGTCACAAAAATGGCTTTTTTGGTGTCAATCGATCAGGGACCCTCCCCTCAAATTAAGGAAATCGTTTTCGCAATTTAGGTAATCGTCGTTTAGTCAATAATTAACAAAATGTTAATAAATTGACAGCTTTATAAACAATTAAAATGTAACGTAAGCGACAGCGACAGCACCAGCACCGTCAACAGCAAACAGCACGCTGACCAGCAAAAGAAATTGAAACACATTGCCACCAGCACCAGCATCGTCTTCTTACTTCTGTTTCACACTTTGTGTCATAAAAAAGTATACGAAGTTTTCTTTTGCAGTATGGTGCCCCTGAATTTCACTTGCGCAAAGTTGGTAGCAATGGAACAGCAACAGCAAATTTAGGACTTTGGTCTAACGACGATGGTGACGTTGCTGGTGCTGGTCTAATCTAACTTGAGCCATTGAAATACATTGGTTCTAAATTAATGGCGGCCGCTGTTGCTGGTGCTGTTGCTGTTGCTGGTTCAATCTGTTTCATGCATAACGTTCTCAAAATCTGTCCTAATAGCACACAAAACTAGCCCATATACACAAAAATTATAACATAATTTTATAATTTGAAGGTTGACATTTTGACGTCTGTGATTTAATTAAGGGACTAGTTATAGCAATCAGTTAGGCGCCTGTTATAGTGATCAAGAAAACAAATCAGGAAAAGTTGAAACAAATAGAAAAATGATTTTTTTGTAACGGGTCTATATAGCAATCAGTTACATTTCGTTAGTTGACTTTCCAAAAAACAAACAAACCAACCAGCAACATTTTTCTTTCCGGTTGCAAAGTTTATCCGTTTTTTTTAGTATTGGTGTGCAATTTTTTTAAACAATTTGTTCCATTTTGTATGAGATAATAATTGGCTTGTCCGAAAAATTAAATTCCATCAGTAAAATAAATAAATAGATACCTACATACTTAACAAAAAAAATATGTTCTGACCCTCTAAAGAAATGGTTAACTGATTTCATTCAAAATTGATATCCATGAAGACGTAGGTAGCCAAAGTAATTTGGCATTGTATTATTTTTTATTCGAAAAAACTTTTTTTTTCAATTTTTAATATGATTTTTTTTTTGAAAAATCAATATTTTGACAATAGTTTAATAATTTTTTTTAAATTAAGATCATCACGATGTTCTTGAAAAAAATAGTTTAAAAAACAAACTTTGGCTACGATTTTGCAAAAAAAATACATCGTAACCGTTCATATTTTTATGCTGAAAACTATTTTACTTACTTTTTCCAAACAACCAAAATTATTTTAACAAACAAAACATTGCTTTGTTATAAGTCAAACACCAGAAATTATCTTATTTATAGTACACTAGCTGAGCAAACCAGCGTTGCTCGGACATAAAATACATTTTCTGGATCCTGCCAACACTGCCACATGTCGTGTCCAATAGTCCCCTTTTATACACATAATCATATGACGGCGATTCTTCATCAATTCTCTTTTGGGCACGCCTGTAGCCTTCACACGTTGAATCAGTGTGTGACAAACGTTACTATGTCTACGTTTGTTTATTTCAACGCTTTCGCTCTTACTTACAGCAAAACATACATCTGACCACAAACTGAGGAAGATAATGATAAAGCAAGCAATGAAAATATCAAACGAGAATGAGAGAATCGCAACAAATTCTCGGTCCCTGCGTTATTGTGATACCCCACTACACTTCTCAACTCCTTCGCCTAAATACTAAGTCACGCTGCGGCATATGCCTATGTGTATGAAAGGGGACATAGCAACTAAACACCATTAAATTAATCGTGGTAATTAATTGCCAAAGGTAGTCTATTATTTTCATTTTATTATAATAGATATGGTGTGATTCTAAGTCAAATCGATCCATAAGAATTAAAATAAATTGCACGACTGCATCGGACGTACTTGCTCATATGTTCTTATGCTAGATAATTGCTTAGTGGCTGTATATGTATGTACATATATATTAAAATAAATATAAATATATAAATATATAAATAAATATTTTTTCTCGAAAATTCTTTTATTTTTTCTAATTAGTTTAAGATTTTTTTTTCGGAAATTGTAATTGTAGAAAAAAATTATAAACAATTTAGTTCAGCTTAAATCTTAAATAACTCATTTTCATTTTATAAAATGCTAATATCTTTTTTTCTACCATTGTTGTCCACGATCTAAAAACAAAAGCCAAAATACCACAGATGTAGCACACTTCTATGGATGGAGTTCAGAAGTGTGAGTTATGTTTTACCGGTAAATGCGAATTTTTGAGTTTTTAAAAACAGATGTCACGAGCTTTTAAGTAATTTTTTTCCTGAAGTGGGTTCAGGAGAGCTAGCATCGAACGCTCAATTTTGTCGACATTTTTGACAATTGTTGTATGAAGCTGACATTCGACTAGCAGTCCATATATAAAACGTCCATGCTTGGCTCCATGGTATCATGACATGAAGCGTTTTTCTTTATTCACTCATAAAGGGGATCTGAACAGTCTGAGCATACTCTGATATTTCTCTAAACCTAGCGTGATCTGAGCACTCAGGTATATTTGATTTTTTTGGTATAAAATATTAAATATGATCTGAGACCAAAAAATGTTTTCCATTTCCAGATCAATCTTTTTTTTTTTGATATCATATCATATTTCACATCAAATATGAAATCTCATTTTCAATCGAGATTTAGAACACACTAATTTGACAATTCTCAAGTGTCAAATATTGTTGTTTATTTTTTAGCATTCTGTGAATTTTATTGTGGAAAAATAATTCTTTTGAGAAAAAATAAGCACAGATAGTTCAAGTGAAAATTAATTGAGAATTTTTTATAAATAAATACAATCTTGTACATGGCTTTCATATATTGACACTTTTGTTCTCATATGTCCTTTTCTCAGGCGGCAATATTATGCATATAATACTATTGTCTCATGTACATGATTCCTTTTTTCGGTTGTTTCCTCATTTTTCTTGTGGACAGGGACGTACGTTGGTGTGTGCACTGATTTGGATTACCCCGAATATATCCAATACTTTCCTACAAACTGTGCTGTTTTATTCTAAAGAAATTGGCGAAATTCTAAAAAAAGCAATTGAAAAACATCCATTACCTCTAAAAAACATAATTGGGAATTGTTTTCAATTTTAAAAATTCTTATTTTTCTTTCTCAAATGAGAAACTTTAAAGCTCAACCACAAAAAGTTTTAAAATTTTAATTCTTCCATTCGTTACTTCATTCCCCTACTTTTCTACACCTCTTACCCAATTTACAAAAAGAAAGAATGAAGAAACATCCGAAAAAAGAAATCATGTACACAAGGTAAAAAACACTGACTGGCATGTCAGCGGCCGCCTGTTCTAAATCGCGAAACAGATTGAACCAGCGACAGCACCAGCACCGTCAACAGCAAACAGCACGCTGACCAGCAAAATAAATTGAAACACATTGCTACCAGCACCAGCATCGTCTTCTTACTTCTGTTTGACACTTTGTGTTATAAAAAAGTATACGAAGTTTTCTTTTGCCCCTGAATTTCACCTGCTCAAAGTTGGTAGCAATGGAACAGCAACAGCAAATTTAGGACTTTGGTCTAACGACGCTGGTGACGTTGCTGGTGCTGGTCTAATCTAATTTGAGCCATTGAAATACATTGGTTCTAAATTAATGGCGGCCGCTGTTGTTGCTGCTGGTTCAATCTGTTTCACGCATAAACTGTTCTGACATTTTTCACTACAGCAGCGTTCACAAGCAGAAAAGACAATGGGACAATAATCAAATGTCTTGTCTGAGCTTCTTGAACGGGATTGGATGATGTCGATATTGTCCTCAGGATAGCTCGGAGGACAATGTAATGAGAATTGTCTTGTCCTGGAAACAATTGTTCACATGAAACAATGATTGTCTTAGATAAAGTTTTGTATTTTCCGAACTTACCATGTTATAAGAAATATTTTCTTATTTCTTTCTACCCGACGTTTCGAAGAAGTTTCATACTTCGTGGTCACTGGAGTGCATCACGTGGAGACTGACGTTTGATTGATGTTGTTTAAGTTATTGGTTTATTAGCTCTCGCTCTTAAGTAGTACCGGTGCGTAGATGTTGATGCACTTGGATTGCTTGTGGTTGGTGGTGGTGTACTCGTTCTAGGTTGCTGTTGCGTTGAGTCGATGTATTTTTGGACACATGCAAAGCTCACGACATCGGCTATAGGTTTTTTTGATTTGCTTTACTATGGTTTTGCTTATGAGAGGATCCCACGTTGGCGATAATTTAAAGCTAGAATCTCTATTGAAATTTGTATGTTTCTTAATTTCAATTGCTTCTCTGACGATTCTTGGTACATAAAAACTTTCATTTGCGATTGATCTAGCTTGATCAAAACGTATAAAGTGATCTTCGTTGTAGGCCAGATGTTCACATATTGCCGATTTTGTGACAGCGTTGTTTTGGATAGCTTTGATATGTTCGTTTAAACCCGTTTTAATACCTCTTTTCGTTTCACCAATATAAAAAGACCCACAGCTACAGGGAACAGAGTATACACCAGGATTTTGGAGTGGAATTTTGTCCTTAGGCGATCTTAAAAAATATATAGAAAATATTCCTTATAACGCGGTAAGTTCCGAAAATACCAAACTTTATCTAATATGAATATCGTCCGCGAAAATAAAAACCTAAAATCTAATAATGATTGTCTTGTCCCATTGTCTTGGCCTCTGAATTGTCCCATGTATACCCCGCTTACTTCTGTGCAGTATTGATCTTACAAAAACCAATTGAACAAAGCTAATTTGTCACAAAAAATGCTTATGCGCGAAACAGATTGAACCAGCAACAGCGGCCGCCATTATTTTAGAACCAATCATTATTTCAATTGCTCAAGTTAGATTAGACCGGCACCAGCAATGTCAACATGTCGCTATTGTTGTACTTTCAGAGGCTATTTATTAAATTTAATTTAATTTTTTTTTAATAATGGAAGAAAAACTATTCCTTTTGATAAGAGAAGGAAATCTTCTAAAAACATCGACTCAAAAGAAAAACAATGGAAAGATATTGCAGATTCGCTATGTGTACTATACTGACACTTTGTATACTTTTTTTATGACACAAAGTGTCAAACAGAAGTAAGAAGACGATGCTGGCGCTGGTGGCAATGTGTTTCAATTTCTTTTGCGGGGCAGCGTGCTGTTTGCTCATTTGCTGTTGATGTTGACGGTGCTGGTGCTGTTGCTGTTTCAATCTGTTCCGCGCTAATTGCTTCAGGGTTTTCATAAAAATGAACAGGCCATAAGTAAGAACTTCAAAAAGTTAACAGCTGATTTGATCTGTCACATTTTTTATAATATCATAATTCATTTCATTCGGTGTATTTTTTTTAACAAGAGTTTTGTTATAAAACAGTTTTTGTCAATAATTCTTATAAAAAAATAAAGGGGCATACTGCAGATATGTTTAAAAACTTAAGGAACCCTGCATTAACCTCCTTAATACAATCATCAAATATCCATACAACCACAACATGCAACGAAATTCGTAAACTGGCCAGATTACGTGTAGTTGACAATAGCGATATCGGCAAACGTGCCATGGCCGAAGGTAAGCCTCCTCGGTGCATTCACGTTTACAACAAACGTGGAGTAGGCTTCATTGGCGACAAAGTTTTGGTTGCCATCAAGGGTCAAATGAAAAAGGGAATCCTCGTTGGCCTGAAACAAAATCAGAAACCGAAAATTCCAAAATTCGATAGCAATAACCTGGTGCTGATAGATGATAATGGATCACCGCTAGGAACAAGAATACATGTACCGATCCCTACCATTTTAAGAACTATTCTCAAAGAAAAGACTTTTTCGAAGGGAGCAGACTACACTAAGGTCCTGGCAATAGCAAGTCGTTATTTATAAAAAAGAAAATGTTGCATAGAAAATATATATATGTATATTTGAACAATTTTTTGAGGCATTTTTATTCTAATGATGGTCTTTTGCTAGCGCCCTTTGGTGAACTCTCATCGTCACTCATTAGCACTCGTTTTCGCTTTTTACTATGTTCGTGAACCATCTCAGATATACAGATATTTCTTGATTTCATTTGCAGCCAATTAATGTACTACACCAAGGACGAAGTTTCAATAAAAATAAATAAAAAAAATCATCAAAGAGCTTACCTGGGTATTCGTTTTACTTCCCATTTCGTACAGTTTATTTTCTATGTTATCTAACTTACGTTCTGGCTTGCCATCCTCGTTGGTATTTTTAGATATGTCCAAAAGGTGACGAACTCTTTGTCTCATCGTCTCGAAAACTATTTTGCCAACAATATGATTTCTATCGTACGGCGTAAGATACCTTCCATACTCATAGAAAAATGGATGAAGTTTTCCTAACTCTATATGTGTTGTCTCCGCTTCACAAACAGCTTTATGGACATTTTTGTAGATCATAGGTACATCGACTCTGAGTCAAGAAGAGAAGATTAACATGTGTGTACGTTCTTATTTACTTTTACTTACGAAAAATAAGGATTATTAACTTTTAATTCTTTTATATACCATAGGGGTAGATTTACCATTTTTCCAGCATCCAGATCGTCGGATTCAGCGCCAGGATCAAGAAAACCTTCATAGAAATAGATATTTTATTTTTTATATTAATTTTGTCTGCATAAGTTTATTATAATTACCCATTTGAAGAAGTTTGGTGTTTATTTTGCATTCTACTTTCTCTTGCGTCACGAAAATATCTTCAACGGAAAAGTAATTTGGAAAATAGCTGTGGGTATTCATTATTAATTTTGATTTAATAGTTCAGCTTTGCTATCAAATAAATTTTAAATAGAAAGGAATAAGGAACACAAGAGAAAACCTAATTTAAATTTGCGCGGAATAACATATTTTTGTTTTTCTGTTCATGCTTTGTTATTGTGGAGTGTGGAACGTGGATCAAAGCATTGACGTTTAGTTACATAGAGTTGCCGCTGAGTAGTAAATCATACAAATCATACTGCGGTTAAAAGAAAACCTTGAGTTTTCAAAGTAAGTTCTACCTATTATGTGTTTGCTCAAAACATTTTAGATCATCTAAGATGTTTTTTCGTTTCGTTTAGAGCATAATACACTATGAATGCTTACGTATGTAAAATGTCAGCACCACTCTTTTGTAATCGTCCCTCCATCAAAATATAAATATTGTGTACGTTTCAGTTGCCGACTAAAAGCAACAACATTCCAAAAAATTACTGATGAATTTTCTTGAGTATTAAGAAATCTTTAAAACACCTGAGGACGTTATTTTATTCACTATCTTTGACTATCATTGTTATGTAAGCATTTTGGTATACAAACGGTTGTCAGGTCTACAATTATTGGCAGATTGTAAGGTATCTGGCAATCGTTTGAAGGCAAAATTTAACCGTTGTGAGGCCATTGTCAGCCCTTTGGAAAATTGCCAGACTCGAAATTTGCAAATGTCCTATGCAATGACATATAACAATGACATGATCATTTTTTCATTGTCAGGAAATGTATGCATCATTTGTTTTGTGTACAAAGCGATTTTTCAGGGTTTCCGTGCAAATTGGCTACTTTGCCTTCTGAAAATGCTATCTACTTGTTTAAAATATCATTTTAATTTTAAAGAATTTCGCAATCTTTTTACAACTCTTTTGCAATAATGTAAAATGTAAATAACAAAATAAAGAAGGAAATAATTTGAATAATGATAAATACAGAGAAAAAAGAAAAATATAATATGAAGAAAACGATAAAAAGTAGGAAAATACACTTCGACATTTTGTTAATGAATTTACTAAACCTAATCACCAAATCAACAACATAACGAATTATTCCGAATCCATTCGCAAACACTTTTTACTACACCTTGGAAAAATCAATTTGTCTTATAATGCATTTTAACGTTTCTGGAAATTAATTGTCAGCAAAGAATATACCAACCGTGTGAACTGGCAATTTTGATCATTTCAATCAATTAAAATCATTGTCAGGCAAATCATCTAAAAAAATTATAAACTGACAATTTAGCATTGTATGAAATTTGCAAGTAAAATTTGCAATTTGATCTCAGAGCAATATGACAATATTTGCAGACCTGACAACCGTTTATATATAGCTTTAGACATTGTTAATTTGTCAAATAAATATTAAGAAAAAACATTTCTACTTTATTCTTCAAAAGAATACTTAACAAAATACAGATTTCACCATCGAACATAATTCTATTTGCATTATTTTTAATCATTATTAATCGATCGACAGATCAACAATCTCAATTCATATCATGGATATTAGTTTGAAATATTTAGTTACAAATCGACACTTTAAAAATACATTTCGGAACGATGTTTTTTGGAATTTTGAAACGACAAATTGTCAACGTTATGCCTCACTGAACTCTTTAATTGATAATAAAATGAAGCAAATGATCTCTGTCTATTCCCTATTATCGACATCCAACATAAATTGACACGACTTTGTAGGCTGACACCAACCAACAAGTTTTATAGACTCCGACATTACATCCTATTCAACCTGGCGTTGGAGAAAACAATCCGTGACTGGCAAGTGGCAGATGGACAAGAGGACTAACGTCACCAAGTCCATCTAGGTATTTGCTCAAGCGGACGAGATCTACATACACGGCGGCTGCGTCTGCGAGAAGAGTTGGTCCAACTACCAGTGCAGTCCCTTGATTACCTTGAATCAAAGGACCAGCCGATAATAATATGGAGGAAGAAATACTCGGAAGGCTACTAAGATCCGACAGAACTATAGTCTTACCAGTGCTCACATACGGATGCGAGACTTGGGTGCTTATGCTTATTAAAAGGCACTCTGATCTCATATCTATCTGCGTTCGCCGCGAGTGAAAACTCTTACGGAGAATTTTTGACTCGTGTGCGAGGGAGGACGATTCCACAGAAGATACAAAGATAAGTTGTAGATAATCTATTTTTCGGAGGAAAGATAGTTACTAGAATTGTTGGCTCCCACTGCTCATTAAGGACGGTCTTGAAGGATCTACCTTATACTGCTTTCTGTTGTTCAAAGAGAGGGTGTATGACTTCAGTTTTGAAGTGAAACTTCCTTACGCGCATGTGGGTTAATTTCTTACGGGTGAAACGGAAGTAGTGACACGGAAATGTGCAACGTTTTTGTCTAAGAATAGGTAGAGAGCGATTGAGACCGATTAAGGGAGAGTGAGAAAGGTCGAACGTAGCATGAAGCACATAGCCATGGGTCAAGCGAGTGAGTAAACGCAGATCTGTTTGATTTATTTACATTGTCATTAGTTTGCATACGGTGTGTAGAGTGATATGACTTAAATTTATAAATAAATAATTTGTGTTAAATTTTTAAATCGTCCTATACAAAGCAGTTATTCAGAGTAAGTAATATAATTGTTATCTTTTTGTTCATATACAATTTCGTATGTTAATTCGTTTTAAAGTTAGGAAATTTTAATATTTATAAAAAACACGTGGCATTTTTATTTATAATTCGTCATTTGATATTTCAATATATTATTTTTCATAAAATATAAAATATTAATGTTTCATAAATTCTCTTTACGAAATTTTAATTTCAAAAATAGAATTTCTACACCTAATAATAATTAATTCACAACGAGATTTAAAAATTAGATTGCCAAAGAAGTTTCACTTCTGACATGTGTACTTTGTACGCACGCACTTTTTTTTTTTTTTGAATCGTGTCTTCAAGTAGCTGAGTATTACCAAATTAAATTAAAGACCAGCTACATTTTCAAATATCTTATAAGCTTCCGCTCACCTCAATGTGGCTTTCTGGTAAATCGCTGTTTGGAAATACTTCGGTCTCGTTATTTACAGAGTCGATGAATTCATTTGAAATGGTTCTTTTTTGCGAATGATTTGACACATTGTCTTGCATCGTCACCAGGAGGGCCTCCTTTGTTTTTCAGTTGCGTTGTTACCACCCGAGGTAGGTACTGCCATTAGGAGAACTTTTTTATTGTTCTATATAAGGCATGTTTTTTGTATTTCAAAAGAGGTGAGGTCCGTATGTGAAGGCAAAATTCCTCATATTCCGGCCACTGCTCCCTCAGTGGACATTCTATTCCTCCTACAACTTTCCTGTATCCATGTACCTATATCTTCTGTCACAGTATCCGGTTCCCTCGTTTGATAGGACGGCTCTTCTCTATTGACTAGCCCCATTCAATACCTGCCTATCTAACTTTCAGCTCCTACATATTTCTCATACAGTATCTCCTCTGCCAATTCTTAGTAAAAATTCCTGTATTAACGTATTTTTTTTTACAAAATTCCGTTATTAGTTTTTGAGAAGCCACAGTTATCGTACTCTTGCCGTTTTTCCTTGCTGTTTTGTCTATGCTTTCATCTACAACCAGAGAATATAATTATTGACTATTGGATTTTTCCAAAATAATACTAGTGTTTTCTGGTGCTGATCGACGAGTTAAGTAATATCGTTTGTATTCGTAAGCCAAATGCAACAGATTATTCAAAACATTAATAAAATTAATTTATCACAAGAAATCAACAAATTAATTTTTAGAAATTTGAATAAATTTGAATTAAATATACATACAACCGTTGCATTTGTTGTAATTAAAAAAAAAAACATTTTATAACGTTTAGCGAAACACCGCATAATATACATACATAATTATTTGTACTTATATTCATAAACATTACCATGGTTTTCAAAACTACACGTACACGCCTAACGAGACTTGAGAAACATTAAACAAATCAACCCTCTTCGAAGTTCTCTCTCAAAGCTTTTAGCTAAAAACGAAAATTTCCCAAAAAGCTCCCCTCTTTTTCCTACCACAAATAATTAACTACTGTTAGTCGAAAATCGGGAATCAATGCATATGGTTGGAGACCAGTCCATCCGACGGATTAATGTGAAAACCATAGAAAAGTTTATAAAAATTAAAAATTTGTTCATAGTCTACCTAACAAAACGAAAACGTGAAAAAAACAAGTAGACTTCGGGTTGGATTACATAAAAAAACCATCGTTTAGTATCATCATTAAACACCGCAGCACCTCCAGCTTTTTACGCCAACGCGATTCGCGATTTCGGAAAATCAATACAAATCTCAAATCAACTTCTGCACGGAAAAAAGGAAACGCAAAAAACTTAGCTTTGGCTGAATCCTACAATAAAATCGTCCACCACAATAACTCACATCTCCACCCACGGTTGCAAGTGAAAATCTGTATCCCGTCTTGGGTCGCCAGGAGCATCTTCCATATAATATTTAGGTCACCATACTGTCGTTCTTCTCGGTAACTCCAAAGTTGTTATTGTTTTTTTCAAAGAATACGACTTCGATACGGGAAATCAATATCTTAAACATAAAGTCATCATATTTCATGAAGTCACACTAAATTTCGCAATGTTTTTGCTGTCTCAATACCCAGGATAAAGAATACATAGACAAAGAGAGGACACTGAAGTCATCGCAATTACAAGCTTCGAATAACTATAAGCTTCTTCAGGAATTGCTGTAGTTGAATATTGCAAAAGTCCCTTTTTTGTGTACCTCTAAATATACCTTACCTATTCCTTTTTTTTCGAAAGTGGCCAGAAAAATGATTGGACGTGTCGGCAGTTCGTCACCCTCTGCATCGGTGATATGCGAGGAGGTTTTCGATGACGGATACCAGCCATCGAACGAAGGTAAGAGATTTTTATGTGTTGCATAAAAAGCCGGTATTTTACCTTATTAAATTAGCTATTAAAAATAAATGTAATAGTGTCCCATGTAAAACAAGTGCGGACAAATTGAATTGTTACTAACATATGGGTGGCTTGTGCTGTTTTGCGGGGTTCGGAGTTCCAAGGGGGTGGGAACGGACCGGGTTTCTTTTTGTTTGTCCCTTAGGTTGCCAATGGCGTTATGAAATTATAAAGGAATCGATATACCCATACAAGATACAAGGAGCACTATCTTGAAGTTAGATAGAAAGTGTAGAAAGTAACTTGTCAGTTTGAAGTCCTTTTTGTGTTCCATAATCCAATTTTACTTTGATTCCGTCTGAAAATTAATTAAAAAAATTAAATGAAATATCGGTAAGTGTTTTTTAATAACACTTTTTAGTTCTTGCCCAACTTTACGAGGAACGAAGGGATACAAAACATTTAATCTTTTTCTTTTATACATTATATAGAAAAATATTAAAATTATAATTCTTGCTTGTCTATTTTTTAGGCTTCCGTGAATAAATTAAATTAAACATGCACCATGTATGTATACTTTTGTGAACTGTCACTTTTTATTGTGTAACATTCACCTTCTCAGTCCAAAATTAAGTTTGGGTGTATTTTTTGGATTATAATGGCCATGTTCCCTGATTAAGTAGATACTGCATCAATAAATTGGCTGTTCGAAAAGATAGTTTTCAATATACCACTACAATCCAGATTACAGGGTGCCCTATTTCATAAACATTGAAAGTTGACAATTCCACAATTTGTCGCACTAGTCCGACAAGTTTCCATTTCAAAACATATTGACAGGTGACCAATTGTCAGTAAAATGCAACGGGGGTATTCATTCATTGTCATAAAACCGTCGTAAACTAGCTGCCAAAATATGTATGGAAAATCTTTTACAACAAAAATGTAAACATTACCACACGGATTTGTGTTGTAAACTTCGTCTATAAATGCGGCGCAGCATGCATGCATGTGAACATCATTCACTTTGCCACTGTCGATTAACTTACCATTCCCCACTTCACTGCACTGTAAGTTTTTATATTAACAATATTATTTTAATTATAACCAACTGCAATATTCTGTAAATATTGGTCATTCAATGAAAGACAAAATTAAGTGCAGTGTTACTTTACTTAATAAGTCAAATAAAATAGTAATTGACGGGTTAGTTTATCGTTTAGAAAAGATTAAAAACATAATTTTGGCGGTGGCAATTTGAAAATAAAACAAATTTTATTGTAAAGGTATCGCCACACTATGAAAGGAAAGTACTTTCAGAAAGCAAAGAGTTTTCTGAAAGAAAAGCTTTCATATAGTGTGACGACCTTAAAAAAGACCTTTTCTGAAAACGTTACCTGATAGCGATTTGCTTTCCGGAAAACGCTTTCACAAAAAAGTCTTTCAGTGTGTGACTAGTTCATGAAAGCGTTTTCAAGAAAGAAAATGTTTTTGAATGTTTTTTGCTTTCTTGAGAGCGAGCGTATAAGTTTTTCACCATAAATGGGTCCTCTGTCCCGCGAATGGAATAAGGTCGATTCCAAACAAACATGTCAAGAATGCGGCATTGCTGTTTTGGCGAACGACGCTAGAGAAAAACTTAGATATTTACGCATAATTTGTAAAAATAAAAAAAATACGAAAGTTAAGAATGGAAGTAGAGCATTGAACAAACAGAACAAACGGTAGTGTCTTCAACGCGGTGCTTTTTATAGCCGGGCAAAGGGAGTGGAAACAACTTCCGGCAATATATTATTCCTTTCTTTGAGCTATACAATAATAGTGAAATATGCATACGGCGGATACGATTTTGTTAATCGTGTCAGGATTGTGTTCCATCCACCGAGCATTATGCGATACCAAAAGCGCTTTCAATGATGCGCAATGGCACGGCCATTTATCGGTCGGCCAACGGTCTATCTGGTTTCTGGTGGTAAATTCAATGAGTTTGTGTCCAATGCTGTACTCAACTTGCAGATCGATGCTCGAAAAGATTTTTCTTCAATATGTTTACATAAATAAATTTGTATTCGCTATCGACCAGATCCATCAAAACCACGCTTAATGTTCCAAATCTCTCATGAGTTTGGCGTGGTAATGATTTTTCAGCACCAAGTACCTTAAACGATTAGAAGCATTTTGTTCCATCACATGCTGTGATGCTGTGAAATCCGTAGGATAATTTCTATAACAGTTAGCTGCCTAACTAACTAATAATTTTTCATCACAAAAAATTTCCTCAGTAAAATCTGTTTTGCAAGTACCATATAATGTAGATAAGCAATAAATAAAACTAAGTCCGGAGTGGCAAATCGACAGTCCGTATCTGTTTACACAGAAAATACTTTCAGAAAACATTTTCGCTTTCATAGTATGACGACCCGAAAAGTACTTTAAGAAATTTTGTTTTCTGGAAAGTAAAAAATCGCTTTCAGAAAGTATTTTCCTTTCATAGTGCTCTCTGAAAGTACTTTCAAGAAAAATTTAAAATTGGAATTTTTGAAACGATTTCTGAAAGTACTTTTCTTTCATTGTGTGACTACACCTTAAAGGAAACGAATAGAAAATAAGACGTTTTGTATAGAGAAATTAGAAAAAATTCTTTTTATTTTATTTTATAGCACTTAATTATCAGGACAGATGGACAGACAGAATTTTGTCATGTTTGATTGTTATCTCAAAAATTTTAATCTGCACGACTGCAAAACTTGCATTATGGCATCAATAAACGCGAGTAAAAATTTAAACGCCATTTAATATCTTAAAGAAATGTGAAAAAACGTGTTTATACTTGCGATTATAGGTACTATAAGGCAAGTTTAGGTTTCGTAAATATAAAAAAAATTGAGATAACAATTAAACATGACAAGCCATTGACAAAAAATGTCCGTCTGTCTGTCAGTTTGTCCGAGTGTATATCGAGCTGCAGCCTAAACGGGATAAGCGATTGCCCTCACATTTGGTATGTATGTACATATGCATTCCTCAGAGGGGAAAATTTAATTTTTAGGGCTAAAAATAACGGTACCTGTCATATAACCGTTAAGGAAAAGCAATTTTTTAAAAATTATTTTTTTCTTTGAAAATTCATTATTATTAAAACTTATCAAAAAATGGGCACGACTGGGTCGCACGTACTTGCTTTTATGTGCCTAATTACATTGGAAAGCCAAATCTTTGACAGAAACGAGTAACATTTACGTTGAAAATAACACAATATGAACTTATGAAAAATATCAACACCACACTACTTAACTGTTTTTAGTAAAAATGAAGTACGCCATTACACGTCTTAAATAACAAAGAATTTATGAAAAATTTATTTCGAAAATTGTAGGACCGGTTTATCAAAACAAATCCTTTTTTTTGAAATTTTGGTATGCAGTTTTTTAGAGTTTTTTAATATATACATGTGATTATTTTGAAATTTAAAATATTTTTTTTGATTATTTTTAAAAATACTGATTAAAAAAAAAAAATCAAAAAATGTATTTCAATTATGCAGAATTAATTTGTCTACCTAGATCTTCTCAAATATAAAATTTGACTGAAATCCAAAAAGCCGTTACCGTATGAAAGGTACCGTTAATAGACTTTTCCCCTAAATTTGGTTCTAGTCAAATTATAGTTAATAGCAACAAAATAATTCTCAAAAATTTTTATCAAAAACTTTGGAGCCGTTTTCGAGAAAAATAAACTTTTCCTTAAGGTTATATGGCAGGTACCGTTGTTTTTAGCCCTATGCCAAAAGAATCACACTCACCAAATTTGAAGATAATCGCTTAAGCCGTTTAGGCTGCAGCTCGTTATACACTCGGAAAGACAGACAGACGGACATTTTTTGTCAATGACTTGTTTAGGCTTTTCTATGATCGTAATATCATGTTTCATTGTTATCTCAATTTTTTTTATATTCACGAATCCTGAACTTGTCTTATAGTCCTTATAATCGCAAGTAAAAATCAGGTGTAAATTAATAAACTCTAAAATATTGCAAACCAAGATTAAAACATTTCTTTTTAACTAAACATAAACACCAGGATTTTTTCAAAACCAGTGCTACCAATTTCGAAATATGTACTTTTTTCTTAATTTTTTTATTATTTAAGACGTATGATGGCATTCTTACTAAAAACCGTTAAGTATTGAAATAAAATAGCGTTTAAATTATTTCGCTCACTACAATTTTACGTACTTTTTTGAGCAAACAAAAGTCAGAAAAGTCGAATAAAAACTTGATGTTCCGTGAATATTTTTTAAATTTTATTCGACGATGTGACCGCACTAATGAGCAAGTACGTGCTATTCAGTCGGGCAATTTATTTTTAATCTGAACGAATGCATAACTTTCCTCATCGTATCATCTACAACCCCAAGTAAAAATATTTGTATTATATTTATTTTAAATTATTCTTAACAGTTATGCTTATAAGTCAGGTACCGTTAATTTAGCTCCAAAAATTTAATTCCAGAAACCGTTCTGGGAATACCAAAAGAATCACTACAGATCGTTAAACATACAGACAAGCTAGTAAGCTTTTACCAAAGGTCTATATGGCAGGTGACGTTAATATGTGCGTTTTATTATCCAACAAGATCTATATGGATCTTTGTTTGAGATTACAAGCTTCTTAAGGAGCTGTTGCGCCAATAAATGTACGCCCCTATAATAGGTACCTACACAAAACATACTGCTTATACATTATATGTATGTAAAGTCCTCCTTAATTTTATAGTTTTCTCTAGGCCTATCCGTTTTTTGTATTGTACATGGCGGGATTACTTTTAACTTTTACAGCTAGATAATGACAAGCGCTCTTTAAGGGTGCATTCGTTTAAGGTCGGCGCAATTCTGTGCACGGTCACTTTTCCATATAACATTTCATTGACAATTTCAAGGATGGGCTAACAGAAGAATATCAGTTAGTGTGCATGCTAATTGTTGGGAAAATTGAAATCACCTATAAGCCATTTGGATATCATGTATCCAAAACGTTAAAAATAATCGCATGTGACATGACGGCATATAAGTCAGTGCACTTTCTCTTTTTTGCTAAGTTTCTTTTAAGCTAATCGCAAAAAAAGTAGTGCATTTGTAAAATATCGGCGGGGTTTTAAAGAAATGCAAATTTAAACAAAACTCAATCTGCATTATCATTTAAGGCTAAAGCTATCTTTATTACTTTCAAAAAATATATTTTGTGTATTTAATGTAATAATATGTAACACCAGCCTAATGTCACTTTATTCACGCCACCTCGTATCATCATTGACCTGTATAGTGTATAGGTAGGGTTTTATGATAATAACCTCTAGGATAACTTTTAAACAACATTGATTTAAATATGTACATAATGTTGCAGATATAAATTAAATGATACCATTTAGGCAGAAATGTCGCTGCTTTAAAATAGATTGTAATTGTTTAAATTTGCAAAATAAGTTGTTTAAAAAATATAATTAATGCAACTTCAAAACAAAAGTGCATTAAAATAAATCACTTTTTATTTATCAGCCTTGTTAAAAAAGTTTATGTCCTCGTCCTCAATAAAATGAGTCAAACGCATGCATGTTACTGTATTTACTCTTAGCCGTATTTTTTTCATGACTGGAAGGTAGGGGTAAGTGTACTTCAGCTTTATCAACATAATTATGTCAGCAAAATTTACTCGTTACTTGCAATATACTTAAATTAAACGCACACACAAATTAATAATTGAGTAGATAAGAACCAAAACTTGTTAAATCCATTCTAATCAAAAATTGAGATTTTAATGCAAATTTGTTAAGTTGGCTGTGCTGAATAGTTTTGAATAAAAAATGTATGTCATAACTAGATAAATCCTCTTTTTTAATTTTTAAAATCGTCATTGTTTGCAAAACTCTCTATATCCACTATTAAGTTTGTATCAAAAGTCTTCATATCCATCTGGAAGGAAATTAATGATTTTTCTTAATACCGGGTTTTCCACTAGGAACTTGACAACTTTGAATTTAATTTGTGAACGCACCCTTTCACTAATCATCGAACTGTCATTGTCAATTTATTCAGTAAACTCAACATTTTCATCCTGGTAAAGTACACGAGCGAACAACGTCTGCAAATTAGAATTTTTTTACTGAAATTCGGAGTCGGTGATCGCAACTTAAGAGCTTTCGCATAATCATCTTCAATGAAGAAGCTCATTTGTGGTTCAATGGGTGCGTCAATGAGCAAAATATGAGTTATTGGCCGGGTGAAAATTCTTGCTTCATGAATCACATCCACAAAAATTACTGTTTGGTGGTTTTTTTTTTTAAAATTAACGCGCGCACAAGGGACTATTTGTTTCCCTTTTAATGTAACACACTGCGCGGGCATTAGAAAGATAGGGAGAGGAGATTAACATTGGTTTTGAATGTTGCAGATCAAAATGTCAAGAGAAAATCTCGCCGGGTAAACTTTTCCAAATTGTTGTTGTTCGGCTAAAAAAAGAATCCCTATATTTTACGGTACGTCCGAAATTGGGCTCAAGAGTGAACAGATGAGCATTCCCTGCCAGACGATTATTACGGGAGAAACTTTTCAGGGGAGTAATGCAGCTGGCTACTTGGAGTAGACATTTTTTATAAAAGAAACTATAAAATAAGGAAAGACATGCCACATTGCGTCGTTGTCCGAGAGGGGCAATTGTTTCAGCGGCAGTTCTATTTTCTATCAAGCAGGTGAAGCGATCTTTGTGAAGCACCTGCCCACAGGTGGGAGTTATACTCGAGTTTAGGGCGTATAAACGCTTCATAAATTGTAGACAGATCAGATGGGGAAAAATACTTCTTACACCGATACAGAAAACCTAAGCACTTACCAGCATTGTTAGCGATCTCAAATATATGGTCGTTCCAACGGAGGTCGTCGTTCACACACATACCGAGTACTGAGAGCTTTTCGGTTTCTTTGATGTAAGTGCCATTCATGGACAATGGCATTGGGGGTATGTTTGGCTTTAAGGACAGAAGCATTGAGTTTTCGAAGAATTAAACTCCACACGATTCCCATTACCCCATTTGACAATGCTGTATAAATCGGAGTTTAATGAGCTTGACATACGGTACCGTTGCAATTGTACGTCCGAAGGCGAAGGACGTGAATTATCGAACGAATATGAAAAACTGAGGGTAGAGTCGTCAGCAAAACAGTTAAGTGGATTAGAAGTTACAGACAGAAGATCATTTATAAAAATGAGGAAAAGAGTCTGAGACAGAACAGAGCCCTGGCGCACACCAGTATTTATTTTGTGGAAATCAGACTTGAATCCGTCCAATACAACTTGTATTGAACGGTCCAGAAGATAGCTTCTAATCCAACGAACAAGAGTATCATCGATCCCAAAAGCATGCATTTTCGATAAGAGAGCTTCATGCCAACTTTATCAAATGCCTTGGAGATATCAAGAGCATTAATCTTACTTTCACCAAAGCGATGTGAAGATTTGTTCCATTGTTCGTTTTCGATCTTCGAGATATTCCTTAAGCTGACGGTTAATCAGCGTTTCCATGACCTTAGAAAGAAGGGATATTAATACCTTTCTAAGGGACAGGCTGGACAAATGCTTTTTCCATCTTCAATGAAAGATTTCAGAAGAGTAGGAGCGATGGAAAAGCTTACGCAGTGGCTTTGCCAGAGTGGAAGAACACCTCTTCAGAAGAGGGGGTATACCATCCGGGCCAGCGGATTTGTGTATATCGAGATCTTTGAGGATTCTTGCTGTACGAGTGCGGAAAAATATATGTCCCATGGAAAAATTTACATTCTCAAGTACAGTAAGGCAGCGTAGAGCTGGCAGCGAAATGAGCTGCAAGCAAGTTTGCCTTCTCTGAAGAGTAGACAATAGGTTTGTCATAAGCGATGAGCGTTGGAACCGACGATGTTGAAATTACTATATCAAAAAAAGGAAAATAAAAATTTGACTGAACTAGAGAGCAGGAACGTTCGACACAACCATTCCGTTTACACATCTTGTTCCACTCTACAGGGAGCTGTTTATCAAGATTTTATTAATAAACTGTCTTTCGACTAGATAATGTACATATTATGTAGCAGAAAACATTTTCATAGTATGTATGCACACACCCTTAATTTTTGGAAAGGCCGTTTTGCAAAGAAGAATATTTGGCTCTGATTCAAAATATTGCGAGGCTACACCCTGAACTTCTGCCTTTTGCACAATGAAGTGGCAGGTGGCGCAGGATAATACGAATACGAATACAAAAAGTTCAAGTTTAGTTTTCGCCTCAAATTGGAATGACCGTAAATGGTCTCCTGGATTAATTGATTTGTTGACAATTTTGGAGCATAGCCTGGTTGTGGGCTGTTATTTAAATAACCTTCACCTTTGGCAAACATTTGTTTCGGTCAACAAAACTGTGGGCGTTATCGCACGCATAGTTTTAAACGAATAGAAGTAGCGAAAGTTGGAATACTATTTGATAAATTTAAACGCAAAACCTTACCTTTGTAAAGGATATTTTCTAATTAAACTATATTTGCTTAAGGTGTGTTGAAGCATTTAGTTAAGTGCAAAATTAAACAAATGATTTTCATTTTCTAAAAAACAAAGATAATTGGTCGTGAAATATGTTGCTACATATGTATTGTAAAATGGCAGAACGAGAAATTCTTTTTATACTTATCTAATTAAGCCGCAGGCCGCACCTTACACGAGGGTTGCTAGGTTTTCAACCAAAGCCCAAAATCGAAAAGAGTTGGCTAAAGTGTAGCCCAGTATCAGTATTTTTTTTTGCAAGTTATGCATTCGCGAATATTAAAAATTTTGAGATAACAACCAAACATGGCATTATATGATGATTATATAGAAATATATTTGGGTTACTGGTATATTCTGTCCATCTGTCTGTCTGTCTGTTCATATGTATTTTGGACTACAGACTAAACGGTTGGTCTACAGAGGATTTTTTTTTAATTTATTTTTTTTAGCTAAAATATTAACGGTACCTGCCATATAACTGTTAAGTAAAAGTTTATTTTCTGAAAAAACGGCTCGAAGAATTCTTATGAACAAAAATCAGTGTACTTTTGTAGGTGTGGTAAATATTTTGGTGGAAAAAAATCTAATTGGTAAGCTAAGAACGGTACCACACATAGGACCGTTATTTTCTTCGTCTTTCTCGAGAACTGGGTACCTGATTACAATCAAATTTGATATCTAAGAAAGATGATTGTAGCCAAAATATTTTAACATAAAAAACTTTTCAAATTTTTTTTTTGTATTTTAATTTTTTTTTTTGAAAAATCAATATATAAGAGCAAGTACGTGCTATAAATGCAATAAATTGCACGACTGGATCACACGTACTTGCTCATATGTGCGGTCACATTGTAGAATAAAATTAAAAAAATTAGAGTGAACATTAAAGTGACTTTTGATTGTTCGAATAACGTACGTTAAAATGTTTTGGGTGAAATAATTTAAACGCCATTTTATTTCTTTAGGAAATATAAAAAAGTATGAATTTTTTTTTCAAATTTGTAGGAGCCGTTTTTAAATAAAACGGTTTTTTACAAACTTTTTATAAAAAATTAAAAAAATAATAATTTAAGAATACAAACTTAAGCACAAAAATAACGTTCATTTAAAAACAAAATTTAAAAAAAAAATCACTTGCCCATTTTCAAAATATTGATTTTTCAAAAAAAAAAAAAATTTAAAATTATTAAAAATACAAAAAAAAAGTTTTCGAAAAAAAATTAATACAAAATTACTCAAGCTACCTATATCTTCTTGAGTATCAATTTTGATTGTAATCGGATCTCCAGTTTTCGAGAAAGTCGAAGAAAAAAAAACCGGTCCTATGGGAGGTACCGTTTTTAGCCCACCATATTAATTTTTTTTTCACTAAAGTATAATGCATACCTACAGTAGTACACTGATTTTTTTTCATAAAAATTCTAGAAGCAGTTTTCGAGAAAAATAAGCTTTTACATAACGGTTATATGACAGGTACCGTTGATTTTTGAGCTAAAAATTTTTTTTTAAAAACTCCTCTGTAGAATGTCAAAATAACCTTAAGTTCAAAATTTGAAGCCGATTGGCACAACCGTTTAGGTTGCAGTCCAATATACATCCGTACAGTCAGACAGACGGACAGAATTTTGCCAGTAACTCAAATATGTTTCTCTATCATCGTAATGTCATGTTTGATTGTTATCTCAAAATTTTTAATCTGCACGAATGCATAACTTTTATTATAGTACCTATAATCGCAAGTAAAAATGGACACACAGGGCCGCACGTAATTGCTTTTATGTGCCTAAGTACATTGGAAAGCTAGATCAATGACAGAAACAAGCAACATTAACGTTAAAAATAACACAGTTTAAACTTATAAAAACTACAATTACAAACACAATACTTAAAGGTTTTTAGTAAAAATGAAGTACACCATCACACGTCTTAATTAACAAAGAATTTATGAAAAATGTATTTCTAAAATTGTAGGACCGATTTTGATAAAATCCTGTTTTTTATTTTTAGTTTTTTTGATTTTTTTTTTTAATTTTGGTGTGCAGTTTCTTAGAATTAATATACATGTGATTATAAAATTTAAAATATTTTTTTTTGATTAGTTTTTAAAAGATTGATTTTTCAAAAAAAAAAAATATCAAAAATTAATTTTAATTAGAAAAAAAAAGTTATTCAATAATTTGATATGCAGAATTAATTTGGTTACATAGATCTTCTCAAATAAAAAAAATTGACAGAAATCCAAAGAGCCTTTACCGAGAAAGCCGAAAATTAAAAAAAACGAAAGGTACCGTTAATAGACTTTTCCGGTAAATTTGGTACTAATCAAATGATAGTCAATACCAACAAAAAAAAATCTTAAAAATGTTCATCAAAATCGTCGGAGAAAATCGCTTAAGCCGTTTAGGCTTTAGGCAGCTCGTTATACATACTGACGGACAGACAGATAGACATTTTTTGTCGATCACTTTTTAGACCTTTCTATGATCGTAATGTCATGTTTCATTGTTATCTCAATGTTTTTCATATTCACGAATCATTAACTTGCCTTGTACTTAAAGTCCCTATAATCGCAAGTAAAAGTAAATAACATAAAATACATTATTTCACAAAATTACCACAAAATGAAAAATTAACAATTATTATCATTAAATTAAATTAAAAATTAAATCATGTTTATGGTTTAAATGCGAATGTTTGTATGTTTGGAAAAATATGTACTGTTTCGGTGGAATAAGTCCGAATATTTTCTTTAACGGGTTTCGATATAAACAATCAATTAAAAGTCGCGGGTACAAGCTAGCCCGTCTATAAAATGTTATATCCTCATCAGAGTTATCTACATCGCTACCCTCTTGGTCAACATTATCGCATTGATACATTGCTTTTAAATATGCAAAGTATATCAGATCAGGGTACAGACTGCAGAATCCTTACAGGATTTTTTTTTAACCAGAAAATGCATAATTTCATCGACTGATGCTGTTGCTAATCGATTGTCTTGACACAATTCATGAAAAAAAATATTCTTTCCACTACTTCATTACTGACAGGCAAAGTTAGTAATTGGATAACTATTTCGCCAGGAATATTTCTTTCGGTAGTAGCCAATTCTATCGAAAAAAATTCAAATATGTTGGAATTTCGAAGGGGAAAACCGTACAAAAAATTTTAACCGATTTATAGCCCAATTACGATTGGGCTGTCGTTTTGAAATTGTTTTCGGAAATTTAGGAAAAAGATAGTTCAATTTCCGAAAAATCGCTCAATATGGCAACCCTATACCCATTGTTTATTTTTTTTTTTTTTTTTGCATTTCAGAGGTCAAGTGGTACTAAGTTTAGAGCAAACTCATATGTACGCAACTTATTTACGCTCTTCATCATGAATGCAGGTGTTAGCAGTTACAAACTACCCAACACCAACACAAAAAGAACCTAGGACTAAAGATAAACACAAAAAAAATTATCAATTCATGTATTAACTACAAACAAAAAATAATGAACAATATTTAAACAAAAAAAAAACAAAATAAATTTTGCTTAAAAATCTCCCAGGTAGTGCTAAACTAAAACTCGTTGATCTTTACAACGATATATTAAACACTGGGACCATTCCACAAAGCTGGAAAACAGCATCCATTGTACCCATTCTAAAGCCTAAAAAAGATATTGATATCATTGACAGTTACCGCCCCATATCCCTGTTACCATGTATCTCTAAAGTCTTAGAGAAAATTATTGTCAACCGAATTTTGTGGTTCACTGAATTTAAAAAGCTTCTTAGTATCAATCAAGTTGCATTCAAACCTAAAAAAGGATGCATGGATGTCCTTCTTCATATGGACTATGTCATTTCTAATGCTCTATCTGCTCGAAACCACGTCTCCATCCTTGCACTTGATTTCGAAAAGGCATTTGACCGAATAGGTATTCATCTCGTTCTGAGCAAATTGAAACAATGGGGAATTGGACCCAAAATCTATGAATATATAAAAGCCTTTTTAACAAACAGAAAATTTTCTGTAAAAATTAAAACATCTTTCTCAAAAATAGTTCCATCTGACAACGGCATTCCTCAGGGATCACCGCTTTCTGTGATTTTATTTTCCATTGCTTTCGAAGAATTAAATATAATTATATCTAAATACAAAGATCTAGATCATTGTGTCTATGCAGATGATGCATATATTCTTTGTAAACACAATGACCTAGAAAAGTCTAAAATTTTGTTTTCAAATCTCCTCAGAGAAATTAATGACTGGTCTACTACTTCTGGACCAAAACTTTCACTAAGCAAATGCAAAATTCTTCATGTATGTAGAAAGAAACATTGTCCTAATATCAATCTAGAAATCAGTAATGTAAATATAGAAAATGTTGCGAATTTAAATATACTTGGATTACTTTTTAACAACAAATACAACTGGAAAAATCATTGTAACAATTTGAAAAAAGTCACTAGCAGCTAGACTTAGTATTGTAAAGTAACTTTCATCTAAAAAGAGTAAGGTTCATATTAACTCTCTTTGCTATGTTACAAAAATGTTAATTCTAAGTAAAATAGATTATGGCCTCGCTTTATACGGATCCTGTCCAAAAACAACTAAAAACGTCTTTAAGCCAACGTACCACCAAGCAGCAAGGAGGAGTATTTTCGCTTTCCCAACAACACCAATAAAAAACATTCTGGCCGAAGCTGGACTTCCAACAGTTGAAGAGCGTTATCTTAAAGTCAGTGCCTCACTTCTGCCTAAGTTAATTTTTCAAACCGGATCAGTGATCGACAAAGATACTATGCAAGCCCTATCTCACAGACGAAAAAGACGCATTCCTTCCGCATTAAGCACCATTTTGGATCTGGGTAAAAAAATGGAAATCCCTTTGAAGCGCCACCCCAAACATTCGTCGTCTCAGCCACCCTGGTTGCTAGATAGCAGCTCCATACTTCTCAGCTCGTGTGACCTAAAAAAACAAAATACCAACGCAGTTATTTATAAACAAATGTTTATTGAAACACAATCGAAACTCGCCAATAGTGGTTGGAATTTCTTATTCACAGATGGTTCTAAAAATGACCATAACACCACATTTGCAGTCGTCTCAAAACAAGGCAAAACACTTATACAAGGTATTCTGACAAACATTACATCTATTTTTACTGCAGAAGCTGTCGCAATATTCGAAGCCATAAAAAAATGTTCCAACACATCAGGCAAATGGGCGATCTGTTCCGATTCCCTCTCAGTCCTGAAATCCATTATGAACCCGTCTCACAATTCTGTAATTATATCCAGAATAAGAGACATCATAATTACAAAATCATCTAAACTAAAGCTTATATGGACTCCTGGACATGTTGGAATTCAGGGTAATGAACTGGCTGATAAAGCTGCCAGGGAAACTCATGTTACCCCGGCCTTTACCTTTGACCAATACTCCCAACGTGATTTGCAAAGGTCAATACACAACAAAGTACTTGCAATAGAAATCGCCGAATGGAAAGAATACCACCACCATTACACAACGATCAATCCAAACAAAAGTCATACATTATACCCGACACAAAGCCCAAAAGGATTGATAACTGATCCGGCTTCGGCTAGGCCACACATGTCTTACACACCAACATCTTCTCAAAAAAGAATCACCACCTACTTGTCCTACCTGCCAAAGCAACCTCACCATCAACCACCTGCTCGGTCCTTGCATCCTCTCCTCTAATGCAATATTTAAAAAAATCAATATAAAACCAAATATTATAGAATTATTAAAAGAACCTACTCCATCCAATATTTTAACTATTAACAAAATATTACATTTACTTAAAATTAAGCTATGATCTATAATAATTTTACCTTAGAGCCGATAGTATTTCGCTGCTAGTGCTCCTATTAATTAGTTATTAATAGTATATTTTAATATGTTATTGATAAGAAAAAATAAATAAATAAATAAAAAATAAATTTTTTTACAAACTTAAAGAAAGACGGTTCACAGACACGTTTATAATAAATAGTAATTAAAAATAAATAAAAATACGATAAATAAAACATATAACAAATAGAAGTCATCCACCACTTCTTATTTGTAATGCACACATACATATGTAAGTACCATAAGGGTAAGTTATGGTTTACGGATTGTTATATTAAAGAACAAATAAAGCATGACATGAACCATGATTCTTTAGATTTAGTGGTGAAATTCTGTATTCATTCATGCATCGTTGAAAACTTTACGACGTGGTAAAATCGTAAAGTTTACGATGCTCGTTTGATGAACGCCCTGTTTTGCAAATGTTATAAACTTTGTCGTAACTCACACAGCTGTTAGTTAAACATCATGCCTAAAATAAGTGTAAAACAAATTTGTGGAATTGTATGAGAAAATTGTTTTAAATGATATTTTTATTTACATACATATGTATATTATACATATGTACATATGTTGGAATTATTGGGAACAAAAGTTAAATTGAACATTTGTCAACCTAAATTAAATAAATTGCACGACTGGATCGCACGTACTTGCTCATATGTACGGTTACATCGTCGAATAAAATTTAAATAAAATGCACGACTGGGTCGCATGAACTTGTTCTTATGCTAGATAATTGCTTAGTGGCTGCATATATATGTATATAAAGGGTGTTTTTTAGACGTTTGGTTTTCAAGAAGAAATAAAACGCATTTAGTTTAATGTTATGGCCAAGAATTTAGCTTGATTATAAGGATAAGGGCTTGCATTATGTTTTAAGAATGATTTCGGGGAAGTGGCCGCCGTGCCTGGCTGGAATAAATTCCAGCCGAAGCCCAATTTTTCCAATTTTGTGAAAATCGGGATTGGTGGCCATCTCGTCGCCCATTCACCGAACGTGCGAACCGCTTGATGGTCGTTCGGTTTCAATTCTTGCACGAGTTGGATTTTGTAAGCCGCAAACCAAGATCCTTCCGCAAAATCTTCTATAAAGTGGAGGGTCGCATCTCCAATTGTTGCGCGCGATGGCGGATGGACTCATTTGGGCCTTCTTCAATACTCTGCTGCACCGAAACGAACCATTATTTTGGTACTAAATTTGCACAATTTGCAAACTTGTTCAGGAGTAAGTCTATTCAAAAAAGTATTGCCAGATTGAAAACCAAACGTCTATTAAAATAAGAAAAATAACTTTTTTTTAGAACATTCTTTAATTTTTTAATTAGTTTAAGAGTTTTCTTGGAAAAACTAAGTTATCAAAAAAATTTGAAAACTAAATGTCTATCGAGGAAAAAAAATATTGAAAATCGTTCGACCGGTTTTTTGAAAAAGTCGTTTTTTTTTAAACTTTTCGAAAAAATATTTTAAATTTTTTTCTATTATGTCATTTTAAGGAAATCTGTAGTTTTATCTGGGAAAATTATTTAAAAAAATTCAATCAACCCATTTTCAAAATATTTCGAAAACCATTTTTTTTAGAAAATTTTAAAAAAATCGAAAAAAAAAGTTTTTGAAATTTTTGAAATGCAATATTAATTGAATTATAAATGACTTCCTGTGTGAAAAATTTTATTGAAATCGGGATAATAGTTTACGATTTAACCGCGTTTGAAAAAACCGGTTACATGAGAGGTACCGAATTTTAAAAAAATTCATTCTAACTGAAAAATGTATTGTTGTAAAAAATAGCACTCTGAAAGTTTTATCAAAATCGTTAGAGCCGTTTTTGGGAAAATCAATTTTTTTGTTAAAAATTGTATGGCATGTACCGTTATTTTTCGACCTAGAGCAAAAATGAAAAACACCCCGAGATACTACCTAATAAATATAAATACCAAGTTTAAAGCAAATCGGCCCATCCGTTTAGGCTGTGGAAGCGCGAACAGACAGACAGACAGACGGACGGAATTCCCGGACCCACTTTTTTCCGCTTCTCTATTATCGTAATGTTATGTTTGATTGTAAGATTTTTTTTTGCACGAATCCATAACTTGCATTTTAGTACCTAAATCGCAAGTAAAAAAATTGATAAACGTGAACTAATCGATTTTTCCATTATTTTTTTGATATTGTAAAAAATTTACGACAATATCGACCAAGTTTACAACACAAACTCATGTATGGTAAACTTTAGTTTACCTTTGTTGTAAAATATTTTCCATAAGAAAATGTTTACAGCTAGTTTACGAAGTAGTAAACTTTTCAAGGTTTAACACTTTTACGACGGTTTTACGACGTTCCATGAATACCCCTAATATTAAAATTTTGCATTTGAAATTTATTTAGTATTCCTTATAGGCCAGTATCGTTAAACTTACAATTCTGAAATAATTCAGACAAAAGAATTTCCTGACGCAATGGGTTTGTTTTGGCCCAATACGAATATCCTACGTTTTCCCCTTCGGTGGGGTTGTGATAAAGGGAGTGGGCAGGGGGTAAAATGTACCCCAAAAGGTTGGGTGCTGTATGAATAGGGTAGGCACTGAAAGGCATCAAACTGGTGATGCACAGTCGCTGCAACTATATCGTACACATCAATTGTGCTTATTTTACCTCCCCGCGGTAACCACCGGGTACTGGTCTGTCCATCCGGACATTCCTGCTAAACTTATAAGCGCGAGTGTTGAACACAGAAAAAATAGCAACACTATAATGCTCTGCTTTAATGACTGTTCTGATCGATTCGCAGAAGTCTTGCACGAGCCCCTCAGAAAGAGGACGTACGGCGGATGAGCCCAACCAATTGGACCAACGGTGGCGTCAACAGTCAACGAAGCAGACGCCCTAATGAGCTACTTCGACGTATTTGGAGATAAGGTCATTAGGACAATTCAATGCAAGTCAGGGCATTGAAATAGAGATGGTGGCGGATGAACCCTTAATGGGCCAACGGCAGCGCTCATATCCCCGAAGTGGGTTACTGACTCCGGATTCTCCGGTTCCTTTTGTCCAAGGAATCCAACAAAGGACCTGGCCCTCCAGGTTGGGGGTTGTGCGTGGGGTTAACAACCCTGCCACGGAAAAAAGAAAAAGTTGCGAAGCGACCAATAGCCTCGGAAAAGGACGGATTTACTGTTGACGACCCGGAAAAACGAATCAAGGACAACGACCTTCGGATCTGCACGTGGAATGTTAGAACTCTTAACAGACCACGTGCATCCAAACAACTAGCGGAGGCCCTAGACTGCTACAGAGCAGGAATTACTGCCATCCAGGAAGTGCGATGGAATGGGCCGGGCAAAAGGAGGATGAAAAACTGTGACGTGTACTACGGTGATTGCGCAAGAAGACCACAGCGTTTATTTGGGTGCGGATTCGTCATAAGCGGTAGACTTAGGCAAGAAGTCTTGGGCTTTCGACACGTAAGTGAGCGACTTGTGACAATCCGTATCAAGGCTAAATTCGCCAACATTAGCCTAATATGCGCTCATGCCCCCACAGAGGACAACGATGACGCCACCAAGGATGACTTCTATGAGCTCCTCGAAAAAAACCTATGAGCAATGCCCTAAATACGACGTTAAGATCGTACTAGGCGATTTTAATGCCAAAATAGGTAAAGAGGAAATCTTTGGTAGGACTGTCGGAAAACATAGCCTACACGACACAACGTCTGAAAACGGACTTAGGCTAATTGACTTCGCAGCGGCACATAACGTCACCATTGCAAGCACACGGTTTCCTCATCTCGATATACACAAAGGGACTTGGCGACACCCAGATCAAAGAACCGTCAATCAGATTGATCACGTTGCGATCGATGCAAGACACGCCTCCAGTATCTTGGATGTTCGCACCTTCCGAGCAGCTAACATCGACTCGGATCACTACCTTGTTGCAGCAAAGGTAAGAATGCAAATAACCCGAACTCCACAACAACGGAGTAATACTGTGAGGAAGTATGACGTCGGAAAGCTGCAATCGCAAGAAACCGCCAGAACCTATGCCGATCGAATATCCCGTAACCTCTCAAGAAATCCAGTACCGCCAGCATCAAGTGCCGAAGATCAGTGGCAACACTGCCAACAAGCCATCAGAGATGCCGCAACTGATGTGCTAGGTTTCACCAGACCACCACCACGAAACCTCTGGTTTGATGACGAATGCAGGCAGGCCCATGCAGCCAAACAAGAGGCATATAAAGCGACGCTGCAAAGAAAGACGAGAGCTGCTCGCGAGCTTTACGAGCAGAAAAGACGGGAAGAACACCGGCTTCTCCAAAAGAAAAAAAGAGAGCATGAGAAGCGCGCGATCGAAGATATTGAGAGATGCTACTCCAGGAACAACGTGCGGAAGTTTTACCAACAGGTAAAAAGAACATGCCAAGGAAAAAAATCCCGCACAGAAGCCTGTAGAGATAGGAATGGAAACCTCGTAGTAGAGTCACAGTCGGTGCTGAGTACATGGAAGGACCATTTCTGCAGACTGTTAAACGGCGATGAAGGCCAAAATCCCGCTGTCAGGCAGAATGAACCATTCAACATGGATGATGACAGACAAAACTTCCGTCCACCTGACCAAAATGAAGTAAGGATAGCAATATCTAAACTCAAAAACAACAAAGCTGCTGGACCCGACGGATTACCCGCCGAACTTTTTAAAGCGGCCGGAGATGACCTGGTGGAGTGCATACACCAACTCATCTCTAAAGTTTGGTCAGAAGAAAGTATGCCTGATGAATGGAACCTCAGCATCGTTTGCCCGATTCACAAGAAAGGAGACCCTCTAAACTGCGCCAACTATAGAGGAATAAGTCTCCTGAATATCGCCTACAAGATCCTCTCTGCCGTACTATGTGAACGCCTGAAACCTTTCGTCAGCAACCTGATTGGCCCCTATCAGTGTGGTTTCAGACCAGGAAAGTCCACAATCGATCAAATGTTCACGCTACGGCAGATCCTGGAAACCACCCAAGAATTCCAAATCGATACCCACCACCTCTTTATCGATTTTAAGGCCGCGTACGATAGCATTTATAGAGACGAGCTATACAGAGCCATGTCAGGTTTTGGCATTCCCACAAAACTCGTCCGACTGTGCAGGATGACGATGGAGAACTCTCGCTGCTCCGTCAAGGTTGGTTCCGACCTCACAGAAGCTTTTGACGTCAAAAAAGGATTCCGACAAGGTGATGCGCTATCGTGCGATTTCTTCAACTTAATACTTGAAAAAATTATAAGAAACTCGCAAGTCAATTGTAGTGGGACAATTTTTTTCAAGTCTGTGCAATTGCTAGCATACGCTGACGACATAGACATCATTGGCAGAACTCGGCGAGCTGTCACTGGAACGTTTGCTAGCATTGAAGCTGAAGCGGCTAAGATGGGACTAGCAGTCAATGAGGCCAAAACGAAGTACCTGCTGTCCACAAAAAGGGACACACAACACCGGCGGATTGGACAAAACATCACAATAGACAGGTACAACTTTGAGGTAGTTAGGGACTTTGTGTACCTCGGATCCGCTATAACATCTGACAACAACATCTCGTCAGAAATAAAGCGAAGAATTACTCTTGCCAATCGCTGTTTCTATGGGCTAGGAAGGCAATTGAGTAGCAAAGCCCTCTCTCGAAAGACAAAGGAGACTCTTTATAAGACCCTAATCATCCCAGTCCTGCTCTATGGCGCCGAGGCATGGACTCTATCTAAAGCGGATGAAGATATCCTTAGTCGTTTCGAGCGTAAGATTCTTCGGAAGATTTTTGGCCCTATCTGCGTTAACGGGCTTTGGAGGAGAAGGTTCAACCAAGAACTATACGAGCTGTACAGCGACATTGACCTGGTCAAAAAAATACGCATATCACGTTTAAGGTGGCTAGGTCATGTAGAGCGAATGGACAACAATGCTCCGGCTCGCAGGATCTTCGATTCCATCCCAGAGGGTAGACGCAGTCAAGGAAGACCTCGCCTTAGGTGGCGCGCTCAAGTGGAGGACGACCTCAACCAACTTGGAGTGCAAAACTGGAGGCAGCTAGCCAAAGACCGAGTTGGCTGGAGAGGCATGTTGGTTGAGGCCCAGGTTCGTCCCGAACTGTAGCGCCACCTAAGTAAGTAAGTAAGTAGTTTTATCTGGGAAAATTATTTAAAAAAATTCAATCAACCCATTTTCAAAATATTTCGAAAACCATTTTTTTTAGAAAATTTTAAAAAAATCGAAAAAAAAAGTTTTTGAAATTTTTGAAATGCAATATTAATTGAATTATAAATGACTTCCTGTGTGAAAAATTTTATTGAAATCGGGATAATAGTTTACGATTTAACCGCGTTTGAAAAAACCGGTTACATGAGAGGTACCGAATTTTAAAAAAATTCATTCTAACTGAAAAATGTATTGTTGTAAAAAAATAGCACTCTGAAAGTTTTATCAAAATCGTTAGAGCCGTTTTTGGGAAAATCAATTTTTTTGTTAAAAATTGTATGGCATGTACCGTTATTTTTCGACCTAGAGCAAAAATGAAAAACACCCCGAGATACTACCTAATAAATATAAATACCAAGTTTAAAGCAAATCGGCCCATCCGTTTAGGCTGTGGAAGCGCGAACAGACAGACAGACAGACGGACGGAATTCCCGGACCCACTTTTTTCCGCTTCTCTATTATCGTAATGTTATGTTTGATTGTAAGATTTTTTTTTGCACGAATCCATAACTTGCATTTTAGTACCTAAATCGCAAGTAAAAAAATTGATAAACGTGAACTAATCGATTTTTCCATTATTTTTTTGATATTGTAAAAAATTTACGACAATATCGACCAAGTTTACAACACAAATTCATGTATGGTAAACTTTAGTTTACCTTTGTTGTAAAATATTTTCCATAAGAAAATGTTTACAGCTAGTTTACGAAGTAGTAAACTTTTCAAGGTTTAACACTTTTACGACGGTTTTACGACGTTCCATGAATACCCCTAATATTAAAATTTTGCATTTGAAATTTATTTAGTATTCCTTATAGGCCAGTATCGTTAAACTTACAATTCTGAAATAATTCAGACAAAAGAATTTCCTGACGCAATGGGTTTGTTTTGGCCCAATACGAATATCCTACGTTTTCCCCTTCGGTGGGGTTGTGATAAAGGGAGTGGGCAGGGGGTAAAATGTACCCCAAAAGGGGTATGTTTGTGTTTTTTGCTCATATGTTCTTAAATTTAAACTAATCAATATTTTCAAAAATGGTCTAAATAAAAGTTGTAGTGCATTCAATTCCGCGTACGATTTTGAAAAATAATCTAACTTTTTCACATTTTTTAAAGAAATAAAATGGCGTTTTAATTTTATACGCACTTTTTTCAAACAATCAAAAGTCGAATTAAAACTTGGAAGTTTCCTCAATATTTTTCAAATTTTTTTCGACGAGGTTAAGCACTGAAAACTAGAGAAAACTTAGAATAGTCCTGGGCCTAAAAACTAAATAGTTCTTATACAAACTCATGGTACTTGTCCTTCAGAGTTCAGACTTCAGACTTATGCTACAAAAACAGGCTTGCCACACCTGTGCTTTAACTTTTATCCAGTGAAGTATGCATGTTGCCTATGGGTTGACCCTAGGGTACTTTTTCATTTAGGAAATGGACATAGACATAGATAGATATTCACATATGTCGGCCATACGAAGCCATTTTTAAATGGCAACTGACATGAAACTACAAATAAATGACTCACGATGTTTTTGTTACGAATACCGCTATCACAAGCGTTAAATAAAGTTTTTCATAATTATACTTGAGGAAGGTCGCATGTTTAGTACCAGTATTAAAATTAAGTGTTTTCGTTTCACCCTAAAAATATAAAGAGGAAAAAAACTAGATTTATATTCTGGCTTACATTTAACACAAACGCACGAAAAACATCTGACTTTGACAAGGTATACTGGTTAAGGCACCTTGCTTTTTTAAAAGCTAGGCGCCGTAAGACTTGCATATAATTTAGCTTTATGCGTGAAACAGATTGAACAAGCAACAGCAACAGCACCAGCAACAGCGGCCGCCATTAATTTAGAACCAATGTATTTCAATGGCTCAAATTAGATTAGACCAGCACCAGCAACATCACCAGCGTCGTTAGACCAAAGTCCTAAATTTGCTGTTGCTGTTCCATTGCTACCAACTTTGAGCAAGTGAAATTCAGGGGCAAAAGAAAACTTCGCATACTTTTTTATGACACAGAGTGTCCAACAGAAGTAAGAAGACGATGCTGGTGCTGGTAGCAATGTGTTTCAATTTATTTTGCTGGTCAGCGTGCTGTTTGCTGTTGACGGTGCTGGTGCTGTCGCTAGTTCAATCTGTTTCGCGCTTTACGGATCAACTTTTGTGTTTAATAGTAAAGTCATCAAAATGGTTTTAGATAACCTTATGAGCTGGGATATTCTTATACAAATGTACATTTGACCAATTTCATCTAAATCCATTGAGGCGTGTTTCAGGTTCAGTTTCAGTTTATTTCGGGTAATAACTAACACAGTAAGATAGATCTTATAAGCTAGTGGTAGTTTATGAATTTTCAATGTGTATATTAAATGCAAAAACTTCAAATTGAAAAAATATAAAAAAGGGAGCGTTTGATACAGAAAATTAAAATATAAAATAGAAAGAATGTTGAAATATTAAAGAGATAGGAAAGAAAAATAAAATTTTAAAGAAATTAAAAGAAGTTAGTTGCTCTGATTTTGAAAGAAGAATCTCAACCTATTTTGAAAATGTTGTGCTCTGCTTGATTCGCGCAAATATTGTGGGAGTGAATTCCAAAGGCGGATTGCAGCAATGAAAAATTGCCTCTCGGATGTAAGGCAAGAGAATCGTGGCAGTATTAAATTATATGATCTGTTTGCTGCTGGAAATCGAAGTATTTCGTATAGATATGCTGATATATTATATTAAAAAGCATGTTTAAAGTTCTAAACTTAATAAAAATTTCGAAAGACATATTGAGAAGGTTCGTAGACATATCTGAAACGTGATCGTATTTTCTCAGGCTAAAAATATAACGTATCGTGCTGTTAAATGCAACTTTCAACTTTTTTCTGCTAACAGAATCGCAATTAGACTAGTGTCTTAGCAAGAACCATTCTGGTTTTTAATGGGGTAAATTGCTGATCAGCCCACAAGGATCTAAGAACTCCACATGTTTTACCTACAATAGAATTAACGTGATCGCTCCATGTTAATGTTCTGTTGAATACCATGCCTAGATTTCTTGATGTGGTTGTGAATTCTGGTGGGATGCGGCTTAGAAGTATCGGTGAAAAACAAGATAGATCTAATGACTTTTTAGATATTACAAGGCATTTGCATTTTGTTGGGTTAAGAGTCAAACCATTGTTTATTGCCCATGTAGAAATATGTTCAAGCTCTTCATTAATAGTACATACGCAGTTTTCTATAAGACCTAGGGGACAGCTTTTATAAATTTGTATATCATCGGCATAAAAATGGCTAGATACGTTTGGTATGATGGAAGCTATTTCGTTGGTATACAGCGAGAATAAGAGGGGTGCCAAGATCGACCCCTGAGGAACACCTTGTTTGATTGGAAGGAACTCGGAGAGTTGATTTTCAATAAATACGGCTTGTTTTCTGTTGATAAGGAAATCAATTTTATGGCTTCTGGTGAAAGGTTGCATTCGATCTGCAACTTTCTTAAGAGAACAGAGTGGTTTACCATATCGAAAGCCTTAGAGGAATCAAGAAGAACTAAAAAGGTAACACAATTGTCACCGAGTTTCTTTCTTATGTCTTCAATGACCTTCAAAAGTTCTGTTGTACAACTGTGCTTACTAAGAAGTTGTTACGCATAATATAATCATTAAGTTGTTTTTGCATGATTCGTTCACAGACTTTAGATAAATAGGGTAAAACTGAAATTGGCCGCAACTCAGTTCCCAGTGAGTTTTTGGGAATTGGTAAAATCTTTGCAAGTTTCCACTGGTTTGGAAAGATTCCTGTTGTGAAAACAGTGTTGAAAACGTGAGTAATATATGGTAGCAACACAATGGTAATATGGCTTTTAAAAACACCGGATTGATTTTTGCGTGTTTGCGGAACAAACATCTAAACGGTTGACACTTGCAGCGCCCTCGAAATGCTTTTTCGTTGGTAAATTAATTGTTGGTACCCAGAACTGTGAATTTTTTGAAAAACTATATAACTTTAGTTTATGTACATTTGTAGTTAATATATGTAGTAAAAGAAACAAATTGTATAGCATCTGTACATTCAAATATTCAAATCTCAAAACTCTTGGCATCTGTCACTTTTACGTCGATTTGATATCTAATTAATATTTACAGCTATTTTCGTTCCGTTTATTTCATTGTCGTCTCGTATTGGGCTAAAAAACAAATTGAAACAATTTATTATTCCGCTTACTTAAGAAGAACAGCGGTTCATACCTTGTTGATAAGACACATGTGTATGTAAAGGCCTCGAACTGGGCACAGAGTTGGGCCTGAACGAATAGATATCGCTCCGGCGTGACCTGAGCGCTCGTGTCCATAAAAAAAACACAATTGAGTACTGAACTGTCATCATTTTCAATTTTATTTATAAGCAGTGAAAATTATCAGCTTTGTTTAGTTTATGAATTTGGTGATTTTCAACTTCTTCAGTTCACCGCTCTAATAAAAAAAGGTAAAAAAATATCTTCAGTAGTAAAACCGCAAAACGAATGAAGTTAGGCTGCACTCAGCTTTGCGCTCGATGCACTCTGTTATTTTTTACCGAGCTCATCAAGCGAGCCCTGATTAAACTTACTTCATAAATGCCAACATGACATGTGCCGCCATTTAAAAATATTTTGCCATCCTCCCATAGACTGAAGGTGATGGCTTTTCCATCTAACCTTCCTTCAACCAAGCTTGATATCGATAAGAAGAAGGGTGATAATAAAGGGTGTTTTTTAAGAGGTATAGAACTATGAAATGGAATAAAACAAAGATGATTTTTTTAAATTGACATAAAATTTACTTTATTCAAAAGATAATCTTCTGGCATTATAATTTAAATAAGACTTCTGGCTTATAACCGCCACGGCTGGCTCAGACGTAGTCTAATCTGGAAGTCCAATTTTCGATGATTTTCCAACATACATATGTGGCCGTATATCGGCAATAACGCGGCGAATGTTTTCCTCCGGGTGGCCAATTATTTTGTGCTTATCGGCGTAGACTAGCGACTTCACATATCGCCAAAGAAAATAGTCAAGCGGCGTTAAATCGCGCAAGATCTTAAAGGCCAATTCACGAGTCCGTAACGTGAAACAATGCGTTTACCAAACGTTTCCTTCAATAAATCAATTGTGGCACGAGCTGTGTGACATGTTGCGCCGTCTTGTTCAAACCACAGCTCCTGCACATCATGGTTTTTTCAATTTATGAACGCAAAAGTCAATAATCATGGCTCTTTAGCGGTCATCATTGACTATAACGTTCTGGCCAGCTTCGTTTTTAAAGAAGTACGGACCAATAATTCCACCAACCCATAAAGCACACCAAACAGTCAATTTTTGTGGATGTAACGGTGTCTCAAAATACAATTGAGGATTATCATCACTTCAAATACGGCAGTTTTGTGTATTGACGTATATATTCATTGCCAAAAGTGAGCTTTATTGCTAAACAAAATTCGCTTATGAACAGAACCATGATTTTCAAAATAAATTTGCACAATTTGGAAGCGTTGTTCAGGCGTCAGTCTATTCGTGTTGAAATGCCAAAGCCAATCCAAACTAAAAATAAATCACTTGACAGCTGACAAAATGGCCGCCAGTTAAAATAGTATTGCCAACTTACCTGATACCACTTAAAAACAACCTTTGCAAGGAAAAGTTTCTTTTTGTTCTGTTAACTACATCAGTTGGTCACAATAGCCTTTAGTAATCAAAAGCATTTTTTCATATTTTCGTACGAAATGTACTCTTTAAAGCGTACATTGCATACGACAACAAAAGGGAACGAAACTAATCAGTCATTTTGGGTTGGGTATGTAAATTACTTACGTTTGGACGGTTTAGTAAGGCAACGTTCGTTAATTTTCTTAATTATTGTTGGGTCTTGACCTTTATCCTCACCGATGGTAAAGGGCTAATTATAATGGTCAGAAGCAAGCGGAAACTAGTGCCAAAACTGACCGATAAGTTTGTCCAATTAGAACGTCTACCCACAATGGAGGGAAATGTTTATCAAATTATCTTCTTTACAAATCATCGCTAAATGTTCGTGAGTACATTTTACTTTCGTAAGCAAAACTAATCGAAACTTATCGAAACTTAACGAACGCCATTTAGAACACAAAAATATGAGAATTACTTGTTCCACGGAATCAAATAAGTGGGTTTCCTTCATTAAAGGATTGTTCTTTTGAAAGAGATCCTGGAATAAATTATGTCATCAGCACCGTGAAATAAGTATATCACAAAGATAAAGAAATAATTATCTTCATTATAATTTTTTGTTTTTTTTTTCTTTAATTTTTCCTGGAGCAATATATTAACGAGGTGTTAACACTTTATCAAAGATATGAGTGATATATCTACAAACACAACCAATTATATGCTCCCATTTTTTCGACTACAAAGAAAGAAGAAAATAATACAAATACTGAAAGAAAAGCCCTACTTCCCACGCCCGACAAATAATGTAGTTCATAGAGATATTCTGAAATCTGAAACTTGATCCTTCATCCTCATATTTGACTTAATTTTTCTTTGTCTTGTAGTACTTCAAATACTGACATTCTTTATCTACCATTACATTCTATCTATTTTATGAACCATATCTTTACCATCTGACATCTTTTTTTCAGAAATCAATGACTATGCGACGAAACTTGGCATTGATCCAGTTAAGGAACCTCATCTGCTCTACTTGGCCAAAGAGGGTTTAATGCAGGCATTACCGGCCGACTGGAAGATTTGGTAATTATAAAAAGAAAATATAGATTTACTCACTCTACACTCCCAATTTACGATAACCAAATTTTAAAATAAGACTTTAGAGCCAGTTTTAGAATAAAACTTGGTTATCCGTCAAACAATCAGTATATCTGACGATTATATTAGCCCGCAGCAACAACATCACGACCTGCCACTTCAGAGTTTGGGCAAACTTGAAAGCAACGGTCGTAATGCCGTTTATGCTGCGGAGCTGCGGTGGTTTTCTCCCTATCCTATAAATTATATACTATACTAAAACTAAGGGTGCTTGTTTATAGTGAGTTCCCTATGCCTCTCACTTTGAAGGTGTCTATATACACTTGAATAAATGATAATAAATAATTAAATTAACTTAACCTAAGGGTGCTTGTTTAGAGTGAGTTCCCTATGCCTCTCACTTTTTTTTTATTTTTTTTTTGATTTTTTTTTTGTTTTTTTTTTGTTTTTTTTTGTTTTTTTTTTAATGATTTTTAATAAACTAACTTAATGTAAGACAAAAAACTTAAAACCTACCTTAACTATCAATCTTAACTACCTTACTGCCTAACTAATTTGTTGATTTTGATGTTGTTGAATCTGCCTCCATTGTTGTTGCCTCTGCGTCCGTTGTTGTTGCCTTTGTTGTTGTTGCTCCCACCTCTCACTCTGGGTAATGGTGGTTACCACAGGGGTTGTAATTTTTGCATTCGGATAACTAAATTCCATATTAAATATTTGTGAATTAGTTATACGATCCCCCCCATTTAAAACCTTACTTCTAAAGTTATAAATACCTAAAGCTACATTAATCATGTTGCGAGCAGCATTGACGTCACGATTCCATGGTATTCCACAATTTTTGCAAATTTGATACCGATGGTCGTGACGCCGACGCTTCCTATGCTCCTGTTGCGGCAATTGAGTTTTGGGATGTTTCGGCGGAAATTCCATTACTTTAAAACATTTTGAGCAAGACCGCGTCGTCATATACTCATCAACATCGATAACCGGACAAATATCTTTGCGTCGATAAAAAGCTTTTTTTAATTTTTTTACGGCTGGTTTTAAATTACGCCCGTAACTTTTCCCTTGTTCCAATGAACCATCTCCGAAACATACCAATACCTTATCACCAGACTTATTTTTTACCAATAACTTATTAACTAAAATATCCTGACCCCGACGATTACAAATATAGGAATCAAATTTTAACCGACAATATTTTTTTTGTGCGTATATACCCTGACTTACTTCATTAAATTTTAACCTATACTTTGTAAATTCATTGTTGTAATCTATTAAACATTTAGAAGAAATGTTAATATTTTGTCTATACTCTAACAATTCTTTTTCGTGTCTACCCGCTATTCTTTTTCTTTTTCTTCGACGGGCTCTTTCCTTTCCCATTTGTTGTTTAAATGTGGCCGCTTTTAAAACAAAATTTGTTTCAGTCTTTTTGGTTTTATCCAAAAAGCAAGCGCCCACATAGTTAACAACGCCTGGATCAATACCTAAGAAATACTTATAACCTGAATAATCCTCCTGCTGTTGTGGTCCCATTGATTTCCTTGTCTTCTTCGATGCTGGTCCTGCTGGGGTTTTCTTCGTGTATTTGTTCATGGTGATTGAACAATCTACACCGTTCGTCGAAAATGTCATTCCAAACGATTTACCCTTTCTCGGTTCAATCTGATTTGTTGACTCATCCAGAATTCCATAACGCGAATGTTCCAAATTAAAATACTTCCACCAGTATTTTGGAGTCGACGCTGGGAATTCTGCAGGTTTAACTCCGGTTAATTTTCCTGCTCCACTAAGTAGTTCTCAAAGCGCCAGGCAGCTGTAGCGAACGTGTTTCCGGCCATTTTTGAATGTTGGGAAAACCTTAAAGGAATGCATTTTCTGCTGTGTGAACCATTGTCCCAACTTAAAAGTGAAGGGTACTAATGACCACCACTGCTCATCCAAGTTTAGGAATTTTTTAAAATATTCCATTTTGAAATCCTCCAGGAATTCTGCCACTTCTTGGCAGTGTGCGAATTATATATCTGCCGAAAACAGTTCTTCGTGAACTATACGCGTCCATTCGTATTTAGTCCGAAGCTTATTTTCGGCAAATTTCTCGCACAAATATCTCACAATACGTTTAAATAAATGTACCGTTATGCAGTTTTTCATCGCCGTTTCGTGCGTCTTTGCAATATCTTGGATGAGATACGACCGTCTGCTGCCATCATAGACTCTTTGAGTTTCTCGCAACTCGAAAAACTTGTCATTCTTTGCAACACGTTCCTTTTTTTGCCGTTTATTCTGCAAGTGGTAATAAAAATCCAGCAAATGGTTAAAAGTAAACACTTGTGGAAAATTATTACCATCTTCGTGCAGAATTTGCGTGTAATGGTAATGCACATATATCGAGGCTTCCACGCAAAGTGCAGATACCTCCAACACGTCTTTTTCAATTTGTCCCGCAAGTTCCTTTTCTTTACAAAATTTGTTGAAGCCCACCTTCACCGTCCATGTTTCCACAATTGTACCATCGTCGGTATTGTGGAAACGCTTCTTCTGAGGTGGAATATAATTCACACACTTTTTAGAAGAAGCACGGGAGTGGTCAGTGCCGTTACATGCTTTACATGGCATGATTGTTATTTAAATACAGTCCAATATGAACCTGAACACCAAAATTAAACTAATTATATTTATGTATATTAAATTAAAAAAAAAAATACTTAAAATGTACTTAAATACTTATTTAAAAAAATGTTGATAAAAACTAAAAATAAAGAAATAATTTATGAAATTTAAAATATAATAAATATCTATACTACTTGTGAAACTTATTAAACGTATTTTTTTTAAGTCTTACTCCAACCGCAAACTTTTTGTAGGTTTTGTTTGTTTTTTGTTGTTGTAGATTTTTAAGTACCTGTAAATAATAATGTTTTCCATTAATTAAAAACAAAAAAAGAAGTTTTATAAAAAAAGTTGTCATTTGTATAATACACAAAAGATTATAAACTTGTCAATTGAATTTTATTGAAAACGTATGAACTTCATATAAAATAATATTCAAATATTCAAAGACCAAAAAAAAAAAACTAAACTTGAACCCCATTTCTTATCCTTCTTGTCCTTGTAATTATAAAAAGAAAATCTAGATTATTTTAAAAATTTCTTTTATTTTTCAAAAAACTTTTTTTTCTATATCTTGCTTCCTGTTCGTCTCCAACTTGACTGACTCTGACTCTGACTCAAAAACCACGATAGGATAACTTGCTGAAGCGAATAATCTTACATGAGTGGGGGAGGGGGTAATGGTGACTGATATCGATTTTTTTACCTACTAGTGTATGCGGACATTGTGCATAATTTGAATTAATGAATGAAAATGGGTTGGGTAATGGTAATGGAAAACTATATGATGGTCCCATAACAGTTATTAAAATGGGACTGGCAGGGTGTGTTTCCTCCGAGGCAATGGGAAATAGCCTTGACATTATTATGTTTTGGCAAATTTTAATCTTGGGGTACATTTTAGAAGGTCAATAATATTTTTATTGTCTTTTTATCTAAAATAGTTGTTTGTATTGGAAAAAGAAGCCAGTTAAAGTACAATTGAGAGTAGTACATAAATTTTTTGAAAAAAAACGAGAAATTGCACAAATGTTTGCGTGTAGAATGAAGTCCGTAGTGAATGTATATGAAAAAATAAAATTGCGTATCCAATAATGGTATTTTGGCTTTGAAATGTTTGAGGCCTTTTTTAATTTTGCTTTTGTTTCCGTTCCATTTCAATATTTCGGTGACTCGTTTCCTAAAATTGCTTAAAACAGCTCTGGGTTTACGTGCAGAATATGAAGTATAGGCTTAAACTAGATAAACTAAGTATATTAGTCGTTTTGAAGTTAATGGACAGATCTTTGATTTTTTTATTCTTCATATAATTTGTACGTAGAAAGTGGCTATAATTTATAAGGAAGAATGCGTGTGAAAAACTCGTTATTTTTCAACAGCTTTCAGAATAAAGATATACAATTGACAAAATACTATGCATAGTTTCTATTCTTTTCTTTGTTATCATGCACCTTTTCACGCTTATCAATCAGCTCTAAAAGGGTTTTTGTTATTTAAATAATGTTGATAAATACACCCGGGGCGTTTGGAAAATAAGGAAGCATTTAAAAAAAGGTACCGATGCACATTGTTTCAATGTTTTGCATTTCAAAATCGGAGTGAAACAGAGTTCAGCAAAGTCTGTAGAAACTCCACATTCGCGTGGTACGGCTAAAGAAAGAATCCCTGTGTTCGACTATACATTCAGGTTCAAGAGTAAACTGATAGCCATTCCTCCAATGGTAGTATTTAGGTTGAATCATTTCAGGGTTGGCTATGTGTATAGACATAATAAATAAAATATAAAATAACAAAAGGCATGAAACATAACGATGGTACTCAAAAGATGTAAATGTTTCTGCTATTGTCTGGTCGCCTATCATTTTTAAAGCTATTTTTTTGTCTTCCGTCCCACTGTTCTGCGTCATCGCTGCAGTAAGCTCAGTTGAATTGTGATGCATTTTTTTTACTCAAAAAATAACAACAGTTTGCGGATTGTTAGCGTAGAATCTCTCTTTGAGGTAGCTCCATCAATCCGGGTGCCACGGGATGTCTCCAAAGCGGTTGATTAGTTTTTGAGGGAAAATTTCACAAAGGAAAATCTTCGAAGTTCTTCTTATACGCAGAAACATGGCTACCAAAAAACTGGATAAACATTAACAAAGTCGCATTTATAAATATTTCTTTGTGTTAGTATTGTCAGTGAGAATAAATTTACCTTCATAAAAATTTGCCAGTTTGATAAACTAATTGTTAAACATATATATTTTTTTCTAGCTATTCGGAAGAACAAGACGCTCATTACTATTACAACATCAAAACCAAACACTCCCAATGGGATCATCCGTTGGATGCTGTTTATCGCGAACTTGCTGAACAAGCTAGACAAAAACAATCTTCATCTGCAATTACTCCGGTAATTGATAACTCCGATGATGCATCACAGCTGGATTCTGGTATTCGAAGTCTTCAAGGCAACGAAGACATGGATTCAAATACAAACACCAATGATATATCATCACCAGTTAACAACAGTGGTAAAGGTAGTTCTTCAAATGGCACCCTTAGCTTTACAGGAACGAGTGGTTTTAGCGGCGGAATAAATCGTTTCTTAGAGACCCGAACTAAAAACTTTCCCTCAGTATCAAATTTTCCAACTGTAAAGATGTCCCGATTTGAGGTTACTAAAACAAATCCACAAATCGGCCTAGCTATGAAATTTAACAATGGCGATGGACAACAGAGCCAACAGCATTATCCTCTGACTCCAAGTGGCGATGGACCTGACATAAAAAGAGGTTTCACTATATCAGGCACAGGTTCTATGTTCTTAAAATCAAACATAAGAAAAAACTTGGAGTTGCATAATTTGAGCGAGACGAAGGAGAAAAACAGTACTGTGGGGCTTTTTGCTGAAATAGTTAGCACTGGAGTCAAGGGCATTCTCAGAGATTCCAGTCTAACTGACATGCGAAGGAAAGGCGATAGTTTAGAAAATGACGGTGGCGAGGACAAGAAGAGCGTTCGATTTAATCTTGAAGATATGAAATCTAAGTCTAATTTATCACCTGAGGAAGATCCCAGCAGTTCAAGAAGGCTAACTCAAAGCCCCGAGGTTTCAGTCATATCAGATGATGAATACAATTGGGAAAATAATGAAGTGGAAGAAGATGACGAAGACTTTGACGAAGTTGGAAAACATGTCAAGGAAGTAAAAATGACTCCAGTTCCAAGGTCAGCAATAGTGCCGATAGTGCGGTCACAAAGCATTTCTGTTGACACTGTCGACAAAGACAAAAGTCGACTAAGTGACGCCACCCGGTCTTTGAGTGCTGAAAGTCAACCATCCTCAACGGTCTCCTATTTAGATAAAATTAAAGAAGCTTCTCACGTGAAACCACTATATGAAGACACTGATTCAGACTCAAAAGCCAGTTCAGTAAGAAGCTTTGTCAATAAGTCAGAACAAGAGTTTGAAAGTATTCCGTTTGATCTTGACGAACTTGATAAAAAGCACGAACGTGACGTAGAAGAACTAGAGAATAGAATTAAAGGAGGAACAATTCGAAAGATATCACAGTTTCCTGTCAAACCTGAAATTAATTCTAGAATTGTTGCGGTGTCGGAACAAATTGATAAGGAAGTCGAAAGTGAAATAGAAAAGTACCGTCAAAAACGAGAAGCTGACAAAATTGAAACGCTCGGAAAAGAAAAAGAACGCCTGGATACTAAACTTCAACATGATATTGAAACACTTAAAAAAGAACATGAGGTGAAGCTGAAAAGCCTTCGACACGAACACGATTTGCGCCTGACATCGGTACAGCATCAATTAGAAGAAGATTTCGATAAGCGATTTGAAGGCTACCGGAACGAAATGGAAGAAGATTTAGATATTAAGCGAAAATTAGTAGTTGATGAGCATAAAGCTCACATGAGCACACTACAGAAAAACCATTCAGAAATCCTTCAAGATCTACAAAGAGATTTGAAGAGTGAGGAGGAAATTTTGAAGAAAGAACACTCCACGAAGCTTTCCGAAATGCGTGACAAACTAAATCATGAAATGGAATTGGAACGTCAGCGAATGCGTGACACTGGTGAAGATCGTCTTTATGAGAAAGTCCGTTGTGAGAAGCGTCTTCTCGAAGACAAATATCGCTGTTTGAAAGAGAAATATGTAAGGCTGAAAACAGATGTTAAATTATCATTGGAACGTCGTAATCGTCGCCGTGAGCAACAACAAGCAGCACTTAACCAGCAACAAAGTTTGAACAACACCACGACTGGTTCCGAAACTGAACGTTCTATGTCCACCAAGCCTTCTATTGGGAACAGCGAGAATCGTAGTCTTTCCATGTCTACATCTGGAGTTAAACCTCCAGTTCCTCCAAAAACTCATCTAATGAATGTCAGAGAGCATCCATTACGCGAGAGGTCTGCAGAACGTCAGCAGCCTCGAAAGCCTGGCATCACATCAAAGTATATTAAACATCTACAAGTTCATGATGATACTACCTCTGTAAGTCAGTCTGATACAACAATTTCTAACAATTATCCCAAGGGTCGATATCTTCCAGCACCTATTCTGAGTGACAATGGTAATTCTGATTCGGAAGCTTTCCAAAATAACCAAGAGAATAATAATAATACTCGTGGGGCTGGAAACCAGCGCAAGAAATTATTCTCGCGTATGAAATCCGCTTCTACGTCACGACTAAACTCAGACAATTTTAAGGCAGATCGGCCATGTACTCCTGTAGAGAACCTACGTCATCAACTTCAAAAACTAGAAGACCTTGAAGATCAATTTCCTGACAATACGTTGGATGCCACATATCACCTTCGTTATCCCTTTTCAGACGTTTCCAACGAACACGCTGGAACAAGCTCTGCAGAATTAGAATTTTTCAAGCACCGCATTCACTTGGAGCGTGATTCTGTACGACGTGCTAAAGAATCTCTTCGCACTCAAAGAACAAATTTCCGAGCTCGTCAAAGGGAAATCAAACAGCATCATAAGACTAACGCAACTCGACACACGTTGGACCAGTTGATTCAAGAAGAAAAGGAATTGACAGAAATGGAAGTAAACCTACATCGGACCAGAGCACTTTTGGGTGAAAAAGTCATACGTTTGAGACATTTGGAGCAATCATTACAACGAATTTATGAAAAAGAAAAGCCAATGGATTTTCTCACTGTTGAAAACAGGGACGATGCTACATTGAGTGATCTTTCCTCGCACTCAAGCTCAGGATTCAGCAGCACTGACTTTGCTAGTGTCGATACGCACAATATAAACCGACGCAAAGATGTGTATCATCAAGAATCATCGGAATGTATTCAAAACTTGGAAATATTGAATGTTGAAATAAGAGAAATTTTGGATATTCTAAGTAAGCAGCATGGGCACGGTAAGTTAAAAATTTTGTCTGTTTCACTTGGTTTTAACATTCTTTTCTCTATAAAAGGTCCATCACTTTCACTCAGCAGCCCACAAAATGACTTCAATTGGGCAAATCTTCTTTCATCACCTGGCGCCTTGCCAGGAACACCAAATGGTTCGGCGCTCCTTCATGCTCCTCAATCAATTCCAACTTTGGCCGATCGCTTAGAAACTTATCGTCAATTAGCAACTGGACGCATGGGTGGAGCAATCCTTGCGGCCAATACGATTGTGTCCCAGAGCCCAAGGGCAGTCAATTACACAACTAGTCTTGTCGAGCGTACACGCGATTTACGAAATTGGTTACGCCAAGCCAAAAACGAACATGACATACTTACTGGCGGCGGCGCTTCTGCACCTGTTGGAACGCCTTCCGCAGCTGCTGCCGCCGTTGCCAGTTCTGGACATCCAGTTACCGGAGGGCATCCGCATACGAACCTCTAATTAGAAACGTTGTTTTGTTGCTTTACTAAGAAAGCAGCAACAGGATAAGAAGGTAAATTTGTTGACTGGTGTCTGTGGTGCCAAATTATTATATGAGTGGTTTTGAAAATGTCCTGTCATAGCGTATGCAATAGTTTAAGTGATTGAGTAGAAAATAAAAGCACCTGAAATGAATATTTATGAAAGAAAGTATATGAAACAAGCAACTAAGGTTTAAAAAGTCTACAATAAAATTGTAAAACAAGCAAATATAATTACTCATGTTAACGTTTTAAAATAAAACGTAAAAACTAGCTAATTAAATAATTGTAATCAAATGAAAATTGAATAGATGTCTTTTAAAAAAATCTAGAGTTTAGAAAAAAATATTGTTTTTAAATTTTGAAATACATATTTCTATGATTCAAGAATCACGACACTCATGGAACTTTTGGAAGTTGGAAAACATCTTTAAATTCTGTTTGCTTCTTATTAAAAATAAAAGCATGTACCTAAGGCCAGTTATAAAATAAAAGTAAATTTCTTGTTCTAAATGAAAACTTATAAAATTACCATTTCATGTTTCTTTTTTTTATTATTAAACGTTTAACTTCAAAATTTATTTAATTTTAAAAACCGCACTTCAGATTTTCTAATCTTATCTTATTTTTAACTATACATATATTTCTTTTTTGAGACAGCTTCCAGCTTTCTTAAAACGAGACTATATTTCGATTAGTTAATTTGATTACCAAAAGTCCAAAACCATAAAATCTTTGAACCGAAAAAAGACAGCCAAAAACTTACCTTCTGCTTATGTAGTCTCCATTTTACTGCCGATAAAATGGACGAAACTGCTGCTTTATATGCTCCACTTTTTCATCAACTGCAGATTTTAAATTTGTTTAAATTCTAGCAGAGAAATCTGTATATTTTTTTTAAATGAGATACTGGGCTGAAAACACACCGGACTAAAAACCTTGTGAAATATGCTTCATGTGTATGGGCCGCTTAAGGATTAATTTTGGACAGCGTATAGTTAATTTTTTTTTCTGAGAAATAGTAGGTATTCAAGTTTCGGAAAGCTCAAAAACTTGAAAATTATCCGTTAAAAAGAGACCGAACTATTTTGCGTCAGTTTTGAGCATTGCGTTGACGGGACCTCATACGTTGGCAAAAATGGGTAAAGTAATCAACACATTTAGAGTATTATTAATGCAAAATCGACAAACCATCATAAACGTCGGAATATTTACGACGTCGTTAACTAGGTGTCAATTTTTTTATGGAAAATCTATTACGACGAATCGTAAGCTTTCCGACAATAATTTGTGTTGTAAACTTGGTCGAAAATAAAAACTTTTTGTAAGAACAAAATTGTTGTTTCGGAACTGATTAACGGACAAATCGATGAGTATATCGGGAACTCTGAGCTACCATACCATCATTACGAGGACCAAGTCCCCTATGATCTCACCCTTTTTTCATCAATTTTATCTAATTTCAAAAATTAGGTAAGGAATTTGAATTGACAAATATACAAATCATCATTTTCTCCAATAACATTTAAGACAATTTTCTCACACACAATGTTTGTAAGTGTGTATGTAGGTATGTACATATACATATGTAATTCGAAAATTAATCTCGTTTCATGTTCGTTTATACAAGAAAAATCTGATATTTGAAAATTAAAAACGAATTCGGCATTAGTTTGTCAAAGAGAACTCTGTTAGAAGCAAAGAGATACAAAGTTTTTTTTGGCGTTTGCTGAGAAATTGTGTGCTCATAAATTACATATTGGTCAGCTCAATAAAAGTGACGGAGACAACTTCTTGAGCACTCCGAAATCTCAAGGAATGTGAATTGGCTAAAAAGTTCAGTTTCAGGGTGTAATGTAAATGTAAACAGAAACGTCAAAATTAAGCGAAAGTAATTTTGCTGTTCCAATGGATCTAAAAAGCCGGTATTCTTTTTCTGTCAAAACAAAATTGTTTTTCTTCTTTATTTCTGATTCAGAGCGTCGAATTGGTGTTTGGTGTGTAGGTTCTGAGTATGTTTAAAGTGCTACATAACGCGCTCAGAATAAAATAATATAGAGTAAATAGAGTAAAAATCAGATAACAACATTTGACAGGCGGAAATAAAATCCTCTTTTGGAGATGGTAAAATGCCGGAGAATCTCGGCGGCCCTTCTTGGATGCTCATAATTTGTATTTTTTTTTAAATTCAGTGGGGAATTTATTTTAACACTATTTTTATTTTGACACTAGCTTCCTATTTCTTTCGCGTATTATGGTTGGGCCTTTATGGTTTCATTTTAACTTTAACTAGAAGTTATTAATAGACTAAATGTCAGTGTGCTCATTGAACACCACATTCTCTCAACAGTTTCACGTTGTCGGCTACCATTAAATATGTGTGTTATGTTCGTTCTTTTTTGGTGCTTATTAGCGCCTTTTAATAAAAGCTTTGTTCGTCTACTCCTTAAAACAGACTATTTTGAACAATTTTACACAAATGTTGTTCGTTTAGCACCTATTTTAAACCAAAAAAATTCTTGTGGGAGAAATGGAAATTCTGTCGAACCCAAAAGTACATTTGAAATTTGACGTTTTGTTAAGTCTTCGTATTTTAAATTTAAAAAAATTGTAAAGTTAAACCAAAGTAAATAATAAAATAACCTTACAATGGCCTAATAAAATGGTTGCCATCACAATTTTTATTTCATCTGCACTTAATTGATCCATTGCATTTAGTTAAATTTAAATTTTTTGACGTTTAAAAAGTTTCCCTATTTTGATCCACAAAGCGTTGTTTTACTTTTGAGCGAATTTATTATTTTCTGAGAGTTTTCATCCCCACTCTTCAAAGTTTGACAGTTTTCTTAAAACCATTCAAAAAGGTAGACGAACGGACCTAAAATGTTCGGTTATAAACGTCAACTTAACTGACACGTTCTTTGGCCTCCAAAGAAACAACACAAAAAAAAAACATTTTTAATATCAACATTTTCCATACTAAAATAAAACTAAAAAAAAATTAAATACATAATATTATTGTTAGCATGAGGTCGTGAATTTTATTTAAAATTTTATAAATTATTATATTAAATAATCCAATAACCTTTCGTGCATTAAAAATATATTAAAAAAGAAAAGATTATAAATCTATGTATATCAAAACACAAACGTTTCATTTTATGTAGTATAACCTATTTCTATTAATTTGTAATCTTTTTTAAAATAAGGAGTCGTGCAATACGTATGATAAATATACCTTTTTAATTTTGTTAGCTTAAAAAATATAACTCCTTCTGTGAAGAAATAATTTTTTATGTTTAAACTAGAAAATAGAAGTACCTACACGTATAAATACATCTATCATTATGTATATATTAATTTCTTTAATTACGGCAAAAAGACAAGTACATTACATACAAGATTAAATTTGAACATTAAAACAAATTTAAAAACAAATAAGAAAATAACTAAATATTTGAAATATGTTATGTTGTGATATAGAAGTTTAAAATTATTTTTAGAAACATGGTATTAAATAAAATAGAGCTATTATATTTTTAAAACAAAATTTCCGAATTATATTATAAAAAAAATTAAACAAGGTATGTATGTGTGTTTGGTCACATATTACTACATATAACTCATTTAAAAATCTACTGATTAGTAACTTATAATTATTGTTTTAATACAAAAAAAATACAACTTACATAAAAAATATTGAACAAGAAGAATATTTAGACATACTTGTAACATCAATTATTATTATAGGTACTTATGGACATTTAAAATTTATATTATATTATAACATACCTAAATAGCAATCCCACATCAGTCATTTAATATTCTAATTAACAATAACAGACTCAATTATAAGCTTCAACTTTGGTTTTTTTCATTTTCAGAATTTATAGTCCCCGTGTGTTTTTCTCGTGTAGAGATTTTATTTAAACAAGATTCTGACATCTTGTTCAAACAATTTAAGCCAAAACCGTTGTATAAAAATATAATTTTTTTTGATTTACTTTTTCCCTGATAGATAGGTACACACATTCTTCACCGTCCCAAGTTATTTCTCGAATTTTCAATGTGATAAGATCAAAATAAATAGTTACATTTACCTTTTTTATAATAGTTCGATTCTAATATGTATAATTATACCTTACATAAGAATTAAAATAGTTTGCCTTAGAAAATAAATGAAATTAAATAAGCTATCAATACCAACTACATAATATCAACATAAACACATAAATGTATACCGTATTTAAGTTGATAGGTGAGGCTTATTTTACCAGACATGTCTTAACTTACCCTATGCACACATTATCAGACATCAATAACACGGAGACTGAATTGAAACACCTTCGACCGGAAACGGTAAATGTAAGGAAATCAAATGTTAAATAATCGACGGAACTCATATATTTTTCATATTTTCAATAATTCATAATTTGTCCTGGTAAATTGCAGCATCATATAATTTATTGCAGCCCATTTTATAACTTGTCAATGTATATCAATATCACATAAACTTCTATTTAAAATAAAAATATGTTAAAATTAATAACCTTACAAGTTATATCCACAAATAAAATAAATATAAGAAGATAAATACAACTAAAAGAAAAAAAAAATATATTGCAATCAAATGTTCGATCAAATGTTGTTTAAATTAAATAACGTTATAAACATTTTTATCGATATAAATATACTAACTGGACCAGCACTAAATGTTGGCAACGAAATAATTATCATTAATTAAATTATCAAATGAAAAAAAAGCAAATACGTATGAAGTCTAAATGGCACTTACGGTGAATGAATTGAACGCATAATAAACATGACTATGAGCAAATAGAAGATATTGTAAGGGAAATATTTTGATTTAGCTTTAATAATTTAAAATATATTTAATAAAGAAAATAAAAACTAAGAAAATATTTTTTATTTACTAAATGAGTTTTAGGAACCGCTTGAATAGAAAATAATGTGACGTTAGGTTAAGTTTATGGCTATGAATGAGTTCAGCAAATCGCTCGTTCCAAATGGACATTACCACCATGAGAGTACTATAGAAAATGTATATACAATGGCTGAAGTAGAAACTGGTTGAACTTTTGCTCGCTTTGACAGTAAAAAGCAAAATGAAAAACAACCGAAATTTTGAAAATGTCACATAAAGCGGACACAAAGCATATGAAATGTAACGTGACGAAGCCAAAGCCGAAGCGTGATTGTGTTTTAGCCATAACTGCCAAACTAGCTGTCATACTAATAAAGTGTGTTTGACTTTTTTCAGTATACTTTCGCAAATCATAATGCAAAGATCGTTATCGTTTTTTTTTTGGTCGTCCAGAAACAGTCCGGAAGCATTCCGAATGCTTCTGAAATTGTTCGATTGGCTTTCAATGACAGTTCTTGTACTGGTAAGAACAGAAAATCGATTCTGTTTTCGCAGTCGGAATCAAAAACAGAATCACGCACACATAGACACAATTTTAAATTCAAAATCGTGTAACGACAGATTTTTATTTAACATATGAAATAGTAATCGTTGATTTGAGGGAGATAATAAGAAAATAAATACAAAATTTATGAAAGAAAGCAAATAAAGTGAAAGAGATTATAATTCAAATAGAAATACATATATTATAATTTCAAAAAATATTTGATCGCATTTGACGTTTTACAAATACCTACAATAAAACCTAAACTTCAGAATTAAAGCTGCTTTTGGAAATTTGTTCGTTTGGCATTCCGGATCTGGGTGATTCTGTTACTGATTCCGGATTACCAAAAAAAAAAAAAAAAAATGGGCACGACTGGGTCGAACGTACTTGCTCTTGTGTGCCTAATTACATTGGAAAGCAGATCTTTGACAAAAACAAACAGCATTTACTTTCAAAATAACACAGTTTAAACTTATAAAAACTATCGAAACCACAAACGGTTTTTAGTAAAAATGAGGTACGCCATCAAACGTCTTAAATAACAAAGAATTTATGAAAAAAGTATTTCGAAAATTGAAGGACGGATTTTGATAAAATCCTATATTTTATTTTTAGTTTTTTGAAAAAAATTGTTTTTAAATTTAGGTATGCAGTTTTTTAGAGTTTATTAGTAAAAGTGTGATTATAAAATTTAAAATAATTTTAATTTCAAAAATAAATTTTTAATGGAAAAAAAGTTATTCAAAATTTTGATATGCAGAATTAATTTGGCTACTTAGATCTTCTCAATGATAGCACACACAAATGATAGCCAGTACCAAAAAAAAAATTCTCAAAAATGTTCATCAAAATCGTTGAAGCCGTTTTCAAGAAAAATAAGATTTTCCAAAACGGTCATATGGCAGGTACCGTTATTTTTAGGGCTAAAAATACAATTTAAATTTACCCTCTCGGGAATGCCAATAGAATCACACACACCAAGTTTGAAGATAATCGCTTAAGCCGTTAGGCTACATCTCGTTGTCGTTATACATACTGACAGACAGACAGACATTTTTTCTCGATCAGACAACTGCGATCCCGAATGCCAAACGAACAAAATGACAGAGCAGTTTAAATTCTGACGTTAGACTTTTATTGTATTTGTAAAACGTCAAATGCGATTCATATATATGTATTTTTTTAATTTCATTTATTTATAAACATGGCGGATACAATTTTGCAGAATTGCATTCTATTTGCAGAAAGGAGAAATTATAATTTATTTCTATTTCAATTATGTTTTCTTTCACTTTATTTACTTTCTTTCTTAGAATTTGTGTTAATTTTTATCTCCCTCAAGTCAACGATCTCAATTTCATACGTTGAATGATTGTCGTTACACGATTTTGAATTTTAAATTGTGTCTATGTGTGCGTGATTCTGGTTTTGATTCCGACTACGAAAACAGCTCTTTTCAGAACAACTGTCATAGTGCCAATCAAACAATTTCAGAAGTATTCAGAATTCTTTTGGACAATTCTGGACGACCAAAAAAACGATATTAGTTCGGCAAGAAATCACGCCACAACGTTTTTACGGATTTGGATATTTCGTAGGTAGATAGATGAGGATCGAAAATTATGATACTTTATATCTCCAACATTTGCACAGTTCCTGTGGGAGAGGTTTATATGTAAAATAATGTATATCTGGAAGTTTCTTTTGTATGTTTTTTATGCCTTTACATAGATTTTTTGTTCATACAAATCCTTGAAGCCGTTAGCGAGAAAAATAAGCTTTAACTTAACAGTTATATGTCAAAATAATCTTATGTTATAAATTTGAAGACGATCGTCCAAGCCGTTCAGGCTATAGTCCAAAATACATCCGTACAGACGGACAAACATAATTTCCCAGTAACTCAAATATGTTTCTCAATCGTAATGTCATGTTTGATTATTATCTCAATTTATTTTTTTTGTACGAATTCATAACTTGCATTAAGGTACCTATATTCGTAAGAAACATAAAAACGAAAAGATGTAAGACAAAAAAAAACATAGCTACAACACCATCTTCTTTAAACTTAAAATATGCTCTCATTCGCTCTAAGAAAGCTTCAATTCTGGAACTTTCATAACAAAAACCAAAGAAAAAGGTATAATAATCTCCATTAATGGCAAATGGTAACTCTGCAGTAGTGCTTTTTTAAAAATAAACACAATAAGGGAAAGGCAAATTGATAATCAGTCTCCTCTCTCCTCGTACCTGGGGAGTTGGGAGCAGACAGGTCTTGGTGGAATGTACGTGGGTTAAATGAAAATAAAATAAATATTACAGCAACAATTTCAATGTATTTTAGGGTTCCCTTTTATTCCAATGTTCGTGGTATAAGAAAGAATTTCTTTCACCTGTACGTCTACACTGTTCAATACAGGCCAGCTGTTTTGGCATTAAGTGAAACCCAGGTTGGAGTAAATACTGATTTATCAGAGTTTGCTCTACATGGGTATAGCTTGGTGCCATTACTCTTTTCCCATCATGGTCTCGTGGTCTATGTTAGGAATGATATTGCTTGCCAGAGCCTTCCCCAATATGGGCAATGTTCCAACACGGACTCTAACTTCTTCTTGTGGCTCAAATTCACTGTCCGCAAGCATGTCATTCATTATTGTTTTATTTACAGGAGTCCAAATCTCGGCAGCAATTCCACTTGTAACGAGTTTGATGCGCTGTCTGATTCCATCTCGAAAATTGTTTCCCTTTGTCCTCGCACTGAAATCGTTATTACGGGCGATTTCAATGTACACAATTCCAATTGGCTCCGCTATTCTGGTCAGACAACACCCGAAGGAAGGTATGTCGAGCTCTTTGCCGGGTTACATCACCTTACCCAACTGATCGATGTGCCAACGCGTATACCGGATGTTGCTGGGCAAGCCGCCCATACTCTTGACTTGTTTCTTACTTCTCACCCTGATAAATATACCATTAGTGTAACTTCTCCATTTGGCACTTCAGACCATTGTGTCATTTCAGCTAATTTCTCATCCTCCACCCATCCAGTTAAAGAAAAACTTCCCACCAGGACCGTTTGGCAATACGAGAAAGCCAACTGGGACGGCCTGAATATTTTTTTCCGAAACTTTAACTGGTCACTATGCTTCCTCGATAGTGACATTGATGCCAGTGCTGAAATGATCACAAATGTGATTTTTCTAGGGATGCGTGCTTTTATTCCTAACAGAATAAAAAGCATCAAACCTAAAGAAAAGTCTTGGTTTAATTCTGAGTGTAAAGAAGCTATCAGGCTCAAAGAAGTAAGTTTCCGTTCTTACAAAGCCAACCCTACAGAGGAAAATCGGAAAAAGCACAAACAAGCAAGGAACTCATGCAACTCCGTTATAGAAAGAACCAAATTTTTGCATGACCAAAAATTACGGCAACAAATTCTGCAGTGTCCCAAAGGCAGTAAAAATTGTTGGTCATTTGTAAAAAAATATTAAAAACTCCTCAACATCTTCGGTTCCAACGCTCATCGACAGTAACAAACCAATTGTTTACTCTTCAGAGAAGGCAAACTTGCTCGCTGCCCATTTCGCTGCCAGCTCCACGCTGCCGCATAGCAACGTTGCCCCTCCTGTACTTGAGAATGTAAATTTTTCCATGGGACAGATTTTTTTCCGCACTCGTACAGTAGCAAGAGTTCTCAAAGATCTCGATATACACAAATCCGCTGGCCCGGATGGTATACCCCCGATTCTTCTGAAGAGGTGTTCTTCCACACTGGCAAAGCCACTGCGTAAGCTTTTCCATCGTTCCTACTCTTCTGGAATCTTTCCTAGAAGATGGAAAACAGCATTTGTCCAGCCTGTCCCTAAGAAAGGTGACCCATCCTCCCCCTCCTCCTACCGACCCATAGCACTGACATCCCTTCTTTCTGAGGTCATGGAAACACTGATTAACCGTCAGCTTAAGGAATATCTCGAAGATCGTAAGCTTCTCCATGACCGTCAGTATGGCTTCCGCAACAACCGTTCCACTGGTGATCTGATGGCATATCTCACCGAACAGTGGAACAAATCTTTACATCGCTTTGGTGAAAGTAAGATTATTGCTCTTGATATCTCCAAGGCATTTGATAGAGTTTGGCATGAAGCTCTCTTATCGAAAATGCGTGCTTGCTCGTTTTATTAAAAGCTACCTTCTGGACCGTTCAATACAAGTTGTATTGGACGGATTCAAGTCTGAATCCCATAAAATAAATGCTGGTGTGCCCCAGGGCTCTGTTCTATCTCCGACTCTTTTCCTCATTTTTATAAATGATCTTCTGTCTGTTACTTCTAATCCACTTAACTGTTTTGCTGACGACTCTACCCTCAGCTTTTCATATTCGTTCGATAATTCACGTCCTTCGCCTTCGGACGTACAATTGCAACGGTGCCGTATGTCAAGCTCATTAAACTCCGATTTATACAGCATTGTCAAATGGGGTAATAGGAATCGTGTGGAGTTTAATGCTTCGAAAACTCAATGCTGTCTTCTGTCGTTAAAGCTTAACATACCCCTAACGCCATTGTCCATGAATGGCACTTACATCCAAGAAACCGAAAAGCTCTCAGTACTCGGTATGTGTGTCAACGACGACCTCCGTTGGAACGACCATATATTTGAAATCGCTAAGAATGCTGCTAAGTGCTTAGGTTTTCTGTATCGGTGTAAGAAGTATTTTTCCCCATCTGATCTGGCTACAATTTATAAAGCGTTTATACGCCCTAAACTCGAGTATAACTCCCACCTGTGGGCAGGTGCTTCACAAACATCGCTTCACCTGCTTGATAGAATACAAAATCGAGCGTTAAGATTGATAGGAAATAGAACTGCCGCTGAAACAAAACACCGACGCAATGTTTCATGTCTTTCCTTATTTTATCGTTTCTTTTATAAAAAATGTTCACTCGAGGTAGCCAGCTGCATTCCTCCCCTTAAAAGTTTCGCCCGTAATAATCGTCTTGCTAGGAATGCCCATCAGTTCACCCTTGAGCCCAATTTCGGACGTACCGTGAAATATAGGGATTCTTTTTTTAGCCGTACAACACGACTTTGGAATGGTTTACCCGGCGAGATTTTCCCTTTCCATTTCAATTTGCAAACATTCAAAACCAATGTTAATCGACACCTCCTATCTCTCCTCTCCCTATCTTCCTAATGCCCTAGCAGTGTGTTACATTAAAAGGGAAACAAATAGTCCCTTGTGCGCGCGTTAATTATAAAAAAAAAAAAAAAAATATTTAAGTGGCAATTTCTTAAGATGAGAGATGAGTGCGATGCAAACACTTGCAGGTACTAGCGTGTTTGAAAGCTCTCTTCCATAAAGTCTGTACTGAAAATATAAATTGAACAGAGTATGATGGCTAAAACACATACACGCTTTAGAACTGACTTCGTCCCGTTACGTTTATAAAGCTTCAGAGCGCTGTTCTGTCATTGTGAATGAAAAAATATTGAGAACCTACTGTAAAAAATAAAAAAAGTCCAATTTGAACTTATTCATTGAGTAAAATGTCAGAAAGCGAGCAAAAGTTCAGTCAATTCGAACTTTTTTGTATATCACTCGTTTTGTTACGTTATCCTTACGTTTATAGAGAATATTAAATAAAGAATACCTTGACATATTAAAAGGAAAAAACGTAAAGAGAAAGAAAACTTTGACAAAAACCAACGACAAAAGATCTTTTAAATGTCAAACTAATAGCGAGTTTCATTCAAGAAAACATTTGCTCTTTCTGTCAAAAGGTTTGATCCTTTTGAATTTTGAGAGTTTCATTGCTAGAAAAAAGAACCAATTTTGAACAAATTTCAACACGAAAGATTTGATCTCTGATGGAGTGGAAGATTTGGTCTGAATGCACACATACATGCAAATAATCTTTTCTGCCAATGTCAATAGGGATGCAACATACAAGCGATACATCGATGTTTTAAGAAATCGATGTATCATTTATAAACATCGATGAAACCCACGTGTGCCGAAAGGTCCGATCTCTGTAAAGGAAAACGTAGTGAGCTTAAATTTAATGTTTGTTACTGAAATTTTATGCAAAACCAGTTTTGTGTTGGGCAATTGACAACAGTTTTTGTCTGAAAAGAAGAGAAAATCGATTCTTTTCTCAAAGAATCGAAACCACGCATCGTGGACGCAGTTTAAAATTCAAAATAGTGAAATATCATTTCTATACTAAACTAGCTTACCCACCCGTATTGCTCGAGCTTACCCTAGCTTTTCTTGGTACCGAAAGCGGTCCAATTATAGCTAAAAACCACAAACGTAGACGTAGTTACAAAATGTTTTCAAAATCGGTGAAGCCTTTCAAATTTAATGTTGGTTATATGAAAATATATGAAATTCCATACAAAAAAAAACCTATCATTTTACTTCAGGTTATTTTTCAACATAACCTCAAATATTCTGAGATATCGGCAAAAAAACGGTCTTTCGGTTATTTAGTTTGGCAAATCGCATTTGATGTTTTACAAACGCAATGAAAGACAACCTTCAGAATTAAAAATAGCTGGCTAGTTATTGTTTTTTTTTTATTTTATTACTGTTCGTATTTTAACTTAAGAAGTAACCGCTTATTGAGCATCAAAAAATCAGTTCAAAAATAGTTTTCTTAAACATTGCGAAAATATCGATATCATAATCATAATATCGATGTTTTTGTGAACGATGTTGCATCCCTAAATGCAAATGATAAAGGAGGAGTGACAGTCCTTCACCAATTCTACAATTTAATCATAAAAGGAAGTTTCATTGAAAAGATCAAATCTCGATTTTGAGATCAAATCCTTAAAATTTTAATGAAACTTGCTATAAGGAAGTTAGAGTGCCTGGAATTTGAGATTCTCGACAGATATTGTGCAAAGCACAAAATACGTTGACTATTATAGCTTTATTTGGCTTATAGTGTAATTTTCTTTCATTTATGACTGCTCTAAACTCTATTGTTATACACAAAAGAATCATGTGTGGAACCAGGGGATCTGGAATAGATGAAACGTATTATTCCATTGTTGTCACAGGCCTAGAAACATTTCTTTTTTCAGCGAAGAATAACAAGCGTACTTTAAAACAAATTACCACCATCGCATTCAAGCTATAGAAACTTTTTCTGTTCAAATAACGATGTTGAAACTCGGTCGGGGCGAAGATTCCAATGTCGGTTCCATCCACGCATCCAACAATTCCTGGCAGTCCAGAGTTCTGAAAGAAATAATTCATAGCTTGTTGCTTCTCCGAATTGGACATATCTGTCTTTATCCAAGCCGGACAAATTTTTCTTTCAAGCACGTCAAGGATTTCGCTTAAGACAACAGAAACTGTAGGTTGTGAGAGACCCAGTTCGAAGTCGTTTCCGGTAGAACTTGGGTAGTTGCCACTACCGAGGAACCGTAAGGCCGATGCTAGTTTTAAGATTGGTGTAATTGCGCAACTTTGAATCGTTTGAAATTCTGAACTTATCATATTTAAAACAAACTCAAACGAATGTTAAATATGAAATAAATCTAAACAAATAATGTTAAATGCAATTAGTTGAACAAAAGGAAACAAATTACTTCTTCTTTACAAAGTGTAGTTCTAGTGGGTTGGAACTATCTCTCAAACTCCTGCTCAATCTAGAGATGATAATTTTTTCATCCCTCATCTGTTGGTCTTCGTCTTCAAAAAACAAATCGATGCCTACTTATCATTTTTAAATACTTTTTGAAGAAATCTTTATTATTAAACAAAAATGTATACTATTTCAAACACAAATTGAAGTTTTTGACGTTCAACAACAAATTGGCATTAGCACATTAATAGCGAGTTTCATTCAAATTTTAAAGATTTGATCTCAAAATTCAGATTTGGTCTTTTCAATGAAACTTGTTTCACGATTTAATCGTAGTATTGGTGATTATCTGACGAGCACATACAGTATTTTGACGGAACGCAAAAGTTGTTGATGCCCATTTTGGCATTTTCTGACTTCACAAACATTTTTTATTACTGTTTTGTTTCTTTTACGAATATTTGTTAATTTTATTGCTAAATATAGGCTGGCAAAAGTTTACAACAAACAACAAATAACAAAAAATTTTCCATTTGACGTTTGACCGAAGACTTTTTACATGTACATGTGCATTCAGATCAAATCTGCCACCCCATCAGAGATCAAATCTTTTGTGTTGAGATTTGATCTAAATTTGCTCTTTTTCTTGCAATGAAACTCAAAACTGAAAAAGATCAAATCTTTTGACAGAAAGAGCAAATCTTTCCTTCAATGAAACTCGCTATAAGTTTTTAATGTTGGTAGCTTTGTTATGACAGGCGAACGTAGGAGTTCGCTTTTCGCAATAGGGAAATATTTTGATTTAGCTTTAATAATTTAAAATATATTTAATAAAGAAAATAAAAACTAAGAAAATATTTTTTATTTACTAAATGAGTTTTAGGAACCGCTTGAATAGAAAATAATGTGACCTTAGGTTAAGTTTATGGCTATGAATGAGCTTAGCGAATCGCTCGTTCCAAATGGAAATGAACAATATGCGCCTTATTTTTGCACGCATGTTATTCACTTTACCAATGTCAAAAAATAAATGAAATTAGGCGAAAAGACAAACACTCAGTCTACCGCAATTTCGCTGGAAGCAATTTGGATTTGCATATTTCGTAGGTAGATAGATGAGGTGCTGGATCGAAAATTATGATACTTTATATCTCCAACATTTGCACAGTTCCTGGAGAGGTTTATATGTAAAATAATGTATATCTGGAAGTTTCTTTTGTATGTTTTTATGCCTTTACAAGTGCATGAATGTCTGAAATTTGGTATATGGATTAGTAACAAGATTTACTATACTATATTCTGTTCAATTTATTAATTCGTTAAATTGTTCGCCATGAGTCGAATTCGATTCGCTAGTAATAATAGGGCCCTAAATTTATTCCAAAACATGCATGGTTCCTGTGGAAGAAACCTGAATATTTTCGTTAACGGCTTTTGATTTAAATAATAAAAATGATTTACTCTGTGAAGTCCACGACGAGTTAATTTACATTTTTTTAAGAAACCTAATTTATTGTATTTAGGAATTCATTGATACATTCCTTGACGTTAATGAAATATTCTTTGCTGACGATAAATACAAAATTACCATCTTGGTACAATCATGTGCCTTGGCTTGAGGATCCAATTCAAAAGGTTGTATACTACGCGATACTCCAACACAATCGTGGAAAATGCACACCCATGAAACAAATGCAACACAAGCATTTAGTTGGCCGATTGAAATGGAAAAATCTTAAACCGGGAAGTCTGGGTCGTTTTCTGGGCTCAAAACGATCCAATTTCCCAAATAAAATTAAATCCGTTGGTACATCGAAGGCGTGGATTTTAAAACCAAGGAATTGTACTTTACCATCACTGTCAACTGAATCTCTACCTTGAGACATCATAAAGGTGGTCACCAAACATTACCAAGAAATTACTTAGCCAGACCGAGCTGGCTGGAGGCATTTATTTAAAAGACCAAGGAATGGGAAAAACATCCATCGAGCGTTAAAACTTGACCAAATCTTCCCAAGAGGACACATTTATTCAAAGAAAAGATTTCGTTTTTAAATAAAAATGTTTTTTTTTTTATTCAAAACTCTCTTTACTCGCTACTTTCAACTAACTTTACTTGGAAATCACGATTGGGCCAGTTTCTTTGCGGGCATCTCTTTGCTTGACCACAATTTGGTTGGCAATACGATCCAAATCACGTTGTCCGATTGAAGTGAGTTTGCGACCACCATCGGGGTGCTTTTCGATCAAGCGGGCGTGTTCCAAAGCCTGGAGGGCCTTGCGTGCACAACCATCGGCAGAGCGACAGAAGTGAGATGGGTGGACACCGTTGCGTTTTCGACCACCGTAGATCTTTGTGATGGAACCCACACCAGCTGGGCTGCGGTGGTATAAGTGACGAAGGATTGAAGCACAACGAATGTAGAACCAATCGGGATCGTATGGCGACAATTCCTTGAACTTGGCTGTCTTAATGATGTCCATTTGTTCTGGAACCTTTAGTTTGCCAGTCCTAGAATTCAATAAGACACAAAACATAGATATTGGAAGTTTTTTAGGTTAAGTTAATTAACTTACTTCTTCAAAAAGACAGCTACATGCTTTACAACAGCATGTTGATCAATATCCTTAACTGTTACACCAGGCATCTGAAGGAAAACAATAAAAATAGAAATTTATTTTATTGAGTATAAATTGTCTTCAGGCAGATGCGGTGGCATAAACACAAGGGACACATGCCGAATGAATAAAACACGTGTAAACATTAAAATTGTGAAATGCACTGCGGTAAAACTGCTCACATTTGTTTTAAGAACAGAATTTTTCAAAGAAAATGAAGCTTTTTATCAAATTTTCTATAAAAATTAATATAAAATGACAGAAACCATACCTTGCTTGACAAAGTGAACCGGAAGAAAGGACATTTTGTATGAAGTTAGTTTCAGTTAGGAAAATTGAGCAAATAAGGGTAGGTCTGGATATCGAAATTTGAGCAATTTTGGAGTGTGTTCATAAGGCTTTAATATGCACAGCGGCTTCTATTATTAGAAAAAATGTGGTTTTATAATGGTGAACTTTTCTGAATCATCATATTAAGACCCTACTTGTTAGATAAAGAGGAGAAATAAATATGGTAAACATCTTTAAACATTCAATAAATTAATATAAGTATTTAGGAAAAATCAAAAAATTGTAGTGAAGACGAACGAAGACCACGAAGTATAGCATATAGTAGCAGCATAATGTAGAATATTTTTTGAATATTTCGGGTGATCCCAATCACATATTCTCACCAAAATAATATCTCGGGTTTCTGCAACGTAATTTTTTAAATATATTCACACCAATTAAAAAAAAAATCACAAAAAGAACATTTAAAGGTGATCGTGGAATAGCGAAAGGTTTAGGCCTTATTCTGTGGACTTATTGCAAAATGTTATCAATAAAACAAAATGTCTACTAATCGACGTTTCCTAAGTTAAACCACCGAGGAAGGTGGAATAGCGAAGGAATAATGGCTAAAACACAATCACGCTTTAGCTTCGGTTTCGCCTGACGTTTAAAAGTTCAACCATAGGAAATCAATACATCTTATCAGAATGTCACTTTGGCTTTGACGTTAAGTTTGGTTCGTGTACAATATAAGGTAACCTGACTCAAACGTAAAGCTCAAGTAGAAACTGGTTGAACTTTTGCTCGCTTTGACAGAAAAAAACAAAAACAAAAACCGAAATTTTGAAAATGTCATTCAAAGCGGACACAAAGCGTGTGAAATGTAACGTGACGAAGCCAAAGCTGAAGCGTGATTTTGTTTTAGCCATAAGAACTAGATGCGTCCAATTAATTCTGAAATAATTAATTAGGTGCATTCACTAATGTGAGCTTTACAATTGTTTTTTTTTCATACAAACAAAATCCATGTTTAAAAAACTTGGTGAAAATTTCAAGTTACTGACCATATCTTCCTTATTGTAGTAGATTTTCTTATTTTTTTAATTTTCTTAAATTTTCTTTTCTTTTAATCCGTGGCTTAAAGCCTATTCACACCAAACCATAAACGATGTTTTACTCGTTTTCCTCAAAACGAATACGGAAAACGACTCGTTTTCTATACGATTTTCATAAATGACTTATTTTGCAAGACGACTCGTGTTCGATAAAACGACTTGGAAAACGAGTTGCAAGACGAAAATGAATCAGTCAAGCAGATCTTTATGTCAAGAGAAATCTCTATGATTGTGTAGGCCTTTACAAAAGATCAACTGGTTGCTTGCTTTCAAAAAATATGTACATTTCAGAAAATTCTTAGCAGCGGTAAATAACGTTTTGGCAAATACTTACTTTTAATTTTTATTACTTTTATAAACAGAAAATGCACAGAATTAGAACTATAAAAAAAAAACATTTGACTTTTCACATTTTGTCAGGGTGTATGCCATGTATACGCCCATGCTGCGTTGTGAATTTCTGTACATTAATCAATTGAAACACACTCATTTTTGCAGCAGAAAATCGCAGAGTGTGTTTCTTTATTTTCTCCGGATAAGAAATAGAAAATACAAAATATCTAGCCAGAATATTCAGAATGGAATATAATATAAAGAAAAAGAAATAAAATGCAAATAATAAATATCAGCAGCTGTATGTTTTTATGTGAACAAAAATTATTTCACTGTTATTTCTCGCGATGGATGAAAATATTATAATTTGCGTGAATTATATAGGCTTTGTTTCTGGAGAACTTTTTTGTAATGACGAAATTGAAGATGATAGTGAAGATGAGGAAAATAGGAAAGAATAAAAGAAAATATAAATAAATTTATAAAGATACACGAAAGATTATAAATGCGCACACATTTCTTTTAGGTACTTTTAGTTTCTTTTTCACCCAACGCAGAAAAAACAACAGTAAATAGTGAAATGTATCTGTCAAACTAGAGTATATTCCATTTACACCACCCTTTCACTAGGAATAAAATGAATGCGTTCCAAGTATTCCAGAACGAATAAAGGAACAAGGAAATAGTTTATTCAGAATATTCCAGTGAATAAAGAAATGCAAAATCGGTATTCCATATATTCCGAATATACCGAATAAACAAAGAAAACCACACTCTGAGTTCAGGTGATTTTCAAGAACTTTCACAATTTTCCACAGCAGTTGGAACAAACCTTGTTGTTACTCACTTTTGTTTCTCGTCTCTGGTTTATGTTGTCAAGTGCTTCTCACTGTTTTTCACTTGAGACTTGACGTGTCGAATCAACGTTGAGTGGTTTTTGATGTATTTACTTTTACAAAACAAAAATAAATAATCTTATCGCAATGGACTCCAACTCAGAAGATTTGCTTACATTCAAAGATTTCTCAAGTACCTCCAGCAGTCCCCCGCCAGCACAGATAAGCGTAAATTCGCCCCAAAAAAATCCAACCGGTCGTTCCAGAGATCCACTTCAAGCTCTTATTTACGACATGTCGGAGAGTGCAAAAGTTCTTAATGGGGAAAAAAGTCCGCAAAAAAATGCGGGTGGTTCTCTAGATGGAAATAACGACAACTCTGCAAGAACAGTATCCTTCCTTACCATCGAATACTATCAACAATTCTTCAATGTCGATACGTATATGGTTTTGGATCGCATTGCAAGTTCAATGATTCCAAAACGTGCGCCAGGCAACTATCTTAAGTCTCACATTGGAGCAAACCCTGATCTTTATGGTCCTTTCTGGATAACTGTCACCTTGGTAAGTAAATTATTTGAAAGCATTCACTTAAAGTAAATTGAATATACTTTTGGTCGTCATTTAGATATTTTCCATTGCAATCAGTGGCAACATTGCGAGTTACCTTCAAACGGCAAATGAGAACTACCATTGGCGATATAATTTCCATTTGGTGTCGTACGCAGCATCCTGTATTTTCATTTACTCTTGTTTGGTCCCTGGAGCATTGTGGGCTCTCATAAAGTACAGTTTAAAACCTGTTGAGGAGGGTCTCGAGACGGAAAATGTAGTAAAATCAATGTTAATTTGTTAACTTTCTATTTAACTTCATTTTAAGGCCACATATACGCCCAGTCTCCTTTCGCTGATGTGCATATACGGCTACTCTCTCGCCATTTACATTCCAGTCTCTATCTTGTGGGTGATTCAGGTTTGAAACGTCTTATTTCAGTCAAACTCAATTTTTAAATAAGAAATATTTTATTTTCTTATAGATTTCTATTCTTCAGTGGTTACTTGTGTTGACAGCTGCTTTTGCGTCGGGATCTGTTCTAATCGCAGTTATGACACCAGCACTGAGAAACTCGAAGATATCGCTCTTCCTTATGATTGGAATTTTGGGGGCACATTTTCTTCTAGCAGCAGGATTTATGTTGTACTTCTTCCATGTGCCGGGAACAGTTCCAGTTCCTACAATGTCATTACAAATGCCAGTCGCGTCGGCTGGTGTTGCTGAAAGTATCAAGACTTGAAGACACATAGAACTAAGTCAATATTAGATGAGTAAATTTATTAAACATAATGTATTTCAAATATATTGCTTCTTATTTCTTATTGCAATAAATCTTATTCTATTCCAATACTTTACCTAACAATGCTCTGTTTTAGTTGTCTAAAACGATATTGGCATGATTGCTTTCTATTAAAACCGGTTAGATGGTTTAAAAGTCTATAACGGACATATGTAGGTAAAACAATTTCTGTGTCTTATATATTTATATAGCCGGTTTGCTGTTCCGACCTATCAACATCTTTAATGGGCTTCGATAAAGGTCTGGCTTGCATCTCCTTCAACCTTGGCACGTCACCTATTCCAGAAGATATTGGCAGACGACATCGATATTATGGCCAGAAGTCAACAAGCACTCTATTACATACAGATCAAGCAGACGGTATTAAACCTGGAGCTGCATATTAATGAAGGAAGTACCGAGTACGTGGTGGCTACGTCTGCCAGAAGAGTGCGTCCAAAAACCGGAGTCGTATTTAAAAGAACCGATTTCTTACGTTTTTGCTTTATAGAAAATTGTTTTAACTTCATACATACATACATACATATTAAATTAAAAAGGTGGCTCCAATAATTTTACAAAAGCAAATTTTTGAATAATCATTTTCGTATAAGAAATGAGCTGTTATACCTAATTTTGCTTTTTGAAAAAGCATTTTTGATGTGTTTAAATATCCATCATTAATATTTTTACTTGCGATTATAGGTACTATAATACAAGTAATGCATTCGTGCAGATTAAAAAAATTGAGATAACAATCAAACATGACATTACGATGATAGAGAAACATATTTGAGTTACTGGCAAAATTCTGTCTGTCTGTCTGTACGGATGTATTTTGGACTGCAGCCTAAACGGTTGGGCCAATCGTCTTCAAATTTTGAACTTAAGGTTCTTTTGACATTCTACAGAGGACTTTTTTAATTTTTTTTTCTCAAAAATTAACGGTACCTGTCATATAACCGTTATGTAAAAGCTTATTTTTCTCGAAAACGGCCCAAGAATTTTATAAAAAAAAATCAGTAGCACGTACTTGCTCTTTTGTGCGGTCACAGCTTGGAATAAAATTTGAAAAATATTAAGGGAACTTCAAAGATTATATTCGATTTTTCTGACTTTTGATTGTTTGAAAAAAGTACGTAAAATAGTTTTCAGCGGAAAAATTTAAACGCCATTTTATTTCTTAAAAAAATGTGAAAAAGTGAGATTTTTTTCAAAATCGTTAGAGCCGTTTTTAAATAAAATGGTTATTTTTTAACAACTTTTTTTAAAGTTTTCGAAAAAAAATTAATGCAAAATTAGTCAGGCTACCTACATCTTCTTGAATATCAATTTTAATTGTAATCGGATCACCAGTTCTCGAAAAATTGGAAGAAAAAAAAACCGGTCCTATGGAAGCCTACCGTATTTAATTTTTTTTTTCACCAAAATATAATGCATATCTACATTAGCACACTGATTTTTTTTTTGTAAAAATTCTTGGAGCCGTTTTCGAGAAAAATAAGCTTTTACATAACGGTTTTATGGCAGGTACCGTTAATTGTTGAGCTACAAAAATTGCAAAAACTCCTCTGTAGAATGTCAAAATAACCTTGGTTTAAAATTTGAAGACGATTGGAGCAACCGTTTAGGCTGCAGTCCAAAATACATCCGAACAGACAGACAGACAGACAGACGGACAGAATTTTGCCAGTAACTCAAATATAGTACCTATAATCGCAAGTAAAAAATTCAAATATTTGCCACACATTTGCTTGCACATACTAGTGTTTGTAGGGAAATAATATTTTCAAAATAAGTAAGCAAATTTAAAAAAATTAAAAAAATTGAAAAATTTTTTTTTGAATTTTTTGCATTTCATATTTATATATATATATATATAGTATATACATATGTAGGTATTTATAATATAAAATATAAGGGAATATTCTTAACTAGGGTTTTTTAAAGAAAAAGTACCTAAATATGTTGCTCGTAAAAACATTCACACGGTCCTTCATAAAATCGTGTTAAATAGGTTTTCGCCAGTATAATTATTTTTACTTGCTATTATACGGACTATAAGGCAAGTTTAGGATTGGTGAATATGAAAAATTGAGATAACAATGAAACATGACATTACGATCATAGAGAAGTCTAAAAAAGTGATCGAGAAAAAAATGTCTGTCTGTCTGTCTTTCAGTATGTACAACGAGCTGCAGCCTAAACGGCTTAAGCGATTATCTTCAAACTTGATGTGTGTAATTATTTTGGCCTTCCCCAGAGGGAAAATTGAAATTTTATTTGTAGGCCTAAAAATAACGGTACCTGCCATATGACCGTTTAGGAAAATCTTATTTTTCTAGAAAACGACTCCAACGATTTTGATGAAAATTCTTGAGATTTTTTTGTTGGTATTGGCTTTAATTTGATTAAAACAAATTTACGAGAAAAGTCTATTAACGGGACCTTTCATATAACGGTTTTTTTTAATTTTGGGCTTTCTCTGGAACGGCTTTTTGAATTTCTGTCAAATTTTATTTTTAAGAACATCTAGGTAGGCAAATTTATTCTGCATATCAACATTTTTAAAAACTTTTTTTTCTAATAAAAATTAAATTTTGAAATTTTTGATTTTTTGAAAAATCAATAATTTTAGATTTTATAATCACATGAACCTTTAAAAGCTGCATACGAAAATTTCAAAACATTTTTTTTTAAACTAAAAATAAAAAAACATGATTTACTAAAAACCGTTAAGGATTGTGGTTTTGATACTTTTTATAAGTTCAAACTGTGCTATTTTCAACGTAAATGTTACTTGTTTCTGTCAAAGATCTTGGTTTCTAATGTAATTAGGCATATAAGAGCGACCCAGTCGTGGCCATTTTTTTATTCGAATTTCTTGAAAACTGGTATTCCGGTTACAATCAAAATTAAAATTAAGAAAGATTTTGGTAGCTTAATTAATTTTATTTTAAAATATTTTCGAAAACCTTTTTTTTTGTATCTTTAATAATTTTCTTAATTTTTTTTTCAAAAACCAATATTTTGAAAACGGGTAGATGGATTATTTTTATTTTGTTCTTAAATTTAGATTATTTTTTTTTGCGTAAGATGGCATTCTTAATTTTTTTTTTTTTTAAAGAAAGTTATTACATGGCGTTTAAATTTTTCCACTGAAAACTATTTTACGTACTTTTTTCAAACAATCAAAATCAGAAAAATCGAATAAAAACTTTAAAGTTCCTTTAATATTTTTCAAATTTTATTCGAAGTTGTGACCGCACATAAAAGCAAGTACGTGCGATTTATTTTCATTACTGTTGAAGCATTATGCCACATATGGCCACATATACAAAGATAGTGCTATCATGAAGCATCATTTTTACTTGCATTATAGGGATTATAAGGCAAGTTTAGGATTCGTGAATATAAAAAAAAATGAGATAACAATCAAACATGACATTACGATCATAGAGAAGTCTAAAAAAGTGATCGACAAAAAATGTCTGTCTGTCTGTCTGTCTGTCAGTATGTATAACGAGCTGCAGACTATACGGCTTAATCGATTAATCGATTTTTTTGAACTATCGGGAATATCGATATTTTTTTAAACTATCGATAGTCCCCATAGTTCATGAAGCTGTACCAGGAACAGCCTGTTAGTAACAGAAAAAATTTAGAAATGGGTTTTCACCTCATAATTGTCTTCAAACGAAACTAATTTGATCTAAATGAAGTTCAGTTCGTAGTTGAATGTACCCAATGCCATAAACACTTCTTGGCGTTGACATTTTACTGGCTGAGTACATTGCAAAAACGTCATATAGCAACAAATCGAATGGAGTTTTGTATTGGATTTGAAATTTCAGATATCCAAAAACCTTTTTTTTTGTGAACGAAAACACCCAGTTTTGAGGTAGTAGTTTAGATTCAAAATAAGAAACAAAAAGAAAGTCAGTCAGCTGTTCCTCACATATTTCATCAATAAATTTTAAAATGCCTTTGGATTTGCTGTTTGTTTCTGTATATCTGTATGTAATGGCTGTGTATCAGCTATGTTTTACAAATAGCTATCTAATTTAAATGATACAAAAAAATCTTTTTTTCTTCCAAAACTCAATTTGTTTGTTATTAATAAAACTATCGATTGTGCATCGATTAATCGATTATTATTATAAGGTTCAACAATCGATGTTTTATTAACACTATTAAGCGATTATCTTCAAACTTGGTGTGTGTGATTATTTTGGCATTTCCCAGAGAGGAAATTGAAAATTTATTTGTAGGCCTAAAAATAACGGTACCTGCCATATGACCGTTTAGGAAAAGCTTATTTTCCTCGAAAACGGCTCCAACGATTTTGACGAAAATTTTTGAGAATTTTTTTGTTGGTATTGGCTATCATCTGATTAGAATCAAATTAACGGGAAAAGTCTATTAACGGTACCTTTCATATAACGGTTTTTTTAATTTTGGGCTTTCTCGGCAATGGCTCTTTGGATTTCTGTCAAATTTTATATTTGAAAAGATCTGGGTAGCCAAATTAATTCTGCATATCAAAATGTTTAATAACTTTTTTGTTTTCGAATAAAAATTAATTTTTGAATTTTTGTTTTCAAAAATCAATCTTTTTAAAACTTATCACAAAAATTTATTTCAAATTTTATAATCACATAATATATTAATAAACTATAAAAAACTGCATACCAAAATTTTCAAAACATTTTTTTTGCAGAAAACTAAAAATAAAAAACAGGATTTCATCAAAACCGGTCCTACAATTTTCGAATTACTTTTTTCATAAATTCTTTGTTATTTAAGACGTGTGATGACGTACTTCATTTTTACTAAAAACCGTTAAGTATTGTGGTTTTGATACTTTTTATAAGTTCACATAGTTTTATTTTTTTGCGTTAATGTTACTTATATTTTAAATTTCATTCGACGATGTGATATAAGCAAGTACGTGCTATCCAGTCTTGCAATTTATTTTTAAATCATATCCTTTTTTTAATAAAATAAAATAATACCAAAACTTAATGCAAAGTATAAGTAACAAAAAGCCTACTTTAATAATACTGTTATACAAAAAAATATTGAAAGAAACAATTTTTAGTTTTAAACTTTAAATAAATTTATTTACGCAAAAGATTTCGGTTTCGTGCTTTGACATTTGCTTCACAACAACCAGGGCCGCCGAGAGAATATTCGGGCCCGTTGGGAACCATGTACGTACCCATTGGTTGGATATTTTGTAGGAAAAAAGTATGCAATATAACGTTGATGTGTCGATTTTACATAACATATGTACATATAGGTATAACACTAGTCTGAAAATTGTAGAAAGTTTTCATTTTATTATTTGTTTATATAATTAAAATTTATATAATACTAAACCAAAATAACAACAGGCTTACCCGAAAGTTGATATATTATTTCCTTTTATTACATACACTTTTGCATATGACACCCTGTAGAAAAATAATAAAAAAAATCTCAATCTAACACGGCCAATTTCATAATAATCCTAATCAGGCACCAAGGACATCTTTATATTCAAAGTTCGGAAAAGTGATTATTTCGAATCTGTCCTACCAACCACCTGTGTTCTTAGTCTGGCTGGCCGGCTTCCTTCCCCAATAGATTCCATTGACATGAAAGCTGATCAGGGGCTTGCGCAAACACTAAACTTTCGCTCTCTTCTTCCAGGACGCTCTTATATCATCAAGTTTTCTTACAGCCATTCTCAATTTTAGGTTAGTGATGAATTAACGCCGAAGTGCACCTTGAATAATTGAGATTTAAAAGTGTCCTTCGAAGCTTCGTGTTATGCCTCTTGGCACATAACCTTACAACGGCTTATGCCAGCACTTCATCCAATTTGACAAAACAGAAAGACGCCACGTGAAGAACATGTCAACGTCAAGTGTTGCATCGGAATTTGTGTTATACAGCAGATCCAAGGAGCAGGGCAAAGTGTAGCACTACCACCTTTAATGGATGTTAGTATAGGTAAGGCTATTCAAGGAATGGTGCCAACAAGAAACATTGCCCAGGGTGGCAAGCGGAATAACTCCGTAATGACTTCCTCATGCTCGTTGAGTTTGCTTTAGAAAAAGTTTTTTTTATTTACTTAGAAGGGTGCAGAGCATAGCAATGTGCATTCTGAAAAATTGATGACTTTTGAACGTACAATCACGGCACAAGTGGAGGAGTGAATATGAAACAAGGCGAGAGGCATTGAATTAAAATACAAACAACTAAATGCATTATGAATGGAAGGAGAGGACAAGGATATTTAGGTGAGCATTCACCAAGAGGAAGTAAGGTCAGGAACCGGGATGGGCTGGAAGTAGATGATAGTATCTGTGCTAACATAAGAAGGATGCGGTTTCGGAATACAAAATGAGACGTTACGTTGTTTGTTTACCAATTCTAATTCCTAAGTATACACTTCCTATTTTTAAAATAGCCCACTGATGCTTTTCTAATTTTCTAGTTTAAGTTAAGGAATGAGCTGCAATGCTTATTTTTTTTATTAAGTAGCGGTTGCAATACACTGCGAATCGATTGTTTGAAGCCACTCTTCTTAATCTACTGGGTGTATCCTTATTTGATGGCAATAATTTTTGAAGTGATTTGTGGACATGACTTTGAGTGGCAGTAAGGTTTTTCTCCAATTTCGACATCACTAACCGATGATTGAAAAAGTTACCCTAGCCAATGTTAACGGAAATAGTTCTTAATATTATAATAGAAACATTGTTTAAGATATTTTAAAGGAAAATATACACATGTACATTTTATCTATTTGAGAATATCCACCTTACAACTTATAAACGATTAGTTTTAAATTAAAAAAAAAAAACAGTTCGATTAAAATTGAGAAAAACTCTAGACTCAAGTTATTGATTCGCAGTGTGTCAGATAGATTGCGTGGAGTAATTTTTTTTTGGAAATTCTATCAAATTATTATTTTTACTGGAGAAGTGAAAAAGGTAAAAGGTGTGTTTTTAATTTAGTAAGCAATTAATTAGCCCAAGGAAAAAAGTACTTGGAAACCAAGTCCAATAAGGGTCAACTTTACATATAAAAGGTACGGTTTATTGATGCAAAATTATCACTCCATTTGGAACAAAGTCGTTAATGAATATAGTAAGGTAGGCACATAAGTAAATATTAAAGGTTATCAATGAAAATGCAAATTCTAGTATTGGAATTTAAAGCAGAATTTAATTAAAATTACAATTTACAATTATTAAAATTTGGTAAACCGTTTGTGAGCCTTATAAAATTCATAGTTCACAAATTTTCCGGGCTATTTCTAAATGAAACAATAATTCAATTGGTCATACCATCATTCTAAACTCTTAATATACCACCCCAATTTATTTCTTGGCAAAAACATCGAGATCGCTCTTTTATCAAGATCCAATCCGGATGTTGCTGGGCAAGCCGCCCATACTCTTGACTTGTTTCTTACTTCTCACCTTGATAAATATACCATTAGTGTAACTTCTCCATTTGGCACTTCATACCATTGTGTCATTTCAGCTAATTTCTCATCCTCCACCCATCCAGTTAAAGAAAAACTTCCCACCAGGACCGTTTGGCAATACGAGAAAGCCAACTGGGACGGCCTGAATATTTTTTTCTGAAACTTTAACTGGTCGTGGTCACCATGCTTCCTCGATACTGAAATTGATGCCAGTGCTGAAATAATCACAAATGTGATTCTTCTAGGGATGCGTGCTTTTATTTCAAACAGAGTTAAAAGCCTCAAGACTAAAGAAAAGTCCTGGTTTAACTCTGAGTGTAAAGAAGCTGTCAGGATCAACGAAGTAAGTTTCTGACCTTACAAAGCAAACCTTACAGAGGAATATCGGAAAAAGCACAAACAAGCAAGGAACTCATGCAACTCCGTTATTGCATGACCAAAAATTACGGCAAAAAATTCTGCAATGTCCAAAAGGCAGTACAAATTTTTGGTCATTTGTAAAAAATTATTGAAAACTCCTCAACATCTTCGGTTCCAACGCTCATCGACAATAACAAACCAATTGTTTGCTCTTCAGAGAAGGCAAATTTGCTGGCCGCCCATTTCGCTGCCAGCTCCACGCTGCCTAACAGCAACTTTGCCCCATCTGTACTTGAGAATGTAAATTTTTCCATGGGACAGAATTTTCGCACTTGTACAGTAGCAAAAGTTCTCAAAGATCTCGATATACACAAATCCGCTGGTCCGGATGGTATACCCCCGATTCCTCTGAAGAGGTGTTCTTCCACAATGGCAAATGCACTGCGTAAGCTTTTCCATCGCTCCTACTCTTCTGGAATCTTTCCTAGAAGATGGAAAACAGCATTTGTCCAGCCTATCCCTAAGAAAAATGACCCATCCTTCCCTTCCTTCTACCGACCCATAGCACTGACATCCCTTCTTTCTAAGGTCATGGAAACACTGATTAACCGTCAGCTTAAGGAAAATCTCGGAGATCGAAAGCTTATCCATGACCGTCAGTATGGCTTCCGCAGCAACCGTTCCACTGGCATATCTCATCGCTTTGGTGAAAGTAAGATTATTGCTCTTGATATCTCCAAGGCATTTGATAGAGTTTGGCATGAAGCTCTCTTATCGAAAATGCGTGCTTTTGGGATCGATGATACTCTTGCTCGTTGGATTAGAAGCTACCTTCTGGACCGTTCAATACAAGTTGTATTGGACGGATTCAAGTCTGATTCCCACAAAATAAATGCTGGTGTGCCCCAGGGCTCTGTTCTGTCTCCGACTCTTTTCCTGATTTTACTTGCGATTTATAGGGACTATAAGGCAAATTATTTTAATTCTAACAATCAAACATGACATTACGATGATAGAGAAGTCAAAAAAAGTGGGTCCGGAAATTCCGTCCGTCTGTCTGTCTATCTTTCTGTCTGTCTGTCCGTATCGATTCCTACATCCTAAACGGTTGGGCCGATTTGATTCAAACTTTAGAGTACTCTACCCGACTGTTATTCGAATTGGCATTCTAGCTCCAAAACTCACGGTACCTGCCATATAACTTTTAATGAAAAACTTATTTTTCTCGAAAATGGCTCCTACGATTTTTATAAAACTTTCTGAATGGTGTTTTCTATGCAAAAACTATCTTTTAGTTTTAATGGATTTTTTCAGAAAAAGTTTTATAACAGTACCGATGACCGGTTTTTTTTAAATTAGACTTTCTCGTTAACTAATTGACGGATTTTGATGAAATTTTCAGAATATATAGTGTTTTATGATTTCAAAAATATTGCTTATTAAAATTTTCAAAAACATTTTTTTTTATTTTTAATAATTTTTTTAAAAAAATATTTTGTTTTTTGAATATTTTGAAATCGGATCTATAGATTTTTTTTAATGTTTCTCCTATTATAAACTATAGATTTCTTTAAATTCACATACTCAGAAAAATTTTAAAATATGTTTCGAAAAGTTTTTCAAAAAAAACTTTTTTTTGAAAAAACTGGTCGAACGATTTTGAAATGAAAAATTCATAAAATAGAAAACAGAAAAATAAACAAGATAGCTTACAACATTTTTTCCAAAAAAAAATTAATTTGTTTAATATTTTCCCCAAAATTTTATTTCATATTGCTCGGCTGAGCCCTAGCCATTAGTCAAATAAAAGTAGGTGATAACTTACATACAAACCTACGTATTTTAAAGCATTTCATCATCATAAAAGCACACAGAATAAATAAGGAAGCCTTTGATAACAAATAAAAAAACTATTCGAATACTACTGAATGCAAAAATTTCAATCAAGAAAACAAAAGTTTACACCTGCTCCTAAAAAAACAAAACCACTGTGTTAACTTTTAATATTGTCTCTATACCCACTCGCTTAAAAGTAGTTGGAATGTGTATCTTAATTATAGTACCTACCTTCCTTCCAACCTTATTATAGGTACCTAATATCCTTAATTAATACCTCCATACCATACGTTTATCGATCCATCATAATTAAGCTATTTTAAATAATTTGATTTCAAAAAGTAGATTATTGTTATTGGGACCTATAGGTCCCTATATACCTAGCATTATTGCCCTACTGCTGATTCACACGAATCTTTATGCCAGTTGTTCAAATGTTTCCATACCAAAATTAAAATTAAACTGAAAAATTCCTTTATATCTTTCTGTTAACAAATTATATTATAAATAGTAAACAACAAGTGGAAATATAATACACTAAAAAACTGCAAAAGCTAACAATCCCATATATGTGTTTATCCCTTTGTCGTGACGCATGTTCATTCGAGCTTCAACCCACAACGATTCTAAGGAAGTTGCACGTCAAAAAAAAAAACATTAAAATTATATCTTTTTCAAAAAGGCGCCTGCACTTAAAAACAACGATTAGCACATAGGAGCAAGTACGTGCGACCCAGTCGTGCATTTTGTTTATAAATGATCTTCTGTTACTTATAATCCACTTAACTGTTTTGCTGACGACTCTACCCTCAGCTTTTCATATTCGTTCGATAATTCACGTCCTTCGCCTTCGGACGTACAATTGCAACGGTACCGTATGTCAAGCTCATTAAACTCCGATTTATACAGCATTGTCAAATGGGGTAATAGGAATCGTGTGGAGTTTAATGCTTCGAAAACTCAATGCTGTCTTCTGTCGTTAAAGCTAAACATACCCCCAATGCCATTGTCCATGAATGGCACTTACATCGAAGAAACCAAAAAGCTCTCAGTACTCGGTATGTGTGTCAAAGACGAAAAAGGAAGAGCATGAACGGTCTAACTGATGAGCCCACCGTTCATGCTTGGGCGAAACGCACACTTTTTGGAGTAAAGGACACAAAACCTTTTTATTGAATTTAATTCAACAAAAACTCCACAAAAAAAAACAACAACAAACAACTAGCAATAGCTTTGGTTGTTGCAATATATTTTGTTAGCTCTATACGTTACCTAGCAGCAATATTGCCCCTTATGTTCATGAGAAGGTAATTTTATCCTTAGGACAGATTATTTCCGCATTGGCAAGATTTCGATATACAAAATCCGCTCCCTTCTCGCTCCTACTCTTCTGAAATACTTCCTTATTTGTTCAGCCTGTCCTTAAGAACGGTGACTTCCTCCACCTCATCCTACCGACCCATAGCCCATCTCTTTTTGCATGGAAACGTTGATTTAACGTCATCTTAGAAATATCTCAAAGATCGAAATCTAATTCATGACCGACAGTATGGCTTTCGCAGCAATGGTTCCACTGGTGATCTGATGGTATATCTCACTGAACAGTGTACCAAGTGTTTACATCGCTTCGGGTAAAATAATATATTGCAATTAATATTATCAAAACATTTTTTACAGTTTGGCATGAAGCTATCTCATCGAAAATGCGTGCTTTTGCGATCGATGATATTCTTATTCGTTGAATTCGAAGCTATCTTCTGGACCGTTCAATACAAGTTGTATTGGACGGATTTAAGTCTGATTCCCACAAAATAAATGCTGGTGTGCCCCAGGGCTCCGTTCTGTCTCCGATTCTTTTTCTCATTTTTATAAATGATCTTCTATCTGTTACTTCTAATCCACGAAACTGGTTTGCTGACGACTCTACCCCCAGATATTCATATTCGTTCGGTAATTCACGTTCACGAATTGTGCCAGTAACAATATGTTTCTCTATCATAATGTCGTGTCTGATTGTTAGATTTTTTTTTAACGAATGCATAACTTGCCTTATAGTCCTTTTGGTATGCAGTTTCTTAGAATATATTAATACATACATATATGTGATTATAAATTAGAAATAATTTTCTTAGTTATTGATATTGATGTTTCAAAAAACCAATTTCAAAATGTATTTTTAATTAGAAGAAAAAAAATTCAAAATTTTGATATGCAGAATTAATTTGGCTTCCTGGATCTTCTCAAATATAAAATTTGACAAAAATCCATGGAGCCGTTACCGAGAAAGCCAAAAATTAAAAAAAACCCTTAATATGAAAGGTACCGTTAATAGACTTTAAGACGCATTTAACCGAAACAAATATCAACTTTTGTGATACCAAATTCCAAGCCTACGAGACGAGTTGAACATTGTTTCTGCTTAATAAGAAATCATGCGAGAAGGAGAGCAAGTGGGGGATGCATATTTTGAGTAAAAAAGGAGTTGAATAGCAGCTACGAGTTTATAAGTGCGTTGATGATATTTTATGCGTGGATTTGAAATTAAATAGAGAATTATTTCGTATTCTGCCCTGTTATGTAAACTGCAACCATTGGGTAACAGATTTCGATAAAATTAAAGAATTTATTATGTGTGGAACTATTCCAAATCTGATGGTGGTAGGTGACCTGAACGCAAGAGTGGGTGCAACAGGAGGTGTTGAAAATGAGATGAGAGGTCTTGAGAGATAGTTTAAGGGTATGATAAAAAATTCCAGAGGAAATCAAATACTTGATTTGTGTAACTCGATGGGACTTCGAATCCTTAATAGTACTAGTGATGGGGATAAACTCGGTGAACATACGTCTGTTGGTAAACAATTAAGTTCTGTAATTGATTACTGGCTAATAGGAGAGATGTGGAATTCTGTGATCACTGATTTTGAGGTGGAGCAAGTACCATCTTCAGATCACATGCCAATTGTTATTTTTTCTTAAAAATCAGAGCGACTGGAAATGAGGAAAGTATGAACCTAAAACTGATGTCTAAAGTGCGCTGGATAAATTCAGAGGCATTAAGCTACAGGGATCAAATACGCCTGATTTATGGAAGATAGCCCAAAAAAATAATGGCAAGGTTTATGTCATCAATAGTCATCTCAATTGCTATGCTTTAAGAATACATTATTGTGAACTTCTAAACCACTTTATCTGCGAGCGATGACATGGTACAACTTGCACTGCCTGCTTTTACGATGAACTCTTGGACTAAACAATCCTCACGGAAGAGGTATGTGCATACATAAATGGGCTCAAGAATGGGAAACCTGCAGCTTTTCCAGGCAGAATCTCCTCAGAATTCTACAAATATGGTTCGGAAGAGTTGACAAATAAGTTAACTGTTATATTCAAAATCATGGACCACGGGATCATACCACAGGAATTCAAGGAAGCGCTTATTTTTCCCATCTATAAACGGGATAATTCTATGGATCCTGCAAATTATAGAGGAATCTTCTTCTTGAATAGGTACAAAATATTTACTTTAATTTCGCAAAGCCAACTTATATCGTGGGTAGAATCCCACAAGCTTTTAAAGGAGTTCCAATCAGGTTTCTGACATGGATATTCCACAATAAACAACATTTTTGTCCTGCGAAGTATTATATTATAAATATAAATATTTTAGCCCGAAATAAAAAAAAATATATACGTGTTTCTTCGATTTGAGGCAGCGTTCGATACGATAGACAGAAGTGCATTGATATACAAGACGTATGGAATGGGAATGTCCTTCAAGTTCGGACGTAATGCAAAACCTGTATCATGAAACTACAGTAGGTGGGTGGGATGGGAAAAGTATTACACAATGGTTTGAAACGAAAACAGGTGTAAAGCAAGGTAGTATGCTAAGTCGGAGCCTATTTGCACTTTTTATAGAGGATATCATCGATTGTTTGCCGGGAAGTGTGGAATAAGCTGGAACTCTCATCAAGGCTCTTCTTTTCGCGGATGACATAGTGTTGTTTGCATACTCACCAGAATCTTTGCAACTAATGTTTAACAAACTAAGTGAATACTGCAATACATGGAAACTGGTTGTCAATCTAGAAAAGTCAAAGGTTATGGTTTTCCGAAAAGGTGGATGAAGAGCAAGTGGACGAGAACGGTGGGCATTTAATAATGAGAGAATCGAAAGCGTTAATGAATACAAAAATTTAGGGGACTATAGCACGAAAACTAACAATATGGAAAGACATCTCACGGATAAACTACACAAAGGTAAAACTACGAACAATATTGCATGGCTAAGAATCTTTAATAACAGACATATAGCTCAAAGCAGTAAAAAAAAATATTTTTGAATCGGTAGCTGAGTCAACATTGATGTATGCAGCTCAAGTTTGGAGAAGTAAGAAATATGAAACTGCTGAGAAAAGAATGAAAAGAATTTATCGACTACCACTTAATGCTCCGAACTATATTGTTATTCTGGAAATCGGTATCTCTCCGCTTTTTATTAAAACTCTGGAATTGCAAGTTGACTACATATGTAATGTCCTAAATAAGGCTTCTCTATTATCGTAATGTCATATTTGATTGTTATCTCAATTTTGTTTATATTTTCGAATCTTAAACTCTAAACTACTTGGGTAACACAATTCCAAAAGCTCTTAAAATCGATTTTTTCGAGAGCATCCCCTGAATCAAAAAAATATATAAATAGGCTTGTGAGTATGTTCCTTACGATCGCCACAATTGTTGTTGGCCTTAGGCTCAATACGAAAAAAAATCTGATAATAAAAAAAAGCAGAGGGAATATTTGTTATACCATTCAATTCATTGGATTTAAGTACATAAGTGTATGTATGTATAATAGTATAAAAATAACACTAATTTCTAGGCAATTTGTTCAATTTTTACTAAGAACTTAAAAAGAACCTATACACATCCGTCTTGGATGTGTACCATTGCCTTCTCTTGCCTACGGAATTTCAACCTCTGACAGGATATTAACTTGTCCACCAAATTAGCAACAATGCAATCAAGCATTCAATTGCCGAAACAATCATACTTAATGGGTATAGTTAAAAATTTATGAGTTTGCTTACCAAAAAATAGTTACCTTCGACACGCTACCAAAGTATTCCCTTTGTTGAAGGCGTGTTAGTACTGAACTATGAATACCATCTTATAGCAACGATATTAGTTATTCTTGTTAGTCTTATTTATATAAGTTTAATTATTTTTCATCAGTATTTTAGAATATTTACTCCCAAGGCGTTTTCTTTTTTATTTTGAAAGGACCTCGATGCAGGTCTGAATTGTCCTATTCTAACTAATTCACACAAATGCTCACAATACGTCTGTAAGGGGAAGGGGAGGGGCTTTCGTTTGGGGAATTGAGTAGGTGAAACCGTACAACCCTGCTAACGTCTGTAAGGGGGAGGGGAGGGGCTTTCCTTTAGGGAATTGAGTAAATACTATTTATAAAGCTTACGATTTACGATAACCAAATTTTAAAATAAGACTTTAGAGCCAGTTTTAGAATAAAACTTGGTTATCCGTCAAACAATCAGTATATCTGACGATTATATTAGCCCGCAGCAACAACATCACGACCTGCCACTTCAGAGTTTGGGCAAACTTGAAAGCAACGGTCGTAATGCCGTTTATGCTGCGGAGCTGCGGTGGTTTTCTCCCTATCCTATAAATTATATAGTATACTAAAACTAAGGGTGCTTGTTTATAGTGAGTTCCCTATGCCTCTCACTTTGAAGGTGTCTATATACACTTGAATAAATGATAATAAATAATTAAATTAACTTAAACTAAGGGTGCTTGTTTAGAGTGAGTTCCCTATGCCTCTCACTTTTTTTTTATTTTTTTTTTTGATTTTTTTTTTGTTTTTTTTGTTTGTTTTTGTTTTTTTTTGTTTTTTTCTTTTGTTTTTTTTTTGTTTTTTTTGTTTGTTTTTTTTAATGATTTTTAATAAACTAACTTAATGTAAGACAAAAATCTTAAAACCTACCTTAACTATCAATCTTAACTACCTTACTGCCTAACTAATTTGTTGATTTTATGTTGTTGAATCTGCGTCCGTTGTTGTTGCCTTTGTTGTTGTTGCTCCCACCTCTCACTCTGGGTAATAGTGGTTACCACAGGGGTTGTAATTTTTGCATTCGGATAACTAAATTCCATATTAAATATTTGTGAATTAGTTATACGATCCCCCCCATTTAAAACCTTACTTCTAAAGTTATAAATACCTAAAGCTACATTAATCATGTTGCGAGCAGCATTGACGTCACGATTCCATGGTATTCCACAATTTTTGCAAATTTGATACCGATGGTCGTGACGCCGACGCTTCCTATGCTCCTGTTGCGGCAATTGAGTTTTGGGATGTTTCGGCGGAAATTCCATTACTTTAAAACATTTTGAGCAAGACCGCGTCGTCATATACTCATCAACATCGATAACCCGACAAATATCTGTGCGTCGATAAAAAGCTTTTTTTAAATTTTCTACGGCTGGTTTTAATTTACGCCCGTAACTCTTCCCTTGTTCCAATGAACCATCTCCGAAACATACCAATACCTTATCACCAGACTTACTTTTTACCAATAACTTATTAACTAAAATATCCTGAGCCCGACGATTACAAATATAGGAATCAAATTTTAACCGACAATATTTTTTTTGTGCGTATATACCCTGACTTACTTCATTAAATTTTAACCTATACTTTGTAAATTCATTGTTGTAATCTATTAAACATTTAGAAGAAATGTTAATATTTTGTCTATACTCTAACAATTCTTTTTCGTGTCTACCCGCTATTCTTTTTCTTTTTCTTCGACGGGCTCTTTCCTTTCCCATTTGGGATTTGTGATAGTGATTTAAAGCTCACTGAAATAAAAAATGTTTCAAGGCTAGGTATAGGTACTTATAGGTACCTACATTTAACAAAAATTAACTTTTTGAAATCAAATGAATTAAAATAACTTAATTATGTGAACATTTATCGATATTTTCCCAGTATTTCATACACTTTTGTTATTTATTCTCATTCTATATCCACACCAATTGGCGATTTCAGCGCGCCTCATTGCGACTTGATTGGCAACTAAAAAATGATGCTTCATGATAGTTCTATATGCAGTGTATATACAAAGACTCAGGGTGGAAATTAAGTTTTCTAACTCTTAGTGCAAGCTAGAACCATGTTGACAATCATGGACCTAATAGATATGGACTCATGGACTGCCAGGAGCCAACTTCACTTTGCTTCCTTATAGCGCTTGAAGGAAACCGATTGGGAGCGTATCGGAATTCCGCTTTTTAAAATCCCGAAAAAAAGTTTTAAAATCCCCAATGTCCATGGACATGGTGCCTATTTGAAGCAGACATAATGTCCATGACATTATTTTGCAATCAAAACTAAAAGCGAGATAATAAGAAACGGGATTTTAAAAAAGCGGGATTATAACAAGCTAGGTATAGGTAGGTACCTATAGGTACATATAACAATAATTAACTTTTTAAAATCAAATGAAGATGGATCGTTAAACATTTGGTGTGGGTAGGTATGTAGTATAGTAGTATGTTTATGAAATTTATCTAGGATATTATGTACAATAAGGTTGGAAGGAAGGTAAGTACTAAGATTAAGATACGTAAATATCATGCATGTCTGATGAGAACACAACAAAATTCGATATTTTGTTAATTTTTGCTCCTTTTTCACTTTAATAAACACAAAACTTTTAAATCAAGAAGACTACGTTTATTAACTATCGTTTATTTATTAGATATCGTGCACTTTAAGAAATTAAGCAAAAACAAGTAAAACAACATACTTATACATGTTTTTATTATATGTATGAAATGTAAGGGGCAATAAAAGATAAATTTATGTTAAATACATAATTATATTTAAAAAAAATTAAAGAACTACTTACCATACAACTCCGTAAATCAATTACAAAATGCCAGATGTATTTCGGAAGGAATGGTGGCAGTTGTAATGCAGCAAATGCTTCCCAGTTATTAACAATTCCAAGTCTTCCAAACTGAACCAGACAACAATAAATAACGCGATCAACATTCAGAAATGTTTTTCTTTTTTTTTAACACTTTTTTAACACTTTTTCGGTGATAATTACGTTTATATTGAAATATTTATAGTTACAGCCAAAGCCAACTGTTTAAGTTTGAAAAGCAAAAGCCAGACAAAGTTCTGGAATTACTAACAAAATCCGTTATGTATGAAAATCTCTTAAGCGTTAGCAGTGCCACCTCTGGTGTTTAAAAGATATATAAGGTGTGGTGGATTTGTTTGCTTTAAGGCTCTGTTCTTATCGATTTATTTACTTTATTTATTTTCTTATAATGTTATAAAAAAAATTGAATAAGTCAAATCAAATAAAAAAAAAACAATTAGCTTTAAATAATACAATGAGTGGCCGTAGTCTGAGTTGTTGCCAGTCCGGAAAATGAAATTAATAATGACAAGCTGCCGACTGGTCGCCCCTGGACTCATATTGTTGTTTTCAGTGCGCGTATAAACAATTTTATAAATATGTTTGTGATGTTAATATATTGATAGAAAGCCAATCAGGATTTCAGTTGATAATGAAAATGAAATGAAAATGAAAGAATAAATACATAGTGGCAGCAAAATCATTGCAATATTTTTGGAATTTCAAAGAGCATTTGTTAAGTAAATCTTCATTACTTTGGCTACGTTCAAATAAACTAAATAAACTCAATGTCGGTAAAACTAAATGCATGACACTAAATAGTAATTACATTACTAATATAACAATTGAGCTGTAATCTAGATTCCGAACGAGCTCGTGGAATTTGATGAGTACATTCCAGTGTATTCTTACAATTACAGTAAGATGCGCTGGTTTCGTTTCACCAATTCCCTAGCGAGAGAACTACGTTCGAGTGATATAGCCCCACCAAATAACCGAAATTTGACAAATACGGAAATCGACGAACATCTACAACAGATAGACGAAATAATAAAACGAACAATGGAACGAACTATACCAAAATATAGGGAACGTGACCAAAATAACATCTACACTTCTACAGAAACGCGACTATAGACGCACTACACAGACAAAAAAGCAGTCTACTGACAAGACTCAAAAACTTATACATACGATTCACTGACCCGCACGATCCGGAAATCAGGACACTCAAGTCGTCAATCAAGAACATAAATCAATTGATTAAAGAAAGTTATAAAATGCCTTTTATTTTGTATTGGGATAACAAAATTCGGGCCGTAAATTCCAGCGACCCGAGTATGTTTCCCCAAATTAATAAGATTTTTAGAAAAAATGATAAAAATGACCTTCCGTGTCTTTAACTCCAAAGAACAACAGATAACAGAGACGTACTCTTGTCAGCACAAATAGATCCAGAGGAAGCCGTCTTGGATGATGACTTCTTTATAATCGAAGATCCGCAAGAGAAAGTGGAGACAGTGGGGGCTGCTTTCCAGCAAGTGTACAAGGTGAATGCTAGCATTCGCCCAAACTACGACCTGTAGAACAGTGTCTTACTTCATCACTTCCACCTTCGGAATGACATTGGGCAATGGCAATCCGAGAATTGTGGTTTCACCCGGTTCAATGACGACTTTTTGACAAACGCTATAATCGCCGAGCAAACAGGGTCAAGTTCTTTGTTAATTGCAAGGATGGATCTCCAGCTCATATTCGATTCATTAAAGAATAAGAAGTCTGCAGGTATCGATGGTATTTCCAGCCTTGTACTAAGATATTTACCGATAGGAGCCATTGACATTTATGCCACACTGTTCAACAATGCACTGAATAATGCATATTACCTTGAGCGTTGGAAAACAGCTGTTGTACATCCTCTCCTGATTACTCCTGATACTATTTATAAAGCTTGCGTCAAAATTTACTATGTGAGGGTTTTTAAGGGTTAAAGTAAAAAAATATTATTTAATAAAATTTTGCAATGCTTTTCATCCGAAAATCATTATCTCAGCCCAAGCGAGGGTAATTATTAATATTTAATTAAAATCAATTTCCCTGTTAAAAGAACGCATTATGTATTTTTTTCGGTTTTAAAAAATTAAACAAAAAATTAACCAATATTATGACAACGGGTTTATGATTTATTTTTATTTTTTTTTTTAAACAAAACTAACTAACTAAAAACTAATGAAAAAACCTCGCTTTAAAAAAAATCAACTTTGTTCTTATTTTGTAAAGATATAAAATTTCAGTGAGGTAAGAAGAATATGCAAGAAAATTAATACTTAAAATGCTTTGAATCTTAATATTAACATTATACTAGATTGTTTTGATATACATAATAGGCCCGATAATATTACAAATTGTAAATGAGTCCTTTAGAAATGGTGTGTTCCCAAAAAATTTAAGGAATCTACAGTTTTGCCAATACCTAAGCAGTCTGGGATAAACGACTGTGAAAAATTCAGGCCAATAAATATGATGCCATTACTAGAAAAAATAGTTGAAAAGTGCGCGTAAATATGTTTGTGATGTTAATTTATTGATAGAAAATCAATCAGGATTTCGGTTGATAATAAAAATGAAAAAATAAAAACATAGTGGCAACAAAATCATTGCAATATTTTTGGAATTTCAAAGAGCATTTGAAACAGTGGATCCCAATAAACTTCTCATTAAATTGTGTAAATATGGTGTAAAAGGCTCTGAATTCGATTGATTTAAATCTTACTTATTTGAAAGAAATGTTAACAATTCAATATCTAGTGCAATTGAAACATGTTTTGGTGTAACACAAGGGACTATACTTGGCCTTTTATTATTTTTAATTTACATTAATTATACCAGTAAAGATCCAAAAATCTCAAAGATATCTTTATTTGCCGATGATGCTCTTTTGTTCGTAAGTGGGGAAAATATGTGTGAACCTTTGGAGTACATTAATGAAGATTTTCTCAACCTTTGAACGTGACTACATTCAAATAAACTAAAACTCAATGTTGGTAAAACTAAATGCATGACATTAAATAGTAATGACATTATTAATATAACAATTGAGGGAAACCTCATTGAACAATGAAATGAAATATTTAGGAATACTATTAGACAACAAGTTAAACTTTAAAAGTCATATGATTTATGTAGCAAAAAAGTTCCTTAAAAGGATAAGAAAAAAATATAACCACAATATATTAATATTTACAATACAATTATAAAACCTTTAGACTTCAATTGTGTAGAGACTCTAGAATTTAAAATATGCTTAATTATTGTGGCCTAAAATTATTTAATGAATTGCCCTCTGAAATAAAAAATGAAAGTTCCTTAAATATATTTAAAAAACTACTTATAACTCATATAAGAAATATATTTGTATAAGATTTAGTACTTAGTTTTTTAGTTGTACACCTATTTATCTTTTTAAATTTATAACTAAATGAATTATAATAGTAAAATTTACTAAATAAAATATACATGCATACATCGTCTTCAAATTTGGAACTTAAGGTTATTTTGACTTTCTACAGAGGCACCTGAACCTGTCATTTAACCGTTAAGTAAAATCTTATTTTTTGTTTCTAAAACGGCTCGAAGAATTTTTATGAAATAAAATCAGTGTACTTTTGTAGGTGTGGTATATATTTTAGTGACAAAAACAAATTAAGTTGGTGCGCTAAATACGGTACCCCCATATGACCGTCTTTTTTTCAAATTTTTCTAGAATTGGGTACCTAATTACAATCAACTTTTGATATTCAAGAGGATGATGAAGTAATTTAACATGGAACAATTTAGAATATTTTTTTTGTAGTTATAATTTTTTTTTTAAATCAATTTTATTGATTCTTCTATCTATTCTATTATTTTAATTTTTTTTTAAATTTTTTTTTTAAGAAGTTGTCAAATAAAAACCGTTTTGTTTTAAAACCGTTTCTACGATTAAAAAAAAATTACACTTTTTCACATTTTTTAAAGAAATAAAATGGCGTTTAAATTTTTCCGCTGAAAACTATTTTACGTACTTTTTTCAAACAATCAAAAGTCTGAATAATCGAATAAAAACTTTGAAGTTCCCTTAATATTTTTCAAATTTTATTCGACGCTGTGACCGCACATAAGAGTAAGAACGTGCGATCCAGTCGTGCAATTTATTTAATTTTTAGAAGGCAGTGCTGAGAAAGGCTGAGTAGAGTTCAGAAGTTTGCATACCAAATTATGAGAATCAAAATGATTCTAGGTGCTGCGAATGAGCCCTTTCTTAGGGTTTTGTTATTAAAATGTTTGTGTTATCTTTGAAGATTCTGGTTGTTCATGTTTGCAGATGACAAAAAAATCTTTAAAGTAATCCCCGTCTGACTCTTTTCTCTTGCAAATTAAACTGGGGCAATTATAATTTTTTTTGTTAAATGCAAGCAAATATAAAAATTTACGGACACCACTTTTCGAGAAAATCGAAGAAAAAAAAACCGGTCCTATGGGAGGTACCGTTTTTAGCCCACCATATTAATTTTTTTTCACCAAAATATAATGCATACCTTCAGTTGTACACTGATTTTTTTATATAAATTCTTGGAGCGGTTTTCGAGAAAAAATAAGCTTTTACATAACGGTTATATGACAGGTACCGTTAATTTTTGAGCTAAAAAAATTGAAAAAAACTCCTGTGTAGAATGTCAATATAACCTTAATTTCTAAATTTGAAGGCGATTTGCCTAATCATTTAAGATGCAGTCCAAAATACATCCGTACAGACAGACAGACAGACAGACGGACAGAATTTCGCAAGTAACTCAAATATGTTTCTCTATCATCGTTATGTTATGTTTGATTGTTATCTCAAAATTTTTAATCTGCACGAATGCATAACTTGCAATATAGTCCCTAGAATCGCAAATAAAAATTAGATAACCATTAAACATAACATAACGATCATAGAGAAGTCGAAAAAAGTGGGTCGGATAATACTGTCTATATGTCTGTCTGTCTGTTCGTATGAATTCCTACAGCCAAATCGGTTGGGCCGATAGTATCTTAAGAGTACTCTGCCCGACTGTCATATGGCAGGTACCGTTATTTTTTGCCTACAAATAAAATTTCAATTTCCCCCCTGGGGAATGCTAAAAGAATCACACACACGCACCAAATTTGAAGATAATCGACAGATAGACAGATAGACAGACAGACAGGCAGATATACAGACAGACAGACAGACATACAGACAGAAAGACGTATGTACATACAGACAGACCTTTTTTGCCACAAACTTTTTGAGACTTTTCTATTATCTCAATTTTTTTATATTCACGAATCCTTAACTTGGCTGGTAGTCCCTATAATCGCAAGTTAAAATGGACGTACGTGCTATGGGTCGGTAAGAGGAGGGGGAGGAGGTGTCACCTTTCTTAGTGACAGGCTGGACAAATGTTTTTTCCATCTTCTATTAAAGATTCCAGAATCTATAACCCATATCTAGTTGAAAAGCTCTTGAAATTTGTAAGGCCTTCACAAACTATTAAGATTAACTTACTATGAAACTATTCTATTGAAAATAAATAAATACATGTTTACTCTTAACACTTACTTCTTTTAACTTCGTACAATAAGGCACAGTAGCCCACAGTGCTTGCAAACTAATACATTTACCAAGCTAAGATACGTAATAAAAATAAAAATTTTCATATGCGTGGGCCCCTCAGAGGAATTACCAGATGCATGCTTTGCCTTAGTCCTAATCCTGCACTGATCAAATCGGCTTTTCATTTAACTAGTAACACTCTCTATAACTTTGTTTTATCTGCATATAAAATAATCACAAATTAAATGTTTCAATAAGCCATAACCTCAAAGTATCCTTAAATATTTTATGTGCTTACAATGCTCGATGGACCTTCTGCTAGAGGCTTATAGAAAAAAATTAGATAGTCGTCCTTATGTCCTCAATCATTTGCTCTCCATCGAAGAGAATGTAAAAGAGCATTTTTACACAAAAGCTCTAACACAAGCTTTCGACTAGCACCTACATTTGTGTTCTATTTTTCTGGTCACGTCAGAATCAGAACTTCCGAACATGAACCACAAGAAAATTCTTAAAATCGTTTAATGTTAAATTATCTCTCAGTTTCGGATTGTCCTTTTACTGGAAAGGTCGATAGAAAGTCCTGGATGTTGGTCGGAAGTTAAAACATCGTTAAGCTTGAAATATCTATATTTTTTTTTTGTCAAAGAAGAAGTGCTTTTATGTTTATTTCCGTTCGATAGATACAATTTGTTAGTCGGAAACTTCAACGCGTTATGGTTTTTCTTTTAGCCAATCAACAGGACAATACGAGTGAACGAAAAAGATTGTTTCGTAGATGATTGTCCTTGAAAAGTAACGATTATAATCCCAGTGAATGGCTAAATTGTTGATTCTGTTGTGCTAGAAAAGAAGTTGTGCCACACAAAGTTACGAGTTGAGTAAACAGTCCCTTTTTGCGGGTCAAATTATCTTAAGAAGTTTCAAATCGATTAAAGCCTTCGTCAAATATGTGCCAATTTAATATCTTGATTTCGACTTAATGAGCAGATTGATTATTGAAAATCGATTAATTGGGGTTTATAAAGTTTTTTTTTTTATAATGAAATGAGATTGATGTTTTTTCGGACTTTTTCCTTACGGGCACTTGCACTCTTACTGGCTTTGAACCCTTTTTAATTGATTAACAATCTTTTTGATGTATTGAGGTTGGAAAAAATTGAACCCATAAGGTGGCTACGAACATTTGATTTAATCAAAAAGTTGACCTTTCTACGAAGCCTTTGGCTGTGAATTTTCTTTTGGCGCTACACAACCGACGACAACGTCGTGACAACACGCTAGGTGAAAGAAGATTGGCTTAGTATTGGTTTTATTATTCAGTGTATCAGTGATTGGTTTTTGATTTGATTTTCCTTTTAACCTGTCGGCGTGGAAAAAATTAATATATTCAAGGATATCAATTGCTTGCGACGTCATATCATGACCGAAAACAAGGATAAGCATGACGACAAGGATAAGGAAAAGGATCAAGAAAAAGAAAAGGATAAAGACCACGAAAGGTAAGCTCGGAGTTCATAATATCAGATTTACGGTGTCCTAGCGCTTTTAAGGTATTATAATGCTTGGATTTGGAAGACCAAATTTCAGTATTAAAATCGGTGTAATGTGTACATTTTTTAATTGGATGTATTTGGGTTTGGCATGCTATAAACGGAGCTATAAGGACTATCTCTGCAAATAATAATATAAATAAAGTATACACAAAGCTTAATAACCTTTTGCGGGGGGTATGTAAGGTTTTGTTGAGGGCGGACAATCTTTAAATGGATTCATGAAAATCTATTCGCTGTAAAGTCTTTGAAAAACCAAATAATATTCATGATTTTAAGCTATTGCTGTTTCCTCAAATCGATGACTTGTAGATACAAACGCCTACATATTTGAATCCTATTATCAATGCAGAACATCTTCTTTTTAAAATTAACTGGGAAATTCCTTATAATTAGCTTCTATGAAAAAAGTTATGTATGCTTGTGAATTGGTCTAGAAATTTTTAGTTATCATTTATTTCATTTATTGCTAGGATAACTGGGATTATTCTCTTATATGTCTTTAACATCCTGAAGAGGAATAACAGAATTGGAGCAAACAATATGTACATAATGTGCTTGTGCACGTATTAACTATTTGATAAAATGACCATATGAAGGACGAAAGTCCTTGAGAATAAAAAGTATGTTTATGCATTCAAAACAGGATTTTTTTTCATTTTATTTTAGTTTCATTTGATTACTGGCCATTCAGCCAAAGCCTTGTATAAAATGCATTAGTAAAATCGCGGCTAGAACCAGTTAAGAAAAACCAGTCAAATTCTCCGAAAAAAATCTAGGTTAGGACTCATATACAGAATACCTGAAGATTTATACAAAACAACAGAGGAAAGCGAAAGATTCTCATGGAAATTTTTTATGATAAAATAGAAGATACTTCAGAGGCGTCTAGGCTAAGAAAAATCCCCTCGATAAACCCTATAATAAACAGCTCCTTGAGAAATCAAATGGTTCTTGGATTAACTCCTTTAAAGAAAAACTCAAATTGTTAATAGATACTCATTTTCCAGGTAGCTCACAATACATATGGAGTGATAACCCAACAGAGACAAATAGGATAAGAACATAAAACCTGCTCTGATTACAAGGTCCAAACTAAAATGGTCAATAAACAACTTCGATCCATATACATCTGCTGGAATGCTCATTACTGATAGTAGAAAGTTCACTGTGGAAGAGTTAATAAATTTAGTAATTTTTTGTGTTTCATCTCCAATTTTGCCGTTTTTAAACAAAATTAATTTTGGTGAATAAACCTACTATTAAATAAATTGCACGACTGGATCGCACGTAGTTGCTCATATGTGCCGTCACATTGTAGAATAAAATTTAAGAAAATTAAAGTGAACATCAAAGCATTTTTCGATTTTTGTGACTTTTGATTGTTCGAATTAAGTACGTTAAATTGTATTGGGTGAAATAATTTAAACACCATTTTATTTCTTTAGGAAATGTAGAAAAGTGTGATTTTTTTCAAAATTCTAGGAGCCGTTTTTAAATAAAACGGTTTTTTAACAACTTTTTAAAAAATTAAAAAAAAATAATTCCAGAAACTTAAGCACAAAAATAACGTACATTTAAAAACAAAATTAAAAAAAAAAATCAATTACCCATTTTCAAAATATTGATTTTTCAAAAAAAATTTTTTTAAATTATTAAAAAATACAAAATAAAAGTTTTCGAAAAAAAATAATGTAAAATTACTTGGGCTACCTACATCTTCTTGAGTATAAGTTTTGATTGTAATCGGATCACCAGTTTCCGAGAAAGTCGAAGAAAAAAAAACCGGTCCTATGGGAGGTACCGTTCTTAGCCCACCATATTAATTTTTATTTTTCACCATATATAATGCATACCTACAATAGTACATTGATTTTTTTTCATAAAAATTCTTGGAGCCGTTTTCGAGAAAAATAAGCTTTTACATAACGGTTTTATGGCAGGTACCGTTTATTTTTGATCTAAAAAAAATTGCAAAAACTCCTCTGTAGAATGTCAAAATAACCTTAGTTCAAAACTTGAAGACAATTGGCCCAACCGTTTAGGCTGCAGTCCAAAATACATCCGTACAGACAGACAGACAAACAGACAGACAGACGGGCAGAATTTTGCCAGTAACTCAAATATGTTTCTCTATCATCGTAATGTCATATTTGGTTGTTATCTCAAAATTTTTAATCTGCACGAATGCATAACTTGCACTATAGTACCTATAATCGCAAGTAAAAAGTGGGTAATGTAATTTAAATCTCTTAAGCTGCCATTCTAATAATTTAGTTTTTTAAAGATGTCTCTGAAATTAATAACATTTGTTTAAATTTTAGTTCAAGGGTAACTTGCATTGTTCCTGCAAATGGAATAATGCGTCACAACCATGTGGATAATACAACTAGATATTTGAGCCTTTCCAAATACATACATATGTATGTATAACCACATCATGCTACACAAAAACTTAATTGCCACATATCTTTCAAAGTGTGAACTTCATGTAAGGCTAGTCGCTTCAACAAGAAAAATATTCAAGTTTCAGCGAGGATCTGGTACTAAGATATCAACCTAGTAACATAAGCACATAAGTAATTCCACCTTCAATTTAACCACTATTAAGGATAAACTGTCCATTTACAATACTGGACCAGTATTGATACTTATTTATCTGTAGTTTGTTGGTCCCGTGCCATATTGCTTTATAAAATTAATAGCCTTACCCGGCTTACGTTGTTACGCCCAAGAAAGAATAAATGAAGTATTTTATTTCGAGATTGAAAAAACGGAGTTAATTTTATCAATGACAATGATAAAACATCGAAAGTTTCGTCTTGACAAAGGTACTCAATGATGAGTCCAAGTGAGTTACCGGAACGAAACGACAATTTTTGGTGGACTTAAAGGCCGTAAAAAGCTATTTTGAATCGACAATGAAAATGTTTTTTGAAAATAACTACTGTAATGCGAGTGGATATACAATATTCTTGTTATTTCCATTTGGTGTGAAAATGAACAATTTTTTGGCATTCCAACTCTGGAGAGAGCAACATATAGCTGGCCATGCGAAAAACATGGATTCTCAAGATTCAATCCCGCAACAGCAAGCGATTGTCGTTGAGCTTTCGCTTGAAATTGAATTGTAGACCGGTGGGTATCATCGGAAGTATTGGAATCAGCACATCTTCTCCTTTGCTTTTAATTGTTGCTTCAATAACATTTGGCATTAAGTTCTTAACGGAAAGTCTGGTTCCGTTGCATAGCTTTGGTGGATCCAAATTTCGAAGAAGCATGATTGTTGAGCTTCTTTCAAAGATTACTCGTCTTATGTTAATTAAAAAATTAAAAAAAATCCTGTTTCTTATATGAACGTAAAATTCCACACGATGATAAAATGCAAGCGCCATATATCGGACCGCTCTATAAACCTACCTTATGGCTTGCAGAATAAATTGCTCTTAGCACTTAAGAGGGTTGTGTGCTTAGTTTTCGAGACTATAGCGTACACACACACGAATTTTGAATTTTATATATAGATGAAGATACTGATATCCGATATGTATATTTCCGCTTTCAAACGTTAAAATGGTCTGGGAAACGGAAAAGACGCCGCTATCCACCCTTTTTCGGTTTTCAGCCATCATTGTAAAAAATGAGTTGATTTATCTCTCATTTGATTTATCTCTCTTTTGCCTCAATTTGTTCTTGGTTAAATGTTGATCTGTTGTAGTAGTAGGAAGAGTGGTTTGGGATCGATCTGAATAAGTTCAGAAGAATGGTATGACCAATAGAGCTATTGATCCATTGAGCAATGACTTCGAGACACATGGCTGTACCGGCAGCAAATTTTTTGGTGGAAATATCGATAGGTGCTAAGTTAAGTCTAACTTTGTATCTCCATAGGCAATATTTGAGGCAATGGCAATATCAATAAGGAGGGAAATTTTCCATTTGGGTGGGCTTTTCATTGCAGGCAATTTTAATTGTACGTGCTTGTTTTCAAATAATATTATTGTCAGGCAATTTTGAAAGAGAGAAATTTGAGAGAATATTACCTTTGCGATGGAAAAAGTAATAATTGGCTTCCATCAACCGGGCAATATTGCTATTGCCATTGCTTCAGCGTCTACTAGGCAATATGAGGGCAATGGCAATGAATTGGGCAATTTATTCCCCGTCAAATCCTCCAAGAGTAAAAATTATTTGTCCGTTTATCACGATAATTTGTTTTATCCAAATCAGTCCATGAGTACCATTCGGATAACCGCTGTGTATTAGGAAATATTTATTTATAGATGAGTCTCATTTGTTCTCACAGAGGAAAGTGCCGCGGTAAGTTTCTTGACTTTGACATCTTGAGTCTTGGCGAAGGCAGTTAAACATTATTTAATGAGGGGGTTTAGCTTTGCGATTTTATAATTTCTTAGGAAAATGATAAGCACATCTTTGTTCCATTCTACTCAACCAGTTTTGCATCGAACCTTCTGCCCACATTCAACAAATCTTTAACGAAGTTTTAATTAAGGAGCTATTTGGAAAGGTTATTAATAGGACTCTATATTAATTTATTTAACATTTATCAAGTACATTAACGTTCTTAGATAAACAGTTTAACAGTTTAACATTAATCGATTACGAGGTCATATTTGTTATAATTTAAAGAAGCCATAGTTATTGGATCACTAATACTGTAGTTTGTTCTATGTGAAAGGATATGTAAAAAACAACCTGTTCTAGGCCTTAGATGTTGAACAGGGACACAACAATGAAAGCAATTGTGAACAGTTTATGTGACCGGTTAATATATCCCGTGAAAAAAAGAGCAGATAAATATTCAAGTCTTACACTTAGAGGTTTTAAATCAATCAAGGCACATTTGGCTTCATATGATGGCCTTAAGGACCAATTAAATTTTCTGATAGCAAACCTTGTGCATTATCATAGAAAATACTCCAAACTACAATACTCAAGAAATGAACGAATTAGAGAAACATAAAGGGACTTAAGAGTGATCGGGTCCTTAAAATCATTAGCATTCCGAAATAGGAAACCTAATAAGGAGTTTGACTTAGATATTATAAAATCGTAATGTGAACTTTAATTGTTCATCAAAAACAAGTTCTAGGTCTTTTTGTCTTGACACTCTTTTTAGATTCATGTTACAAATATCTTACTCAAATAACATGTGACTGAGAATTCTAGAAATTAGTTGATACAGAACACTTGCTGACATTAAAACACAGACCATTTTATTAAAATCACTTTGTAGGTTACGAGCATCCGATAAGGAATTGATATCTTTGCATATTTTCAGGTCACCTGCATACAATAAACGGTAAGAATGATTAACATGCATTGGTAGCTCATTAATAAACAAAAGAAACAAAAGTGGATCAAGATAGCTTCCTTGTGGAACACTTGAAAAATTAAAAATTTCTTTAGAAACTGATTTCTTCCCGTAAGTTATCTACTAAGCCACTGTAGCAAATTTGAGTGGAAACCTAACAATTATAACTTTTTAATAAGATGTTTAGTTGAACGATATCAAAAGCTTTGGAAAAATCTATAAATATTAAGTCGTTCCAATGCATGTAAACAGAAATTTGTATAGATTATCAAGTTCGTATTAGTAGACCTACCACTGACAAATCCATGTTGAAAGTCCGATATATAATTGCAAACCGAGGCATACAACTTTATTTTGACTACAGCTTAAAAGATTTTTGGGAATATTTGAAGTTTTGCTATAGGCTCTATCTAAATGGGATGAGAATAATAACATTATCACTGATAGATAACCCGTTTATGTTCAAAGCGAAACTTGACATCTCACATCGCCGTATCTGAACTCGTTTCTGATATTTAATATTTCATAAAATAATTCTAAAAAAAACATTGCACGGGGGGTACTTGTCTGTTTGGTTTGTAAAAGATTTTTGATACCTTATAGTAAGTGGGGCCTTATTTAAGACTATCCAGTTTCGGAATTTGTAAAATATTGTTGTATATCTTTTAAAACATGCTCAAAGGTAAAAAGTGGTAATTTATCTTCTTCCGCAACATTTAACATTTAAAATGGCCTTCATAAAGGACCAGTGTGCTGTTCATTGTTCCTATTCAACATTTACACAAAACACAACATATAATAGTGACATTTGTATATTACTGTCTAGTACTTCCTGTCGGTTGGTATGTATTACCTCCGATCCCGATAAATACACAATTCGTGTCTGATCGCTTTTAGAAAAACTCAAATTCGCCAATTTTGTGTGTAATTTGTAATAAAACATTCGGATGCCTTCACAAATCCTGTGGCCCAAATAGTATCACCGATATTTTTCGAAGAGACTTCTTCGACATTGTCTTAAACATTTCCATCTGTTCTATTCTTCAGTCTCTTTCCGAATGGATGGAAAACGGCGTTTATCCAGCCGGTGCTTATTCAAAGCCGAAACTTCTTTACCATCAAACGGTTGACCCATTGCAGATATGTACGTCCCTTCTTTCCAAAGTCATGGCAACGCTGAAAAACTATAAATCTTGAGTATCTCCTTACCTTTTTTTAACAACCCTCCCGATGTGTTTAATCAACAAAGTAAGGGTAGCCAAAACCTCTTCAATGCGGGCTAATTATAAAGAAACGTTACGTCAAAGCTTAGTTTTTCGCGCTTTTGGTTTTTGAATAATAATTTTTAGGAAAGCAATGGCTTGAAAATGATTTTTTTTAAATGAATATTGTCGATGTGTTGAAGAGAGCATTCTAGAATTTCTTAAAATGTCGTACAATTATTCTATTCCTTCTTGGAAAATATTTATCCATATCCTTCCAAGGAAAGAAAAGCAATTAAATTAAGTAATTTTTAGGATACCCTTAAAAAAACATTCTTGTGTTTTTCATATAAATTTGATTAATTAGCAACATTGAATTTATAATAAATGTCAGCGGAATCATCACTTCATTTTTCACAAAAAAATGCGAACGTGCCAAATTCCATTGAAATCATAAAAGCGCTGTGCACTAATAAATTAAAACGTAGGCGGCCCAGTCTACGGAATTCACGTAACAGATACTAATACTACAGCTATCAAAATTCCATTTCATTTTATATTGAAAGTGATTAAATTAATTAGTTTGCTTGAATTTCCTTTTGAAGGACAAGCCCTTTCTTAAAATACACATACACAAAAAAAAATCAAATAAAACCCATTGATGTTATATAACAAGTTGATATATCAATAATTTAAGAACATTATTATTGTATCTGATTGAAAACACAGATTCCAAAGTAATCTCATATAAAAGTATTTTTTCTATATTTGCTTTCAAAGGCAATACTCGACATTGTAACATACATACATGGCTACACCTACTAGTTCAAGGCTCAGGAAAAATAGCAGAAAAGGTCCTCGGATCACGAGGGAGTGTATTTTTCCTTTGCTTTTATTCTGTTCGATTTCCCTCGAGACGGACTTTGTTTGGTTGGCGTCAAAAGCTTGCTTTTGTCTAGATGCGTTGAGACTTTGGTAAATACAATTAATTTTGCTTAATCTCATATGAAATCACATGTCAGATACTTTTTATGTGGAAGCAACAAGTTCATTTAATAATGTGACAGTTTATGACTTGGCCAGGTCCGCATACCAACAGCTTAGGGGTTTGCCATTTGGGAACTCAGTATTGATTATCGCGAAATGAATTAGATGACTGGAACGCACGTACTTGCTCTTATGTGCGGTCACTTCTTCGTACAATCTATCTTCTATATTATAAAGGGTCTTTCATTAAGCGCTTCCTAACTTTAAATTTGAATAAAACAAAGTGTATATGAGATTTCATCGAATCATCGACCTATCGATGCCATTATGTGTGGCATATAACATCGTTTAAATGCCTGTCGCAGCATTGGAAAGTCCAATGTCGCATGAGCTGTGTGGCACGTGGGGCCGTCCTGTTAAAACCAGATGTCGTTGGTGTCCATATCATCCAATTCAGGTCACAAGAAGCTATTAACCATCGACCTATAGTGCTCGCTGTTGACGGTGATGGCCTGGCCAACATCGTTCTAAAAAAAATACGGACCGTTGACGACGCCGTCAGACCGAAATCCATATCAAGCAGTGACTTTATCAAAATACATTGGACGCTCTTGGATCTCATGTAGATTGGTATCATGCCAAATTTATTCCGCACATTTTGTTTGTTCACGTACCACCCAATCATCCTGAAATCGGTCTTATGCTAAAGATGATTTTTCGATGAAAATTAGGGTCAGTTGCCAACTGCTTCAGAGTCCAGAGCGAACACACGTCGTTGTCTGGTGCAAGCCCAAGTCAAGACGCACAATTCGCCAAGTTGTAGTCTGCGAAAGGCTGAGTTCTTGTGGGCGACGCGAAATCGACTGCCTCGGATTCTCCTGCACACTCTCACAGGCGGCTCGGCGGCAATGTTTTCGGAAGATCTTGCGTTTCGTCGACGAATGGGTGTTGGTTGATTGTTTATGAACCAGTAGACTCAACAACAACACTATATCCGTCCATGGTGATTTGACAAAACAAACTGAATAAATAACAGGCAATTTGATAGCTTATCATACGGTGCCGTTGCGATTGCACATCCAACGCCGAAGGACGTGAATCACCGAAAGAATATGAAAAGCTGAGGGTAGAGTTGTCAGCAAAATAAATTTTATAATAAATAACACGACTGGATCGCACGTACTTGCTCATATGTGCGGTCACATCGTCGAATAAAATTAAAAAAAAAAATAGGTAACTAACGTGGAAAAATAACTTTATGTAAACTTATAAAAAGTGTCTAAACCACAACATTTTACGGTTGAGTAAAATGGAGTACGCCATCATACGTCTTTTATAATAACCAATTTACGAACAAAAATTTCGAAAATTGTAGGATGGATTTTGATAAAATCCTGTTTTTTATTTTTAGTAAAATAAAAATGGTTGGAAATTTTGGTATGCAGTTTTTTAGAGTTTGTTAATATACATGTGATTATAAAATAAAATTGTTTTTTGTATTATTTTTAAAAATATTGATTTTTCATCACATTTGACGTCGTTGGGTAAATTCTAGGAACAGACTAAAAATAATTACTTTTAAAATTGAAAACAATTCCCAAATATGTTTTTTAGTTGTAATGGATATTTGTTTCTTTATTTTGTTAGAATTTTGCAAGTTTCTTTGAAATAAAATGTTAAGTTTATCATCTCGCCATGAACTCGGATTTGGGGTATACGAAATTGCAAATCCGATAGCAATTACGAAGCTAGTGAATCAAAAAGGTGTTCAACCTCAAACCCCATAATTGACAAAGGATGACAACGATGATCCGGCAGACATTTTTGCCATGTCAGTGTTGGGAGGCAGTTATAGCAGTGACAGGCTACCGTCCCATCAATGATGACGAGCTTTTACACGGTCATCGCAAATGGTCACAGCGATAACCCAAAAATTAATGTCAACGATATGACCGCATTTTACGATGACTATTATACGACTTTTGGACAAATAAAAAGGTCAGCATAATGTCAGAAGTTCATCGCGATGACCCATTAGGATGACCGTGTAATACTAGCTTTACTCCTTACAACATTAACTATTTGAAAGTCCCAAACCGGGTTTATAAATAAGAGTTTTGAATTGAACTGAAAAAACGTACCAGATTTAGATTGTTTCGACGGCCAATGATGATGATGAGTATACATATATTGATTCCTGCTAAACACAAAATCATTGCCACAATAACTATCATGCGAAACGGGTTTTCTTAAACTCCTCATTGTCCAAACATTTCTCAATTATTGTTTGTGTTGATTTTCATGAACTGAAAACCGTAAAGCAAATTATTACTCTATTCTAAGTAAATAAATATTCTCATAGTCTTCAACTTGAACATCACAAAAGCAAATAATGATACAAAAAAAAAAACAAAAACGAATTCAATTGTACTTACGAACCATAACCCCAACATCAGTAAACATCATTGAAACTCAATCTAAATTTGAAGTTCAAACCCCAATACAAATATTTTCGAAGAAATTTCCATTTGTTTTAAGAGTCCCATCCAAGACAATGAATAGTGTATTGTATCCAATAAGGATACACAACACTCAATATCACAAAACAAACAACACTGGTTGGTAGCCCTGGTTTCTTCAATATCAATAAACATAAACAGAAACACTGAAGAGTTTTCCCTTTTTCATTTTTGAAATGCAAATCAAAATATTTTCATTAATTCTGGCAAAATAATCATATAGATGGAAATTAAATTACACTCGCTTGCGTTAGCTTTTATTCAAATCAAAATCAAAGAATTGTTTTGCATAAAACTCTGGACTCAATGAGCGAAGGAATAAAAAAATGGCGTGAAATAAATGACTAAATTAAAATGAAAAAAAAAAAAAATAACCTTTAACTTGTCTATAAAACTTCGATACCATTTTCAGTTTGAAAAAGTTTTTTTTTTTAGTTTTAATATGCATATGTAGATATGCATTGAGTTTAAAACTTCATGTTAAAGGATTTATATCTGGAGCTTAAAATACTAAAGTTTCGCAAACCTAAGCAAATAACAGAAACATGAACGGTACTAAGCAATGCTGGTTTCCGGCAATGTTTACCGCCTTTATTGGTCAGATCAGAACTTTGTTAGGTTTGAATTTAAACATTTAAAACTAGTTGGGTTATTTTCGTTTGAATTCGCAAAAGATGATAGATACATTTGAAGATAGATACCGAGAAATTTATTCTGCATTTATCAAAGGAATAAGTTTCACTTTTTCAGCGTTTCTGTGAAAATCCGATGAAGAAACCCCAACTTTCTTCGATAATTTTGGCAGCCAATTAGTGACTTCTTTGGCATATAAATTCTCAATTTGTGAAATCCAAGACATTTGGATTTCTAGCTTCTACCATAACAAAATAAGTGAAGATGGAATGAATCAGTATTCAGTAGTATTCATTATCTTAATGAAGTAGTCATACCAAAGATTAGTGATGGCTATGAAAACCTATTATTTGTGGTCATCTGCTCGTACATAGTTGATGGATACTTTGATCATTCGCTTTCCTTGGAGATTGAATCAAATAAGTTTGTTTAAGAATTTCTATTGAAAAAGCTTTAAGATATAATACGGAAAAAGTCAAACTGAAACAATAGCTTCCTGGTTATGTGTAATGGTTCATGGGTTAATGGGCGGGTCCTCCTTCAACCCACATGAGTCTTTTAGATGGTATTTAAATAAGATCATTCAAAATGATGGGAGATCATGACGTTATTAGAACATTAACGTCACTCGAACATTGACGCAAAGTTCCTTGTCTCTTGCTTTTCCACAGTTATTTCAACGGTAATGTTGAAGTAAAAGAGCCTGTTGCATTTCTCTCCTTAAACAACTTCACCGTATTTACCCTCGAGGACAATTTCGGTCGTACTGTTTAGTACAGAAATTCGTTCTTCAGCCGTACAACTCGAATGTGGAATGTTTTGCCCAAATCTATTTTCCCATCCCATTATGATAATAAGACATCGCATCGGCATTGCATCTCCTTTTAAATCCATTTCTTTTACCTTCGATTATAGGCACTATAATTCAAGTAATTCATTCATATAGATTAAAAAACTTGAGACAATTATCAAACATGACATTATAATGATTACGATGATGAATACAGCCTGAACGGTTGAGCCAATCATCTTCCAATTTGGAAAATAAGGCTATTTTGGTATTCTACAGGGGAGTTTTTTCAATTTTTTTTAGTTCCAAAATTAACGGTACCTGTCATATAAATATTTAGTAAAAGCTTATTTTTGTCGAAAACGGATCCATTTCGGGTAGATGTAAGTACAAATGTAAGATGGTGGTCATAGATATACTTTCCAACTAACTTTGATGAAGTACCTGAAGTCAGAGTCGAAATAGTTAGTTAGATGAAAAAGAACTCCAAGAACGAAAAAGCGAGAAGGAAGGTATCTCTTATGAGTTTTAGAAAAAAGATGGGAGATATCATAAATGTAGAACTTCAGAAACAGACCTTAATTCACGCTCCATTTCTCCAGGCAAATAACATCCATTGGAAAGTTTTTACTTGCGAATATAGGTACTAAAATGTAAGTTATACATTCGTGCAAAAAAATTGAGATAACAATCAAACATTACATTACGATGAAAACATATTTGAGTTACTGGCAAAATTCTGTCCGTCTGTCTGTCTGTCTGTACGGATGTATTTTGCACTGTAACGTAAACGGTTAGGCTAATCTAAGTTTACATATCTGGGATCTATGATAAATAACGAAGCAACTTATGATTACGTCATCAATAATCGCGTAAGGCGCAGGGTCGATGAAGTTGCCGGAAAACTCTCCTATCTTCTGCTATCGACACAAATGCCCCCTAAACTACAAGGCAAGCTTTACACTGCAGCTGTGCGTCCAGACATACGGTTCACTATGTTGGACAATGTACCAAACGTATGAAAGTAAATTAACAGCAGCTGAGATAAATATGATTCGCATGTCAGCAGGAGTAACAAAGCTTGACCGAATAAGAAGTACGAAAATCGGATGAAAACTTTACGTCCATCTTCGAAAAAATAGAACGCGACCGAAAGTAGAGATTGTGAAAAACGGTCCTATTTACCGCTTTTAACCGACTAACTTAAACTTTTTTTTCACCAAAACATATGCAACACCTACATATGTATGTACAAAAGTACACTGATTTTTTTTCCCTACAAATCCTTGGGGCCTTTTTCGAAAAAATAAGCTTTTACTTAACGGTTGTATGACAAGTACCATCAATATTTTACATACAAAATGAAAATTAAAAAAGTCCTCTGTAGAATGTCAAAATAATCATATGCATTAAATTTTAAAACGATTGGCCCAAAGTGCAAGGCGTAGTTGAAAAAACCACACGAACAGACAGACAGACAGAATTTTGCTAGCATTTCAAAAATATGTTTTTCTATCATCGTTATGCCATTTTTGATTGTTATCTCTATTTTTTTTATCTGCATGAATGCATAACTTGCATTATATATAGTACCTTTAACGGAAAGTAAAAATTGAAATGGAATGGAAATCTTAGACAAATATTAGCCGTGTTTTTTTGGGGGAAAGCTGTTGGTAGTGCAGTAGGATTTCCGAAAAAACACATCTGTAACAGCCTGGTTTTTATAATTCAAAGTTGACATTCTTGACAACCTAGATGTGGCATAATTGATTTACACACAAAAAAGAGACACGGCGAGAGCAGAGAAGGAAAGAAATTAATTTTGTGACAAATAAAGTCAAATAAGATGGAAAAACAAGAAAATATTTAGATTTCAATTTCTGACTCAATCGGTAGTGTAATGTTGTATTTATTCCTATTGCTACTGCACGGTGGATAGTGCTTCAAAAAAAAAAAAAAAACACGACTGATATCACAAATTGAATATTAACATTTTTTCAGTCAATATTGTTATTTGGATGTCCAGACTAGGAAGGTACTGCAAAAGTCATATTAAATATTAGAAATTTCGAAAAAAAAAAATAAAACAAATAGTTCTCAATCTTGGCGGATTTTGAGATGATTCCTCAAATAATCCGCAGTCTCACGAACAATTTTAATAATACCAGTGATATTGCTGGGAATCCTCTTGTAAACCAACTTGAAATAACTGTGCTAACTTAATTGATGTTTTGGCTTTATAGTGTGGTTCGATGCAGCTAATGCCTCGCCCGCAACAATGCGAAATAGCATGGCCATTTTTTACAAAACACTTTTAGAAAACATTTTCGCTTTAATAGTCTGCGACACGAAAAGTATTTAAATAAATTTTGAGCCTACCATTAGGCACAACCCTACTAAACCTTAGGCACTCTTCTTCACTTCCTGGCCCAATGTCCCGGCATTGTATGTACACTGCCTATAGTACTATCATGAAGCATAATTTTTTAGTTCTGAATCAAGTCGCAATGAGGCGTGCTGAAATTGCCAATTGGTGTGAATATAGAATAAGTACAGACAACAAAAGTTTATTAAATACTGCTAAAATAAATATCGGTTAAGGTTCTCGTCTTCACTATTTAGAGTTAGTTTCGAATCAACCAGGAAGATGGCCAGACGAAAAATGACCACCATGAGAGTACTATAGAAAATGTATATACAGTGGTCTCGGCCGCTTTTCCACAGTTTTACGGCTGATGTGGTAGATCAAAGAGTTCGCCGCTGATCCATCCTGTATCAGCCCTCGACTGTCTTAATAAAGGAAAGTCTTGAGCGGGATGAAACGCTTGAATATGTATTTCTTAAGTATTCATCTTGCGGTTAGTAAGCTCCGAAAATTTGGCTATAAGTTGAGGTCATTGTAATTTCGAATCAGCTTAATTAAAAATTTGTCTATGCTGCTTATATTATTTTTATTATATTGGCTCCGTTGTATAGGACTTCTTTGGGATAGTTATGTGTTTCCCGAGGCAGGTACGCAAGCCATATGTATTTATTTCCTCTCAAAAACGCAATCTTTTCTAATATTGATGGTGCAGCTTTGAGCCACACAGGGCTTTCATAGACAATCATGGGCCTAATAAGGGCCATATAGCAGACCGCCTTAGTTCTCCTAGTCTTGACCAGATCAGGATCTATATGTTAATAGAAATATATGTGGAGATACTTATCCCAGACAGATATCAAAGTATAGCTTAAACCAATTCACTTGCGCAACTATTTTCAAATTTCCTTGCTCATCTCATTAATTTTGATAGATACACACAGTCACGTTTCAGCGATGGACTTTCTTTACATAAGGTATGATCATAGCTTAATGTGCAGTTTTGAAAAAAAATTCATCCATGGTATTGTACGAATTAAATCTCGTGATTTGGCCCAAGCTATAACTTATCTTACTCGCCAGAGCATATCATTGATGTTGAGAATAAAAATTCTAAAATCAATTTTGTAAGAACCATCTTCCCAGTAATATATAATAAAATAATAAAATTGATATTTAATAAGATGTTTGGAGCAGTAAATGAGGTGTTTGCTTCTGATCCGGAGGTCGTCAGTTCGATACTCAGGTTGAGGAAACATTTTTCTAACTTCTAGTTCACTGGTTGAACACAATGAGCTGGAACGGAAGACGGAGCTGCAGCTGAAACAGATGTCAAAAATGTTTGAATATACATAAATTCAATGTTGCGAACACAATGGGACGCAGCTGCAGACGGAGCTGCAATACGGAGACGGAAAGGTTGGTTAACTTTTCATAAAGACGTGCAGTTTTTTGACATTTCACAAAGAAACAAATGCAACACAACAGTGGTGCGTTCTTTTTAAAAGATCTTTGATAAGGTACGTTTACATGATTCCTCTTTTCGGTAGTTTTTTCATTCTTATTTTTACAAAACTGGTAAAAGGTGTACATGTATCAGTAGGGGAAAGAAGTACGGATGGAGGAATGAAGTTTTTAATATTTTAAGGGTTGAGCTTTGATGTTTGAAAAAGAAAATGTTTGACATGGTCTAAAAATAAGAACTTTAAAAATTGATTGCAGAACATATGGAAACAGCGAGCAAATCCAAAGGTATCATGAAATTTCTGGGCTACTTTTCTTCCTGGTGAGACATATGAAGAAAGGCTGCTTTTCTTTTTTGTTTCAAATTTTGAAAGTAAACCTATCTACGTATTTGGAATTTTAGCACAAAAAAAAAACGAAAAAGGAGAACCTTCATTCTTCTTTTGTACAGACACGTACGTTGATGTTTACACCAATCTTGATTATCACGAACATTTTCAATACTTTCATATATCTATATAAACTGCGCTGTTTTATTCAAAAAAAAAAAAAATCAATCAAAAATTATCCGTTACCACAAAAGAAAAATATGATTAGGAGTATAAAAATTTGTTTTTAGTCCTTGCTAACATTTTCTTTCCCGAAGGAAAAATGCCAAAGCTCAATCTTAATATTTTTTTTTTATTTTCATTCAATTCGTTTCGTTTGTTTGCCAAAAAAAGAAGAAACAAAGAAACGATGTAAACAAGGTATTATAATAAATAAGCTGATATTTGACTAATGTCAAAAACCTGCACAGAATAATTGCTGGAACTTGCAAGTTAGGCTAATACAGATCCAGCTCCGTATTCCAGCTCCGTTTTTGCATTGTGTTCGCCCAGTCAAGCTAAGCCGTCCGTGAGTTTTAAGTGAGAAAATAGTCACCTAATTCTCGATCTACTGCGACGAAAAAAATAAATTGCACGACTGGATTTAAAAAAATTAAAAAATTAAAAAAATTAAAGTGAACATCAAAGGATTTATTCAATTTTTGTGACTTTTGATTGTTCAAATAAAGTACGTTAAATTGTATTAGGTAAAATAATTTAAACGCTTTTTTATTTATTTAAGAAATGTAAAAAGTATAATTTTTTTCAAAATTGTAGGAGCGGTTTTTAAATAAAACGGTTTTTTAAGAACTTTTTTTAAAAAATAAAAAAAATAATTCAAGAATACAAACTTAAGCACAAAAATAACATACATTTAAAAAAAAATAAAAAAAAAAATCACGTAACCGTTTTCAAAATATTAATTTTTCAAAAAAAAAAAAAAAAATATAAAAATTATTAAAAATACAAAAAAAAAAACAGTTTTCGAAAAAAAATAATGCGTATTTACTAAAGCTACCTACATCTTCTGGAATATCAATTTTGATAGTATTTGGATCACCAGTTTTCCAGAAAGTCGATGAAAAAAAACCGGTCCTATGGGATGTACCATTTTTAACCCACTCTACTCACCAAAATATAATGGTGACCTACAGTAGTAAACTGATTTATTTTCATTAAAATTCTTGGAGCCGTTTTCGAGAAAAATAAGCTTTTACATAACGGTTATATGACAGGTACCGTTAATTTTTGAGCTAAAAAATCGAAAAACTCATCTGTAGAATGTCAAAATAACCTTAAGTTCTAAATTTGAAGACGATTGACCCAACCGTTTAGGTTACAGTCTAAAATACATCCGCACAGACAGACAGACAGACAGACGGACAGAATTTTGTCAGGAACTCAAAAAATGTTTCTCTATCCTCGTCATGTTTGATTGTTATATCAAAATTTTTTTTCCACGAATGCATAATTTGTATTACAGTATCTATAATCGCAATCATCCTGTTTGCTCCTAAAAGTTCCACAACCAGCATTAGCTGATGAACAAACAAATTTGTTCGTTTCAAAGTCAAATAAAGTGTCGAACTATCAAAGTGTCCACTTAGGAATTTGCTTGTGTCTGGGTTTGACGATAAAACTTCAACATAACTGTAACAAACCGAAATGTCAAATCGATACGTTATAAAGAAAAGAATAAAAAAATGATACGCTATGGTGTCTTCACAGCGGGAGGAGCGAAATCAGGATTTGCACATCTTTCGCCTTGATAGTTCCAATCCCAACTCCCAATCAGTCAATTAGTGTTAGCATTTATCACTTGTCACTTTAGGGAACAATTATCTAGCTGTGTTGTGTCGTCTTGTTTTTCTTCCGGCGAAGTCGTTAATTAAAATGGGGGTCATTTTCATTCCTCGAAATAGGGCGGGTGTGACTTTAATTGATCCGCATGGAAATGTCTAGAAACCAGAAAGACAAATTTTCTAAGTAGTTATGCGTTTTGTCTGGTGAAAACAAGGACATTAAATGTCAGAGGAATTTTTTATTTGACACTTCGTAGAAGATTTTATTGCATTCCTAATAGACACATAATTGGGTGTCCTGAAGCAAGGGTTTTCAAAGTAATACAGAAGGGAATATTATATAAAATTATTTTGCTCTGCAATGTGGGTTGGGTTTTGTATCTTTTTAATGTTTGTTTCATTTAAAGTTATAATGATAATTCCAGTTACTCGTGAATTCATTAATAAACATCTGTTATGCTTAACCCAAATGCCTCATAAGGATACTAATCCAGTATAAAGAAGGAGGTAAGCTCCAGCTCTACCTTCAAATGGTATCGAATATTATTGCAGCACACTTTTCCACAGTAGCACAACCCATCATGTGTTTTATAAGATTGCCAGAGCTGGATTGATTTTCCTGGAATACCGAATATAAGACATTCCATTGAAAGCTCCTTATGATCAAATGAATGAATGATATTAACGTTTGAGTTGTCAATGTGTTAACCACCCTAATTTAAAACATGTAGTTTATACTGTACTTGTTTCCGTTCTGTAGCAACTTGTATACATTTAAGGTTCAGGGTTCAGGGTTCGGAGAACTGTAGAATTATCCTATTGTAAAGGAACTTAGTTGGACTTGGAATTGGGTCGTAACCAACAAGCTTTTTCGGCCAGCTTGGTCCCTTCCTTGGTTAGTTTTGTAAGTTTTGCAAGTAAATTACTCGTTTCCAAATGCTGTCCATCAGAGTTGTATGTTCCAGCCCTTTTTGAAGTAAAATGTATACCATAGTGCAGAACTGGGGTGATGAAGGGACATTTTGGTTGCCGAAAGAGAGCTTTGGTACTCAATTGTATCCTTAGGCCTAAGAAATATGTTATTGTGTGTGGTTATTTCAATAGTAACATTCTTGTAGAATCTTCTCTGATCAATAGTATTGTTGCACTAAATTTATCATCAGTAAATACTCTAGTAGTAAATCTGCTCTTAAATCCTATCGATGTAATACATGTGTTTAACCACATACACATGTTTACTGGATTCATAAAGACCTAACTTCAAATTAAGGTCATTGATCCACAAAAAATTACTTTCCACTTTATTTTCACTAATTTTTCTTCGTTACTTTGAATCTAATTAGAAGTTTACTCTGAGCAAAACGAAACCAAGTGATAAAGAATTAAAAAAAACAAGAGAGAAAGAAAAAAACGTCAAACAGATTCTTCGAAGATGCTACTCGTGCGACATAGGACAGCTCTTTTCCTATCTCATCTTTTCGATTTTTTCTCTCTATTGCACTTACTATGTTCGAAGAATTAAGAAAAGACTAAGTGTACTTTTACATGTTGACTGGCCACTCATAATTTTTCTCGAACTTCTCTTTGTTATTTTCTTTCCGTGAGTTTAACGCTTCTACAATGTCGCTAGTCTTGACCGTTTGACTCAAATTTGACATTTCTCTGCTCGTTTTTTTGTGCTTGAAGAGGGGGTGTTTTTTAATTCTGAATTAAACAATTAATAATAACAAAATAATGGTTTTTATTACTCGAAATGCTTAGTTATGTCGTATTCTATGTTCAAAAAATATTTTTTCTAAGTAAAAATATAAGAAAAATCACAAATAAATATGGAGGATGTCGCTCATACCGAAACCTTCTCTACAAGCACCGAAAATGTATGATGCAACCCAATGATAAAAAGAAGAAACGGAAAGAAAAACGTCAAAAACAGTTAATGAACAAGTTACCCTCGACCCACAGGGTAAAATGTTTTTTCTTTTCAACTCTCGAATTTGCTATCCCTTTTGCACTTATGTTCGTCATGACTGGCCTGTCAACGTGTAAAAGCACACTAAGTGAATGAGCATGAGTTCGAATCCCGCTCATACCCACTTTCCATTTTTTCTGATGTACTGCTTCTTGCGAGGAACTGACAAAACCTCCAAGAGTAAAATTTGTCTCGAAAAAGTTCATCTCATTTAGCCGTTCGTACTCGGCAGTAAACTGTAGGTCCCTTCCATTCTTGCAGATTAACAACACACACACAGGAATGGTTGAGAGTATAAGTCACTAGGCCCTGGCTGCTTAAGGAGCTATCGCACCAATCATTTATTTTTTTTAAATACTCTAGTGCCTACTCCTTGTTAAAACAAGGACAATAGTTCACTCCTTGATGTATTACTTGCGATTATAGGTACTATAATACAAGTTATGCATTCGTGCAGATTAAAAAATATTGAGATAACAATCAAACATGACATTACGATGATAGAGAAACATATATGAGTTACTGGAAAAAATCTGTCCGTCTGTCTGTCTGTACGGATGTATATTGGACTGCAGCCTAAACGATTGGGCCAATCGTCTTCAAATTTTGAACTTAAGGTTATTTTGACATTCTACAGAGGAGTTTTTTAATTTGTTTTTAGCTCAAAAATTAACGGTACCTGTCATATAACCGTTATGTAAAAGCTTATTTTTTCTCGAAAACGGCTCCAAGAATTTTTATAAAAAAAAAACAGTGTACTACTGTAGGTATGCATTATATTTAAGTGAACAAAAAATTTAATACGGTGGGCTAAAAACGGTACCTCCCAAAGGATCGGTTTTTTTTCTTCGACTTTCTCGAAAACTGGAGATCCGATTACAATCCAAATTGATATTCAAGAAGATGTAGCTAGCCTGAGTAATTTTGCATTAATTTTTTTTCGAAAACTTTTTTTTTGTATTTTTAATAATTTTTTTAATTTTTTGTTTTTGAAAAATCAATATTTTGAAAACGGGTAAGTGCATTTTTTTTTATTTTGTTTTTAAATGTACGTTATTTTTGTGCTTAAGTTTGTATTCTTGAATTATTTTTTATTAATTTTTAAAAAAAAAGTTGTTAAAAAAAACGTTTTATTTAAAAACGGCTCCTACAATTTTGAAAAAAGATCACACTTTTTTACATTTCCTAAAGAAATAAAATGGCGTTTAAATTATTTCACCCAATACATTTTAACGTACTTTATTGGAAAAATGAAAAGTCACAAAAATCGAATAAATGCTTTGATGTTGACTTTTAATTTTTTTAAATTTTATTCTACAATGTGACCGCACATATGAGCAAGTACGTGCGATCCAGTCGTGCAATTTATTTTTAGTTAGTCATCGATACAAAACCGTTTACTTCAATCTACTCTTGGTTCCTTGTTTTTCGCGTCATGACATGATGCAGGTAACATCAGTGTGAACCTGTTATTGCTAAGAAATTATCATATTATATATCAACATAGAGCAATTAAAATTGACACAGTTGCAGTAGAATGGTATAGAATTTATGCTGATCATCAAGTAGCTTTCATAGAAGATAACATCAGAAATATCTTTGATACTACTAAGGGAAATGACAAAACAAATAAACGGACAAAACAAAAATTTGGACTGTAATGAGTTGAATAAGCTTTTTTCATCTATCTCTTCTTCAAATGTTGACGGTAATCTGAGAACTTTTAACAATAGCGATGACTTCTTGACCCTCAGAGAACAATCAGTCAAGAATGTTACTGATAACTTGACTTCTCCACCTTTTTGCTTCACAGCTATCGATGATACATATGCATCTTATCCGTTAAATCTAACTCTGCTTATTTTGTGAAATAAGCCCAAAGTTCGTAAAAATTCTTCTCCCATTTATAGTAGAATACTTAACACACTTATTTATTACTATTTTTATGTGTGGAGTTTTTCACTCTACATGGAAACGGCCTAAAATAATATCGGTCCTTTCTCTCCAAGGTTTTTGAAAGGGTTATGAGTAAACAAATACGCAGATTTCTTTATAATGAAAACTTGCTTTGTGATAATCAATCTACTTTCCAATCAAAATATAGTTGCGTTGCTCAGGCGGCCACTGCTCCATGACTACTGACAATGGCGTCGTGTAGGCGTTCCAACGAGTCTACCCCCACCACCCTCGGACGTCCTGTCACTGAATGGCGCGCCGCAGAAAATAGATCGGTTTTTTTGCCGCACCCTGTATAAAAGACTCAGTCTTATTTGTACACCGATTTGAAATAAAATAAATTGAAATTGATACTTGGGCCATTACTCTTTTTTATGTATATAAACGATGTGCCTAAATGCTAACTAGAGTCTTCAGTCGATATGTATGCTGATGACGTGCAAGTTCGGAAGAGTTTTCATATGGGTCTTGTAGAAAATGCTGCTCAGGAAATCAATAAAGATCGAATGAATGGGCTCCTTCTAAATTTAAATGTTTAGTTATTTTCGGCAAATAGGTTTATATTTCATATTTTCCTAAGGTATTTCTTGATAATAGAAGTATCGAATTTTTTTGATTTTTTTAACAAAACCTTGAACTGGAGTAACCATATCAGATTAATACCGACCACTGGGTAGAATTTATGGAGGTTTTCGCATGCTATAAACTACGCTAAAAGTAACGCAATTAAAAACAACATTAATTCTGGTCAAAACTCCACTTATACCAATTATGTTGTTTGGGTGTGAGATTTTTACCAACTGTGGCTATGAGCATAAACGAAACTTAACGTGGCATGCAATGGCATCGCACGATATATTTTTGGACTAAAAAGATAAGAACACACCTCTTCTTTCTCAAAATCTATTTATGCTATTAGTCTTGAAAATCTTTTAAAGCTGAAAATAATATATATATATATAACATAATGTACTGATTCGATATAATTTCTTTTTCTCTCAACGACAATTCTTTTTCCATCTGATTGGGCTGTGGAATTCCTCACCCGCCCAATAAGGTTAATAAGTTGCAAACCATTGTTTGAAATGAAGGTCCTGATTCCTGATGGAACAATTTTGATGATCATCATCAGTTAGTATTTGTATATATGTAGTTATTTATTTTTTTTTAGTTACATATTTTTTACTTTTAATTTATTATTATTATTTCTAAAATGAATACATGAATTTATTTACTAAATTAGTAAAATTTGTGTTACATACACTTGCATTAAATAATGTCTATCAGAATTTCGTTTGAAGCTTGCACTATTAAATTTGATATTGTATTTTACTGTGTATAAGTGTATTTGTGTATTTGAAATCAAAGGTGCCGATAATTCCTTACATACCTTGGTGGAATAGCGTAAGTTTTCCATTTTCCATTCAGCACAGACTTACGAGTTTGGCAGGGATGACAAAACTGGATATATTGCTCTATTAGATTAATGCGTTCACGGTTTATCTTCCTATACCGTCACGTCAAGTGGCACGTTGACAGAAACAAGGAGCATTTACGTTGAAAATAACACAGTTTGAACTTATAAAAAGTATCAAAACCACAATACTTAACGGTTTTTAGTAAAAATGAAAAAAAGTATTTAAAAAATTGTAGGACCGGTTTTAATAAAATCCAGTTTTTTATTTTTAGTTTTTAAAAAAAAATAGTTTTTGAAATTTCGGTATGCAGTTATTTAGAGTTTATTAATATACATGCAATTATAAAATTTTAAATAATATTTTTGATTAGTTTTAAAAATATTGATTTTTCAAAAAAAAAAAAAAAAAAAAAATTGATTTTTATTACAAAAAATAGTTATTCAACATTTTGATATGCAAAATTAATTTTGCTATCTAGATCTTTTCAAATATAAAATTTGACAGAAATCCAAAGTGCCGTTACCTAAAAAGGCCAAAATTAAAAAAAAAAGTGGTATGAAAGGGCTCGTTAATAGACTTTTCCCGTATATGTGGTTCTGATCAAATGATAGCCAATACCAACAAAAAAATTCTCAAAAAATTTCATCAAAATCGTTGTAGCCATTTTCGAGAAAAATAAGATTTTCCTAAATAGTCATATTTAGGCAGGTACCGTTATTTTTAGGCCTTAAAATAAAATTTCAATTTACCCTCTGAGGAATGTCAAAAGAATCACACACATCAAGTTTGAAGATAATCGCTTAAGCCATTTAGGCTGCAGCTCGTTATACATACTGACAGACAGACAGACAGACAGACAGACAGACAGACAGACAGGTAGACAGACAGACAGACATACATACATTTTTTCTCGATCACTTTTTTGGACTTCTCTATGACCGTAATGTCATGTTTGCCTTATAGTCTCTATAATCGCAAGTAAAAAGCGCAAAAATGGTCTTATTTTGTAACTAAATTCTGCTTGCTAACATCAGCTATATTGCATTACACTGACAATGCTGTAACATCATTTCGGTTTCACTCTTGCAATGTGGAAGACTTCAAAATCTGGAAGAATGTATATTTTTCGAACAGAAAAATTAGGCTGATGTGGCACAACAACATTTATTTAGTTGATGTGAGTAATGTAGTAAATGAGAAACAGGCCCCAGATTTAAGTTGTCATTTATCTTTAAATTGCCTCCAGAATGTCCAGTTTGATGCACTTTCTCATTAGTAAAAGATAAATTTCAAAGAACCGTTTAATCGAATTTTGAAGCGGACAGCTAGTTGAAGATAATTTAGGCGCCAATTTATTTAAGGGTTTATAGAGGTTCTTGCCACTCCTGGAAAAGAATTCTTAGTATAATCGCCGCTTTGGTCGGCTTTTCACCGCGCGTATGCTGTCCGGAGACCGCTGAATGAAAAGTTAGCCAAATGTATTTTCGCACAGCGAACCAGCATGCCGCTACTTGCATTAGTTTTCCATGGACGGTTGTAAACCTTCGCATGGCGAACTATTGCAAGTGCATTGGCACTGACCTAGACATTCTATGCTTGACTTCAGTGGACGCTTAGTAAAAAACGTCGCAACTTCGAACAGCATGAATGCTCTGGCTGAAACATTCAAATCACCTACCTTTTGCATCGATCGTGCTCGGCGTTTTATACCCTTTTAGTGGAGCTTTTTAATACAGTGGTGTAGAGCATTGAGCGAGTTTTTTGTTACTTGAGTGATAATGGTTTGGTGTTACCAACTTATGTTTTATTTTAAAATGTTTAATAATAATAATAATAAAATAAGTATTGATTGTGTTACAATATGTTTAATTGTGAAAATTAACATGATATGAAAATTAATGTTTAATTCAGTTGTTACCATAATTTAATTTAGTAATGAGAAAAAATTAAATAAATGTTGATTGCAGTCACCAGTTGTTACAATTTGACTTAATGTTTTATTGAACAATGAATTTCTAAGTTTCATTTGGTTCTTTATTGAAAAAATCGTAATATTTTAATTCTATTTAATTCGATTGAGTTTATGTTTTGAAATTGAATAGACATTTTTTTAAAGTGTATTTAATGATTTCTCAACTTTTTGCAACAAAAAATACGTATAAAATTTGTCAAAAGAAAATTCTCTACAAATAAATAAACACAAATACATAGAAGAACCCCTGCCACGCATGTTTTTCAAAATAACCAAAAAATTCAATATACCCAAACAAATTAAACAATTGAATTGTATCTTTTCCAGTCATTTGAGATCTTTTCAAATGAATTCATCATTGACTCACAAATTTTTGTGTAAGTGGAAGTATCTTATTTGCATTTTTTATTAGTCAAGAGTAGCCACGCACAAGATGGCAATTGATAAGCCCTACGCTGTACAGATATTTCAAAATGTTAAAGCTTAATGCACGTACGTTCTTAAAGTAAATTTTTAATAATACCCTGGATAAGATACGTTTTTATTCAAATTTAACTGCTTTTAAATCGAATTCCTTAAAGTGCAGTACCATGTAAATAACAACGAAGCTGATATGATGGGCCCTTGAGAATAGATAAAGTCATAATCTTGGGTAGGAAAAAGTCCTTCTATGCTTCACTGCCACTTAGTTGCGTAATGGCTTGCCTTTTGGCGGTAAATTAACCTCCTTCATCCAGAATTCTATGCACAGAAAGTAGTGTTCTCATAAATCTATTAACCAGGCGGATAACTCAAGTTCCCCCCTGTTTTGCCACTCAAGCACATCCAGTCGAGTAAATTGCCATATAAATCATAAGGTAAGGATCCTTTCACCTTTATAAACTCGTTTCGCTATACATCTGTGAAGTCACGCATTTTCATAGACTGACTTTCTCTGACAAAAATTTTCCCTTGGCAACAACAACAACAAAAGGAAGAACCAGCAGCAATAATCCTTATCACATTTGCTGAAGAACGGATCCGCATTTAAAGTGCCTTACCTCGCCAAACCACATGGGAGTTTTCACAGAACGCTTAAAATTTTCAATGGCAGCTTCCATTTGGCTAAACACAGTCTTCAGGTTCACCACAAAAACTGTACCCCCACGTTGCCTTATTTTTCTATCATCAAGATACCATTGGAGGATGACATTCAAATTAGTTTTTCTTTTTTTCCCATGGGGCAAAGGAACAGCATAATTGGCTGGGATATTTTTTTTTATCTTTTCACATTTCTTTCATTTTTTGTGTGTTGGTTTTCTTTATGTTTTAACTTAGCATAAGTTTTTGAAAGTTGTTTAAATTTCATTTGCGGGAACAAAAAATTAAATGGGCATGAATTGGTCGTACGTACTTGCTTTTGTGTGCCTAATATCAATGGATCACAAGATCTTTGCCAGTCTGACCAATTAATAAAATGTCGAAACCACAACATTTAACGGTTTTTAGTAAAAATATTGAGTACTCAATCACACCGTCTTAAATAATAATCAAATTATTTAAAAAGATTTTCGAAATTCGTTGGAACGAATTAATTATTAAATTAATTAAAATCCTTGGTATAAAAATAATCTATAATTAAAGTTTGTTTATTAGTTTTTAAAATATTGAAACTTTTTTTTCAATATTAATTATAATTATAAAATAAAATTATTCAAAATGTTATTACGTAGAATAAATTTGTCAAATTAAATTTTTTATAGAAATCTTATAACCCGTTACCGAGATAATTGAAAACTAAGAAAACCGTTACTTTAAAGATACCATAATGACTTTTTTGGTATATTTGTAGACTTTTCTATGAAGTTAAATAATTTTTTTTGACGTGATAACGTCTTATAAATAGATGGCAGGCTACACGTACGAAATAACATGACTCATGCTGATAAGACTCATGACTCATACTAACCCCAATACTGTGGTTCTTTCAACCAAAATCGATCGAAAACATCAGGCGAACATGAAAAGAACAGACACAAATTCCCAAAATAATTCCACTCAAATTCAAAAAGAACAAAAAGAGAAAAAAAAAATACATAATAAGCGGAGTTTTGTTATAGTAGAAAGTAGATGTAGAAATTCGGGTGTGTGTGTATTTAACGAGAGGGTTTGTGGATGTGAGTTAATGGGCTGTATGTAGGTGTTGCTGCCATCAATGTTTTCTTATCCGTAAACCGACTTTACAGGCAACCAACTCTTTTTTATATTCACGACTGCTTAACTCATATGTGCGGTCACATTGTAGAATAAAATTAAAAAAAATTTAAGTGAACATCAAAGCATTTATTCGATTTTTGTGACTTTTGATTGTTCGAATAACGTACGTTAAAATGTATTGGGTGAAATAATTTTAAACGCCATTTTATTTCTTTAAGAAATGTAAAAAAGTGTGAATTTTTTTTTCAAAATTGTAGGAGCCGTTTTTATATAAAACGGTTTTTCTTAAACTTTTTTTAAAAAAATAAAAAAAATAATTTAAGAATACAAACTTAAGCACAAAAATAACGTACATTTAAAAACAAAATTGAAATAAAAATCACTCACCCGTTTTCAAAATATTGATTTTTCAAAAAATTAAAAAAATTAATAAAAATACAAAAAAAAAGTTTTCGAAAAAAAATTAATGCAAAATTACTCAGGCTACCTATATCTTCTTAAATATCAATTTTGATTGTAATCGGATCTCCAGTTTTCGAGAAAGTCGAAGAAAAAAAACCGGTCCTATGAGAGGTACCGTTTTAGCCCACCATATTAATTTTTTTTTCACTAAAATATAATGCATACCTACAGTAGTACACTGATTTTTTTTATAAAAATTCTTGGAGCCGTTTTCGAGAAAAATAAGCGTTTACATAACGGTTATATGACAGGTACCGTTAATTTTTGAGCTAAAAAAAAAAATTAAAAAAACTCCTCTGTAGAATGTCAAAATAACCTTAAGTTCAAAATTTGAAGACGATTGGCCCAACCGTTTAGGCTGCAGTCCAATATACATCCGTAGAGACAGACAGACAGAAAGAATTTTTTTTACGACAAAACTGGAAGAACAAGAAAGATTGTTGTTTTTTTTAAGGAACTTAACAAGCGTTCGTTAAAAGATCTGTACCTTTATGTCAAAATTATGTCAACTTAATCATTGAAACGGCCATCAGGCTGGCAAACACGAAGTTCTCAAGAATGGCTAGAATCTTGGAGTCATAAAATAAGTGGTTAAAGTACAATGGTTCCAAGATGATCTTCATTGTCTTTGAAAGCAGTTGTAGATTCAACGGGTGTTTTTTTTAGAGGCATACATTTTTTTTAAACAAAACACAACCAATTCAATGCAATGACCAACATTTTGGTTTTATTAGTTCACAAATTTCATGGCATTTAATGATTAAAATAATTTTTGTCATATGGCCTCCTCGACTGCGTCTTATGAACGCCATCTTTTCGATTAAATTTTGCACCATTTTTTTTAGCATTCTCGGTCTTATTTCTTCAATAGTGTGTTGACTGTTGTCTTGTAAACGATCAATTATTGGTGGTCAGCAGAGATTTGAAGTATCCCCACAAAAAAGTAGTCCAAAAGTAGTCACACAAATGAGGTGGCTAATTCACAGGTCCTTTTTTTGAGATGATTCGGTGACCAAACGTTTGGCTCAACAAAGTAATGGTTGCACGCGCTGTATAGCATGTTGCGTCGTCTTGTTGGAACCATTTCTCTTCTAAATGATTTTCAATGTCACACTCTCGTGTCTCGTCTACAGCGGCGATGTAAATGTGGTCATGAATTCATAGTATTGTGCACTAGCTGTTCAGATGGACGATTATGCGCACAGTACATTTGATGAAGTGCTCTATACATTTAGCGAACAGAGTGGACATTTTTTTCATAGTGGTTTCGAACATCTGAACTATGTTGGTGAAGTGAACTTAACGACAAAAGGAATTCAATTCAATAAAAGGCGCCAACATTTTAAGACGATGCATGGGGTGAGAATATTTTGGTTCTTCAGTTATGGTTTACATTCCAAAACAGACACAAAATTCGTAAAAGTTGGGTTTGTAGAGACAACAAAAGGATATTTTTGTATCGACCTTTTAACTGAAAAGTTTTGAATGGTGTAATGCATAGAAAATGTACCTTTAAATATTTGTGATGATCAACTTTCAGTGGGGATGATGATGATGAATGAAATATTAAAAATTATACAAATTGAATGACTCTGACAAAAAAATTGTTATAAAACTAATAATCAGATACATATTGGCGAATTGTAATTTTGAGAACCGTTTGAAAAAAATCAGTAAAATCAGGTAAACATTTTGATTTGTGCAGTAGGTACCATTATAGTAGACTTAACTTGAATTAGCTGTGCTCGTGGCTTCGCTTGCATTAGCCTCGGGTACAGAAATCGCATCTTAATTTTTAAAAAAACCCAACAACTAATAATTACGGTAACATTTGTGACATACCTTTCATTTTACGCGCCACCTATTGTGCAGTTGTATGACAAAACACATAATTCTATTTGACAAACGAAGTATATAATATGTGATATACACACGCAGGAAAGAGAAGTGTTATAGAAACATTAAAAAATTATTTAAATTAAACTAAAAAATAAATTTGAATTTAAAATATTTACAAAAATGTTTCTGAATTATTTGTAAGTATAACACCTCCTTAAATGATGCATTTCGGAACATAACTTAAAATAAAAAGTTACAAGACCCTTCATTTGTAGAGTAATATGTATATAATGTAGTAGTTACAACTGCACAGTGTAAAAAAAACGTAAATTTTACGTAATATGGGATACACTTTTTTACTTACGATTATAGGTACTTAAAGGCAAGTTTAGGATTCGTGAATATAAAAAAAAATTAGATAACAATCAAACGTGACTTATGATCATAGAGAAGCCTAAAAAAGTCATTGACAAAAAATTTCCGCCATGTCTGTCTGTCCGGGTTAAGTGATTGCCAGATTGGCATTCTTCAGAGGGAAAATTGAAATTTTATTTTTAGGGCTAAAAATAATGTAAGCTAACCGTTAAGGAAAAACTTATTTTTCTGGAAAACGGCACCAATGATTTTTGTGAACATTTTTGAGATTTTTTTTTGGTATTAGCTATCATTTTATTAAAACCAAATTTACGGTAAAGGTCGGTGACGGTTTTCTTAATTTTCGGCGTTATTGGTATTGGCTCATTGGATCTCAATAAATTTTAATATTTGAAAAGATCTAAAGAGCCAAATTAATTCTGGATACCAACATTTTGAATAATTAAATTTTTGTTTTTAAAATTAATTTTAGATTTTTTTTTAAATTCAATATTTTTAAAACTAAACAAAACTTATTTTAAATTTTATGATTTGATTTGATCAAAAAACTTAAAATAAAAAAACAGGTTTTTTATTAATCCTAAAATTTTCTAAATACTTTTTTTTTTATAAATTCAATAACATTTAATGTTAAGACCGTGTGATTTTGCTATGTAACTGTTACTTGTTTCTGTTAAATATCTTACCTTCCAATGTGATTTGGCACATAAGAGCAAGTACCTTTTTATTTTTACTTTTAATTGATTTTTATTTTTTCTTTTACTTATATCTACTTAAATGCTAGACAAAAATCTTAAAACTAGCTTAAACTATCATCTTAATTAACTTACTGGCCCTATGCGGGCGCTCTAAATTATTCTCTAACTTAATTTTAATTGCCTTTCGGCCTAAAAATAGCTTAAGTTTATCTTATATATAAAGGGTTTTATTTTTCTCCCAGAAAATGAAAAAAACTAGGTATCTTATCAATTTCTTAATCTACGACTTAAAAACTTACTTAAAATAAACTAAAAAATAAACTTAAAATAACTTAAAATAAACCTAAAATACTTAAATCTAGAACAGCCACAGCAGACTTTTTTTTTTATATTTTTTTTTTTTTTTTTTTTTTTTTTTTTTTTTTGGTGCCGCCGCAACTGCCCTACCTAACTTAAAGATACTAAAGATATATGTAAGTCGGCCATAGGCGATATTTCGCCACCAAAATTGGTGGACCTGATCTACTGCTTCCTTCCGATCCCGGTCGGGCACGGCCCTACTGAAACGGAGACGCTCTGCTTCGCTCCCAGCGACTATGTCTCGGTCGTAGAGGAGCCGCCTATCGACTGTTCTGCGGCCGACGTGGTAGATCAGCGGAATCGCCGATCTATCCTGAATCAGCCCTCGACTATCAAGGTATAGGAAAGCCTCGGGCGGGATAAAACCACTCGCACGTGTGCTTTCAAAATATTCATCTTGGGGGTAGTAAGCCCCGAAGATTTGTCCATTAGTTGAGGTCATCGCCCTTGCAATGTGTCCGCGAATGAGCTTAATTAAAACGTTATCTATCCTGTTTGTATTGGCCCCGTTGTATAGGACCTCGTTGGAATAATGATGTTTGTACTCCGACTCTGGTGTTCTATAAAGACCGAGACAAGTGCGAAGACACTGTCTCTCGAACACCCGAATCTTTTCCATTAGAGATGGTGCAACGTTGAACCACACAGGGCATCCGTAGGCAATCATCGGCCTGATAAGGGCCATGTAGCAAATCACTTTCACCCTGCTATCAAGGCGGCTGCTATAAAACAACCGTCTTGTCAGGGCAAAAGCTCCCCTAGCCCTGGAAGAGAATCGGCGAGTTCACCGCTCCCTGTTGCACACCGTTTTTAATATCGAACGTTGTGGTAGATGTTACATTGCCACTCTTGACAACAAACTTTCTACCATTAACATGTCATAAAGCATATATAGCAGTGGTTTACTTATGTCCCATCTGGTTAGCTTCAGATACAGACCCTCTAACCATACGGTGTCGAAAGCCTTCTCCAAATCAACCAGACAGGCACCCGTGCATTGATTCTTAGCATTGTTCCATTGGACAACAGATACTAGCTTTGACGCGGCATGAATTGTGTCATGTCCCGCCTTAAAGCCGAACTGGGTGTCTGAAATTATATTTTTGTCCTCGGCCCACTTGGACAGAGCTCTATTGATAACTTTTTCGAATATCTTGCTGATACTTGGAAGAAGACTTATCGACCGGAGATTTGCCGGATTGGAATTGTCCTTTCCCTTTTTGGGGAGAGGATGTACTACAGCTGTCTTCCAACTCACTGGATAATATGCATTATTCAGGGCGTTGTTGAACAGTGTTGTGTATATGTTAATTGCATCCTCAGGGAGATGTCGCAGTACAACATTGGGTATACCATCGACTCCTGCTGACTTCTTTTTCTTTAATGATGCGAAGATCATTTGTAGTTCGACCTTCGAGATGAGCAGGGAACTTGGCCCATTTCGCTCGGCGACGGTGGCATTTGCCAGATTGTCTTCATTGAATCCGGTAAAACCAAGATTCTCAGATCGCCATTGCGTGATGCTATTTCGAAGGTAGAAGTGATTCAGCAGAGCTCTGTTCTCCAGGTCGTGATTTGGATGAATGGACTCATTCACCTTATACACTTGCTATAAGAGCAAGTACCTTTGACCCAGTCGTGCACATTTTTACTTACGATTATAGGTACTATAAGGCAAGTTTAGGATTCGTGAATATAAAAAAAATTTGAGATAACAATCAAGCATGACATTACGATCATAGAGAAGTCTAAAAAAGTTAGTGGCAAAAAATGTCGGTCTGTCTGTCTGTCAGTATGCATAACGAGCTGCAGCCTAAACAGCTTAAGTGATTATCTTGAAATTTATATTGTGTGTGATTCGTTTGGTTATTTTTCTCGAAAACGACGATTTTGATGAACATTTTTGAGATTTTTTTGTTGGTATTGGCTGTAATTTGATCAAAACCAAATGTACGGAAAAAGTCTATTGAAGGTAACTTTCATGTATAATATTCTACGTTTTCGGTAACGACTTATTGGGTTTCAACAAAATTTTATATTTAAAGAGATCTATGTAACCAAATTAATAATAAATAATTATTTGTTGCTATTTAAAATTAATTTTTGAATTTTTTTATTTATTTGTTTATTGAAAATTCAGTATTTTTAAAACTTATCAAACAAAATATTTTAATTTTTCAAATCAGGTGTAAATTAATAAACTCTAAAAAACTGCATCCCAAAATTAAAAAAAAAAAAAATACCAAACAATAAAAATAAAAAACAGGATTTTATCAAAATTGGTCCTACAATTTTTTGAAATACTATTTTTCATAAATTCTTTATTATTTAAGACGTCTGATGGCGTACTTCATTTTTACTAAGAACCGTTAAGTATTGTGGTTTTGATACTTTTTTATAAGTTCAAACTGTTTTATTTTCAACGTAAATGTTACTGGAGCAAGTACGTGCCCATATTTTTATAACAAAATTGAAGAAAAAGAAACTTGTTGACAAATTACACGTGAATCTTCAAAAAAAGAAATTTCTTTCACAAATTTCCCGTTGAAGAATACAAATACAAAATTGTAAACCACAGAATTTGGTGAAACAACATAAAGTAAAAGAACACAATTTTTGTTAAAGAACGCGTAAATACAAAATTGTAAGTTAGTGAAATATGCCACAATTTTGCAAATGGCAGTTTTTATAATTTGTATTATTATTATTTTTATTATTATTATTTTAAAAAGTACTGTAAATACTTTCATATGCGACTTGAAAAAAGCTGTTATTTTAGTATTACAAAACAGAGACTTCCGTTTTATAAATAGATGACAGTATTCGAAATGAAAAGAAAGTTACACATATCCAAAAAAAAAGTGCGTATACGCCACAGTGTACATACGTTTACTTGGGCGTATGTTTACTTTTCTACATTATATTTTCTTATTAAATTAAAATAATTATAATTGCTTACTGACTAATTAAAACGTAGATAAAAGTCACCCCGAACATACGCATAGGCTGGCCGACATGGACTAACGCGATGAATGATAAAATGAACTAAATGAATTTATTCGTCATGGAAATTTTGTTCCTGATTCGATTTTACACGAAAAAATAAGTACATATATATATCATTAGAAACCAAGTAAGGCTCTTGAGTGATTTTTTGTATGCTTAAGTTTTGTAGTCTTGAACAATGCCTCGACATTTGTTTGCTAGAAAACATGTTTGTTTCCATAATAATAAAAAAAAAACATAAATGTTGAGGATTGTACACAATGTCATGTCTTTAAGTAAATATACTTATTGAAATCTGTTTGGCCTTGGAACATGAGACTGTTCCTCGTTCCGATTAGTGTAATAAGACATATCTGGTCTAAACGTGTGTAAGTAGCATAAGCTACTTGATAAGTCAACTTAGTTGTAGTTGCAAGAACCAATGGTTGATTTTTTTAGTGAGGGAAATAATCTTAGTGACTGTGAACATTTGTCACCATTCAGCGCAAAAAAAAAAACAAAACAAAACTTATGTATGTACATTTCACATTTCTTTCAAAATCAATAAACCCTTCTGCCTTGGCTTTGATAAATATAAGAACAAACAGACAATGTCCTCGCCTTCCATCTATTGTACCAACTTTTTCTCACAACAGTTAGTCAACTGCAGTGGCAGCTACTGCTGCGAAGAATATTGGCATTTATTATTGTCATTTGAAAGGCCTGCTACGTAGTTTTGCTGTGCCGTGTAGTGGCTTGTCACTTGTCATAAAACGGATTGAAAAGTAAACAGGATCAGTAAAACTTCTCCAAGCAGACGTATGCACAGTGCACACAGCCTGCCACCCCCAATATTTCCACCAATCGATTTTTATCTGACTCGCTGGTTCTTGTGAATTGTTAAGTGTGATAGATTGGGCTGTTGCTTGGGGATTGGCTTTGAAGGGAAGGGAATATAATAAATGCCTTTGACTGTGGCAAACGATATACAATAGTACTAATATGTATAGCATATTATGGCTCAAACATCCCCCACAATATGAGTCCTTATAAGGGCCTGTCTATCGTAGGAGTTTAAACTGTCATTTTTTGGGAAAAAAAATTATTATCAATCCTGTAAACCGATGTGGTGTCACGATTTCCTGGTACAAAAAAAAAACATCGCCATCGGTATTGATGTATCAAAATGGGTACAGTATTCGAAATAATAATAAAGTCACCAAAATAAGCTTTAAATTGATTGAAATTTAAGAGAGACAGTCAGAAAGGTTAGCAAATCATGTAGAGAAGTCTTTCGTCATGAAATTCTGTTTAGCTTCTTATGTTTTATTTCACTTGTGGAAATTGCCTTTGAATTTCCCACAAAATGCCCGTGATGCCCGGCGCAGGGTCAGAAGTTTACAACCAAAAAGTCCATAATTGGCGTTCGACTCAGTTTGGTGGGTTATATATAATTATTATGTAATATAAATTATGGACTTATAACCCACCTAAAAGTGTCAAAATTCAACACAAAATTTATGTGGACTTCTAAATCATCGATTGTTGACTTTTGAGCAACTAATATGAGAGCCGAAAGTGATTCTTTGCTTGCGGTCAGCAGTATGATGTGCTGTTGGTGTACTTAGCTAATATATGGTAAAATTTAGGTTTAACTAGTTTTGCCTAGGGAACAACTAGGACGAACGTGGCCGTGAATGGTAATAAGGTCGATTAGATCTTATTTCCCTAAAAAAGGAAATAAAGGTGAGCTTCGGTTTAATTTCAAGTAAAAAATGGTAAAAATTTCGATAAGAATTTCGGCGTAGTTACCGAATCAGTGTACAAAGAAATCTTAAAAAAATTGACAAAAAAAGTTATTGAACACTTTTAAATGCAATATTGATTGAATCATAAATGACTTCCTGTGTGCATTGAAATCGGTATAATGGTTTACGATAAAACCGCATTTGAAAAAACCGGTTCTACGAGAGGTACCGTTATAGAAATCGAGAAAAAAATCATTCTAACCGAAAGATGTATTGTTGTAAAAAATAGCACCCTGAAAGTTTTATCAAAATCTTTAGAGCAGTTTTCGATAAATCTAACTTTTTGTTAAAGATTGTATGGCAGGTACCGGTATTTTTCGACCTAGAACACGAAAAACACCCCCCGATATACTTCCAAAAATAAATACTAAATACCAAGTTTCAATTAAATCGGCCCATCCGTTCAGGCTGTAGAGGTGCAAACAAACAGACGGACGGAATTTCCGAACCCACTTTTTTCAACTTCTCTATTATCGTAATGTCATGTTTGATTGTTAGAATTTTTTTTGCATGAACTCACAACGTGCATTATTATAGTACCTATAAACGCAAACAAAAAAGTGGAAGAATATGTTTAACAAATAAGGTGCAGCAAATTATATCAAAAAGAAGTTCAACGAGTAACTAGAGATCCTAGGTATTAGGTAGGTCCCACACTAATCATATATTTGTGTAGCAACTCCACTTTGAGCAATTAGGGGAGTTCCTGGGGGTTTGACCTGGGACTTTTGTAACAACGGATTAATTTATAAGATTGAAGGGGAGTTTTCTTTTTTTATAATATAAATTATAAAGTTTTTCTTGTGTGCTTTTGATTTTTATTATTTAAACAAAAATTTAAAAAAAATAATGCTTAAGCATATAATTTTATTTTTTAAATATTTTGTTTGCATTTATGTCTTGAATATTAACTAAATAATATTTTCTTAAAATTTTGGAGAATATAAAGAGTCATAATGACTTTGGGCACGTAGTAAGACATGGCAAAGGCAGCTGCTCCACAAGTAGACTAAACTATCTACTTTTTTAGTTCTAAATGACACATATTCTGAGCATGTTAAGTTGTGTGATTTTTGGTATATTTTCGGATTCCAAAAATCTTTACATTTTAACTGACAGGCCGTATATAAGCTAAACGCCAGCACCTGCCTATAAGATTATAATCTGGCAGTGAGCTTGTCCACCCAAACCATAGGCCTTATTTCACTGACGAACCGGGTGGTTTTAAAGACTGTTGGCGCTAACCATACCATAGGCCAATTCAGCCCCCGGACCTATAGGGAAAGATGTTTTAAAAGCCTCTTATTGCAGGCACATTCACATTGGTCAATTCTTCGTCCAAAACTCGCAGGAAGAACATTTTAACTGAACGAAATTATACTAAAAGATACTTGTAATTCTCGTATATGTCAATTTGTTTATTACGGCTTTTTTTTTCTCTTTCTCGGAGACATTTAAAAAAACAACAACTCGGACACCTCCTATTGGGATATGTTTCATTGTAAAATCCTCGGCTTCACAACCAACAGCTAAGTCGTAGAATTTATCCAATACTTTGTCAGTTTTATTATATGCAAAAAACTCTGAAAAATAAATAAAGTGGACGACTGGGTCGCACGAACTTGCTCTAATGTGCGACAGTGGTCTTGGGGCTTGAGATTTTTGAAAAAAGGAGGTACAAAATTATTTGAAATTTTGTTAATCGGCTAAAAATCACTAGTTTAAACATTTTTTTGGAAAAAATGAAGTAAGCCTTTTTTCAAAATCATTTAATCAGTTTTTTTCAAAAAACGGTTTTTTTTTAAACTTTTCGAAAACATATTTCCAGAAAACAAAAAAAAAATAAATTTTTAACAAACCCTTTTTGAAAAAAAAACAAAAATTAAAAAAAAAACAGACAGGCAGACGGGCGGAATTTCCGGACCCACTTTTTTCAACTTCTCTATTATCGTAATGTCATGTTTGATTGTTAGATTTTTTTATAGTACCTATAATCGCAAATAAAAAATAATAATAGAAAGGTTATGGTTTCATACAATGGGTCTTGTGAATAAAAAAAATGGGCACGACTGGGTCGCACGTACTTGCTCTTATGTGCCTAATTACATTGGAAAGCAAGATCTTTGGCAGAAACAAGTAACATTTGCGTTGAAAATAACACAGTTTGAACTTATAAAAAGTATTAAAGACCACAATACTTAACGGTTTTAAATAACAAGGAATTTACGAAAATTGTTTTTTTCGAAAATTGTAGGACCAGTTTTGATAAAATCCAGTTTTAGTTTTTTGAAAAAAAATTATTTTTTAAATTTTGAAATGCAGTTTTTTAGAATTTAATAATATACATGTGGTTATAAAATTTAAAATAATTTTTTTTAATTAGTTTTCAAAATATTGATTTTTCAAAAAAAAAAATTTCAAAAATTAATTTTAATTAGAAAAAATTCAAAATTCTGATATGCAGAATTAGTTTGGCTACCTAGATCTTCTTAAATGTAAAATTTGACAGAAACCCAATGATCCGTAACTGAGAAAGCCAAAAACTAAAAAAAACCGTTATATGAAAGGTCCCGTTAATAGACTTTTCCGTATATGTGGTTATAATCAAATGAGAGCCAATACCAAAAAAAAATTCACAAAAATTTTCATTAAAATCGTTGGAGCCGTTTTCGAGAAAAAAATATTTTCCTTAACGGTCATATGGCAGGTACCATTATTTTTAGGGCTTAAAATAAAATTTCAATTTCTCTTCTGGGAAATGCCAAAAGAATCACACACACAAAGTTTGAAGATAATCGCTTAAGCCGTTTAGGCTGCAGCTCGTTATACATACTGACACACAGACAGACAGACAGACAGACAGACATTTTTTCTCGATCACTTTTTTAGACTTCCCTATGAAAGAAATGTCATGTTTCATTGTTATCTCAATTTTTTTTATATTCACGAATCCTAAACTTGCCTTATAGTCCCTATAATCGCAAGTAAAAAGTAAAACCTATTTGTAGAGGAAGCTATAGCTTTTGCGAGGAACTGACAAAACCTCCAAGAGTAAAATTTGTCTCGAAAAAGTGCATCTCATGTAGCCGTTAGGACTCGGCGGTAAACTGTAGGTCCCTTCCATTCTTGCAGAGTAACAACACACACACAGGAATGGTTGAGAGTATAAGTCACTAGGTCTTGGCTCCTTGCTACAAAATTGTAGTTGTAATATAATTTCCGTTTCACCAAATGTTAATTTTCTTTGTTGTTAACAAGAGAAATTTTGTTAAAATTCACATTTACTTGTAAGTTTGTGTTTCACGGAATCAAGAAATAAAAATATCGTCTGTCGATTTAATAAAATTTGTATTTTTCGAAAGTAATCGCATTTCAAACCTAAAATTGTTCTTACGTCGAAGGCATTGTTGCACCGATAGTGATATTAATGAATAATGTTTGCCTAATAGTCCTAGAAGAATATATTGTTCGCGAATTAACTATTAAATTTATTTTTTCTTATTTTTAAAGTAAAGTTTCGTTTAAAATTTGTTAAATAAAATAAAAGAAGGTATTTCTTGGAGCGCAATTAAATGATGTGTCAATCGAAGAAATGAATGAAAAATTATACATTTTTTTTCAAAACTTCACTGATTTAAATTGCGGTGAAAGGCAAACATTTTTTTTTGTTTTTTTACTTGTGATTATAGATACTATTATAAGGCAAGTTTAGGATACGTGAATATGAAAAAATTGAGATAACAATCAAAAATGAAATTACGATCATAAAAAACCTAAAGAAGTTACTGACAAAAAACGTCTATTTGTCTGTCAGTTTGCCTGTCTTCCTGTGTGTTTGTATGTTTAACAAGCTGCAGCCATAACAGCTTAACCGATTTCTCCTAATTTTGTATTTGTGATTTTTGGGCATTAAGGGCAAATTGAAATTTAACTTCAGGGCTAAAAAATAACAGTACTTGTAAAAGCTGATTTTTCTCGAATACGGTTCGAAAGATTTTGATGAATTTTTTTTTAGTTACTTGCTATCATAAACTGTTTACTATTACTTTAGGAAACAGTTTTTCCTAAAGTAATGCACAACCGGACGCAATTAATGCTATTATATTGGGCCTATTAAAGTTTACAAATTTGTAAAAAACAGTTGTTGCTTACAACTTTGCAAAGTAAATGGTGAAACCACATTTTTTTGTATTTGTAAAATTACAAAATTAAAATTTCCCATAATTTTATTCTCTTTTTAACAAATTTGTTGGAATTAATTTTATAGTTTGTGAAACAGAAAATCAGTAAACAAATTTGTAAATGTAATCAACATATACAAACTTGTAATTATACTTGTAATTTTGTGAACTAGGACCCTGGTATTCACTTCAATTTGTTGTCAGCAGTAAGGGTTTATTTTTATTTAAATTCAACTTAACCTTAATGTAACTGTAATATAAGGACAAGTTTTTTTTTTAATTTATCGATTTTTCTTATGTTGCCAAACCTTCATGTGTATAAGAACCACGTGCGTGCAGCCTACTCGTACATTTTACTTTATAAATAAACTCAAGTGCCAACATTTTGACAAGTAAATAGGATCAAAAGAAAATTAAGGTTATAGTCAGAAAACATTAAAAAAAAAAACAGATATACTTGTTCTTAAATGTAAAACTAACTCAAAGTCAAAGTGTATCCCATATTTGCATAACAGTCCGTCAAGAAATTAGTTTCAAAAAAACGTAGGATGTACGAAAGAAAGGCTATGTACACATAACAAATTCAAGGAAACTAATGAGACCTTCTCTTGGGTAAAAGACTTCTTTGAAATATTCCTCGAATAATGGAGTCGAATCTTATGTTGCTTTATTATGCATTAAAGCTTTAAGGATTATGTATTAATGTGAATTTATGCAGCAGATCAAAATTTGTAGAACAGCTTTCTTTCAAAATGTCCTTTAAGACTTGTTATATATATCTTAAGAAAATTCAAGTCATGCAGCAAAGGACACGTAAAGACTCTCAAATGAAGGCGATTCCTTTAATTCCAAATTTTTAAAATCATTTATTTTAATAATGGCAAGAAGTTTGTATAAAAAGATTACAAACAACACTTTATATCATTATATATTTTTTTTTAATAAGAACGCAAACCATTTGAGATATTTAAAAAAAAAAAACTTTATTATCGACTTAAGATACAATCAAAACATTTATGAATGGAACTTGACTTCGTTCAAATGGTCGCAGAGGGCACATTTGCAGCGGTCGATCCTTTGGACCCAATTTTCGATGACTCGGCCATACATATCGGCCGAAACGGCCGCTATTTCGCATTCAATGTTGGCTCTGTCGTCGGCTTGTTGGCATAAGCCACTGACTTAAGTAGCCCCAAAGAAAATAGTCTTGAGGCGTTAAATCGCACGAAAGAGGCAAGCCAATCAACTGGCCCATTTCTTGAGATAACACGCTCATTAAACTTACTCTTCAATAAATCGATTGTAAGGTGTCCTGTCGGCTTGTGGCACCATACTGTTGAAACCACATATCGTTCAAGTCCATATCTTTCAATTCGGGCCAAAATTAATCGGTAATCATGGCGCCACAACGCTGGCCATTCACAGTAAAGTGACGATCGTTATTGTCGACGAAAAAATATGGCCCAATAACGACGCCGGCCTGCAAACCGCACCAAACAGTTACTTTTTGTGGATGAAGTAGTGATTCATAAAGTAAATGTGGATTTTCACTCGATCTATAATGCATATTTTGCTTATTGACGAACCTATTGAGCCAAAAATGAGCTTCGTCACTGAAGATGATTTTGCTTTCCCAAAGATCGCGCAAACAATGGTGAGATTCCATTCATCAGACATGCTTTCCTCTGATCATATCTTGCTTATGAGTTTAATATTCTTCTAACGAAGTAATCGCCTGCAGTTTTGAAGTTTTTAGTAACAACCTTGGCTTTCCCAGGACATCTTGATTTATTGGTCGTATGAGCACAGATAAACCTCTTCTGTGCTAAGTGGGCGGAACATATAGTTAGATAGATAATTCGATTTATGACAATTATCTAAGTGGGTGGAATAGTTGTTCTTTACTTTGCCCAAACTGAATGATTCATTCTGCTTGACCGCGGAGTTTCAAGCATTAATCGCAATTCTACTACGTTATTTCATTGATCCTCTTTGCAAGTTTCAGTAAAAACTCTCTAACATTGTTAGTTTCTTTCTGCTATTAATAAAACTTTTAAATCTCATTTCTACAGTAAAAGCTCTCCATATTTCCCTATAATCCTTTAATTCTTTCTAAAAAGCCGATCTCACTCTTTCTTTTTCTGCTTCTAGAAAACTGCGACCAGAACAGTTAGTTCAAATCCTCAAAGTTAAAATCTCAAAAACACATATCAAGATAAAATGCAGTGCATTCTCTCCATTCTTCAACTTGTAAATAAATAAATTTATTGGCGAGCCAATTATTCCTGTGTGTGTTGTTAATCTGCAAGAATGGAAGGGACCTACAGTTTACCTCGGCTACATGAGATGCACATTTTCGAGACTAATTTTACTCATGGAGGTTTTGTCAGTTCCTCGCAAGAAGCAGTACCCCGGAAAAGAAGGTGACTATGAGCGGGATTCGAACCCAGGCTCATTCGTTTAGCAGTCCGCCACACTAACCACTAAGCTACGCGGAACTACTTCTTCAACTTGTACATCTGTAAAATGACCGCCTGAATATACACTAAAGCCTTAAATAGACTGAAGGTTATCTTATCAAAGTCAAGAGATCATTTGTCTGTATCTAGTGATAGATAAGCCGATGCCAAAGCAAGTGTTGTCACTAGATAATGAGGGATGATAGCAGTAACTCTTTCACAAATGGCAACGGTAACTTTCTCTTTTCAGTTGATTTTGTTGAGCGACGAGCACATAGAATGGTCACTGTCATTTTCCTTCACAATTGCTCTTTTGGAAAAAGGTACCTTATATGGTTGGACCCATGGACGTATTATATATATATCCCACAATTAATTAATAAAAAATCCCTTTTTTCCTTCTCGTGCTTTTAGCTTGTCTTGGGCACAAACCAATAAAAAAGGAAGTTGTCTACGATCCAAAAAAATAAAAGGCACGACTGGGTCGCACGTACTTGCTCTTATGTGCTAATCCTTTTTAAGTGCAGGCGTCTTTTTGACAAAGATTTTATTTTAATATTTTTTGTATGACGTGCAACTTCCTTAGAATCGTTTTGGGGTGAAGCTCGAACGAACATGCGTCACGACAAAGGGATAGTGTCGATTGAAATTTTTGCATTCAGTAGTAATCGAATAGTTTTTTTTATTTGTTAGTTGTTTTTTTGTGTTTATCAAAGGCTTCCTTATTTATTCTGTGCTTTTATGATGATGAAAAATACTTTAAAATACGTAAATATGTATGTAATGTAGGTTGTCACTTTCTTTTATTTGATTAATGGCTTGGCTAGGGCTTAGCCGAGCAATATGAAATAAAATGTTGGGGAAAAAAAATTTATGAATTCAAAAAAACACTACTCATAACGTTTTTTGGAAAAAATGTTGTAAGCCATCTTATTTCTTTTGCTGTTTTCTATTTTATGAATTTTTCATTTCAAAATCGTTCGACCAGTTTTTTCAAAAAAATGTTTTTTTTGAAAAACTTTTCGAAAACATATTTTAAAATTTTTTTTAGTATGTCAATTTTAAGAAATCTATAGTTTATACTAGGAGAAAAATTTAAAAAAAATCTATAGATCCGTTTTCAAAATATTCAAAAAACAAAATATTTTTTAAAAAAAAATATTAAAATTTAAAAAAAAATGTTTTTGAAAATTTTGATAAGCAATATTATTTAAATCATAAAACACTACATATTTTGAAAATTTCATCAAAATCCGTCAATTAGTTAACGAGAAAGTCTGATTTTAAAAAAACCGGTCATATGGGAGGTACCGTTATAAAACTTTTTCTGAAAAATTTATTAAAATTAAAAGATAGATTTTGCACAGAAAACATCATTCTGAAAGTTTAATCAAAATCGTAGGAGCCGTTTTCGAGAAAAATAAGTTTTTTAATAAAAGTTATATGGCAGGTACCGTTAGTTTTGGAGCTAGAATGCCAATTCCAAAACTTGTCGGGTAGAGCACTCTAAAAATACTATATACCAAGTTTGAATCAAATCGGCCCAACCGTTTAGGCTGTAGATATCGATACGGACAGACAGACAGACAGACAGACAGACGGACGGAATTTCCGGACCCACTTTTTTTGACTTCTCTATCATCGTAATATCATGTTTGATTGTTAGAATTTTTTTTTTTTTTTTACGAATGCATAACTTGCCTTATAGTCCCTATAATCGCAAGTAAAAACAACAGGCAAAATACCGAAGATGTCCCACAATTCTATGGATGGAATTCAAAAGTGTCAGTTATGTTTTACCGGTAAATGCGACTTTTTGAATTTTCAAAAACAGATGTCGCGAGCTTCTATGTCAACATTTTAAGTAGTTATTTTTTTTCCTGAAGTGGGTTCAGGAGAGCTAGCATCGCATTCTCAATATTGGCGACATTTTTTTTGACAATTGTTGTATGTAATCCATATATTATAATACGTCCATGGTTGGACGCATGTCGGCTGAGATGTCGATAATTCGATTGAACACGCCTCCAGCTTGGTGACAATTGGGTTCCTTGGAGGTCAGTGAGTTTTCATGTCATATGGCTGTTTGTATGACTTCAACAATTTTACTTGTGACTGATCCAGCAAAAACTTACGACCGATAATCATGTTATACGGCTGACCAGTCGGGAACAATCAGCACTTCGGACCATTTAAAGCAAGCAATATGATACCACTATTGAATCTGTTGATTTAATTGGCCTCCACTCTCAAAGCTTACTCATATTTGTCTTGCTGTTGCTAGTTGATCTTCTAAGCATATAATGCAAACTTGATAGCCTGGTTTAAAGATGCTTAAAAATAAAACACAATATTATGACGTAAATTCCTCTGAAGTTGCAAAACAATATTACAAAATCGGAATTATATATTTGCTTTTTAAAATTCGTTAAAAGTTTCAAATAATTTGGAAAAGTAAATTAGCCATTTTTTTAATTGCTGTGCATAAAGTTGAAAAATGTTGATGGGAAAAATCCCACATCATCAGAAAGAACGATGGACTTTATAGTGAAATATCCTTTTTTTATGTTTTTTATCGCAGGAATGTTCTGTTTGATTAAATTTTGTTTTTTTTTTGTTCCGCACGAATTCTATCCTTATCCAGGCCCTGGGGCAGTTGACAGTTGAAATATCTGCATAGTGAGAGAGATTGCATTTCATTAAATATTTTTTTCAGGATTTTTGCATCGATTGATCGTTGAAAAACTGTAATAAAATTGTAAAAATAAATGATTTATGTTCTTAATCACCCAACTTAACAGTTCTATAAATCAATAGGTTGAATTCGTTTTTAATAAGTCAAATAAACATAGAAAAACAGTTTTTTTGTCTTTTTTTTTGATTTGGAAAGCTGATAGGTTTTGACAGTGAAGTATGATTCGCACCAATAGTTCTCGCAAACATTGTTTCTTCTTGGTATTGATTATATTTTTAATATCCACAAAAATCGCAAGGAGTTATAAGGAATACAAGACACTTAGCAATTAAAAATGTCAATATTGTCCATAATAACACACGTTAACATCATTTCTTATGCTCGCATTCACATGATATACCGACTAACAACCGAAAACTAATTTGATTATAATTGGCCATGTAGGATGACCTTAATAATTGGTTCAATAAACAAACTAACTAGACAGAAACATCCTAATCTATAAATTAAACTTAAATTCTTTTGCCTCTGCAGACAAATATTTAGGTAAGACAACAATGTCCTTGATGTCCATGGTCCTTAGCTAATTAAGTTTCGAATAACCGCATGGTGCCTGATGTCTGATTTAACAAATGGGAACTTCTTTTTCCGCAAAATAGGTTGCCAATAAATTCCACATTCCTATCTGCGTGTAAGCTACAAAGTGTTTTTCTATTTTAAAAAAACAGTTGCTAGAGGGCTGGGAAAAAGAGAAGTCAATGTAAACTGAAACCTTGGGAGCACTTAGTAAGGATTTGCATGCATTAAAAACATTGAACGCGGCGTCCTTTATAGTCGAAGGTTAAAAATACCCATATAGTGCTGGCTGGATTCATTTCTCTTGTGCATCTTGTTTTTTATCAGGTTAAGCTAAATGCATTAGTAAGCTACAGAATAGATGGAAGGATAGCTTTTTACGGAAAAATAAGATCTATCTTATTGGATTAACCCATAGCCACGATAGCGATGCCTTACAATTTTACACAAAGTAATGTTCATCTAAATTCTAAAATGATTAAAATAGTTTTTTAACTTTGTTAGGATCGACTATTTTTTTAGAAAAAAAAAATAATTCAAGAGCACAAAAATAACATCATTTAAAAACAAAATTAAAAAAAAGTACCGTTTTAGCGCACCAATGCATTTTTTTTCACCAAAATAAAATGCTTACTTATTTTTTTCATAAAAATTCATGGAGCCGTTTTCGAGAAAAATAAGCTTTTACGTAACGGTTATTATGACAGGTGCCGTTAATTTTTGAGCTAAAAAAAATTGAAAAAACTCCTCTGTATAATGTCAGAATAACCTTAAGTTCTAAATTTGAAGACGATTGGCCTAACCGTTTAGGCTACAGTCCAAAATACATCAGTACAGACATCAGACAGACAGACAAACAAACGGGTAGAATTTCGCCTGTTACTCAAATATGTTTCTCTATTATCGTAATGTCATGTTTGATTTTTATCTAAAATTTTTTTTGCACTAATGCAGAACTTGCATTTTAGTACCTATAATCGCAAGTAAAAATGGCTACGACTAGGTTGCATGTTTTTCTGCCCCACACACATCTCAATCCAAGGCAGAAAAAAGTGATTTGTAGAAGAATATAAACGCAATATGATCTATATATTGCAATATTTACAATTTTACATATTAAAAAAAATATATACGTATGAGTAGGATAGCCAATTCTCTGGGAACATACCCTATCACGAATGAAAGAGAACTATTACTCGCACAGACAAATAAATTGCACGACCAGATCGCACGTACTTGCTCATATGTGCGGTCACATTGTTGAATAAAATTTAAGAAAATTAAAGTTAACTTCAAAGTATTTTTCGATTTTTGTGACTTGATTTTTCGAATAAAGTAAAGTATTGAGTGAAATAATTTAAACGCCATTTTGTTTCTTTAAAAAATGTTAAAAAGTGTAATTTTTTTCAAAATCGTACAAACGGTTTTTAAATAAAACGGTTTTTTTAAAAACTTTATTAAAAAAAAAAACCAAGTTTTGTTTTCATTAGACTAGTGGCTAGGGCTTAACCGAGCAATATAAAACAAAATTTGAGGGTAAATATTAAACAAATAAAATTTTAATGAAAAAAAAAATTTTTTTGAGAAAAACTTTTTGAAAATATATTTTAATTTTTTTTTGAGTATGTCAATTTAAGGAAACCTATAGTTTATATAGAGAAAAATTTAAAAAAAATCTATAGATTCGTTTTCAAAATATTCAAAAAACAAAATAAGTTTTTTAAGAAATTATTAAAAATTAAAAAAAAAAATGTTTTTGAAAATTTTAATAAGCAATATTATTTAAATCATAAAACACTACACATTTTGAAAACTTCTTCAAAATCCGTCAATCAGTTAACGAGAAAGTCCGATTTTAAAAAAGCGGTCATATGGGAGGTACCGTTATAAAACTTTTTTTCTGAAAAAAAATCTATTACAACTTAAAGATAGATTTTGCATAGAAAACACCATTCAGAAAGTTTTATCAAAATCGTAGGAGCCGTGTTCAAGAAAAATAAGTTTTCCATTAAAAGTTATATGGCAGGTACGGTTAATTTAGGAGCTAGAATAAAAACAGTCGGGTAGAGTACTCTAAAAATACTATATACCAAGTTTGAATCAAATCGGTCTAACCGTTTAGGCTGTAGGAATCGATATGGACATACAGACAGACAGACGGACAGAATTTTCTAACCCACTTTTTTCGACTTCGCTATTATCGTAATGTCATGTTTGATTCTTAAAATTTTTCTATTTACGAATGCATAGCTTGCCTTTTAGTCCCTATAAATCGCAAGTAAAAATGGCTACGACTAGGTTGCATGTTTTTCTGCCCCACACACATTTCAATGCAAGGCAGAAAAAAGTGTTGTGTAGAAGAATATAAACGCAATGTGATCTATATATTGCAATATTTACATATTAAAGAAAAATATATATTTGAATAGTATAGCCAATTCTATGGGCACATACCCTATGACGAACGAAAGAGAACTATTACTTGCACAGACAGAAAAAAAAGGTACAAAAGGTGGCAAACAGAATAGGCAGGTACCAGGCAGGCACGCTTTCTTATATTCAAAACATGCTTGGTTAACGTAAATAAGTTTTTCTGTTACTGGGCGAACACAATTTAAAAACGGAGCTAGAATACGGAGCTGGATGTGTATTAGCCGTCAAAAGAGGACGTACGTCCCAACTTGCCAGTGCCCACAATGATACTGTGTAGGTTTTTGATATTAGTCAAATATCAGCCCATTCATTATAATACCTTGTTTACATCGTTTCTTTATTTCTTCTGCAAACTGCAAGCGGTCACTATAAGGGTAAGAGGTAGTTGATATTTAATAATTATCACCCCACAAAAGGCTTTTGGAATAAACCAATGCTGAATGGCTTTTGTTGGATTTATTTTGAAAATTTGGTATGGGAACTAACTAAAGACAAGTATCCAAGAATGGAACGTGGGGCGTGGCACGGATACAAATGCAAGGGTATGTAATTTGTAAATTAGATAAATTTTATAAGCTAGTGATATATGTAGCTTAAAAAATGAAAAGAAATATAAAAGGGAGTAATTGATTCAGCGAACACACGTTGTTGTCTATGTTCCTTTACCTTCGGCAATTGGATCAATTAAATTTTGTTCTGATTTTCGAGAAGAAAAAAATCTTTAAAAATCTAAAAATAAAAACTGAGGCTTTCTTAGCTTATACAAGGAGGGCAAAAAGAATACACCCTATTGGAAGATGCTCTCATTTTTGCAAATGGCCGCCAATGTCAAGTCTGTTTTGAAATTTGTAGATTAGACAGATGCATAATACAAATGAACAAGCCATGGAGCAATAAATGAACCGACATGAACCGATATTTTGAAGGCGGCATTCCCAGGTCGTCGCTTCATCTCTTGTGCTGGCGATTTGCACTGTGTTTACGTGACCGAGACTCTGGAAGCCCTCAAGGACAACATTCGACACGAGTGCGAGAATCTGTCGCCCGAAGTTCTCGCTGAAGTGATGAAAAAAGGCCATAAAACGAGCCCATATGGCAATCAATTGTGACGGCACCCATTTGGCCAATATCATCTTCTCGACTTGACCAAGACATTTCTAAGGGTTCAAATAAACATAATAACAAAACAGAATCGAAGTTTTTCATTTAGAAAAAAAGAGAGCCAAACAACATGGGATGGATGACTTCTTTTGGCCCACCCTGTATATAAGCTAACAAACTTGGACGAAGTCCAATAAAATTGTTAAAAATTATCTAAGAAATCCATTATTTTAAGAAAACAAATACAAAAGCCGTACTTTTACTGAAGTTTCAAGGCGAGAAAATCGGAAAATTATAAGATTAGCTTCCAATTCAAGTCATTTTATAAGCTAGATTTGATAGAAGTGAGCTACTTATGGCTAAGTAGAGTAATTAAGAGTGTGGGACACCTGAAGCGCTTAAAACTAAAAAAATACCAGCAGTCAATAAAACGATTAGCGGAATTTTATATTTTATGAAAAAAGAAAGTTTAACCTCTATGAGCCTGACTGAAACAACTATTACTTGCAAGATTTAAGAAAAGACAAATTAATTTTGGACTGCTACCACAACCGCGAGTGAGGCGTTAAGGTATGGGCACCACATCAAACTTTGGAGCAATCGATTTGGTTTTTGTGAACTGTAGACTTACAGCAACGTATTACAAAATTGTACTGCAAATGACTCTACTTCAGTATCAGGATATTTTCGGAAAGTTGCTGATTATTTTCCAGCAGGACAATGCGCCAATTCACACAGCTGGAATAATTCAAGTTTGATTACAAGGCCAAAATATAGAACAACTTTATTGGCCACCCTACTCCCCAGATTTAAAAAATATCGTTCAAAATGTGTGGGGTTGTACATCAACAAAGAGGGGGTTATTGATGGTATCAAAATCTTTGTAAAGTTCATTGAAATGCTTTTATTAAAAAAAAATGGTTTTCTAATGTAACAAACAAATAATTGCATCTAAGTGAATCCAATCGAAATAGTCTCAGAAAACTCCGTTAGTTATACACATAAATAAAAATGAAATGTCTGTTTTTAATATCAAAATAACAGCTTTTTGCAAGATGCATATGAAAGTTTATACGGTATTTATAACAAAAACACAATTTTTAATTTTGTTGTCTGTATGTCTGCCTGTCTATCAGTCTGTGTTTCTGTCGGTTTGTTCCGGCTAATATCGGCAACGACTGCGCCGATTTTGAAGAGACTTGTACTTGCAGATTGATGATGTTTCACTAGGTGGCACCATAGGGTGTTTTTTTTCGAAAATTCTTATTTATGGACCGATTTTGAACGCACCTTCACAGGCAGATAGCTGATATTATAAGGAGTAAGTAAGGCTATTTAAATTACCCCTTAGACCCGGAGGGGTCGTTTGACAAACAGATATAAACAAATTGGAAGAAGTAAATTAGGCCACGCCGGGTGCGTTTTTTTGAAAATGTATGGTATACCCGAGCAACGCCAGGTGGATAAGCTGGAATGTTTATATACCTACCTATTCATGGTGATTTGCAATAATAGACTGAATAAAAAACATCAATTTTTTAAAGATGAAGCTCAAACAAAATGGCCGCCATCAACTTTTAAAGTTCGGAAGTCCCAGTTGCCAGAACCTTAATAATAGTGAGTGTTCATGGGTAGACCAATGGAGGATGTTTTTGCATAAATATTTAATATTTAGTTCACTTTTATTTCAACAAAAACCCCTAAACTGGGTGACAGATATAGTTCCTATATCCCGTTGAAAAATATACATATGAAAGAAATTCCGAGTCATTAAACCTATTCGATGTGAAAGCCGCCCCTGGACTCATCATCCACTATCTCTCTCAATAGCCTGACATGATTTTAATGCTTCCCAACTATCTTCACTCAAAAAATGCCTTAATTAATTCTAGTAGGTAACATAACATTATTTGATATGAGCTGGCGTAGAGTAAACATATGGTAGAACTATATCCCTCACGCACTGTCAAAACCTTTCTAAACAGGTGCTTATTCAAACTAAAGAAATACACCTGCTTGTGAAAAAAGTTCTTCTACATACTTCTGGAACTTTTGCCCACCCTAAGTTATAAGAACGTTTAATTATTCGGTCGACTGATTCAAATAAAACGCCTCAGGAAATGATTTCCGATTATTATTCAAAACCATTTTCCATTTCCATCTATTAAGTTTGATGTACAGTGATGTGGAAAATTAAATAATTGCTTTTGTCCTTTCTTCGGTGGACTCCTTATTTAAGAGCTTTGATAGATAAGACAACGTAATCCAGCGTTTGGTTATAAAAAGGGTAAATCGATTGATGAACGTGGTAAAATCGTTTATAATGTAGGGAGAGTAACATTAATATTAAAAGATGATAAAATACTGGACCACCCTTTCACTAATCATCAAACTGTCATTGTCAATTTATTCAGTAAACTCAACATTTTGATCATGATAAAGAATTCGAGCGAGCAACGTCTGCAAATTATAAAAAAATTCTACCGAAATTCGGAGTCGGCGACCGCAAATTTAAGAGCGTTGAATTGTTTAATTTTATCGCAAAATCATCTTAAGTGACGAAGCTCATTTTTGGCTCAATGGGTTAGGCAATAAGCAAAATATGCGTTATTGGTCGTGTGAAAATCCACATTTGATTCATGAACCATCACTTCATCCACAAAAAAATACTGTGAATAGCCAGTGTTATTGTACCATGATTACAGATTATTTTTGGCCCGAATTGGAAGATATGGACTTGGACGATATGTGCCTTCAACAGAATGGTGCCACAAGCCACACAGCACACCTTACAATCGGTTTTTTGAAGAGTAAGTTTGATGAGCGTGATATCTCAAGAAATGGGATATTCGATTGGCCAACTTGTTCGTGCGATTTAACGCCTATAGACTATTTTCTTTTGAAATGTGTCATCGAAAATTGGGTCCAACGAATCGAACGATGCAAACGTGACCGCGGTGGCCATATGAACGAAGTCGAGTTCCATTCATAAATGTTTTGATTGTACTTCAAGCCGATAGTAAAGTTTTTGGAATGGTTAACGTTTTATTTAAAAAAAAGTTGTCATGTCCTTATTCGAAAACCCTTTATATGAAATGCCATCTTAATGAGAATTCGCGCTGGTTTGGAAGTGGTTTTACTGTTAGAGGAAAATTTCGAGGACATTTTTTTTCTCAAAAAATGAAAATGCTTACTTCAGGGAAAGATAAAAGATCACCAGCAACCAACAACGTGAAGTCAAGCGGAAATTATGCTCGATGATTAGAATCTCAGTACCATCTGTCCTATCCACAAAAAAGGAGATCGGCTACTCTTACTCTGCACCATCTACAAAAGAATAAGGCTTTTTAACATCGCTCGTAAGCTCTCTTTTACAATGTATAAGAGACTGCGTGTATAAAGTAACAATATTATAACGAGAGAAATCTACTGACTTCTTTTGACAATCCCGTCAAGCTGGGCTGTCCTTTTCTGTCATCTCCTTGACGTTTTCGTTTAAGTGTTAATTATGTTAATACACCACTTTTCACCACGAAATTGGCCGTGTTCGCAGATATAGTTTATTATGAGAGGACACATCATGATACAAAGCGCTACCCCGCATCTTGATGTCATCAGTGACCCAAATTAACTAGATTGAATACAATTTTTGGAAAAAATCCAGTTCCAGTGTTAGTGGACCTAAAATGTATAACAATTTAAGCAGATTAGACCAAACATGCATCAATTAAAACTTACTTTCGAGGTTTTTTTTCTAAAACGGAAATTAATTTTGTCAACAAGGGTCACTGATGACGTAAAAATACGAAAGTCGCTATCTTGTTGTCTTGTATCCAGTTGTTATACTCTATTATTTTTTTATTTCCCTGCCTTTTTTGAAACTGTTTCTTTTTATATGAAAGTATCAAAAATTATTAATAGCCACAATTGACGAAACCGGTAGTATTGTTTATTTCTGCAAAGCCTACTTGGAACGAAATAAATAGTTCACCAGTTTTGCTTCTTAAAAACTGAACAGCCATTGAAGCCAAATTGTTTTGATATTGCTGTAAGAATTAATAAAATAATGAATTGACTGAACAAAACAAAGATTTTATTTCTGTTTGACACACATACCTCTTTTTGGCAGAATCTGCAATCGATCTCAATGGATTTGTATATGTACCCAGTTAATGGGTTTTGTTGCTGCAACTGGCTTCCATTCTTTGCTTGATGCCTCGGAGAGTCCACTCAGATCGGAGAAATCAGTGTCATCCGATGTGTTACCATCAATCTCGTTAGCTTCGTAGTTTGCGTCGTCTTCGTTGTCTTCGTCGGCAGCAACTGCGGCGGAGACAATAGTATTGTCTTCTTGTCTTTCGGCAGGAACAGCAGCCGAAACAAAAACATTACCTTCCAATTGTTGTTTATATGGTGATTCGAATTGCTTGCTGTTCTTGTCCATTTCCATCATCAGCAAGGAGTCTTGTGTTTGTGGCGATGGAAACATTTTCAGTGTCGTTTTTTGTCAGCGGGATAATAATTGTTTTGGTTGTTGAGTGTGCAATGAATTGTGGATACGCTTGCACTCAGGGTTTTGCCTTCTGATGTTATTACTTTAAAGAACAAAATAAAATGTCAAAATAAACAAAACTCACCTCATCGTTTTTTACTTGCGATTATAGGGACTATAAGGCAAGTTTAGGATTCGTGAATATAAAAAATAAATTGCACGACTGGATCGCACGTACTTGCTCTTATGTGCGGTCACAGCTTGGAATAAAATTTGAAAAATATTAAGGGAACTTCAAAGATTATATTCGATTTTTCTGACTTTTGATTGTTTGAAAAAAGTACGTAAAATAGTTTTTAGCGGAAAATTTAAACGCCATTTTATTTCTTTAAAAAATGTGAAAAAGTGTGATTTTTTTTTCAAAATCATTAGAGCCGTTTTTAAATAAAACATTTTTTTTGACAACTTTTTAAAAAAAATAAAAAAAATAATTCAAGAATACAAACTTAAGCACAAAAATAACGTACATTTAAAAACAAAATTTAAAAAAATTCACTTAACCCGTTTTCAAAATATTGATTTTTCAAAAAAAAAAAAATTAAAAAAAATATTAAAAATACAAAAAAAAGTTTTCGAAAAAATATTAATGCAATATTACTCAGGCTATCTACATCTTTTTGAATGTCAATTTTGATTGTAATCGAATCACCAGTTTTGGAATAAGTCGAAGAAAAAAAACCGCTCCTATGGGAGGTACCGTTTTTAGCCCACCATATTAAATTTTGTTCACCAAAATCTAATGCATACATAATACAGTAGTACACTGATTTTTTCTTATAAAAATTCTTGGAGCCGTTTTCGAGAAAAATAAGTTTTTGCATAACGGTTACATGACAGGTACCGTTATTTTTTGAGCTAAAAAAAAAAATTAAAAAAAAACTCCTGTGTAGAATGTCAAAATAACCTTAGGTTCAAAATTTTAAGACGATTGGCGCATCCGTTTAGGCTGCAGTCCAAAATACATCCGAACAGATAGACAGGCAGGCAGACAGACGGACAGAATTTTGCCAGTAACTGAAATATGTTTCTCTATCATCGTAATGTCATGTTTGATTGTTATCTCAAAATTTTTAATCTGCACGAATGCATAACTTGTATTATAGTACCTATAATCGCAAGTAAAACTGAGATAACAATCAAACATGACATTACGGTCATAGAAAAGTCTGAAAAAGTTGGTGCCTAAAAATGTCTGTCTGTGAGTATGTATGCAGCTGCAGCCTAAACGTCTTAAGCTATTATGTTCTAATTAGGCGTGTGTGATTCCTTTGGCATTCCCCAGAGGGAAAATTGAAATTGTATTTGTAGGCCTACAAATAACGGCATCTGCCATATGACCGTTTAGGAAAAGCTTATTTTTATCGAAAACGGCTCCAACAATTTTGATAACATTTTTTGAGAATTTTTTTGTTGGTATTGGCTATCATTTGATCAGAACCAAATTTACGAGAAAAGTCTATTAACGATACCTGTGATATAACGGCTTATTTTCAATTTTCGACTTGTTCGGTAACGGCTTTCTGTCAAATTCTTTATTTAAGATGATGTAAGTAGCCAAATTAATTCTGCATATCAAAATTTTTAATAACTTTTTTTTCTAATTAAAATGATTTTTTTTTTGATAATCAATATTTTTAAAACAAATCAAAAAAATTAATTTAAATTTTATAGTCACATTCATATTAATAAACTCTAAAAAACGTCATACCAAAATTAAAAAAAAATAAAAAAAAACTAAAAATTAAAAACAGGATTTTATCAAAATCCATCCTACAATTTTAGAAATACTTTTTTCTTACTTTTTTTTTATTATAAAAGACGTCTGATGACATACTCTATTTTAACTAAAAACCGGTAAGTGTTGTTATTTTGACACTTGTTTAGTATCATTTTTCTACGTTAATGTTACTTATTTTAAAATAACCGCACCAATGAGCAAGAACGTGCGATCCAGCGTTCAATTTATTTTTCTTCCGAACTGCTGCACCAAATTGGATAATTCTTTTTATTTTATGTTCTTTATTGTCAGGGCAAGGTTTGTGTATAAGAAAATTAAAAAAATCAAATAGATTTTCTTAAATCTCATATTATGAGAAGGGAGTGTGTGAATGAGATAGAAGACTATGAGAGATCTTCAATATATTAATCAAGCATTGTAGTATTGTTAAGCCAACATTCTTTAACTTCAAATAGACCATACGACATAATAACATTATAAGTTGATTTCAACAAAATTATATAATTCTGTAAAATGAATTAAATTATAAATTAGAAAATGAAAAAGGCGCCAAAAAAATCCCATACGATTTCACAATTGCATTGTAAAATTAGCTGCGTTTTACTATCCACAAAAATCCATATGGATCTTTGTCGATAAATAAACTATCCATATCCAGATCAAGATAATGCATTATTTATACTGCAAAAGGCCATCTTCCAGATCCAGATAGAAAGCAGTACTTCAAATTGTTATTGCAATAAGTGCCAAGACATAATCCAGACCCAGATCGGAAGGTAATTAAACACGGCTATTGATAGCTGTACCGAATTTGACGGTGCTTTCACTGGCAGATAGCTGATGTTCTAAGGAATGACTTTGTCTATTTTGACTACCCAAGTGGCGCAGAGGTGGCTTTGTTTTAATATTCTTATTTATGAAACGATTTGACTATAAATCACACCATATAATATATTTAAAGAAAAATAATAAAAGGAAAGCTTCTGACAAAAAGTTGACCCGTTAGGTTTATTAATTTATTAAATTTTGTTTATATATTCACATGATTAGGTTGGTGGGAGTTCAGGTACTGTTGGACTTGGACCCGATATGTGACGCTGTTCTTGGGATCCAGAAAATGTGTGGTATACCCAAGTAACGCTGGGTGGGTCATAACAATTTTGGTCGATTAAATCATTTCTTGCCGATACTCAATATTTAGTTTAGTTGCATTAATGAGGATATTTCTTCTTCCGTGAACAATTAAAAAAAAAACTGTATTCTAAAGCTCTTCAAGATAAGAATTTCCTTAGCGTAATATTGTGTCATACCAACCATTTTCATATGTACATACTTATGTACGAACTACGAATATACAAACACACACGTGCATACATATATAGACAAATAAATTATCGTAGACCATTATTGGACAACAGCAAAATTAAAAGCTTATTCGTGTTCGTTCAAGGTGCAGAATGCACAACATGCAACTAAAAAGATTCCAAGGATCTGATTAAGAAACTCAATAAAGAAAACACACTTTAATTTTTAATCAACACACATCAACAGCAGGATACTTAAATACCACAGGGCAAAGACACATAGAACATAAATTGCACGACTGGATCGCACGTACTTGCTCATATGTGCGGTCACATCGTCGAACAAAATTTATAAAATAAGTAACATTAACGTAGAAAAATAACACTATCTGAACTTAAAAAAAGTGTTAAACCCGAAACACTTAACGGTTTTTAGTAAAAATGGAGTATGCCATCAGCAGGGCTTGTATAATAACGAATTTATGAAAAAAAAAGTATTTCGAATATTGTAGGACGGATTTTGATAAAATCCTGTTTTTTATTTTTAGTTTGTTGAAAAAAAAACTTTTTTTTTTTGAAATTTTGGTATACAGATTCTTAGGGTTCATTAATAGACATGTGATTATACAATTTTATTATTTTTTTTATAGTTTTAAAAATACTGATTTTTCAAAAAAAAAAAAATCAAAAATTAATTTCATATAGAAAAGAGTTATTTAAAATTTTTATTTGCAGAACTAATTTGGATACTTAGGTCTTCTCAAATATTAAATTTGACAGAAATCCAAAGAGCGGTTACCGAAAAGAGAGCAAAAATTAAAGTAAGCCCTTATATGAAAGGTACCGTTATTTTTAGGCCTAAACATAAAATTTCAATTTGGGGAATGTCAAAAGAATCACACACACCAAATTTGAAGATAATTGCTTCAGCCTTTTAGTCTGCAGCTCGTTACGCATACTGACAAACAGCAAGACAAACAGACAGACATTTTTTACACTAACTTTTTTGGACTTCTCTATGATCGTAATGCCATGTTTGATTGTTATCTCAATTATTTTTTATATTCACGATTCCTTAACTTGCCTTATAGTCCCTTAAATCTCAAGTAAAAAGGAGAGCGATTACAGCTGTTGCTGACTACTTCACTGTTGCAGGTTGCACTTGCTTATCCTTTGATCCCACAGGGGGTCACAAAAAATGATGAAAAAACAACACCTAACACTTAGTCACGTGTTATTTACTGCTTTCTTTTCAAAAGAAATTTATTTTTAAATGTTACTGACAATCAGGATAAACTATACTTTAAGTTGAAATGTGAAGCACGGTTGTTGAACATGAACCCCAAGGGTTTTATAATGGGTTGTAATTATTTTGATATAAAAAAGTAATTGGAAAACAATTTATAAATTGTGTTTGAAAATGTCGTCCTTCATGTATTAAGTTTTTTTTTCAGGTGAAATAAATTTAAAGTGGTGGGTTCCTGGATGTGTCTTGCAACTTGCGAAATAAAGGTGCATATTTTTAAGGACATCTAATTAATGTTTAACAGAATCTCCAGTAACCAGTAACATTAAAGGAGGAAAGCGGGGCCGGGCGGCCCCTACGTCCTACCGTTGGGGCTTAGTTCATTTTCATTTTGGGACTTAATTCACTTACGCTTGGGATTTAGTCCCAAAAAAGGGGAGTTAGTTCACATGAACTAAGTTCTAAATTTGGTGGGAGTTAGTTCATTGGGAGTTAACTCTTTGGGAGTTAGTTTGTAGGGCCAGCAAAAGTCTCTTAACGATACCTTTTATAAAACGTTTTTTTTTAGTATTTGAATTGTTTGGTAACGGCTCATCGCATTTCTATCAAATTATATTTGTGTTGATTTGCACGCATGCATATATAGGTTACGTAATGACACCAAAGATATAGTTTTTTGCTCTTAGGCAAAACATATGAGCTAGGGAATTAGCTATGACATTAAAATTGTCCTAAGTGACTTTAACGCCAAGCTAGAGAGAGAGGATATCGATGCAAGGTACTGGTTCAGTACCATGGACGGTCGAATGGTGCAAGAAATCGCCAGATCCTTTTTGATCGAGTATCATATAACCTCCAATGGAGTTCACTGCCATCTACAGGTATTAAAAACCAAATACCTGTAATATTGCCAAAATGTCATAAGGGAGGTCGCCTCTTAAGTGTTGGGTTTTACACGGCCACCACAATCCACAACGAAACCCTTGGTTTGATGATGAGTGTTGGCATGCAGCTAAACATGAAGCATACAAGGTGGCGCTGCAAAGAAAGACGAAAACTGCCCGTGCACTCAACGAGCCGAAAAGGAAATAGAAACATCGGGTTCTCCGAAAGAAAAAAAATAGACCATGAGGAGCATCCGATTGATAAAATAGAGAGCTTTTACTTCTGGAATGTCGAAAGTTTTAACCACAATGTGTAAAAGAAACTGTCAAAGCTACAGAACTCGAACTAAAGTGAAGTCGTAGTCGATACTAAGAATATCGAAAAACCATTTCTGCAGACTGTATAACGGCGATGACAGAACGAATTCCGCTGTCAGGTAAAATGATCCATTCTACCATTCCGTCCATCCCATCTGGATAATGTAAAGCTAGCTATATTCAACAAAGTTGATGGAGCCGATAGCCTAGCTGCTGAACTATTTAAAGTTACAGGCGATGACTTGGTTATAAGTATGCAGCAAATCATAAGATATGGTTAGAAGAAAGCATGCCCGATGAATTTAATCTCAGCATAATTTGCGGGGTCCTTACAAGCTGAGGCCCTCTTAACTGCCTGAACTGTCTTAACTACAGAGTTATCAGTCTCCTCAACATCACCTACAATGTCTTTTCTGCTGTATTGTGTGAACGCCTAAGGCTATTTGTCAAAAGCAAAGTGCAGTCACGATAGACCAGTTGTTGAGCATTCTCTCGCGCAACTGAGTTGTCCCTTTATAAGATCCTCATCATCCCAATCCTGCTCTATGGTGCAGACGCATGAAAATGCTTTGAGTTAAAGGTTCTCCTGGTGATTTAATATTGATGAGAGGATATTCTTGTTTTGTCTGATAGACTGCCTTATTAATCTTTGGCGTTTCCCTTACATAAAAATAATAGGTAATCATGGCGCGATAACGCTGGCCATTCACAGTAATGTGACAATAGTTATCGTCGACGAAAAAATATGGACCAATAACGCCGCCGGCATGCAAACCCCACCAAACAATTATTTTTTGTAGATGAAGTGGTGATTCATAAAGCAAATGTGGATTTTCACCCGACCTGTCTTGAAACCTTTTGACGACGTAAATAAAAAAGAAATAGAGCACACATTTTTAGCTCATGCCAATGGACTTTATTAAAACTTTTAAAGAAAAATCATATTATTTCAATTAATGTATTTATAAAGTTCATATGGCTTAAATTTTAGTTTTGTTCTACCCTCGTGGACCTCATCGCAATTTAAGGAAAAAGAACCTTCTCCAAACTTGTCGAAAAATATTAAAAAAAAATGGTTGCGTATTGAACGATGACTTTCGCTTCGTTAAACCTGAGTGCAGCCAGGCAAAAGTGAGAAATGGTTGTGTTCAATGCACCGAGAAGTGAATGCATTTAGTGCTTCTTATTTATTTCTTGATATGACAAATAGGCCTTTTTTCTTTATTCGTTCAGAGCAGAGTCTGAGTTGTCAAAAAAGAAGTAGTAATGTGTTTCTTTTTTCGTTCAGGTCTTTAAAATTGTATATCTTTTTTCGTTTAGAGAATGATCAGAGCGTGCTCTGAGAAGGCTGTATGCGCTCCGAATAATTGACTGAGCATTCTGAGAAAATGCTGAACAAAATTAACGTCACTTTAGAGTTGTAGGCTATTTCACTCTATCCCATGCACATTGCCTACACTACTCTTCGAAAAATAGATGCCAAAACGAAAGAGACAATAGTATTATGTGCATAATATTGCCGACTGTGATCAAGCCATATGAGAAGTGTCGATTTGTGACAGCCAACTGCTAGAACGTATTTCAAAATTATATCTGAGCGCTCAGATCACGCTCGGTTCAAAGAATTACCAGAGTATACTCAGAATGCTCAGACTCTGTTCAGATACCGTTTCTGAGTGAATAAAGAAAAACGCCTAATAACGCATATTTTGCTTATTGACAAACCCATTGAGCCAAAAATGAGCTTCGTCACTGAAGATGATTTTGCAATGAAATTCAACAATTCCACGAATTTTTACAAAACAGTCTTCTTTGATTGCAAATTGAAATAACTACGTTTGTGGTAAAAATTTGTTTAAAAAAAACAAGTTTAAAAACAGTGTTTCCTATACCATATAGGTTTTTCCTTAACAATATAATATTAATAAACATTTCCAACCAATAGAAATTGTAATATATGTTTTATTTTTAAATGTTGACTGTTTAGGTATTTTTAACTACGCAATCCAATGGAACTAATAAACTTAGTAGGTATATAAAAAAGCTCACAAAATTCGAATAATATCAGAATCAGAGCTTGGCATGGAATCAATTAAGGGTTTCCAACTCAAAAGTGTTTCCATTTTCTTAATTTTTGTTTACCAAATGCTTCAAAGTAAAGGTGTTGATTATAACACCACCATGTTTTAAAAAAAAACCTCAAAATAGAAACACTTCTTCACCTGAGTTGATTCCTTTCCAATAATCACATTTAAAAGAGGTGTTAAATATATAATATTACATTTCATCAAAATGGAAAAAATCAATGCCTTCCTTAACTCTACTTATAGCCTTAAAGAAAACCTATTAATACAGGTGTCCGAGGAAGAACCTTTGCTTATAATTCTCAAAAAAGTACTTTATTAAAAATTCATTACAGAAACGTCTTAACACATTTGGTTGACGCCGTTGGGCGTAAATCACGTGAAAAGAACCACCAAATGACACCGACAATAGCCTCATCTGGAGGAACTACGCCTGCAATGGTGGCAGCAGCAGCTACCTCAGCCGTCGTTCTAGGCGATGAAATACGATCTACCATTTACATGACTAATTGTGCCAGTTTTCAAAGTGAAATTTTAACAATCGATGTCGATTCCGGAGAGTTGATTACTATTGACAGGTATATACATATAAATATACAATTGCTGGAATGTTAATGCCAATTAAACACAGAATATAATCTGTTGTGGTCTTGTTCTTTATTTTGACAACAATTAAATTTTATTCGAATATTTAAAGCAACGCATTCCAGAATAGATGGTTTTCATGCTGGCAAATATTTACACAAATATATTATATAAGTTAAGACTTTTTAGGCTAATTAATGGTTCACTACAATAAAGTTAAAATTACTCATACATTTTTTAGTTTAATTTTTAATTAAAAACACAACGTTTAATAAGACCTTTAAGTGTAAGGATGTGTATATCATAAAATTTTGTAGAAGTAAGCAATATCAATAAGTTTCAAAGCTAAAAAAAAATTTCAAGTTTTTATTGGATTAAAATTGATGCTTGCAGACGTGAAGCTATATATAGAAACTAGCTGACCCGGCAAACGTTGTACTGCCATATAAATCATTCTTTTTTCAGGCTAATGTGATACAATTCTTTATCACTTTATTCCGAAAGGAAACATGAGCGAAATCCATCCATTATTTTCAAAATAATTTAATATAAAAGCTACATAACATAATCGTAAATAAAAAAATAATGTTAATAATGTTATAATAATTATAATACTTAAATTAATTTATTTTTTACACCACTTTAGGTTTTTAAAAAAAAATACTTTATTCAATACGATATCTTAATTTCTAACATTGAACTGTATGTGACAGCGTCTTAAATTCGACTGCCTCGAATGCCTCCTCCATTGTTCGTGGTGGTGTCCGATGATGGAAAAATGAGATTGGTGCCATGGTGGTGAAATAGTTCCGGATTGGATGTTTACGTTCAGCATCCGGAGATCGACGAATGTCATTGAGTATTTGTTTGGTTAAGTGAATCATTAAGATTTGATGATGTTAACTCTTATTATAAATAATTGGTTATTAAAACTTAAAAAATTGAATTGTTATTCATTTAGGTATAAATCCTAAAAATGGAGGTAAAGATAAAAGATTTAAAAATAATAAAAAATTCAAAATTTTATTAAATAAACATTAAAAAAAAAACTTATTTTAAGATTATTTATTTAAAATTTACAATTTTTTTCACAATCGAAGTAAATTACACTTGTCGAATTGAAAACTCTAAACTCTATTGGTATTAGAAAAAAGAAGGGTAAATCTTCGGAAAAATCAAGATCTGAGATCAAAATGTAACGCAAAAACTGTGAAAATCTGTGAAATAAATTGATTTTTTCCCCAATGAAAAGCACTCTAGTCATTATTCACTGAGAAACGGCATGCCGATAATGAATTTGTTTTTTGAGTATTTTACCAACCTTTATAATTACAAATCACGTATAACTTTCTTGTCAATAAAATAAATTGTGCAAATTTTTTGAATGCAATTTTAAGTGATAATAATAAATTCAGAGAAATGTCAAATATATGCGACATCTGTCAATCAACAACATAAATAATTTCTTTCTGTTTATAAACGCACTACAGTTAAATTATTTGTGTATTGTTTATATTAAAATAATAAAATCGCGATTAAGAAATCGGTGTTGGTGGTAGGAGGGTGAAAATTTAGTGTTATCAATATTTTGTTGATACCAAATCTAAAAAAAAAACACAAAAAATGTCTGTCAGTTAGCCGTATAAAATATAGTTTACGACTTATTCTCATACCTACCAAATAAACATATAAAATTTCATATAAATCGTTCGAGCCGTTTCGGGGGAGTACGACCACAAACACCGTGACACGAGATTTATAAATATTAGAAGGTTAGATTAATAATGGAAAACTAACTTTAGAAAGAAAGTTACTTTTTCGTTAAAAATTAACTGACTCTAACATTTCCGCCCTATGGATTGGTTTGTTAGAGCTGATTCTGACGTTTAAAAAGTTGTCAACTGTTTTCTGGTTATTTAAAAAAAAGAAAATCAAGAATCTCTTCTGTCCTCTGTTTCAACGCTTTTCGGCAATGATACTGTATTTGTTAACTCTTAAGACAAAGCTAACGTTTTTGCTGGATAGTTCGCCAAGACCCTTCTCCTACTTGAGAGCGTGAATAATGTAATAAAAACGATATATCGATATATCTGGTGTACGCACCAGATGCACCTCAGCCCACTAATTTTATTACAGAGCTTGATGAGCTTTTTGAATGTTTAAATCTGCGCTCGGTTGAGAATTATTATCTCATGGCCGGGGATTGGAACGCCAAACATGAAGATTGGGGAAACCAAACGCCGAATCTCAGAGGGAATCATCTATTTAATTGGATGGGTCGACATAGTGTTGAATATGGTGTTGATCTTTTTGCTACAGATAGACCATCGTTCCCAAGGAGCGGTGCTTTTCTAGATCTATTACTGTTAGACTCAAGACTGACGGTTAATGACTCTTTGGGTCATCAGACAAGAAACTGTTTACAGACGGTAGAATACGACAGTGACCACTGCGGACTTTCCGCCGTCATACAGCTACCAAACGAGCTTGTGGTGTTGGATGAATTTGTGCCTGCGCGCTCTTACAATTTTAGGAAGGCACGCTGGCCACGTTTCTCCAACACCCTGACAAGAGAACTCCTCTCGAACGACGTTGTGCCTCCAAATGACAGGAATCTATCGAACGTAGAGATCGATGAATACTTGCTTCGAATGGATGGTATTATAAAACGAACAATGGATAGAACAATCCCACGATACAAAGAACAAAACGCAACTGAAATTTACAAGAACGCGATAATAGAAGCACTACACAGGCAAAAAAGTGGACTTCTGACAAGATTAAAACTCTTGTACAGGCGATTCACGGATAGAAACGATCTGGAGATTAGGACACTGAAGTCGACGATAAAAAATGTTAACTCGCTCATAAAACAAAACTATCGATTGTCTATTAATTCATACTGGGATAACAGAATACGGGCCATTAATTCTAGTGACCCGAGTATGTTTCCTAAGATAAATAAAATTTTTAGAAAGAACAATCAAAATGATCTTCCGTGTCTTAAGCTTCAGAGAACAACAGACAACGAGAACATACTCCTGACCGCAGGAATAGATCTGGGAAACGCCGTCTTGGACGACGATTTCTTTATGATTGAAGATCCATTGGAGAAGGTTGAAACAGTAGGGTCTGTTTTTCAGCAAGTGTATAAGGTGAATGAATCCATTCACCTAAATCACGATCTGGAGAACAGAGCTCTGCTGAATCACTTTTACCTTCGAAATAGCATCACGCAATGGCGATCTGAGAACCTTGGTTTTACTAGGTTCAATGAAGACAATCTGGCAAACGCCACTATCGCCGAGCAAAATGGGCCAAGTTCCCTGCTCATCTCGAAGGTCGAACTCCAGATGATCTTCGCATCATTAAAGAAAAAGAAGTCTGCAGGAGTCGATGGCATACCCAATATTGTACTACGACATCTCCCTGAGGATGCAATAGACATATACACAACACTGTTTAACAACGCGCTGAATAATGCATATTATCCAGTGAGCTGGAAGACAGCTGTTGTACATCCTCTCCCGAAAAAGGGAAAGGATAATTCCAATCCGGCAAATCTTCGGTCAATAAGTCTTCTTCCGAGTATCAGCAAAGTATTTGAAAAAGTCCTAAATAGAGCTCTGTCCAATTGGGCCGAGGACAAAAATATAATTCCAGACACCCAGTTCGGCTTTAAGGCGGGACATGACACAATTCATGCCGCGTCCAAGCTAGTATCTGCTGTCCAATGGAACAATGCTAAGAAACAATGCACGGGTGCCTGTCTGGTCGATTTGGAGAAGGCTTTCGACACCGTATGGTTAGAGGGTCTTTATCTGAAGCTAACCAGATGGGGCATAAGTAAACCACTGTTATATATGCTTTTCGACATGCTTAATGGTAGAAAGTTTGTTGTCAAGAGTGGCAATGTGACTTCTGCCACAACATTTGATATTAAAAACGGTCTGCAACAGGGAGCGGTGAACTCGCCGATTCTCTTTAGTATTTACACCAGCGATCTCATTGGGAGTATGCCTCATGCAATTGCGTATGCCGACGATTTAGTTGCGTACAGAACAGGTCCAACAGTTGAAGTCATTCAAATTCTCTTGCAAAGTGATTTCGATAAAATTCAACAATACTGTAGTGATTGGAAGATGAAAATCAACTTCCAGAAATGTGAAACTATCCTGTTTAGAACCCCTTTGTCTAGGGCTTCTAGGGATACGAGAAAGAACTGGCGCAAGCTAGTGATCGCTGGGCCACATGGACATCCACTGGCGAGTAAAAGTGTGGTAAAGTACCTTGGTATCTGGCTGGATCAATTTCTATATTTCAATCGGCATGTAGAGGCTGCTCTGGCCAGGGCTAGGGGAGCTTTTGCCCTGACAAGACGGCTGTTTTATAGTAGCCGCCTTGATAGCAGGGTGAAAGTGATTTGCTACATGGCCCTCATCAGGCCGATGATTGCCTACGGATGCCCTGTGTGGTTCAACGTTGCACCATCTCTTATGGAAAAGATTCGGGTGTTTGAGAGACAATGTCTTCGTACCTGTCTTGGATTACACAGAACACCAGAGTCGGAGTACAAACACTACTATCCCAACGAGGTCCTATATAACGGGGCCAATATAAACAGGATAGATAACTTTTTAATTAAGCTCATTCGCGGACACATTGCAAGAGCGATGACCTCGGCTAATGGCCAAATCTTCGGGGCTTACTACCCCCAAGATGAATATTTTGAAAAAACACGTTCAAGCGGTTTTATCCCGCCCGAGGCTTTCCTTTATTTAGACAGTCGAGGGCTGATACAGGATAGATCGGCGATCCCGTTGATCTACCATGTCGGCCGAAAAACTGTGGATAGGCGGCTCCTTTACGACCGAGACATTGTCGGAGGGAGCGAAGCAGAGCGCCTCCGGTTCAGTAGGGCTGTGTCCGATCGGGACCGGAGGGAATATTTTGATCAGTTGCACCAGTTTTGGTGGCTTACAGGCTGATACTTGCAGTCGACACTATTGCCTATGGTCGGCTTACATAGTTTTAGGGTAGATTTAAGCTAGGTAAGGGTGGGCAGTTGCCCATCGCAATTTTTCAATCGCATATTGAAATATACACAAATCAATATACACAAATCCTCACAGCTTTTGTTCCGATGGATCATCATCATAAGGCTGGCAAAACCACTTCTTAAGCTTTTCCATCTACCCTATTCCTCTGGTCTCTTTCCAAGAAAAATGAAAATACCATTTGTACAGCCTGTCCCCAACTCTAGTAAAGGCGAATCCTCGATTTAATGCAAAATGAAAAAATAATGCTGTCTTCTGTAACTTATGGTCAAAACAGAAGTGCAGATAATTTCGTGCAGGAAAATAAAACTACACAGGCTCTTATGGGGATGTAAACCCAAAATTCTGCAGGGTTGCAGAATCGGCACGATGTCTCTATTTCTAAATTTCATGTAAAAAGTAAATAAAAGGTATCTGGCATTACTGATATATACCACACTTCTTGTTAATCAGCTTTACCGCTGTGAAACTATTGCCACCACTTTTAAGAAAATACTTCATCATAGTTTTTATGGTTATATTATATTTTTCGTTACTTACATTAATACTTAAAAAAAAAATTAAATTTTTGTCGGATTTATTGAATTTGATTTTATTTACATTATTTTTAAGTCAAATTTGTTTTCTTCAGTATAACAATTTTTTGCAACTTTTTTTAATAATGTCCAGTGGCAACGCTGCATTTTGGCATTAATACAGCAATACATAAATGTCAAAAAATATGCACATCTGTTTTAGGTGCGGTTCTACGCGCAGTTATGCGTCAGTATGTCTGTTTGTATGTATAACGAGCTGCAGCCTAAACGGCTTAAACGATTCCTTTAAATTTGGTATGTGTGAATCTTTTTGCATTCCTCAGAGGCTAAATTGAATTTTTTAGGACTAAAAATAATGGTATCTGCCATATAACCGTTAAGGAAAAGTTTATTTTTCTCGAAAACTGCTCCAACGATTTTGATGAAAATTTTTGAAAAGGTACGGTACCCTTCATAGTTATAAGGTTTTTTTTTTTTTTTAATTTTTGGCTTTCTTGGTAACGGCTCGTTGGATTTCTGTGAAATTTTATACTTGAGAAAACCTAAGTAGCCAAATTAATTCTGCATATTAAAATTTTAAATAACTTTTTTGTTCTAATAAAAATTATCTTTTGAAATCTTTTTCTTGGAAAAATCAATATATTTAAAACTAATCAAAAAAAAAATATTTTAAATTTTATAACCAAATGTATATTATAAACTCCATTGTATATATATTATCTATAGAACTTTCAAGATGGGCGTTTCACGTATATCTCTATTTCTCAGTGTAGAGGAGATGAATTCAACACATATGCAACGTTAGAAAATGACAGATCGGGAAAGATGTATGTATGAGTGTAAGCATTCAACGGGAAGCAAATTATCAAGACATTTTCTTGTTATTTCTTTGTCATTTTCAGATAATGAGAGTATGGAATTTAGAAATTTAGACAGAAATGTGAAGAGTTTATAGTTCTAACCTAAAAATACACTATTTTTGGGTGGGTTTTTTCTTATAGATACGGCAACAGGATAAAATTTACCGTTTTACCGAATTTTGGTGAAATTTTATTATTGGTTTTGTTTTTTGTACAATTTTGAATGCTTCACTAATCACGTCAAAAAATCTAGTATTAAATCTACTACTAACTACTAAATATAGTACTAAATCGACTACTTACTACTAAATCTATTACTAAATCTGCTACTAAGTACTAAATATAGTACCAAAACTACGATAGTACTAAATTCTTATACTAAGTACTAAAAATCTAGTACCAAAATACTATTTTACCAACAACATAGTACCAATCGGCACCAGTTTTATATTTAACCAGCCTTCAAAATTAAACAATATACATTATACAGTCAAATCCGAATATGGCAACATTGGTAACTGATTTCGGTATAAAATATACAGAAAATACAGAAATAATAAAATTTCTTGGAAAATGCAAAATCCAAACAAATAATTGAAGTCGCACAATCTTGGTTTGTTTACGAAAAATCAAAGGGAAATCCACTAATTTTTGTTTTCCTTATTCTACCATACCATATGGCCTAGTTTCACTTTTTGAACCTTTCACATGTACTTATTATTCATTATTATGGCAAATGCTTTTATTCATTCTAAATCATAGCCAGCTGCATTCCTCCTCTTAAAAGTTTAACCCGTAATACTCGTCTTGCTAGGAATGTTCATCAGTTCACCCTTGAGCCCAATTTCGGAAGTACCCTGAAATATAGTGATTCTTTTTTTAGTCGTACAACATGGCTTTGGAATGGTTTACCCGGCAAGATTTTCCCTTGCCATTTCGATTTGCAAGCATTTAAAACCAATGTTAATCGAAACCTCCTATCTCTCCCCTCCCTATCTTCCTAATGCCCGCGCAGTGTGTTACATTAAAAGGGAAACAAATAGTCCCTTGTGCTCGCGTTAATTATAAAAAAAACTCATAATTTTCTGAAAATATAACATACAACCTACTGTTCCATTACCTTCTTTCTTTCTACTCTCCAAAACCCATACAAATGTATATCAAGAACTACTGCAGCGCTATTACGGCAGTATCTCGCTAAACTATGAGCTGCCTCATAGTAGTACTATAGATTTCATATACAATGTAAACTCTAAGAAACTGCATACCATATTAAAAAAAAAAAACTAAAATTAAAAAAACAGTATTTTATCAAAACTACAATTTTCGAAAACTTTTTTGATAAATTCATTATTATACAAGATGTGTAATGGCATACTCCATTTTTACTAAAAACCGTTAAGGTTTGTGATTTTGACACTATTTAAAAGTTCACAACGTGTTATTTTTGTACGTAAATGTTATTTGCTTCGCACATAAGAGCAAGTACGTGCGACCCAGTCGTGCCCATTTTTACTTGCGATTATAGGTACTATAATACAAGTTATGGATTCGTCCAAACTTTTTTTTTTCTAACAATCAAACATGACATGACGATGATAGAGAAGTCGAAAAAAGGGGGTCCAGAAATTCCGTCCGTCTGTCGTTCTGTCTGTTCTAGGTCGAAAAATAACGGTACCTGCCATACAATTTTTAACAAAAAGTTTGATTTCCTCAAAAATGGCTCTTACGATTTTGATAAAACTTTCAGGGTTCTATTTTTTTTTTACAACAATACATATTTCAGTTAGAACGATTTTTTTTGAAATTTGTTCTATAACGGTACCTCTCATACAACCGGTTTTTACTTGCGATTATAGGGACTATAAGGCAAGTTATGCATTCGTAAAAAAAAAAAAAATTCTAACAATCAAACATGATATTACGATGATTGAGAAGTCAAAAAAAGTGGGTCCGGAAATTCCGTCCGTCTGTCTGTCTGTCTGTCTGTCTGTCTGTCTGTCTGTCCGTATCGATATCTACAGCCTACACGGTTGGGCCGATTTGATTCAAACTTGGTATATAGTATTTTTAGAGTGCTCTACCCGACAGTTTTTGGAATTGGCATTCTAGCTCCAAAACTAACGGTACCTGCCATATAACTTTTATTAAAAAACTTATTTTTCTCGAAAACGGCTCCTACGATTATGATAAAACTTTCAGAATGATGTTTTCTGTGCAAAATCTATCTTTGAATTTTAATGGATTTTTCAGAAAAAGTTTTATAACGGTACCTCCCATATGACCGGTTTTTTAAAATCAGACTTTCTCGTTAACTAATTGACGGATTTTGATGAAATTTTCAAAATATGTGGTGTTTTATGATTTAAATAATATTGCTTATCAAAATTTTCAAAAACATTTTTTTTTAAATTTTAATAATTTTTTTAAAAAAATATTTTGTTTTTTGAATATTTTGAAAACGGATCTATAGATTTTTTTTTAAATTTTTCTCCTAGTATAAACTATAGATTTATTAAAATTGACATACTAAAAAAAATTTTAAAATATGTTTTCGAAAAGTTTTTCAAAAAAAACATTTTTTTGAAAAAAACTGGTCGAACGATTTTGAAATGAAAAATTCATAAAATAGAAAACAGCAAAAGAAATAAGATGGCTTACAACATTTTTTCCAAAAAACGTTATGAGTAGTGTTTTTTTGAATTCATAAATTTTTTTCCCCAACATTTTATTTCATATTGCTCGGCTAAGCCCTAGCCAAGCCATTAGTCAAATAAAAGAAAGTGACAACCTACATTACATACATACTTACGTATTTTAAAGTATTTTTCATCATCATAAAAGCACAGAATAAATAAGGAAGCCTTTGATAAACACACAAAAACAACTAACAAATAAAAAAAACTATTCGATTACTACTGAATGCAAAAATTTCAATCGAGAAAACAAAAGTTTACACCTTCCTATAAATAAACAAAACCACTGTGTTAACTTTTAATATTGTCTCTATACCCACTCGCTTAACAGTAGTTGGAATGTGTATCTTAATTTTAGTACCTACCTTCCTTCCAACCTTATTATAGGTACCTAAATCCTTTATAAATTCCATTGGTCCCATATTGGGACGTATAAAGGTCCCTTTACCTAGCATTATTGCCATACTGCTGATTCCGACGAATCTTTATGCCAGTTGTTCAAATTTTTCCATACCAAAATGAAAATTTAACTGAAAAAAGTCCTTTGTATCTATCTATTAGCAAATTATATTATAAACAGTAAGCAGCAAGTGGAAAGATAATACTACACTAAAAAACTGCAAAAGCTAACAATCCTATATATTTATGTGTTTATCCCTTTGTCGTGACGCATGTTCGTTCGAGCTTCACCCCAAAACGATTCTAAGGAAGTTGCACGTCATACAAAAAATATTAAAATAAAATCTTTGTCAAAAAGACGCCTGCACTTAAAGAGGATTAGCACATAAGAGCAAGTACGTGCGACCCAGTCATGCCTTTTATTTCTAATGCGGTTATATCGTAAAGCATTATCCCGATTTCAATAAAATTTTGCATACAGGAAGTCATTTATAATTCAATTAATATTGCATTTCAAAATTTTCAAAAATTTTTTTTTCGATTTTTTAAATTTTTCTAAAAAAAAATTGGTTTTAGAAATATTTTGAAAATGGGTTGATTGAATTTTTTTAATAATTTTCCCAGATAAAATCTACCGATTTTCTTATAATGACATAGTAGGAAAAAAAATAAATTTTTTTTCGAAAAGTTTTTCAAAAAAAAACGACTTTTAAAAAAAACTGGTCGAACGATTTTCAATATTTTTATTTCCTATAGACATTTAGTTTTCAAATTTTATTGCATACTTAGTTTTTCCGAGAAAACTCTTAAGCTAATAAAAAAAATGAAAGAATTTTCTAATTTTTTTTTTTATTTTAATAGATGTGTGGTTTTCAATCTGGCAATACTTCTTTCTTAGTTGGTCTTTTAGACAGCTGTCACTTGATTTATGCTCAGTTTGGTTTGCCATTTCATAATGAACTCCCAAACAAGTTTGCAAATTGTGCAAATTTATTACCAAAATAATGGTTCGTTTCGGTGGAGCAGAGCATCGAAGAAGACCCGAATGAGTCCATCCGCTATCGCGTGTAACATTTGGAGATGTGCCCATCCACTTTATGGAAGATTTTGCGGAAGAATCTTGGTTTGCAGGCTTCCAAAATCCAACTCGTACAATTGAACCCGAACGACCATCAAGCGCATCACACGTTCGGTGAATGGGCCCAAAACGAGATGGCCACCGATCCCGATTTTCGAGCCAGCCACGGCGGCCACTTCCCCGAAATCATTTTTAAAACATAATGCAAACCCTTATCTTTATAATCAAGCTAAATTCTTGGCCATAACATTGAACTAAATGCGTTTTATTTCTTCTTGAAAACCACACGTCTAAACAAAACACTCTTTATATACATACATATGCAGCCACTAAGCAATTATCTAACATAAGAACAAGTTCGTGCGTCCCAGCATTTTTTTAAAAAAAATTCGACGATGTGACCGCACATATGAGCAAGTACCGGCGATCCAGTCGTGCAATTTATTTTATAACAAAATATACATAAATACACTGGACTACAAACTAGAAAGCATTTAATCTATTTAAAAGACTTTCAATGGACTTTGGTTTTTCTCAAAAAAACTATTTGCTCTACTTGAGGGTTAATGACTGTGAAAACCCTTTTCAGCACACGTAAGTGTGGTTTACACTTTCATTCTTTCGGCACTGAATTCATATTTAATAATCCTAAAAGGTGCGTCTTTTCTGTGTTTAATCTTCCTTGCATTTGATTTTGTAGAGTGGTACCGTACCATTGTTATAGGTTTCTTGCATACTCTTAAGTTGAAGCAAAAAGTCAACAAAAAAACAAATCTGGTAATGAAATGGACATTTGCAGATCTTGAAATAAAATACAACCACTTTTACTGTGGGCAAAGTTCTACACACGTCATCGGTTAGATAAGGCTGGTGTCTAATGCAGAAAAGTGTAGTAGCCATTATGTCTACAAAACTTTTGGTAGGTTCTGTTGATATCGCAGAGTTGATCTTCTCGTGTCTGTCATAATCACACACACTTGATGTTTTGCTAACGTTGAGTTTATTGCTGGAAAAATTGCTGAAAACGGCTTCTTATAGACCACTTGACGCTAGGGAGTTGAAAACCACCATCTAGGATAATAAAACCCAAATTGACATCCAAATGTTGCTTGTATAGAGCAGATTTCCTCCTCATAGAACAATTATTGGATACAGAGATGACGGCTTATAAATATTTCAGAAGGTTCGCAAATATCCTTTGTTGAAAAATCATCTAAAAGTCAACCACCAATAAAGCTGATGTGCAGTTGTTCTCACGCATAACTGCGTGCAGAACCGCACCTAAAACAGATGTGCATATATTTTGATATTTATGTATTGCTGTATTAATGCCAAAATGCAGCGTTTCCACTGTCAAAAAGTTGCAAACAATTGTTATACTGAAGAAAAAATGGCACTCAAAAATAATGTAAACAAACTAAAATTTGTGTGAATATTGAATTAAGAGGATACAAATTCGAACAAATCCGACAGCAAATTGATTTGTTTAAATATCGTGTTAATGTAAGTGAACGAAAAACAATATTACCATACAAACTATGATGAAGTATTTTCTTAGAAGTGTTGGCAAAACTGTCACAGCGGCAATGGTGATTAACAAGTGTGGTATATATCAGTAATGCCATATACATTTTATTTACATTTTTTTCGTTTGTTGTTGTGGCAACAATGAAACTAGGCATGATATTTATAAATAAAGACATCGCGCAGATTTTGACCGTTATGCGATGGGGATGTTATAATTTGTTGATGAACAACGGAAACTGAGCTCAAATGGAAAAAAAATAGATAAGGTTTTATCCTTTTTACTTGTGATTATAGGTACTATAATGAAATTTATGCATTCGTGCAGAATAATTTTGAGATAGCAATCAAACATGGCATTACGACGATAGAGAAACATATTTGAGTTACTGGCAAAATTCTGTCTGCCTGTCTGTACGTATGTAATTTGAACTACAGCCTGAACGGTTAGGCCAATCGTCTCTAAATTTGGAACATAATGTTGTTTTGACATTCTACAGAGGGCTGTCGCTCAAATAAATTTATTTATTTAATTTTAATTCGACTTGTAACGAGTTTGATGGGCTGTCTGATTCCATCTTGAAAATTATTTCCCTTTGTCCTCGCACTGAAATCGTTATTGCGGGCGATTTCAATGTACACAATTACAATTAGCTCCGTTATTCTGGTCAGACAACATCCGAAGGAAGGTAGGTCGAGCTCTTTGCCGGGTTACATCACCTTACCCAACTGATCGATGTGCCAACGCGTATACCAGATGTTGCTGGGCAAGCCGCCCATACTCTTGACTTGTTTCTTACTTCTCACCCTGATAAATATACCATTTGCCTAACTTCTCCATTTGGCACTTCAGACCATTGTGTCATTTCAGCTAATTTCTCATCCTCCACCCATCCAGTTAAAGAAAAACTTCCCACCAGGACAGTTTGGCAATACGAGAAAGCCAACTGGGACGGCCTGAATATTTTTTTCCGAAACTTTAACTGGTCACTATGCTTCCTCGATAGTGACATTGATGCCAGTGCTTAAATGATCACAAATGTGATTCTTCTAGGAATGCGTGCTTTTAATTCTAAAAGAGTAAAAAGCATCAAGCCTAAAGAAAAGTCCTGTTTTAATTCTGAGTGTAAAGAAGCTATAAGGCTCAAAGAACTAAGTTTCCGATCCTACAAAGCCGACCCTACAGAGGACTCCGTTATTGAAAGAACCAAATTTTTGCATGACCAAAAATTACGGCAAACAATTCTGCAGTGTCCCAAAGGCAGTAAAAATTTTTGGTCATTTGTAAAAAATATTAAAAAACCCTCAACATCTTCGGTTCCAACGCTCATCGACAATAACAAACCAATTGTTTACTCTTCAGAGAAGGCAAACTTGCTCGCTGCCCATTTCGCTGCCCGCTCCACGCTGCCTCACAGCAACGTTGCCCCTCCTCCTGTACTTGAGAATGTAATTTTGTCCATGGGACAGATTTTTTTCCGCACTCGTACAGTAGCAAGAGTTCTCAAAGATCTCCATATACACAAATCCGCTGGCCCGGATGGTATACCCCCGATTCTTCCGAAGAGGTGTTCTTCCCCACTGGCAAAGCCACTGCGTAAGATTTTCCATCGCTCCTACTCTTCTGGAATCTTTCCTAGAAAATGGAAAACAGCATTTGTCCAGCCTGTCCCTAAGAAAGGTTACCTATCCTATGGCATATCTCAGCGAACAGTGGAACAAATCTTTACATCGCTTTGGTGAAAGTAAGATTATTGCTTTTGATATCTCCAAGGCATTTGATAGAGTTTGGCATGAAGTTCTCTTATCGAAAATGCGTGCTTTTGGCATTGATGATACTCTTGTTCGTTGGATTAGAAGCTATCTTCTGGACCGGTCAATATAAGTTGTATTAAACGGATTCAAGTCTAATTACTAAAAAATAAATGCTGGTGTGCCCTAGGACTCCGTTCTGTCTCCGACTCTTTTCCTCATTTTTGTAAATGATCTTCTGTCTGTTACTTGTAATCCACTTAATTGTTTTGCTGACGACTCTACCCTCAGCTTTTCATATTCGTTCGATAATTTACGTCCTTCGCCTTCGGACGTACAATTGCAACGGTGCCGTATGTCAAGCTCATTAAACTCCGATTTATACAGCATTGTTAAATGGGGTAATAGGAATCGTGTGGAGTTTAATGCTTCGAAAACTCAATGCTGTCTTCTGTCGTCTAAGCGAAACATACCCCCAATGTCATTGTCCGTGAATGGCACTTACATCAAAGAAACCGAAAAGCTATATATTTTTGTTTATTTTTATTTTTATTTTATTAAATAATTTCACAACTTTAGTTTATAAGAACTCTGCGACGCGTATATTTCGCGTCGTAGAGTTCTTATAAACTAAAGTTGTGAAATTATTTAATAAAAATAAAATTAAACGAAAATTTATATAAAAACATTTTTGTATAGTTTAAATTTATTTATTCATTAATCAGTAACACAACTTGGAGACTAAAACACACTCACAATGATTCATATATTTGAGATCGCTAAGAAAGCTGCTAGGTGCTTAGGTTTTCTATATCGGTGTAAAAAGTATTTTCCCCCATCTGATCTGGCTACAATTTATAAAGCGTTTATACGCCCTAAACTCGAGTATAACTCCCACCTCTGGGCAGGTGCTTCACAAACATCGCTTCACCTGCTTGATAGAATACAAAATCGAGCGTTAAGATTGATAGGAAATAGAACTGCCGCTGAAACAATTGCCCCTCTCGAACAACTGCGCAATGTTTCATGTCTTTCCTTATTTTATCGTTTCTTTTATAAAAAAATGTTCACTCGAAGTAGCCAGCTGCATTCGTCCCCATAAAAGTTTCTCCCGTAATAATCGTCTGGCAAGGAATGCTCATCAGTTCACCCTTGAGCCCAATTTCGGACGTACCGTGAAATATAGGGATTCTTTTTTTAGCCGAACAACACGAATTTGGAATAGTTTACCCGGCAGAATTTTCCCTTGCCATTTTGATCTGCAAACATTCAAAACCAATGTTAATCGTCACCTCCTATCTCTCCCCTCCCTATCTTACTAATGCCCGCGCAGTGTGTTCTACATTAAAAGGGAAACAAATAGTCCCATGTGCGCGCGTTAATTATAAAAAAAAACGCTTGTATTACTTTATATATCTCGTTGCCCTGACCTTGCCCGGAAAATTTTGCTTATTTGTGGCGGTTGAAGGTGTAGCGTGTAGCAAAGAAAGTTGAAAGTGTTTTTCAAATTTTCATCCGGGATATGTTGATAACGATAAGTTTTAAAAATTATTTCAGATACTTACATATACATATACATACGTACATCTTTTTACATATATTTGACTTTTCACTGTCGAATTAATGTCTGATGGTTTTCCTGTTCCTTTCGCGTTTTATTTGACTATTTTTGAATCCTTGGATTTGGGGAATGCGGCTAATAAATTTATTTTCTTTGTTGAATTTGGTAAAAAGCCTGGTCATAATCGTAAGTATACTTTGTAATTAAAAAGGTCCATCATAGCTTAAATGAAGGTTTAATGAAATAACTTGCAAAAGCAAACAATTCATAAGGATGTAACAATGCTACAGTGTAAGTAATAATATATTTTATGGCCGAAACATTAAGAGCACCCCATCAACTCAAATGTCCCCGTCAGTTGTCCCCGAAATCTCCTTGTATGTTGGGCTTACAAATATGTCAATCCTGCGGCATCTCCCTACATTCCAGTAGTGATTTATTTCCCGCTGTTTTGTTGTGTACACTTTTATGACTTCTCTACACATTTATGTCAGCAATATCTAGGATATCCCTGATTTTTGCCTATACCCTCCCTTCTGGCACTTCTATTCCAAATGTTATTTTCTTGTTTGTTTTTTTTTTTTGTGTAAATAAACATACTGAATTGGAATTAAGAGGGTGTGTCCCCAACAGCAGGGGTGTTAAGCTCAACGAAAGCATTTATGCAAATAAAGTTAAAAAATAAAATTGGTCGGGAAAAGGATTTTCGGTGTTTATGGATGCTTGGGAAGCATAGTGGGCGACATAATCATAGAGTTTTTTCAAGAGGCATCAGCCCAGTAGCTGAATGTGTGTAAATTTAAAAAAAGAAAACGCTATCTCCACAAAGAATTTTATTGTTAAGAGAGGAAAACGGATCACTTAAATATCTGTGTATGACATTGATGTGGGCAGTCTGGATTGTTGAAGGTACATATATGTTGCTCCTAGTTGTAATTGTTTAAACCAACTTAGAGATTAACGATGACATGTTAATCAATGTTACCAAGGGATTCTATATTAAGCTCTGCCACGGGATATATTTTAAGAGAAAGCTATTCCCTTTTATGTAACATAATTTGTGAATTGATTTTCGAGCTTTGATTTATAAAGCATACTATTTATGAATGTAAAATCTAAAATGTAATTAGAAAATATAACACCAGATGTGATTACATTTTCCTTGAATCCCATGGATTAATTTTCACATTATCTCTAAATGCTTTTTGAATGACAGAACGGAATTTCCTCAAATCCAGTGATTTAGCAATTTTCCTCTGAAATCATTTACCTTTGCAATTTAATTTATTCACATTAAGTCCCTTTTATTTAACACTTCTTACCTGGATGTTGTGAGAAACATTTGAAATTGAAGTGAAACCACAGACTTTTATTCAAATAGTTAAGGTTAACCTGCTTCCACTCTATTAAATAATAATGCGAATTAAGACGTCTTTTCCACTGTTGGTGTTGGCGGGGAAAAAGCCTTGAACAATGTGAATGATTAGAAATATTTCAAAGTCTGCTGTGTTCTCTAATGTTTTTCTATGACAAAGACTTTACAGCAATTTCCTTGAACAATAAAAAAATTCTAATTTGCCAAACACTTTGTTGTTTTAATATCCTTGCTAATTAATTATAATGTTTGCACATAAAAGAAGCTTATGTTTTGGATTGATTACTTATTTTCTTTAATTAAATTAAAATGCCAGGAAAAATAAATAAATTTTATGATTTTTATATTCAATTCGATAGATTGAGAGAGATGGCTTTTAGCCATGGTAATACGCTCTTTTTGGTTGGGAGTAGGAGATGTCACCTTCGTCGTTACTATTACGTCAAGATATGTATATATGTACATATGGATTGGCATATTATTTTTTCTTGCTGTTGTCTTTCTGTTGATAGAATAAAGGCTTCGTCAAACAGAACGCATTTTTAACACGATGTTGAGATTATTTTAACGCAGCGTTCTAAAGGCGACGTTAGAGAACGTCAGACAGGGAGCTATTTTCAGTGCGTTTAGTATTTGAATCTTGATTTTAATTTTCTCACCAAATGCCAATTAGGTTATTTTTTTAATTTAAAACAATATTAAATAACACAAAGTAAGTCAACACAAGAAATCCAACAAAGGACCTGGCCCTCAAATTTGGGGGTTGTGCGTGGGGTTAACAACACGGCCATTGAAGAGTTAAAAGTTGCGAAGCGACCAATAACCTCGGACAAGGACGGATTAACTGTTGACGACCCGGAAAAACGAATTAGGGACAACGACCTTCGGATCTGCAGCCATACAACTAGTGGAGGCCCTAGACTGCTACAGAGCAGGAATTACTGCATCCAGGAAGTGCGATGGAACGGGCCGGGCAAAACAAGGATGAAAAACTGTGACGTGTACTACGGCGATTGTGCAAGAAGACCACAGCGTTTATTTGGGTGCAGATTCCTCATAAGCGGTAGACTAAGAAAAGAAGTTTTGGGCTTTCGACACGTAAGTGAGCGACTTGTGACAATCCGTATCAAGGCTAAATTCACAAACATTGGCCTAATATACGCTCATGCCCCCACAGAGGACAAAGATGACGCCACCAAGGATAATTTCTATAAGCTGCTCTACAAAACCTATAAACAATACCCTAGATAGCATGAGAAGCGCGCGATTGAAGATATTGAAAGATGCTACTCTAGGAACAACGTGCGGAAGTTTTACCAACAGGTAAAAAGAACGTGCCAAGAAAAAAAAAACCCGCACAGAAGCCTGTAGAAATAGTAATGGTCGGGCACAGTCGGTGCTGAGTACATGCAGACTGTTAAACGGCAATGAAGACCAAAATCCCGCTGTCAGGCAGAATGAACCATTCAACATGGTCAATGACAGACAAAACTTCCGTCCACCTGACCAAAATGAAGTGAGGACATCAATATCTAAACTAAAAAACAACAAAGCTGCTGGACCCGACGGACTACCTGCCGAACTTTTTAAAGCGGCCGGAGATGACCTGACACCAACTAATTTCTAAAGTTTGGTCAAAAGAAAGTATGCCTGATGAATGGAATCTCAGCATGTTTTTTTTTTATATAATTAGCCCGCAATAAAGGGATTTTGGCTACACTTATATTGTTAATATAACACAGCGAGGGCTTTAGGAAAATAGGGAAGGATGAGAAAGTAGGTAACGATCCATTTTAACCCTTTAAACTACGCCAATTATAGAGCAGTAAGTCTCCTGAATATCGCCTACAAAATCCTCTCTGCCGTACTATGTAAACGCCTAAAACCTTTCGTCAGCAACCTGGTTGACCCCTATCAGTGTAGTTTCAGACCAAGAAAGTCCACAATCGATCAAATGTTCACGCTACGGCAGATCCTGGAAACTATCCAAGAATTTCAAATCGATACCCACCACCTCTTTGTCGATTTTAAGGCCGCGTCCGATAGCATTTATAGAGACGAGCTATACAGAGCCATGTCTGGTTTTGGTGGATGAGGACGCTTTAGGCTGTTTCAAGAGAAACATTCTCCGAGTGATTTTTGGTCCCGTATGCATTAACCGAGACGGAGAGTTGATAAGAAGATACAATGAAGAACTGTACCGACTGTACAGAGTGTACAGTCTATAGTTGACAATAAAAAATCTCGACTGGACAAATATAAATTTCATCGACTGTTAAAATGCTGACTGAAGTTTGATGGACAACAAAAATTGACATCAAAAATTCACAACTTTTTGACGACTTGCAGGGTAAAACCTATGTAGGCCTACTGCGAAAAACCGCACCTAGTATGCCTCACCTCAGACTTTAGTAAATTTTAGAATCGGTTTTACTCAGAAATGGTGAATCTTAGACAAAATGAAATGTCAGGATACTTTTTATAGAGAATTACATGATCTACATTTTTGTGTCAGCTATTTTTATCATAAAACTGACCGTTTTTTTAAACTTTTTAGGCACACATGGGATCGATGAGGACAGTTGACACTTTATTTCGAATGGTGTACCCAAGGTCTCCACCAAAATTTAGCTCTGTCGGAATTTTTGTAATTTGAAATGTCTATTTTGGCCGGACTAAGCAACGTGGGGCATATACACTATTCATTTCTGATGCACTTGAATACTTCTGTGAGACTGTTTTTTTTTTATTTTTTCGAAGTGCCTATACGCGCGAAGGACTGGTCGGCTCTTATAATATCCTATAGACAGTTTAGCTTTTGTATCAATTTGCAGAACATTCTTCTGCTTTATAAGCCGTATGCAAATTCCTTAGAAATTCAGGTGTTTCTACCACCTACGTATGCATATGTATACCAAGTGAATGTTTCAAATTGACAGTGACAGTACTCACTCAGCAACCTTTTTACGAAAGAACGCATTTACATTTAATTTTTATTTTCAAACTTCTTATTTTTAATACACAGTTCAACAGCTACTTACTCTTACTCTTACCTTACCTATCCATTCATCTATTTTTACTCCATTATCCTAAAAATGTCCTCCTAATAAAAAAAAATCTAGAAAAAATCTAGAGTACAGAACCTCACGACTTGACTCAGATTGTAAAAAGATACTTTCATTGTGACGCAAAGTCGAACAAGACGACATAGTTGAAGGACTCAGGTGGGTGGCTAATTGGCTAGTATTGTGTCCTCCCTGAGTTGCCAGGTATGCTAATGGAATGGGGAAGGACACTGTGGCATTGGTGAGCTCTGCAATAAAAAAAAAAACCTAACGAAGTTAAATCCAGAATGACACAGGAAAGATAGTGCACAGCTTAAACCTAGATACAGAAAGGAGAGAAGAAAAAATCGTGTGCACTTCGTTAAGCTATTTATATCTTTTCATTTGCGATACGTGGAAATCGGATTGAAATAACGTAGAGTAGTCTTTAACCTATCCTAATGGATTATAAATTATATAAGCTACCGCGAACTTTTCGAAGCTCAGGCCTAAGGACCAGTTTAATCGGCTTCAAGTCCTCCAAGTTGGGAGTCATGCCGTTGTACGAGGTTAGCAAGAAATAACAGGCCTCGGATACGGACGAATTCACTGAAGACGAACCCTGTAAACGAAATAAGGACAGCAAACTCAGATCAATTTGTGACTAGGGAGACATTCTTAAGAGAACTAGAAGATTTTACACTCTTAATTAATTGTGAAAACACTTGCTTTGTAGGTGACATAAATATCGATATTTTGGATTTTCCTTCAAGTAGTGATAACTATCTTCTCCTTTTTGTCCTCAATGGGCTTTGAGTCACTTATTAATGTGCCTACCAGGGTCACTGAAAATACTAAAACCTGCATTGAGCAAATCTTTTTTAGTGACAGAAATAGTTTGATAGTAAGTCCATTTGTACTTGATTGGGATATCACAGATCACTACCGGGTTTTCATTCCCCGATTTATTAAGAAATATTAGTAATTATAATTCAAAATGCTTAATTACTGTCTTTCCAAAGAAACTTGGTCTGAAGTATAAATTCTGATGGTCCTTCAGTTGGGTTTAATATATTTAGTGATATAATAACTTTTTATATAGAAAGTTGTAAATTTAGCTCCTGAAAACCGGAGTAAAAAAAATTAAAACCATGGATGACAGAGGCTTTATGTAAACAAATAAATGAAAAGAATATTTTCTATAGGTGCAATAAAAACAAATTTCATATAAGAGATATTAAATCAATTATGAAAAACAAACTTACTATAAACACCAGATTGAACTTAATAAAAAATAATCCTAAACGCCAATGGCAGATAGTAAACGATATTTTAGGTAAATGTGATAATGGGAAATACATTCAAAGCTTACAGATTAATAATAATTTAATAACTACTGAAAATTTACAAATATGCAATGGTCTTAATAAATTTTTCAAGGATGTAGCTGGTCAATACAAACAAGTTCCGCAAAGTTTCACCGGATTAGAAGATGAATCATATCTAGATTTTCAAACAACTTCTTCATTTTATCTTGGGTTAATATATGAAACCGATATAGCGAAAGTAATATCTAATTTAAAAACTAAATATTCAAGTAGACCTGATGGTATTAACACCATAACATTGAAAAAAATTATCCTCTTATATATTGTCCTTTGGCATAAATAAAAGTTTTGAGCCAGGAATATTTCCTGAGTGCCTTAAACATCAATAATTATACCTACCCTGATTAACAATAAAATTTTGTTAAAAAAAACTTTATAGATTTGATTTTCGAAATAATATTCTCTATTGGCTTTCGTCGTATCTTTCAAATAGAAAACAATATGTACTTGCAAACGAGACGGTGAGTGAAGAGTTACCTTGCCCTGAAGCTGGTGTTCCCCAAGTATCAGTCCTTGGCCCATTGCTCTTTCTGGTGTACATACATTTTATTTTTAATTTGCCACTTTGTGGAAATATTGTTGCATTCGCCGATGACCTAGCTCTCGCCTATGCTGCAGTTGACATAATCAACTTAAAACTACACATACATATGGATTTAACCTTACTGAATTTATGGTTCAAATATCACAATATGGTTCTTAGTAGTAAGTCTAAGGTCATGTCGTTTTCGTCCTCAAAAACGTACAATCTGGATGAAATAGAGTACCACGTAGAAAGCTGTGACCATTTTATCTGCAGCCCTGAGTGCTTTAGTCTTGAACCCGTTCGGGAATACAAGTACTTAGGAGTTACTCTGGATAATAAATTAAACTGGAAACGCCACATTGCTTGTGTTAAACAAACAATCTACTTTAGCTTAAATAAAATCTATCATCTCCGTAAATTAATACCATCAAACCTACTACTAACAATTTACTATGCTCTTGTAAATTCCCGACTAGAGTATGGGATCACCTGCTGGGGAAGCGCATTTATAGGCAATATGCAACCACTCATAACCGCCCAAAAAAAGGTACTAAGGGTAATGCTTTTTAAACCAAGATGGGAGCCTTCGTTACCATTGTTTAAAACACTTGACATTCTCTGCCCCTTCGCTATTTATATGTGTTCAAGGTACTAAGAACCTTCTATTTGCGAGGTGGACATAACAACACACGTAGAAATGAATTTTGTATCTTACGAAACCAAAATTCAGTAGTAGTTCCTAGAGTAAGAACTGAACACTACAGAGGTTTTGCTCTTACCATTGCCGAAATTACCAATTGATATACGCAAACAAACAGATCGTCAATATACCTTCCTCAAACGTCTTCGTTTTACACTAAGAACTTGATTCGAATTTCTCATTACTTACCTAATTAAAATATATTTTTTTCTCTAATTCACAAAAAAAAACACTCTTCTTCTTCTTCTGCGGCTCCTTATTTTTAATTTCAACTCAAAATAATATTCGAACTCCTTTCAATTTTATTTTTAACTACACAGATACTGGCAGTTCTTGCCACAAAGTGTACTTACGTCATTCAAGGTTGAATATCTATTTCAAATCATTACTCCTCATTTAATTGTTAAAGAAAACAAAATTGAAAAATTGTAAAATCCTGTAAATATTGTAACTTGAAATGAATGAATACAAATACAAATACAAATATAAAGAGTCCGCCATCTAACGTTTTTTTTTTAACTAGTGCTTATTTCGTGAATGGTAACACTTAGCTCATGTATGATTTGACAGATAATTAGTTTTATTCTTCCGTTAAACGAATATGGTTGTGTTTATGCTGGGAAATATTGCGACATTACTGCCTGCGATCGACTTAGAGAAGATGCCGATTTTGCCCAAAAAATCATCTTTTCAGATGAAGCTCATTTTGATCTTGGCGGGTATATAAACAAACAAAATTGTTGCATTTGGGGCACAGAAAACCCGCACGCATACATTGAAAAGCCGATACACCCAAAACGAGTCACTGTTTGGTGCGGATTTTGGTCCAGAGGCATAATTTAGCCATTTTTCGAAAATGAGCAAAGAGTGGCCGTTGCAGTCAATGGCCATCGTTATAGGGCCATGTTGAACGAATTTTTGTTCACAAAAATTGAAGAGGAGGATATTGGCAACATTTGGTTTCAACAGGACGGCGCTACGTGCCACACAGCCGAAGCTACACTCGATGTTGATAAAGCATTTTCAAAAAAAAAGTTATTTGGCGAACCCGTTATAATATTTAATATACCTGGTATGTTATGTCTCTTACCAAAACAAGTGCAGCCGAACAACTAGCGGAAACCCTGGACTTTAGTGGTATATATGTACATATCTAAAATGATGATTTCAGCTTTCGCATTAGCGAGTACAGATAATGGAAAACGAAGTTGACTTCCCTGGGGACAGAAAGTGCATGGGGCTTAACTTGAGTATCTCACGTAAGTATGTGCTCCTAAGTATTTGGTCCTGCATTGTGCTGCTATTGATGCTTCATAAGGAAGCTTACGCAATTTTTGATAAAATTGGAACAGTTTTCCAATGTTTACTTGAATTTTATTCAAATATAAGGCTGCAGACATTGATGAGCTCTAAGTGAGGGAGTCGTCAGCAAAGTGAAGATTCTCGCATTAAGTGCTCTGATGCCATGATGCCATAGAAAATATAAGATATAATAAAAGTCAAAGTTTTGAATTTTAATTTCACCTTGAATGGTCTTCACTTTCCAGAAAGCATCCGACAGTTACTCGATGACTGCCGAAGACCAAGGTCTTGAATTTTTTAAAGCGGATGCAGCGTCGATTGTTTCTTTCACAGCAGAAGTGTTTCGAATTTTCTCAGAATAAGTTCTTCCAACATCTTCCTGAAGTTACTATTGTTGATGAACTTATGATAACTTTCTGTGTAAGCCTTTTGATAGTGTAGTTGAAGACTCCATTTGATCCACATGCTTTATTAGTCTTCGCTTTGTGAATTATTTCGGCAATTGATTTTTTTTCATGTTTGGCTGCTAAATCCATTTAAGAAGAAATAAATTATTCTAATTATCTCAGAACTAACCATACGAATCTTATTTTGATTACTTAATGAATTTTTCAATCGGTTTTTTCCTCTCTCAGAAAAATGTTCTCCTGGGCCGAATAATATCCCGCCAAGTTGCAGTCTTGGCAGTCTAAGACAAAAAGAAAAAACAATACTGGGAACAAGCTTAGAAACTGAACAAATGCAAAATCAATAGTTAAAAAAAAAAAAAAACAAAAAAGCAACGGTCGAAAACAAAACTAAAAATGGGCACGACTAGGTCGCACGTACTTGCTCTTATGTGCCTAATTACATTGGAAACCAAGATCTTTGACAGAAACAAGTAACATTTATGTTGAAAATAACACAGTTTGAACTTATGAAAAGTATCAAAATGTGAAATTTTTAATAACTTGTTTTGATTAGTTTTGAAAATATTGATTTTTCAAAAAAAAAAAAAATTCTAAAATTAATTTTAATTACAAAAATAAAGTTATTCAAAACTTTGATATGCAGAATTAATTTGGCTACTTAGGTCTTTTCAAATATAAAATTTGACAGAAATCCAAAGAGCCGTTACCGAGAAAGTCCAAAATTAAGAAAAAGGTTATATGAAAGGTACCGTTAATAGACTTTTCCCGTAAATTTGGTTTTGATAAAATGATAGCCAATATCCACAAAAAAATTCTGAAAATTTTTCATCAAAGCCACTATCCATGAGCGGCACTTGCATTGAAGAAACAGAACACCCCTCAGTTCTCGGTATGTGCATTACAGACCACCTTCTGTGGAATGACCACATATTTGACATCGCAAAGAATGCTGCGAGGTGTTTAGGTTTCCTTCGAAGATGCAAGAAGTTCTTCACCACGTCTGATTTGGCTATAGTCTATAAAGCATATATTCGACCGAAACTCGAGTATAATTCCCATATTTGGGCAGGTGCTTCTTTAACCCACTTGAGTTTTCTAGATAGAATTCAAAAAAGAGCTTTGAAAATCGAACAATAACAGAAACATTAACATCTCTTGAGCACCGCCGTAATGTTTCGTGCCTTTCGTTATTCTACCGTTATTTTTACAAACAATGCTCTAACGAAATAGCTAGCTGCATTCCTCCCCTGAAACGATTTAACCGTAATACTCGAACTGCTAGGAATGCCCATCAGTTTACCCTTGAGCCTAACTTCGGACGTACTGTTAAGTATAGAGATTCTTTCTTTAGTCGTACCAGACGAATGTAGAATGCTTTGCCAGGCTCTGTTTTTCCCTCCCATTTTGATATGCAGAACTTTAAAACTAATGTGCATCGGTATCTCCTCTTTTATCCCTACTCATTTCCCTAATGCTCGTGCGGTGTTTAAACATTTCGCTCGTGTAAATTATATATATATATATAAAAAAAAAAAAAAAATCAAAATCGTTGGAGCCGTTTTCGAGAAAAATAACCTTTCCCTAACAGTCATATCGCAGGAACCGTTACTTTTAGGCCTAAAAATAGAATTTCAATTTTCTCTCTGTGGAATGCCAAAAGATAATACACACCAAATTTGAAGATAATCGCTTGAGCCGTTAAGGCTGCAGCTCGTTATACATACTGACAGACAGACAGACAGACAGATATTTTTTCTCGATCACTTTTTTAGACTTCTCTATGACCGTAATGTCGTTTTTCATTGTTATCTCAATTTTTAAGTTAAAATAACTGCGCCTCCAGGAGTAGATTAAAGGGTCGCGTGCCAGAAAATAAATGTTTCACTCAAGCTTTCCGCACAGCTTCGCCGAGGGGGAAAATCTATGATTTTCGTATTTGGCCAGAAACAAAGCCATTGCAATAGGAAATTCTTTTGTCTGAATTATTTTCTATTTGAACGTTTAACGCTACTGGCCAAATATGACGGTAAGTGTTTATAAGCACCCTATGGGGTGGTGGTCCTGGAGTAAGGGGAGACACTCGTCCCAGGCTTTTGGCCAGGCCATTTTTAGTCAATTTAATTATATTCCGTTGTGTTCGTACATTTTTTTTTTCACGATTTGCCATCTGTGTCAGTGTTGATTACAGAAAGAGAAAAGCAAGGCGTTTGTAAGCACTTGCCAGAGAAAAACTCTTTTTCACATAATTAAGGTATTCATTTATTTTAATAAATTATTCTTTTAATAAATAATTATATAAGAACAAAAAATGTTTCCGACCTCTCGACTGGACTAAAAGCTTTTTGGATCAGAAACTTACTTCCTTTAGTTTGATAGCCTTAATACTTTTTACTCTATTAGACATAAAAGCACAAATCCCTAGAAAAATCACTTCGAGTAACCAGTTAAAGTTACAGCCTTCCCAGTTGGCTTTCTCGTGTTGGCAAACGGTCCTCTTGGGAAGTTTTTCTTAAACTGGATGTTTGGAGGACGAGAAATTTGCTAAAATGACACAATGGTCAGTGTGCCAAATGGAGAAGTTAATTATCAGGGTGAGAAGTAAGAACTAAATCAATAGATTTGGGCGACTTGCCCAGGAACATCCGTGATAAAACAATGCCCGTATTGGGAAAGGCTCTGAGAGGCAATTTCATTCCATTTCATTTCCATGATTGGAAAAGCGAAAAAGGTAGAAGCAGCAAGGTATAAACCTACCTACCTATGTTATTAATTTTATATTAATTTTAAAATTATATGTCTTGCCCTATACACATAACTTTGATCCATACTTGAACTAAAAAATCAACGAGCTTTAAAAAAAAAATATTTAATTTTGTTATGATTCCATCGATCGAAATAAAGGTTCATTGGCATTGGCACACATGGCATAAACCTTCAATAAAACTCATTGACTGAAAACAAACAATCGTCAGGAGGTATAAACCACGGCGGGATATGCAAAGCTTTGTACGCAATAAACATTTACACAGCTCGTTTACACGATTTAGCTTTTTCCATCCACTTTAGAAAAACAGCCCGGTGGCACAACTGACGCGACGCTTTCATTAATATAATGCGAATATTTTCTGTGGATATTAGGCGGAAAGCCTTTTAGATACATATATACATATATGTATGTATATAAAGCATTTAGGCTCCTTGTGACTTTTTTGTTGATAATCCAAAAAATAGAAACAACGATGAAATTTATTGCATACATAAAAGGTTAAATGTTTGTACCTGATAAAGTGACGTTTTTCTTTCGATTATTGGTACTATAAGGCAAGATATGGGTTCGGGTAAACGAAATTCTGACAATCAAACATGACATTACGATGATAGAGAAGTCGAAAAAGTGGGTCCGGAAATTCCGTCCGTTTGTCTTGTCTGTCTGTCTGTTCGCACCTCTACGGCCTAAACGGTTAGGCCGATTTGTTTCAAACTTGGTATTTAGTATTTAATTGATAGTATCTCGGGGGGTGTCACTTTTGCTCTAGGTCGAAAAATAATGGTACCTGCCATAGAATCATTAACACAAAGTTTGATTTTCTCGAAAACGGCACTAATGATTTTGAAAAAAAAATCAGGATGCGATTTTTTTTACAACAATACATATTTCAGTGAGAACGATTTTTTTTTTCAAAATTTGTTCTATAACGGTACCTCTCATAGAACCGGTTTTTAAAATACGGTTTTATCGTAAACTATTATCCCGATTTCAATAAAATGTTGCACACAGGAAGTTTATTCCATGTGTATGCCCACAGTGTGCAATACAGGCCAGCTGTCTTGGCACTAAGTGAACTTCAGGTTAGAGTAAATACCTCCTCCCCTCCTCCTCTTACCGACCCATAGCACTTACGTCCCTTCTTTCTAATGTCATGGAAAAGCTGATTAACCGTCAGCTTAAGGAATTTCTCGAAGATCGAAAGCTTCTCCATGACCGACAGTTTGGCTTTCGCAGTTACCATTTCACTGGTGATTTTGATGGCAACTGTTATGATTTCTTTTATATATATATATACTTCAGTTACTTTTATTATTTTAATTCAAACTTATAATTTATTTTACAAACTAAAATTGCTTATAGCATAATATATAATAAAGGTGTGTATCGGTTGGCAGCCAAAGTGGAAGTGACCTCAACTGTTGAGGATATCATTTAGAGACCATTGTCGGCTTAAACGATTGAGCTTCTCCTAGTTGTTAGCATTTGAACTTTTACAGGGTGCTTCATTAACCGAACAGTGGAACAAATCTTAACATAGTTTTGGTGAAAGTAAGATTATTGCGCTTGATATTTCCAAAGCATTTGAAAGAGTTTGGCATGACGCTCTCTTATAGAAAATGCGTGCTTTTGGGATCGATGTCACCCTTGTTCGTTGGATTGGAAGCTTTCTTCTGGACCGTTCAATACAAAATATATTGGACGATTTCAAGTCTGACTTTCATAAATTAAATGATGGTGTGGAATAACCATATATTTGACGTCGCCAAAAATGCTGCTAAGTGCTTATGTTTTCTGTATCGGTGTAAGAAGTATTTTTCCACTTCTGATCTGGCTATAATTTATAAAGTGTTTATACGCCTAAGACTTGAGTATAACTGACACCTCTGGGCAGGTGTTTCTAAAGCATTTCTACACCTGTTCGATAGAATGCAAAACAGAGCGCTTTGATAGAAAACAATTGCTCCTCTTGAACACCGACGCAATGTTTCATGTCTTTCCTTATTTTATCGTTTCTTTTAGAAAAAAAAAGTTCGCTCGAAGTAGCCAGTGTCATTCCTCCCCTTAAATGTTTCTCCCGCAATACCCGTCACGCAAGGAATGTGCATCAGTTTACCCTTGAGCCCGTGACGTACCAAGAAGTATAGATGTTCATTTTTAACCGAACAACATGAATTTGGAATGGTTTACCCGGCGAGGTTTTTTCTTGCCATTGCAATTTGAATGCATTCTTTAACTTTAACTTTATTTCATTTAATCAATTAGAGAGTCATAATCTCTTACAGACTTATTAAATAGGTATATGTACATTTTTGTAGGTGGGTATGAATATTATACAATAAATACACTTAAATTTATAGGCAACTGTTCAATAAGAAAATAAATAAATAAATTAACAATAAAGCACAGCAACATGCGTGACATATTTTAAATAATTTTTACTAAAATTAAATAAGGTATATAAGATATAAAAGCATCTCTCGTACAATTCGTATTGAAATCAATTATAGAGCACATTGCATTAGCTTCTCTGATGCAACGGGAAATGGGCTCATTGCGCCCATAATTTCTGTGATGAAAATGTTCATATATAACAAATCGATGGCGTGTAATTCTCGAGGGTGCCTTACTTTCATAGAATAAATCTATAAGCGGAGGGCATGTAATGTGCCTAGTTATTATATCCCGGACTAACATTACTGAGAAATATTTCCGGCGAGTTTCCAGTGATTTCATACCAAATAATAAGCACCTAGTTTCATAGGAAGGTCTAGGGATTCTCCATCTCAATTTAAAGAAAGCATATCTCGTAAAATTTGTTTGAACATTTTCTATTCTTTTTGACGAATTTGAATAATATGGATTCCAAACTGTACAACAATACTCTAGCACGGATCTTACCAATGAATTATACAATGTTAAAAGGGTGTAGGAATCATTAGACTCTCTGGTGTTTCTTTTAAGAAAACCCAGCATCTGATTAGCTTTTTTGATCATATAATCAAAATGAGGATGAAATGACAGATTATCGTCAAGAATATCACCCAAATCTTTTTTTTTGCGCCACCCTTCCTAATTTAATGTTATAGATGCTGTAATCAAATATAATTGGATTATGGTTTTTGTGCCAGGATAAAACTTGACATTTAGCAATATTAAGGTCAAGGTAGTTGACCTTGCACCAAGTGGCCAATCTATCCACGTCGGCTAGCAGAAGATTACAGTCTGAATTGCTGGATATCGATAAAGTTTCAGATCATCCTCAAAAAGGAGACAGAGTGAATCTTGAAAGATAGTGGGAATATCATTGACAAAAAGAAGAAAAAGCAGTGGTCCCAAATGACTACCTTGGGGGACACCTGAAGGGACATTTATATCATCTGATTTATAGTTTTTAATTTTCACAACTTGAACTCTTCGAGTCAAATAAGATTTAAGCCATAGTAACAGAGATGAATGAATACCAAAACAGAAAAGCTTATGAAGTAGAATTTTGTGATTCACTCTGTCGAAAGTTTTTGCAAAATCGGTAAAGATAATATCAGTTTGATATCCTTTTTCAATATTAGATATAATGGCATTAGTCATAATCATTAAATTTGTAGATGTTGATTTGCCCGCTACAAAACCATGTTGAGAGACTGATATGATAAATGAAATTCTATTATAAACTATTTTTTCAAATAGTTTTGGAATAACAGAGATCTTACAGATTTTCCTGTAATTTGTTATTTCGTGTTTAGATCCTTATTTGAAAATTGGAGACAAAAACGAAATTTTCCACGATTTCAAGAAATTGCCTTTGGAAAGAGTTAAATTAAAGATCAGCGTTAGCGGCTGGGCCAATGCGATTGCACATTTTTTTCAAAAGTATGGGAGGAATGTTATCGGGACCTTCGCTTGTTTTTACATCCTAGCTTAAAATGGATAATTCAACTTTCGCTTGGCATAGAACAAGTGACCCAAGATCCAAACATTCACTTACCCCTGGAAGCTCCTGACTTATAACAGCTCCAGAAGAGTAAACTGATTGAAAATAATCTGCAAATAAATTACAAATTACAGATTTTTCACTTGTAGTTGTGTCAATGTACTTCATGCAACTTGGTAATCCAATAGACTTTCGTTTAGTGTTTATAAAATTCCACTTGCTATTACTTTTTAGCTCGTTTTGAACAGAAAATATGTAGATACGATATAAAAATTTATTCAAATAGTTAATTATTTTTTTTACAATCCAGATAGCTGTTTTGAAGATTAAGATGGTGTTTGTTGTTTTTGTATAACTTATATGCTTTGTTTCTTTGATTCTTGAGATTGCCTAACCTCCTATTAAACCAGACAGGGTTAGAATTCAGTTTTAAATGTTTTACTGGTACATATTGTTCAATAGCGCTTTGTAAAATCAACGTAAATGCCTTATAATCATTTTCTAAATCAGTACAGGTAAAAATATTCTGCCTCGAAAAAGACAACAAATACTCAACCATTGCATCAAAGTTAGCTTTTAGATAATCATATACAATAGTATTACAAATATTTTCATTCATTCAAAACCAATGTTCCTTCCCCAACTTCCAATGCTCACGCAGTGTGTTAAACATTATAAGATCAACAACAATCCATTTTGTGCGTGTATAAAATAAATTGCACGACTGGATCGCACATACTTGCTCATATGTGTGGTCACATCGTCGAATAAAATTTAAATAAAATGCACGACTGGGTCGCATGAACTTGTTCTTATGCTAGATAATTGCTTAGTGGCTGTATATAAAGGGTTTTTTTTTAGACGTGTGGTTTTCAAGCAGAAATAAGACGCATATAGTGTAATGTTATGGCCAAGAATCTAGCTTTATTATAAAGATAAGGGTTTGCATTATGTTCTAAAAATTATTTCGGGGAAGTGGTCGCCGTGGCTTGCTCGAATAAATTCCAGCCGAGGCCCAATTTTCCCAATTTTGTGAAAATCCGGATCGGTGGCCATTTCGTTTTGGGCCCATTCACCGAACGTGTGACGCGCTTGATGGGTGTTCGGTTTGAATTCTTGAACGAGTTGGATTTTTTAAGCCTGCAAACCAAGATCCTTCCGCGCGAGATGGCGGATGGACTCATTTGGGTCTTTATCGATACTCTGCTCCACCGAAACGAACCATTATTTTAGTATTAAATTTGCACAATTTGCAAACTTTGTTCAGGAGTAAGTCTATTCATTATAAATTCGCAAACCAAACTGAGCATAAATCAAGAAACAGCTGTCAAAAAGACCAACTCCGAAAAAAGTATTGCCAGATTGAAAACCACACGTCTATTAAAATAAAAAAATATTTTTTTTTTAGAAAATTCTTTATTTTTTTTAAATTAGTTTCAGAGTTTTCTTGGAAAAACTATGTATGCAATAAAATTTGAAAACTAAATGTCTATCGAAGAAAAAAAAATTTTGAAAATCGTTCGACCAATTTTTTTAAAAAATCGTTTTTTTTTTAAAACTTTTCGAAAAAATATTTGAAATTTTTTTCTAGTATGTCATTATACGGCAATCTGTAGTTTTTTTTCAAAATATTTCGAAAACCAATTTTTTTTTAAATTAAAAAAATCGAAAAAAAAGTTCTTGAAAATTTTGAAATGCTATATTAATTGAAATGTAAATGACTTCCTGTGTGCAAAATTTTATTGAAATCGGGATAATAGTTTGCGATAAAACCGCATTTCAAAAAAACCGGTTATATGAGAGGTACCGTTATAGAACAAATTTCGAAATATTTATTCCAGCTGAAAAATGTATTATTGTAAAAAATTAGCACTCCGAAAGTTTTATCAAAATCGTTAGAGCAGTTTTCGATATAATCAAACTTTTTGTTCAAAATTGTATGGCAGGTACCGTTATTTTTCGACCTAGAGCAAAAATGAAAAACACTCCTCGAGATACTACCTAATAAATACTAAATACCAAGTTTTAAGCAAATCAGCCCATCCGTTTAGGCTGTAGTGGCGCGAACAGACAGACAGACAGGCGGACGGAATTTCCGGACCCACTTTTTTCAACTTCTCTATTATCGTAATTCATGTTTGATTGTTAGATTTTTGTTTGCACGAATCCATAACTTGCATTTTAGTACCTAAATCGCAAGTAAAAAAACTACAACAAAAATGTCGGTAACATTATATTATGTTCGTCCATAATTCGGTTGATTTGTCATCAAAATTCGGGAGATTGGCATCAGCAACACTGGTTATAGATGTTTTCTATTCGCTTGGAATGAAATTATAACTGCAGTTTTTTTTCAAAAACGCAAAACTAAATCATAACAAAATAATTCCGTACCTGTTTTGTTTAACGAAAGTATATATTCATGTGGGCAATTTGAGTCAATTTTATGACAAAAGTTATGAATACAGATTTCGAACATTTGTGTGTATAAACACTTAGCTTTTGTTTGTACACTTGGTTTATTAAATGAAATTATACACTAACAGTTATACACAGTTATCTGGAAAACTTTTATAAAAAAAAAAAACAAAAAAATATTATGCACAATCTATAAAATTTTTAATTTTTGTTTGTATTTAGTTGTAAGGCTAACAAAAAGAAATAAAATATATTTTCCTGAAAATACAGCCAGTACCTTTATACCAAAGATCTGTCTTTAAAATATTATCAAAATACTTGAAGCTGTTTTAAAGGTGAAGAAATATTTATTGATTTCATCTAAGTGGGAGTGACTGTTTTTAAAGTGAATGTTTAAAAACTTTTTATTAAATATTTGGTGACATCTGTTACCTATAATTTAATATTTTTCTATAATGTTGGTAATATAAAATAAAATTAAAAACACCGAAAGAGTCATTATAGAACAAGCAAGTTGAAACTAGCGTTTCAACACTCGTGTTATTAAACCTTTTGTTTTTAATAATAATAATGTATTAGGACGGCGCGTTAGAAAAATAGTTGTGGGTTGTTTTGAAGTGTAAAAGGATTTTGTTTAAGGGCATTTCCGGTTCTTCATTCTGCTAAAACCATGGATTTTAGGTAAAAGTTAATGTAACCAAAATGCACTATCGTTTGCTTGAAACCAACGACAAGTTTTAGTGAATTAGAAGTTTAAATTAATGCAAATCTAGTTACGAAGCCCTTCGTATTTGAGAATATAAAAGTGTATATAAAATCAATTAAAAATAAATCCATGTTTTTTTTTTAAATAAACAAACAATATCTGAATTAATAACAGCTACAGAAAAAGTGGTTAATGCCCTGAGCATTGAGGCAATCTCTGTGTTGGTATTTTGCCTAATTTTGTGGAATATTTACAACAACAAGACAAAACCATAAAAAAAAGCTGATATTGGATCAGAAAAACAAAAAGAAAAAATTTTTTATTCGAAAATGCATTTTATGTTGAAGGATAGTGTTCTACTTCGAATCTTGAATTGTGGACTTAATGCCCAAAGAAACAGTTAAAATTAATTTTAAATAGAGGGAACTGCCTCGATCGAATTTGAGAATTTAATAAATATTTGATAAAAGAAAAAAAAACTAAAAATATTGAATTTAGCAATGGTGGTTTTTCAAATTGTTGTGTTCTTGTATGGGCGATCGGCAGCACGTAAACTATATGCCACAGTGTTTAAAAGATTGGGAATGAGTTAAGAACACTCACTTTTAATTCTGCAAAATCAATTAGGCTTTGCTATGTCATCGACTTATTTTATGCGTCTTAGAAGAGCATGAACCGTCTAACTAATGAGTTCACTGTTCATTCTTGGGCGAAACGCATATTTTGGAGTAAAGGACACTAAACTCTTTAAATTGAATTTTATTCAACAAAAACTCCACAAAAAAACAACGACAAACAACTAGCAATAATTGTTGATGCTGCAATATATTTTTAGCAATTATATTTGTTTTTATCGATACAAAAGAAAATAAAAGGCACGACTGGATCGCACGTACTTGCTCTTATGTGCTAATCCTTTTTAAGTGCAGGCGTCTTTTTGACAAAGATTTTATTTTAATATTTTTTGTATGACGTGCAACTTCCTTAGAATCGTTTTGGGGTGAAGCTCGAACGAACATGCGTCACGACAAAGGGATAAACACATAAATATATAGGATTGTTAGCTTTTGCAGTTTTTTAGTGTAGTATTATCTTTCCACTTGCTGCTTACTGTTTATAATATAATTTGCTAATAGAAAGATACAAAGGACTTTTTTCAGTTAAATTTTCATTTTGGTATGGAAAAATTTGAACAACTGGCATATATATCTTATATACATAAGATTCGTCGGAATCAGCAGTATGGCAATAATGCTAGGTAAAGGGACCTTTATACGTCCCAATATGGGACCAATGGAATTTATAAAGGATTTAGGTACCTATAATAAGGTTGGAAGGAAGGTAGGTACTAAAATTAAGATACGTGTTCCAACTACTGTTAAGCGAGTAGGTATAGAGACAATATTAATAGTTAACACAGTGGTTTTGTTTATTTATAGGAAGGTGTAAACTTTTGTTTTCTCGATTGAAATTTTTGCATTCAGTAGTAATCGAATAGTTTTTTTTATTTGTTAGTTGTTTTTGTGTTTATCAAAGGTTTCCTTACTTATTCTGTGCTTTTATGATGATGAAAAATACTTTAAAATACGTAAGTATGTATGTAATGTAGGTTGTCACTTTCTTTTATTTGACTAATGGCTTGGCTAGGGCTTAGCCGAGCAATATGAAATAAAATGTTGGGGAAAAAAAATTATGAATTCAAAAAAACACTACTCATAACGTTTTTTGGAAAAAATGTTGTAAGCCATCTTATTTCTTTTGCTGTTTTCTATTTTATGAATTTTTCATTTCAAAATCGTTCGACCAGTTTTTTCAAAAAAATGTTTTTTTTTGAAAAACTTTTCGAAAACATATTTTAAAATTGTTTTTAGTATGTCAATTTTAAGAAATCTATAGTTTATACTAGGAGAAAAATTTAAAAAAAAATCTATAGATCCGTTTTAAAAATATTCAAAAAACAAAATATTTTTTTTAAAAAATTATTAAAATTTAAAAAAAAACATGTTTTTGAAAATTTTGATAAACAATATTATTTAAATCATAAAACACTACATATTTTGAAATTTCATCAAAATCCGTCAATTAGTTAACGAGAAAGTCTGATTTTAAAAAACCGGTCATATGGGGACTATAAGGCAAGTTATGCATTCGTAAAAAAAAAAAAATTCTAACAATCAAACATGATATTACGATGATAGAGAAGTCAAAAAAAGTGGGTCCGGAAATTCCGTCCGTCTGTCTGTCTGTCTGTCTGTCTGTCTGTCTGTCCGTATCGATATCTACAGCCTAAACGGTTGGGCCGATTTGATTCAAACTTAGTATATAGTATTTTTAGAGTGCTCTACCCAAAAGTTTTTGGAATTGGCATTCTAGCTCCAAAACTAACGGTACCTGCCATATAACTTTTATTAAAAAACTTATTTTTCTCGAAAACGGCTCCTACGATTTTGATTAAACTTTCAGAATGATGTTTTCTGTGCAAAATCTATCTTTTTACTTTAATGGATTTTTCAGAAAAAGTTTTATAACGGTACCTCCCATATGACCGGTTTTTTAAAATTAGACTTTCTCGTTAACTAATTGACGGATTTTGATGAAATTTTCAAAATATGTAGTGTTTTATGATTTAAATAATATTGCTTATCAAAATTTTCAAAAACATTTTTTTTTTAATTTTAATAATTTTTTTAAAAAAATATTTAGTTTTTTGAATATTTTGAAAACGGATCTATAGATTTTTTTTTAAATTTTTCTCCTAGTATAAACTATAGATTTCTTAAAATTGACATACTAAAAAAAAATTTAAAATATGTTTTCGAAAAGTTTTTCAAAAAAAAACATTTTTTTGAAAAAAAACTGGTCGAACGATTTTGAAATGAAAAATTCATAAAATAGAAAACAGCAAAAGAAATAAGATGGCTTACAACATTTTTTCCAAAAAACGTTATGAGTAGTGTTTTTTTGAATTCATAAAAATTTTTCCCCAACATTTTATTTCATATTGCTCGGCTAAGCCCTAGCCAAGCCATTAGTCAAATAAAAGAAAGTGACAACCTACATTACATACATACTTACGTATTTTAAAGTATTTTTCATCATCATAAAAGCACAGAATAAATAAGGAAGCTTTTGATAAACACACAAAAACAACTAACAAATAAAAAAAACTATTCGATTACTACTGAATGCAAAAATTTCAATCGAGAAAACAAAAGTTTACACATTCCTATAAACAAACAAAACCACTGTGTTAACTTTTAATATTGTCTCTATACCTACTCGCTTACCAGTAGTTGGAACGCGTATCTTAATTTTAGTACCTACCTTCCTTCCAACCTTATTATAGGTACCTAAATCCTTTATAAATTCCATTGGTCCCATATTGGGACGTATAAAGGTCCCTTTACCTAGCATTATTGCCATACTGCTGATTCCGACGAATCTTTATGCCAGTTGTTCAAATTTTTCCATACCAAAATGAAAATTTAACTGAAAAAAGTCCTTTGTATCTTTCTATTAGCAAATTATATTATAAACAGTAAGCAGCAAGTGGAAAGATAATACTACACTAAAAAACTGCAAAAGCTAACAATCCTATATATTTATGTGTTTATCTCTTTGTCGTGACGCATGTTCGTTCGAGCTTCACCCCAAAACGATTCTAAGGAAGTTGCACGTCATACAAAAAATATTAAAATAAAATCTTTGTCAAAAAGACGCCTGCACTTAAAAAGGATTAGCACATAAGAGCAAGTACGTGCGACCCAGTCGTGCCTTTTATTTTAAATCACACTAATAATTTGGGAAAACACATGATAAGAATAATCTATATCATAAATTTAGAAGACATCCCAACTAAAAATTTAACTTGTTTAAGGTTCTAAAAAAGCTATTTTCTTACTGCTATAGTTACTTTAAAAGGCCTTATTCAAATTATATTGGCGCACATTACACAAGCTATTTAACTGCTATAAGACTTTTGTTGAATGTGTTGAATGGTTTTATAGCAGCAAATAGCTTTTCATGAAATATATAAGTTTGCCTGAGCAAGCCATTTTGTGACAGCTAAATGCTAAAATCCTGCTCTGGATGTTATAAAAAGGCTTTACCCCAGCCATTTAATGACAGCTTTTGCTAATCATGCCTTATATTAATATAAAGGCTATTTTGTATTGCTACGAACAAAAAGTAGAACTTGCTAGCCTACAATATTTTGTTTTTATGAAAAAAAGTTATTTTTTAGCACAAAAAAGCAGATATAGGATTTGTTTAGACAAAAATTGCATTATTTTTGTTTTGTTTTAAAGTGTTTGTTTCTGTTAAAGAGTTTTGTTGGCATTATTTGTGTTGCGTTTATCTTTGCTACTGCATACATACGATTGAAATTTTATTTGATTGAAAAGTTTTTTATTTCCCTAAGTTTTGAACTCTAGTCGTTCTCGTAACACTCCAGTACTCTACACCAATTCACGATTGGGAAAATTAACACCAAACATCGACAAAACTAATATTATTTTAGTTTATTTAAGGCCTTTTTAGACAAGCCTTACACAAGTTGTTTTCATTTTAATTTTTAGTGAACATCTTTGGAAGCCTTATACAGGAATTTTTTAATCTGTATCTACAATTCTTGTATAGAGCTTTCCAAACTTACTTTTAAAGGCTTTATAGCAGCTATTGTTTCAATTGTCAAAGTTTGAATTATGTGGCTTTCTAAAGTTTGAAGCATATTAGCTCATTATAAAATCTAATACTTAAAAAAACGAATCAATTGGGTTTTATAAATCAAGCTAAATTGTCATTTGAGAAATATAAATTCAAAGGTTAATTCTTTGAAACCATATACTTCACGTTAGTATTTGGTTTCATTTCTGTAAACTTAAGGCATAATTTCTGTTAGCACTTCTTTTCTGTTTGACAATATTCAATTGTTATTTACAACAATTTTGATATTAGCAAATTAATTCAGTTTGTATAAGGGGTTTATAAACAAGCCTTACAAAAGCTGTTTGCATTGACTTGTCGTGCAAGGCTTTATAGCAGCAATTATTTGTAAAATTTTCAGTAAACACCTTCAAACTTTGAACCTTTGAACCTTGCATAAACCTCACCAAACTCACTTTTTATGGCCTTATAACTGGTATTTTTTTAATTGTCAACGTTTGAAATGTATGGATTGCGAAAGTTTGCCTTATGCAAGCTCTATGCAAGCTAAATGTTAAGATCCTAGTTTTTTTACTATTTTATGACCTAAAAGTACAACCTGCACATCATTTGTATAGTTTTAAAGAACTAGAGTTGTTTCTTATAAAATCCGGAATCCTAACTTTAGGAATGGAATTCAGGTGATAAATTTACATATTTTTTTATACACATGTGAATTAGTTACATATGTGAGTATCTATCAGTATAAAAATAGTATAAGTCACAAAATTTTTTTTAAACTATTGATGGGCATTGCAGGTGGGCGTTGGTACAAATACATATCATTCGAAATAAATATTTCTTGGTACAATGGAAATAACGAAAACATAAATATTTATTTAATAAAAGGAAAGTATTATAGATATTTCAAGCATGGAATAGTGTAAAACAATGTTTGCATAATGAGATTTCGCATTATTTGTATATTGCTTTGGTGCATAAGACCCGTTCTTGGAACAACTGAAGTTCCTTTGTTTGGCAAAACTGACTTACTTCCAATTCTCTAACCGACCGCCGACCTCGTTAATTCGATCTCCAAAACGCTGTTTTTTCGAATCCTTGACCGATCAAACCCACTGACAAGTTCACCAAAAATGTTTTGAATGGCATATTTTGCCGGTTCATTCCAAAGTGAATAACCCATGCTTTGATAGGCTACTCTACCCTCAGCCGTAAAATTGATTAATGATTAATTTAAAGTTCGAATCTTTCAGAATCAGCAGCTGCCATCCTTTCATGTTAATACTCTCCAGAAATAGAATCTTGTTCTTCCTCCTCTGTTTCAGATTCATCGGTTGAGTCTGGTCGAAAAGAATCATTATTGTCAGAAGAAAAGTTTGATCTGCTAGAATTGTATTCTTCGTCATTCATGATTCTTTCTGTGACGGAGAACCTCTATTGACATCATGAAAAAAATAAACATAGCATAGTAACGGGAAAGAGATCAGCGGTACATATAAGTACCAACATAAAAGACGAATGGTACTCTAAAGTACCACCGTGTTTGTTGTTCGATAAAATACACGCATTATTTAGTCAACTACAAAATTACGTCATAAACACGACTTTTCTCTTCTTTTCCTCAATGTTCTTCTTTAATCAACGATTGTTATGATATCGGCCGTAACTTAAACTTTTCCACTTTACCACCAAGCGTTAAGGCTCCACCTGTGGGGATCACTTGTAGTTTGTTCACAAGAATGGCAAAAAAATGTTTGTTAAAGCTTTTAATTTTTTTTATTTAAACTTACAATGTCACCTTTTGAATAAATACTACTCTGGAAGTCTCCAGATGTTGATTTCTACATAGTTGCTGAATGATTGAAATTTTATTTATATCCTATTAAAGATGCAACATTTTGAAAGACTGAGCATAAAAACAGCAATAACGATGCTGTTTTTGCTCAAACATCGAGGTGTTCAAAATACCAACCCCTCCGGTCCTTCATTAAATTATTGTAGCAAAAAAAAATCAGCTTTTCAATTTTACCTCCGAAGCTCAGAAATTGTATTCTCCGTTTATTCACAATGAAATTGATTTAGCCATCTTAACACCTCGCTTTTTCAATTTCAGGCAACAACCTCTACCGCAATCATCGACCAAAGATGAAACACTCGGCACACAACGAGTATACAAGAAGACATCCCCCAACTGCACCATAACATTGTACTTGCCAACTCGTGAAATCGTCCTATCCGGATCAAAGCCAACAATTTTGCGTGGCATTGTTTTTGTCGATCCAAAGACGGTTCAAGGCTACAGAATTTATGCCCAACTAACCTTAACTTTTCGGTAATTGTTTGATATTGTTCTGTGAATTTTTCATTAAAAGCCAGCTGGAGAGCTAATTAGGGCCAGAAGCGAAATCATTACTCTGAGTTTATGGTTAGCTTTTGGCGCCCTGTTGTTCAGTAGTTTTATGCTTTGAAGAAGGTTTAAAGTTTTTTTTTTTTTTTTTTGGGTTCAAGAGTTTGCTCTTAGGTTATTTTGAATTCTGAATAGTTACTTAAAAACTTTGTTTCTCTTTTATTTAATTTAAAGCTATGGCCGCGAAGATGAAGAAGTAATGGGACTGAGATTTTGTAATGAAGCTATTATGTCACTTCATCAAGTGTGGCCACGAGCCGAAGAACCATCGAGGGAATCATTAAGCCCTCTACAGGTAAATAATTGAACTATTTTTTTTTACTGCATTTAAAATTTAAAATTAAGTCATTTTAAGGGCAATTGTTACATTAATTTGTAATGAACATCTAACTAATGATAACAATCCTGCATGATTTAATTATAAAGGCAAAAATTTATGGTTTAAGGAATGGACGTTTCGCAAAATTTGTTAGATGAACATTTTGGAGCCATTTGTTGTACGCTGGGTTGGAAGATAGAAGATACGGTGGGGGTCAGGGGTGAGTGTTAAGAAAAATTGAGTTATTAAGGTTTATGTAGCTATCATGTATGTCGGATAACATATTCATGTCGACTTATAAGGCGTTATTGATAGAGAAGTAGAAATTTAGAATTATTCCAAGGTAGAGCTCGAAAACCAAGCCGAAGGAAACGCCTTGTTCTCCTATGTATAATCGGTGGATACTCATGAGGTTATTAACACCTTTAACATGAATTTATTAATAATAAAGAATTAGAAAGAATATATTTTGGGCAGTAGAGCGAAAACTATTGGCGACTACTTTCTCACTTAAAACCCACAGAAGGAATCAAGCTTGCACTAGGAGTTTGAAAAATTGAAACAATTCAATTCAATTCATTTATCGAGTAAAACAAGGTAAGTGTGAAACCCAGACATTTTAATAATAAGAGGTATCCTACCTAGAAAGATAAAAAAGAACGTAATTATTAGAATTTAAACAAATAAATACTGCTATACCATAAGGACAGGCGACTCCCTGAATTTACGCCATAGTAAATTACGCCCAAAACTGTTTTGAATAATGACTCCAAAAAATTGGGCGTAATAATTTTGGAAAAAAACGCCCAAAATACTTTAGAAAATTCGCCAAAATGTATGAAATTTACACCGCAATGTAGGAAAAAGGGCCAAAAAGTTAAAATGGAAATAATGCCAAAAAAATATAAACTTTTTGGCTTAATTTCCTAACTTTGGAAAAAAAACATCTTTTTATCTGACGTTAATTCTAAAAACGGTTTTTGGAAATTACTGGCTGAACACAATGAGAGCCGCAGCCAAAATACGTAGCCGGAGCTGCAGAGAGCTGTCGTAATTTGAGATTTTATTGATATTATCTGAATGAATTGAAGTCTGTGTTCATTTTTAATTTGCAAATTCCTTGAATATGTATCAAGAAAACCTCTCCACTTCTTTTTAACATGTTCATCTGAAAAGAATAGCGGCAAACATTTACTTACATGGCAAATTTGACTCATCCGCTATTTTTACTAGCGATTACAGGTACAATAATACAAGTAATGCATTTGTGCAGATTAAAAAATTGAGATAACAATCAAACATGACATTACGATGATAGAGAAACATTTTTCTGTCTGTCTGTCTATATGTGTGTTTGTCTGTACGGATGTATTTTGGACTTCAGCCTAAACGCTTGGGCCAATCGTCTTCAAATTTTGAACTTAAGGTTATTTTGACATTCTACAGAGGAGTTTTTTAATTTTTTTTAGCTCAAAAATTAACGGTACCTGTCATATAACCGTTATGTAAAAGCTTATTTTTCTCGAAAACGGCTCCAAGAATTTTTATAAAAAAAATCAATGTACTACTGTAGGTATGCATTATATTTTGGTGAAAAAAAAATTAATATGGTGGGCTAAGAACGGTACCTCACATAGGACCGGTTTTTTGACTTTCTCGAAAACTGGTTATCCGATTACAATCAAAATTGATACTCAAAAAGAACTAGCTTAAGTAATTTTGCGTCAATTTTTTTTCGAAAACTTTTATTTTGTATATTTCATAATTTTTTTTAAATTTGTTTTTGAAAAATCAATATTTTGAAAACGGTTAAGTGAATTTTTTCTAAATTTTGTTTTAAAATGAAAGTTATTTTTGTGCTTAAGTTTGTATTCTTGAATTATTTTTACTTTTTAAAAAAAGTTGTTTAAAAAAACGTTTTATTTAAAAACGGCTCCTACAATTTTGAAAAAAAAAATTACATTTCCTAAAGAAATAAAATGGCGTTAAATTATTTCACCCAATACAATTTAACGTACTTTATTGAAACAATCAAAAGTCACAAAAATCGAAGAAATGCTTTGATGTTCACTTTAATTTTCTTAAATTTTATTCTACAATGTGACTGCACATATGAGCAAGTACGTGCGATCCAGTCGTGCAATTTATTTGTGTAACCAATAGCAATGGAGTTATGAAGGAGCCAAAAATGGCTGATTTTCAGTCTTTTTTACCTAATTGTGATGGATGCGTAAGGGGCGGGGTGTGGTGGTAGTGGTTAGTGTACACAATTTTTTTAATGCCTTAATGGCTTACACAAATCGCATTTGTGTATAGGTATTTACACAATTATTTAGTTTTAGTCTTCAAACACGACCCAAAGCTGTAGGCTCTAATCCAGGCTTACAAATTATTATTTACTAGGCCTTGACGCCTTTGGCGTGGTTCTGACATATTTACGCACATTTTATCGTGCATAAACCAATTACGAGACTCTCAGTGGTCAATCATGCTTCATGCACTTTATTTCGCCAGATTCCCACAAAGCTCCTAGCTAATGTTTACCAAAGCTGTTAAAATGCATTCGACAGGAATGATTCTAGGAAATATCTTTTACCAAAAGTACACAACACATTAAGTAGGTACATATACATTATGTATTATTACATTGCGTACGCAAATACAATAACAATAGAATGTTCCCCTCTGGCGAAAATTGGAACCCAGAATTTACCAGAATTCTCTGGCAAATATGAGGGAATAGAAGGTAGGAGCGAATTATGTAAACTGTTTGTACAAGGATGTATAGATTCGAAGCAGTGGGTGTTCCTTATACTAACGAAAGGTTCATAAACAAAAGGATTCACGATATAGGCGTGGGTAAACGCGGGTATTAGTATCTATTTGATGAGTGCCTAAACGGGTGTTTTAACGAGGGCATATTTTGGAGGCTTTGATACGAGTATAAGGGATGGACGTATTGAATTTACATCAAGGTATTTTAATGGGAACATAATGTTGATGGTTAAGGCAAAATGCGTTATTTATTTAGAAGCATTAAAGTTGTAATGGCTTACTTATGTAAAAAGAATTGCATTCCAGCTTTTATGTAAGTTGTTCATTCATTAATAGAGCGTATCTGCTTCCAAAAGAGCTTGTTATATTGGATGAATTATTTCCTGCGCGCTCCTGCAATTTTTGTAACATATGCTGGCCACGTTTCTCCAACATCGTCGCCGCCTTGAAAAGAGATCTTCGTTTGAACGAAATTTTACCTCCAAACGGTAGGATGCTCCAGAGGTTAACTTTGAGATCGAAGTAGCTTTGCTGAATCACTTCATTTGAAGTTAACCAGATCGGTCATACAAAAATCACTGTTACATAATGCTTTGCGACGTGCTTAATTGCAAAAAGCTAGCTTGCCAAAAATGACAATCTGACTTCTTTTCTACAACAATCTTTGTTATTAAAATGATTTGTAACAGGGAGCGGTGAACTCACCGATTTTCTTTGTATTCACACCACCACATCATTTCAGTTAATTTCTCATCCTCCACCCATCCTGTTAAAGAAAAACTTCCCACCAGGACCGTTTGGCAATACGAGAAAGCCAACTGGGACGGCCTGAATATTTTTTTCCGAAACTTTAACTGGTCACTATGCTTCCTCGATAGTGACATTGATGCCAGTGCTGAAATTATCACAAATGTGATTCTTCTAGGGATGCGTGCTTTTATTCCTAACAGAGTAAAAAGCATCAACCCTAAAGAAAAGTCTTGGTTTAACTCTGAGTGCAAAAAAGCTATCAGGCTCAAAGAAGTAAGTTTCCGATCTTACAAAGCCAACTTCATAGAGGAAAATCGGAAAAAGCACAAACAAGCAAGAAACTCATGCAACTCCGTTATTGAAAGAACCAAATTTTTGCATGACCAAAAATTACGGCAAAAAATTCTGCAGTGTCCCAAAGGCAGTACAAATTTTTGGTCATTTGTAAAAAATATTAAAAACCCCTCAACATCTTCGGTTCCAACGCTCATCGACAATACCAAACCAATTGTTTACTCTTCACAGAAGGCAAACTTGCTCGCCGCCAATTTCGCTGCCAGCTCCACGCTGCCGCATAGCAACGTTGCCCCTCCTGTACTTGAGAATGTAAATTTTTCCATGGGACAGATTTTTTTCCGCACTCGTACAGTAGCAAGAGTTCTCAAAGATCTCGATATACACAAATCCGCTGGCCCGGATGATATAACCCCGATTCTTCTGAAGAGGTGTTCTTCCACACTGGCAAAGCCACTGCGTAAGCTTTTCCATTGCTCCTACTCTTCTGGAATATTTCCTAGAAGATGGGAAACAGCATTTGTCCAGCCTGTCCCTAAGAAAGGTGACCCATCCTCCCCCTCCTCCATAGCACTGACATCCCTTCTTTCTAAGGTCATGGAAACACTGAATAACCGTCAGCTTAAGAAATATCTCGAAGATCAAAAGCTTCTCCATGACCGTCAGTATGGCTTCCGCAGCAACCGTTCCACTGGTGATCTGATAGCATATCTACCGAACAGTGGAACAAATCTTTACATCGCTTTGGTGAAAGTAAGATTATTGCTCTTGATATCTCCAAGGCATTTGATAGAGTTTGGCATGAAGCTCTCTTATCGAAAATGCGTGCTTTTGGGATCGATAATACTCTTGTTCGTTGGATTAGAAGCTACCTTCTGGACCGTTCAATACAAGTTGTATTGGACGGATTCAAGTCTGATTCCCAAAAATAAATGCTGGTGTGCCCCAGGGCTCTGTTCAGTCTCCGACTCTTTTCCTCATTTTTATAAATGATCTTCTGTCTGTTACTTCTAATCCACTTAACTGTTTTGCTGACGACTCTACCCTCAGCTTTTCATATTCGTTCGATAATTCACGTCCTTCGCCTTCGGACGTACAAATGCAACGGTGCCGTATGTCATGCTCATTAAACTCCGATTTATACAGCATTGTCAAATGGAGTAATAGGAATCGTGTGGAGTTTAATGCTTCGAAAACTCAATGCTGTCTTCTGTCGTTAAAGCTAAACATACCCCCAATGCACTTACGTCGAAGAAACCGAAAAGCTCTCAGTACTCGGTATGTGTGTCAACGACGACCTCCGTTGGAACGACCATATATTTGAGATCGCTAAGAATGCTGCTAGGTACTTAGGTTTTCTGTATCGGTGTAAGTAGTATTTTTCCTCATCTGATCTGGCTACAATCTATAATCTGGACAGGTGCTTCGCAAACATCGCTACACCTGCTTGATAGAATACAAAATCGAGCGTTAAGATTGATAGGAAATAGAACTGCCGCTGAAACAATTGCCCCTCTCGAACACCGACGCAATGTTTCATGTCTTTCCTTATTTTATCGTTTCTTTTACAAAAAATGTTCGCCTTAACGCGCGAATGTAAAGGTTGCTTTTGTGTTCATCGCGTAAGGCAGCTGTGTTGATTCCAGCGAGCAATCCGCCCTCGGAACACCATACCAAGTCAATGTCTGAGTCAATGTTGGCAGCTCGATATGTTCGTATCGTCGTTAGGCTCAAATAGTGCCAGCGATCTATCAACACGTGGTCAATTTTATAGTTGACTTTGTAGATATCTTTACGCGGAAGACTATACCAATTTTATTGATGCTACCATTTCGATAACTCTTAGTTCATTGTCATAGTTTTCTGATGCAATCTATGAGAGGCTACGTAATGTACTACTGAAATCGCCAAGGATGGTTTTACCGTAATATCTTAAGCAGGCATTGAGGGGTCTCTCTACCAGTTCGCAGTAGGAATCTTTCGTCTTCTGCGAACTCCTTAATGGGAGCGTGGACGTTTATGAGGCTGATGTTATTAAATTTGCTCCGCACTCGAAGGGCGGATAGCCTTTCGTTTATTGCATTAAATCCGATGATAGTAGACTTCAATTTTTTGGCTGACTAGGAAGGTACCCCGATCATATGGTGTTTTGGGTGACCGCTGTAATATATGTCATATTCTTTTTTCTGCAAAACACCATTCCTTGGTCATTTAATTTCTTGATGTGGCCAGGACATCAGCTAGTTTGTTAACCCGTTGACAATGAGCATTTCCGAATCTTGTTGTCAGGTTCTGGGTGAGATTTTTTTTACGGGAGATGTTACTAGTCCTTGGGCAAATCTTGGGAACTAACTTGCAGTCCTAGCTAATTTGTGTATACAAGTATACACAAATCTTTGCCCGGGGACCACCACGGGGGGGTTATGCAAGAACTTCGGCTTGTAGCCACAGGTCCCCATTTAAAAATACTATCTTGGGCGAATACAGCATTACTAACATAAGTAGTTGTAAAAAAAAAATTATAAAAAAAATTCAAAAATATTGTAGTGATTGGAAGCTGAAAATTAACTTCCAGAAATGTGAAACTGTCCTGTTTAGAACCCCTGTGTCTAGGGCTTCTGGGGATACGAGAAAGAACTGGCGCAAGCTAGTGATCACTGGGCTACATGGTGGACATCCTCTGGCGAGTAAAAGTGTGGTAAGGTACGTTGGTATCTGGCTAGATCAGTTTCTATATATTTCAATCGACATGTAGATGTAGAAGCTGCACAGGCCAGTGCTAGGGAGCTTTTGCCCTGACAAGATGGTTGTTTTATAGCAGCCGCCTTGATAACAGGGTGAAAGTGATTTGCTACATGGCCCTCATCAGTCCGATGATTGCATACGGATGCCCTGTGTAGTTCAACGTTGCACCATCTTTAATGGAAAAGATTCATGTGTTCGAGAGACAGTGTCTTCGCACTTGTCTCGGACTTTATAAAATACCAGAGTCGGAGTACGAACACTATTATTCCAACGAGGTTCTATACAACGGGACCAATACAAACAGGATAGATAACGTTTTAATTAAGCTCATTCGCGGACACATTGCAAGAGCGATGACCTCAACTAATGGACAAATCCTCGTGGCTTGCTACCCTCAAGATGAATATTTTGAAAGTACACGCTCGAGTGGTTTTATCCCGCCCGAGGCTTTCCTATACATTAATAGTCGAGGGCTGATTCAGGATAGATCGGCGATTCCGTTGATCTACCACATCGGCCGCAGAACAGCCGAAAAGCGGCTCCTCTACGACGGAGACATAGTCACTGGGAGCGAAGCAGAGCACCTACGTTTCAGAAGGGCCTTGCCCGACCGGGATCGAAAAGAAGACCTTCATCAGGTCCATCAATTCTGGTGGCTTAGGTAAAACGCGATATATTCAGTCGACATAGAAGAAATATCGCCTATGGCCGACCTACATTTATCTTAGGTATGTATCTTTAAGTTAAGTAGTGTAGTTGCGGCGGCACCAAAAAAAAAATAAAATATAATAAATAAATAAATAAATAAAAAATAAACAAAAAAAAAATATAAAAATACAAAAAATACAAAAAAATATAAAATTTAAAAAATGCTTGATGTGGCTGTTCTAGACTTAAGAATTTTAGGTTTATTTGAAGTAATTTTAAGTTTATTTTTAGTTTATTTTAAGCTAGTTTTTAAGAAGTTAAAGATAGATTAAGAAATTGATAAAATAAACCCAGTTTTTTTTTTCATTTTCTGTGTGAAAAATAAAACCCGATATTTAGGATAAGATCCATTTAAGTTCTTTTTAGGCCGATAGGTAATTAAAATTAAGTTAGAGATTAATTTTGAGCGTCCGCATAGGACCAGTAACTTAATTAAGATGATACTTTTAACTAGTTTTAAGATTTTTGTCTTGCATTTAAGTAGATATAATTTAAAGTAAAATAAAAAAATCATTAAAAGAAAAAAACATATGTAGCTCTATTAGCGAAAGATGACGGACGGAGGAGAAGGGACGCAAAAACATTTTTGGATCAAACGACGACATTACCTACATTAAATTGGCTTCAGAGTTCAGACTTACAACAATCCAGATACGAGACGCTACTCAAAGTTTTTCCAGAAATGGGAGAGATGTGTTCCTAAAATCATTGCAATCGTCAGCTTTAAAATAGAAGAAGAAGAAGAAATGGCAAATCTCTCTCTTTATGTCTGTCTGAACAAATGCACCGTATTTATTACATAACCAAAAGCTTATCATCGTGGAATATTCTGTTCGATTGTCTTTTTGCGAACTTTTGCGCTTCTGCACGGATTTTTCTAAATGTTGATCATTTTTTTATCCTTAATTGTTTTTCTTCGAATGCACAGTGGTCCCGCCATAGGTCATAGAGCCAAAATATCAATAGTCAAATTTTGACGTCATTCATTGTTACAACGTAAACAAATAACCGTTTTACCCACAACAGCAAAAAAATCGCATTAGCATAAGTGGAACATTTAATTTTGCGCACTCAAAGTGGGATGTCATCAATATTTTCATAAGCGTTATCTTTCCACCTAAATTTATATTGTTTTTTCAAAGTGCAGTTTCTCTAAGAATTCGATTCATTGTGATATTGTTGTGCCATGGATATTCAAATAGAAGGCATGTAAGACTGTTAAAGAAGGTCTTTCGAATTTTAATATTTTTACCAGTTTTTCAAATTCATTTACACTTTTACTTATGAAGAAACGAATCGCCAAAGATGAAACCTATATAAAAATATTCTCTTGTTTGTTTAGTTTTAAAAACCGTAACGTGTAAATGCGCCAAGGTGCGCCGAAGATTCCTATAGATCATTTATAGGGCTAGGCAGGCTGTCTTTAGATAGGCATATTTTTAATTTTTTTGAATTCTGTAGGGGCCACTATCAAGTGTTCTTTTCCTCGAGTGTTTGTTTTTAACACGTGGTTATCTGCGACGAATAAGGAAAACGAGGTAGATAGATCTCGTGAAGTGTTTGGAATTGTAGTAAACTCTTTACCGGACACTACAAATATCGAAACCGATTTCTTGAGAAATTTAATTTTTAATCTATGTAAACGAGTTGTTGCATATTGGAAGAAATTGGAGAGATCCAAAGCTAAGCTGATTGCCAAATACAAAGACTGGTTAAATGAAATTGAAATGTTCTGTTGTGGGGTTCTGCCAGAGGATTACGTGAAAACGACGACGATAGAGGCAAGTATCTTCAACTTGCAAGAAGGGCGCAGTACAGGAAGGAGTTTGGAGAGTGCAGCAAGAGAAGCAAACGTCGAAGGTTAGCAATTTTATCTCAGATAAAATATTCCGCTGTTAATTCTTTACTTAGTGACTCCAATCAATCAGATGACAGTTGTTTTAAATTTAGCTCAGATAAAATCATATCTTTCATATCTAAGTAAACATCAATACAATTTGTTAAAAAAATTTGATTAATTCCAAAAAACCAAATGTTTTCCCTTCTTATCAAAAAGTGTTAGAAGCCACAAAACTTTGTTATCCAACTGATATTCGCGTAACGGAATCGTCTGCTGAGATTAACTTGCAATCATTGTTAGATCATACATCAAGTCGTATTGTCGAACAAAAGCCTGTTTTGATAGTCTTCCCGAAACTGAAACCAAATATGTTTTAATTGGTAAATGGGGTTTCGATGGCAGCACAGGTCACAGTGAATACAAGTAGACATTTTCAGATTCATCAATCGATGACAATGGACTACAACTTATTTGTAGATCAAACACCTCTGACGAATCTATTATTTGGAAAAATCCACGCCCTTCCTCTACTAGGTGGTGCCGACCAATTCGTTTCCAATTTATTAAAGAATCAAAAGAAGTCTCTCTACAAGAGCAAACTAGTACCTACTTTACTTTCTATAAATGGTCGCGAAATTAAAATATCACACATTTTACAACTAAGTAACTATGATTGATGGTAAAGTTTGTTCTGCTCTTAGCGATTTATCCACGACTAGATGGATCAATGACTTAAATAAATGTTCGAATAAAGTACCTGACCCTAGTAAATTTGATTTTGGCTTATATCCTCTTCATTCAAACATAAGATTTTTTGAATATTTTATTCACGTTTCCTATAGAATTAATTTTAAAAAATGGCAAGCGCGTTCGGTCGAAGAAAATGCCTCTCTAGGTCAGAAAAAACAGTCCATTCAGAGGCTGTTTGTTAAGGGAAAAATTGGGATTGATTGTAGACAAACCGCGAAGTGGAGGAAGTGGCACATCGAATGATGAAAACTCTGCAAGAAAATTTTTCCATAATTTTGAAATTTCTGCAGAAATAACAGGCATAAGAAAAGATTTAATAGACAGATGCATTCACCTTTTCCAAATTCTATCATGAGGATATAAAATTAACCCACAAACATTTCAGAGTTATGCTGACCAAAATGCTTATCGAGGCATATCCTTGGTACAACTTTCCTGCATCATAAGGTCTTAATGCACGGATCAGAGTTGATTGAAAGTTCTTTATTGTCTATCGGTGAATTATCAGAAGAGGCCGCCGAGCCTTGCAATAAATTAGTCAAATTTTGTATACGCGACAATAATAGAAAACATTCGCGAGAAGTAACTAACATGGATCTTTTAAACAGACTTCTTTTTAATTCAGACCCATCTATTTCTGGTTTAAGAAATTTACCGTGTAAGAAGAAGTCTGTATTAGCAAAAGAAGTGTTAGGATTTGTTATGTAACTAATCAATTTTATTTAATTTCCAAAAATTCAAAAATTGTTAATTGTTACCTCAAAAATAGCCCTATTTTTGAGTAAAACATTTTGTTGAGTAATCTATTATGTATTTATAATTTTGTTACCTACTAACCTACCTATATTTTAATTAATGCAGGTGTTTTTTGAGAATATATTTACCTATTTTCACTTTTATTATCCTTAGAACATCAAAACAATAATTTCTTTGGTAAAAAAAAATATTCTTTAATCTTTCATTCTACCCGCAACCCCTATGACCGCCGTTCTTAGAAACTGGGACCACTGTGAAATGTTTAGAATTTCATAGCTAATATTTGACAGTAAAAAATACTCTTTCACTAATTAGTTGGAAGCTTACAAAAATATATAACACAAAGTCACGCACCTTTAAATGTAAAAACATTATTATTAAAACAAAACAAAAAAATCACTTAAATTATTAAAACCAACATTTAACATTTGATTTCAATAGGATGCTCTGGTTAAACGATTGGGGGAGGGTGCTCATCCATTTACATTGAATTTAACTCCACAAGCACCACCAAGTGTTCAACTAGTACCGGCGAAACGCTATTATGGCGCTCCAATCGGAACCAGCTATGATGTCCGATGCTTTATTGGTAAGTTATTTAAAAGAGACTTCCATTTATGAAAATAAAATTGGCCAAAGTTTTCCAAATTTCTGATGAAATTTATTGCGGAACTCATAAAATATAAAAACGAAAACAATGACTTTTTGTATGTACACGTGAATGCAGATATATTGAAATTTTTGTATGATGAAATGACATGGCAGTAGACCTTAAGTTTCTATCGTTTTGAATGTTTAATAAATCAATCAATGTATTCTCATAAAGAAAAGTCAGATTTTAAAATTAATGACGGTGGAATTATTTTCACAACGGGTAATTAAAGCAGAAACACTCTTTATAACCATCCATAGGACAATTCAGGAAAGTTCAACAATACGATACTAAGAACTGAGATTGACATAAGTAAAATGGTGGGCCTACATATGTATACATATGGGCAAAGAACAAAACGGTGCTTATTTATGAGTGTAAATGGATTATGAAGTTTCATTGCAATTGGAATCAATTTTCTACCTCCGGTTAGTCATGTGGTATTGTCAACAAATATGGTTGACATACAAAGTTAAACTAATGAAGGCTATTTATAAGTAAAAGTCTTAAATTAATAGTAATCAAAGGTTTATTAAACAAGAATCGATTTTTACAACAAAAATTATAGAGAATAATGCTAATGCTTAATGTGTTACATTAATTGAATTTCCTTTAGCTTTACCGCAGATATCAACAAGAAAATAAATTAAACTTTATAAATTGAAAAAAAAAATTATAAATTAAATTATAATAAAAGAATACTTGATAGTTTCTAAAGCAAAGTTTAGTAGTCAACAAATAATTCTGGTAACCGCTAAGTCAAAAGATCTGCGACCATTTTTTCAGTTGAACAATACTATACTCGCATTCAATTATTTCTTTTCTTACCAAATTCAAATAAAAAAAATCTAATATTTAGTATCAATGTGTTTTGTTCGATATGAACATTTATGATCACGCACTAATTCAATACAACTTTGATTGTCTTCATAGAAAAGTGTTGGCGATTGAATTGGTTCATGCATTTCTTCTAACAGCTGACGTATCCATTTTGCTTCTTTTGCCGCTTGTGATAATGAAATAAATTCCGATTCGCAAGTTGAAGATGCTACTAAAGTTTGCTTGTTGCATGACCAGCTTATTGTCCATCCATTGAAGAAAATGACTAGGCAAATGACGGTATCATTGAAAACTATTTCACGGTTTGCCATTAGTCAAATAAAAAAAAAAATAATACAAGATTTGATTTATTTTTCTTTTTTACAATTTTATATTTTTTTGTTAAAATTTTATTTTATCTCTTGAAATTACAAGCCAGACTTCATACATTCGTTCATCTTTGACACAGTCTACTTCAATTAATTTTTCTGTTTTTTTCTTCCAACCTCTTTTCCTGTTTTCCTCTTCAATTCATCTATCTCTGTTATCTCTTTTCCCCTCTTCCCTCTTTCTTTGTTATCCTCTTCCCTCTATCTTTGTTATCTCTATTCTCGCCTCTTTCTCTGTTATCTCGCGTATCTCATTTTCCGTCTCATATTTTTCTAGTTTACTCTCTAGGTATATAATCATTTGTTTTGTGATATTTTCTCTGTTCTCTCGGCTTTTCAAATTTCGCATCACACATTTTTCTAATTTACCCTCTATATAATCATTTTCAATATAATAAAAATATATAATAAAAGATTTTCTGATTCAATTTTGCTTTCATCGTACTTGTCACTTTCAAATATTTAACAACAGGCTTCAGGTGATTCCAATCTTGAGTTTTTGGGCCTGCAACTTTTTGTACCAAAATACAAATACTAGATGATATGTTCAGTATAGTATTTATGAATTGATATAGTAATCGTTCAATTAAACGCCTATACAGAGAATTGTCTTCAAATCTGTCAAATGGTTCAGTTTTACTATAGTTTACATCCATTGGTGTCCTAGCTGGTTTCGCATCTTTTAATCTTTGCATTTTACCGTCTTGTCCAGTTTTGATTTTGAAGATCCAATTCCCGCCAATCGCCTTTTTCCCGTGTGGTAGATCGACCAGGTCCTGAGTGCCATTTTCTTCATGCGACTCCAACTCTTTTTGTATTGCAGTAAGCCAATGATCTCTTTCATCGCATTCGATCGCTTCGGTATAGTTACTTGGTTCTATTATTTCTTAAGTGGTATTCTAATAAAAAAATAGTTAAAAAGGCAGGAAGAATAAAACACGTATCTTTGACTGTTCGTCAAGAAGTCGCCGAATCCATTTTATTTATTTGACATGCATACGTCAATTCTTATTTGTCATCTTAAGGGCTATAGCATACTAGATATATCGTTCAGGTTATTAATATAATATACTAGCTTTTACCCGCGACGTCGTCTGCGTTGACTTAAGCAATTTGCTTGAATTAATTTTTTCGTAAAATTATAATTTATTTTTATTAAAAATAATGAATATCTACCCATTTTTCTAATCGAAGTGATATTCCTCTATAACTGTATATTTTTTATATCTCTATATCCTTAAATATCTCTATATCTATATGTCTCTATATCTCTATGTATCTATATCTTTGTCTCTATATCTCGGTATCTCTAAATTCTATGTCTTTATATCTCTGTATCTCTATATCTCTATATCCTTACAACTCTATTTCCCTATATCTCTATATCTCTTAATAGTAGTTATATTGAACCCTGTGACTCTTCCGTCTACCAGACTTCACAAATTCATGCTGTCGTTAAGGCACAGAAGTATATCAAACCAATCTCCAGAAATGCAGTATTTCACATTTAAAACTCCCACAGGCACCGTGCATTTTTCCTGGATAAAAAAGTGGCCTATGTTTCGATCCAGCACATTGTCCATCTACATACTAAGTTTCATCGAAATACGTAAAGCCGTTGAGGCGTTATTAGGGAACAAACATCCAAATATATAAACATTCACATTTATAATATATCGGGTTTTTCAACAGGGACGCTACAAAAGTAGAGCAACAGGAACAGCAAACGACGCCATATTTCTTGCCGCTCTTTTGACATTTCTCTTCAGTAAGGTTTGCCATTTCATAATGGAAAGATATACGAGCCAACAACGAGTCGAAATTATTAAAATTTACTACCGAAATTCGGAGTCAGTGGCCTCAACGTTAAGAGCGCTACGTCCAATTTATGGTCGTCATAATCGTCCTAGCAGATCAACAATTGAGCGTCTAGTGGAAAAAATTGAATCTACAGGCACAGTACAAAATGTTCCCGTACCAGTGAGACAAAGAAGTGCCCGTAGTGTCGAGAATATTGCTGCCGCTGAGGCTTCAGTTGCAGAAAGCCCAAATGTGTCTCTCACAAGTCAAAATTGGTCCATAAATAAGAAATTTTAAAATAAAAAACAACTATCGCAGCGCCACCTGGTGGGTAATTAAAAGTAGCCTAATAAGTTACTTTTAAGTGAAAATCCCCGCCTAAATCGGTGCAGACGTTCCCGAGATTAGCCGGAACAAACAGAGAGACAGACAAAAAATCCTGGCATCGATATCTATCTGATAATTTAATGAAATTGTTTTTTCCGACTTTCTTGACACTTATCATTATATATCGGCCTTGGCTTCGATAAAGCATCGCTTCCCGTTAGAGATTAATTAAGAGCGCCCGCATAGGGCCAGTAAGTTAATTAAGTTGAAAGTTTTAGCTAGTTTTAAGATTTTTGTCTAGCCTGTAAGTATAGTTATAAGCAAATATGAAAATAAAAATCAATTAAAAGTAAAAAAAAAAAAAAGCATCGCTTCCTGTGACATCAGCGAAATCAAGCATCGTTGCGCGTGGTTAGAGGAAAGATGGAGGACCGTTTGAAAACCAACTGCGTGCTGTTGAAATGTGTTGTGTGTTTTCTGTTTTCCGTCCTCTTTCTATCTTCTGTTCTGTCCTGTATCAATGTCGTCTTGTGTGTTGTCTTGTAATTGTCTGAGCCGATGGCCTCAGTAGCCAGTGCTCATAATTGTGTCTACTTCATAGATTTATCGACGGAGTAGATTAAAAATGTAATGTAATGTAACATTGGATAATATAGGATATATCTTTATGAATTGTAGCCTATGTGTTATTCGGATATGCAAGCTATATTATTGTGAAGTTTCGTCAAAATCCATTTAGTAGTTTTTGCGTGAAAGAGCAACATACATACATACATACATACTCACAAACTTCCACGTTTATAATATTAGTAGGAAGTAGTCTTCCCCACTTATTAAGGTTGATGTTGGTATCGGTCAGTTGGACGTCGTATCCTGCTTGATCTTCTTACTTCAATAACTTTGTCTGCAGACTTTGTACAGTCTTTTGACAGGTCTGGTAGTTCTGGAAGTATGTTAGAAACTCTTGCTGAGCTTGCTGAACCAGCTGCTGAGCCCACTTCTATGTTTAATGGATTGTTCATGGTCTCGATGACTGTTGCTTTATCATCAGTTGTTCCTGCTGCATCCTCTGGCGTAAGATTAGAATTTTCAGGGATTTCTTTGTATTTAGGAAGAGAAGTTGTAATTAGCTCAGTATTATTTCCTTCAACATTTGTGCATCTTATTTGATCTATATGCCTACGATAACAACAACACCATCAACATCTACTATATAATGTAAACACCCAACCCATCCCTCTTTACGACTTTACCAAACTTCCATTTACATTCAATATCGTACTTGAACGCGATTCCCCACATCAGAACTTTTTTTGCAACTGTCTAAGTCGATTGTGTGATTCGGGTTATGTTCTCGCATGAAGTATAATCTCGTACGTAGATTAAATTTAAGCATCATTTCCGCTGGGACTTTATCGGTCTGCGAGCTCTGTGTCTTCCTATACTGCAGTTTGGCGGCTGACTGTAAACCATTTTTGAGTGTCTGGACGAAACGCGGTAGATGGGTGTGCGGGAGATGTTAATTTGTGTCGGATTTTGTTACTTTCTAGGAATTTCTGGAATTCTCTAGATGTAAAGTTGATTCCATTGTCTGAGACGATTGTTTGCGGAATGCCGAATCTAGAAAATAGTCTCTCAATGCTCGAATAGTATTGAAACCATTTTGTCTTTGCATCAATAACTACGAAGAAATATTTTTCCATGAATGGCCCGGCAAAATCAATGGGCAATCGTTGCCAAGGATGTGCTGGAACTTCCCAAGGGTGAATTTTAGCCTTGGCGGGTTCTTTTGATACCTTCGCACAATCCCAGCAGCTCAGTAAGGAACCGATATCATAGGGAGCTTGGAATTATTAATCGAATACCACGATAAATACATTTTTCATTCAACATCAGTTCATTTTCCATATTATTGGATGGTGTATTTTTCAAGCTTGCAGCCGTTTGTAATAAAAGCCAAAGTGAAGAGATCTCGTTGTCACGCTTGGTTTCTCTGGCCACTTGGCAACACTTCATCCCAAATTTAATGAATTTCGTAGCTTTCAACTCCGTTGTTGGCTAAGGGATTCCTAGAAAAGAAATCCACATTAATGTGCTCTTTTGTATTTTTATATAGAATTGTATAGTCAAAACCACTTAAAAATTGGGCATAATGGAGCAACCTCTGCGTTGTCAGCAGGGGTAAACTTTTATTTGGATTAAATATTGATATAAGAGGCCTGTTATCCGTAATTAGCGTAAACTTCCGTTCGTAACAATTGCGGTTGCCTTTTTATTTATCTGGCTGTAGTTTGCTTCCGCTTTGTTCATGCTCCTTGATGCAAATGCAATTGGTCTTTCACCTTTGCTGGTTGTATGTGACATAATAGCTGGAGAGGCATCCGTGGCCAAAATAAGAGGTAGATTTGAGTCAAATGGAACCAGTACGTTGTCACTCATTATTTACTTATTTATTATATCAAAGGCATGCTGACATTCGGGAACCCAACAGTATTTTATCTCTTTTCTAAGGCGCTGATAGAGAAGGTGCAACTTAGTTTAGAGGTCAGGTATAAATTTATGATAGTAGTTGGTTTAAATTTGTAGGTGGTTCAATTTTCGTGATTGCCTCGACCTTCTCTGCTGTCTTTGTGTAAGCCATGTTTATCAATTTTATGACCGAGATATGTAACACTCCTTTCAAATAACTTGCATTTTGATTGGTAGTAGTAGTAGTAGTAGTAGAGCATGCATCTATGATAAGCTTCATCTAAAGTCCTACCCATAACAATTAGGTCATCAAAGAAGCATGCAGTACCCTCGAAGTCATTAACGATGTTTTCATCCATAAACCGCTGTTTTCGTACCCTATAAAGACCTCTTATGATACTAACTGTTTGATACATAGAGCTTTCTTCAGACATATCGAGGAGAAGATATGCTTGATAGATATCGAATACGCAATAATATTCGCCGTAATTAAGCTTTTGGTATAACTCATCTACATTTAGAATCGGATGACCATCGTTTACAATGCAATTATTTAGTGTAACCTTTTAGTCGGCACACAGACGAACTGACAATTGGAGTTCCCTAGTCAGAATGCGCGACCTTTTCAAAAACTCCGATTCGTTCTTATCTTTCAGGTCTGGGTTACATATAAATTGGTGTAGCTCCTTCTCTTAGCTTAATTACACGCTTAATGTTTGGGATACTACCTTGGAACTGTCTAAATACCTCAGCAAATTTTTCGAAAATTTGTAAGATGTGCAGATGTGCAATATCTAAATCTGTATTTATCTGTACTGAGTTTACCTCTAAAAATTTTAAGGCATGCATCCATTCGCGTTCCACTAATGAATCATCTTCGACTAAATATAAATCGCATAAACTACTTTTTTTTGTATATTCAACCTTGACTTATGATTTACCAACAGCGGGTACGGTAGTGTGCCCCGTGGCTTAGTGATTAGTGAGTCGGACTGCTAAGCGAATGAGCCAGAGTTCGAATCCAGCTATAGCCATCTTCTTCTCCGGGGTACTGCCTCTTGCGAGGAACTGACAAAACCTCCAACAGTAAAATTTGTCTTGAAAAAGTGCATCTCATGTAGCCGTTCGGACTCGACGGTAAACTGTAGGTCCCTTCCATTCTTGCAGATTAACAACACACACACAGGAATAGTTGAGAGTATAAGTCACTAGGCCATGGCTCCTTAAGGATCTGTCGCGCCACTAAATTTATTTATTTACTTACGTCTTAAGCATAACATTGGTAGGAGTAATATGGGCATTTGGCCAAATTGTTCAATTAGACGCTTTGGTGGAACTCCTTTGTTGAATCTATTTGAAACTCGTGCCTGAACATTTTGATTTTCTGGCATTTCGACAGACGTCATTTCATCTGTTTCATTTGTTCCGTCTGTTTCAGTATAAATCTTCTACTGAAAGATACGTTTTTCTTGATTTGCTGATTTTTCATAAATAGGACTCCCTTTATATGCGTTTGATAGCTCGACTAAGATCTTGTTTTCGCTGGTAAGTTTTGGTGAACTAAATCGTTCAACTCGACTTATGAATATTTTTCTTGAATTCTTGGCAAAGCATCTGTAAGCTTTTGATTTGTCGTCATTTCCCAAAAATATAGCTTCAATTACTCGGTCATCCAACCTATGTACATATATCATTTATCATCTGGGACATTTAGAACCAAAAACTTGAAATTGATCAAGATCGCATTCTTAGCGATCTCAAATATATGGTCGTTCCAATTGAGGTCGACGTTGACACACATACCGAGTACTGAGAGCTTTTCGGTGCAAGTGCCATTCATGAACAATGGCATTGCACGTATATTTAACTTTAACGACAGAAGACAGCATTGAGTTTTCGAAGCATTAAACTCTACACGATTCCTATTACTCTATTTGAGAATGCTCCATAAATCGGAGTTTAATGAGATTGACATACAAAAGCTAAGGGTAGAGTCGTCAGCAAAACAGTTAAGTGGATTAGAAGTGACAGGCAGAAAATCATTTATAAAAATGGGCACGACTGGGTCGCACCAACTTGCTCTTATGTGCCTTTTACATTGGAAAGTAAGATCTTTGACAGAAACAATTAACAATTACGTTAAAAATAACACAATTTGAACTTATACAATGTATCAAAACCACAATACTTAACGGTTTTTAGTAAAAATGAAGTACGCCATCACAAGAAGAATTTATGAATAATGTATTTCGGACCGGTTTTGGTAAAATCCAGTTTTTTATTTTTAGTTTTTTGAAAAAAAGTTTTTTTTTTAAATTTTGGTATGCAGTTTCTTAGAGTTTATTAATACACATTATAAAATTTAAAATGATTTTTTTGATTAGTTTTAAAAAATATAGATTTTTCAAAAAAAAATCAAAAATTAGTTTTACTTAGGAAAAAAAAGTTATTCAAAATTATGATATCCAGAATTTATTTGGCTACCTAGATCTTTTCGAATATAAAATTTGACAGAAATCTAAAGACCCGGTACTGAGAAAACTCAAAATTAAAAAAACCGTTATAGGAAAGGTACCGTTAATAGACGTTTCCCCCTAAATTTAGTTCTAATCGATTGTTAGCCAATACCAACAAACAAATTCTCAAAAATTTACATCAACATCGTTGGAGCTGTTTTCGAGAAAAATAAGACTATCCTAAAAAATAAAATTTCAATTTCCCCTCTGAGGAATGCCAAAAGAATCACACACACCAAATTTGAAGATAATCGCTTAAGCCGTTTAGGCTGCAGCTCCTTATACTTATATATACTGATAGACGGGACAGAAAGACAGACATTTTTTGCCACAAACTTTTTTTGGCGTCTCTATGATCGTTATGTCGTGTTTGATTGTTATCTCATTTTTACTTGCGATTAAAAGGACTATAATGCAAGTTATACATTCGTGGATATTAAAAATTTTGAGATAACAATCAAACATGACATTACGATGATAGTAAAACATATTTATAGACTGGAAAAATTCTGTCCGCCTGTTTGTTTGTCTTTCTGTCTGTCTGTCTGTACGGATGTATATTGGAATGTAGCCTAAACGGTTGGTTCAATCGTCTTCAAATTTAGAACTTAAGGTTATTTTGACATTCTACAGAGGGCTTTTTTCAATTTTGTTTAGCTAAAAAATGAACGGTATCTGTCATATAACGGCTCCAAGAATTTGTATGAAAAAAAATCGGTGTACTACTGTAGGTAAGCATGATGTTTTGGTTAAACAAAATTAATATGGTGGGCTTAAAACAGTTCCTCCCATAGGACAGGTTTTTTTTAATACATTTTAAAATATTTTGAAAACGGGTAAGTGTTTTTTTTTTAATTTTTTTTAATATATCTTATTTTTGTGCTTAAGTTGGTATTCCTGAATTATTTTGTTTAATTTTTTAAAAAAAGTTCTGAAAAAAACGTTTTATTTAAAAACCGTTCCTACGATTTTGAAAAAAATCACATTTTATAACATTTCTTATAGAAATAAAATAGTGTTTAAATTACTTAACTCAATCTAACGTACTTTATTCGAACAATCAATAGTCACAAAAATCGAATAAATCCTTTAATGTTCACTTTAATTTTCTAAAATATTATTCTACATTGTGACCGCAACTATGACCAAGTACGTGCGATCCGGTCGTGCAATTTATTTTTTATATCCACGAATCCTTAACTTGCCTTATAGTCCCTATAATCGCAAGTAAAATTCAACTGTAATACTCTTTTTGCTCGGAATGCTCATCATTTTATACTTGAACTCAATTTTGGACGGGCCGTGAAATACAGAGATTCCCTTTTTAGCGGAATAGCACGAATTGAAAATAGTCTACCCGACGAGATTTTCTCTAGCCAGTCCGAAGTTAATCGACTTTTTTGGGTGGAGATGTTTTTTTCTAGACAAAAATGTTTTTTCTTGATGACAACAAATATTTGGTCTTGCCTAATCCCACCTTGGCCACTTCCGTCTCAATTTTCGAAAAAGATAGAAAAAAATCGATGTCGTTAACGTATGCGAGTTATTGGACAGACTTTTAAAAGACCGTGTTTCGTTTCAGGGGCTGCCGTGAGACTTCGGCACTATTCTTTCAAGAAAGTCGCATGACTGTTACTGAAATAATATTTATGAACTTAATACTTCTTTTTTATAATTAATACAGATAGATAATCATTTTCAAAGCAAATCCATCTTTGACATTCCAAGAGAGTCTTTTTAGCTTAAAACTTGGAGGACTAACTCTCCTTAATTTAAAAAGAACGTTGACTCTTATAATATTCCTTATGACATAATTTCATAAGCGAATCGCGTTTTCTTTATTACTAAACTTCGGCTGAAGTTTTTTGCCGTAATAAGACCTGCCTCGTGAGCTTATATCATAAGAAGATTCCTTCCTGTGCCAAAAGTACTTAGCACTTAATATGAACATGAACATCATAAACTAACTAACTTAAACTAAACCATAGCATACTAAACGGATAGCTGCTTAAACTTTCTAATAAAACTATTCCCAGGATAAAACTTATACCTTATTTTGTCGCTTCAAGCCCTTTGGTATTAAAGCGGTTATTACCTCTCTCAGGCCAAATGTTACCAAGGCAACCGTGATAACTCATCCGCGTTGTTTGCACTTTTCCAACTTGTAGAACTTATCCTCCTTCGCATTCCAAGATTCTTTAACTTCGTTTGCAGGAGTCCCTCTCGGCAATGATATTTCTTTTTAATTAGCTTCTGTCCATAAAGGGGATCAACTTAATTCATTCGTCCGTTTGGCTAAACGCTTAAGAAACAGAGCAAAACTTTAATTTAATGACATTTCATAATATTTATACGGACAGTGTAGTTTCAAAGGAATGGCCTTGAAAGTTTCTTATTATACGGTCATCAAGTCTTTGTGGTTGACAGATGATATTTAACTTATTAATTACTGAAATATCCTTAAAGTGTTTCAAAATTATCCTGCCACTTGTTGTTGAAACAGTTTCACCGCAAATGACAACTTTAATAATATAATTACGAGTACCTTCGTTGGTTTTGTTGAAAAGGATACGAAGCTAGGTGTTAATAAATATCAAATGAAATAAAATATTTTATCTCTACGTAGTTCGCCTTAATGATGGCGATGGCAAGTGTGGGGATTCCTTGGGGGGAAAAGGGGCCGAGAGTTAAATTAATCTTACATCTTTCCTTTCAGCAGAGAAATAATGGAATGTGAGGCATCTAGCAAAAGATAACATTGGATACGTTGCAGCTGTGAATGAATAGCTCTTCACATATAAAGGATAAATACCATGATGTTGTTCTGCTATGCAATGGAAGCTATTTTACGTGTGCGTTGTTATGTTATCCAATGGAGGTGGAAACAAATATAGAGTTAGCTTGGCATATCCTTTTCCTTTTGAGGAGAAAAAACCATGTTAGAATCGGGATTCAGGATAACCACAAAGCGATTGTTTGTTCGTGCGAAGGGATGTTGGATAAGTAGCTGTAGCTGTGTAGCTGGAGCGCTGGAGGAATATAAAATTCCTTTGGAGTGTTACATTGGATTTGGTATAATAATAATACCTTGTTATAGGATACTGTAGTGTGTGTATGGGATGGATGAAAGAAAATTTCCGTGCCACATGGAAATGCTAATCTTTTTAAAGAAACACAAATAAAAGTTTCAGATATTTTTATTAACAAATAAAGAGTTTTAGGAGCAAGAAGAACGAAGAACATATCAGTCAGTTAAGGTGCAAAAAGTATAACTACATATAAATGTTATTTTATGTTTCGATTATGTAGTCACTTCTGATAGTAACGGGTCCGCCAAATAATTTTTTTTTAAATGCTATAAAAAAAACTACTGAATATATTCTCAAATTTCTTTTTTTATTTGAAAGTACAATCCTTTTCGTTAATAATGGAAAATAATTTCATTCAAGTGGCTGCCTCGGCTGGCCATGCAGTAGCCTACACGATCGGTCTAATTTTTGAGCACATTAACGATTGTGTGCAGCTGTATTTCACCAATGGCTTCACGAATATTGTACTTTAAAGCCTCAATTGTCTCTGGCTTGTCGGCGTAACACTTATCTTTTACGGCACCCCAACGGTGTCAAATCGCAGCTCCGAGGTGGCCAAACGACATCAGCTCTGCGGCTGATAATGGCATCTTCAAAAACAGGGCGCAAAACATCGAGTGTAGCTTCGGCTGCGTATGGCACGTAGCGCCGTCCTGTTGAAACCAAATGTTGCCAATATCCTCCTCCTCTTCAATTTTTGTGAACGAAAATTCGTTCAACATGGCCCGATAACGATCGCCATTGACTGCAACGGCCACTCCTTGCTTATTTTCGAAAAATGGCCCAATTATGCCTCTGGACCAAAATCCGCACCAAACAGTGACTCGTTTTGGGTGTATCGGCTTTTCAATGTATGCATGCGGGTTTTCTGTACCCAAAATTTTTTTTGTATTTTTTTTTTTTTTTATAATTAACGCGCGCACAAGGGATTATGTGTTTCCCTTTTAATGTAGAACACACTGCGCGGGCATTACGAAGATAGGGAGGGGAGAGATAGGAGGTGCCGATTAACATTGGTTTTGAATGTTTGTAGATCAAAATGGCAAGGGAAAATCTCGCCGGGTAAACTAAATGCGACAATTTTGCTTGTTTACGCCAAGATCAAAATGAGCTTCATCTGAAAAGATGATTTTTTTGGCAAAACGGACATCTTCTCTAAGTCGATCGCAGGCCCACTCAGCGAAGCGAAAACGCATTGGATGGTCAGTTGGCTTCAACTGAACCAATTGGACTTTGTATGGTGTCATACCAAGGTCTTTATGCAAAATTCGTCTCAATGATGTCTCCGAAATGTTCAATTGTTGAGAACGACGGTGAATTTATGTTGATGGCGCTTCACGCACACTTTCTGCCACAGCAATATTCTCGGGTGTACGCACTGTTTTTGCTGAGGATGCCTGTTTCTTTCACTTTTTTCACAAGATAACGAACATACGGAGCTGACGGTGCTTCTCTTCTTCCAAAATCCGTACGCAATTTTCGCACACATTCTGCAACATTACCAGGATTTTCAAAATAATATCGCAATATTTCCCAGCGTTGTTCAAGCGTATACACAACCATATTCGTTGAATTCGTTCAGCGGTGGGATTAAACTAATTATCTGTCAAATCAGACATGAGCTAAGTGTTACCATTCACGAAATAAGCACTAGTTGAAAAAAAACCGTTAGATGGCGGACCCTTTAGATAAGACGCATTGCACAAAAATCGTAAAGAAAATTATGAAATACGACATTCGGATCAGAAGGAGAACAACAGAGAAATTATGGAAAACAATTCTTAACCTTGCTGGAAAATCAATCGATATACACAATCTTTATGGAAAAATTATATTTTACCAAAAAAAGGTTTCTATAATTTAATATCCAGTCAGTGGGTAAAATTTTTGAAGTGAAAATTCTTTACGCGCATGATATACATTTTTATTTTATCCCCAACGCGACTAGGGGACGTCCACTAATAGGTGTTTTTGCCAAGAGGCTATTAATTACCTATATGAGATTCATAATGAGATCCTTTATTACTGTAGCTACTAAAGTGGGTTAGGCCAATAAATTATAGCTACTGAACAAAATCCATATACCAACACAAGGCAGAGATGTTGACATTATTGACATTGTTGAAGTAAATTTTGCAGTTTTGCACGAGTTTCTCGAAGTTGCAATTTTGTATTAACACTTTCCTAACTGGTCCACATAACATACCAACAATTATTCAGAACTACATTATATTTTGGGATTTTAGCCTTTTTTAGTGTCTATTTCTACTGGGCTACAAAGCTATTTCTGGAAATTAAATAGTAAACGAAAGCGTAGATAATACTTTTTCGGTGTTCAAAGGGTAGGCATAATGTCTCTTATAGGATGCAAGTACCCCACCCCTTTCTATCAAATCGGGTGCCATGAAATAAAGTCTTATTCTGAAAGATCAATTAATTTTGGACTTTATTGCACTTTTGAAATCGCAAAGGTTGTTTTAGACTTTATTTCACTTTCAATCGTGCAATAAAGTCCAAATCTAAGTGGAAATAAAATCCAAACAACAAACACATATATGGTTAAAAATTGAAATAGGTATGGGGTGCATACTGCCCTCCTGCATTCCCCCCCCCCCCACTTTGGGGTATATGCACAGATTTCATTATATCCGAAAGAATCTTTAAATATAAAATTAATATTGCATATAACCAACCTTGTAAACCTAGTGCAAATCCTTTAGTGAACCCAAGCAGGGAGGTTGCTTAAGATCTACTCTTTGAATAAAAGATGTCGTCATCAGTTCCAGTCAGGCTGAACTACTTATTGAACACCTTATATGGGCTACTCCTCTACTACAAAGTTTTTGGAGCTCAGGCCTATAAAGAGTGTCTGCTCCTGGTCGTCTTTGGACCTATATCAATCACCTAGCCCTAGAAAAAGCCGATGGCCTAGCTATGAACTGCACCAACTATTAGAGGTAATAGTGTCCTTAATATCCTACACAAGACGATTTCCATCGATTTCAAAACCGCGTACGACAGCAAAGACGACTTATTCCTATAGAGCAGTTTTATTATCCATGCCAAACCCATCTGCCTGTGCAAAATGACGGTGGAACAAGCTGATGTCTTGGACAAAGCATCAAGAAAGATAGACAGCTAGAAGCCAAAGGAGTAAAAAATCCAAAGCCTCATGGCTGGGTCATATAGAGCAGATGGACATGGACATGTTCCGGCCTGGAAAATATTCGATCCCACTTCGGAGGGGTGGCGGCGCGGTAAAAGAAGATCCAGACGTAGGTGGCGTACGCAAGTGAAAGAGGACCTCGACTGACTTGAAATGCAGAACTGGAGGCAGCTAGCTAGGAACTGAGCTGGCTGAAGAAGCTCGTTTGGTTAATGACCAATCCAACCCGGATTGTAGCGTATTCATTATCCGTATTGCCTTCAGACTATTCATTCGAAAACTATAGTTCTTTGCTTACCATTATACACCAAATAATGTTGGCCTACAAACTGATTTTTTCGAAACTAGGATTGACAAGCGTTAAAGGTTTTCTCATATTAAATGCGGTCTTCTATCTAGAATATGTAGCTATGATTCTATTTGTTTGTTTTTTCTTTTCGGTGTATCCAAATAGGGACTTGACAACTTTGAATTTAATTTGTGAACGGACCCTTTCACTTATCATCGAACTGTCATCGTCAATTTATTTAGTAAACTTAACATTTTTATCATTGTAACGTACATGAGCGAGCAACGTCTGCAAATTATAAAAATTTTCTACCGAAATTTGGAGTCGGTAATCGCAACTTTAAGAGCGTTCTCACAATCATCTTCAGTGACGAAGCTCATTTTTGGCTCAATAGGTCCGACAATAAGCAAAAAAAAAAAAAAACTTATTGGTCGGGTGAAAATCCTTGCTTCATGAATCACATCCACAAAAAATAACTGTTTGGTGCGGTTTGCACGCCGCCGGCGTTATTGAGCCATATTTTTTCGTCGACGATAACGATCGTCACGTTACTGTGAATGGCCAGCATTATCGTGTCATGATTGCCGATTATTTTTGGTCCGAATTGGAAGATATGTACTTGGACAACATGTGGTTTCAACAGGATGGTGCCACAAGCCACACAGCACACCTTACAATCGATTTATTGAATAATAAGTTTGAAGACAGTGTTATCTCAAGAAATGGGCCAGTCGACTGCCCGCAGCGTTCGTGCGATTTAACGCCTCTAGACTATTTTCTTTGGTGCTACGTTAAGTCATTAGATTATTTAAACAAGCCGACGACGTTGAAGGAGCTCAGAGCACACATTGAACGCGAAGTACCGTCCGTTTCGGCCGAAATGTGTGGCCGAGTCATCGAAAATTGGTTCCACCGAAACGTGCCCGCGGTGGTAATATGAACGAAGTCGAGTTCCATTCATAAATGTTTTGATTGTACTTCAAGCCGATAATAAAGTTTTTGAAATACCTCAAATCGTTTCCCTTTTATTAAAAAAAAAGAGTTGTCAAATCCTTATTCGAAAACCCTTTATATTTTTTTAATTTTAGCAAATTTCGTAGTCGCACGCTGTTGATTAAAGTTGAATTTTCTCATCCAATAATTGATCCATTCGCTTCTACTGGACATTAATTTTCTTTTCCTATTGCTATACATATTTGTGTTTAGCTGTGAATATAGCAACCAGCTTCACCAGAAGTTGAAGTAGATACACTATTCATTATTATAAAATAATTATTTGGTACTAGATTTTCAAGGACATACAAAAACAAAAGTAAATATATTTCAAAAGAAATGTGACTACCAACAATTTCCCAGAATCTTTAATTAAAAGCAACTCTTACTAGAGATTTCAAAAGAACATAAATATTTGGATCTCTAATAAAAGAACATAAGAGTTCATTTCAAAGAATCAAAGGGAATCCAATTCCACTAAAATTAACCTGTTTGCGACGAACAAAAACTTGAACAAAGCTTTTAGAATTCCTCAAATAACTCTGTGCACACAAAACGGACGAACGTTCTTGTTTCTGGGTAATGTTTAGCGTTTTTGAAATATTAAAAAAATATTTTAATTATTTTTCATGTTCAACGTCAAAATAATGCAGATGAAATATCAAATTGTTTTTACTATCAGAAACACACAAATTTATTCAACCATCGTCTAATTAAATCTTTTTGAAACTTTTTTTTCATCCATTTAGCTGATAAAACCGAAGAGAAATTCCACCGCCGTGCATCCGTCAAAATGGGTGTTCGTGTAATTTACCGCACAGACGTGCATCACGGCAGTGCGCCTGAAAATTTTGCAGCACTTATTAATAGTCAAGCATCTCCGCCAGTTTCAACGGATCAGCTCCTTTCGCCTCCATTACGAGCGGACGCCCACCAGCACCAACTACAATTATTACAGCAAACCACTATATCAGAGATGCCACCACCACCTAGAACTCCCAGCGCAGATGGCCATACTTCAGCATCATCGGGTGCACCAAACACCACATCAAGTTCTGCTACCACGACATGCCACACCAAACCGCGCAAATCCGAGCGAGGAGATTCGTTTCCAAAGTTGAGGCTTTCGCCGAAATCATTTCGTTTTAGTGGTCGTTTTGGACGGAGTAAAAGTGAAATCGAGAAATGTCCCAACGATCCGTTCTATAATTACAGCAAATCCTTCCAAGAGGTAGGTTAACACTTTTCCAAGCATCCTGCATCCTTAACAACAATACAGTTATACCTATGCATATATGTGTGTCTGTTTTCTATTTCTATTTTAGTACGAGAGTGGCGGTCCACAAGGTGCAGTAGATAAGCCATTTCTCCTGCAAGAGGGTCGGGTTAGCCTGCGGGCCAGCTTGGACAAGGCCTGGTACACCCATGGAGAGGATGTCATTGTAAATGTCAATATTCGCAACGATAGTCGCAAAACTGTACGAAAAGTTAGGGTAAGTAACTGCATTGTGTGGGTTGGTTCAGGCGATAGTGTATAAAATAGACAAAAGTGTTGAGTGAATGAAAATGAATATTCGTTAATTGAATTTTCCTTGAATAGAGTGAAAGATTGAATTTTCTAAAGCCAGAGGTTGTATTAACAAAATAATAAATTTGAATTAAAATCGTAATTGTTGTGAGTTGAGGAACCCACTTTATTGAGTCAGTTGAAAATTTAATAATGAAAAAAAGCGTTCCGACGCATGTTTGGCCTATGTCCGATTTGTCCGACCATCAGATTCTTAATGTAGATGGTCCAAGCTTTAATTTAATACACCATTTGTTCGTTGACTGGATGCGGGTGAGGTAGGCCAACACCCAACACCAAACCCGAAGTGGCATTTTACCGCCAAAAGGGCATTAAAAAGTCTGTCCGACCAACGGTTTTGTGCATTTTAGGTAATTTGCCAATACATAATGGTTAAAGGCTCCATTGACTCGATAAGGTAGTTTTCTTAAGGCCAACTCCTGGACTATTGAAGTTATTCTATAACTTTGGATTAAGCAGAGTTTTTAGATTTTCAAATTGATTATCAGGGTATTTTGTTTCTACAAGACCATCGGAGCTTAATATGTGGTCATGATGTATCTTGGAGCATCATCAGTTGTTTGTACTTCCAAGAAATTTCGCACGTTTTTTTTCCGATGGAAACCTTCAAAAGATAAGAATCGGTTCCAAATAGTGTGGGACTCTTACCGACCCATCTATTAAAGATCGACAAACGATTTTTCTTTCTTTATTTTTAAAATCCCGTTGGGAGAAATTTAAAGTTATAATATTTTTTTAAATCATTGGCTCATGAGGCTTGGTGCTTCTTAAACTCCGAACATTTACATTTAGATTTAGATTTACATTTACATTTACATTTACATTTACATTTACATTTACATTTATATTTACATTTACATTTACATTTACATTTACATTTACATTTGCATTTACATTTACATTTACATTTACATTTACATTTACATTTACATTTACATTTACATTTACATTTACATATCCATTTACATATACATTTACATTTACGTTTACATTTACATTTACATTTACATTTACATATACATTTACATTTACATTTACATTTACATTTACATTTACATTTACATTTACATTTACATTTACATTTGCATTTACATTTACATTTACATTTACATTTACATTTACATTTACATTTACATTTACATTTACATTTACATTTACATTTACATTAACATATCCATTTACATATACATTTACATTTACGTTTACATTTACATTTACATTTACATTTACAATTACATTTACATTTACATTTACATTTACATTTACATTTACATTTACATTTACATTTACATTTACATTTACATTTCATTGTAAATGTCAATATTCGCAACGATAGTCGCAAAACTGTACGAAAAGTTAGGGTAAGTAACTGCATTGTGTGGGTTGGTTCAGGCGATAGTGTATAAAATAGACAAAAGTGTTGAGTGAATTAAAATGAAAATTCGTTAATTGAATTTTACTTGAATAGAGTGAAAGATTGAATTTTCTAAAGCCAGAGGTTGTATTAACAAAATAATAAATTTGAATTAAAATCGTAATTGTTGTGAGTTGAGGAACCCACTTTATTGAGTCAGTTGAAAATTTAATAATGAAAAAAAGCGTTCGGACGCATGTTTGGCCTATGTCCGATTTGTCCGACCATCAGATTCTTAATGTAGATGGTCCAAGCTTTAATTTTATACACCATTTGTTCGTTGACTGGATGCGGGTGAGGTAGGCCAACACCCAACACCAAACCTGAAGTGGCATTTTACCGCCAAACGGGCATTAAAAAGTCTGTCCGACCAACGGTTTTGTGCATTTTAGGTAATTTGCCAATACATAATGGTTAAAGGGTCCATTGACTCGATAAGGTAGTTTTCTTACGGCCAACTCCTGGACTATTAAGTTATTCTATAACTTTGGATTAAGCAGAGTTTTTAGATTTTCAAATTAATTATCAGGGTATTTTGTTTCTACAAGAACATCGGAGGTTAATATGTGGTCATGATGAATCTTGGAACATCATCAGTTGTTTGTACTTCCAAGAACTTTCGCACGTTTTTTTTCTGATGGAAATCTTCAAAAGATAAGAATCGGTGCCAAATAGTGTGGGACTCTTGCCGATCAATCTATTAAAGATCGACAAATGATTTTTCTTTCTTTATTTTTAAAATCCCGTTGGGAGAAATTTAAAGTTATAATATTTTTTAGATCATTGGCTCATGAGGCTTGGTGCTTCTTAATCTCCGAACATTTACATTTACATTTACATTTACATTTACATTTACATTTACATTTACATTTACATTTAAATTTGCATTTACATTTACATTTACATTTACATTTACATTTAAATTTACATTTACATTTACATTTACATTTACATTTACATTTACATTTACATTTACATTTACATTTACATTTACATTTACATTTACATTTACATTTACATTTACATTTACATTTACATTTACATTTACATTTACATTTACATTTACATTTACATTTACATTTACATTTACATTTACATTTACATTTACATTTACATTTACATTTACATTTACATTTACATTTACATTTACATTTACATTTACATTTACATTTACATTTACATTTACATTTACATTTACATTTACATTTACATTTACATTTACATTTACATTTACATTTACATTTACATTTACATTTACATTTACATTTACATTTACATTTACATTTACATTTACATTTAAATTTACATTTACATTTACATTTACATTTACATTTACATTTACATTTACATTTACATTTACATTTACATTTACATTTACATTTACATTTACATTTACATTTACATTTACATTTACATTTACATTTACATTTACATTTACATTTACATTTACATTTACATTTACATTTACATTTACATTTACATTTACATTTACATTTACATTTACATTTACATTTACATTTACATTTACATTTACATTTACATTTACATTTACATATACATTTCACCATCAGTCAGTTTTTTTGTGGATCTAACGGTGGCTCAACATACACTTTAGGATTATCATCAATCCAACCAAAATTGAGTTCCATCGCTAAACAAAATTCGCTTATGAAAATTGGTATCAATGGCAATCTTGTTTTCACCGAATCTACGCCTTGCTAGGTGATCTCCAATTCTTGCACGAGTTGGATTTTGTAAGCACGTAAACCAAGATCTTTCCGCAAAATCTTCCATAAAGTGGATGGACACATATCCAATTCCGGTGCACGATGGCGGATAGACTTATTCGGGTCTTCCTCTGAGCTACGCTCTACAGCAGAAATGATTTCTTCTGTACGCACTGTACGTCGTCTCTGTGTATGCGTATTATGATTAAGAGTAAACATGGTGTGAAAACGTTCCATAGTTAATCGAATTAATTGCTATGATGGACGATTATGTTGACCGTAAAATGGACGTAGGGCACGATACGTTCATGTTCATGTTAAAATGCCAAACCACACTAAAAATAAATCACTTGACAGCTGACGAAATGGCAGCCAGTTAAAATAGTATTGCCAACTTAAAGTTATATACCTCTAAAAAAATACCCTTTATAACATTAGTTCTTCTCTTTTCTTTTTGATGTGCTCTTTCCATTTCCATGATAGCGTTCTTGTCCAAGTCCCTTGTATATAACACATACAGGGTTGGTCCTAGGACACTTCCTTGTGGTACACCGGCTTCAATTTTCTTTAGTTCGCAGTATTTTTGGCCGAACCGTAGTCTAAAGAGTCGGTTCGTAACGTAAGAGTTCAGTATTTCGTAGTACCACCTGGGAAGGTCCCTTTACAGTTTGCACTCAAGTTCCAAGTGAAAAACCTTTTCAAAAGCTTGAGCAACATCTAAGAATATAGCCAAACGTACTTGTTTTTCTTCAAGTGGCTTTCCCACATCATCCGTGTTTCGATGAACTTGGTCTATCGTGTAATGTTTATCTTTTAATCCAAACTGATGGCTCGGAATTAGTATTCTTTATTCTATTATTTTGTTAAGCCTTTTCAGGAGTAATTTTTGGAAAACTTTTCCCATGATTGGTATAAGCGATATTGTTCTGTAAGATGTTACTTCTGTTGGTTTGGTGGCTTACCTTGTTTAGGTATAGCAATGATTTTTTGCAATTTTCCAATGATGTTGCACATATCTTTGTTGAAGGCATGTTTTTATTATACATTGGAGTTTTTTGAAGGCTATTGATGATATTTCTTTCTAAACGTGAGCAGATATTAGATCGTACCCTGGTGATTTTTTGTTAGACAACTTTATGTTGACACATGCTTCTTACGTCTTTGAGTGTAATAATAGGAATATTACATTCGTCGTTTCTATCAACAAACTGTAAAGGATCTTGTTTAGCGTTGTTTGGCGAAGAGATCAGCCATTTGTTTTGGGTTTTAGCATTGAAGTCGCCGCCAACAAGGAAGTTATGTAATAATAAATTTAAGAGTTCTGCATGCGAGGAAAACCGGAAGAAAGCAGACTAGAAAGGCCTGCAATGCTTATTATCGAAAAACCAAATTTTTACATGAACAAAAAATTTGCCAAAAATACTTTGCAATGTCTCAATGACAGTAAAAATGTTTGGTCATTTGTAAAAAAACGTAAAGAACTCTTCATCATCATCGCTTCCTACGTTTATCTTCAGCGATACCCTTGCTGTCAATTCTTTCTTCTTCTTTACAGCTTAAGAAATATCTTTCTTAAAGACCGACAGTACGGCTTTTGTAGCAGTACAAAAAGGTCCACTGGTGATGTGATGGATTTTCACATCGAAAATTGGAACCAGTCTCTGCATCGTATTGGTAAAAGCAAAATTATTGCACTTGATATTTCTAAGGCATTTGATAGAGTTTAGCATCAAACCCTTTTATCTAAAATGCGTTTGGGCTCGACAATTCTCTTTTTCGTTGGATTAGTAATTACAAAGGTAATTACTTACCTGGCTTTCGTATTTTTGTCGTAATTTTTATCATCAATACTCTAGTGAAATAGCCAGTTGCATTCCTGCCCTGAAACGATTGTATCGTAATATTCGCACCACTATGCTAGAAATGCCCACCAGTTTACCCTTAAGCTCAACTTCGGACGTACTGTTAAGTACAGAGATTCTTTCTTTAGTCGCACCACACGAATGTGGAATGTGGAGAATTTCAAAACTAATATGCATCAACTTCTCCTTATACATCCTTCCCTATTTACCTTATGCTCGCACGATGTTTTAACATATTAACGGTAGAAATACAATCAAAAATCAATACAAAATGAAAGTTTCAGATGTTTATTGATCATCAGTGGAGTCATTCCACATTTTCTTTCTGTTACAGGGCTTATAAGTTTTCTTGATGGGTTTAGCAAACAGATTAACCTTGTTGATTCAGAATAGCCTTTAAGTGCATCAAAAAATTGGCGTACCGGTAACTCACTTGGACTCTTCACTTGACAGATCTTGTTATTATCTAATTTAGCCCATACTCCATCGTTTGTTCGATTTGGTTCTGATTCTAACTAAGGTTTTCACACCTTTTATAGACTAATTCATATTTCTTTCTGCTGATAGTCCATAAAGATAATAAGAAATCTTGTAAGTTTTTGTATTTCGGATTGCATTTTTGAGATTAAACTCAAGAGGTGATTCCTAAAACACTTTCAACTGGAAACTTTTTTTCACTTCCAACCACATCTAATCGATATTAAAATTTCATTTTAAAAAACATTGGCGCAAAATTATAGACAACCTATTTTTAATTAATTAACTTCACGCTTCTTAAAATGTTTAGTTCTGTACTAAGTTTTTCTCAATTATAAACAAAATAAATTGCACGACTGGATCGCACGTACTTGCTCATATGTGCGGTCACATTGTAGAATAAAATTTAAGAAAATTAAAGTTAACATCAAAGCATTTATTCGATTTATGTGACTTTTGATTGTTCGAATAAACTACTTTTAATTGTATTGGGTGAAATAATTTAAACACCATTTTATTTCTTTAGGAAATGTATTAAAGTGTGAATTTTTTTCAAAATCGTAGGAGCCGTTTTTAAATAAAACGGTTTTTTAACAACTTTTTTTTAAAAAACTAAAAAAAATAATTCAAGAATACAAACTTTAGCACAAAAATAACGTACATTTACAAACAAAATTAAAAAAAAATTGTTAAAATTTTAAAAAAAATTAATTATTAAATATACAAAAAGAAAGTTTTCGATAAAAAATTAATGCGAAAATACTAGGGCTACTTACATCTTTCTGAATATCAATTTTGATAGTAATCGGATCACAAGTTTTCGATAAAGCCGAAGAAAAAAATACCGGTCCTATGGGAGGTACCGTTTTTAGCCCACAATATTAAATTTTTTTCACCAAAACATAATGCTTACCTACAGTAGTACACTGATTTTTTTTCATAAAAAATTCTTGGAGCCCTCCCGTGGGGGAGGGATTACTAGGCACCTAAATATCAAATTTAAAACAAAGTAGTTATGTAGCCAGCGGCATTTTCGGAGATGAAGAATAGGAAGAACGGGATTGTTTTTTATAGATTTTACTATAAAAGTCATTTCCTGGGTAGGGTTTCCCATCCTTTTGTAGGGGACTCAATCTTCAATGTAACCCATGGGGCGAGTTTACCATTGGTAAATGCAACCCATGGGGTGAATTTACCACTGGCAAAAGCAGCCCATAGGTTGAGTTCGCCACTGACAAAAGCACCTCACAAAGTGACTTTTCCTCCTCCTCACAAAAAAAAATGGCAAATGCCCCCCACAAGCTGTTCTTTTGAAAACTAAATTATATCTTTTTTCTTTTTCTTTGTTAGAAACGTTTTTTGAGAGCGAGTCGTCATCCTCTCTGAGAGTTTTTTTATTTCACACTAAAAAAATAATGCAGGGGATTCCTGTTATTAAAAATTTAGTTTCACACTAAGAGAAAATTAATTTTTTGAGTCGTCTATAATTGACTACACTTTTAATGTTAATGCCAAATTTTATTTATTTTAGTTTGGTATTAAAACGTCTATAATTTTGCAACATTATACATATATAAAAGGTGCTCTCTTAACAAGCCATTTCAAAGATTTTCAAAACTTTTAGAAATAGATTCATTCAGATTTTGGTTTTGTTAATTGAAGTAAATAAGGCAAACTCTTGGAAACTTTTTAACAGAATTTTCAGAAAGTCAAAAGCTGTGCAAAACTAAAAGCATGTGTTACGTCTTAATTTGAACAAATATAATCCGCTTATTTACATACAAATCTATAGATATTCAAAAGCAGGACGAGAGAAAATATAAATAAAAAACTTTCATGGTCACGTTATACTAATTGTTATAAATATTTTATGTACACATGTATGCATACTTCACTGCTGAATATTTTTCCGGGCTGATTTCATAAACCCTCTGGCCTTGTAAAAATAACCCTTCCACATGACTGTCATTGATTTCCGTTAAATAAGTGAAATACATCCATGCGAAAAGGAAGATCGCCAACAATTGAATCGGTAGACTCTAAATGAAAGCCAAGCCCACATTTGCAGTTTCTGTTTGTTCAATTCGGCCCGCTCCTTGAACCGAAAACACCAAAATAAAAACAAAATCCTGTTTCCTTTTTGATTCCCTATTTTCTGTTCAATGCTCAATAAAAACAAATGTAAAATGCTCGAATATGGAATATTTTTTGCGATAATTAATCCACAGGACTTTTTTTTAGTTATTGTCCTTGAGAAGGAAGTAATCCTCAATAATTTTTTTATTATTTATGAACATTTATTTTTTTGACAGGTTTGTGCTATTCAGCACGTTGACGTCTGTATGTTTAACAACGGCAAATTCAAAAACATCGTTGCTGATTCGGATAATAATTCTCCTGTTGACAGGACTGTGAGTCCGGGTGGAACACTTGCTGCAACATTTATTTTAAAACCACAGAGAGGTAAAAAAAAAATTCGTTCGTTAACTTAAAAAAAATCCTTTTTAATTTTCCTCTTAATAGGTCCGACAAAAAACTGGATAGCCCTGGAGGACACTTTGCAGCGAAGTACAGAACCGGAAGAAATCACTGGAGCCATTGCAGCTTCTGCTATTCGTTCGCCCACTGTTGCACCACTATCGGCCATTTTACCATCGAATTCCGATGATCGAAATGTATTTGCCATTTATGTTTCCTACTATGTCAAGGTGAAGCTGACCCTGAGTGGAATGGGTGGAGAGCTGTCATTGAAACTGCCATTTGTTTTGGTTCATGTTGATGAGTGGTATCACAAGCCAGGTAGCAGTGCCAGCCAGGAACTCTGCCATGATGTCCACAAATTAGATCTAGATAATGTCCCCCCACCACGTAAGAGTCACCATAATCATGCACTCAAAGTAATGCTGGCTCATGACGTATTGCGGGAAATAGAGCCCAGTTTGGATAGAATTGAATCGGTTGAGGATGAGTTAAATATTCCAATACCTGAAGTATTACCAAGGACACCCCATCTTGGCAGTGGCAAGCGAAAGCTTTTAAGGAGTGAGACTGTTGCCAAAGATTTATCAGACGATGATGAAGATGGAATTGGAAAGGACGAAGACCACACTCAAGATACACAAGTGGCTACGGATTCACTAGATTGCACTAAGGATGTTGTTATTCCGAGGGATGACATCCATCAAGGAAGCTTCGCCGATGAAGAGGACGATGCAGAGGAATCGAATAAGGAAGAAGGAACACCACCAAACCATCAGCAGATAATATGTGCACAAGTGCACTCTGAGGTGTGATGGTGATTTATGACTTGGAACAATATTGTTGTGTGGTTATTGGCTTTTTAATTGGACATTTGAGTCTCTTATGTAGATATGCTTGGTCCTAATGTTCAACGTATGAGAAATGATGAGTTGTTTTTTATATGGTTTGCGGTTTCCTATGTAGATGAAGATAATCTGTTATTGCAGAGACATACAATTTATATTTTTATCAATAATCCTTCAAGGGAGCTGGACTCCATGATTAAGTAAGAATTAACTAAGATTTGACAAGTAATCGTAATCGATTTAATATAAATATGAACTACTATACTACCATTCTATAAATGCATTAAAACTGTTAAGAAAAAATGTTAACCAAATAAATGACTTAAATGCATTTTAAACTGGCTGGAGTTTTATTTTGGCGAGTAAAATGAATTGAGCAGGTAAGTCATTTTTCGGAAAATTTACCGATGTGGATGAAAAACTAAATGCTTCAGGAAAGGTCAGTTGAATTGATTTTAATTGCTAACTTTGACTTGATGAAATATTAAAACTGTCTGGTCTGGAACCGAGAGTCAAATATCAATATTCACTTAGAACTATGTATTCCAAAATATTAATTCAACTTTTTTCTTGTGTATTTGATTTATTAATCTGCAATATTAATAGCATTATTCAATGCAGTTTTTATTTATTTTCTCTAATGACGAACTAGATGTATTTATAGTTACCTGTTAAGAGTACTTCCCATAGAACGGTAATTTATATTTTTCGAAGTTCTAATTAATGGCTCGAAAAATGGAATTTAAAACAATTTAGTTATGCAAAAAACAAATAGAACTAATGGACGTTGGTATAATTATTATGATTTATTTATTTTTTTCTTTCTGTCACTGAATTACATTTAAGCGAGCTGGTGGCTCGGCGACTACTTTATAACTGAACTCTATGTTAGGCACGAATTAATTAAGGTTGATTTGATACTGGTTTTTCCCCTTCTCTTGACTTTGTTCGTTCGTCTGTTGTATCCATCGTGTTGTTCGTTTGTCTTCTCACATACGCCTTTGTGTAGTCACGTACGTCCTTATGTTCTTTTTGCTGTTAATCTTCAGTATGACTTTTTTCTGTAGGGTGTAGGGTATGTTGTAGCAGGATACTCGCCCAATCCCGCATTCGTTGAGATAAGATTAAAGTAAGTTTAATAATACTAGCCTCATAAACGTTAGGTAGAAGTACATACCAAGGACCGAAGAGCCCGAAAAAGACGAAATATATTCCTACAACGAACTAGAAAAGAGGCCTGTAAAAGGTATGGCGTTAAAATCATCCGTAGCAATTTCAATACCAACTAGGTACATGAGCCAGTATTCAGACAGTTCATAGGCATCTACATAATTGGTCTATGCGAGTTCCAAGCTTTCGCATAGATATCAAAAAAGCAACATGGAAAACCTCAAGAAGTCACCCGCAGGAAAATTTGGCATTCCAAATAAATTGAGGCCAGCATGTTGGTACACCATGACCAAAATTAAAAGCCAATTTAAGCCAGATTGCCGTCCGGACCATCATGTTTAGCGGAAAAGAACAAGTGAGTCTATTTTTTCCCCTTTTCAACCTGGAGTTTGATCAAGAAATTCTATAATATGTTTCGTCACTGAGTGAAACTACCCTGGCTAAGTTCAGGCGGACAAGTTCAAGGTCAAAATAAGCTTTACGCCAACATCTGGCTGTTAAGCCTTAATCTGGTAGTAAGCCTACTCACCTGGAGTCAAAATACACATTGACCAGATCTCTAGAATGGTTCCCAGTCACTCTTTGTTAGATTGGTCCATTCTAGTACCAATTCAGTATCTATGTTTGGGCATAGACATTCCCCTTGCTAAGGTGCAAGGCCTATCTGCGCCTCTATTAAGATCTCCTTGGCTTCCCTCAACCATCTTCTTGCGTAGACAGCGATCAGATGCCAAATACCTTATTGCTACCGCTTTAGGTTAATCACAGCTACCACGAACACACACTAGGGGGCCAACCTCACACACGCAGCTGATACCGAGCTAGACTCACGTAATTAGCTGGTCTCCCTGGTATCCCTTGGTACCCCAGATTTATGTTAGCCATGGGTATGGCCTAGCCCGCATTCGAAGACTTGCACTTATATTAAGTTATATCTTTATCTTTATCTTTTTATTGTAACTGAAATTTTTATAATTTTTTACTTGCGATTATAGGGACTATAAGGCAAGTTATGCATTCGTAAAAAAAAAAAAAAATTCTAACAATCAAACATGATATTACGATGATAGAGAAGTCAAAAAAAGTGGGTCCGGAAATTCCGTCCGTCTGTCTGTCTGTCTGTCTGTCTGTCTGTCTGTCTGGCTGTCTGTCTGTCTGTCTGTCTGTCCGTCTCGATATCTACAGCCTAAACGGTTGGGCCGATTTGATTCAAACTTGGTATATAGTATTTTTAGAGTGCTCTACCCGACAGTTTTTGGAATTGGCATTCTAGCTCCAAAACTAACGGTACCTGCCATATAACTTTTATTAAAAAACTTATTTTTCTCGAAAACGGCTCCTACGATTTTGATTAAACTTTCAGAATGATGTTTTCTGTGCAAAACCTATCTTTTAATTTTAATGGATTTTTCAGAAAAAGTTTTATAACGGTACCTCCCATATGACCGGTTTTTTAAAATCAGACTTTCTCGTTAACTAATTGACGGATTTTGATGAAATTTTCAAAATATGTAGTGTTTTATGATTTAAATAATATTGCTTATCAAAATTTTCAAAAACATTTTTTTTTTAATTTTAATAATTTTTTTAAAAAAAATATTTTGTTTTTTGAATATTTTGAAAACGGATTTATAGATTTTTTTAAAAATTTTTCTCCTAGTATAAACTATAGATTTATTAAAATTGACATACTAAAAAAAATTTTAAAATATGTTTTCGAAAAGTTTTTCAAAAAAAACTTTTTTTTGAAAAAACTGGTCGAACGATTTTGAAATGAAAAATTCATAAAATAGAAAACAGCAAAAGAAATAAGATGGCTTACAACATTTTTTCCAAAAAACGTTATGAGTAGTGTTTTTTTGAATTCATAAATTTTTTTCCCCAACATTTTATTTCATATTGCTCGGCTAAGCCCTAGCCAAGCCATTAGTCAAATAAAAGAAAGTGACAACCTACATTACATACATACTTACGTATTTTAAAGTATTTTTCATCATCATAAAAGCACACAGAATAAATAAGGAAGCCTTTGATAAACACAAAAAAACAACTAACAAATAAAAAAAAACTATTCGATTACTACTGAATGCAAAAATTTCAATCGAGAAAACAAAAGTTTACACATTCCTATAAACAAACAAAACCACTGTGTTAACTTTTAATATTGTCTGTATACCTACTCGCTTACCAGTAGTTGGAACGCGTATCTTAATTTTAGTACCTACCTTCCTTCCAACCTTATTATAGGTACCTAAATCCTTTATAAATTCCATTGGTCCCATATTGGGACGTATAAAAGTCCCTTTACCTAGCATTATTGCCATACTGCTGATTCCGACGAATCTTAATGCCAGTTGTTCAAATTTTTCCATACCAAAATGAAAATTTAAATGAAAAAAGTCCTTTGTATCTTTCTATTAGCAAATTATATTATAAACAGTAAGCAGCAAGTGGAAAGATAATACTACACTAAAAAACTGCAAAAGCTAACAATCCTATATATTTATGTGTTTATCCCTTTGTCGTGACGCATTTTCGTTCGAGTTTCACCCAAAAACGATTCTAAGGAAGTTGCACGTCATACAAAAAATATTAAAATAAAATCTTTGTCAAAAAGACGCCTGCACTTAAAAAGGATTAGCACATAAGAGCAAGTACGTGCGACCCAGTCGTGCCTTTTATTTTATTTAAACCTAGATTACACAATTTACAGAGATATGATGTCTTATATCATACCTTACTACTGAAAATAATTATAAGTGGTATTCAATTATATATAAATAAATAAATATATAACAAGATAGCTAACAAACAAATAAATAAATAAACAATAAATACAGTTAATGAATATAATAAATAAAAGATTAATATATAAATATGTTTACAAATGAAAAAATAAATAATAAATATATATAAACATGTATAATAATAAATAAAGCGAATAAATAATTAGTCTTACAAACACATTAAGTAACTAAGTTTGAGATTAAACTATTATCCGAACTATTGCACGATAAAATATAGCGATCTAGTAATTTCAAAATTCTTACTGATACTTTATCAATGTTTGCTATTCTATGAAGTTGTTCTGTACAAGAGTACCAGGGAAGATCAAGCATATTTTTTAACTTATTTTGCATTATTTGTAATTTGTTTATATGGGTTTTAGCGCATTTTCCACAAACAGGCGAACCACAAAAAAATATGCTTTGGAAGATAGATTTAAATATCATCAAATTATTTTTTATACTCATTTTAGACTTCCGGCTAATAAAGGGGTATAGTGTTCTTATAACTATATTGATTTTTTTTAAAGTTTGCTGTATGTGCAAGTTAAAAGTCAAAGTTTTACCCAAAAAGATACTTTGCACTTGCTTTCCACTCTATTTGTGAGCCGTTCAATTGGAGGGTACTGTTAAGCAGTAGACAGGGTTTTCTTTTTTTCGTAAAAAAAGAGCCTGCGTCTTTGGGGCATTTATTTTTATTTTCCAATTGGCTAAATAAATCTAAATAGTATTCAGAGCAGATTGCAAATTGGTTTAAATGCTAAAACCGGTTGAATCTGATGAATAAACGCATCAGCGAACATTGCAGTTTCACAATTTGGAAATTTTGAAAAATCATGAGTATATATGTTATATAAAAATGGGCCTAGGACTGATCCTTGAAGTACACCTGCAATGATATTATTTTGTTCGGTATACCAGTGGTTAACACAGACTTTCAATGTTCGGTTTGACAGAAAGGACAAAATGATTTTTACGACATATACCGGAAAATTTAAAGTAACAAGTTTATGAATCTAGCCCTCATGCCAGAGTCAAAAACTTTTTCCACATAAAGAAAAACCATTCCTATGCTCTTTCCCGAAGACAAATTGTTTTTAATGTACATATTTCGTTATTCTGTCAATTTGGTTAGTTGTACTATGGTACCTTCTAAAGCCAAATTGTTCTAGTGGCAGGATATTAGATTGATCTGCATGTAAAACCAGTTTGTTTTTCATTAGCTTTTCTAAGCATTTGCTTAAAGAGCTCAACAAACTTATTGGTCTGTAGCTAGAAGGATCACTAGGATTTTTTCCTGGTTTATGGATAGGAATGACTTTAGCCGCTTACCACTCTTTCGGGAAATTAACCAATTTTTAAACAATTGTTAAATAAATTTCTTAAATAAGTAATACCAAAATGTCACGGAAACCATCATCCGTTCAAAAAGCAATGGTTCGTGGGACTAGAGTTGAGTTTGGATACTAGAAATCTTATCATTGCCCGCCCAGCCCGTACAACGAAACTGCACTTGTTAATTTTAGCTCTGCTCTAAGGTTTAACCAGGCCTACTCTCTTCCTTGGTTAATTCTTGGAGTTAATTCTCAATTAACAAGTTCAACAAGATTCTTTCGTCCAGATTCAACAAAAAATTGTCAGTACAGGTAAGAAGGATGTTTTTCTCTCAGTCTGGTTGCATTGGCTTGCATATTTCTCAAAGCTCTAACAGGGTTTTCATACTTATCATTATAAATCATCGCAAATCGCTTGGTGATTACAATACAATACATTACTAATAATACAAAAAATACATTCACTTTTTATTAAAAAAAGCACTTTACAGTTCAAACACAATTTAAAACAATTTCAGTTCACTATATTTAATAATAGTATATATATTAATTTTTATAAATCACAATACAATTATTAAAACAGAATAAGACTTCAAAATACTTTTCCGAATTACATGATAACTATTAGAACTATTAATACACAAAAACGTCAACTAAATTTGTTATCAAAAGCTTCAAAACCGAAAGCAATATGATAAAAACCAATGAAAAAGCTTTATAGAAGAGTTTTCAATTGGCAAAGGTAACTCTGTTGGTGGAATAAGTTTTTTTTGTCAATTCACACAGAAAGAGTAGGTAGAAAATAGTAAGTGCTCACAAACCACAGAAGAATAGATGTTGAGATGCTGATAATTCTATAGTAGGTGCAGTTGAGACGACGATCTTCTTTCTTAAGGATCGCGCAAATTGTGCTGAAACTCCATTCATCCGGCATGCTTTTGATCATGTCTTGATTGTAAGTTGGTACATATTGCTATCCAAGTCAATAGGTGATCGGTTTCGGCGCTTTATAATTGCTCTTGCTCTTAGCTTAAATATTAAAACTAGATTTACATCATTTACAATGGGGAAAATTCCTGTTTCGAATAGAATCTGAAATGGCGTTTGTTTCACACACTAATAAAAATCAAATGGAATTTGAAAATAAAAACAAAATATTCTTTTTGCACAGCACTGTTTATAGGTGAAAGATAATATATATGTACATATGTATTTTTGCCTAGCTAAATGTCATATCGAAATCGTGATTAATATTCAATTGAAATCATAAGCCACACAGAATACTGCGGTCCTACACATGATGACAAAGTCAGAATGAACATGGAGTATCCGGTGTGTTAGTTAGCCATAGTTTTCCGATAGACTCGTTATAAAATATAATTCAAGGAGCCCAAAACATTTGATTGGATCCAACCGATTTAATATTAATTTCAGTTCCGTCGATTATAAACCTAAATCCAATTTCTGTTTCCGGTGCTTATGTTATCAATATTTAGGGAATAAATAGACGGATGGGTTAGAGTGAATGCGGTTACATATCATACATATTGCAGCAGTTTTGTCTATTGACTGAATGAGTGCAATCGAAGTGAATATGTATTCAGTTTAATAAATCTTTGTCCAAATAATAATTAAGCTACCAGCCTTGATAGGAGTATGATGTTGCTGGAACAAATGTGTATGACTTTCAATTTCAAGGCTCCAAAAAGGGGTGAAATGGATAAGGCAATTATTAACCTGTGAATAGATTTTTTAATTAAAATGTGGTAATTGGGTGATAAAACGCAGCTCTGGAGGCACATTAGCAGTTATTAATTAATTTCATAAACTCATTTCAACCGCGGACTTGATTAAATATAACGAAAAAGATATTCATCCGAACCAAATTGTTTAAATTTATACTTACATACATATTTATATTGAATAAAATTCTCAAACAATTTTTATTTTTTTGAAACCAATACTTGAAATCTATAAAAAGTTGAAATAAGGAAGTGTAAAATCATTCTGTATCAATCAAAGCCAGAAAAAATGAAGATTGATTGCAATTTTTTTTCTGTTGTGGTGGCAAGAAATCGGGAGTTAAAATTTGTAGCCTTATAAATGGACAGGACATTCAGGTATATGATTGATTAGCTGAAGCACTAACAGAGGCAAGAGCAGGGCCGGAGTAACCCTCAAGGGGGCCTTAGGCAACCATCAATTTGGGGGCCCTTTTTCACGTCCGTTCCCTTCTTTATTCGATTAAAAAATACAAACTTATATCTTTCATAAAAAAAATTAATGTCACAATATAATAATATCAATAAAATTACTATCTACAATTTAAACATGTCGTTTTCTACATTTGTTTTCGGCAAATTCATCAATTATATCATCAATATCGATTTTTTTCAATAAATCTGACTCAATGCAAAGTATACCTAACATCTCGAGTTGCTCTTGTCGCGTTGTAGCTCTTTTAGCAGCTTTGATTCTTTTTAATTGCGAGAAGGATCGTTCGGCAGAACAATTTGTGATCATTAATGTTAAAAAAATCTGAAGAGCTATTTGTGTGTTAGGAAATACATCGGCTAATTGATCTTCCATTAGAATGTTATACAAATAACTATGAGTTTTTTGTGCATCAGTGTATTCTTCCAAATCTCTAGAATAAAAACGAACTTAGTTATTTATAGCTTCGTGGAGGTCTCCATCACTTAAAGAAAAGTTGATGAGAAATGCAAAACAAAACTTCCATATACACTTTCGCACGTCGTTTGATTTCACTGTGAAGATTGTCGATGATTTCGAGGAAACCTTTTGTCCTAAAATCATCGCGACGCGAAAATTTTTGTACGACGAGTACGTTTTACGATTTCTGTATAACCTACACCAGGTAATAATTGTTTGGTTTTTTCCTCGAAATCATTGAACTTTTCACGGAATGAAACTAAACTCTCTTCTAACGATCCGTACAAAAAAAGCACAAGTTTGCAAATCTGCTTTTTCACTTTGCAATGACTTACTCACTGAACGCATAGCAGTCAAAATAGAGTTAAATAAAATCAACATGAAACCAAATTCGAATTTTTGCATTTTATTCGCGTTACACGTCGCCTCATAACGAGTATCAGTATTTTGTGATTCATCATCAGCAATGATTTCTAGAGCCTCTAATATGATATCAAATGAATCGTAAACTGCATTCGTCGCATTCGAATGTGCTTCCCAGCCTGTAGTTGACAATGTCTTCAAAATTTTCTCATTGTTTATTTTATTTTTTAATACGCCCCAACGATAGGTGGAAGCGGAAAAAAATTATATAATGTACGCATAATGGCGAAAAAATCTACTGCATAAAAACAGTACTTCACACCATGCTCTCCAACCAAATTAAGGGAATGCGCGGAACAGGGAACATAGATCGCATTCTCATTCAAACTCAATCGTACCAACCGGTTAGTTCGAATTAACTGTGAACGGATCCAACCAAAGTGGCGAGCAGTACTCAAAGTTCTTACACTCTCACTCAGATATGAATATGTTGTATCTTGACTTTGTTTTGTTTTATTCGTTCTGGAAGAATATGAACAAAATGGGAAATTCGTTTGGAATATTTGCACTGAATAGAGTTTTTTTTTTTAGTGGAGGTAAGAAAACGAATTTTCTTTAACCAGTAAATAAAAATTTGGAAGTCGTTTTTGTTTATTAAAGTAATGCTTTTATAATTTGGGTGTAAAATTTAAATAGAAGTTGGCATCAAGTAGTGAAAAAGTTGTTATTAAAAACCGTTGTGATTGTGTTATTGAAAAACTTATAAGCAAACTCTTTCACAAGTGGAATTCAGTAGACAAATCTGCAATTGTAGCGACTGAAAGACCTATCTACTCCATTGCGGCCGGAATTGACAACAAAATTTTGCAATAAAAAAAAAGTGTTACTAGAATTTTATGTTTGTAAGAAAATTTTAGAAGTCTTTTTCATTTTTCGGCAACTGCCTATTCTGCCTACTTATTAATCTGGCCCTGGGCAAGAGTGTTGTATTCTGTGTGTTCCCTTTAGCTATGTAAATTGAAAAATCATTTTTTTGAAAAAAAGAACAAAAAATCAAAGAAGATTCTAAATGTTTATGCTTTTGATTGAATGCTTTCAAATTAAAATGGCAAGGGGAAAACCTTCTCGCCGTATGTGTACTTCAATCAAACGTGATCTGATGTTAAATGGATTAAAAGTAACAGGCTGAAGATCATTTATTAAAACTAGAAATGGGCGATTCTAGTTTTAATAAATGATCAAAATTCGAGCGCATACATACATAAGTTTGTATCTAAAATTAGTAATAGTCACTATATTGTTAAATGTCAAATCAAAATTCTAAACTTTCAATCTGTATTTGTATTTTTAATGCAAATACGTATGATTTACCGGCAGAAAACCGACACATTAAGTCCATGAACACTTAATTTTAAACTAAATAATTAATTTCGAATGAATACGTAGATACATATCATTAATTACTCGTTACGACGGAAATGTTCAACAAAAATTAAAGGAAAATATTCTGCAAAACTAAACGAAATTATTTTTCATTTGAGGAATGTATGTATGTACATAATATATATGTATATATGTATGTATGTATATCATAAAGTTCCCTTGAGTACGTACGGTTAAAAGCGCACGACAAAAATCCTGGTTTAGGTATGAATATATACAATACATAGATATGGCAGATAGTCGGAGACAGAACGGAGAACTAACAACTTGAATTGAACGGTCTAGAAGGTAGGTACGTAGCTTCAAAAGCCTACACCAGTCTCTATATCCCTGGTATAACATGCCAGCAAGCATCCACAAAATACTGGTTGATGCAGAACAACTAATAAAAACTTGTGTTCTGCCATTAGGTCAGCTGGCTGAAGAGGCTCAAGAGGCTAACAATAAAGAATATCGGCAAAATCGGGAATATTTCAGTCGAAAAACCAGCAGAAAGGATACAAACCGAGATATCCTGAACAGATTCCACATCGCATCTAATCCACTGCTCTCGATTTTCACGAATGAAAAGTCACAATCTTCCACCAGAGACATTTTCTTTATTAAAAGCACCAGATACAACTATTTTAACTTCTAAAGGAGAGAAAAACTCAGAGTGATTAAAAATGAAAAAAAAATTGTAAAACAGAAACCTTTATTTATTAAACATAAAATTTGATGTGCAATAAAAAATTGAAAATAAAATCTAAAAATATAAACGTTTAAATTTGTTGATATTTTCTTCTTTTATAATTTACATGCAAAATATAAAATTTTCAATACCATAACACAAAAATTATTTTTTTCTGTAAAATGTTAATACAAAAGATGCAAGTAGCAAAAATTGGAATAAATTTCCACTAAAATGCGAAAATTTAACACTGTGCAAAGGGAAGAAGAAATGAATTAAATTGGGGTTTTGTCTAATGCATTTCGACCTTAAAGATTCATTGTTCCCCCTGCTTAAATAAGTGTAAGTCCTAATTTATAATATAATGAAGCTAAGGATCTGGGCTACCTTAAGGGAATTTAGGTCCTCTTTTTATATGTAGTTTGAGTTTCTTTCTTTGGTGTATGAGAGCTTCGCAATATCCGAGGGTGTGATCTGGAGATTCTTCCTGTTCGTTGCAGTATCTGCATTGAGGTGTTTCCTTAGCCTACAATGTGCAGTCAGGAGGCCCGCAAGTCTACGTACCGTTTTTTTTTTAACGTACCAAGTAAGTAACTGTTTATCCTACATCAAAATAGGTATTATCTATTTTTCAAAAAAAATTCTGGCGCCTCACTTTTATTTTAAATAAGTACTCCCGTGGAAATAAGCACTAACAACCTTTCTTAGAGACAGGCTGGACAAAGGCTGTTTTCGCTGAATTGAAATCAAAATGCTTTACTTTAATTTTTTGTTGTCCACCTAAAGAAAGAAGAATCCTTAATGTAAGCTTACCCTATAACTAGAGCAAATAGTTTAGTTAGTAGTCTATCAGCCCTATTAACTTTTCTGCTATTCACGTGATTCTTAAATTAGTTAACCACTTTTTAAACGTCAAAGTCATATTTTAATTTTACTCGCACGAATGTAGGCGAATACATTCGCGTGAATTATTATTTAAATATATTATTGTGCCAAAAAAATATTATTCGAATCCATTTTCTACGAAATTCAATACACAACTACTAATATAAGCACAAATTCTTCAAAAGTAAACAAAAAATCGCTTAACTCACGCGAGCAAAATAGAGATAAAATCATCGGAAACTTGATTCGCTCAGATTCGCTATGTCGCGCCAGTACATTTTAGGCACCGAAATTAATGAATTTGGCGAACTTTGCGAGTTCTTGTGAGTGAAATTCGCTTACAGTACCGGAACCGCAGCCTTAGGCGGTAAATAGCGCGTGACCACAAACGCTACACATACTTGGTCATAATATGGCCGATGAACCTGATTGGCATTTGGTGAAAAAATGAAAATCAAGATTCAAATGTGAAACGCGCTGCGGATAGCTCTCTGTTTGACGTTCTCTAACACCGCATTTATAACGCCGCGTCAAAACGCCCCGTAAAATAATTTCAACACCGCGTTAAAAACGCGTTCTGTTTGACGAAGCCTTTAATTAAGGGTTATTAATATATTTTTTTGAAAATATCTCAATTTGTAATAGTGTAGTGCCCCGTGGCTTAGTGGTTAGTGTGTCGGACTGCTAAGCGAATGAGCCTGGGCTCGAATCCAGCTCATAGCCATCTTCTTTTCCGGGGTACTGCCTCTTGCGAGGAACTGACAAAACCTCCAAGAGAAAAATTTGTCTCGAAAAAATGCATCTCATGTAGCCGTTCGGACTCGGCGGTTAAATGTAGGCCCCATCCATTCTTGCAGATTAACAACACACACACAGGAATGGTTGAGAGTATAAGTTACTAGGCCTTGGCTCCTTAAGGAGCTGTGGCGTCAATACATTTATTTATTTATTATCTCAATTTGTACACATATATAATCTATATACATATATATATGCTCAAAAAAATAATCTTTTCTAACGTGGCGTCGAAAAAAACAATTTGTTATTTATTTCAACGCCGCGTTGAACTCGACGCTGCGTTAAAAAATCGCTCTTTGTGACATGGGATATGTATTACGGTATATTAGAATGTGGCGTTGAAACTTGGCGCTAAAACGCGGCTGTTTGACGAGACGATATAGCCCTGGCTCCTCAGCTCATAATTTTCGCATTAGTTTTGCGCAGAAACCTTCATTCTCACGTTGCAACAACCAATTTTTGGACCACAATGAACGAATTCTTTGCAGTGGCCTTTGGTTGTTGTCGGAGTCATCGTCACTGCTGCTTTCCAATATGTAGGCCGCAAGAATCGCAACCTCTACCATATTTCGTGTGGACATACTTTTTTTAATCAAATTAATTTAGGTAATTGAAACACTTCAGAAACTCACGTCTATATTTAACCAAAACAACCAAAACAACCAAGACACAGAGACTCATTTGAGTGACGCCGTGTAATCGTCACTGCTGAAAATGATAAATGTCATAGCAGTTTAGGCTCACCGCCAACGAAATAGCTGTTTGAGAGTTGTCACGTCGTGTAATGGTTACTGTTTTGCATGTCCTTGCAGTGACACCGAGATTCAGGGACAACAGGGACACACTATGACGTTCATTGTATTTTGGGACAACAAGGACAAACATGTGTCATTCGTGTGATAGTCACTGCAGCTAGCTGCGACACGATGACCTTTGTCGCGGCAGTGACGGTGGACCTATTTTGTTGTGACATCACAGTATCCCTGCAGTGACTAATTACAAGGACCGCCTAATGCTAGCTAAACTGACGTAAAATGAAACTCATTATACTGTCAAAGAATTTTCTTGGACTGAAATTGTCAGAAGAGAGAAATATTTTACTCTCTCGTGAGCACTCTCTTTTGTCAAAAACTACGAATTTTGTGTCTTGTGGAACTGTTTTTCGTAAATATTTGCTAAAATTCGTAGTTTTGGGGAGCATGTGGAACAAAGCTATAATATCATATACCCAATACCCAAACTTTTAACTTTTCCTAATTGATTCGCTTTAGGGCGTTGTTCTTTGTAATGTCTTCATTCAATTTCATTGCCGAAATTAATGCAGTGAACTGAGCTCTAGTTATTCTACTCCTCAAAATTTTAATTAATGCATTATTTACAAACAAATATGTATGTAATAATTGTAATTATTAACCGCAATAAAAAATCCGGAACATTTTATTTGCGGATCTGAATTATATGGAATGAATAGGATAGGCTGGTAACCTTGGTCGAAACTTTATTGGATTGGCAACAGAAGAAGTTAAAAAGTTTAATTTTATTATAAACGGATAGTATCTAAAAGTGGGAGTAATTCTTATCGAAAACCCAGTAAAATTACTACTACAGAAAATCAAGTGCACAATATATATTGTGAAGTTTTGGCCTGGGGTTCGAAAAATAAAACTCAATCAAAATTTTAAAATAATACAACAAATCTCTTTATTTTATAAAACACAACAACTTTCAGTTTAAATAACACCAATTTTAACTTATTTCGCTTATTCACAATTCAAATACGTTTTTTATAATTCAACACTTTATTTAATCTGAATTCAATCACTTTTTACTAACGCTTCCAGTTGTTAACAATTCCACTTTCGAAAATAAACTGAACTTTCAATGCAATCTACTCTTGTATTTATACAAGTTTACAAGCTTCTGGAAGCTTCTGTCTGGTTCTGGCACAATCTAAGCTTTCGGTACTAATTCGAGTCTCGTAAACTCACAAATAAGTGCTCTATTGTCTCAAAACCAACTTGCGAACGAAAATCAGATCTTGAAGGAGCAACTTAAAGATTTGGTAACAGAAAAAGAGAAAGACAGACAGACAATAAGTTGGTTAGAAGATCAAATAAAAAACAAAAACATTATTTTTAAGGGTATCGACTCACAAAGATGTGCTCGAGAGGAGGTTCAAAGAATTTGCTAACAGGTCATCAAAATGCCCTCAGATGTTAATGTGTGTTCGATCAAAAATATTGTGAAGTTTTGGCCTGGTTGTCTCGAATTCGAGTCTCGAATTAGACTTCAAGTTCGATTTAGTACTCAGTTAAAACATATTGCATAAAAGTTGGTTGTTGTACACAATGAATCCAACAGATGTCGTTTATTTACAAAATGTATCCTCTGAATATCTAAACTTGTTGCCACATCACAATATAAATGAAAGATATGGAAAGGTGTCAGTCATTGCCGAATTTGAATCGGACCAAATCATCTTTTCAGATGAAGCTCATTTTGATTTTGGCGGGTATGTAAACAAGCAAACTTGTCGCATTTGGGGCACAGAAAACCCGCACGCATACATTGAAAAGCCGATACACCCAAAACGAGTCACTGTTTGGTGCGGATTTTGGTCCAGAGGCATAATTGGGCCATTTTTCGAAAATGAGCAAGGAGTGGCGATCGTTATCGGGCCATGTTGAACGAATTTTTGTTCACAAAAATTGAAGAGGAGGATATTGGCAACATTTGGTTTCAACAGGACGGCGCTACGTGCCACACAGCCGAAGCTACACTCGATGTTGATGAAGCATTTTCAAAAAAAAAAGAAAAAAGTTATTTGGCGGACTCTTTAGTTTGTAAGCTTTTTTTCTTCCTGCTTCGCATTGGGAATTATACCACTTGTTTTTTGGGTTAAATGGTTTTATGTTACTACATTCCTGTGCTGCTGACTTCTTGATGATATTAACGAGACCACTTATTTGAATCATCTCACTTTGTGTTTTAAGATTTTGTAGGTTTGTGGTTAGTTTTTGTTGGTAAAATGTCTTTTCAGTTTCCTTCCATTTAGGTTTTGGCAAAAGATTTTTAAAGCCGATTTCAGAAACAACAGTATTTTGTTTTAAGCTCAGCTTAATTGGCAGGTGATCCGTTATATGTTATATTCAGCAAATAGGGTTTTAACTTTTTTCAAATCATTTTGCCAATCCGTACTTCTCAAATACAATGGAATAACTGATATAACTTTGCCGCCACTTTTAATTCGTAAGGCATTTTCAAAGTTTATGTATTCATGCTCGATTCCGGACCTGAATTTGGCCAGACCGTTTTCTCTAGATGAGCTTAAGCATATGCTCAATAACGTATAACTGAACAAAGCACCTGGAGAAGAAAGAATAACGTATGAATTTATTGCAAATGCAAGCGATGAATTTCTAGGATCTCGCAAAAAATTATAGCAGAATGTTGGATGAATGCACGGTGGAAGAATCTTCTACGAAGTCGATAATTTGCCCGATTTTTTTAAAAAAGGTGATTAAAGTGGCAGCTTTTGGTAAAATCACGAGGCAATTATTGATGTTTAAGCTACGTGAAATGGGAGTTTCCACAAAATTTGTAAATCTGCTGGAAAGGAAAGGAGATGTCAGAATATTTTAAAATACATTTTGGGGTGAAGCAGGGATGCTTGTTATCGCCACTTCTTTTTGCACTTTATGTCAACGACTTACATGAGCACATAGGAGGAACACTAAATGTTGAACAATTAACGATACGAATTTTGCTGTATGCTGACGACATGGTAATCTTAGCAGACGATATTGAAGTTATGCAACAGATGATAGTTCGTCTTGAAGAGTACTGCGATAAATGGAGTCTGGAAGTTAACCTTTTTTAATCATAAATTATGGTTTTCCGAAAGGGTGGTCGGTTATCAAATAAAGAAAAGTGGATCTTCAAAAGAGAGGAAATTCGTATTGTGATGCACTACACTTACCTATGTGTTCTTCTGACTCCAAAAATGAGTTTTGCAAAACATGTATAGAAAAAAAAACACAGCAAAGAGTAGTATCAACGCCACATGGAATTGTTTTCTTAACAAAAGGAATATAACCCTTAGCGCAAAGTGGAAACTCTTCTTGGCAGTATGCAGAGCTATTCAAACTTATAGCGCTCAAGTCTGGGGATTTGGAATGTTTGAAGAGGTCCATAAGCTACAATGATATTTCCTTAAATTTTTTTTTAAATTGCCGTCAAACACTCCTATGCCTTATCACTTGAGACTGGAGCAGAAGATGGACATTTTTTCACACCTTAGATATGTCAAAAAAAAACAATGTTTAAATACAGCAGTACCAGGCTCCACATCAACTTAGTCTAATTCTTTTGGAAAAACAATTCTTGTGGGAAACGGATTCGGCGTACACTGGGACCAGACCATATGTGAAATAGACTGGAACAATAAGAACTTACAACTTCTTGATGGACTCAAATTAGAGGTTCGCAACGAAATAGAACAGAGAGCGAGGGAAAGTAGCATAAAAATGTACAAGTCCTTAGATTACTCGCAAGGTCAAAATTATATTTAATGGAGATTTAAACCTAAGTATAACAACTTGGATTTTTAAAGATAAAAATAAAGTAAATACTTCAATACGAAAAAAGTACTATACAATAATATCAATAGAAGTTATCAATTAGCGACAGACGACTTTTATGTCATTGTCGTAAGGTTTTTTTTTTTTTTGTTTTTTTAATTTTTATTTACTTTGAATTGAATTATAAAAAAATTTAAAATATGTAAGAAAAGAAAATAGGGCTGTATGTCAAATTTTTCACCTAAACCATGTGCTCAATTCGAATCACTGAAATCTTTCATCGACATCTCGTTTGGTCTTATACGCCCATTTGCAACCTATGATGTTTACATTTTCTTTATGTCAAAATAAAGTCCTTTTTTTTACTGAGTGTTTCAATTTCTTCCTCCATTGCAATTTTTAATTGAGAACTTGGTTCTCTTGCAATAACATTTTTGTATGAATTTCAAGTTAATTAAACATGCTTCAGAAAAGTTCTGCGGTTTTCCCTTATTTGATGATAATGTTCTTATTTTTCTGAGATTTTCTTCATAGGAAAATCCTTAAAATCTGGCTGACATTCCACAGATCCAATTTAACTTTTATCATCATTGACCTCAGATGTAGACGAATACTTCAGAGTTATTTCAGCATTGATATTTTGACTCACAGATTTTGATTGGCAATATCATGTATGTATCAAAAACATAAAATTACGGCTGATAATAAGTCTTTTTTTAATTCTTGTCGAGCAAACGACTGCTCTTCACATCCAATGAATGTTATAAAAGTTGACTCGCTTTTTGTCATAATTCTGAATTGTTCTCTACGCTGATATCGACATTCTTTTCTGAAGAATTCTTCTAATAATTTTTTCTTGTACCATTGTAATATTAGTCCTGATTTTCGTCTTTCTTCCAAGACAGTCACCACCACTTGTCTTTATTATAGAAAGAAGAAAGACTCAGCAAAACAGAAACTTTCCAATTTTCACAAAGTACGTCCCCGTATAATAAGGTTGTCTGTCAACTTGTCGATATGAGCTGAGCGAGCATCCTTTAGCTTGAAATTACATACCTATTTTTCTGATCAGCCGAACCATATTGCTCGAGTCGCTTTTTCTTGGTACTTCTGTAGATTCTTCTATACATCATTTGCAGATTAAGCTTTCCTTTATTAATTAATTGGCTGTATTTCACATAATCCAATAACGCTCCTTGCATCACTGTCATTGTCCGTTTCCAAGCATCCGAATTTGTTGTGGGCGTTTTACGTTCGATAGCTTCCCAGGAGCTATTCCTCCGTAGCAATAATTCGAACTTAAATTTCCTAATTGCTTTAATTATTTTCATTTTGTTTCGCTACAAAACTTTTACACTCATCCAACTGTACCTGTAGATTCCTTTTTATTTATTGCCTTATTTATTTCCATTGCCTTTCTCTTGTTTTCCAATTGACGGTATTTGCCTGGAGAAATGGAGTGTGAACTTATAGCAGGGAAGGCGACCGTAGGAATACCTACCTTATCGAGTCAATGGAAAATTTAGCCATTAATAAATGGCAAATTACATAAAATGTACAAAACCGCTAGTCGGAGAGAGTTTTTCTTGTCCCTCTTCCACTTCCGGTTGCGTTTCTGGTGCTGGTCTACCTCATTGGGATCGAGCCAATGAACAAATGGGGTATCAAATGAATATGCTGGTCGATAAACTTAACATTGGCCAAACATGCGTCCGATCACTTAAAAAAAAAATTATTCTAAATTTCTTCGAATTTTCTTAAAACAATATAAACTGTAAACATGTTTTTTCGATCACTTTTTTAAAAATAGTGATCGACAAAAAATGTCTGTCTGTCTGTCAGCATGTATAACGAGCTGCAGCATAAACGGTTTAAATGATTATCTTCAAATTTGGTGATTGTGATTCTTTTTCTTTTGGCATTCCGCAGAGGATAAATTGAAATTTTATTTTTAGGCCTAAAACTAACGGTACCTGCCATATGATCGCTTAGGAAAATCTTATTTTTCTCGAAAACGGCTCCAACGATTTTGATGAAATTTTTTGAGAATTTTTTTGTTGACTATCATTTAATTGAACCAAATTTACAGGAAAAGTCTATCAACGGTACCTTTCATATAACGTTTTTTTTAATTTTTGGCTTTTTCGGTAACGGCTTTTTGGATTTCTGTCAAATTTTATATTTGATCTAGGTAACCAAATTAATTCTGCATATTAAATTTTTGAATAACTTTTTTTTCTAATTAAAATTTATTTTTTATTTTTTTTTTGTAAAATAAATATTTTTAAAACTATTAAACAAATTATTTTAAATTGTAAAGGGTCCGCCATTTAACGTTTTTTTTCAACTAGTGCTTATTTCGTGAATGGTAACACTTAGCTCATGTCTGATTTGACAGATAATTAGTTCAATCCTTCCGCTGAACGAATATGGTTGTGTATACGCTGGGAAATATTGCAACATTACTGCCTGCGATCGACTTAGAGAAGATGCCGATTTTGCCAAAAAATCATCTTTTCAGATGAAGCTCATTTTGATCTTGGCGGGTATGTAAACAAGCAAAATTGTCGCATTTGGGGCACAAAAAACCCGCACGCATACATTGAAAAGCCGATACAGCCAAAACGAGTCACTGTTTGGTGCGGATTTTGGTCCAGAGGCATAATTGGGCCATTTTTCTTCGAAAATGATCAAGGAGTGGCGGTTACAGTCAACGAATTTTTGTTCACAAAAATTGAAGAGGAGGATATTGGCAACATTTGGTTTCAACAGGACGGCGCTACATGCCACACAGCCGAAGCTACACTCGATGTTGATGAAGCATTTTCAAAAAAAAGAAGTTATTTGGCGGACCCGTTATAATCACATGAATATTAATAAAATTTAAAAATTTAAAAACTAATAACAAAAAACAGGATATCAAAACCGCTCCTACAATTTTCAAAATACATTCTTCATAAATTCTTTGTTACTTAAGACGTGTGATGGCGTACTTCATTTTTACTAAAAACCGTTAAGTGTTGTGGTTGTTAATACTTTTTATAAGTTCAAACTGTGTTATTTTCAATAATTTATAATGTTACTTGTTTCTGTCAAAGATCTTGCTTTCCAATGTAATTAGGCACATAAGAGCAATTACGTGCGACCTTTTTGTCCATTTTTTTTTAGATAAATTAATACTGTGGACCGAAGTCGGACGCATGTTTTGCCCCTGTCAGTTTATCCGACCATCCGACGATTCCCATTTATTCATTGACCCGATGAGGTAGGACAACACCTAACCGGAAGTGCTCATTTTAGCGGTTTTGTACATTTTATGTAATTTGCCATTTATTAATGGTTAAATTATCCATTGAAGTTTTGCATTTTTTATAAACTCGACCATTCTCTCAAATTTCTGATTTTCAAAATGGCTGACAATAAATATTATTTTAAAATAAGCGCGTACAATTGAAATTACCAGCAATGAAAAGCCCATTGCCATTGCCATTGCCTGTGGTGACGCAGCGTTAGCAAACGTTTACAAAATCCATTCACAATTTAAAAAATAAAATAAAAAACAAAAACACTAATTGTTATTGAATTTAGGCAAGGTTTGTGTCTTGTGTGTATTTTTATTTTCAAAATGGCGTTTTGTGAGAGCGAGCAATCATTCTCTCTGAGAGATTTTAGTTTTACACTAAAAAGATAATGTAGGGGATTCCTGTTATTAAAAATCTAGTTTACCACTAAGAAAAAATCAATGCTTGATTCGCTTATAATTGAGGAGCTACACTTTTATTGTTAGTACCAAATTTTATTTATCCTAGTTTGGTATTAAAGCGTCTATAATTTTGTGCCATTAACTCAATTTTAACTCATTTTTACTTGCGATTATAGGTACTATAATGCCCTATAATGGTACTGTAGTGCCCAGTGGCTTAGTGGTTAGTGTGTCGGACTGCTAAGCGAAAGAGCCTGGGTTCAAATCCCGCTCATAGCCACCTTTTTTTCTGGGGTACTGCCTCTTGCGAGGAATTGACAAAACCTCCAAGAGTAAAATTTGTCTCGAAAAAGTGCATCTCATGTAGCCGTTCGGACTCGGCGGTAAACTGTAGGTCCCTTCCATTCTTGCAGATTAACAACACACACACAGTAATGTTTGAGAGTATAAGTCACTAGGCCTTGGCTCCTTAAGGAGCTGTCGCGCCAATAAATTTATTTATTTTTATAATGCAAGTTACGGATTCGTGCAATAAAAAAAATAAAAATTAAACATGACATTACGATAATACAGAAGTCGAAAATAACGGTATCTGCCATACATTTTTTAACAAAAAGTTTGATTTTCTCGAAAACGCCTTTAACGATTTTGATAAAACTTTCAGGATGCTAATTTTTTTACAACAATACATCTTTCAGTTAGAACATTTTTTTCGAAATTTGATCTATAACGGTACCTCTCATATAACCGTTTTTTTTTCAAATGCGTAAATCTAAATGTATACTATTATCCCGATTTCAATAAAATTTTGCACCCAGAAAGTCTTTTATTATAATTCAATTCAATTCAATTAATATCGCATTTCAAAATTTTCGAAAACTTTTTTTTTCGATTTTTTAAATTAAAAAAAAATGGTTTTCGAATTATGTATTTTGAAAACGGGTGGATTGATTTTTTTAAAATAATTTTTCCAGATGAAAACTACCGATTTCCTTATAATGACATACTAGAGAAAAAATTAAAATATTTTTTCAAAAAAAACCACATTTTAAAAAAACTGGTCGAACGATTTTCAATATTTTTTATCCCCGATAGACATTTAGTTTTCAAATTTTATTGCATGCTTAGTTTTTCCGAGAAAACTCTTAAACTAATTAAAAAAATGAAAGAATTTTCTAAAAAAAAATTATTTTTTTATTTTAATAGACGTGTGGTTTTCAATCTGCCTGGCAATACTTTTTGACATCTGTCACTTGATTTATGCTCAGTTGTTTGCCATTTCATAATGAATAGACTTACTCCTGAACAAGTTTGCAAATTGTGCAAATTTATTACCAAAATAATGGTTCGTTTCGGTAGAGCAAAGTGACTGAAGCTGAACGACCACCAAGCCACACGTTCGGTGAATGGGTCCAAAACGAGATGGCCACCGATCCCGATTTTCACAAAATTGGGAAAATTGGGCTTCGGCTGGAATTTATTCGAGGTCTCTTCCCCGAAAACATTTTTAAAACATAATGCAAACCCTAATCTTTATAATAAAACTAAATTCTTATTGAAAACCACAAGTCTAAAAAAAACACATTTTGTATGTATGTATAATATGTACATACATACATATGCAGCCACTAAGCAATTATCTAACATATGAGCAAGTACGTGCGATCCAGTCGTGCAATTTATTATTATTATTATGCGTTACCTAACCCAATTTTTAATTGCGATTATAGGTACTGTAATGGAAGTTATGCATTCGTGCAGATTAAAAATTTTGAGATACCAATCAAACATGACATTAGAGAGAACCATATTTGAGTTACTGGCAAAATTCTGTCCGTGTGTCTGTCTGTCTGACTGTCTGACTATCTGTCTGTCTGTACGGATGTATTTTGGACTGAAGCCTAAACGGTTGGGCCAATCGTCTTCAAATTTAGAACTTAAGGTTATTTTGACATTCTACAGAGGAGCTTTTTTTCAATTTTTTTAGCTCAAAAAATAACGGTACCTGTCATATAACTGTTATGTTAAAGCTTATTTTTTCTCGAAAAGGGCTCCAAGAATTTTAATGAAAAAAAAATCTGGGTACTACTGTAGGTATGCATTATTATTTGGTGACAAAAAATCTAATATGGTGGGCTAAAAAACGGTACCACCCAAAGGACCGGTTTTTTCTTCTTCGACTTTCTCAAAAACTGGTGATCTGATTACTATCAAAATTGATATTCCAGAAGATGTAGGTAGCCTAAGTAATTTCGAATTAAGTTTTTTTCGAAAACTTTTTTTGTATTTTTAATTATTTCAAAAAAATTTTTTTTTCAAAAATCAATATTTTGTATTTTTTAATTTTGTTTTTAAATTAACGTTATTTTTGTGCTTAAATTTGTATTCTTGAATTATTTTTTTTAATTTAAAAAAAAAAAAGTTTTACATTTCCTAAAGAAATAAAATGGCGCTTAAATTATTTCACCATATACAATTTAACGTACTTTATTCGAACAATCAAAAGTCACAAAAATCGAATTTTTTTTTTTTTAAGAAAAAAGAGATTTTTCCTTTAATATGCTTTATGTTTTCAGTTTCATTGTTTTCCTCTTTTGTCTTTAGAATATTATAAAGGAAAGTCCATTAATATATTAAAAATCAAAGGTTATGGTAATGGAAATGATAAAGATCTGACGTGTGTGGTTATGCAGGTGAGTTTACATTGTGTTCAGTAAAAACCTTCATGGCTTAGACGTTTTACACGAGGGAATGAGAACAAAAGCGCACATCTCTAATAATTTTTTTATGAATTTTCTTTTAAATCACGAACAAAAAACAAGGAACTTTTTACTTATGAGTTTTTATGGCATCTAAGGTTGTGTAATAATAAAGCAGTTTGGAAGAAGTCTTTAAAATTAAGGAAATAAGTCTGAAAGGCTTTCAACATACTGAAAATTGTGTACATTGTGAATTTTTATACAAAACATACATACATATGCTTCTCATTAAATTCATCATTTAAAGTTAAATTTTAGAATTATAAAAGAATAAAATATGTATATGTAAGGAAATACTTACTTCTTTTCAATTTGTTTAAATGGTTTTAAAGGGAAAAAGGATTTTCGCTTGATATGCTGTAGAACTCTGAAGGATTAAAGGTTAAGCACAATTTATATTTATTACGGTAAAAATAGCACAACATAATATTACGTTAACGTAAAAATTGTATGTTTCTAAAATATAGGAGTCCAGAGAAGTAAAGAAGGCTTACTTTGGATTTATTTTATTTCATACCTATGAATATAATTTTATTTACTTTATACCAAACATTTAGTAGATATTAAGAAATATGTTCTGTTAAAATAAGTATATTATTTTAAAATTAAATTAAATTTAAATAAAAAAAAACTAATTTATAATAACTAAAAAATAACTTTGATCAGTGTCGAAAAGCATAGTTACTTGTCGAAATTCTTGTAAACAAAATCGTTTCCAGGACTTTTAAGCTTAATTTGTGAACCACTGGCATCTTAAAAGCGCGTGAGTATCCTGCTTACATACATTACAAATGTGAATGTTTGTATGTTTTGATGTTTTATTGTTTGTTCCCCAATCAAACCTCTACGGCTTTACGGATTTGCAATAAATTTGGTAGTTAGATAGATAATGTGCTGGGTTGAAACATATGCTACTTTTTATCGAAGAAAACTGAACGCTTAGTTTGTTTGATATTATTCCAATCCTTAATGACTGCACGAATTTTTGAAGTTGGTATACGAGAGAGCTACAGGACTCACTATACTATGGAGATATAGAGATACAGAGATAGAGATATAGAGATATATAGAGAGATAGAGAGAGATACAGAGATATAGAGATTTATCACTATTTAAATATAAATAAATTATAATATTTTGGATTATATTATAAAATTATAAAATAAAATTAATTTCTTAATTATGTGAAGAGAATTATTTTTTTATTATGGAGTGATTATTTGTAGCTTAAGGTGTAATTCTAAGAAATTAGGGACCTACAAACGGACATGAACATATGACTCGTAAGTCATTTTATTAGGCTGTCTTCGTTTAACATCGGCCAAGAAGACAGCGTTTGGAAGTATCCATCAGATACTTGGGTGGACTGGTCAGACCTCGTCAACAACATCAGACGAGCGTCTGAAATTCAGCATAACGGTATTCAGGAGAGAAACAAAAAGTAGGGTGAAATAGGTTTAGGATTTAGTATAGGGATTTAGAGTAAGTATTAATTTATTTTATTTTGGTGATGGGTTTGGTATTATTAATTTTTTTTATTTTATTGTAAGATTTAAGTTAATATAGTTATTATTTTTTCCCGTGGATTGCGTCAAGGTACTTAGGTTTGTATTACCATTTCCTTACCCTTTTAAAGTAGAGGTATCCTTTTCCTCATCCTTCCTTTTCCTATCCTTATTTTGTTTACATCTTAGCACAATAATTTTGTTTGTCGAACAGGTGGGAAGAATGGAAGCGGCAAGAAACTACCCAAATCCGTCGAGCATAGCCGTGCAACGACAAGCGTGCCGCCGCCTTTTTACGGTCCCAAAAAAAAAATCCTCCTGTGAAAACCTGCTTCTCAAAAATGGTGCCGTTGGGTATGTCTCCTAAAAATTGCTAATACAGTGAAGATAAGGCCTTGACATCTCACTCTGACTGCAGCGGAATCTCACTTAAAGGTGAAAGAACGCAAATATTAACGGGTTTTCGTAGTGCACATTATATATCATTGGTCTTCACCAACTGTGAAAGCTCTTTAACAAAATCTAAAAGAAAATCCATCATTATTTGCATATAAAACATAATACACATACACATGGACAGGTTTGTTAGCATGAACAATTTGTGTGTAAAATGTGGGTTAGTCAGTGGTTGGGTTTTAATTTCAGTGGATATTCCAAGGAGTAAAACCTCCAACTAACACCATTTGCCTTCCCATAAGACCAGTACTGACAATTTTTAGTAGTGCTTCGAAAAAGCTGGTGCGGTGAGTTACTCATAGAAAAGATCTTTTCCAATATCACTCATCTAAAAAAAGGAGTAGAATTATTTCCGAGAAATGAGTCGGTAAGATGGTATAGACAGATTGAAGATCAGGCTGTTTTCAAGTAGCAGTTGAAGTTACCACACATGATTACATTTGAACAATTAAGCGACATTTCATCCAAAAAAGTTAAAAAGGGTAAAAAGTTAATGTTGTAATTAGATATGTAAGCCACACCAATAAGGAGTTTGTTTTCAGAAACAAAACAAGTAATTTTGTTGGATATAGTTCACATTAGAATTTTGCCAAAAAAGTTGAATTGAATGTATCAAAAGTTGGGTCTTGACAAGGAACTCACTGTCAACTAAAGAGTCCAAGTGAATTACCGGGACGAAACGCCAATTTTTTGATGGACTTAAAGGCTGTAAACTTAAAGGCTAACTTTCGTGCAATCCCAAATTCTTTGAAAGGTTACTATAATGATTATTTGAATGTATCAATTTTTCATCATGATATTCGTTCCAACGGTAAATGATTCTCTCTTTTCATGTTCGCGGACGACATTAAAATCTTTAAAGAGATTTCTTCGCCCTTACCATTATGGTTTAATTCTTATCAGCCTACAATCTATGTCAGAATAACGACGAGAAGCTGGCATCCTTTTTGTCCATCGATTGCTAGTAGGTTAGGTAACATCGATTCCTACACCGGCAATCTCCGATCCGTTCTCTTATTTCACCACTCTCGTCAACCAACCAACTACAGTCACTTCGAACTACATGTCTCAAATGCTAAGACAGTGTAACAATGCAATTGTTCCATTTGACCTTAATATTAATAAAGCATCCCTCAAAAATTCTCTATTCAATACCTTCCAACCATGATATAATACGTCCATGCTTCCAACCCTTAGTCGTACTACTTTTTTAAAGTTTAAGTGTAATTCTTAAGTTATTTTTACTTGCGATTATAGGTACTATAATGCCACTATAAACCACTTTAGGGGTCTTGTCCGCCCCAAGGGAACTCCATAAGTGGGTAGTCCCACCGTGGAATTAAGCCTTAATAGGCAGGTATCCGCGTAAAGCCTCTTCACGATCTGTACGTGTGCATTATATTTTGGTGATAAAAAAATGGAACATAGGAACGGCTTTTTTCTTCGACTTTCTCGAAAACTTATGATCTGATTACAATCAAAATTGATATTCAAGGAGATGTAGGTAGCCTAAGTAATTTTGCATTTATTTTTTTTCGAAAATTTTTTTTATCTTAATAATTTGAATTTTTTTTTTTTTTTTGAAAAGTCAATATTTTGAAAACGGGTGAAGTGAATTTTTTTTTTAATTTGTTTTTAAATGTACGTTTTTTTGTGTTTAAGTTTGTATTCTTGAATTATTTTTTTTTTAAAGCTGTTAATAAAAAACCGTTTTATTTAAAAACGGCTTAAGACTATTAACAGTATCTTGCATACAACGTTTTTTTTATTTTTGGCTTTCTCGGTAACGGCTCTTTGCATTTCTGTCAAATTTTATATTTAAGAATATCTAGGCAGCCAAATTAATTCTGCATATCAAAATCTTGAATAACATTTTTTCCTAATTCAAATTATTTTTTGAAATTTTTTATTTGAAAAATCAATATATTTAAAACTAACTAAAAACAATTATTTTAAATTTTTTAAATCACATGTATATTAATAAACTCTAAAAAACTGCATACCGTGATAGCGTACTCCATTTACTAAAACCGTTAATTGTTGTGGTTTTGACACTTTTTACTTGCGATTTATAAGGGCTATAAGGCAAGTTATGCATTCGTATAAAAAAATTCTAACAATCAAACATAACATTACGATGATAGAGAAGTCAACAAAGTGGGTCCGGAAATTCCGTCCGTGTGTCTGTCTGTCCGTATCGATTCTTACAGCCTAAACTGTTGGGCCGATTTGATTCAAACATGGTATATAGTATTTTAAAAGTACTCTACCCGACAGTTTTTCGAATTGGCATTCTAACTCCAAAACTAACGGTACCTGCCATATAACTTTTAATGCAAAACTTATTTTTCTCGAAAACGGCTCCTACGATTTTGATAAAACTGTCTGAATTGTGTTTTCTACGTAAAATCTATCTTTTAGTTTTATGGATTTTTCAGGGAAATCAGACTTTCTCGTTAACTAATTGACGGATTTTTTTTTAATTTTTTAATATTTAAAAAAAAAACTTATTTTTTTGAATATTTTGAAAACAAATCTATAGATTTTTTTTTATTTTTCTCCTAATATAAACTATAGATTTCTTTAAATTGACATACTCAAAAAAAATTTAAAATATGTTTTCGAAAAGTTTTTTGTTTTCAAAAAAAAAAAACATTTATTTTGAAAAAAACTGGTCGAACGATTTTGAAATGAAAAATTCATAAAATATAAAACAGCAAAATAAATAAGATGGCTTACAATATTTTTTTCCAAAAACGTTATGAATAGTGTTTTTTTGATTTCATAAAAATTGTATTTCTTTAATATTTTCCCCAAAATTTTATTTCATATTGCTCAAATAAATATTATTTGTTTAGTCAATTATTTATATTAGTCAAATAAAAGTAGGTGACAACCTACATACATACCTAAGTATTTAAAAGCATTTCATCATTTTTTATAATAAACACAGAATAAATAAGGAAGCCTATGATAAACACACAAAAACAACTAACAAATAAAAAAAACTATTCGATTACTACTGAATACAAAAATTTCAATCAAGAAAACAAAAGTTTACACCTGCCTATAAATAGACAAATCCACTGTGTTAACTTTTAATAATGTCTATACACACTCCCTTAACAATAGTTTGAATGTGTATCTTAATTTTAGTACCTATCTTCCTTCCAACCTTATCAATTTTGATTGTATTCGGATAACCCGTTTTCGAGAGTTGAAGAAAAAAGCCGTCCTATGGGAGGTGCCGTTTTTAGCCCACAGTCTTACATTTTTTTTTGTTCACCAAAATATGATTCACACCTACAAGTACATTGATTTCTTTTCATAAAACATTTTGGGGCCGATTGCGAGAACAATAAGCTTTTAATTAACGGTTATATGTCAGGTACCGTTAATATTTGAGCTATAAAAAGAAGTTCCCTGTAGCATGTCAAAATAACCTTAATTTCTGAATAAATTTGATTGGCCTAACCGTTTAGGCTACAGAACAGTCCAAAATACGGACAAACAGACAGAGGGACAGAATTTTGCCAGTAATTTAAATATGTTTCTCTATCATCGTAATGTCATGTTTGATTGTTATCTGCACGAATGCATAACTTGCATTATAGTACCTATAATCGCAAGTAAAAAGGAAATGTCAAAATGACGTTTTTACTCCTGGTATATTTTAACGATGTTACCAGTATATACGTTCGGCAGTATTAGCTTTTTTCTTACTTCTATTTTGAAACACGTTTGTTTTCAAGCAGTATATCATAAAATCTACTTAATCTAGATATAAAATAATACGAAGCAGTTGAATTATTTCAATAGGAACAGATCTTTGTCATGCTTTAAAGAAAGAGAGTTTATTTAGGTTTCATACTTTTTTTGTCATAAAGTTGTTGGATTTATTACTTTTATCTTCAAAATATGCGGAACAAATTTCAAATTAAATTCGAAGGAGAAGTAAAAGGTCAAGAAAAGGTATTTCTGGTGTAATGAACCGAGACAATTGGGCGACTATTTTATATCATAATAAGATTTATAGACTTGATGCTCATTCCATTGGTATACCATGAACTGTGTGATTTTCTTGGAAATTTGATTTCAATGATTTGTTGTTTATTGTCAATTTTTTTAAGAATTTGTAGACCTTGAGATCATTTCAGCAAAAAA